>OZ025294.1:106948790-108341445 GCA_964019185.1 Maratus speculifer
GTAGCACCAAGCTTTGGCAAAGGGATGAGTATTAATCTGACCATCATAACATTAGTAATAATTGATCTAGAATCATCTAAAATACCTTCAAAAAAAGCTGACACATTCTCACGTCCGAATCAAATCGGAGTACACCGCTCTTGTGTCACGCCAAACCGGATATATTACCGGTACGTCCTTCCCTTACGTCACAAAGGCTCAAATATATGTTTATAAAAATTTAAAACCACATTTTTACGCTTCTTAAAAGAGTCTGCTAAATGGTCTTTCGGCGCCAATTTGTATTTATTTACCAAACGCACCAGCTAAAAAGAAATAAGGGACTCTTTCTTCCCTTAAATGTTGCCCTGATCGTTTAAATTTGTTCATTTCGTTATGCGAACCTTAGATTTAGTAAGATGTGCAAGTAAATAAAATTATGAATAAAGTATCATATTACAATGCTTAGCATAAATTTAAGGGAGACCAATTTGGTTTCCAGAGGTGGCTAGTAACTTAAAAAAATAGGAATTTAATAAATATTACAATGCTTAGCTTAAATTTAAGGAAACCAATTCGGTTGCCATAGGCGGCTAGTAGCTTAAATAAATAGGAATTTAATAAATAAAAAATATTTCACTTCGCTTGTCAAAATATATAGTGAATATGATACATGAAAATATCAACAAATATTCACGTATTCAAGTATTTTTTTTCACGTGATTTATCTAATCTATTTATTTATGTTACATACATAGCAATTTTTATGTTCATTTAAACTTACGTGCAACAATTATTACAAGAAGAAACAAATATAAGAAAAAGACTATGTTCAGCTGGAGATTTCAGCCATAAATTCGATTTTCTCAGCGACCGTAAAATATACAAAGATTAAAAAAACTGTTTTAAGTTTTACCATGAGGATTAAAATAAACCAAAAACAAAGTTAATCCATCCGCGGAAACGTTAGCTAGACTTAGTTGAATTTTTTGCCTTCATTTTTTCATTTAAAATTAAATAAAAAACTATTGAAAGCTGCAGTGATTGTTTGAATGCTATCATTTTATTCGTCTCGTCGAGTTCAATCTTTTAAAAAAAATTTCACTGCCGTATCTCAATTGGTTCGCCAGAAATTTTAGAAAGTTGTTTGCACTTTCTATTTCTTAAACATATTATACCAAACGCTACCGCGTTTGCTATGATGATGTGAATATAAAAGACAATAAAAATCCTAATTTTTTTTATAAAGAATGAAGTCAATCCAATAATTAATTGCCGAGATATTTATGATAATATTTTCCACACTCAACGATTTTTCATGACCCAGTATTTCATACAAACTTCAATTCAAAGATATGTTTTAAATGGAATTAAGACATATATCCGATGCAGTAAACTGTCAGTTAATATGATTATCATTTTTGGAGTGATAAGAATGTTTCGTTTACGAAATTTGATACGATTTGCTTATCCCGTCGACAAAAAACTATTGCCAAAGTTTAAATGCCAATAATGGTTTATCGTAAACGTCACATTCACTTAGCACTAAACACGTTACTTGTATTTGTTGCGTCATCAAGTGATTTTGAATTCAACATTTTATTTCGATTTTATTAATCTTTTACTAATCAAGCAGGACGGTCGTTCTGCCAAGCCAAGCTAGAAAAAATAATATGCTCGTGAAACGAACAACTGCCAAGAACACAACGACCGCTTAACTGCTTAATATACTCGAGACAACTTTCCCATGTTAAATCGACCAAACATGGCATTTTAAAATTTCGGATATTTAAGAAATGAAGCATCGCAGAGAAATAAAACAAAAACTAGAAGAATTTAATGATGAAAAGCTTCAATTTGAGATCAAACTCATCTTTATAAAATAATTATTAAAAGAGATACAGGATTTTTAAAAAACCGTCGAGATACTGAAAATGATCACTTTTTTCTTCATCAAACAATTTTATTTCAATCAAGGTACAAACTTAAATAAGGGACAAAAAGAAGTATATAATGCATTTTCGGATAGGTAATTATTCAAGCTACGTGCTTTTGTAAAATTCAGTTTAAAAAAAACAAAATTTCTATCATTAATAAGCAAAAAACTGCTAATTAATTAACAAATTATGCCAAAGTGTGATAAACCCGCCAATCGTGTACTAGCTTCATTATAGTACAGGAAATCATTTTAAATGCTGCCACTTCAAGTTCCATATGCCAATCAGGTATTTTTCTTCGAGATTATTTTTTAGAATTTAACAGTGTAAAAGTTCATTTTTAGAAAGATATTTAAAATAAAATTAATTTTTGAAGGAAGAGGTATCTTCTAACGTATAGTCGTTTAAAATTATTAGCATTTAAACTTTCATTCCTAATTTAAACAAAACTTTTGAAAAAAAATTGAGTTGAGTGTGATTTTTATATAAAAAGAGAACCATGGTAAACGATAAATCACTTTGTGTGTGAGCAAAGAATCAACATAGATAACAACTTTGACGTCATTGTATGATGAAATACGATTTTACCATAAAATGTTTATTTAAAGAGGGTAATCTCTGGAACTACCGAACCAACTTTGTACAGTTATATTAACCAATAGTATTTTATATCATATCGATTTACGGCCATCTTTCCATATTTTATGCAAATTTCTAACCATTATTTAACCCGTTACCATCCAACGATACCATATAGATTACCGACAACTGGAAATAACTTTTAAATTTCAACACCAGTATTTAAGTACTGAAGTGTCTCCAACCTAAATGTCTGAATAAGTAACAATTTTGGATTCTAACAACGAACTTGGGTACATTAGAATTTAATGTCAAATGCGAAAAGATGGCCTCCAGACCAATATTAGCAAATTACAATCATCAAAATACAGGCATTTCATTTGCGCGAAGACAAACTAATCAGAAAATATCTCTGGCTATATTTCCTAGGAATAAATGAATTCATGATTTTAGCAATTTCCAACAAAGTTGAAAAGTGCTTATGCATTCGGTTTGTCTGGCCGTCTGGCTGCGATCTAACTCTCGTAAATATACTTGGATTGCCATAAAATTTTTGGACGTTGTTTAGGTTTCCCTAGCACGAATTCTATTGAAAATAAAGTTTCTACCGTGAGTAATTTATTTACAGGAACAGGCAAAAGTTTTCCATTACATTTCGGCTTATTGGGAAAAATCTTTCAAATGAATTTTAACGTTTATAACACTTTCCAAAAGTTTGAAAAGTACTTATGCATTCCCTTTGTCTGTCCGTCTGCCCGTCTATCAGTCTATCCATATGTCCGTCTGCCCGCGCTCTAACACCTGTAAATATATTCGAATTGTCCTGAAATTTTTGTATGTTATTGACGTTTACCCTAGCACGAACCCTATTGAAAATGAAGTTTCTACCATGATTAGTTTATTTTCAGGGAGAGTCACAAATTTTCCATTACATTATGGTCTATAGGGAAAAATCGTTTTAAAAGCGTTTTAAAGATGTTACACTGTGTCATACATTAAAATTTACATTAAAATTTACATACATCTAAGAGGTGCATTAAAATATGCATTCTATAAAATATGCGGTGAAAATATAGTATTATTCCTTTACAGTGTCACGCAAAAGAATCTATTGGATAATGGTAAAGGGGGGAATAGTATGCGACATTTTAAAAATATGTATAACAAAATTGATATATGTCACTGAGGCTTAATGTAAATTATACGATACTGTCTTGGATAATATGAAGTACATTGCATTTACAAGGATACAAAAGATTTCAAATAGTATATTCCTTCCGATTCCTTCAAAGCACCAAGTTTGTAAAGGAAAGCGTATTAAGATTACATTAAGTACAATTTAGAACTTCTGATTTTAACTATGGACAAATATATTTAACACTTTACCACCCAGCGAAATTTACCATTTATTGTTTTTCCCATTTATAAATTTTCTACAATAAAACAAAACTTTTACATTTCAATACCAGAATTTTAGTACGGAAATGTCTGCTTAAGTAACAATTTTGAGTTTTAAATTTTAACTATGGATTTCGGTACATAGAAATTAGTATACAATGTGGAAAAATGGCCACCAAACCCATCACGCATAGTTTTAAAACATTTGGATTTTCAAAACACATTTACGATGTATTTAGTACAAGAGAAAAGGATTTCTATCAACGTACGCAAAGGCACTGACTTAGAAATGTTAATTTTTTTAATGGAAAATGTTAAATAATTACCATAATATAAGCTATGAAATTTGATATCAGACCATTTTTTAGACACAACTTTCATCCTTTTTTTTCTTGCTTGGCTTTTTTTTACTTTTGAAAAGTGTTTTTTAGTAGATTTATTTATTCTTTTGTTAGTTTTAAAAAAATGTACCAATTTGTATAATTTACGAGTAGTTTGGTGATTTACGTAATTTGTCGAAATGGGTCGACGGAATAAACCAGTAGCGCCCACAATACAGAGATACAATAATAGAGAATTACTATGTATGAGAAATATTTAAATATACGTTAAATTTTATTTTAGAATTGCAATGCATTTTATAAATAATTTACACATGTTTTATCGTCATATTTTATATTATGAATATCCATGATGTGTAAGTATTGCGGTAGCCCCTAACGATTAGTTTTCGTTCGTAAACGTAGCGTACAACGATAAAGTATTTGACCCTTTCCGAAACGAAGGGGAGTTGCGATCATCAAGTACAACTTTGTATCATGATTTTTTACTCCGTTTTCTACATGCAGGGCCCGACTTACACTATCTAGAGTCCCAGGGTGAGAATTATTTAGGCACTCCCTTTCATCAACCCATGAAAATTGTTCGTAAATTAAGGTAAAATTATTAATGCTGAACTTTTTACCTGTTTTATGTGTACGTAAATTTTGTGTGCTTAAATATTCCCACAAAAAACGACGGTAAAACTAGAAAAAAAATTTCTAGTGAAAAAGACTAGTAGAAAAAAAATATAAATTGTGTTATGGAAAGGTTTGTTTGAAAACGTTTCCTTTGCTTATTAACGTAGAGTAATTAAAAGAAAAATAAATTCAAACGGACATCATTAATAGTTGTAACTTTCCTCGTTACAAAAAAAAATGTTAGTAATGAATTTCTTTAAAAAAAACAGTGAATATTAAGCTGTTATTAAAAAAATAATTCACAAATTTGAAATTATATATCACATATCTCATTCTTCTCAATTTATATAATCCATTTATATCTTCGCAAATTCTTTATTAGTCAAATTTCTTGTATTTTAGATATTTATCTATCATTGAAATATTACCTTCTCTTCATTTATTTAGCTTTTATATCTTTTGTGTAATATTTCGTTTATTTTAGAGTGTTTTAATATGTTTATAAAGAACTGAATTTTGTCATCTTAGGCCTAATGCCAATAAAATTGGATAAAATAACATAGCTTCACTATGAATCAAAAAACCAAACTCCTCTGATGATTCTGTAGGTTATTCATAGTTTCTTATTATGCATTTCTGGTTCCCACTATATTGTTTTTTTGTCCCTCGTTAGAATTCTGCCAACTTGTTCATACATTTGGGATTTCATTTTAGTTATTATACATATATATACAGGGTGTCCGAAAAGTCTGGAAACGGTCGAATAACTCGAGAAATACATATGAGATTGAAAAACGTAAATATACGTGTTAAATATTTTTAAATAAGCTACTCAGTGATATCAAATTTGACCTTCGCAACCGACCCCCTGGGGGTCAGAGGGGGTCCAACTTTGAAATCTTAAATTAAAACCCCCATTTTTTATTGCAGATTCGGATTTTACGGACAAAAATAAGCAACTTTTGTATTTGATGTTTATTTCGAATCCTCGTTTATCACGGTGTATTCGAGCATATTAAATCGATACATTTTTCGGCTTTTTCAACGGGATTTTCCCTAATCGAAACTAATTGGGGAGAATTTATGACATCAAATTCTTCGTCTTTTGCAAGAATAGCGTTTCCTGAAAATCACCCATGCCGATTATTTCGATACTAGTACACACAGTTAAAAATTTGACCCATTTGCTGTAGCGTCACTCCACAGCTTTTATAGAATATCTCTTTCATGACCAATGAGAATGTTCCATAACACAGTAAAGTACACTGTAAAAAATTGACACTTTTGCTGCATCGTCACTCCACCACTTTTATAGAAAATGATTACTTTACTGTGTTATGGAGCACTCTCATTGGTCACAAAAGAGATATTCTATAATAGCTGTGGAGTGACGCTACAGCAAATGGGTCAGATTTTTAACAATGTAGCACTATTGAAATAATCGCCACGGGTGATTTTCAGGAAACGCTATTTCTGCAAAAGACGGGGAATTTGACGTCAAAAATTCTGCCCAATCAGTTTCGATTAGGGAAAATCCCGTTGGAAAAGCCGAAATATGCATCGATTTAATATGCTCGAATACACCGTGATAAACGAGGATTCGAAATAAACATCAAATACAAAAGTTGCTTATTTTTGTCCGTAGAATCCGAATCTGCAATAAAAAATGGGGGGTTATAATTTAAGATTTCAAAGTTGGACCCCCTCTGACCCCCAGGGGGTCGGTTGCGAAGGTCAAATTTGGTATCACTGAGTAGCTTATTTAAAAATATTTAACACGTATATTTACGTTTTTCAATCTCATATGTATTTCTCGAATTATTCGGCCGTTTCCAGACTTTTCGGACACCCCGTATATATATATATATATGTTTTTGGTAGTGGAGAGAATGCAGTACGGGGAACAAAGGAGGGGGGGGGGGGTTGGAAGGACTCACTGTCTTATTAAATGTTTGAATATGTGTTAAGAAATTTGGTCACTAAGCACCCCTTTTAACCATTTGTCAGATTCTTAATGAAAATTCTGATTGTTCTCAAAGGAGCCCTTCAAGTGAGAGGTCAAGTGCAAGTGCCCCACATGCCCCTGCATTAGCCAAACCATGATCACATGAAACGTAGATTTATGACTTTTATTATTATTATTTTATTATTATTATTTTATTTTTTGTAGAAATTTTCGGCGCAAATTACACAAAATGTTGGGTGACAACAGATAACTTTCTGCCATATGTTTTAAAACACAAAATATTGGTTCGTTACTACAATTTCACTGCTATTAGAAAGCAAAATATAAGCGTTTTAAATTCTAGGTTCTTTCTATGGTAGGTCTCCGATCACCATTTATAATATTAAATCCACTGTCCATGCAGAAAAATTATTTGCTCTTGTGACAAATCGATTATGAATTATAAGAGCTTAAATTTTTTAGAGAATTATGTGTTGTTTATTATTAAATGGAGGAGGGCTTAGATAAAATATAGACAAAGAAATTGAACTTAAAATGATCTCTCATGATTTTAAAACTACAAGATTTGTTAGAACTTCAATTATTAAGGTCGGAGATATATCCATTTTTATTTATCAGAATCATATATTTATATAATGTTAATTTTAACTCTTATATGTATAATATTAACTACAAGATGCTAGACCTTGTATTTATATTTATATTTATATTTATATTTATATTTATATTTATATTTATATTTATATTTATATTTATATTTATATTTATATTTATATTTATATTTATATTTATATTTATATTTATATTTATATTTATATTTATATTTATATTTATATTTATATTTATATTTATATATTTATTATACACTAATAAATATAAAATAATTTTTTTTTCATAAAGAGATGCTAATATTTGCGAAGTTACTTATATATTAGGTGTCGTTTCGTTGATGTGCAGTTTTTTGGACTGAAGCGTTTTCAATATTCTATTGTTAATATTTGCAGCAGTAGCTAAGCTACATAAAAACTGTTTGGAAATAAGTTAAGTAATTTCAGAAACAAAAACATCTTATTTAGAACAACTTATATGTGTTCTTTTAAATGTCAGTTGAAAACAAGAAAAAAAAAGAATAGAAAAAGAAAAAGAAAAAAAAGATAGAAAGAAAGAAAGAACGAAACAAAAAATAAAGAAACAGAGAAAGAGAAAGAGAAAGAGAGAGGTAGAGTGGAGAAGAGGTCAAAAATGTCCACTGCAAAAGAAATAGAGACACATGTGATGTGCCTTTTCTATAGAATACTTCAAGCGATTTGAACCATTTTTTAAAATCATTTTTGCAGTAGCTAAAATATAAGTTGAACCATTCAAACAAAATTAAAAAATACAAATGTGTCGTCAAGCGATTTTGAAAACAAAATAAATGTAAGGGTTTTCAATTAACTTTCTGCTTCGATTTCCGATTAATATATTGCTTATTTTTTCAAGTATACAAATCGTTTCATTTGTATCCTAGTAAAAACTTATTTCTATCAGATAATTTACATGTAATTTTGCAATTGTTGCTGACTCTTAAATCAATTTATTTATAAAATATTTGACGTATTAATATGTATTTTTAGCGCAGTGCCTTTCATAATAAATGAAGCTAAATGACAAATAAAATATTTTGTAATTTTACTGTATTCTCTTATTGAGTTGTTAAAAAAGTTTGTTGAATAAAGAATAAAAAAATCGTATTTAGCTTTTATTCATACGGCCTTTTAAAAAATACGGAAATTAAAAAAGAAATAAAATTCCTCCGATTCAAAAGGGTTTTTTTCTCATCTGAATTTTCAAACAAATCTTAAATTAGTTCTCTAATTACAGTTTACATAGTCTGCGGCAAAAAAGAAAAAAACATTTAGGGTTACATTTATATTACCTTTTAAATTTTAGTTTTAAAATTTATTATTTTAGACACTTGATTTTTTTTCCTTAAATAAATGAAACTTTCAACAAAAAATGTGTGATAATTACTTTTCTCTTTTGAAAAAAAGAAAACTTTTTACTATAGATTTGCGAGTTGTTTTAAAAAACTCATTGTTGTATTTTTTCTGTTTTTGCAAAGAAAATGCTTTTACTAATTTAAAATATATGTATATAATTATGTACAGAGGATACTTGATTAAAAATGTTACAAATATTCTAATAAAATATTTTCATTTATTTATTTTATAAGATTATATGGTTTAATTTTAAGCGATGCACTGCCTGCAAAAAAAAGAATATTTCTCATTTAAAAAAATTTATATTCGTTTATTTTTAAATCATTTTTAATTTACTTAATTAGAAATTGAGGTATGGTTAATTAAAAACCTTCGTGGCAAACTAAATACCAAAAGAAAAAAAACAGTATTTAAATACACGATATTCAAGTGGCGTAACATGATAATCAACTTATGCATGTTTCGTAATTGTTTTAGACTCACGTCATCAATATCAGTAAAAATTAAATCAGAATCCTCTAAAACCGTGAAACGGAAAACCAAACATCAAATAAGGGGCCTTCTACAGATATGTTACGCTTGAAAAGTGGGGGAAGGAGGGGGCGAGTTTGTGAAATTGTGATATTTATTACATGGTAGTGGGAAGGTTAAGAAAAAGTGTTATTTCGCACATTTGGTTAAAATAAAAGCATTTAAAGTAAGCAAATTAAATTTTGAAGTTATTTTTAAATTTCTAAAGTTTGAGGATATTTTTTAATCAGTGGTAAAACAAATTTCATGTAATTTGTTTTCACTTATATTTCTACCTTTTCACAAAAAGCATTTAGTAAAGGTTAAAATAAGGCATATAGCACTTCGGAAGGTATGCTATATGCTACCGAAACCGGTATGCTTGGAATAAGAAATATTCTGGTGTTCTAACGTTGAAAATAATGTTAACTTTATCAAATTACACCAGGCAACAACCTATTACTTATTTAGTAAAGGTTCTGAAAATATGGTAAAAGCGAAAATTCTTTATTTGAAATGTGCCTTATACGGTGAAATTCTTGAAATGTCCAAAAGAAGATAATTTGCCCCACCTAGTTTACGAGGAGGGCTGGTTGCATCTCAGAAGATTATAAATTTCCATCATTCGTTCCTGAATATATTTTAATGTAGATGAACTTCTCCGATCAGTATGGAGTAGTTACAAAGTTGTTCCATGTGACCTCTGTTGTCCTTCAGTGCAAAGTATGTTTCCTACTCGTATTTCCAAGCATGGTGGTTTTTATTTTTGTCTCCAATGTCATGATGAAAAAACATATAATTGGTGCGCATAAAATTTGTGCAAAGTTTAAACCATGATGCGTCAGAGCTAGACCATTTCAAATAGCTGCCTGCAGACAATAATAACTCATGACTGTAACTGCTTTCACCGAAAACGTAGAATTTTCAGTTTGTACGGAAGGAATTAGACCTTACTGGCATTAGAGAGTTTACTATCCTCCAAAAAGAGAGCAGTGTCACAATACGTGTCTCTCGATGGACCAGGGATGTAGTGGAGGGTATACGGGGGTATACGCCGTATACCTTCTAGATTTTTAAAAGAAACATCGTATACTATCTGTTTCTCAAGAAAACTATAGTATATACACTCTAGGGTATACCCTCTATCTTGAGAGTATACACTCTGCTTAGAGCGTATATCCTCTGTTATTTTTATGACTACACCCATGCGATGGACGATCATATATCTTCTCCCTGTGGGAAAGAGTCGTAATTGAAAAAGAATCCGGGTAATTTTATTATTTAGTATATAATTTTATTAATCTTCATATTAATGTGACAAATGAAATCTGATGACGATTCCGTTTAAATAAAGCTAATATTGGGGCTTCTTTTTAAAAATCAATCCGTTTTAAAGTATTTTGTGTTCAAGATTTGTGTGAATCCAAATATATTAAATTCCATTTTAAATTTCAAAATACTTCTGTTTTTCATTGCTCTTTTGTATTAATACTTAATTAATATTGCATATTAATTATGTTTCGTGTTGTAAATTTTAAACATATTTCATAAAAATAGTCCACTCAAATTGCCAATTTCACTGTTATTTATAGTACAATGATACTGCACTTCTTGTTTATACTACAGTTCGTTTTTGACTCCGTGTCCTTACGAACACATGTCTCCTTCAGCTGATGATGAACTGTATTGTTTTAGCTCGAAAAGCGTCCTGCTTTGTGTTTATTTTATGGTGATTTTTACAAAGTCTATTATTATAATTTTTATTATTTATAGTGATACCGACTCAAAAACAACTCAGTTTAGCAATAGCAAATACACAGAAAGGATTATACGATAAATATTTTTCTGTGTTCAGTTTATCACTTTTTTTTGCATCGAAAATCGCATCGGTCACCAAATCTAGAAAAGTTTTGCTGATTGCGATGTTGAATTTTCCATCGACCTTAATGTTTAACAGTTATATGTAAAGTATCATTATCATCAATTTTTTCTATGCGTTACAGTCGAAATCTCGTAGCATTTTACAGCTAAAAAGATGGTTCAAGCATTTACACTTTTAATAGATATTTAGAATTTACTCTACTGTACACTATAGGAACTATTAAGTTCCTGTAGCGTACAGTAAAATTTCTATTTCTCAAGCAATGAAAAAAAAATATGTTATTTTAGAACACATTGAAAAAAAACGGTAAAAATGACGGGTTAAGGGTAAATTTTTCTGTATTTCACACCGAATAAATTTTGCTAACATTTTTTCTTTTCATTTGGCGACTGTTTTTTTATTTCTTATTCGCAAAATAGCTAATATTGTCAAAAGCCGTCCTGGAGATTATGTGGGAGGAGAATGGGAGGCCTGGAGTTTTATCGTCCTGGAGATTACGTTAAAAAAATCTGTATTCTGGGCCCAGGCCGGGCCAGGACAGAGACATTGCTTTTTCTGAAGACTCGCCAGGCCGGGCCTAACGTACTTTTCATAAAGGAGGGGACTGCTTCCTTCTTTATATGTGTACGTACATTGGACGAAATTTTCAATCCCAGTCTCGACAAAACCCGTATTAAAATCACTGTCTCTGGCTGACTTAAATCGTGCATAAAATAAATAAAAATCGCCTCAATCAAAATTTTTACAAAAAACACATAGATTTTGAAATTTTTATTTTAAATTAAAAAAAACTTAAAAATTCATTTTTTAAATAATAGTATATTCAAAGGCTAAAAAATTAAATACAATAAAACCAGTGAAAAAAACTGCCTATGACGGAATTCTGTCTTAAACGGAAAATATGTTGATCCATGCAAAATAAATACAATATTACCTGAGAAAAAAATAAACTCCAATTACACCTCCTAGGAAGGGTATCTGTCTAAAACGTGTTTTTTTCTTTCCTATGTGATTCCGTCTTAAAAGATTTTACTGCATAACATTTTTCAAAGTCTCCAACGCATGGGATATTGATTAACGATATTTAAATGAAACATTTACATTTAGAGATTCATTGATAATAGAGATTCATTGACAAAATAAATATGTTACAGCCTTTGGCGCTTCTTTAATAATAAAAAGCATAAATATAAAAAACGATATAAAAGGAATTTTTGGTCAGAACTCTTCCATACGAAACAATTTTTTCCCAAACTAAAGTAAAAATTTATGTGGAAATTTGCGGCTGAACCGGGCCATGATTTAAACTATTTTCCAGACCGGTCAGGCTTATGATTTTAAAATTTTTCAGGCGGTGCCGAAAAATGGGTTGGTTTGGGACCTGACATAGAAATTTCGATCCATGCAGACCTCCAGTGCAGACTAAAAACATGTTTTCAAAACAAGTTTAGATTTAATTCAATACGCTGCTTTGTTATGTCCAAATGAGAAACACTGTCTTAAATCGACATTTAATAATAGATAATTTATAGACGATCCCACACTTGCTTTGAAATTTAGAAAAAACTCTTCGTTTACAGGCATGGTAAAGTGGTGTAAGTCACGAATTTTTTAGAATTTCGGATTTTAATATCTCTGTCAGGTTTTTAGATATTTAGATGAAATTTTTTTTGTTCAATTTAGGAATGGATAAGGAATAATTTCTTAATTGGAAATTTTGCCCATGGGGGGTCGTATAACAATTTAATTTTCGTATTTTTTCAAATAGACCACCCATGGAGTTGCAACTTATCTTATCAGAAATTTCACCATTTTTATGAATTTTTGCAGTTGAAAGTATGGGTCTAGGGGCAATATTTAAGGAGATAGTCTATTATTGTTTCGATATTTATGACTCACCCTGTATATATACATAAATATATACATGTATAAAAGCTCGAAAAAATAAAATCAAAGAGAAAATTTCAATATATTAAGATTTTTAAACGTATTTTAAAAGTACCTGATTCCAAACTATTAATGAAATAATAAAGTTTTTAATCTTAAATTGGACCAGAAATGGAATATATACAGGGTGATTCTAAATTTTTGAAAAATAAAAGAGGGGTGATAGTATACATCAAGAAAAACAATATTAAATAGGAGACCAAGGGTCCAAAACGTTTTTCAAAGGAGATAGCCGCCATTAAAGTTTAGGGACCAAAATTTCAAATAAACATAAAAAACGGAAAAATTGGTCGATTGATTTGCGATTTTCGATAAAATTATTCTTTATGTCGGCATTTTCTTGAAATTAAATTATAAATATAAATTTTAAAAAATGCCAATAGAGGGCGCTTTAGATTTTGAAGTAACGAAAAACTATTATTTGCCGGTATTTTTTGCATCTCATTAAATGTTTTCGTAAGCATAAACTAAAACTTAAATTTTTAGCTCAAAATCTGAATGCTGGGAGTAGTTAAATAGCACAAATTGAACTGTGTTCAGAGGGTTCAAATTTCAAGTGATTTTAAAAAACAGAAAAATTGGTTCATTGATTTGTGGTTGTCACTAAAACTGTTCTTTATGTTGGTATTTTCTTAAAAATAAATTATAAAAATAAATGTCAAAAAATGTCGATAGAGGGCGCTTTAGACTTTGGAGTAACGAACAACTACTTTTTGCCGTTATTTTTTGCATCTCATTAAATGATTTCGGAAGGTTAGACTTAAAGTTAAATTTTGAGCTCAAAATCTGAATAGTAGGGAGTGGTTAAGTAGCACGAACTGAACTATGTTTAAGGGAGAGGGGGAAGTTCAAATTTAAAATAATTATAGAAAATGGAAAAATTAGTCGATTCGTTTGCGATTTAAAATAAAAATATTCTTTAAGTCAGTATCTTTTTGAAAATAAATTTTCAAGATAAATTTCAAAAAATTTCGTCAGAGGGCGCCTTAAACTTCAGAGTAACCAACAATTCATTTTTACCATTATTTTTTGGTTCTAATTAAATGCTTGCAAAATCTTTTTTAATGTCTTCGGAAGCTTAGATTTAAACTTAAATTTTGAGCTCAAATTCTGGATCGCTATGAGGGATTAAGAAGCGCAAACTGAAGTGTGTTCAGGAGTTGAAATTTAACCCACCTTCCTCCTCGAACACAATTCAATTTTTCGCTACATAAACAGTCCCAACGATTCAGAATTTGAGCCCAAAAATTAAGTCTATGCATTTGAAAGCTTTTAATGATATTAAAAATATAACAGTTAAAAATAGTTGTACGCTACTCCAAAGTCTAAGGCGTTATCTTTAAAATTTGTTTTCAAGAAATTGCTAATTTAAAAATTAGTTTTAGCGAAAACCGCAAACGAATCGACCAATTTTTCCGTTTTTTACAATCATTTGAAATTTGAACCCTCAGACCACAGCTAAGTTTGTCCAATTAACTACTCCCAGTTATTCAGATTTTGAGCTCAAAATTTAAGTTCAAGTCTAAGCTTACGAAAGCATTTAATAAGATGCAAAAAATAACGCCAAAAAAGAGTTGTTCGTTACTCCAAAGTCAGCTCCCTCTATCGGCATTTTTTGAAATTTATCTTTATAATTTATTTTCACGAAAATACCTAAATAAAGAATAGTTTTAGTGAAAACCGCAAAACAATCGACCAATTTTTCCGTTGTTTATATTCATTTGAAATTTGAACTCTCTGAACACAGCTGAGTTTGTGTTACTTAACCACTCCCAACTATTCCGATTTTGAGCCCAAAATTTGAGTCTAAACTTACGAAAACATTTAATAAGATGCAAAAAATACCGGCAAAAATACCGGCTGTTACTCCAAAGTCTAACACGCCCTCTATCGGATTTTTTTTTTTTTTTTTTTTTTTTTTTTTTTTGAAATTTATCTTTATAATTTAATTTCAAGAAAATGTCGACATAAAGAATAATTTTAGTTAAAACCGCAAATCAATCGACCGATTTTTCCGTTTTTTTATGTTTATTTGAAATTTTGGTCCCTAAACTTTAATAGCGATTATCTCCTTTGGAAAACGTTTTGGACCCTTGGTCTCCTGTTTAATATTGTTTGTCTTGATGTGTACTATCACCCCTCTTTTATTGTAAAAAAAAGTTAGAATCACCCTGTATATACATACATATATATATATATATATATATGAAGATAAGAACTAATATATAATCGTCATTTAATCGTCATTATCTTGAGAAAAGTAACCTTCGTAGAAAAAAATAAATGTGAAAAAACTGTTTTCCGTTTTTATCATTACCGAATGCTCAATGACTCGTAACTGAGCACTCACTGATCTCCAATACTTAATGCTTTTCATTGTTCAATGGACTGGTGCAAGAGATAAGACCGATTTAGTCTTAAAAAAGAAGCGTTCGAGAGAAAATCCGTTCAATAACCACTTGTTTTATTTAAGCAGAAGATAATTCGAAGAGATGCCCTCGCTATCGTTACTTTTAGTTTTTGCAAGTCGTATACTTAAGAACCCACTTCACTTAAATGAAAAGAAAGGAAAAATCTAATGTTAAGCCTATGGAGGCTTTTTTTTTATTTCATACTTTGAATTTAATGATTTTGAATTATATTTTTTCATAGGATAGCTGTGGACAACCAAAAACCGGGCTAGCTTTTACTTTTTCAATTATGGCTATATTTTTATATAGCTATATATCAGAAAACTTTAAATTTTAGAGCCGGTTCAAACTGGTTCCGAAATTGAAAGTACTTCTTAAAAAAAAATCTAACATTAAAAGAGAAAATGAAAAAATTAGCTCTGTTGTAGATCGTTTTCAGCAATCCTGTGCCCCCCCCCCCCCCCACCAAAAAAAAAAAATTACAAAATATTAAAAATTAAAAGCGAGTTTTGGAAATAACGCTATTTTTCAATAAAATTTTGTCAAGATCTCGCCTGTTAGAGGCAGGAGTAAGTTGTGTAAGTCACGAATTTCGGAGAATTTTGGCTTTAAATATCTCTGTGAGATTTTTTTACATCAAGACGAAAATTTTTCTTAAATTCAGGAATGAATAAAGAAAAAATTCCAAACTGGAAATTTTATCCTTCGGGGACCATGTAAAAATTTATTTTCCTATTTTTTCGAATAGACCCAAAATGGAGTTGCAACTTATCTCATCAAATTTTGCACTTTTTTTATGAAACATTTCAACTGTAAGTGTTTGCTTGGGGGCAATATTTAAGGAGATAGCCTATTGTTACGATAATTATGACTCACACTGTATACATATAACAGCTCAAAAAAAATAAAATCTAAAGGAAAATTTCATTATATTAGGACTTTTAAACATATTTTAACAGTAGACGATACCAAGCCATCAACTAAATGAAAAGTTTTTAATCTTAAATTGGAATAGAAATATAATATATATATATATATATACATATGTTCTTCATATATATATATATGAAGATAAGAACTAATTTATAATCGTTCATTTAATCGTCATTATCTTAAGAAAAGTAACTTTCGGAGAAAAAAAACGTGAAAAAAAGCGTTTTCTGTTATTATCATTACTAAGTGCGCAATGACTCGTTACTCACCACTCATTGATCTCCAATACTTAATGCTTTTTTATTGTTCAATGGACTGGTACGAGAGATGCGACAGATTTGGTCTTAAAAAAAGAACCGTTCGAGAAAAAATCCGTTCAATAACCACTTGCTTTATTTAAGCAAAAGAGAATTCAAAGAGGTGCCCTTGTTATTGTTAATTTTAGTTTTTTGCAAGTTGTATACTTAAGAGCCTACTTCACTTAAATGAAAATACTACTTGCTAAACTAATCCTATGGAGGAAATTTAGAAAGAAATCTCGGTTGCATTTTAAAGTTTTTAAATGATTTTTTTTCTTTAGATAGCTGAGATCGATCTGTTTGCAGGCCGATTTTTATTTTTCTGATTTTTTTAATGGGAACGCTTTCATATTCGGAATCGGTATGGAAAATGAAAGCACCCCCATAAAAAATATCAGTTCGAAATATATATACAGTGGCGGTCAAAAGTTTCCGGCCAGCAAAAATTTTTCAGTTAATTTGTAAATATACCCATATGAAGAGGAATCTCAAAGCGATACTTATACATTTTATTGACATATTAGTTAGGAACTTACGTATAGAAGAGCGTGTAAATATCAATAAATTGAATTGACAAAATTAATTATAAAAGAAAACGCATGTTCTCAAAAGTTTCCGGCCACTTATCATTCTTTAGTTTTTTTCTATCCGTGAAGTGTTTATGAATGAATTAACGTGTATAGCATAGTTTGAATTCAAATTTGAAAAGTTCAACAATTATTAACCATAAATGAGTAATTAGTTTGTCGCTAAAAGGCCAATCTTCCTGAGATATTACGGCTAAGTTATCGATCGGTAAAATCGACTGTAAACGATATTTAAAAATTATATAAAGATGACCATGGCTTTCAGGACTTTCAGAGGTCCGGGAGACCCCAGAAAATTACTATTCCCGTGGACAGAATTATCAGGAGAAAAACCATTGATAATCCGCATGAAAATTCCGTTGCAATATACTGTGATTTACGGAATGAAAATATTGTTGGAATAAGTTTGTCTACCATGTTATGATGCTGACGTGATACAGAACTTTATGAAAGAGTCGATGTTAAAAAAATTTCAAAGGTAAAAAAAATACCGACGTACCCAACTGGCATTTTCCAAGGAACACAAAGTCTGCTCAAGTGAAAACTGGACAAAATTTCTATTTTTCCATTAATCGAATTTAAAACATTTTTGGAAGTGATGGCAGACACACGTTATGCCGTGGGGAGTATTTTGTTCAAAATTTGTCTGTCCGTTATTTGAAATTCACAGCCATGTGAATGATACAATGTATAAGGATATCTAGCAAGTCCATTTTCTGCCTTATTAGAGAAAAAAAATTTAGTCCCAACTATTTTTCTTAACATGATAACGACATAAATAATGTATGCAAGCCTCGATATGCAATGGTTTTCACACAAAAAATTTCGTTTTTGAAATGGTCAGTCCAAACGCCCAACATGAATCCAATAGAAAATATTTGGAAAGAAGTTGGCAAAAGTCTGCGGAACTATAAATATTCCAACTCAGCCGAAACTTCTCCAAAATTGCAAGAAATGTGGAAAAAACGTACCATAGACAATCTTTAACCGTTGATTTTATGAATGTCACGTTGCTGCGCCGTAGTACTTACTATTAAAGCTAATAAAATAGTAATAAGATAAAATACTAATTGTAAATGACGTTTATCACTGTAATTTTCTATTACAAATCCACTTTTTTACAAACTTGTGAAGGTGGCCGGAAACTTTTGAGAACATGCGTTTTCGTTTATACTTAATTTTTTCAATTAAATTTATTGATATTTACACGTTCTTCTATAAGTAAGTTCCTAACTATTATGTCAATAAAATGTATAAGTATCACTTTGAGATTCCTCTTCATATGGGTATACTTACAAATTAACTGAAAAATTTTTGCTGGCCGAAAACTTTTGACCGCCACTTTTATATATTACCATTATAGAATGCTACAAATCAACATCAACAACGAATATAGAATAATCCAATAAAAAAATCTAATACATGACAAGATAATGAAATAGGATGAGAATTATGTATATAGTAAAAGGAAAAATTTCAATACATTAGGACTTATAAACATATTTTAAAAGTAGATGATACCAAATCTTTAAGGAAATAGAAAAGTTTTTAATTTTAAATTGTATTAGAAAATGAATCTATATATGTATACACATGTATCGAGATAAGAACTAATGTATAATCGTTCATTTAATCGTCATTATCTTGAGAAAAGTAACCTTCGGAGAAAAAAATAAATGTGAAAAAAATCGTTTTCCGTTTTTATCATTAGTGACTGTGCAATGACTCGTAACTCACCACTCATTGATCTCCAATACTTAATGCTTTTCATTGTTCAATGGACTGGTACAAGAGATAAGACCGATTTAGTCTTAAAAAAAAGAATTGTTCCGCAGAAAACCCGTTCGATAACCACTTGTTTTATTTAAGCAGAAGAAAATTCAGTGATGTTCCCTTGTTATCGTTGATTGTAGTTTTGTTGCAAGTTGTATACTTGTAAGATCCTATTTCACTTAAATGAAAATACTACTCGTTAAACTAATCCTATGTAGGAAATTTATAAAGAAATCTCGGTTGCATTTTAAAGTTTTTAAATGATTTTTTTTTTCATTGGACAGCTGAGATCGATCTGTATGCAGGCCGTTTTTTATTTTTCTGATTTTATTTACAATTATTTTTAATGAGGACGCTTTCATATTCGAAACCGATTTGGAAAGTGAAAGCCCCCTCATAAAAAATATAAGTTTGAAATATATATATATTGCCGTTTTAGATTACTACAAATCATTATCAACAACGAATATAGAAGAATAATCCCATAAAAAAAGAAAAAAAATCCTTAAACATGACGAGTCAATCAAATGAAATGAGTTTTATTTATATATATATTTATATATATATATAACAATTCAAAAGAAATAAAATTGAATATTTCAATATATTAGGACTTTTAAACGTATTTTAAAAGTAGATGAACCAGGCCATTAGGGGGAAACTAAAAATACAGGTGCTTTTCATGTCCAAAACTTTAATTTTTTTTTTCATTAAATATACTCAGAAATTCCAAATTTTTTATGCCATCTTTCAGAAAAAACTATTTTTAATTAGTCTAAAATTTGATCTAGCCAATTTTAATGTAATTATTGCACAATTTATGCAATTTATTCATTCAAATCTATGAAATTTACAAAGAAATATACTAAGAAATTCGAAATCTTTTATGCCATCTTTCAGAAAAAACTATTTTTAATTAGTCTAAAATTTGATCTAGCCAATTTTAATGTAATTATTGCACAATTTATGCAATTTATCCATTCATATCTATGAAAATTAGCTGTCTAAATGACTCGAGAGAAAACTTCAAACAGATTACAATTCTAAATATTATGAACAAAACAATATTTATCTATTTTTATTTAATTAACATAATAGTTTTAAAAATTTGTAATAATAACTTAAGATATGTATTTTTTAACTGTATAAGTTAAACTTAACATTTGTCCATGAAAATGTAACCTCTGTTACATTATTTACATTTAGCAGAATAAATAATAAAAATTTTATCTAACAGAGGTCGCTACTAATCTATATTGCTCAGAGAACTTTCTAGAAGAGAAAACAAATGTCATTGTCACTTTGTCTGCCACATGTTTAGAGTATAGAGCAGTATTATCAAGTCCTAAAGTGAGTGTGTTTTCTGTTTGTAACTTCTGTTACTCCAATTTTAGATTTAAATGATGTTTTAAAAATAAAATTTCTTTTTAAATCATAAAACTCTAAGTAAAATAAGTTTATTTATGTAACATAACTATTTTTTAGAATATTATTATTTAAGAAAGAAAATTGTTTTTCCTTAAATGTAGCCTCTTTTACAAGTAACCTCTGTTACCATATTTTGGTAACATATGTTACATAAACAGAAACAGAGGTTACATTTTATAACTAAATATAGATTTTTCATGGTAATAATATATATATATTTATTCATACTACTAAATTTACCTAACATTTTTATCATTTGTTTATTTTTGCATTAGTAAGTATTATTTATTTGGGGTATTTTCCAGATCTAAAAATGTCTGCTAAGAAAACAAAAAAGAACAAGCTGTACCTGATGGTTTGCCTACTTGTAAAGTAGTATATTATGAACATACATCAAATTACTAAAGTACAAAACCCTAAAGTCATCAAGTATAGAGATGTCAGCGGTTTCTGTGGTGAAGAACGCGGTCAGTGTCATTGTTTAGACTACAAGAGTTTCCCGATTGAAAGTTTTTGCAATAACGAGAAAACTGTACGAAATGATAATGAAGTCAAAAGTTTCCGGCCAGCAAAAATTTTTCAGTTAATTTGTAAATATACCCATATGAAAAGGAATCTCAAAGTGATATTTATACATTTTATTGACATAATAGTTAGGAACTTACTTATAGAAGAACATGTAAATATCAATAAATTTAACTGACAAAATTAGGTATAAAGAAAAACGCATGTTCTCAAAAGTTTCTGGCCACCTTCACAAGTTTGTAAAAAAGTGGTATTATATTAGAAAATTACAGTGATCAACAACATTTACAATTAGTATTTTATCGTATTGCTATTCTATTAGCTTTAGTAATAAGTACTGCGGCGCAGCAACGTAACATTCATACAATCAACGGTTAAAGATCGTCTATGGTACGTTTTTCCGACATTTCTTGCAATTTTGGCGAAATTTCGGCTGAGTTGAAATGTTTATAGTTCCTCAGATATTAGTCAACTTCTTTTCAAAAATTTTCTATTGGATTCATGCTGGGCGCTTAGGCTGATCATTTCAAAAACGAAATTTTTTGTGCTAAAACCATTGCTTATCGAGGTTTGTAAACATTATTTATGTCGTTATCATGTTAAGAAAAATTGTTGCGACCACTTTTTTTTCTCTAATAAGGCAGAAAATAGTCTTGAAGATATCCTTATACATTGTATCATTCACCTGGCTGTGGATTTCAAATAACGGACCGACACGGTTTGAAGAAAATTCTCCCCACGGCATAACGTGTCCACCGCCATGCTTAATTGTAGGAATAAGATAGGTCGAATCCTATCTTTTGTTTTTAGGTCATCGGACGTTGTGTCTGCCACCACTTCCAAAACTGTTTCGAATTCAATTGATGGAAAAATAGAACTTTTTTCCAGTTTTTACTTGACCAGACTTTGTGTTTTTTGGAAAACGCCAGTCGGGTACGTTTGTATTTTTTTAACTTTAAAAAACACCGACTCTTCCATAAAGTTATGCATCACGTCTGCATGTTGATACGGTATACGGAGTTATTTCCGCAATATTTTCATTCCGTAAATCGCAGTGTATTGCAGCGGAATTTTTATGCAGATTATCAATTGTTTTTCTCCTGATAATTCTGTCCACAAGAATAGTAATTTTTCGGGATCTCCTGGACCTCTGAAAATCCTGAAGGCCACGGCCATCTTTATATAATTCTTAAATATCGTTTACGGTTGATTTTACCGATCGATAACTTTGCCGCAATATCTCGAGAAGATTCGCCTTTTAGCGACAAATGATGCTCATTTATGAACAATAATTGTTGAACTTTTCAATTTTTAATTCAGACTGTGCTATACACGTTGATTCCTTCGTAAACACAACCAAAAAACAGTTTACCGATAGAAAAAATCTAAAGAATGATAAGTGGCCAGAAACTTTAGCACACGAGAACTTCGAATTTTATCCCTTTGCATGAAGCATCTTCAGTATCCAATCAAAATGATCATGTGGTCAGAGGTCATTCACATATTCCTAACTTTTGAAGCAATTGTGCTGCTTGTTTGCTGAAACCTTTTGGTAAATAAATCGACGAAACTAACTGGCCGGAAACTTTTGACCGCCACTGTATATTCGTGAAACTTCTACAGAATCAAAAATTTTAAATTCTGAGTATTCTCAAGTTCTTGAATCCACTTCTGATGGAAAAGAATTTACAGAAATAACACCAAATAAAATAATTAAAAGAACATACACACTAGTAGAATTTGTAACTGAAAATAAAAGGAAAAAGAAGTATTACTGCATAGCTGTTATACAAGGTGATTTAGAAGAAGTTGATGGAGTGCAGGTTATATTTTTAATAGCTTGCGATGATACATTATCTGTTTTTAGATTAGATGACAACGATATTGCATACATACAGTTTGAATAGATCCAAAAAATTTGCCTATGACATCTGTAGTACAGAAACGGAAAAGATTATTTTACAAGTTTCCTCACACTGTTGAAGTATTTGAAAAATAATTCCAGCATTAAAAATTTGTGGAAATTTTCTTTGGAAAATAAAGTTGTTATATTTATTGAATGTGCCTTTATTACTTGCTAAAAAGTCAGTTTGTTTACATCTTATAAATTTTGGTAACCTCTGTTACATGAATTTTTCTATTTTTTTTTTTTTTTTTTTTTTTTTTTAATAATTATAAACCGATAATAAACCAAATGTACTTAAAACGAAGAATATTTTATGTACTTTAAATTCAATTAAAAAAACTTCTCTTTAAAACTAAAATAAGTGATAATTATGAACTTTAACTTAATTTTTTTTTTAAACGAAATAAAACTACGCATGTAATGATGATTAAATTTTATTATTTATTATTCATCTTTCTATTAGTATTGTTTTGAACTAAAGGACATTTCTGCTAAAGTAAAATATAAAAATTATATTTTTTGTTAACGTATACTATCTTAAAGTAAGCAAAAACTGTCTGGTAACAGAGGTAACATTTTTTATGCTAGATATGAATTTAAAAAGTTATATTTTAAGTGTAAATTTTTTTTTCTGTGCGGATGCTAATTTTGTACAGCTTAAACACACATTTAAACAATATTATTGTTATTTAGTGAAATCTAGATCCTAAAAAAAGGTAAACAAGAATTTTGAAAAGCACAAAGAAAATTGGTTTCACCCATTAATAAAACAGAAACGTTTTTAATTTTAAATTGTATTAGAAATGGATATATATATATATATATATATATACATGTATCGAGATAAGAACTAATATATAATCGTTCATTTAATCGTCATTATCTTGAGAAAAGCAGCCTTCGGAAAAAAGAGAATTAAAAAAAAAAGCGTTTTCCGTTTTTATCATTATAACTCAGCACTCACTGATCTCCAATACTTAATGCTTTTCATTGTTCAATGGACTGGTACAAGAGATAAGACCGATTTACTCTTAAATAAAAGAATTGTTCCATAGAAAATCCATTCGATAGCCACTTGTTTTATTTAAGCAGAAGAGGATTCGAAGTTGTGTCCTCTTTATCGTTATTTTTCGTTTTTTGCACAAGTTGTATACTTAAGAGCCCACTTCACTTAAATGAAAATACCTGTTTGCTAACACTAATACTATGAAAGAAATTTATAAAGATAACTCGGTTGCATTTTAATATTTTTAAATGATTTCTCTTCTTTGCATTGTATAGCTGAGATCGATCTGTATGCAGACCGTTTTTTATTTTTTTTTTATTTTGTTTACAATTAATTTTTATGAGGGCGTTTTCATTTTCGGACCCGGTTCGGAAAGGCAAAGCACCCTCATAAATAATATTAGTTCCAAATATATACAGGGTGATTAAAAAAAAACCTGGACAAATTGATATGACAAATCAAGCATACGACAAGGATAAAAAATCACATAGGAACATAGGGGCGCAAACCGCTTATTGAGTCACAAATACCGAGCATTTCATCCTAACTCAATTTGGGTTGACGATAATAAATTTCAGAAAACTGAAGTGTATTATAATAACAAATTTAACAGACATGCTCACCTTTGTTTTAAGTGTGATAACGCCAAAGAAAAATGGTAAAAGTTTGCATTATGCGCACCAGCAATATGAACTTGGTACTTCACATTTTGAACTGTCATAATCAAGTTTATGCGGTATCATCGATTGCTTGAGCAATACGTTTTTCGAGATTTTTCGTAACGTAATCGCATTTCATACAAAATAAGGTACATATCGTTGCATTTTCATTACAATATTTTTATTTACCTCGAAATTATTACTTTCAAACCGGATGTAGCTAGAATGAAACACCCTGTATTTGTGATTCAATAAGTAGTTTGCGACCCTATGTTCCTATGTGATTTTTTATCCTTGTTGTATGCTTGATTTGTCATATCATTTTGTCCACTTTTTTTAATCACCCTGTATATATGTAATCCGCATATACATCATATACATTTCATATGCATCAGTGGTACACACACACACACACACACACACACGTATATATATATATATATATCAGTTCAAAAAAAAATAAAATCAAAGAGAAAATTTCAATATATTAAGGCTTTAAAAATTTTTTTAAAGTAGATGATACCCAAAACATTAATGAAATAAGAGATTTTTAATCTTAAATTGGATTAGAAATGAAATATATATATACATATATCGAGATAAGAACTAATATATAATCGTTCATTTAATCGTCATTATCTTGAGAAAAATAACTTTCGGAAAAAAAAATGTAAAAAAAAAAGCGCTTTCCGTTTTTATCATACGCAATGAATCGTAACTCACCACTCAATGATCGCCAATACTTAATGCTTTTTATTATTCAATGGACTGGTACGAGAGATAAGACCAATTTGGTCTTAAAAAAAAGAACCGTTCGAGAAAAAGTCCGTTCGATAACCACTTGTTTTATTTAAGCAGAAGATAATTCGAAGATGTCTCCTCGTTATCGTTTATTTTCATTTTTTGTAAGTTGTATACATAAGAGCCCACTTGAGTCACGAAAAGAAAGGAAAAATCTAATATTAAGTCTATGGGGGCTTGCTTTTTTGCTTTAATTTTAATTTTTTTTTTAATGATTTGTAAGGGCTTCGTAATTATATAAATATGTAGCATCTATCGTTGTCGTTCAATCCGTTTGTCTGTCCGCAAATAAAAGAGCAAAAACTGTAGAACCGAATTGTTTGGAATTTAAAATATATAATTGTTGCATAATTTTATCGAGTCTTTTCAAATTTTATGAAAATCGGATATATAGTTTAATTACAGGCACAATCAAAAGTATTGCGTTACATTACGGCCAATGGACAAAAAAATAGTTTCAAGTGCATGTTAAAGATGCCGCACTCTTTCCAACATAGTAAAATTTATATGCATCTGTGAAGTACATACTAAAATATAAATTCTGTACAATCTGTGGTGCAAAGAATGTTTGTTATTCATTTTCAGAACTACACAAAAGTATACCATTGTATAATGGTATAGGTGGGAATACTTTTTGTGGCTCGTTTAAATTATATTAAACTATTTTACATTTTATGAAATTGATGTACGTTGCTGGGACTATACAAGTTTCTTCCAGTGTACTAGAAAGCAGATATATATTTACAGGGACACACAGAAGATTTCGGATACTATACAGAATACTATTACACCAAGATCTTAATGTTTTAAAAACTTCGTTATAGTACAAACGCACCTCATTTGCAACGTTTGACATGCAATTTCAGACTTGTGTTTTTTTTTTCTTTTTTTTTCATAGGATAGGTGAGGACAATCTACAACCGGACTAACTTTTACTTTTTTTTTATTTTGATTATATTTCTATATAGATATATATTACAATAGTTTAAATTTTGTGATAGTTTCAACTGTTTGCAAAAGTGAAAATACTTTTTTTTAAAAATGTCTCTGTTGTAGATTGTCTTCAGCTATCCTAAGCAAAAAAATCAATTAAAAAATAGTACAATTCAAGAGAGAGTTTTGCAACTTTCCTATAGACTTAACATTTGTATTTTCGTTTTTTTTTTTTTTTTTTTCTGTAATTTGTGTAGAATATTCACTTTCAAAAAGTTTGAATTTTTTTTTTTTTTTTCATTTTTTGAACTTTTAAAAGATTTAGGATATGCGCTCAAAATGTATTCTTCATCTAATATTTAAGTCCTGAAAACCAGTTGACAAAAAGGCTGATCAAAATTTTAAATATTTTTTTTTCTTTAACCAAGTTTTTGTTTGTAAACATCTTTACTTATGCTTAAATTTTTCAAAATATTGACATTTTGTTTTTTGGAAATTAAATTACTTTCATTTACTTGGAGGACAAATCTTCAAAAAATAAAAATGACATTTCGATTTTGGAAAGAAGTTCCAAAATAAACGCTTAGAGCCAAACAATAATCTCTGATTTCCGAGTACCCACATTTTCTCACATTTTGATTTATCAAGTGGGATCAGTGTGAGATTTGGTCATCGAATTATTTTAACCCTTCATCTACTGAATTATGAATTCATGAAAATTTTACTTTCTAAAACATTTTACGTAAATTGTTTAAACTAAATTGAAAGATTTACATAATCATTTAATAAATTTTTTAAACATTTTAGATGGATTGAAGGATTTAGAAGGATTAATTAAATTTGAATTTACTGGGATTTTTTAGAATATTTATAACCCCACTCAAAAATTTAATTTTAAATTGTTTTCATAATATTTTTTAGAATTTACAAATATGATGTTCTTACAGTATAAATGTAGAAATATTTCCGAATTGAAAATTCCCCATCCCTCTCCCTCAGCGCCAAGAAAGCTCAAAAGACACAAAGACAAAACAAATCATTCTTTTAAAAATAGTTTTGTTTTTTTGAACCAATAATGCTTTTGGAACAAGGTACCACTAAAAATAATCTTTAGATTATCTGAAGAAATTGCCACTTTCTTCAGAAATTCTACTGAAATTTGAAGAAAGTTCACAGATTTAACTTTATCTTCAAAATATCTGCAGAATTTTTAAAGATATTCTTAGAAATATCTGCATAGTGGGCCAAATACGATTTCCCACTGATTTTTGGGCCAAATACTTATAGATTTTCTACAGATTTTTTTTAGTGGAGTACCAGCAACTCATTTTAAGCAGTATTACAACTAATAGATGCATTAGAGGTCTGCACGGGCCGGAATTTCCAGGCCCGGCCCGTAGGAAAGTTATTTCGGCCCGGCCCGTTGTGAAACTCAAAAGTTCGGCCCGGCTCTTTTATATTTTAGGCCCGGCCCGTTTTGGCCCGTTACAATTTCTACGATTTCTAAAAAATTCAGATTTTTATCATTTGACTGAGATTCCTTTAAAGAACACTGGATACATATCCATGGAATGATTTCACAGTATATTTTACAGCAAATACACATTAACAACATTAACGATTACTTAGTTTCTTAGGCTTTCAACATTCGAATAAAGATTCATTAAAAAAATTAATATGGCTTAGAATAAAAGAAAAGAGAAAGAAAGCTAAAACATCGTTAATTTTGAAGATTTATAAATATATTTCTACATCATTTTATTATAGATTTCAAATTCAAATTCATTCTTAAATTCAAAGAAGCTCCTTTCTGATACATTTCTAAATTCATTTTTTTTTCTTAGAAACGCATAAGATTAGCAGATATCTTTATTCAGAAACTATGTAATCGAATGGCGTTATCCATTTTTTGATACAAGCAATTTAAGAATGCTGCAAACAAATAAAATACTGTCATAATTAGCGTTTTGAATCGAATTTCCGGAAGCAATAGCAAGGGAAGGGAGAAAAACCTGCAATCATTTGAGAAACTATTATATCTCAACAAGGTTATACAATTATTTTATTTATCAAAAATGTAAAACGCTATTCGATTCCAAATCCCTCCAATAGTTAGGCTTATCACTTTTTATACTTTTTCAATTTAAAATTATTAAAAAAAATGTGTCAAACTTTCGCATTATTGAGAAATTAATTTAAAAATCATCAAGAAGTATATATCCGAAGACTAAGCTAACATAAGTTCTTTATCGCTGTTAATAATTTTACAAATCATGTTTTCTGCCAATAATTAAGTCTAGTACCGGTCTGGGCAGTCTATATGTAGAAAAATAATGCAAGCGTGATCTCGGACCGGCATGAGTCAGCTAAAAAAATATTAAAACGGGTTACGCATAATGTTATTCTACGATGCCGATACACTGTGCATTTTTATATTGATGCTGTCAAACTAGTATGGGCACATTTATACCTATTCTCGTTAAAACCATTTTCGTTGAATATAGCTAATATTTTATCGTTTGTGCTGAAATCTTGAGAACGGGCCGGCAGGCCCGAAAATTTTTTTATCGGCTCGGCCCGTCTGGCCCGTTCAATTTTTTTGCCGGCCCGGGCCCGTGCAGACCTCTAAGATGCATTAAAAGAATTTTATAATAAGTAATTTTAATGGTATTTATAAGTACGTCGGTAGATAAAGGGTTAACAAATGTTAAGCGTTAGTGTGATTTTTTGTTTCTGATTATTGCTAAGAGCCCAATTACTGACATTGACTCACAGTGCACGCTTTTTGTAGTGCACTTTGATCAAATATAGGTTGATTAAAATTTTAGAATATCTGCATGACAATATTATGAAAGTTCAATAGATTCTATGACAAAACCTGTTTTTATTTTTCTATTTGCGTTAGTTAAGGTGGGACCGGGACACATTTTAAATTATTTTTTTTAATGAGTTAATTTTTTTTTTTTTTTTTTTTTTTGTGATGGTTAACCATATTCATGGTTCGTACGGGTCCTTGAATTTTATGAACAGGAAATTCTTTGGTACCAGTATTTTCTTATAGAAAATCCCTTATTAAATAAAACGAAATTTCAATCTTTTGAACGATATTTATTTTTCTATAATTAAATGCTGGTATTTCACCTGGAAAATAACGGTACTCGTACGAACGATGATATTATCTGTAAACAAAATCACGCGATAAAACTTCTCGTATTTATTTATTTATTTTTTTTATGTGGAATAATATTAAATCGTTATAACACCAAATAATTTTTGTAGAATTTCTTTTTTTTTACATTTAAATAAACAGAACTATCTAAATTTTAATTTTGACTCAGCATTTTAAAAAATATTAATTAGAAAAATTAAAAATATTTAAATAAAAAAATTTTTTTAATGATGTAACTTTAATTTAAAAAAAATATTTTCAACGTAAATATTTTTTTCAAATTTTCTGAATAAAATTTAAAGTAAGAAAATCGAAAAGGACATGCTTGAAGTTTGAAGCTTTAATTCTTTAACCATTATTTAGTTATAACAACTTAAATCGAAGAAATTGTGAAAATCCATCATGAATATAAACACATTTTCAGAAAAAGTCATTTCCATGACAACAATTGTTTGAAAGCTAGAATTCGAAAACAAACCAAAAAGAAAAAAATATTTCCTCTTCTAATTAAGATAGAAACATGATTTAAACGTCATTTTATGCATAAAAAAGCTGAGAAATTTTTAATGTAATAAAAGTTTTTTTAGAAAATTTGAAGATTTTTGTGTCTCGGACTCTCTTAAAGAAAAATATTCATAAAACATCGATATTTTACACATGTTACATAATGCTGCATTTTAGGCCAGTCTTTCATTTGTAATATCGTTACAAAAGAGATTAAAAGTTACTTTCTTAACAGCTTTCCCTAAATATCCCGTGTTATATCGGATTCTAGTCTCGAAAATTTTTTAATGCAATACACTTTTTTTTTAACTACTTGTAAAATAGTTGTTGTCATCGGTAGAGAACGGGGAAATCTGAAGTACATCCGAATCTTTTTATTGGTTGAATATCGCAACTTATTTTATTTTGTTCGTTTTCTGATTAGTCCATGTTAAATGTCTGAAAATGGAGTACTTCTGTTGCCACGATGACAAAAAAAAGGAATAATAACTTTAAAAATAATAATAATAATTTGAAAACAAATTGCGATAAAGATTTCAAACAAATTTCACTTAAAAGTGCTTTTTTCTCAATGCAACGGTGTAAAAATATAAAATGTGCAATGTTTAGAAGTTTAAAATTTTGCAGTTCCGAAAATTGTAAATCTGAAATTTCATTTAAAATTTGATAACGATGGGTCCAGTAATAATAATATTTAATCCATGTCGTACGTAATATGAGGCATACAGAAGTCAGTCTGATTAACAGTTGTATATCTGTAAACTATTGTATTTTTATCATTGGTCTAGGAATATTAATGTTTAATGCACAGCGTAAGTAGTATAAGACTCGTTATGATCATACTAAAAATTATGTTGATTATTATTATTAATTTAAATATAGAATTTATTTATAAGTCTTTAAAATTTTAGTCTTTGAAAATATCATTTTTCAAATAATCGTTGTAATTTGTTAAATTACTTTTTTTTTTTTTTTTTTTTTTTTTTGATGATTTATGTGACTCAGACTCTTTAAAGCACGCTCGCCTCTCTTTCTCACTTTCTATTAGAAAAAAAATCGTAATATATATATATATATATATATATATATAATTTTGAAAATTTTCCTTTTTAGATTAAAAAAAGGCAGATCCGATTTAACTTGTCCATCCACAAACCGGATTTATTGATCGGATATTAATTTAAATCATTCTTTTTAAAAATGTAGGGAAAAAATTTATATTCCTGCGTTTTTTTTTCATTTAATGACAGAATTTGTTTTTATTCTAAATAAATTTTTCAATTTACTATTAATAAAAAAATATAGTTTATAGATTTTTTATATAGTTAGAATTTTTCATTGAAGCAACATGTAATTTTCATTAATGTGACATAATCTGATTAAAAACAGACAATTCGACGATAACTAAGTCCTCGGTCCTCAATTGCGTCTCGTTGATGGGCTTCCGGTCAATTTAATCTGTCAATTATCTCTCATCATCCCTCTCACTCTCTGCTGTCTGGAAGTTGTTTTTGTAGTTTCTTTCCCTTGTCTCTTGTCTATTTTAATTTTACTTATATATATATATATAATTTTATTATTATTATTATTATTATTAATTATTTGTATTTCTATTTTATTTATTATTATTATTATTATTATATTCTCCAACTTATTCTCTTCTATTATTTTAAAATCACTCTTGTTTTCCGTCTGTGCTCTTTCAATTAGCTCCACCTGTTGCACTCTTTGTAATCCCCACCCTTAGTTCTTTCAGCTTCTCTCTGACATTGTCTCATTAGGGACACGGGTATCCTTCAGCTGATAACAAGTTGTTATTGTTTTAGCTCGAAACGTGTCCTGCTTTTTTTTTTTTTTTTTTTTTTTTTTTTTTTTTTTTTTTTTTTTTTAATGGTGATGTTTACAAAGCGTATTATTTTACTTTTTAAAACTTCAATTTAGTTTATACGTCATGGTATCACAATGTATTTTTGAAGCATTGTCACTAGAATGTCCATATTCCCAGTACGCTTTTAATTATCTGCATGCAGTAGTAAAATGTTATATACAGGGTGATTCAGCTCGTCGGTGACAAACTTTAAGGATCGATAGAGCACACCTAGACGAACATTTTTGAATAGGGAATGTAGGGTCCCTGACGCGATGGTAAGGCGCTAGGCGCTTTCGAAAATTTGGGTGCCGAAATTCGAAACGTCATAAAAACTAGGGAAATGGTTAGATTTTCTTGCTTGTTGCGTCGAAATGATTCTGTTTGTTTAGACTTTCTTCAGTACCAATTTGATAAGCGTATCTCTTAAAACATGGATAGGGGGCGCTGCAGACTTTGGAGAGCTAGACAACAACTTTAAGCCCGTTATTTTGATAATTTAACACATGCTCGCCAAAGTTTATACTCTAACTTAAAGTTTGAACCCAAAAGTAGAGCCCTGCAAAAAGCGTAAGAGCCGGAATAAAATGTCAAAGTACAGGGTGGTCGAAACTCGAAGGCTCCTAAGAGATAAACAAACAGATTTCTTGACTTATGGCATGCATTTTCATGATTCTGTTTGCTGGGGCTCTCTGAAACTCAGTTGAACGGTACAAAAAGAAACATCGATAGGGGGCGCTTTGGGCAAAAAACATAATTCGTTGACATTTCGGACGCTAACTGGAAACGGGGCGCTACGATCAGTTAGAAACAAAACAAGAGAGTAATTTACTTATCATAAGAAGCTATTAAAACTGCAGTTTGTTTGTTTTTTTTTAACAAACATAGCTGGTTTCAATCATGCACAATGCGCGCAATAAAATTTACATAAGGTGCTTTTTGCTGATTTATGCAAAAGATATCGTACCATATCGATATGCAAAAGATACGTAATGCGTAGACGACAACGCGAGATGACGTAGTTGTATGCGCAGACACGTCTTTTGAACGTGCGGTACCTACTTAAGCTTCGGGTTACTTGTCTGCAGATCGGTAGTAGGATGGAACGGTACACAAACTCTGAATTGGCTGACATGCATTTGGCGTATGGCGCTGCTGGTTGTAATGGACGAGCCGCTCAGCGGTTGTACGCCGAGCGTTACCCCAACAGGCAAATCCCCTGCCATGCCTTCTTCGCTCGAGTACACCAGAGGTTGTCCACAACGGGATCTTTCGACGAAGGCAGGCCTGAACGGGAGCGATCAGTGAGCACCCCCGACAACGAAGAGGCTGTGCTTAACCTGGTTGAGGACAACCCAGGTCTTAGCACGAGAGATATCGCCAGACATGTTGGCATTTCGCAAGCAACTGCGCGGCGCATCTTACGTTCCCGGAATCTGCACCCCTACCACATCCAGCGTGTGCAGTTGCTCAGAGAGCAGGATTTTGGCCCTCGAGTGGAATTCTCAAGATGGTACTTGGCGATGAGATCCAGGGATCCCCGTTTTGTAAGCAGCATTTTGTTTACGGACGAGTCCACCTTCAGCCGGGAGGGAATGTGGAACGCCCACAACAGTCATGTGTGGTGTGATGAAAATCCACATGAAACCAGAAGCCGAGCAGCCCAGGAGCGTTTCTCAGTAAATGTGTGGGCCGGCATTCTGGGGGATTGCCTCATTGGCCCTTATTTGTTACCTGAACGGCTGACAGGTGGAAATTACCTGATTTTCCTGGAACAAGTGCTGCCGCAGCTTCTGGAGGAGGCGCACGTACCCGAAGGTTCGCGTCGCCAGATGTGGTTCCAGCACGATGGAGCTCCGGCCCATTACACGAACGACGTGCGTCTCCATCTAAACGCAAGGTATGGCCAGCGGTGGATCGGGCGTGGGGGTCCAGTTCACTGGCCTGCCCGATCACCAGACCTCACCTGCTTGGATTTCTTCCTTTGGGGTTACCTGAAGGCCGAGGTATACCATACACCTGTCAGCAGTGCTGAAGAACTTGTGGCGCGCATTGTGGCAGCTGCAGGGCAGATCAGAGATACTCCTGGCATTGTTGGAAACACACACTCCTCAATGCGACGGAGGTGCGAAGCCTGCATCATGGCCCAAGGTCGAAATTTCGAGCATCTTCTGTAGTGTTATTTTTTGTAAATAAATTTCCAGTATCATTGATGTTTTTGGTCTAAATTTATTCAGAAGTGTTGAGCAGAGGTAGAAAATGTGTTTTCATTATTACTAACTGATCGTAGCGCCCCGTTTCCAGTTAGCGTCCGAAATGTCAACGAATTATGTTTTTTGCCCAAAGCGCCCCCTATCGATGTTTCTTTTTGTACCGTTCAACTGAGTTTCAGAGAGCCCCAGCAAACAGAATCATGAAAATGCATGCCATAAGTCAAGAAATCTGTTTGTTTATCTCTTAGGAGCCTTCGAGTTTCGACCACCCTGTACTTTGACATTTTATTCCGGCTCTTACGCTTTTTGCAGGGCTCTACTTTTGGGTTCAAACTTTAAGTTAGAGTATAAACTTTGGCGAGCATGTGTTAAATTATCAAAATAACGGGCTTAAAGTTGTTGTCTAGCTCTCCAAAGTCTGCAGCGCCCCCTATCCATGTTTTAAGAGATACGCTTATCAAATTGGTACTGAAGAAAGTCTAAACAAACAGAATCATTTCGACGCAACAAGCAAGAAATCTAACCATTTCCCTAGTTTTTATGACGTTTCGAATTTCGGCACCCAAATTTTCGAAAGCGCCTAGCGCCTTACCATCGCGTCAGGGACCCTACATTCCCTATTCAAAAATGTTCGTCTAGGTGTGCTCTATCGATCCTTAAAGTTTGTCACCGACTAGCTGAATCACCCTGTATAAAGCTAATAAGTTTAATTTTATCATCTATACAATAAAAGCAACTGGTATTACTTCAACATTTGAGTATCCATCAACATACAACATGTGGATTTACTCTTCGAAATCGAAGTAGAAATCTGAAAATAGTAAAATACTTTTGCTCCTAAGTGCAAATACTTGTTCGAAGTGAGTGTAGAAAACAGACAAATGAGCTTGGAGACAAAGCATTTTAAACTTCGTAAAAAAATACCAATTTTTTTTTTCTGAGCGAAAGTAAATTCAGAAAAGTAAGAGCAAAATCTTATGGAATCTACCTGAAACGGTTAATATTCCTTTTGTGTAACGATATTAAAAGCTCGGGTTAACTTTTTATGGCATTCCGCGAGGTGAACAAAACTCTTAAATGCAAGAAAATATCTTAAGATTTACTTAAGCATAACAATGAAGAAATATGAGTGATTTTTTTTTTTATTTCACGGAGTGCTAGTTGCTGTATACAAAATGCAAGAGAAAAATAAATTAAACAACATAAAATAAAAATGTCCGAGATTATTCAATTTCAAAATATCTTTTATCCAATTTATTTAAACTAGTATTCCACTCAGAAAGATTAGTCTGAGCTATATTGTTAGGAATATAAATTTTATAATATCTTGTCAAAGCAAAAAAAAAAAAAATTAATCATAGAATTACAAAATCTTATGTATAAATTCTTACACAGTGTGTTAAAAAAAATGGATAAGTAAATCCCGCAAGACAGCTATGCATGGATTGGAAGTACGCATTTTACATTAAAAAATACAGAAAATACAATATAAAATTATCTTATATCGTAATTTTCACACTTTGAAATGGTGTCAAGAGCATAAAAAAAAGATCGCACCAATTTGGGTGACTCTAAATGACAAAAATTATGATATTTGAAGAGAGCGAAGTATATTTTGTATGGTGTGTGCTCCCCCGGAATAGTTAATATTGTAGAATATCTATTTTCCATTGATGCTGTGACGTTCTCGATAGGGGTTAAGGATGTCTCTCTTTAAAAATTGATAAAGTCTCAAACGCATCCACATTGGTACGCAATGCGTTGTTGGAGTGTATTTTAAATATGCTCGGTCAGATTTAAATAATGAGCGCATGCTGGCCATTACATATGCTGTTTTTTTTTTTTTTTTTTCAAACAAATTCTACCCACGTTAAGTATTTGAGCTATCAAAGTGTCATTTGAAATAATTTACAAATCCATTCATATTTTTTTCAGCAAATTACAGAAGACCACTCGATATACAAAGAAAAGATTTTTTAAGTAACTTTGTAACGGAAGGATGCTCATACTGGGGGTTATTTGTGACGTGAGGGTGGTTAAATGCAGTCATAACTCGAGATATAAGTAAAACCACAGTTTATTTAAACTGTTAGGGCTCAGGGGAAGTGGAGCTTTCAGTTCGTAAATTTCGATAACTAGTCACAATACTAAAAGATTAAACTCATAAATATCCTCACAGTTCCGATACTAGACTCAGTCGGGGCACTTCAAAGCCAACTTCTCACTTAGACTTCAGCTAAACTGCTAGATAAAAGCTTTATTAGACAGCCCGTGGCTGTAACACACTCTTTATTGTCTAAAATACTCAACGTAACTAAATTATCTCTTACCAACGGCAAACTTCTTGAATGGCTCCGCTCTGATTAAACTCAGTCAGTCAGCAAACGTTGCTAGCTATCTCACTTCGAAACTCCTTGCTAATTCACTGGAGGCTAATAACTCGCTCAATCCAATTCAATTCACCGCTTCTCGCCACCCCTTAGCTGGCTTGCGCCGCTACTCACACTTCACACACTCAAACTCCAAGCTTTTATATGCTGCAAACTGAGATACTACAAATTTGCATATTGCTTCTAACCGCGACATAACTTGTAGAACCGAGGAAGACACACACGCTCTAGAAAGTTAAAGTAAAAGAGAGGATAGATGTCGCTTCCACGCTACATATGTTAAATCATTGACGTCACGATCTCACAAAAATGCTAGAGTGCCTTTATCACAAACGTCACACCCTCACAACTTAATTAGCCCCTCTACATTTTCCCTAAATATATTTGAGAATGTTTATTAATTGGTAAATATGTGGGTCAATAGTCATTATTAATTTCTCAAATTTGAACTTTCCGCGTTCCATAGTTTACAAAGTAAAATGGCTGTAACAAACAAACACAGAAGTGATCTTATAATGGTTCCGTTTTTACTTTTTGAGTACGGATTCCTTAAAAGAAAGTTCAAAATGGGTTATTTCATTCCAAATCACAATGGAAATACACACAGCATTTGACATGAGAAATTTTCTTGTTTGTAATACTTTAATAAGTGCAAAATTACGTCTTAATTTAGTTTTAAATTTTAAAATATGAATGTTTTAAACTATTCTTAAACTGTATGTGGTATACAGTTTATGGTATGATACTGTATATTTCAGCTACAATAATTAAACGGATTATATAGGGAAAGTTGTGATACTGAAACACTGCAGTTATTTTGCAAAAGGTAATCTTGGATTAAAACATGAAACCAGAGATCATTATACACCGTAAGGCAAAAGGTGTGATAATTCCTATCGGGGTAGTTCAAACAAAGACTCAAAGCTAAAGAAAAAGAAAAACTGCTTCACTGCGTTCCACAATCGTCTTTTTAGTGAATTGATTGAGTCATGTAATTCTCTTTTCGAGATGAAAATATAAGGAAAACATGAACGCAAGTGCCTGAGAAAAATCACGTCACTTATGTGGTAAAAATGGAGACGAAAGCGAATCGTAAAGCGACAGTCTGTTATTTTCGTTAGTCTGGCAATGATTTTATTGCCCTGAACCATCCGATTGTCTCTTTGTGTAGGTCCTGTCGCGCTTACAACTGCATTTTCTTTAAATACTTTGCACCTTGCTTCTCAATCGCGCTTCTCGAATTAATGGACAATACATTAGTTTTATGTTTCGTGTTCTTTTTGGCAAGCTATCTTCGTCAGCATTCAGCAAGTATGACATACCAGGAAACAGTGTTGACAGATAGTCGAAAGTCAAATTTGCCATATTTTTTTTCTTTAAATCAATGGGAGTTTTTTCTGAAAAAGTACCCAATAGAGTTTTTACTCAAAAGAATATACTTTCAATTTTTCATTATAAAAGAATGATTAACTAATTTAAACTCATTTTTTTTTTCTTAAAGCAAGCATTTTTTTGAAAAAAATTCCCTATTTATAAAAAATCCCTGTCGGCCTGGCCTACAAGTGGAGATAAATTTCAAAGACTGCTCATTTCAACTACAAAAAATAAAATATGTTTAGAGATAAACCCAATTTAACAACTATATTGGCCGCTTTTGAAAAAAATTTAATTTAATTTTTCCGTAAGATTTGGTTTTATTAGAATCATCTTAAGAAAAATTCGACTCAAACGCCCATTTTAACGGAATATTTTGAAATATATTCTGGTTTAATTAAAAAATCGACCAATCCGGCACATTATATAATTCCTAAATAAGAAAAAAACTGATTTGAATGTGTTTGAAAGCAAAATTCAATTTGCAAATGAGTCAAGAAATAAGCAGTTTGTTGTATTAATACATCTCCAATTCTTCACTCGGAATCGCTTCGAGAAAATTTGTACGAACTTCTCACTTTGAAAGCTTTTTTTCAAATATATTCTACCTTTATCAAAAAACTGACCAATACGGCACATTATATAGCACCTAAATAAGAGAACTTGTCAATTGGACGCTTTTGAGAGCAAAAATAGATTTAAAAATGAGTCAGAAAACAAAATCAGTTTGTTATTTTAATACTTCCTCAATATTTCAGTCACGATCGCGTCGGGAAATTCTGCTCAAAATACCCATTTTGGCAGCCTTTTTTTTAAAAATGTATTCTGCTTTTATCAAAAAACTGGCCAATACGTCATATTGTATAGTTCCTAAATAAGAGGACCTGTCATATGGATGCGTTTAAAATCAAAAATGAATTTAAAAATGAGTCAGAATATAAGCGGTTTAAATTTGAGATTTTTTTCTTCAACTCATATTTTTGTTTATTTTTGCTGTAAGAATAGGTCCTATAAAAAACTTGTTAATATAAAAGACGTAGATATTACTGAGAAGATGTAAAATAAATTTAATTGAATTTGATAGTTTAAAAATTAACGAAGTTATGGATTCCCCCCCCCCTTTATTTTATTTTTATTATTTTTTTTATCGGTAAAAATTGGCCCTATCAAAAAATTGTAACCACAAAAGTTTTAGATAATTTTGAGAACATTTATAAAAAATTTAAATGGGTTTGATATCTTGAGAAATAACGAAATTATGAAATTTTTCCCAACCAAAAACTATTTTTTTAGCCCTTTGATCCCATTTTTAACTTTATCAAAAATCTGTCATGCATGATTTTTCGCCCATTTTTTAGTAGTAATATAAACTTTAAACTGATTCGATATCTATTTTAAGTAAAAAATTATGACGTTTCTTCGGTTTTCGCAAAAACCCTCCCTATTTCCACCCCCTTGGTCCGATTTTGCTCATTAACGATCTTGACCAACATTTTATACCCATTGATTTTATGTATCAATTTGGAGGAGATTTGAACTGAATTATAGAAGTTATCATGTCTATAAAAAAGTGCTATGTATATATAGATAGATAGACAGATAAACAGATAAATAAACTTTTTTACTGATGGTAGTTTTAAGGTCTAGGGAACATAATCGGCGTAGATTTGCAAAATTTTTCCAGAAATTCCAACATAAGAACGTCCGCAATAGGTAGTATTCCATACGAAATCTATCTAAAAAAAATAAGCATTTAATATCGGCAGAATTTTTATTCCCAACTGAAATAACAGGATGATAGATACATCTTACAACTTTTGAGTTTGAGTTTTGAGTGAACAATGCTTTGAGGTCTATAGCTACAAATGGCTGTTACCTCGAATGATCCATAAACCACAGAAACAAATACAGAACACTTTATTATTACAAGAAATCCAGTACATACATTTTAATACACATCACAGTGACAACACCCGCACACCCATGCCGCTAGCTGGACTCGAACCAGGGTCCAGCGGTGTGGGAGGAGCTCACGCTACCGACCACGCCACACATCTTACAACGATAAAGTTGTTTATATTTGATTTTTAACCGACTTCAAAGAGAAGGTTATGATTTCAACATGTATGTAACTCATATGTAACATGTATGTTCACTCATAACTTCTTTCAATATAAACCGATTTTGATAATGATTTTTTTTTTGTTTGAAAGTGTAAGATACCCATGTGGTCCCATTTTAATTTCATTAAATTCTGATGATTAAAACTTTTTTTAAAACAAAAACTTTAAAATTCAAATTCTTTTTGATGCAATCATCCAATTAAAAGCGTTCATTTTTCAGGCAGATTTTAAATAGAGTACCTACTTAAAATAGCAAATATTTAGCAAAAATGCAGGATTTTGATTGGGCCATAACAGAAATGATGAACAGTTTCTGATTTCGATAACAGTGGGAAATCTATTTGGATTCCGATCAAGTTCTGTTATTCACCAAACCGATACCAAAGGAAGTAGGTGTCGAAAATCCACCAAAATGACTAATATTACCAACCGATTGTAGAGCAGCACGAAATGACAATCAAGACGAATTGTGACGTCAGCTACAATTCAGCAAGATAGTTTTCACTGGTGCCACAATTCACTTTCGTACTGCCCTACAATCGGTCGGTAACATTGGTCATTTCGGTAAGTTGCGCTGAACATGCCCTGTGTTACTCTCACAGAGATGCGAGGTCTTTCCAAAGAAAGAAAACTTGACTCCACATGTGGTCACACCCACAGAGTAGTAACAGAGAATCAACTTTCATACACTGTAATGGCAACATGTTTAACATGGGATTACGCATAGACAGTAGCGAGACGAGCGGATGACTCTGAAACTACGATCATAACATAAGAGAGCTTGCTAATTCGGCGAAACATCTCTTTCTTGGCGACAAATGATAAAAGAAAAAAGAAAAAAAAATACAGCGACGGCTTGCTGCTTCTTGTTTTGAAATTTATGAAAGAATTATTTTAATATGAAATGACTTTGACGTATTCGTCTTGCAAACAATACATGTGTCTCTTCGTAACATAACGACCTAATAATTTAAACTTGGAAATTCAAGAATAATAACAGTAATAATTACGAATCAATATAAACGCGGAAATCTAAGATCAAATAGCATAAGCACGTGTGCAAAGATAATCAAATCAGCATTCAACAAGAACCAAGAAGTGACAAACCAGAATAGGGTTACAGTTAAACAGAAATCACGAGGATAAAAATCGCCAACGCGATGGTTTAGTTTTTAAGTCATCCACTGAGGGCGTTCTTTTCAAGTCGAGTTGAGGCTTTGTTACGTACTCTGTGGTCACACCCACCAAATTGAAAAGACCATATCGATCATAACCGACACCAAAAGTAGATACCGAATACCTGAAAATCCACCGTTAAAGTACACTCATATAGGGAGACAGTATGGCGGCATACGAGGTATAAAAATTGATTGATTGATGCGATTTTGAACAAATGGCAATCGCCAGTTATTCTTCACGAGCCTGTTATTATAGCCAAGCTAATGACTACACTGTTAAAAGTTTTAAAATTTTGCTGCACCATCACTCCACCGCTTATATAGAAAACGAATACTTAAATGTATTATGGAGGATTCTCATTGGTCAAAATAGTAATATTCTATGAGAGTGATGGAGTGACGATGCAGCAAAAGTTTCAAATTTTTAACAACACTGTAAAAAATTGTATCCTTTTGCTGCATCGTCACTCCCCCACTTTTATAGAATATCTCTCTTTTGACCCATGAGAATGCTCGATAATAGGCTGAAGTAATTGTTTTCTATAAAAGCGGTGGAGTGACGATGCAGCTAAAGGGTCAAATTTTTAACAGTGAATGTTTTTAACAGGTTTTTAACAGTAACCACTCGTGTAAACTGTAGCACCAAGAATATATAGTGTTGAAATCGGCTACTTCAGTAACACTTAAAAAGGCGCTAAAATATTGTATCCTTTAAATATGCAACGATGCTGATGAAATCTAAAGATAATAGTGACATCTGCTGTTTTTTTTTTTTCTAAAACTGCAAAACTTTTGCTAATCTAGACAATCACTGTTAAAAATTTGACCCATTTGCTGCAGCATCACCCTACTGCTTTTATAGAAAAAGGTTACTTTACTGTGTTATGAAACATTCACATTGGTCATGAAAGAGATATTCTATAAAAGCTGTGGAGTGATGCTGCAGCAAATGGATAAAATTTTTAACAGTGATGCATTAGAAAATCCCGCAGATGTTGCTGCAATCGATATTTTAGATTTCAGTGCCATCGTTGCACATTTAAAGGATAAAAAATTTTATCGCTGTCTGGATAGCAGATTTTTACACGATATATTCTAGACGTTGTAGTGTAAACGAATTTGTTCAAGCGAGTAACGCCACATTCTGGAATAGAAAAAGCTTGGGCTTGCCTTACAGGTTACACTGTAAAACTTTTACCCTGTGCTGTACCGTCACTCCCCCACTTTTATAGAATATCTCTCTTTTAAGCCATGAGAATGCTCCATAATAGGGTGAAGTAATCGTTTTCTATAAAAGCGGTGGAGCGACGAGGAAGCAAAAGAGTGAAATTTTTAACAGTGTAGTTTACACTGTTAAAAATTTTATCCATATGCTGCAGCGTCCCTCCGCAGCTTTTATATAATATCTCTTTTATGACCAATAAGAATGCTCCATAACATAGCAAAGTAATCGTTTTCTATAAAAGCCGTGGAGTGATTCTGCAGCAAATGGGTCAAATTTTTAACAGTGTAGGAAAACGCGTCTGTCTAAAATAGTGTGAGTATCGTATGTCACAGCATTCATATAGAGGCACTATACTTGAGGAGACATGTGATAGTCTATTGGAAAGGAATACTGTAGAATTCTGAATCAATTTTTAAAATCCGTGAAGATTCAATTCAAAGATTACTTTGTATTCTGCGTTTCTTTTCTTCTCAAGATAAATCTACTAAAATATATTCTTGAATGTAGACTGTTATAAATGCAATTTACTTTTTAAATCTACTTACAAATATTACATCCTAAAAAACCATATGTCTAATAAAAATTAAATATTTATTAAAAACTATTTATTTTTAATAAATAATTTTTGTGAATATTAATTTGTATTAGAAATTATTTATTTCATACATATATTGAATTCATATATTCATTCAACATAGATTGAAATTAGACTAGTTATGTATTTCTGTATTAACGACTAAAAAGAAGGAAATAAAATATGCTTTAAAAAAAATACTAACCGACTTCAAAAAATGCGCTAAAAAGAATTAAATAATTATTTAAAATTCTCTAATGACAAAATGTTACCGAATAACTAGAAATATGAAATCATGTGTCGGCATAAAAATGATAAATTTAATTAGTACAATCTAATATCCACCAAACATGGATTTTCGAGAGAATATTTTTTACAAGAGATGAATTTTTATATTTATCATTTAATATATGGATATATAGGGTAACATCCCCAGTAATTGGCACATTAAGAATTTGTCGTTAAACTTACTTAAATTTTCATTACAAAGAAATAAGCTATTTACTTGGAAATATTATTAAATCAAAGAATGCATATCTGTGCATCTATTTTGCCCACTAAAAGCAAAAAAACTGAAAAAGTATTTTTATAAAAATATATTTATAAAAAGTTGCTGAAATCACCAGTAATTGGCACCTAGAGCACCAATGTATGACACCTTGTGATCCAGTAATTGGCATATGTTTATATTTAAAAAAAAAACTTTACATTTTGCTTTGGGTTTAATCGCTTTAAATTAATTTACTGTAGATGAAGATGCCATATTTCAGGTTTTTGAGAGTAAGAAATCAGCATATTAATCTGAAATGTGAACACTTTAAAACAATACAATATACTTACATTAATACCCAGTAATTGTCATGCTGTCCCAGTAATTGTCATGTGAAGCTTTAATGGATTCCAATTACTGATAAAATTTATATTTTCAAATAAAAACAAATGATAAATAAAATTAGTCTATAATTTTAAAAGTACTTCCAAAATAAATGGTTTAATCTCAAATTCCTTGCGAATTCCTTGTAATTGGAATAGGTGCCAATTACTCGGAACTAGCAAAATTGAAGCACCATTAATTGGCAACTACCATTAATTCAGAAATCCAAATATTTGTGTCGAAAATACTTTTACACAATTAAAGTAACCCTTTTTAACTAAACAAAACTGTTGTCAATTAAAATTTAAAATATATTATAAATAATATAATAATGAATTGAAAAGCATGCCTTCCTTAAGCCAAAGAACAAGAATTTGCAACAAAATAGCTAATTTAATACAAGCCAGATTTGTTTCTCTTTCCTAGGCTCTATTGTCATCTTGTAAAATAAATCAAAGTAATAATCTTTAACGTAAATGAGCATATAACTGATATATGGTCTTGAATTTTTAAAAGACTGGATATAAATCTTTTTTTAGGACATGTTTGTAAAATGTGCCAATCACTGGTGCATGCCAATTACTGGGGGTGTTACCCTACATTTAAAAAGTAATCAATTACTTTTTGAAGTTCGGTGCAAAACTACCTTAAGTATAGTAAGAACTGTGAATATATTGTTCCTTGTACTATGAATAAAGTGATGATGGAAAAGATGATAACTAGTCGAAAAAAATAACATATTTCTTCAGGAAATTCATTGCTTAATCGTTATCAATGGAAGTAGTTTTGCATCGAACTTCAAAAAGTAATTGATTACTTTTTAAATGTATATATCCGTATATTGAATGATAAATCTGAAAATTCATCTCTTATAAAAATATTCTCTCGAAAATCCATGTTTGGTGGATATTAGATTGTACTAATTAAATTTATCATTTTTATGCCGACACATGATTTCAGCTTTTTAGTTATTCGGTAACATTTTGTCATTAGAGAATTTTAAATAATTATTTAATTATTTTTAGCGCTTTTTTTTTAAGTCGGTTAGTATTTTTTAAGCATATTTTTATATTGTTGAAAATCGAGGATGCCTGTCTGTTATTAGGTTAGCTCAATATATGCTTGCATAAATGATTTTTTCAAAAATTTGATAATGTCTAATCAGTTGAGATTTGAACGAATCTGAGATAGTGTTGACACCATCTGCTTCTATCTGACTTAACCTATAATTTTTGTCATCCCTAATCGTAATCTAAAGCAGCTTCGTTGTATCAATCGCTATCCTTTCATCAACTATAAAAAAAAAAAAAAAGTAGTCACTTTAGCTATCGTAATACATGGGTTTCGAAACGGCTTTATGCTTTGGCTGATACAAGATCTGTACTAGATATAAGGATTTTAACACCATTATTTCCAAATAGTAACTTCGCATTATTCAATCATAGATATCTTCAATTTAATGAAACAGACATTACTATTTGGAAATAATAATATTAAAAATTCGCCAGGTATACTAATTGAAAGAGATTTATTTCCATAAGAAAGCAATCCAGAATAAATGAGATCATTAAAAATAAAAATTTTAATTAAACATGAAGAAAATTTAAAAGTAGTCTAAATTTCTCGATTTTGAGATATGTAATGTATCCGAAGAAAAAAGGATTTCTAAAATAACTTCACATTTACAAATGATAAAAACTGATTTTAATACTGGGAAATTGTCGCATTACAATCACAATTATCCATGGGTGTAATTCGAAATGTTTTACATTACATTTCATATGTTACAAATATATTACCTAAATTAAATCTTTGCAAGCATCAACATTCGGCAGATTGACATAAACGAAATTATTTTACTGCCATTATCGAAAAAAATTGAATTTTTTTGAAAAAAAATTAATTCATAAAAATAGTGATTTTTTAAAGCGCTCGTAATTATGACTTATTTTAATAAGCTGATGCTTTATCAGATATCGGGAAGTTTAGGAAATATATATATATATATATTATGCATAATTATCGGAAATTTTTTCATCAGACATCTTGATATATTTTTATTATAAGTATTAATTTTTACGCTTTAATAAATTATTTAGTTTTCACACCACAGTTTTATTCACACTATCATCGAAAGTAAAATCTCAGATTATTACTTTTATTTTTTTATGAAATTCCACGCAAATAAAGATTTTCATGAATTGATTTTCCTTCATGTCTTCAATATTCCAGAAATTTTATTTGGTTACATAAAATATAAGCACACACAAAAATGACAAAGAGAGAATGCAGAATGGCGATTATAGGTAAATATCACAAAGTGTGAGATTTTGATTATCAGAAATATTGAAATTATCCATAGAAAGCAATTCAAAATTTCAAGAGGTAAATTTATTTCTATTGGGTACTTACAGAATTTTCCATGTAAAATTGTTACATTTTGAAGTGTTTAAATAATAAGTTAATTTTTATATAACTGTATGTCATTTCTTTGTATATCTGTGCCAGGATAACGATCATTTCATTAAAACTTTTTTTACATTATTGTTTTTTTTTTATGCATGACATTTTAATTTTTACAAAAGAGCATGTTTTCATTATAGCAGCTCAGATTCCAAGTAATGTCTAGTTTTATTTCTTAATTTATGGAAGCCAGAAAAATGACATTATAAAAGTTTACTCAGTTTTTACAAAGGCTTTAAACACATTTTTTTATGAAATATCTAAAAGGAAATTCTGATAGCTATGATTTTACGACTTCGGATTTGAACTATGTCAAAAATAAGAAAAATTACTCTCCCACAGCCATATTTTATGTAAAATCAAATTTGATACAATATCAAATTTGTATCTGATAAAGAGCTAAAATGAGCAGGCCAGGAAAATGGCATTTATTTTTGGTGCCAGACATATTTTAACTGTGGAAAATTATTTGTAAAATGCAGAATCTGTTACCATCCTCATATAAGTGTTTTATCAAGTATAAATATTAATTAGAAATTTAAAAAAACTAGAAAAAAATATCGCACATTACAACAGAAGACCCTTTACTTTGCAAACATAACAGTAAGACATGCAAGGACAATGACAATCGGAAATTTAAAGTCTTGTAATTGCTTCATTTGTTTTATTAGAAATATAATGTCTTTGGAAAATACTTCTAAAAATACTTTTTATTAGAATGTAAAATTATAAATTGCATTACATAACATTTCATGGGAATTGTATTGTGTGGATGTCAATTTACGCATTTTGTGATATTTTTCCTTAAAGAAGAATTTTTTAACGATGTTATTAACGATATTATTTTTTTCAGCAAGAAGGGTACAATTTTATGTATCGATACATCATTATGTCTTTTTAGTAATTTCTCTTAAATTTCTATGTCACTTAGAAGATTTATATTCATGTACAATTTGAAAAATCTTATCTGCCTACAGAATTTATTAATTTCAAAAATATCTAATAAAATAAACCTTGATGGCAGAAAAACTTATTTAATCGAATTAAGAATTGTTTAAATTTCTAGTTATTACTAACCACTAACAAATAAGAAAAACATTTACCATGCAAATTTTATCTTCCAATGCTTCGCATACGAAGGCGTCTTCAACGCTTTTTTACTTATCTAAAAGTGTACTTATTTCATGCAGAGGAATGTTTCCTCTAACTTAAAGATATAGGGGACATTTCTATTTTTCTCCTTTATAATAAGAGTTCAGTGAGAACAAAACTTTGACACTCTTAATCCTAAATTCTTACTGTTTATGTATAAAGATGAATTTGTCTCTTTTTAAGTGCATTCGTATTTATGTAAATACGTAGCACCTATAGTTGTCGTTCAGTCTGCCCGTCTGTTTGTCTGTCCGCATGTAACAACGCAAAAACTACGCAACCGAATCGTTTGACATTTAAAATATATAATTATTACTTAATTTTGTCGAGTCATTTTAAATTTTATGAAAATCAGATGCATAGATCAATTACAGGGGCAATCAAAAGTATTCCGTTACATTACGGTCAATGGGGGAAAATGTTTTAGATGCATTTTAATGGTGTTACACTCATTCGACCATAATAAAATTAATATGCATATACCAAGTACATACACATTTTGCATAATCTGTGGGGCAAAGAACATTTGTTTTTTAATTACAAGGCCACACAAAAGAATTCGTTTACATAATGGTATAGAGAGAATGAGATTATGTTTGTCCAAAACAATAATAATAATAATAATAATAATTAATAATTGAGAAACTGTGGAGTTTTTGCAAGGAAATTAAATTATCAGATTCTACGGTATCCCAGATTCAAGAGGTCCACAAACTCGCTACATTTATTCGCAGTTAAGAAATATACAAGACACAGAATGCTGTTTTGCCCCGGACATTTGTTCAGTAAGGGGTCAAGAGAAGTCAAAACGGAAATCATCCGTATATTAGACAAACTCCTAATAACGAATTTCAGGAAAATAAATTTAATCCGATCGTCAAGAAACTCAGGACACGAAAATTAACCTTGTCCTTCTTCTCACTGTTGGCACTGCTGCTTGAGTACGGTGAATCTGAAACGAGCAAAAGCGGATTTAAAACACTTAAACTAAATTAAGAAAAGTCTTTATTTTTTCAAAAAAATTTGCTCAAAATAATAACTGAAAAATAATAATAAACTCACTTTCAGCAATTATTGCTCAAATACAGTAGTGTGGACGAATTATTTTGTGTGTCCCTCCAACCGTACAATAAAAACCATGAAAGATTCATTCAACAGTAAGCACCTTATTGTGAGTACATAAAAGCAAAGATGATGCATATAAATTTCAATATATTTGGAATAGTGTTAGATTATTAAAATACATTGCAAAGGTTTTTTCCATTGATTATAATGTAATGGAATTTTTTATTACTATTGTAAATGAAATATTAATGCTATACATGTCATTTTCAATATCGAACATAGCACAATAAACATCAATAACATACATCATTAATTTCAATCCAAATATATTGACGCTAGTTAGAGCACAGTGACCACAGACAAGTAGACGGATACCTAATCTGAGTTCATAAACACTTCTAAACTTTACTGGAAAGTGTTAAAAATTAAACTCAGTAAAAGGATTATAAATTCAATGTTCAAACAAAGGCACGAACTAAAATTATTATCATTCTACACAATTTTAAATCTTATTTTCTTAAGATTATAATCCTTTATTTTCAAACTTATAACACGTTGTATCTTCAATTTAGATAAAGTACATTATTATTGTTGTCTGATACAAAAATCAACAAAATAATAACGCATAAATAAAACTATCTGATTATCTTCATCTTTTGAAACAAATTTAAACTTTTTCCCCCCTCTTTGAAAATATGCATTCATTTCGAAAATTAATTTGATTTCGAAGAAAAAGTACACGAAAATCCAATTACCTGGCAGAACTTTAAAATTTTCCTCCGTTTACTTTATGAAACTGGCCTCTCCAAATCATTTTACATAAATTTAAAATGAGGATTAGAAAAACACAAGTTTTTGTTAGAAAAAACTATTTGCGTATAAAATAAGTTCTATTTTTTTTCTTCAAAATACACCAGAAGTGCCCAAGAATTTGATAAATAAAATGAATTTAATTTATCGTAAACTTTCGTGGAAAGCTTTTGATCAATTTCATAATAGCAACAGTTATGTTATTAAGTTTACTTAGAAAATGTAAGAAATGGAAATAATTTAATCAATCTAGGATTATTTAAGGTAAATAGCGCATTTATTCAATAATTTAATATATACTAGTCAGTTTGAAATATTATTTAAACACTGATAGAAAGGTTTAATGTGATAATTAATTTTCCTTATAGCTTGACTTAGAGGTGCATGGGTGTTTTAAATTTGAAAAATAAACATATTTCGTAGAAATAGTTTGATTTCTAGAAACAAGTTTAAAATGTGCAATTTTACTTTGTTCTTCCTCAGGAATAAATTATTTTAATCCTGATTCTTTTCGACTTCCGGTTTTCAACGGATTTACATGGTTGTGAAGTCAGAGTTCCCTCTATCTGTCGATTTGCCCGTACGTTCGGATATCCATGTAATCGTGTGTCATCTTTGTACCATAGAAAAGTATAGGAAGTTATGCATAGAATTGAACCAAATGTTTTGTGTATGTGTTTGACCATACACACCGTGACCTGGAGGTTTTCCTTGAATTTGGAAATATTCCGCCGGAAGAAGGCATTGCAATACCTAGTTTTGTGCAATTTTTAATATTGTACCACCAAAAAATATTAGAAGCCATTTATAGAATTCTGTGTATGTTTTCAGTTACTTCCATCAAGTTTCAAGTTAATTTGGTAACATTCTGCAGAAAGCTACACTCAAATAGCGATTTTTCTTGATTTTTCATAGTTCTTACTATACATAGGCTGTTTATGTAGCAATTCTTATCTAACTAACCAGCCATTCTCAAGCAGTTTTTGTACAATAAAATAATAAAAAAATCTTGATTTTATTAAATATTGTGTTTAATATTAACTCGTTTTTATTCGATTGGTAAAATAAAATAGAAACTGAAGATGTAAATCATAATTGGTGTATATTTTTAGTATTAATACTGAAGGATTATCTTGTGTAAAATGTTTTCAAATGTTGACGTGCATAAGAAAAAAGAAAGTTTTAATATTAGTACATACGTCAGATTTTTCTTACATAAATGCATTGGTGTGTAGAAATTAGGAATTTTTATTTGTTTATCAGATACACTGTAAAAAAATTCTGTAAAGATAATAAATTTTTTCTAGGAAACTGGGATTCCTAGAATTTTTCGTGTAACAGTAACAACAAACACTTACGTAACCGTTACAGGAGATTTTGCTGTTACCTTTACATAAAAAGTTCTAGGAATCCGAGTTTTCTAGAAAAACTTTACTACCTTTACAGATATTTTTTTCTTTTTTTGCAGTGTAAAAGGGAGAAAAAATGTAATATGCTGTGTAAAAGAGGTATTATGATTCATAAGTATGTAACCTGGACTTTACTGGAAATTATTGTAGTTATGATGTAATTTGAATTTCAGGTTGTACACTTTTAAGTCACCATTTTTTATGCAATATAATATATTGTCTCTCAATTATATCTGATAAACAAATTATAATTTAAAAAAACAAGTTAAAAATTTTAGAAAATTTCATTTGTTTATCATGTAGAATGGAGAGACAACAGACAACATAATATGTTGTGTGAAAAAGAAATGATGACTCCTAAGTATATGCAACCTGGATTTAACTAGAAATCGCGGTAGTTTTGTCGTAATTTTCAACTCCAGGTTGTACACTTTTAAGTTATCATTTTTTTAATACAATGTACCGGTGCCTCTCTATTATACCTAATAAACAAATAAATATCCGCCCCCCCCCCCCCAAAAAAAAAGAATTTTAGAAATTTAGAAATTTTTCTTTCTTTATCAGATAGGATAGAGAGACAACGTAATGTGCTGTGTTAAAAAGAACTGATGACTCATAAGTACGCAATTTAGTCTTTACTGGAAATTACACTGTTAAAAAAAATCTAAAGTTCACGGACATATTTTTCCAGAATTTCACAGAAAAAGTACCTTTTTCACGTCAAAAGGACGTTTTCTGTTAAAATTCGGAAATATTCAACATAGTTACTGAAAATAACGAAAAGGACGAAGATGGAAGGTGCTGGAAACATAAGCATCCAGCAATCTTCCGTGATTTATAGATACATATATATAAATGGTATATTATACATATTGTATCCTTTGATGTTTTTGTATAGTGGTTGTAAATACTAGTGTATGTTTAACGCTATTCATGTCAGGAGCAAGGCAGACCCCTATCTCAGATGGTATCTAGAAGGCACCAGTTGGGCTCTCGCGTAACAATCGCTTGACATTTACGTCAAGAATGGTTTATTGGTAGATTTACAAGCCAATTAAGCGAGACCCCACACGTTTCTCTAGTTGAGGCTACCGGTCATTTTTCCGGCTGGGAGTGTGTTGCAGACAAGAGGGGCCAGCCCCCCACGCTCGAAGAAGGAGCCAACGAATCTTTTTTCAGGAACAGGCCGGGCGAGAGACTGAATGGTCATTTTTTTTCGGGCAGATTGATTAGCCACGCCCGCCATAAAAAAAAGAAAAAAAGAATATAGACTTTTTTTTTTCCTCAAAAAAAAGTGGAGATGAAAAGTTCGCACCGAGAGGCGAAGATGTGTTAGAAGAAAAACGTGATTAATTCCAAGGAAGACCTACCAACATCGCCGATGATCCGAATGGGAAGTCCGCCACTGATGATGTGTGATAGCCTGTGATCCGAAAATGATGTCCGCCAGTAATGATGTGTGATAGCCTGGGATCCGAAAATGATGTCCGCCAGTAATGATGTGTGATAGCCTGTGATCCGAAAATGATGTCCGCCAGTAATGAGGTGTGATAGCCTGTGATCCGAAAATGATGTCCGCCAGTAATGAGGTGTGATAGCCTGTGATCCGAAAATGATGTCCGCCAGTAATGATGTGTGATAGCCTGTGATCCGAAAATGATGTCCGCCAGTAATGATGTGTGATAGCCGAGGATCCGAATGTGATGTCCGCCAGTATTGATGTGTGACCGCCTGTGATGTTTTCGAATGCGAGCCTTAACTGAGTGCGGGGCACAAAAGAATATGAAGGTACGGTTTTCTTATAATTTATATTGTTTCCCAAAATGTGTAGGGCAAAATGCCAAGTAGGGGGTTCTGCACGCTCCAATTGGTATTCAATCATAGTATTAAAAACAATAATTACACAAGTAGAATTAATAGTGTTTTATTTTGTTTTTTTTGTGTTATCTATATTGAAAATAATGTGTCTTATGACGCACTAACAATTTGTAAGATAATTGTAAATAAATTTATATGTTAGTTGTTAAAGAATTGTTAGTATCTTTTCGAACATGAGTCTTACTTTATTTAATTCTATTATGATCTAATTTAGAGTTATGTTTTATTTACGATCCATAAGTTAATTCCGTCTTCAAAAATATTCACAACGCAATTTGGTAATGAAGGCAGTTGCCTCACTCATATCGAAGGGATTAACCAGGATTGAAACGAACGATCACTGTTATTTTTGTATTAGATGTAAAAAAAATGCATGAGTTTACACTATGAATACTCTGAATTAAAGTGATTAGGAGTGACTAACATAATTCATTCTAGGATTTGGGTTATGCTAACATGTCGAAATAAAGATTTCCGTTACAGGAGCTCAGTTCTGTCCAGCATAGGCCCCTAGAATACTATCTGGTACCGTGATCTTTTCGGATCAGTTCCGGAGGTTAATAATATTGTTTTTGGTATAAAAAGTTAATAGTAATTCATAGAGTTAGTTTTACTCAAAATTCTACGCGCTATTCATGGTTTTTAATGTTAATTTAAATTTTAAAAGTAAAACTTGGTGCCAATGGAGTGTGCTACAACGTTTCTGACTCATTCGTCCAAAATGGCTATTTTTTGATGTGTTATACTAAAAATAAATACATATGTTTAAGTATGATTATACTGATGATATTGTGTTTTAAATTGGAAACAGTCAATCTTATAATTGTGTGTGGAAAGGTTTTAAGAGTAATATTATGAAATAAGATTTCAAATTATATGACATATTTGAAAAATTTGAAAGAATTTTAAAATAGATTTTGCATCTCATTGAATTTATGTGTGGTATTTTATTGCAAGGATTATATTTTGGGGGTACATGGCATTTTCTATGTTATTGAACAAAAAAAGAAGTATTTTATGTGAATTTCTAAGACCAATTTTATGCCGCAAAAGAAAACAGCGGGAGTAGTATTACAAATGAAATAAAATAATAATAATAAGACGAAGAAAGGGCAGTTTAGAAAATTAATAATTTGGTACTGATTTTCTATGTGTACTTTATACATTTATTTTGAATTTGATTGTATTTTGGTATTGAGGGACAGTGTATATATATATATTTATATTTTCTTGTGTGTGTGATAGTAAATTTTATTCAGGAGTTAAGTATTGCAAAGTTATTTGTGTAAAAATATATAATATAAGGGTAATGAATGTCAATTAGGATAATATATGCCGAGGAGAAGAGGAAGGAAAAGTTTACAAAATCAATCTAAGCCAGGGGTAGTAACAAGAAATAAATCAAAATTGAAATCTAAAACGTTAGAGATTAAAATGGACGACCCGTTAAAACCGAATTTGTCGCAAATGTTATCATTGATTGTTCCCTTTGACGTAAAAAAGATTAGCAATGTGTTATTTTATTTGAAAGAATTCGATGAATTATTGAATCGGGTCCACGTAGAAGAGGATTTTAAATTACAGATAATAAAAGCTAAATTTGTGGGTACGGCCCGTGAGAAATTAGTATCTGACCAGACGCTAAATGAGGAAAAGAATTATACAGAGTTTAAAAGAAAAATCGTGGAATTGTTTCAGAAAAAAGATTCTTTTATCGAAGCACAGATAAATTTTAACTCAATTAAGCAACTCCCAAATCAAAACATGAAAGATTTTATAGAAATTTTTAACAAGGCCGCATCAATGTATTTAGGTGCTTCTGGCCAGGCAACGGAGGTGGGAGCTAATAAACTATTCGATTTAATAAAAGCCAATAAATTTTTGGAGGCAATATCGCCAAATATTGCGTTGGAATTGCGAAAATTAGACATTAAAGATTTTGGGAAATTGTGCGAAAAAGCTCAGACGATCAAAGCCGCGTATAAATCGACAGTTTTAGATCAGATTAATGCGGTAACAGCCAATACAAGCAAAGAAAATGAGGATTTTTGTACGAATTTATTACAATTAAATAAAGAGCAGGCTACGGCCATAGCAGAATTAACTGCTCAGGTCAACGAGTTGAAATTAAAAACGAAAACCCAAGTTAGGGAAGATAATTTGAAAGAAAAACGATGTGAAATCTGTAATACGAATCGGCATGACATTTCCGAATGTTGGTACAATTTGAAAAATTCAAATACTAAATTTCGGAACCAGGGACAGAGAAATTTTGCAAATAAGAGTTTTGGTGCGAATAATTACAGGGCGATGGAAGGCTATGGATTTGCAGCGCCAGTATCACAAAATTGTTTTCCCAGTGCACAAATGTATAGTGATTTTAATTATGACAGATTTCACAGGGATAAAAATTATCAGGATTGTAATAGATTTGAAAATTTTTATGAAAATTTCAATCATAGTTCTCCATGGAATAGGGATTTTTCGGATAGAAGCTATAATAACAGAGAGGACAGATCAGGGGTTGCACGCTACGATGCATATTATGGAAATCGTAAACAATCGGATGAACATAGGAGAGGGCGAAATGACTATTCCAGGGATGAACCACAGCATGACAGAAATAGAAATTCAATTCAGGAAAAAGAAAATAAGAGAGATGTTTCGGACAGACACAAAGGGAAAAGAAAGTCGAATTCGGGAAACTTTTAAGGGAATCTGCAGTTGTAAATAATAGTCATAAGAAAGACCCCGGTAGATTCCCGATAAGGGGGAATAAGTTCGTGATTGCTAGTGTTAATTCAGCGGAAAAGGATAAACTTCCCATCATTGCATTACAGATTTTTGGGTTAAAAGTTGACACGTTGCTGGATAGCGGGGCCACAGTTTCGCTTTTATCACCGGAGGTTTTAGAGGCGCTCAAACAAACGGATGCAAAAATTAAATACTTGGCGAATAGGGTAACAATCCACACATTCGATAACTCAGTCATACCTTTTCGGCAATGTATAAAAATGACATTTAAAATTAACAATGAGTTTGTGACAGGAACATTTTATGTTACATCTCATAATTTTCAAGGGGACTATAAAATGTTGCTAGGTTTTGATTTCTTGAAAAAAAATAGAATGATTTTAAATTTTGATAAGAAAACACTAAAATTAAAAAATACGGAAATTGCCCTGGAACCGCAGGTTATGAATAAGGAAATAGTTAGTGTAAATAGTGTAAATAAAAGGGGTATAATAATAAGGATTATATAAGTAATAAGGAGACATAAGGTAGCATTGGTAGGATAAAATAAATAAATAAATCAATAAATGTGGTAGCTTTTTGTTTTTCCCTCCCTGTTTCAGTTTCAAATTAGTTAAAAAAAAAAATAATAATAATAATAATAAAAAATAAATAAAAAATAAAATAAAATAAAATAAAATAAAATAAAATAAAATAAATAAATAAATAAATAAATAAAAAATTTCTTTATATCAGCACATAACAAAATGCTTATAAGGCTTACACAATGGATTACTTGGAGAGTTTGACTACTAACAAAATTTTATTGAAGTATATGGTTTCCGCGGTCATCAGAATGACATAAAATTTTAGAAATTGGGACCTTTTTTTGAGTGGACAGGTTATATTATATGTAAAAATGTTATATAAAGAAAAAGGGTAAAATTGGTCTTGTAAGATTAATTTTTCAATATGTATAAGGAATGAAACAGAAACAACAGCACTTACTATAAGTTTTGGAATAGTGCTAAGGGTGAAAATCAGCCTGCACAACAAAATTGTAAATATAAATAATTGTGTGTATTGATTTTATATTGAGATAATGTGAATGGTATAAAATGTGTATCATATATAAAAAAAGATTATAGTGTAGCATATAAATATGGTGATGCATTGGTTTGTACGTTATGATAACAGCCATACTTGTAAATGGAAAAATGAGTCAGAAATGTGTTCTTAAACTATTTCAGTAACTAGTTTTGGACATAACAACAGCTTTTAAATAAATAAATAAATAAAATACATATATATATATATATGTATATATATTCTCATTGCTTTATTATTTCGGAAACTCGCGATTTTAGGCAAAATTATGGGAACAATATAAGTATGGATGCATAACGCAGAAGAAGAATCCTCACACATCAACAACCTCCCAGCAGGGGAGATAAACCAGGAGCGATACAATCAGAGACTGCGAATCATTGTGTACGTAACCTGAACTTTCTTTACAGACATGGACAAAAAAAAAAAAATCTAGGCATTTTACGATGATCATTTTAGATTGTGATGTACAGAAGTAGACAACTGATGGCGTTGCAAGTGTTCAATCACAAACAGACTTTGAAACAGTGATTGATCTTTCAGGATCGCCGAACACTTATTAAAAAAAAAAAAGAAAAAAAGAAAAGAAAAAGTACTCTTTTGTCTGTTTATTTCTTTTTTTTCATTTAGTTGGGGGGGGAGATGCTGGAAACATAAGCATCCAGCAATCTTCCGTGATTTATAGATACATATATATAAATGGTATATTATACATATTGTATCCTTTGATGTTTTTGTATAGTGGTTGTAAATACTAGTGTATGTTTAACGCTATTCATGTCAGGAGCAAGGCAGACCCCTATCTCAGATGGTATCTAGAAGGCACCAGTTGGGCTCTCGCGTAACAATCGCTTGACATTTACGTCAAGAATGGTTTATTGGTAGATTTACAAGCCAATTAAGCGAGACCCCACACGTTTCTCTAGTTGAGGCTACCGGTCATTTTTCCGGCTGGGAGTGCGTTGCAGACAAGAGGGGCCAGCCCCCCACGCTCGAAGAAGGAGCCAACGAATCTTTTTTCAGGAACAGGCCGGGCGAGAGACTGAATGGTCATTTTTTTCGGGCAGATTGATTAGCCACGCCCGCCATAAAAAAAAGAAAAAAGAATATAGACTTTTTTTTTTCCTCAAAAAAAAGTGGAGATGAAAAGTTCGCTCCGAGAGGCGAAGATGTGTTAGAAGAAAAACGTGATTAATTCCAAGGAAGACCTACCAACATCGCCGATGATCCGAATGGGAAGTCCGCCACTGATGATGTGTGATAGCCTGTGATCCGAAAATGATGTCCGCCAGTAATGATGTGTGATAGCCTGGGATCCGAAAATGATGTCCGCCAGTAATGATGTGTGATAGCCTGTGATCCGAAAATGATGTCCGCCAGTAATGATGTGTGATAGCCTGTGATCCGAAAATGATGTCCGCCAGTAATGAGGTGCGATAGCCTGTGATCCGAAAATGATGTCCGCCAGTAATGATGTGTGATAGCCTGTGATCCGAAAATGATGTCCGCCAGTAATGATGTGTGATAGCCGAGGATCCGAATGTGATGTCCGCCAGTATTGATGTGTGACCGCCTGTGATGTTTTCGAATGCGAGCCTTAACTGAGTGCGGGGCACAAAAGAATATGAAGGTACGGTTCTCTTATAATTTATATTGTTTCCCAAAATGTGTAGGGCAAAATGCCAAGTAGGGGGTTCTGCACGCTCCAATTGGTATTCAATCATAGTATTAAAAACAATAATTACACAAGTAGAATTAATAGTGTTTTATTTTGTTTTTTTTTGTGTTATCTATATTGAAAATAATGTGTCTTATGACGCACTAACAATTTGTAAGATAATTGTAAATAAATTTATATGTTAGTTGTTAAAGAATTGTTAGTATCTTTTCGAACATGAGTCTTACTTTATTTAATTCTATTATAATCTAATTTAGAGTTATGTTTTATTTACGATCCATAAGTTAATTCCGTCTTCAAAAATATTCACAACGCAATTTGGTAATGAAGGCAGTTGCCTCACTCATATCGAAGGGATTAACCAGGATTGAAACGAACGATCACTGTTATTTTTGTATTAGATGTAAAAAAAATGCATGAGTTTACACTATGAATACTCTGAATTAAAGTGATTAGGAGTGACTAACATAATTCATTCTAGGATTTGGGTTATGCTAACATGTCGAAATAAAGATTTCCGTTACAGGAGCTCAGTTCTGTCCAGCAGAAGGAAACAACAGAGATACGCTGTTATCTATCTCAAATTTATTTTCAATGATTTTAAATGTACTTCATTTTCAGGCATTAGTTTTCTCAAAACAAAAACTTCAAATACAAAAAAATTTCTTATTTATACTCTTTATTTTTAAACAGAAAGGGATTTATTTTTACTTTTTAAAACAACTATTTCGTTAAAAAACTTTACCCATAGATATTCATCTAAAAATATATACAGTTTTTCTATTTTATAAAAGTCTTGCACGATTAGCTCCAATTTTATATAGAGTCACTGCTATCCTCAAAGTTCAACATTTAAAAAACAATTAAAAATCACTTTTAAACCAGTTTTTCTTAATTACCACAAAATTAGTTCTTGACTAATGTATAATCGATCACAAAAGTTTAAGTTTATTATTCAACCTGTGCCAATTTCACTCTATAGTTCACAATTGTCAAATTTAAAACAGCTTTTTTTTTTATAAACAAGACATGCACGATTAGTTCCAATTAATATAGAGTCACTACTGTCCTCAAAGTTCAAGATCTAAAAATTTTCTAAAAAATTCACTTATAGACCAGTTTTTTTTTCAATCAGCACAAAATAGTTCTAAAATAATATATAAACCATCACGAGGTTTTACTTTATTCTCACCCCGTACCCACTTCATTATGTAGCTTCTGCATTATCAAAAATTCATAACGTTTTCACACTCACTTCACGGAGGCGTCCTCAGTTTCAAATGATGGCAATTCCTCCGAGGACGCATTTTTAAAACGTTTTTTTTGCTCCTGCACCTCTTTCGGATTATTGACATCGACATAAGATATAGCCTATGTTTGATTCGGGGCAAACACTATCATTTCGGTACCATTACTTTTGAAATTAATGCGGTAGTTCCGGAGATAACCCCCTACAAATATACAAACTATATCTCTTTACAATATAGGATAATTGACATTTCACGCCTTTATGTTCCCCTCAATTGTACTACACCGTAAAAAAAAAAAAAAAAAAAAAAAAAAAAAAAAAAAAAAAAAAAAATCTTCAAAATTGCTAAACTTTTCCTAGGAAGCTGGGTGTCCTCGAACTTTTTATGTAACGATAACAGCAAAAATTTATATAAGAGATCTATTATATGAATTTTTATTCTTACCCTTACATAAAAAGTTCTAGGAATCCCAGTTTCTAGAAAAAGTTAAATTGTAAATCACTTTCGCTAAACAATTTCTATGATAGTTTAACAGTATATATGAATTGAGTTTGTTTGTCTGTCTGCCGTCCATATTTATGCGTGCTCTAGCTCACATAAATAGCAATGACAAATCTTACTTCTTTCCCCGTTTTTTTCTTGTCGTTGTTATTGCCACCAAAAATTTGTAGGTTATATTAGATTAATTTATAACGCGTTTTTTCAATCGGTAAATCAATTATACGTGTGTTATGTGTAGGTTATTTTTGGATGTAATTAATTATCGGCAGAGTTACTACAATTAGCAATTGATTTCCCAGAACAAATTTAAAAGAAAAATAATTAATGTAAGATAACGCATTATGGTGCTACACAAAAACTTTTCATTGAAAAGACACTTCCATTTTATGTCGAGTACAAAATTAATGTCTAGTTACGTTGCTAAAATTTTGGTTGCATCGGAATATGCTCCTAATTTTATTTTATTCCATTTATTATATGCACACACGAAAAGAGATATATGCGTCCTAAATCTGTTCACATAGTGCTCCTTGTTTTATTAAATACTGGCAGACCCATAATATTATTCTTAAATGAACCTTACATTTGTATGATTTTATGCCTTTAACTCGATTTTGTCTGGAAAATGTACACGATCAGTATGTATAAATGGAGGGAAAGCTGCAAATTGTTGAGATTTGATACGTATATTTTTTCATAATTTTTAAAAATTGCATGATTTAAACAAATAAAAAAAATTAAAGGCCGTGTGATGATGAAAAAAATGAGTTAACAGAATTGCGTGCTTAGTAATAAATAAATGTTTTTTAATTTCACTCCCCCCCCCCCTTTTAGCACTCTAAAAGAAGAGAAAGGATTTCTAAAATCTCTGAAACACATATTTAATTTTTTTATTAGATTTATTTTCTGTGATTTCATGCTTCTAGCTAAAATGGCTACTGAAATATGGCCACATGATCTGAAATTGTTTACCGCCCTCCCCCCCTTTTAATCCTCCTTAATTGAAGAATTTTCAAACATTCTTTCTTAGAGCTCACTTATGTCATAAGAAGTATGTTTCTGACAATTTTCATGCCTTGGGTTCAAAAGTTCGGGCTGTGCGTTGATTACAAGTCAGTCAAAAACAAGCTCCATATATAGATAATTAATCTACTCTAATGCATAATAACACTGGTTTTATCTTAAAATAGAAAAGCTTCCTGACACAATCATTAATAATTTTGCGAAATTTAAAGCCATTTATTATCCAGAAATCATTTAAATAACTACGATTAGACGATTTAAATTTCCTCTCGAACAGAAAGACAGGAAATATGTACTAATGGTCTTTTTAACGGGAAATGCACTGAAATGTTGTAAATGGCATTTGGTGGGAAAGTAATGTAATGTAATGATATAAATGATTTTCTTTTTGCCAACACATATTTCAAAAATTGATTTACATTAGATTCAAAAGCTTTAGTTATAACAAATGCCTCGTGGTAATAAAAAGTACTTTTTCAGATTTTATAACAAAATATATTCGCTATTAACTATTTTTTTCAATACGTATCTCAGATTTTTTAACGATAATTATTTTTAAAACACATATTGTTTTAATTTATATATACAGACAGTGGTGCCAACTTATATGGGCCCGTGGGGCTCGAGCCCACCCAAAAATTTTGAATCATAGCGTTTGAAATTTTTTATTTTCTGGTTATTTAATTCATTATTATTGCATTAATCGTATTTTCTTTTTAGAATAAAATTTATTTTGCCAATGACCACGTGTTTTAGTTCTCCGACTGACATCATGAATCCCAAATGATTGAAATGTTTTGCTCCATGTTTAACTTTCTGCTAATTAAATTTGTAGTCATGTTCATGATATCATGACATTACAATAAATACCAGTGTCTTTATAAGAAACAGCGCATGAGAATATAATTTAATAAAATTGCAACTTTTTAAAAACATAGTAGCATGACTTAAAATTCTCATCTTTCACCATCTGTGAACCCTTCAAAGAAAAAAAAAACTGGTCGCACCATTTTACAAAAATATTTTTGAGCCCACCCAATATTTTTGAGCCAATCCAATATTTTTCAAAAATTGGCACCACTGTAATACAAGGTACATAGAAAGTCCCTGTAACCTAAAATTATTTGCGAACGCACAGAGCTAGAGCTATGCAAGTGATGTAGTTGTATAGTAAAGCGACTATGCCCAACTTGATGCAAACGCAGAAGCACCCCCCCCTCCCCCAGTGGCGAATTTTAGAAGATAGCCACTGCAAATCGAAAGTGATAAGAGATAGAGCAAAATTTACAATTAGGAAAATTTAGAGTATCAATTAATTTGTACGAAACGACATTAGGTTCCCACGGATAGGATAAATCATCGCCTGTATAGTGTATACCCCCAAAATGTCCGAAATTGATGCGCGACGATTCTACTGTGCATAATCACATTTCGGAAATGCAGCAGTGCGCAGTTAAAAATTGCGGCATTGTTCTGAACCGAAATGTTTGTAAAACTTTATTTCCCATGCATTTAAAAAACATTTTAACGCTTTATCTACCGCATTATGAATTCATGAAAATTTTACATTCTTAAGCATTTTACGCAAATTGTTTAAAATAAATTAAAGATTTGCATAATCATTTAAAAATTTTTGAATGCTTTTAGTAAGATTGAAGGATTTAGCAGGATTAATTAAATTTGAATTTACAGGGATTTCGTGCAATATTTACAATCCCACACAAATCTTTTATTTTAAATTATTTTTTTAGTATTTTGTAGAATTACAAAATGTACAAACATGATGTTCTTACAATATAAATATAGAAACATTTCCGATTTGAAAAATCCCCCTCCCTCAGCGCCAAGAATGCTGAAAATATGCAAAGGCAAAAGAAATCATTCTTTTAAAAATGGTTTTGTTTTGTGTAACCAATAATAGTTTTGGAAAAATAAATTAATGTATCTGTAACTCATTCTAAACAATATTACAACTAACTGACGTATTAAAAGAATTTTACAATTAGTTATTTTAATGGCACTTATAATTACCGTCGGTAAATAAAGGGTTAAAAGGTGTTAGCACTCGTTTGATACAAACAGTATAATCTCATTGCATAAACTTTTCGATGACGGACAATAATTTTAATACGAATGTACGAGTGTTTTTGTTTTAAATTTTCTTTAGTGTTTGTGTATGTTTTTGTGTGATGTTATCAAAATGCATTAATCTAAATACGTATTTATGCAATAAACTGTGAATATTTTTTCATATTCATGGCAATTTATTTTAAACATTTACACAGAATATATTGTATCAATTTCGGATATTTTTGGAAATACAGACAAAGATTTATCTTATTCGATTGAATAAAATGTCATTTCGGACTAATTAAAACTTTATCTACCGAATTATGAATTCCTGAAAATTTTACATTCTAAAGCATTTTCCATAAATTATTTAAACTAAATTAAAAGATTTATATAATCATTTAATAAATTTTTGAATGATTTTAGAAGGATTGAAGGATTTAGAAGAACTAATTAAATTTGAATTTACAGAGATTTTGCGCAATATTTATAACATTACTCAAATCTTTTATTTTAAATTGTTTTTTTAGTATTTTGTAGAATTATAAAATATATAAGTATGATGGTCTTACAATATAAATATAGAAATATTTCCGATTTGAAAAATCCCCCTCCCTCAGCGGCAAGAATGCTGAAAAGATCAAAGGCAAAAGAAATCATCGTTTTAAAAATATTTATTTTTTTTTGTGTAACCAATAATACTTTTGGAACAAGATAAAGTAATATATCTTTAACTTATTCTAAACAGTATTACAACTAATTGACGGATTAAAAGAATTTTATACTAACTAATTTTAATGGTACTTATAAGTGCCGTCGATAGATAAAGGGTTAAGTAGTGCTCTAAAAAATTTCAGCGGGAAATTTTGCTCTATCTCTTTACATTTTCAATGGCGATTTTCTAAATTTCACCAGTAGAAGCGATGCTGTAGTTTGGGTCAATTCAGGCCTTAGTTCTGGTAAATTTATCACATGAATTGAATATTTCCAACTGAGCGAAAGGTTACTCGGGACGGGAATCGAACCAAGATACTTCGCTTACAAGGCCAATACTTTACCTTTTAAGCTAACTGGGAACGACAGCTCAGATAACCAATCCGGTTATCTGAGCGAGAAATTCTAGCCGGCTGCCGTCCCCCTTTAACTTAAACGGTAAAGCATTGACCTTGTAAGCGAAGTATCTTGGTTCGATTCCCGTTCTGAGCAACGTTTCGCTCAGTTGGAAATATTCAATTCGTATGTGTTATTCTATGTTTTATTTTTTTATATCCAATGAAACACTCTGTATGTGTTAATATAGCAAAAATACGAATGTACAAAAATTATCGTGTATATTTAAATTTGTGTATTTTTAATTACAATGACATAAATATATTTTCATGCAAATATATATAAAATATATTCTGAGGCAAACAAATAAACAAAGGACAATCTACTAAATGTACATCAAAACTATAAGCATTGTTAAACAAAATTTTTATGCATCAAATATTTCGGATAAAAATTTAGTTGTATGAAAAGAACTGTTTTTTGTCGCTCACGTACATTTACTTTTCGTTAAAATATTTTTTTTCTGTGGACTTTTATGCATAAAAGTTGAAGATTTATTATAAATGTCTTTGACAGATAAAAATACATGCTTTAAAAAATGAAATATTTCTCTCCGACGGAATTTTTGCTCATTATTAGAAATATTCGTAAAGTTTCGCATCAAATGTACTTGTTTTCCGAATATCATGTTTCTCTTATAACAAGGTTATTTTTTAAAGTAGGAACACTATACTAAAAAAAGTACAAATTCTTTAATTTTTTATTTGTAATTTTTTTGTGAGAAATTTTGATTTGGTGTGTTCACGCATTTTTTATTTTTCTAATATGCAGAGTTGTCTTCATTCTATTACATGCAGAAACAATGTCTATTCTTTCTTTAACGTCACATGAGAATTTTATCATTTATTCGCGTCAGCTCTTATGTCACTAAGGAACAACGAAAAATATTTTTTTTTTTTTTTTTTTTTGATATATGAGATAAACTTTAAAATTGACTACTTTTTCAAATCGAATTGTAAAGATGTAATGAGACATTTGATTGGATTGATAAAAATGGGTAATAAAAGTAACTGAAAAGTAATCATTTGTCGTTAACCCTTTATTTACCGAATTATGAATTCATGAAAATTTTACATTCTAAAGCATTTTACGTAAATTGTTTAAACTAAATTAAAAGATTTACATTATCATTTAGTAAATTCTTGAAGGATTAATTACATTTGAATTTACAGGAATTATAACCCCACTCAAATATTTTATTTTAAATTGCTTTTTAGTATTATATAGAATTATAAAATATACAATTATAAAGCCCTTACAACATTGATATAGAAATATTTCCGAATTGAAAAATCCTCATCCTTCCTACTCAGCGTCAGAAAGCTGAAAAGATACAAAGTCAAAAGAAATCATCCTTTTAAAAATAATTATGCTTTGTTTTACCCATAATGCTGTTGGAACAAACTAAATTAATTTATCTGTAATTCATTCTAAACAATATTACAACTAATCGACGTCTTAAAAGAATTTTATAATAAGTAAATTTAATGGCACTTATAAGTACCGTCGGTAGATAAAGGGTTAAATATCATCAATTTTGGAAAAAGTTGAAACAGTCTTTAGTTTGACTAATGAAGATTTATTTTTTTTTAAGAAACCTTATTGTGGCTCATCTAACTGCTTTAAACCAATGAATAATAATTTTAATTTTAACTAAAATGGAAAAGCCGTTTTTCACAATCACTGTTTTATGCTAATTAATAATGTTTATTTAATTATATTCTTGTAATCTATATTAAAAAATAAAAACAGACCCAATATTAATGTTTATGGCATACTGATGATGCAACGACCTCGTTAATAAATTTCATATTTACTAAAAATCATCGCAAAATGACACTTTTTTCATAGTCGAATCGAACAAAAATATACTTTCAAATGCATTTTGTTTCAAAGCTTTATTTCAATTCACTGATTTTTTTATTGTTTTTAAAATCATTTTGAAATATGATTTTTTTAAATTTGCGTAGAGCCAAATTTTTGTAAAACAAACTGTTTGCGTTTAAAATAATGAAATTAACTCAGTAACCGTTTATTTACTCGAGATGTTTCTACTCTTTACATAAGCTGGCTTTCAAGCGTGAAATGAGTGGACTTCAGATTAACTTGAATTATTTTTTAGCTGATGTTTTAAAAGAGTATAAATTAAATATGTGTACTATTCACTATACGATACTTCACGTTACGATGAAATAAATATATTCTCATTCAAGTTGACATACGAAAGTCAATCTACTAAATGAGCGACAATAATGAAAGCATTGTTAAAATGAAATCCTTATGCATGAAATATTTCGGACAAAAATTCCGTTTTATGTCGCTTACGAACATTTACTTTTCGTTAAAAAAATATTTCTGTGGACTTTTATGCATAAAAGTTGAAGATTTATTAAAAATGCCTTTGACATATAAAAATACATACTTTAAAAAATGAAATTTTTCTCTCCGACGAAATTTTTGCTCATCATCAGAAATATTCGTAAAGTTCCGCATCAAATGTGTTTGTTTTCCGAATATCATGTTTCTCTTATAACAAGTTATTCTTTAAAATAGGAACCCCATACTAAAAAAAAGTACAAATTCTTTAATTTTTTTTATGAGAAATTTTGATTTGGTGTGTCACGCATTTTTTATTTTTCTAATATGCTGAGTTGTCTTCATTCTTTTACATGCAGACACAATGTCTATTCTCTCTTTAACGTCACATAGGAATTTTATCATTTATTCTCGACAGCTTTTATGTCACTAAGGAACAACGAATGATATTTTTATTTTATGTATGAGATAAACTTTGAAATTGGCTACGTTTTTAAATCGGATTGTAAAGATGTGATGCGATATTTGATGGGATTGATGAAAATGGGTAATGAAAATAACTGAAAAGTAATCGTTTGTTACTGAAATGCTAATTAATAATGTCTAAATATGTTCTTGTAATCTATATTAAAATGTAAAAACAGACCGAACGATTATGCCAAATGACTATGCATTTACCTCGTTAATAAATTTCTCATTTATTGCAATTTCTTTTAATATCTAATCATCACACAATTTCCCTTTTTTTTCACTTTCAAGAATACTTTCAAATGCATTTTATTTCAAAGATCTATTTCAAATAACTGATTTTTTTAGTGTTTTTAAAGTCAATTTGAAATATGATTTTTTTTTTAATCTGCGTACAGACAAATTATTGAAAAATAAATCATATGTGTTTAAAACAATGAAATTAACTCAGTATCCGTTTGTTTACTCGAATTCTTTCTACTCTTTATGGGACGCTGATATTCCAATCTTGAGATGAGTGAATTTCGACTCAACTTGGGTTATTCTTTGGCTGATGTTTTAAGAGAACATACTTAAATACCTGTATTATTCGTTTCAATGAAATAAATACATTCTTATCCAAGTTCATGCACGAAAGGCCAGGGGTGCAAAAATCTAAACGCCAGAGGCTAGTCTCTCACCACTAAAATTTTAAAGTTTTTTTCACTCAAAATTTAATAGCATTCTAGCAGGAGTTTTACACGAAATATTAGACGAAGAGAAACGAAATAAATTTTGTGGTGAGAAACTGCCTGCTGGCGCCTAGATTTTTGCACCCCTGCGAAAGGCAATCTACCAAATGAGCATCAAAACTGAAGACATTGTTACAATGAAATCCTAATGTATGAATTATTTCGAATAAAAATTCAGTTTTATGTCGTTTACTTACATTTACTTTTCATTCATTTTTTTCTGGTATCTTTGAAGCATAAAAGTTGAAAATTTATTATGAATGCATTTGACAGATAAAAATGCATACTTTAAAAATGAAATATTTCTCTCCGACTGAATTTTTGCTCATTATCAGAAATATTCGTAAAGTTTTGCATCAAATGTATTTTTTCCGAATATCATGTTTCTTTGATAACAAGGTTATTTTTTAAAATACGAACCCCAACCTAAAAAAATACAAACTCTTTAACTTTATCTAAGAGAAATTTTGATTTGATGTGTTAATACATTTTTTTCTAATCTGCTGAGTTGTTTCCTTCTTTTATATGAAGAAACAATGTCTATTCGCACTTTAACGTCACATGGGAATTTTATTATTCATTCTCGTCAGCTTTATGTCACTAAGGAACAACAAAAGATATTTTCCTTTTATACAGTTGGCAAAAAAATTATTTGTACACTCTAAAATGTTTAATTTTAACTAAATAAAAACAGATATTTTGTCAAAAATAGTTTTAATACAGTCTGTTTACCGCGCGTTTTAAATTACACAACAGAAAATTTTGATAAAGATGTAAAATAATTTTCTAATAGGAAAAGTTTAAAATTTTCTTGCAAAAAAAGTATTTGTAAATTTCTCCATCCTGATATGTACTGTGTTTTATAGTGTTTATGGTTCAAAGGACTACTTATACAGAAGCTGTTAATAATTTTTAACTTCATATTATATTTGTCTGACATTTAATTTAATTTGCTCTTGAAGTAATTGAGAATAGAATCTAAAACTAGAGAGGTACCTCTAGATATATGAAATCCTATTATTGAGCATAATAAAAATTGAAACTAGCAACAAGAATTTGTAACAGCTATTAAATTACCATCTACAACTATTGGATGCATAGTGAGAAACTATGAATAAATTAGATGCATCGAAATTCAATGAAAACCAGGACTTCTCAGCAAACTAACAATGAGGGAAAAAGGGAGTGTTGTTAAAAATGCTTTAAAAAATCCTATGCGTTCGGTTCAAAAATTTGCTGGAGACCTTGCGACATCTTCTCGCATCAGAGTAATACCTCTCAAACAATAAGAAATATTCTTCTCAATGCAGACTTAAAAGGAAGAACCTCAAGGAAAAATCCATTCATCAGCGAAACAAATAGGCGAAAACGCATAGTATTCGCTTTCATATACAGAAGTAAATCATTGGATTTTTGGAAAACAGTAATTTTTTCTGATGAGGGAAAATTCGAAATTTTCTTACCACTAAGCATTCGAAAAAATTGGCGTAAAAATAAAACTGTTCTAGATCCAAAACGTATACTTCAAACTATCAAGCATGGTGGGGGGAATATTATGGTTTTGGGGTGTATAACTTCTAATGGAGCAGGACATTTAAAATTTATTGACAATGGAAGAATAGGTTTAACATACATTTATGTGTAGCGACATAATTTATTAAACCATGCTAAGAAATTAGGCGTAGAGGAAGCTTTTCACTTTCTGCAGGATAACGACCAAAGCATACTGCTGTGATCACCAGCACATGGTTACTACAATACTCGAAGACGACTAGTAACTCCTCTAAAATCTCAAGACTTGAATCCAATAGAAAATTTGTGGATGCTATTGGATGCAAAAATCCGGAAAAAAAAATATGTATCAGTAAAAAACAGTTTTAAAGAAGCTCTTATTGTGTCATGGAATAACATTAACCAGACCGCTACAAAAAAGTTGGTGGAATCTATGTCACACCATCTAGAAGTAGTCATAAACTCTAAATGAATTCACACAAAATATTAATTTGTATCATTTTACTAAATTTTCATTAATTAAATTACATTAATATAGTGTACAAATACTTTTTTTGCATTATATTTTTGTATATTTGTTTATTATATTCTAAAAAATCGATTCGTTTAATTTTGTTTTTGCTTCTATAATGTTATAATGCATTAAATTAATGCATAACAGTATTTTTTGCTTAAATCTTTTGTTTAATTTCATTATAATTTAAAAAAATGAAGTGTACAAATACTTTTTTTGCCAACTGTACATGAGATAAACTTTAAAATAGGTTACTTTTTTTAATTGAATTTTAAAGTTGTAATGAGATATTTGATGGGATTGATAAAAGATGGGTAGTAAAAATAACTAAAAAGTAATCATTTGTTGTTAAATAGTTTCATTTTTGTTGAAAGTTGAAGCAGTATTTAGTTTGACCTATGATTTTTTTTTAATTTAAAAAAAAAATCTTATTGTGATTCATCCAATTGCTTTAAACCTCTGAATAATTTTAACTAAAATTGAACAGCCATTTTCCACAATCAGTGTTTTATTCAAATTAATAATGTTTATTTATTAGATTATTAACATGTTCTTGTAATCCATATTAAAAAGTAAAGTCAGACCCATGAATAACGTTTATGGCTTATTAACGATGCAACGACCTCGTTAATAAATTTCACTATTACGTCAATTTATTTTAATATATAATCACCCCATAATGCCACTTTTTTCGTAGCCGAATAGAACAAAATTATACTTTCAAATGCATTTTCTTTCAAGCTCTATTTCAGTTCACTGGTATTTTAGTGTTTTAAAAAATATTGTGAAATATGACTTTTTTTTTATCTGTATAAAGCTAAATTGTAAAAAAAATAAACCGTTTGCGCTTAAAATAATGACATTTCTTCAGTATCCGTTTGTTTACTGCTTGTTTACTGTTGTTTCTACTCTTTACGAGAAGCTGACATTCAAATCGTGAGATGAATGGATTTCGGATCAATATGAGTTATTTTGTGGCTGATGTTTTAAGAGAGTACATTTAAATATATGTACTATTGGTTATGATAAATAAATACAGGGTGTATCTAAAGTACTGGGAAAAACTTTAAGCGTTGATAGTACAGATCAAGACAAATAATATTAAATGGAAAACTAAGGGTCCCAAACGTCTTCCGAAGGAGATGGGCGCCATGAAAGTTTGGGGTCCAAAATTTGAAATGATTACAAAAAACGGAAAAATTGGTCGATTCGTTTGCGGTTTTCACGAAAACTATTCTTTGTCTCAGTATTGTCTTGAAAATGAATTATAAAGATAAATTTCAAAAAATGCCGATTGAGGGTGCTTTAGACTTTGGAGTAACGAACAACTATTTTTTACCGTTAATTTTTGCATCTCATTAATTTTTTTTAGAAGTTTAGACATAAACTTAAATTTTGAGCTGAAATTCTGAAGTTGAGAGTGGTTAAGTAGCGCAAACTGAACTGTGTTCAATGGGGGTATGGAGGTTCAAATTTCAAATGATTATAAAAAACAGAAAAATTTGTCGATTCTTTTGCAGTTTTCTCTAAAACCATTCTTTATGTGAGTATTTCCTTGAAAATAAATTTTAAAGATAAATTTTAAAAAAGCCGTTAGAGGGCGCCTTAAACTTTAGAGTAACCAAAAACTATTTTTAACGTTATTTTTTTTTATCTAAATAAATGTTTTAAAAGTTGACTTAAATTTCGAGCTGAAAATTCGAATCGTTGTGAGTAATTAAGTAGCGAAAAATGGAACTGTGATCGTAGGGTGGGCAGGGTAACATTTCAACTCCTGAACACAGTTCAGTTTGCGCTTCCTAACCCCTCCCAACGACTCAGAATATGAGCTCAAAATTTAAGTCTAAGCTTTTGCAAGCATTTAATTAGATACAAAAAATAACAGTTAAAAATTGTTGTTGGTTACTCTAAAGTTTAAGGCGCCTTCTAACGGAATTTTTTGAAAATTATCTTTAAAATTTATTTTCAAGGAGATACTGACATAAAGAATGGTTTTAGAGAAAACAGCAAACAAATCGACCAATTTTTCCGTTTTGTATAATCATGTGAAATTTGACCTTTCCCACCCCCATTGAACACAGTTTTGTTACCGCTACTTAACCAATCTCAACGGTCCAGATTTTCATCACAAAATTTAAGTTTATGTCTAAGCTTCAAAAAAATTTAATGAGATGCAAAAAATAACAGTAAAAAATAGTTGTACGTTTCTCCATAGTCTAAAGTCCCCTCTATCGACATTTTTTGAAAATTATGTTTATAATTTATTTTCAAGACATTACTGACATAAAGAACAGTTTTAGAGAAAACCGCAAATCAATTGACCAATTATTCTGTTTTTTATAATCTTTAAAATTTGAACCTACCCACTCCCATTGATAACAGTTAAGTTTGCGCTACTTTACCACAGATTTTGAACTCAAAATTTAAGTTTATGTTTAAACTTCTAAAAAATTTTAATGATATGCAAAAAGTAACGGTAAAAAATAGTTATTCCTTACTCCAAAGTCTAAAGTGGCCTCTATCGTCATTTTTTCAAATTTATCTTTATAATTTAATTCCAAGATAATACTGACATAAAGAATATTTTTCGTGAAAACCGCAAACGAATCGACCAATTTTTCCATTTTTTATAAACATTTAAAATTTTGGACCCTAAACTTTGATGGCGCATATCTCCTTCGGAAGACGTTTGGGACCCTCAGTTCCCCATTTAATATTATTTGTCCCTATGTGTACTATCACCCCTTAAAGTTTTGCTCAGTAGTTTTATTCTCATTCAAGTTCATACACGAAAGGTAATCTTCTAAATGAGCATCAATAGTGAAAGCATTGTTAAAAAATATCCTTATGGAGGAAATATTTCGGATAAAAATTCAGTTTTATGTTGCATATATACAGTTACTTTTTGTCAAAATATTTTCTTCCTGTGGACTTTTGAGCATAAAAATTGAAGATTTATTATAAATGCATTTACCAGATAAAAACGCATGCTTTAAAAAATGAAATATTTCTCTCCGATGAAATTTTCGCTCATTATCAGAAATATTCGTAAAGTTTCACATCAAATGTATTTGTTTCCCGAGTATCATGTTTTTCTTATAACAAAGTTTTTTTTAGAATAGGAATCCCATTCTAAAAAAAATTCTTTAACTTTTTCTATGAGAAATTTTGATTTGGTATGTTAAAATATTTTTCTTTTTTTTCAATATGCTGAGTTGTCTTCATTCTTTTACATATAGAAACAATGTCTGATCTCCCTTAAATGTCACAAGTCGAAACAGTCTTTAATTTGACCCATAAAGATTTTTTTTTTTTTTTTTTTTTGAGAGAGAGAGGGAGTTTTTGTTTTTGTAATTCATCTAATTGCTTTATACCACTGAATGATTTCATTTTTAATTAAATTTGAACAGCCATTTTCCACATTCGGTGTTTTATGCTAATTAATAATGTTTATTTAGATGTGTTCTTGTAATCTATACTAATAAAAGAACAAAACGCGCTGTCTGTGTGTGTGTTTGTGTGTCTGCGATGGCTAGCAAAATCTACAGCATGTACGAGGCTCAAAATTTTTTTGAGAGTAGCCCCAAATCTCTCCTAATGCACCTGAGCTTCAGAATTTCGAAATTCCAATTATTAACTGAGTGATTAATTGAAATCCAGAACCCACTCTCATCAAAAAATCATTTTTTCCGCTTTTTTCTCCATTCTCTTGCTTATGGTTGGTTGGTTGTATAAAACTTTTGAGGCAATAATTAAAAATATGGGACAGAATTAAAAAAACCAATTTAAATATGACTGTTTTTTTTCCAAAGACCTTTAAAATTCATAGACCGGCAAACATCCAGTTTAATTTAGGATTTTGATCACAGCTGTTATACGTCAGAATGTTGGCACTTCGTACAATTAGAATGTATGTGTGGTTAATGTTGCAATGAAAAAAAATAAACGAGGTTTTTCTTGGAGTTATTTTTTTAATCATTGATTAAATTTAAATGTATTCTATTTAATTAAAAAAAATTATGGCTTTAAATTGCTTTTAAAACGAAAATAAAATGGCTATTATGCGTACAATTGTTCGAATCGACAGACGATTAATACACCATAATAAATTATCAAATAGCAAAGCAAATCATTTCTATTTAATGTATTTCTGTTGCTCGATAAAACCAGACGATTATTAAAATTATGTTTTCAAACTTGGCTTTTTGAACCAAATTTCCGGACGTGATAGACCAATGAAGATCGCCATGAGACAACATTTTTTTGTAAATTAAAATTTTTTTCGAATGAAATTTTTAGTTTCGAATTGGGTTTATGTCCATGGAAATTATTTTGTGCTGCTCGGATCCGGATACAGTTATTTGGAATAACTTTGTCCGTTTTGGAATTGACTCGGTTCAGATTTCGGGGGTTTTCAAATTGAATTTTTATGTTCGGCTCAAATAACAAGTATACAGAAATTATTTTGTCGTAAATGGATCGGGTTATGGTTCATTGGAATATTTTTATCCGGTTCATATTTGCATTGGGTCAGATTCCAATATTTTTTCATATTGAATTTTTAAGTTCTGTTCGGATTGCAATTTTGTCCGAATGGGTTGCAATTACGTTAACGGCTAGTCTTAGGTTATATTTAATTTCCAGTTAGGTTACAGTTAGATCATGGTTAAGTTACAGTTGGGTTAAGGTTAAGTTGCAGTTAGGTTATGGTTAGATTACGGATAAGGTTGCGATAATATAAAGGCTAGAAGTTACATTTATGTGATGTTTAAGTTACGGTTAAGTCGCAGTTAGTTTACATATAGGTTATGGTTACGGTACAATTAGTTACGGTTATGATTTTGACCACAATGTGAATATTACGCATGCTTTGATTAAAAATATAGACTTTTTTTTACAATGGCCCTGAAATTATAATATTATATACATTTAGATTACATTTTATACATAGGTGCCTACCTTAAATTAATCTTCCGTAATACATGTGTTAATTTGATCTTAGTTTAAGGAATTTCGAACCAGAAATTGTTTTTAAAGAAATGAAATTAAATAAGTGCTACTTAAAAAAACTGAAAGTAAATAAATAAAGATTTATGAAACAATTGTTTTGGTTCGAAGTGAGGTTAACCTGGAGCAAACTAATCTAAGTATTATGGAAGATTAGTTGAAAGTTGACAGCTATGTTTACAATATTATATAATTTTAGCTAATCATTCAAGTATTGATTTCATTCACGGTATAGGCGGATTAAAGAGTGATATAATTAGTTTGAAATTCAAAATATTTCACTTGAAATTTCTTGTGAAAAAAGTAATTAGTTACATGACTTAGCAGTGATTTTTACGGATAAATATCAACACTTTAACACGAAAATCACGCAATCGCTGCACACCGCGTTTCCCATTGCAGTCATTTTGAGCATTTTTACAGCTAAATATAAGTTGTTGTTTTTTTTAACCAATTTCTCACACAATCAGTGGCAACGTATTCCAGACAATGTATTTCCATATATTTCGAGTTAAAGAGAAAGTCATAGAAATTTCAAGTTCCTTTAATATTATTATTATAGATCCGGGCAACGCCGGGCGGGTCAGCTAGTCTATATTAAAATGTAAAAACAGACCATCGTTTCTGCCAAATTGACGATGCAGTGACCTCGTTTATAAATTTCGCATTTATTGCATTTTTTTTTTCAATATTAAATCATCACGCAATGCCACTTTTTCACTTTCAAGTGTACTCTAAAATGCATTTTATTTCAAAGCTCAATTTCAAATCACTCATTTTTTGTTGCTTTTAAAATCGATTTGAAATATGATTTTTTTTTTTTTTTTTTTTTTAATCTGCGTACGGCCAAATTATTGAAAAATAAATCGTTTGTGTTTAAAACAACTAAGTTAATTCAGTATCCGTTTGTTTACTCGACTTTTTTCTACTCTTTAACCCATTCGTGCCCACCACCTTCTGCGAAATTTTATTCGGTTGGCACCACTATTTTTAAAAGAATTAAGTTTACGTCATTAATTGGGTGATTTCGGCTCAACTTGAGATATTTTCTGGCTGATGTTTTAAGAGAGTATATTTAAATATGTGTACTATTCGTTATGATGAAATAAATATATTCTCATCCAAGTTCATACACGAAGGGCATTCTACTAATTGAGCATCAATATTTAAAGCACTGTTAAAATGAAATCCTTATGCATGAAATATTTCGCACAAAAATTCAGTTTTATGTCGCTTACCTACATTTATTTATCGTTCATTTTCTTCTAGGGTCCTTTGAGCATACAAATGGAAGATTTATTATAAATGCATTTGACAGATAAAAATGCATGCTTTAAAAATATAAAATATTTCTCTCCGACGGAATTTTTGCTCATTATCAGAAATATTCGTAAAGTTTCCCATTAAATATATTTGTTTTCTGAATATCATATTTCTTTTATAACAGGGTTATTTTTAAAAATAGAAACTCCAACCTAAAACAAATACAAGCTCTTTAACTTTTTCTATTAGAAATTTTTATTTGGTGTGTTAACATATTTTTTTCTAATATGTTGAGTTGTCTTCATTCTTTTATATGTTGAGACAGATACAAATGCTTGCTTTAAAAATGAAATAGTTCTCTCCGGTCGAATTTTTGCTCATGATCAGAAATATTCGTAAAGTTTCACATCAGATATACTTGCTTTCCGAATATTATGTTCTATTATAACAAAATTATTTTTTAGAATAAGAATCCCATTCTAAAAAAACTATTTTACTTTTCTATGAGACATTTTGATTTGGTGTGTTAACGCATTTTTTTCTAATATATTGAATTGTCTTCGTTCTTTTACACACAGAAACAGTGTCTATTCTCTCTTAACGTCACATAGGGATTTTATCATTTATTCTATACACCTTTATGTCACTAAGGAACAACGAAGGATATTTTCATTTGATATATGAGATAAACTTTAAAATTGGTTACGTTTTTTAATCGAATTTTAAAGATGTGATGAGATGTTTGATGGGATTGATAAAACATGAGTAGTAAAAATAAATAAAAAATAATTATTTGTTGTTAAATAGCTTCATTTTTGTTGAAATTTGAAACAGTATTTAGTTTGACCTATGATTTTTTTTTTTAATTTTTAAAAGAAATCTTATTCTGAGTCATCTAATTCTTTAAACCTCTTAATAATTTTTACTAAAATTGAACAGCCATTTTCCACAATCGGTGTTTTATTCAAATTAATAATGTTTATTTATTAGATTATTAACATGTTCTTGTAATCTATATTAAAAGTAAAGTCACACCCATGAATAACGTTTATGGCATATTAACAAAACATTCTTTAGTGTGACTCATGAAGAATTTTTATTTTTTATTTTAAAAGAAACCTTATTCTGGTTCATTTAATTGCTTTAAACTAATGAATAATTTTAATTTTAACTGAAATTGAACAGCCATTTTTCACAATCAGTGTTTTATGCTAATTAATAACGTTTATTAAATTATCTTCTTGTAATCTATAGTAAAAAATAAAAACAGACCCATGAATAATGCTTATGTCATACTGACGATGTATTGACCTCGTTAATAAATTTCATATTTATTGAAATTTATTTTAATATCTAATCATCACATAATGACACTTTTCCCATAGTGAAATTAAACAAATATATACTTCCAAATGCATTTTGTTTCAAAGCTCTATTTCAATTCACTGATTTTTTATTGCTTTTAAAATCATTTTGAAACATGTTTTTTTTTTTTTTTTTTTTTTTTTTTTTTTTTTTTTAAATTTGCGTACAGCCAAATTTTTTAAAAATAAACCGTTTGTGTTTAAAACAATGAAATTAACTCAGTATCCGTTTATTTACTCGAGTTCTTTCTACTCTTTCCAGAAGTTGACTTCCAAATCGTGAAATGAGTGGATTTCGGCTCAACTTGAGTTATTTTTAGGCAGATGTTTAAGATAGTAAATTTAAATACGTGTACTATTCGTTACGATGAAATAAATATATTCTCAACCAAGTTAATATAGAAAGACGATCTACTAAATTTAAAAAAAAAAAAAATCCATATTATGAAATATTTCGGATAAAACTTCTGTTTTATGTTGCTTACATACATTTACTTTTCGTTCATTTTTTTTTCAGGGGTCTTTTGTGCATAAAAATTGAAGGTTTATTATAAATGCATTTACTAGATAAAAATGCATGCTTTAAAAAATGAAAATTTCTCTGCGACGGAATTTTTTCTCATTATCAGAAAGATTCGTAAAGTTTCGCATCAGATGTACTTGTTTTCCGAGTATCATGTATCTCTTATAACAAGGTTTTTTTAGCATAGGAATCCAATTCTAAAAAAAATTCTTCAACCTTTTTCTATGAGAAATTTTGATTTGGTGTATTCACGCTTTTTTTTAATATGCTGAGTTATCTTCATTCTTTTAGATATAGAAACAATGTCTATTCTCTCTTTAACGTCACATAGGAATTTTATTATTTATTCTCGACAGCTTTATGTTACTAAGGAACAACGAAGGATATTTTCCTTTGATATATGAGATAAACTTTAAAATTGGTTACGTTTCTAAATCGAATTTTAAAGATGTGACGAGATGTTTGATGGGATTGATAAAAAATGGGCAGTAAAAATAACTAAAAAGTAATCATTCGTTGTTAAATGGCTTCATTTTTGGTGAAAGTTGAAACAGTCTTTAATTTGGTTCATGAAGATTATTTTTTTATTTTAAAAGAAATCTGATTGTGGTTTATCTAATTGCTTTAAACGATTGAATAATTTTAATTTTAACTAAAATTCAACAGACATTTTCCACAGTCGTTGTTTTATGCTGATTAATAATGTTTATTTAACTATGTTCTTGTAATTTATATTAAAAAATATAAACAGTTTCACGAATAATGTTTATGGCATACTATTACTGACGGTGCAACGACCTCGTTAATAAATTTCATTTTTACTGAAATTTATTTTAAAAACTAATCATCACACAATGACACTTTTTTCATAGTCAAATAGAACAAAAATATACTTTCAAATGCATTTTGTTTCAAAGCTCTATTTCAATTCACTGATTTTTTATTGTTTTTAAAATCATTTTGAAATACGAATTTTTTGTAAATCTGCGTACAGCCAAATTTTTGAAAAGTAAACCGTTTGCGTTTAAAACAATGAAATTAACTCAGTGTCCGTTTATTTATTTGAATTGTTTCTATTCATTACAGAAGCCAAATTTCAAATCGTGAGATAATGAATATTTCATCGTCTGAAATGTTGCAAATGTTGTCGTTGTGCATACTATTCTATTCATATTCATATGACAATAGGCTAAGGAAGAGTATTTGAAGATGTTTAGAAAATATTACATAACAACAAGATTTAATTAATATTAGAACTTTCTAATATTTTTTACTATTTATTACACGTGAATCTTTTGGAAAAGTAACCTTTGTTTTAAATTTAAAGAGTGGAATATATGTTTAAAATAAAAGAATCACAAATGGTGCAAAGATAATTAAGAAAATATTTATTTTTATTATTACGAAATGCTTAAACGTTAATGAAGTCATATAGTAAATGCATAAACACATACTAAAATTATTCCATGTAAATAGTTACAAAAGTATTTGCTAAAACAAAATAATACTCAATTAAAAGACATGTACTATTAATAGTACACCAGACCCAAAAGGATTAAATATATGTACTATTCGTTACGATGAAATACATATATTCCCATCCAAGTTCTTACACGAAAGGAGATCTACTAAATGAGCATCAATAATGAAAGCATTGTTAAAATGAAATCCTTATGCATGAAATATTTCGGATAAAAATTCAGTTTTATGTCGCTTACCTACATTTATTTTTCGCTCATTTTATTTCTGGGGACTTTTTTGCATAAAAATTGAAGATTTATTATAAATGCCTTTGACAGATAAAAATACATGCTTTAAAAAATGAAATATTTCTCTCCGACGGAATTTTTGCTCATTATCAGAACTATTCGTAAAGTTTTGCATGTAATGTATTTGTTTTTTGAATACCATGTTTCTCTTATAACAAGGTTTTTTTAAAAATAGAACCCCTAACCTTAAAAAAAAAAAACTCTTAAAATTTTTCTATAAGAAATTTTGATTTGGTGTTTTAACACATTTTTTTTTCTAATATGCTGAGTTGTCTTCATTCTTTTAAATGTAGAAATAATGTCTATTCGCACTTTAACGTCACTAGAATTTTATCATCTATTCGCATCAGCTTTTATGTCACCAAGGAGCAACGAATGATGTTTTCGTTTGATCTACGAGATAAACTTTAAAATTGGTTTCGTTTTTAATTAGAATTTCAAAGATGTGACGAGACGTTTGATGGTATTGATAAAAAATGGGTAGTAAAGATCGCTAAAGCGTAATCATTTGTTGCTAAGTAGTTTCATTTTTGGTGAAAATTGATACAGTTTTTAGTTTGACCTATGGAATTTTTTTTTATTTTTAAAAGTAATGTTATTGTAGTTCATCTGATTCCTTTAAACTTCTGAATAATTTTAATTTTACTAAAACTGAACGGCCATTTTTCTCAATCGTTGTAAAAGGCTGATTAACAATATTTATTTAAATATGTTCTTGTTATCTATATTAAAAATTGAAAACACACCCATGAATAAAAGTTTATGGCATATTAAAGATGCGAAGAATTCATTAATAAATTTCATATTTACAAAAATTTATTTTAATGGCTAATCATCACACAATGCCGTTTTTTTTTTTTTTTTCATAGTCGAATAGAACAAAAGCATACTTTCAAATGCATTTCGTTTCAAAACTCTATTTCAATTCACTGGTTTTTTAGTGATTTTAAAATGATTTTTAAATATGACTTTTTTAGCTCACAGTCTATCAAAGCCTGAGAGCTTATGTCCCCGCCCGTTCTGTTTGTATGTGCATTCGTTCGTCCGTACCTAACGCGATAACTCATGATAAAAATATCCGATCCACTTGAAATTTTGTATATAGGTATATTCTGTTGAGGCTCTTCCCTGATTAGTTTTTGGAATTCATTGATATAGATGGGGTTTTCATGCAGAATTATCTGTTTCTGCTCAAACTTCAGACGTAGGATCATTCTGAGGGCATCGCCATGCTTTGTTTTGCGAGTTCATGGGATAAGTCCAAGAGGGGGGAGGGAAATGGGAATTAACCCCGTTAATTAAGGTTAATGGTGTTTTCCCGCAGAATTTACTAATTTGCTTCAAGTTTTGGATATAAGGTTTATTCAGATAAGGCGCTAAGTATGAAAGAGGGGGATAGCTCCTCTTAAATTTCATCAATGGGTTTTTATAAAGAATTTTCCGATTTGCTCTGAATTTTGAAAGTAGATTTTTTATATGATAAAGCATGTCCCTGATTACTTTAGTGGGTTCAATGATTAATTATAAAAAGGGAAAATAGGGGGAGCGATTTTCCCTCTTCAATCTGTTTTTTGAATGGAAGTAATCCTTGAAAATGTAAGGCTGTAATGTACAATTAGTATTTGTAGCCTGTGAGCTCAATGTCATCAGTTTAACTGGGGAATATTCTTTTTATTTTTAATCTTAATACAGCCAAATTGTTGACGAATGTGTTTGCGTTTAAAATAATGAAATTAATTCAGTATCCATTCGTTTATTTGAGTTGTTTCAACTCTTTAAAAGAAGCTGACTTCCAAATCGCCATATGACTGGATTTCGGCTCAACTTGAGTTATATTGTGGCTGTATTTTAAGAGAATATATTTAAAATGTGTACTATCCGTAACGATAAATAAATATATTCTCATCCAAATTAATTCACGAAAGATAATTTAATAAATGAACATCAATACTGAAAGCATTGTTAAAAAAAAAAAATCCTTATGCATGAAATACTTTGGATTCTGTTTTATGTGGCTTACGTACAGTTATTTTTTGTTAAAATATTTTTGGGGGACTTTGTTGCGTAAAAATTGAAGATTTCTTATAAATGCCTTTGACAGATAAAAACGCATGCTTTAAAAAATGAATTATTTCTCGTCGACTGAATTTTGGCTCATTATCAGAAATATTCGTAAAGTTTCGCATCAAATGTACTTGTTTTCTTAATATCATGTTTCTCTTATAACAAGGTTATTTTTTATTATCGGAACCCCAAACTAAAAAAAAATACAATTTCTTTAACTGTTTCCATGAGAAATTCTGATTTGGTGAGTCCACGCATTTTTTATTTCTAATATGCTGAATTGTCTTCGTTCTTTTACATATAGCAACAGTGTCTATTCTCTCTTCAATGTTACATGGGAATTTTATCATTTATTCTCGTCAGCTTTTATGTCATTATGGAACAACGAAGGATATTTTTCTCTGATAGATGAGATAAACTTTAAAATTGATTGCTTTTTTTAAGTCGATGTGTAAAGATGTGAGAAGATATTTGATGAGATTAATAAAAATAACTTAAAAGTAATCATTTGTTGTTGAATAGCTTTGTACCCATGAAGATTTTTTTTAAGAAATCATATTGTGACTTATAGAATTGCTTTAAACCACTGAGTAATTTCAATTTTTGCCAAATTTGAACAGACATTGTTGAGCTTCCTCTCCTTTTGTTTAAAACCACAAATCGGGTTCGAACAGAGTGGATTTATTACTTTAGCAAGATATTCAATTGTAATTTTAATTAAAACTGAACAGCTGTTTTCCGTAATCGGTGTTTTATGTTAATTAATAACGTTTATATAAATATGGTCCTGTAATCTACATTAAAAAGTAAAAACATGAGTAACGTTTATGGCACATTAATAAATTATTATTAAATATAGCCTCTTTAATAAATTTCACATTTGCTGCAATTCATCTTAATATCTAATTATCAAACAATGCCGCTTTTTTTCATAGTCGAATCGAACAAAAGTATACTTTCAAATACATTTTGTTTAAAAGCTCTATTTCAATTGCTTAACTTTTTATTTTTTAATATCGCTTTGAAATATGATTTTTTTATGTGCGAGGAGACAAATTATTGAAAAATAAATCGTTTGTGTTTAAAATAATGAAATTAACTCAGTATCCGTTCGTTTCTATAACATTAAGTAATTAAACTGTAAAACGAAATTTAAGTTTCACAAATTAATTAATAAAACACGAACTTAAGATTTATGCAATCGAACTTCATGCTTAAACATTGAAATAATCATACACTGTAAAAAAAGGGGTCGATCTACTAAAAAAAAAACTTTAGTGATCCTTGTAATTACTAAAAAATTTTTAGTAATCTTAGTCGGTTAGAAGAAAATCTGTAAGAATTACTAGAAAAAAGTTAGCAACGAAGAGAGTTAGTAGTTTTATATTTTTAATAACTATTACTAAAGCTCACTTGGTGTGGCCTTGATAGCATAGTGGTTATAGTAACGGACGCCAGATTAAAAGGTCCCGGGTTCGATACTGGCCACCGCCAAATACGCCCCGAATGTATGTTGTGTAAGTACTCGTTAGTAAAGGGAATATGAAAATCCTGTCGGAGAAGTTAGCAATGTTTGGTGCTGCCATCTATTGCAGTTTTGCCGAAAATCTTCCGCTTCAGAAGTCTGGATGCAGCTCGAAGGAACCTCCTGCCCTTCGGGCGCACGTAATGGTTATTAAAAATAATTCTGGAGCTATTACTAAAATTTGCTTGGTGGCCCATACTAAAAATTTTTAAGTTAGTTATACAAAAAATTCTTTTGTTCAGTTTACAAAAGAAATGCTTGTTTCACTTGCAAAAAAAAGTTTGTAATGGTTACTAAAAAATTCTGTGGAATACAAATTTACTAAAAAATTTTTAGTTACCTCTTGAATTTTTTTTACAGTGTAATCACAAAAAAATGCTTCAAATATCAAAATATTTCGCAAGTGACTGCTGATATAAACTTTACATGCACTGTAAAAAAAATTCAAGGGGTTACTAAAAATTTCTTAGTAAATTTGTATTCCACAGAATTTTTTAGTAACCATTACAAACTATTTTTGCAAGTGAAACAAGCATTTCTTTTGTAAACTGAACAAAAGAATTTTTTGTATAACTAACTTAAAAATTTTTAGTATGAGCCACCAAGCAAATTTTAGTAATAGCTCCAAAATTATTTTTAGTAACCATTATGTGTGCCCGAAGGGCAGTAGCCTCCTTCGAGCTCTGTATCCAGTGGGTAAAAAGACAGACATCTAAAACGGAAGATTTTCGTCAAAAGCCGCAATAGTTGGCAGCACCAAACATTGCTACCTGCTCTATTTTGACATGTTTCTAAAGGGGAGGAAAAGTTCAGAGATCATTACCCACTGGTAACTGCTACCACAGGATTTTCATAATCCCTTTATTTAACAAGTACTTACATTGCTTACATTCGGTGCATATTTGGTGGCGGCCAGCATCGAACCCAAGTACTTTCAGCCTGGAGTTCGGTGCTATGACCACTAGGCTATCACGGCCACACCAAGTGAGTTTTAGTAATAGCTATTAAAAATATAAAACTATTAACTCTATTCGTTGCTAGCTTTTTTCTAGTAATTCTTACAGATTCCTTGTAACCGAGTAAGATTACTAAAAATTTTTTAGTAATTACAAGGATCACTAAAATTTTTTTAGTAGATCGACCCTTTTTTTTACATTGTGAGTGCCAAACAATTTGCTATGAGAGATGTCATTCTTTAACTATGAGACGAGCCCCGATGTAACGAATTCCGACTTAATGAATTTCTGTATTTAACGAATATTTTATGGTCCCGACGAAAAAAGAACAAAAATACTTTGATTTAACGAATTTATAATCCCGATTTAATAAATAACTTTCGGTATCAAAAAATGGAAAATTGAGGACAGTTCCAAACATTTATTAAAATTGTTCAGTGTCTGCCTGTTTCCTGATTAGTTATCTTGTGACGCAGAAATACGTGCAAAAATATAGACACAATAAATTTATTAATAGCAATAGTAGTGGATAGGATAAAAAAGGTAAAATTAATCGAAAAATTCCACAATTCAAAGAAGCAGTTAGCGGTTCGAATTCTTTGAAACAACATTTGATGGCTCATATTCTTGATGACCCATGTAACTGCAACTCAAGTTACAGATAAAATTTTCGTACGATAACTATAGTTTTACTAGATTTGTTTGTAAAGTTACAGATTTTTGTAGCTTTACAAAAATTAGTTTTGTAGTTTTACGGTTTTTCTTGTACAGTTTACAGATAAAATATTAGTAAGCATACAGATTTTGGCAACTTTTCATATGTAGAATTACATTTTTTTTTCTTTTTTTTTACAGTGCCGTTATTATTAATTCCTTTTAGAGAGAACTCGGGATTCCCGGGTTACATAGTAAACATAAAACCAATCTTATAAAATTGAAAATTAAAAACTGTAATAAATTTTCTACATGTAATATGTTTTTTAGATTGCTAACTAACACTAAAAAGTATTTTTAATCCTTTAGGTGAATTGCAGATTTTTTTCATTCATGTTTAATTCCTAAAATAATAACTATAAAAAATATTGCTATGAAGATTTGTATTTGCTAATTTTACATATCTCTTTATCTTATACAATTTTTAAAAAAATAACATTAATATCAATCTTGTGTTAAATCAGCGTTTGAATTTAAATATTACACGACGGAAAAAACACGGCTAAGTTGCTTAAAAGGTTAAACGTAAAATATTAATATGGAATAAAATAAGGCTTTAAATTTTTCAAAAGCCATATTTCCGAATAAGACGTATGTCAGAATTTATCAGCCGAAGATTTTGTTACTTACAGCAGTATTTTTGTTTCTGACCATTTCAGTGCTTCGAGCATGTATTTCAATCACATGTCTGTTAAACTTTATTTATTTTATTTTGTTTAATTATTTATCGTGGAAGTTTTAATTTTGCTACGGTATATTAGCCGGGATGAAATCTCGAACTCTTTAAATTATTAGGGCAAATAGATTAACCTTTCGTAATCGAGTTTCACGCGGTAGAAATAAATTTAAAAATAATTAATGCCTAATTTTTTTAAATACAGTTAATCAGGGAACTAATTATATTAACTATCGCTATTTAATGAATAATCTCGATTTAACGAACAAAATTGCTATTCCTGAACCTTTCATTAAATCGGGGTTTGGTTACTTTTCACAGTTGAGAGCATTGTTAAACAATTCCTCTATTCAATAAATATTTCTGATTGAAAATGTAACTGAATGAAATAAAAGTGCTTTTGGCCGCACCCATATATTTACTTTTCGTTAAGGGAATTTTTTTGGTATTCTTATCGCATAAAAGTTGAAGATTTATTATGAATTCCTTTTTTCAAATAAAACATGTGATTTTAAAAGATGAAACATTTCTCTCCGGTGAGATTTTTTTCTCATTATCAGAAATATTCAAAAAGTTTAGCATCAACTGTACTATATTCAAAATATAATGTTTCTCTTATAACAAAGATGTTTTTTAGAATACCCATTTCATACTGGAAAAAAATAACAATTCTTTAACTTTTCGAATGAAAACTCTTGTTTTCGGATGCTAGCGCATTTTTCGACTTTGGAGTTTACAGAATTTCCTTTCTTTTCTTTCTCTGTTATAAAAAAGCCTATTTTCTCTCTGTAATGACAAAAGTGCATATTACATCATTTATTTTTTTATGTATCTACCTAAATTATCGGACAAAAAATAACCCTTGACGTCATAATGACGAAAACAAATGTAATCAATTTCGCTTTTTCGGAAATTTTTTAGCTTCTAATTTGCAATTGTTTTTTTTTTTTTTTTCTAATTCAGTTAGTTTGAAAACTATATCTTAATTTACTCATTAAAAACTGTATCTTAATTTATTTATCTTTTAAAAAATTTATAACAATATTTTGACAATGTTAGAATATGTCTCATGCATGACAAAGGACTTTTCGTTCTTGCTTTTATTAATCTGAATTTCTGGGGGCATGAAAATATAAAGATTTTTAATAAATATGCATAATTTTAAGTTGCATGGTCAATTTATGTTTGTAATTTGTATTATTGAGGAAATATTTTTTTCTCAGTAATTTCAGTAATTCATAATTATAAAGAGAAGTATTTAAGAATGCGTGCGTTTGTGTATAAGTGCAGTTTTTAGAAGATACTGCAACACTCACAGGTACAGTACTCATGCAGAAACCCATTTGTATGTCTGGACTAATGCACATCAGGGATAAATTTTAGATTTTTACTATTTTCCCATGTAGTTGAAAGAGTTGATGACTTCGATTAGCCTGCATTCCTATCTACCTTCTGCCGTATATCTCTGTACATTGTATTCAATTGTGTATTCGCGAAGTACCTTTCTAATTCTAGTAAATAAGATCGAAATGTTGTATAATTCGTACATGTCATTTAGGTTTATATAGCATTTATGCTATAGAAAATGAAGTGTGTAGCATAAGTAGTGCGATTTTAAGACCACATAAAATAATCCCATTACATAATGCTTCATGGGGTAAGGTCGTTTGTAGTATATTTTAATGATATAAAACTATTTCAAGTCTGACGAAATTGATGCATATAATCTTTATATAGCTATAAAACAAGATTCTTACTGTCAATATGATGTGTATGTATCTTTAATTTAGAGGCTAGCACAAAAACATTCAGTTAGAGTACGTGTGTTTTCAGTTGTGGTATGAATTTTTAAAAACTTAATTAAATTTTTACCCATTTTATGCTGTTTATAAATCTTACGTGTAGCACTGATGAAAATAATTTATTAGTTTTGCTGTCTATGGATTTGAATTGCGCGTGGTTTTATTTGAGTCTTACATTTTCTTGTTGAACTGTAGATAGTATATCAAAACATATTTGTTGAACATAAATAAGTTCATATACATGGCTACGCGAAGAATTGGATATATTGATGATAATTATTGTACGTATATTTAGTTGAATTATGCCATTTTCACTTGAATTAGTTTTTAGCTTACTATGCAGCGTGTATATAAATCGATAGATAGTACAAATGATGTACAAAGTAATTCGATGCATTTCTATTTTTGGGCGAAACTATCTGAAGGAGAATATTCAAGATCGCAGGCCTTTCCTACAATGTGTCACATAAAAGATTTTGTTTAAATTTATAAAAGTGTCCCCGTGAGGAGCAAAGTGTTCTGTAGGGCAGCGGAATGTGCTTAATATGAATAAGTGGCCACAGATAAATATTATTTACTGGTGGACTCCGTAAAAAAATCGGATCTTAAATGATAAAAACGCAAGGTTCAAAAACTGTCACCCGCCGTGGGAACCAAATTCGGAGGGTGGGGGTAAATATTATAATACGAAAGAGTAATACGAGATCTTCAAGATGGTATACTATATGACGGGTCCAAAAAAATTTGAAAATTATCCATCTCCTAACCTTGCCCTCGTGGATCCACCCTTTCACCCCCAAATTCATGCAACCCGCACTTTATTTTTTTTTTATATATTTCATAAATAATATTTGCCGGATAGCTCGATCAAAAAAACCACACCTAAAACCATATGTATTGTAGAAATCGCTAGGGTTATAAAAAAGTGTTCGTTTAAAAATTTGTCTCCTCTCCAGTCACCTCTTTGATTTTTTTAATAAATAATATTTTTTGGAAGGTTTGAGATATATGACAGCTTGGTAGAGCTAAAATACGAGAAAATTTTAAAATTAGGGCTTGTTGTTATATTTTCATGTTTCTTTCTGTACCTTGTTCTCTGATAAACCTTCAACAAAGCTTCCTCGATAAACTCTTTTCGATAAACGTTCTCGCATCTCTTCTCTGGAGCGAATGTGAATCATGGTCGCTGTACGTCATAGAAAAGGCATTCATCGGGGAACTACAGAAGTCGCACGAGATGCCGCAGTCATCGATGTAAAAATTCATCGCGAGGTCACAAGTCGCTCGAGATGCCGCAGTAATCGTCATAAAATATTATCGAGATAAGATTTGCTGAAATACGAGATACATCGGAATACTCTTTTAACTATTCTTTCATATTATGAATCTTTCTCCTCTTGGAGTAGACTTTTAAGAGGGTGGGGAGGGCGGAGGGTGGAGCAATGAGGGGGGTGCATTTTTTAAATCTTTGTTATTTCCACAAAAGTATCATTTTAGATGTAGTTTTTGATGGACCCTCTGGTAAATATTATTTATTAAATATAAAATTTTTGAAGTAGGGTCTGCGTGATTTCCGGGTGTATTCTGAAAAGAAAAAGTTTACCCATGGTTGAGGAGTAAATTTCAAACTTTTTTTGGACCTGTCGTGTCATGTACCACCAGAAAGTTTTTGGACCACTTTTTAATAGTACGAACTTTTCTCCTCCTGAAGTTGAATTTCTGGAAGGGGGGAGGTGAGTGAGGAGGGGTGAATTTTTTAAATTGTTGCTATTTCGAAAATAAATATCATTTTAAGTGTGGTTTTCTGATGAAGCACTCCGGTAAATATAGTTTATTAAATATAAACATTTTAAAGTGAGGGTGCGTGATTTACCCAGGTATTTTGGGAAGAAAAAGTAAACCAGCGGGTGAGGAGTAAATTTCAAACTTTTTTTGGACCCGTCGTGTGATATATTATCGGAATGTTTTCAGCCACTTTTCCATATTATGAACTTTTCTCCACCTGGAGTTGAATTTCTGGTGGGGGAAGGAGCTGAATTTTTAAATCGTAGCTATTTATACAATGAATATCATTTTAGATGTGGTTTTCTGATGCAAAAGTTGAAAGTGGGGGGGGGAGGGGAATGCATCATTTCTGGGAAGAAAAAGTAAACCCACGGCCACGGACGATTGGTAAATTTAAAACTTTTTTTTGAACTCATCGTGTGATATAAAACAGGAAAGATTTCGGACCACTCTTTCATATTACGAACCTTTCTCCTCCTGGAGTTACATTTCAGGAAGGACGGGGAGGGGAAGCTTTGAGAAAATGAATTTTTTTAGTGGAGGCTGAGTGATTCCCGAGTTTATTCTGGGAAGAAAAAGTAAACCCACGGTCATGGATGAGCAGTAAATTTCAAACTTTTTTTTTCACCCGTTCGTTTTTTTCCGTATGATGCATCATAGGAAAGATTTCTCACTACTCTTTCATATCATGAACTTTTCTCCTCCTAGAGTTCAATTTCAGGAGTGAGGGGAGTAGGGAATGATGAGGGAGTGAATTTTTTAAATCGTAGCTATTTCGAGAATAAATATAATTTATATATATTTATATATATTTATATATATTTATATATATATCTAAAGTTCGAAAAATATCAATTTTTTACTCAACTCTAAATATTAAATACACATCTCTCGTTTTAAACAGTTTATTTCTACTTAACACAGCTCAGTTCTTTTCGAGCCCAGATAATTTATCAAAAACATCTCAATTATAAACCGTAGCTTTTTAACACACATTCTCATAAAACAATCCGAATCACAACAAAAAAAAAAGATGATTTTTTTTACATAGCTTAGAAAAAACTGCAGAAATAAAAAGATAATGTCTTTCATTCACAGTTTTATCGTTTGCTAATCAGAAAACTTCTTGCATTTTAGTATGTCTGTTGCTAGGCGACACCTCCCAGCATACATTTAAATAGTACTTTATCAAACACCCTCCGGTAAATATAATTTGTCAAATATAAGCCTTTTAAAGTTGAGGCTGTGTGATTTCTGGGTGTATTCAAGGAAGTATATGTAGTGGAGTAGTGAGGAGTAATTTTCACATTTTTTATGGACCCGTAATATGATATATCATCGACAGTTTTCGGACTATTTCATATTATGAATCTTTCTTCTCCCTTCCCCTTTTGGCCACCTTATAAAGGCACTTTTCAAATTTTTTAAAAATCATTCCATTTTTTGTCATTTTATATTGGATATTTTACGGAGACTTCCGATATAACTTTATAATATATGAAAAAGTCTCAAAAGGGTTAGGACATGGCGTATTTCGGGGGACGCAATAGGTGGAATTCTAAAGGGGGGGGACACTTTTCTATCTTCTGCTGACATAGCTTTCGCGATAAAGCATTGGAATGCTCTGTGACTACTATTTTATTTTATGTATCTCCTGCCTCCTCCCCCTCCAAAACCACTTTGCTCCCGCGGGGTACTCTTTTCTAAATATAAACGACACCCTTCATGTGATATCTTTTTGGAAATCCCTATGACCATTTATTCATATTATGCATTTTCATTGCTCCTCTACTGCTTTGCCCCCCCCCCCCCCCAGGGAGTTCGTTTAATGTATTCCAGTAGCGAGTCTTCTAATAACCGGGAAATTGTAGAACTTATCTCAAATGATGTACAAAAATCAATAAAAGATTTTGATCACATTTATTTTTTTTAGTTCATATTCTTGCCACTAAGGGTGCTTTTGATTATTTTTTCTTTGGCCATTTTGCTACTAATTGTCGAAAAATTCTAATTTTTGATACTTAAACTCCCCTTACTTTTTCATACCTACTCGTGACTTTTCAACTCTTTGCAACCAGAGAATGCCGTTACATGAATTTTTTACTATTGTGGCTCCATTACAGCCTCTTTTCGGTTTGTTATTGTATTTTAAATCCATCTGTTTGCAGTTACACTATGTATTTACTAAATTATGCTTTTTAAGCATTATGTAATAACAAATAATTTAATAATCGATTGTAGATTATCGAAATTAATTGATGAATTTATCGATTGTTAAATTTTCGAATTGCCCATCATCAGGAATATTTTCAAGTTCAAGAAGAAACTGCTGTCAATAGCCAAAAACATACATAGAAAGTTTGTATCGATTGTATGTATAACTTTATACGGTTTTCGGTTTTACGGTCTTTTTTACGGTTAACTTTAGACGGTACAATAATGAAAATAAATCAGACATTGCCTTTAAAATGGCCCCTTCCGGAAGATTTTTTCAAATTCCATGGAAAATCTACTTTCTATAGTCAAAAACATACACAAAAAAATTGGTTTAATTCTATGCATAACTTCATACACTTTTCGATAGAACAATGACAACACACGGACAGACAAATTTTTTTATACACATGTTTTTCGATATCTCTGATCCCGAAAATGTGTAAATTCGTCGAAAACCGGAACTAAAAAAAATTTCGATTGCAATACTTTCTTCTATTAAAGATAGAAGACCGTAAAAATTCAAGCTCCGTGGGTAAAGTCATCCGATAGTTTCAGAACAAGAACAAAAAATTCATTTGCATATTTCACAGACAAGAATTATTGACAAAATACTTTCATATTTGAAGAAAATTCATACTAAATAACAGTTTTATTTTTTTTCATCAAAATGGTTTCTAGGTGCGTTCGTAATTATGTAAATACGTAGCACCTATAGTTGTCGTTCAGTCCGTCCGTCCGTCCGCATATAACAACGCAAAAACTACACAACCGAATCGTTTGAAATTTAAAATATATAATTATTACATAATTTTGTCGAGTCATTTCAAATTTTATGAAAATCGGATGCATAGATCAATTACAGGGACAATCAAAAGTACTCCGTTATATTACGGTCAATGAGGAAAAAAAGTTTCAAATGCATTTTAATGGTGTTACACTTATTCGAACATGCAAATATAAAGCACTTACTATAATATACATTTTGCATAATCTGTGGTGCAAAGAACATTTGTTATTGATTTACAAGGCCACACAAAAGTATTCCATTACATAATGGTATAGGGAGAATATTGTTCGGTGCGCATTTTAATTCTAATAAACTATTTACAATTTTATGAGAGTGATATATGAGAGTGATATTTTTAAAACTTCGTTATCGTACGAACGCATCTTATTTGCTACGCTTCACGTGCAATTTCCAACTTGTTTTTTATTTTATTAACCACAATGCCTTCCCAAACCGTTAATCGATAGATATCAGAGCTAAACATTTCGATTTAAGAATTCCCTCTTGAATATTGCAATTCGAGGAAAGCGGAAAAGAACTTTTTACCGACATCTAATTTGTAAAATCTGTCAATACAACAAATCATTAAATCCTTCACAAAAACAAAAATTTAAATCTCATACGTGTTGACGGAATATTTAAATGTTTCTTTTTTTTCTTTTTCATGTATTTGGTATTTATATTATCATAAATCGATGATGTTATCGAGAACAGAGAATATTTTTTTTTTTTTATCCTTTATATATCCTAAAGCGAAACAAAGAAATAGCATAAATTAAATAGTGAATCTGATTTGTGCTTTTGTTTCTTTTTGCCGACTGGGGTTATTTTTGCAACGAATTTTGATCGTATTTCGAAAATAAGTTTGAGTTTTCACAATATGTATTATACGGGCCATTTTCAAATTTCGCTTACATATGTTATCCCAGAGTAAAAAGAAGAAAATTCAAACATAAATTAATATTTAAAGTTTGATTTGAGCTATGCATTAGCTAAAGAAGATTATGTTGAACAATTCTGACATGAAAAATTAAAAACATCAATAAAAATTTTTGAGATATAAAACTTTAAAATTTTGATTCTAAGCAAAAATGCCTGTCCCATTCCAAGTTTTAAGTTTTTAACTAGGTTTTTTTTTTAATTCGAGCTAACTTTTTTAAATAAAAAGGTTTAATTATTTTAAATATGAACTGTAAGTGTTCTATATTAATGAAAAAAAATATTACAAAAGATATTTTCTTTAAGAAATTACCAGAAATCGTTTGTCCCTCACTTTTTGTCAAGTCTGTTACCTTGTAATTATTTTAGTCAAAATAGGTTTCGAATGCTGCCTAAAGTTAGCATCAAATATTCGGCGATATAGTTAAACTATTCACGCAACTACTACTTGCCATTTTTTACTCTTCAAATGTGAAGCAATGTAATAGTGGCAAAAATAAGCTTTTATCAAGGTTGGTATTTTTTTTTCACTGTTAAGTCTGTTACCGTAAATTTTAATATTAAAGTAATGATTTTTGCACTTTTGTAATTAAATATTGTTAACTAAATAGTTTCAGAAGATATGTGTATTATTATCTAAGTTAGAAATTATAGTACAAGCTAGTTAATTTCTAATAGTTTTATTTGAAATGTCAAGTCCGTTACCATGAAATGTAAGCTGCTAAGTAAGTCAACTAAATAGTTTTAGAAGGTATGTAAATTATTACCTAAGTTAGAAAATGTACAAGCTAGTTCATTTTAATAGTTTTTTTTAGTTTTATTTGAAATGTCAAATATGTTACTTGTCAAGTCAATTACCATGAAATGTAACCGAATGGTGAAAATGGCCCATACCACCTTTAATTGATAATACTTTTTTTGGCTACATATTTTTCCACTCCCAGTTAACCGACGCTCACGAGACTATTGGTATGATGGGAGATGAATATCGTTTGTAATAGGGCAGATATTTTCTCAAGAACGTAGGAGTTTTGTTCCAGATTTTGAATACTGTTATTTATAAATAGTAATATTCGTCTTATTTAATGAGAAAAATAATACAATTGAAAAAGGAGAAGATTATAAATCGAAAATAGTACTATTCGCTATCCAGAAAACAATCACCTTATACGTTGCACAAAATGGTTGGAATGATGTTAGCTAATTGGGTACTTTCATAGTTGGCAGATGATTAAAAATGTCCAATTTTGTCGATTTGCCAACGGACGCTAAACAATCTACTCCAAGAAATTCCCGATCTCTTACTTACATGCTATGGTCAAACACATTTACTAAAGTAACTCAAAATTTCGCTACAAAATTGAAACATAGTGTTAATTAGAATTTTGCATTTGCATGCGGGAAATACTAGCCATCACACGACTAACACATATTTCAGTTAACATCTACTCCAAACGTTGCGATAAAACTCAATTACACATATTGGAGTAAGAACCAAACTAAATTTAAAGTTTTTTTTTTCTTTAAGTTTGGCAAGACACAGAAAGAAACTCATGCGATGCTGGTACGTATTTATGAAGGTCAAGTACTGTCCATAAAGTATCTGCACGAGTGGATCGCCCGTTTTCGAGAAGGCCATGAAAGTTTTTCTGACAACCCTCGTAGTGCAAGACCGGTGCCATCCGTCAGTGCCGAAAACAATGAAACAGAGAGGAAATTATTCACGGAAGATTGTCGATTAATTGTGCGCATTATAGCTGATGAAGGAATCGTGCAAAATGAACATCCATTATACTCGCCAGACCTCAATCTTCCAGATTTCTCCCTATTCCTGCAACTCAAACTCGCTTTGAATGGAAAGAATTTTTGGCAATATTCCTGACATCCAACGAAACGTGACGAAGCTTTCAAACTCCATCCCAAAAGGAGACTTCTTGCAAAGTTTCCAGGACATATATAGCAGATCTCAACGGTGCATAATTGTGGGAAATGACTATTTCGAAGGACAGTAAGTAACTTTAATATTTCATTTACGTTAATGTTACTGGACTATTTACCGAACTTTATTATCAAAGGATGTATTATTGGAGTATTTTTATCATATGTTACGCGACGTTTTCCTTTGACTAACACCAATAAACATGATGATTTAAAAAAAAAGATATATCTTTTTAAAATGTTTCTTTTTTTCTGTTTAATTAACTATAGTGATATTCAAATGTTGTTTCGACAAATACTAAAATCAGACTTTTTTTTTTGTTGTCGTTCATTTAAAAAAACTTCAGAATTCCCTTCATATTTAGAAGAAAAAAAAGCAAGAAGCCTTTTTAACAATATCTAATTTGGAAAATTCTTCCAATAATGAAAAACATATATCTTCTCGATTTCAAATGTGTCGGTAAATTGTTTAAAAATGTCACTATCACAAAAATTTAAATCCTTTCGGCCATAGACGGAATGTTTATGCATAATTTGCATTTGGTATTTATGTCACAATAAATCGATGATAGATGCAAGTAGGAAAAAAAGTTTTGTTTCATCATTTATATATTGTAATGCGATACAAACAAATGACATAAATTAAATTATGAATGAATTCTGTTCTTGTTTTCTTTCCCAAGAAAATTTTTCTCACAAACTTTTATCGCCTTTCGATAATTCGTTGTAATGAAGTGTAAACAACGGTCGATATTATTTTCCTTTCGATCACATTTATTTATTCTTGGTTATTCGACACCCACGTGTTTAAACGGTACCTAAGCCTAAGCAAAATATATTCATTTGTAGGTACGTACCTAATTATATAATTACGTAGCCGCCTATGATTGTCGTCTGGTCAGTCAGTCTACATATAATAAAACAAGAACTACCCATCCAAATGGTCTGTAATTTAATGTACATAATCATTGCAGATTTTTTTAATTTTATTTTAATCTAATGAAAATTTGACTAGTCTGCTGTGGCAAATCCCAAAAACCTTCTTCTATCTCATGCATGTGAACCCCTTGGGAACGAGCGGTACGTATACATGCCGTAAAAACACTTAAGAATCCTTGTTTATCCCCACCGGTAAAATTTTACTGTAAATTTGCCTTATTTAATCGGAGCACTTTCTCGATTTAATAAGGCACAAATTTCTGTTTTTAAAATCAGGTGACAAAACATTAAATATTTCGTAAAAGGCTCCCGTAGCGAATGGTTAATGCTTCAGATTTCACTACCGCAGTGCCAAAATTAAATGACAATCTAGGTTTATCGAGAGAATTCAAAAAGCACAAAATTCTGTACATTAGTTCTTGAAATAGGACTATTGCAGATATCGGAGAAAACGCAACATAAAAGTGCCACTTGTTGATCTATTTATACCAAAACATACACAGCAATAATATTTAACAAGGTATACCTAAATCTGAAGTTTGATGAAAATTCGCGTATTAGTTCTTCAGAAAGATCTATTGTAGGATCGGAAAAAACTCAGCATAGCAGCACCACCTTTTGGACGATTGCTACCAAAATGTAATCAAAATTAGTGCATATCATCGATTTATTGAATATAAGGTTTAAGGAAAATCCATGCATTAAGTCTTGAGATAGAACAATTGCGAAAATCGTGAGAAATGCAGCCAACTGCTCAGCGTATGTGTAATGTAAACATCATCAACTCATGTCAAAATGTAAACAACATCAACTCATGTCAAGGACTAACTGAATCTGAAGTTTGATGAAAATCCATGCATTAGTTCTTGAGATAGAGCGATTGAAAAATCGTGAAAAGTGCAGCATTGCAATGCCACATGTTGAGTGGTTTACACCAAAAATCAAACAGCATCAGTTTTTGAGATAGGGTACCCACAAAATTTATGTCACATACACACAGACGGGCAAAGTCACAGACTCACAGACAGACAATTTGTAATAACATGTTTTTTGGAATCAATGGCCTGTAAAACATATAAATCAGTCGAAAAGCTGAATTCGAAAATTTTCACGAATCTAATACTTTCTTCTTGTAAAGATAGAAAATTTTTTTACATAAATTTGGAAGAATTTACTTTATATATAGGTTCATTCTGATAAGACGCTTCCCTGATTTGCCCTGGGAATTCATTGGCTAACTTTAAATGGGGTATCGGTGGGACTACCCATCTTAATTTAGGTAAATTTCTTTTCTTTCAGAATTAACTGATTTTCTTCAATTTTTGGATACAGGTTTATAGTGATAAGGTGCTTCCTTAATTAGCTTTGGGGTCCTTTTGTTAAGTATAAAGGAGGTAAGGGCGATTATCCCCTCCTTAAATTTGATAAATGAGATTTTAGGCAAAATTATCCGATTTGCTTTTAAATTTTGGATGTAGGTTCTTTTTGATCAGATAAATCTCTGAATAGTTTTCGAAGTTTAATAGTTAAGTATAAAGCAGGGAGATAAGTCATCATAAATTTTATAAATGAGTTATTATGGAGAATTATCCGATTTGCTCTGAATTTTGGATGTAGGTTTTTTTTATATAATAAAGCATATGCCTGATTAGTTTAGGGGATTCAATGATTAAATATAACAAGTAAGAAAAATCATGCGTTAAGCATAGATTATGAAGCACTTTCCAACGCTTCATGAAATCTTTAAAAAAACTTCGTTATTTAGGTAAATAATGGTATAAATCCAAATATAGCCAAATATGTATTCCAGTACTATTGAACAGCCCTGTATTTGATCTGTCAGCTAATATATATACTATATAATGGGAAAATTTAGTCTAGCAAAAAAAATGCCTAGTAGCTTGAAATTTCTCTTTCAGCAATTTATACTAATAGATGGAAACATACTTTAATACATTGTTCAGCCCTGTAGTTTGCCTGGTACCTTTATTATACATCAATGTTAAGCTAAAATTTATTTTAAAACACTCCTAAAAAAAACTGAAATCACTTTCTGATAAATTATCGCGCTTAGGCTCATTTACCCAATTCTTTGCGTGGCCCTGTATATCATTTTATCTATATTCTGCAAACATTTCTTAGTAAATTTAATGCACTTCAGCGCAAAAATGCATAATTTATTTAAGGACCACCTTTAAGTAATTTACGCTCATATAATCATAAGCAGTAACGTTGGCGAACTCTTTTGGGTAGTCTTGTATATCAACTATAGCATTTATACACATCATATAATGTGCATAGATTTAATGAAACTTAAATGCGCATATCATACTTAAAATGCATTTTATCCATCATCGGATACATATACAGTACTTCGGAAAGAATGTACTATTTGAAATATTTTGTGTGTCCCTATAAATGCTATATACATTATATTAAAAGAGGCAGTATGGTATAATTTATACTAAGCCTCATTGACAACCATCAATTTTATTATACATGAAACAGTTTAATATGCATAAAATATGTCACACAATTCCCCCTTTTACCATTATCTAATGGAATTCTTTTGTGTGGCCCTGTTAATGAATAATAGCTACATTTTCACCTCATATTTTATAGAATGCATGTTTTAATGCACCTCGTAAAAGCATATAAATTTTAATATGTTTGACAGGGTATAACATCTTTAAAATTCCTTTGAAACGATTTTTCCCCATAGGCCGTAATGTAATGGGAAACTTTTGACTCTCCCTGTAAATAAGCTAATCATGGTAGAAACTTCATTTTCAATAGGGTTCGCGCTAGAGTAAGCGTCAATAACGTCCTAAAATTTCATGGCAATCCGAGCATATTTACGTGAGTTAGAGCACGGACAGGTGGCCAGACAAACCGAATTCATAAGCACTTTTCAACTTTGTTGGAAAGTGCTAAAAAGGAAAAATGCGGGGAGCTATTACCCCCTTAATTTGTTATTCAAACGGCACTAACCCTTAAAAACATAAGCCTGTAATGTACAAGTATGCGTAGCCTGTGAGCTTAATGTCAGTTTAACTGGGCAATATTATTTTTTATTAGAACTGTTTAAGATTATTAAGTCTAAATGGCTTTTTTTTTTAATTTAGTTTTAAGTATCATTTTTATTTTATCAAAGTAAGCTGAACCTATTTAGTCTTATAAATAAATTTTTGCAGCATTATGCAACGGCAATAAGATTTAACATTTAACAAAAATATTAATTTGGTTGAAAATATTTTGTTTATAGACGAAATTCAATTGAAGAGCACGTGAAGTTTGAAAGCTGCGAGGTGCTTAAATTTATGATAAAATTTCAACAAAAATTGCCAGTTGTACGTAAATATTTCAGAATAAATTGGTGAAAAATATATTACTTGATTGCGAATTTCGATTGGTTACAAAATTGCTCTACTGAACAAAGATAAACATACAATAAAATATACAATACAGCAATTTTCATTAAAGCTGTTGCATGTTTGTCTCGTTTTTAGGTAGATTTCGTATGAAATACTACCTATTGCATTCGCACCAATGTTGGAATTTCTGAAAAAATTCTGCAGATCTACACCGATCATGACTCCTAGACTCCAAAACTACCTCACTCCAGTAAAAAAGTTTATTTATATATACAGGGTGATTCCAAATTTTTTTTACAATAAAAGAAGGGTGATAGTACACATCAAGACAAACAATATTAAATAGGAGACCAAAGGTCCAAAACGTTTTCCTAAGGAAATAGCCGCCATTAAAGTTTAGGGACCAAAATTTCAAATAAACATAAAAAACGGAAAAATCGGTCGATTGATTCGCGGTTTTCACTAAAATTATTCTTTATGTCGGCATTTTCTTGAAATTAAATTATAAAGATAAATTTCAAAAAATGCCGATAGAGGGCGCTTTAGACTTTGGAGTAACGAACAACTATTTTTTGCCGTTATTTTTTGCATCTCGTTAAATGTTTTCGTAAGTTTAGACTCAAACATAAATTTTGAGCTCAAAATCTGTAGTTGGGAGTGGTTAAGTAACACAAACTGAGCTGTGTTCAGACTGTTCAAATTTCAAATGATTATAAAAAACGGAAAAATTGGTCGATTGATTTGCGGTTTTCTCTAAAACTATTCTTTATTTAGGTATTTTCGTGAAAATAAATTATAAAGATAAATTTCAAAAAATGCCGATAGAGGGCACTTTAGACTTTGGAGTAACGAAACACTCTTTTTTGGCGTTATTTTTTGCATATTATTAAATGCTTTCGTAGGCTTAGACTTGAACTTAAATTTTGAGCTCAAAATCTGAATAACTGGGAGTCGTTAAGTAGACAAACTTAGCTGTGTTCAGAGGGTTCAATTTTCAAATAATTGTAAAAAACGGAAAAAATTGGTCGATTCGTTTGCGGTTTTTGCTAAAACTAATTTTTAAATCAGCAGTTTTCTTGATCAATCTGTGTTTTCTTGAAAATAATTTTTAAAGATAATTTCAAAAAATGCCGATAGAGGGCGCCTTTGACTTTGGAGTAGCGTACAACTATTTTTAACTGTTATTTTATTAATCTCATTAAATGCTTTTAAATGCATAGATTTAAATTTTGGGCTGAAATTCTGAATCGTTGGGAGTGTTTAAGTAGCGAAAAATTGAATTGTGTTCGAGGAGGAAAAAGGGCTAAATTTCAACTCCTGAACACACTTCAGTTTGCGCTTCTTAACTCCTCATAACGATTCAGGATTTGAGCTCAAAATTTAAGTTTAAATCTAAGCTTCCGAGAACATTTAAAATGCTTTTACAAGCATTTAATTAGAACCAAAAAATAATGGTTAAAATGAATTGTTGGTTACTCTGAAGTTTAAGGCGCCCTCTGACGGAATTGTTTGAGATTTATCTTTAAAAATTATTTTCAAGAAGATACTGACTTACAGGATAGTTTTATTTTAAACCGCAAACGAATCGACCACTTTTTCCATTTTCTATAATTACTTTAAATTTGAACCTCCCCCTCCCCCTTGAACACAGTTCAGTTTGTGGTACTTAACCACTCCCTACTATTCAGATTTCGAGCTCAAAATTTAAGTTGAAGTCTAAGCTTCCGAAATCATTTAAAGAGATGCAAACAATTCGGCAAAAAATAGTTTTTCGTTACTCCAAAGTCTAAAGCGCCCTCTATCGGCATTTTTTGAAATTTATCTTTATAATTTATTTTCACGAAAATACTTAAATAAAGAATAGTTTTAGTGAAAACCGCAAATCAATCGACCAATTTTTCCGTTTTTTTTTATCATTTGAAATTTGAACCCTCTGAACACAGCTCAGTTTGTGTTACTTAACCACTCCCAACTACAGATTTTGAGCTCAAAATTTAAGTTTGAGTGTAAACTTACGAAAACATTTAATGAGATGAAAAACATACCGGCAAAAAATAGTTGTTCGTTACTCCAAAGTCTAAAGCGCCCTCTATCGGCATTTTTTGAAATTTATCTTTATAATTTAATTTTAAGAAAATGCCGACATAAAGAATAATTTTAGTGAAAACCGCAAATGAATCGACCGATTTTTCCGTTTTTTATGTTTATTTGAAATTTTGGTCCCTTAACTTTAATGGCGGCTATCTCCTTAGGAAAACGTTTTGGACCCTTGGTCTCCTATTTAATATTGTTTGTCTTGATGTGTACTATCACCCCTCTTTTATTGTAAAAAAAATTTGGAATCACCCTGTATATATATATATATATATGTGTGTGTGTGTGTGTGTGTGTATGTGTGTGTGTGTGTGTGTCGCTTTTTTATGGACATGACAACTTCTAGAATTCTGCACCAATCTCCACCAAACTGATACATAAAATCAAAAGGGATAAAATCTCAGCTAAGTTTGTTAATGGGAAAAATCGGACCATGGAGGTCGAAATAGGGGACGTTTTTGAGAAAACAGAAAAAATCCCATAATTTTTTAATGAAAACAGATATCGAATCAGTTAAAAGTTTATATTATTTCTAATTAATGCGCCAAAAGTTTATGCATGACAGATGTTTGATGAAGTTAAAAATGGGCTCAAAAGCCGAAAAAAATGGAGTTTTTGGAAGAAAAAAATCATAACTTTGTCATTTCTCAAGATATCAAATCCAACTATATTTTGTATAAGTGTTCTCAAAATTATCTAAAACTTTTGCACTTACAAGTTTTTGATAGAATTAACTCTTACCGATAAAAAAAATTGAAACCAAAAAGGGGAATGGAAAAAGAAAAAAATCCATAACTTCGTCAATTCCTAAACTATAAAATTCAATTAAATTTATTTTACACCTTGTCAATAATATCTACAACTTTTATACTGACAAGTTTTTCATAAGACCAATTCTTACAGTAAAAATTAGTTAAACAATAATAGGAGTTGTAGAAAAAATCTCAAATCCAAATTGCTTATATTCTGACTCATTTTTAAATTAATTTTTGATTTTAAACGCATCCAAATGGCAGGTCTTCTTATTTAGAAACTATATAATGTGATGTATTGACCAGTATTTTGATAAAGGCAGAATTTATTTCAAAAAAGTCTGCCAAACTGACTATTTTGAACAGAATTTCCCGAAGCGATCCTGATTGAACAGTTGAGGTATTCAAATAACAAAATTGCGTTTTTTCTGACTCATTTTTAAATCCATTTTTGCTCTCAAACGCATCCAATTGACAGGTTCTCTTATTTAGAAACTGTATAATGTGCTGTATTGGTCAGTGTTTTGATAAAGGCAAAAAAAAATTTAAGCTGTCAAAGTGGGCACTTCGCACAAAATTTCCCGGAGCGATCGTGATTCAAAAATTGTTGATGTATTCAAATAATAAATTGCTTAATTTATAACTCATTTTTAAATTCAATTTTGCTTTCAAACGCATTCATTTGACAAGTTTTTTTCTTATTTAGACACTATACAATGTACCGTATTGGCCAATTTTTTAAATAAAGTCAGAATATATTTCAAAATATGCTGTCATAATGGGCATTTGAGCAGAATTTTGTTTAAGATGATTCTGATAAAACAAGTTCTTACAGAAAATTGAAATTAAAAATTTTTCAAATGCGGACAAATAAAGTAGTTAACTCTAATTCTATTTTATTTTTTGTTGTTGAAATGAGTATTCTTCGAAATCTACCTCCGGCTAAGCCGACAGGGATTTTTATTATTTAAGTTTTAATAGAAGCCGATTTACTTTTTATAACAAAGAATCAATAAAAAAAAAAATCCGCGCCAGCGCGTGAGTGGCTGTTGGACATCACCCCACATACCGCGCTGGCGCGTGAGTGGCTCCTTAACGTTGACGCCATATCACGCGCTTTCGCGTGAGTGACAGTGAACGTGTTAAGTTGTTTGGGCTATTATATTTTCGCTCCAGTTTAATTTTTTTCATCTAAAGTATCCTCCCAGTTTTAAGACTTTTTATAGATTATTAAGTCAAAATATTTTTTTTTAATTTTAGTACAAGTACAATTTTTATTTTATCGAAATAAGCAGAGTTCAGTTTTGTCATATGAATAAACTTTACACCATTATGCAACAGCAATGAGATTTAAAATTTAACGAAAATACAAATTTGGTTGAAAATATTTTGTTTATAGAGGAAAATTCAATCGAAGGGCACGTAAAGTTTGTCAACTGAGAGATGTTTAAATTATGACAAAATTTCAACAAAAGCTGCCAGTTGTATGTAAATATTTCAGAACAAGTTGATGTAAAATATATTACTTGACTGCAAACTTTGATAAGTTAGAAAATTGCTTCACTGTGCAGTGATAAATATACAATAGAATATACAACACATCAATTTTCGTTAAAGCTGTCGCACGTTTGTCTCGTATTTTAAATTTTGATAGAATTTTAGAAAAAAATATTATTTTTTGATTTGCTATTATAATAATACAAAAATAGTATTATCACTTTAGTTTCCATATCCTTAAGAAAATATAATTAAAATTATCAACAAAAATGTAAAATCATCGGTTAATTAGATTTTAAAATATTTTTCGACGCATTCTGACTAGTATAATAAAACTTCATATTTCAATAATGTGAAAAACGATGTCCAAGTAATAATTTGTAAAACACATAGCATGTTTGAAAACTCAGTTTCAACCAAAGTTCGATGGCGCACATTTCGATGGTACAACAGTGAAAATGGTACAAACATCGCTAGTACAACGGAATTTTTTCAAATTCTGGAAAAACCTACTGGTTATAATCAAAAACCTATGCAAAAAAGTTTGTTCAATTCTATGCATAACTTCATATACTTTCCGTTGATACAGTATTGAAAATACCCCAAAATCGCTATTACAGAGCATGCTTTTGGCAGATTATTTCTAAATTGAAGGATCTGCTTACCATAGCCAGAAACATATACAAACAAATTCGTCAAATCATTTCTATGGTCGGTGAGACAGACGTTTTGTATAAACATATTTTGGGGATTTCTGAACTCTAAAATGTGTAAATCCGTCGAAAACATGAAGTCGAAAAAAATTTCGATCACAATACTTTCTTCTATTGAAGATAGAACAAAGCAAATTCGAGGTTAGATGAATAATTATATCTGGAGAAAAATTACAAAAGAGTGAGAATAAAATTATTAATTCTTGAGTATTTAAAGTTAACAACTCAAAGCAAGTAAGAAAAAAAACAATAAAATTAATAACTAATAACTTTAAAATGCAAGATAGCAGATTTCATTCCACATACCCATTTGAAAAATAGGCTGATTAAGACTGTTGCTAATGTTTCTTGAATTATAAATTTCCAAATTGTTTATGACATAACTTTCATTTCAAGCATTATGTGCGATTTTTCACACAAATTAACTAAATTTGGTTGCTAAAAAAAATCTGTAAGCATCCTTAGATTTCAAATGTAGTTCTAATTTCATCAACAGTGTAAAAAAAAAATCATGTCTGACATGTGCTTGAAGAAATTAAGATTAAAATAACGTTGAAATAAACAAAATAAAAAAGGAATACAAAGGACTTTTATTAATAATGAAATTTAGAATGTACTTTTGAAGGGAGGATGTTTAATTTTTGTCTTGCACTGTAAAAAATATCCGTTAAGTTTATGACAAAAACTGCAGTAAAATTGGATATAATTTTTTCTATTACATCTAATTTTACTGCAATTTTTACGGCAAAAACTGTTTACGGCAAAAGATTTGCCGTAAATTTAACGGATTTTTTTTTTTTTTTTTTTTTGTACATAATATAACCACACAGATTATATTACCATTTTTAATGCAAATATTTGAAATCAATTATGGAGAAAGAATGAAATTTCAAATGAGCTCGATTAATTGAAAGATTGTCAACTACAAAACAATGCATACCTGTTTATTATTATTATTATTATTATTATTATTATTATTATTATTATTATTATTATTATTATTATTATTATTATTATTATTATTATTATTATTATTATTATTATTATTATTATTATTATTATTATTGATTTTGTGTTTGATTTTCATTCCAGATCGTCTTTTTTTAATTTTTTATTATTAACTTACCAAATCAAACTATATTAAATATATTCGAGAGATTTTTCCGGCAATCGTTTCCTATAAAATAAAGGGTAGGATGTGGCAATCCCAAAACTTTCTTCTATCTCATACATGTTAATATTTCCAGAAAAATGAAACATACCAGCGTCACAGCTGGGGTTATTTACATTAAAATCTAACAGCAACAATTTGTGTAAGTTCTAACTGAATCTGAAGTTTGATGAAAATTCATTCATTAGTTTTTGACTTAAAATTATTGCAGAAATCATTAAAAAATCTGGATAGAAGCGATAGATAGAGTAGATATAGGAGGATAGGATACTATATACTGGATAAAGTGATTTACTCCAAAAATTAAATAATACTGATTTATATCAGGAAGTGGCTGAATCTGAAGTTTGATGAAAATCCGTGCATCAACTGAGATAGAGCTGTTGCGACATTCATGAATGATACTCCATAGCAGATTTGCACCAAAAAGTAATCAGCACCATATTATATTATGTACTAGCAGAATCTGAAGTTTTATGAAATCCGTCTTTTAATTCTTGACACATAACTATTGCTGAAATCCTGAAAAAGGCAACACAGAAGCTCCACCTATATGGCTATCTACACCAAAAACAAATCAGCTCTAGTTTATATTAAGGTCTAACTTAATCTAAAGTTTAGTGAATTTCCGGGTATTAGTTCGCGAAATAGAGCGCCGACAAAATTTTTGTCACATACAGACTCGCAGACTCATAAACTTACGGACAGACATTTTGCAAAAAACATATTTCTGTGTGGTTCTCTGATCCCTTTCAGAAACTGGAATTTATTGGAAAAAGTCTTTCTTCATAAGAATTTGTTTGTTTTCAAAGTGTCGCACGAGATGGCAGCACTACAAACGTGTTCTCCAGAGAAGAAAATGATTTCCCTAAAAACTTCCATCTGACGTCACATTTGCTGCAGACTTGTTATTACCTTCAGAAATGATTCTTCGTGGGTGATGTTGACATTTTTCAACCAACAAAGTGAAAAATGTCCAAGTCGTGGATCGAACCCGGAACCCTTGAAATAAGGGTCCGGGGAATAATTATTCCAAGGGAACAATTATTATGAAATAGTTTTGAAATAATTATTACAAGGATTCCGAGTTTGATCCCCGGATTGGACATTTTTCACTTTGTTGGTTCTATGCTTAGCTATAGATGTCAATTCTTTTATTAAATATTCAACAACTTCTTAATTTATAAATTGTCATTGCCAAAATGTTATGCTTAACAATTCATCAACTGCGACTGCTTTTTTTTATTATATTCATTTTTAATTTTTCTAATAATTACCTCTACTAAAAAAAAGCAACTACATAATGATTGAGAAATCTCTGTAGTCCCTTTTATTAATGATGTCTCCACAGTAAACAATTTTTATGTGACAAGTTGTCTTTCTTGGCTAATATTATTAAAACAATTGCATATAAAATATGACAAATAATAATATTATGAGAATATTCGACAGACACTTTTATTGAGATAGTTTTCTTTACTAAGAATTATTTAAAGAATTATTTGATTTTAAAATCGAACAAAATGTTTATGTTAAAAAAGTTTTATAGCAACAAAAATTATGCATAGTAATTTAACGATCATTTGAGTGAACACAATTGAGACCCTTGCGTTATGCAAGGTATTTTTTTTTAACTTTGACTAATAGACTAAGGATTAGTTTTCCTTTCTTTATTCATATTTTAATCATTTTAAGAGCGAAATTTTTTTTATACTTACAAAAGTTAATCATTTTAAATTGTGGTCAAGAACAAAAAATAATGTATCCATTTCAATTATAATTGTAGACTATTGTAGACTATTGTAGACTATTGAAATAGAAAGTTAACTTTACAATAATAATTAAAAGATGAAATGTGTTAAAGTCAGAAAATTGAGAAATTACGTCATAAAAAATTATTTACATATGAATATGAAAATAAAAATTTTTAAAATAATACAACTATGTTACTAGTCTTAAAAACAGCAAATGGGGGAAAATTATGTCATATTTAAAACAGACAAATAAAAATATTAAGAGACAGTTTGAATTTAAAAATATATTTATGCAAGAGATTTATTTCATATTTCGAGATGTTGTTTTAACTTTGTTGTTAATTCTAGGACAATGCAAATAATATTTCCTTTCAAATTAAAAAAAAGGGGTTTTCACGTAAATGTTAAAAAGAGAAAGAAAACTTTGAAAAAATTATGTCAGATTTAAAACGATATATTTAAAATGTCTTGTTTAAAACATTTTTCATAAAGCGTTGTTAAAATAATTCTGACTGGCAGCAACATTATTTATTTAATTCATTTTACATAAGCTAATCTTTAAATATTTAACTGATATTATTTAATCAGTTACAAAAACAGCCATTAGCATTATAAATATCAGTTGATTTGTCCTTAAAATATCGCAGTCAAAGAGAAATTCATACAACCTCGAATGCAGAAGATCGCCTCCTTTCGTTTAATCATAATTCAGTCTTTCACAATCTTTTTAAAGCACGTTAAATTAGTTCGTTTTTATAGTTTATGGTGTCAAAAGTAGAGAGGATTAGAGTAGCTCCTCGGAGAAGCTCTTAGATAGTTTTAAAAAATCTAAGAACTACTAAACTGAAAATCCAAGAAACTATGTCAAATAATCTTAAATATGATCGATTCCTTTCGTATTATAGAACATCTCTAAATAATAAAAAAAAAGTTATAGTTTTGAAGTACAAAGTTTTTAACTTTGTATTTCAATTCATTTGTGTAATTAAATTTATGATACGATTTCGAAACAAAATGTCATTTTTTTTAAATTAGTAAAACAGGTTTACTTCAAATATTATGTGGGAAATAATTCGAGTTACATTAGTTTACAGTTTAGAGCATTAAAAAAAATAACAAACCTGAATAAAATACTTTAAAATAATAATTTAATTACTATAAACTGATTAATAAAATAGATAAAACATCAATTAATTATTGTAATTTATTAAATTTGTTTATATTAAATAAATTACTTTATCCAAAATTTCTTCAAAAAAGTCTGAAAATGCATGGAAGCGAATTATATTATACAATTTGCTTTTTTAAAGCACTTTGTAGAAATGTTGTGATGGTTTTTCATGCATGATGAATTTCCAAACTGTTAATGATGTTTCCCTTACTAGACTGACTGATTAAATACAATTTTTTCATTAACTAACTAAATATGATTATTTTAAAAAATACTGAAATCATTCTTGCATTTTAAATGGAATTCTAATTTCGTTCAATAAGGTGCAACACTATTTCATGGCTGATATATTTTCGAAAAAAATACGATTTAAATTTATCCGTTGAAAGAAAAAAACGGGGAGAACATAAAAATTGCTTTTAAAAAATAATTAAATTCGTAATAAGCTTTTATGGAGATGATAAGATAATACTTAAATTTGTTTCTTTTATAACAATTAGTGTTATTATACACTTATATTAATATTAGTATAACTATATAATATTCTAATATTGATCTATAAAATAATCTAAAATAGTCTTATAATTATTCTTTACGAATATATTAATTAAGAGATTATACGTCTCCATATAATGGAATGTTTAAATAAACATCATTGAAACTGACATAAATTTGTAAATAACTTTATTTATTTGCGAATTGTCGATGGCAAAAATGGTGTAATACCATATGGCATTTTTATATTTTTTGTTTTCCATTTCAACTTTTTGTATAATTTTAATTAAAATATAAATAAGCAAACAATCTTATACCCGTCGTTATATCGCGTATGACAGATACAATAAAAAAACTCGACCTAATCAATTGGCAAAAAAGATATAGCTTGCAAATAAATATTTTAAAAATATGCACAAATTGTGTATTCACATACGACAATTTTGACAATCAATAAATTCATTATCAAAAATTCGTATGGACATGAAAAGTTATGTAGAAAAAAAAGTAGAGCAGAATTAATTCGTTTCCAAAAGGAAAAAAAAAAAAGAGCAAAGTATCGAAGTTGTGATGTAACGAGGAGTAACTAAATACACTAGAGCCCGAATCCATCTTTTATCAAGGAGTACGAGGAAAAAGCGATAAATGCGGGTTAACTTAAAAAAAAAAAAAAAAAAAAAAAAAAAAAAAAAAAAAAAAAAATGCTTGTACATTACTAATGCATGCAATGTATATAGCATACTAATAAATACTAATTTGCTAACTAAACAGTAAAAGAAATAAATCGAAGTTATAGAAAATTGATATCTATTTTTAAAAATCAATAAATTGTTTTTCGTTCATTTTTAATTAAAAAAATAAATTTTCACGATATATAACATTTTTCTGGTCATTTTCTGTAATTTCATATGCATGTAAAAGTTCATACAGTTTCAAATGCCATAATTGCATCAGACAGACTTGTGGCACTTGTGGCTTAGCATCATCGGCATGAATTTTATCCTCTGCTTCTTCGCCATTATTTTCATTTTTTGCATTATCACACATTTCTCTTATTTTTAGAACACCACATGTAGCTACATCTTGATCAATGGAATTAGAATTACATTCTCAGCTATATACAACTACTCTTTATCTGCATTATTGTCGCCATCACTAACACAAACAGCAAAAATGAATTTTATTTTAGGATAAAAGAAGTAATTTTAGTTTGTATGTCATATGGATTCGCATGACTTTCAATTTTATTTTGGAGAGATGGACAAGCAAATATCTATTTGCCAAAATCGCAAAATGTTAGGATTTACATTACCGAATCTTCTATAAACAGATACCGCAACAGTTTCCTTATCAAGTCTGGCCATGATTAAGGAAATACTTTCGTCAAATATTTGAGAATTCACGTTTCGTTAAAAGTCACAGGATTTTGATATGAAATGATCGTCAAAAACGACAAAATAAGGCTCAAGGATTTCTAAATCGACAAAAATGAGAGTTTTATTTGTGAGAATGCATTACTTCAATTATTATCACGACCCCGAGTAATGCTATGCCTGTCAGCTAATACTTTACGAAAAAAAAATATTTCATTTACTTTATCCATAATATTGAAACATACTTTCATCAAACATCATATCTGCCAAATAATTGCAGTGACAATTTAATTATTATCTTTTTTTCTGCAATGAAATTTAAAAAAACTCTAAGCAAGAAAAAAAAACTTTGAAGTAATCAATTAATTCTTTATTGCGGATAAGTTCAAAACGCTTGAAAATGCAAGACAGCAGATTAAATTCCCCTTCCGCACTTAATTAATACGCTTTTTAGAAATGTTGTGAATGTTTCTTGTAAGATAAATTAAATTTTACTTGTACGATTTTCCAAATTGTAAATGGCAATTTGGAAAATTTGTGAGGCACTGGAGGCAATCATTAAGTATCGGATTCTTATTACACATAATTAACTAAATATGATTATTTATTTTACTTTATTTTATTTTACTAGAAATGGCTTTAGATTCCAAATTATGTTTTAATTTCCTTCAACAAGGTAAAAGAAGGTTTCACGTGTGATATGTGCTTAAATTAAAATGCGAATTAAATTAAATGCTTGAATTGAAAAAATGGGGAGGGGGTAAATGAACAGCTTTTAAAGAATAATAAAACTTTTAATGCATTTTAGTTTAAGGGGGGGGGGAATATAATTTCTTTCATCGTAAGTAATGTAATTGTGCAAATTATATGTCTCTTCTCGAGCCGAACTTTTAAACAGCATCGTCGAAACTATAGAAATTTTAAAATAACTTAATTTACAAAAGCCAATGCCAAAAACAATGTTAAAGCATACATTTTGTTTTCATTTCATTTCCTGATATTTTTATTTTTAAGAGCATAGGGAACCTTTGAATGCGTCGAAAAAGTAAAAAATATCACTGTATTCAAAGCTTTACAAATAAGTCAAAATGAACTTGATTTAAGCATACAGCTTAAACTTAAATTTATATTTTAAAAATTTAGATATACTTATAAATTCATAAATAAATATTTAAATGATAAGTTTAAAAATAAGGTATTTGTACCCAATATGAACAGTGCTTTCAATATGGACATCCCTAATATTTTTAAAAGTAACAATTTTTATAGAGAGATCGCTCTACATGTCCGTGAAGAAAAGCAGTTGAAAAGATAATTAAGCCGAAAAGTACAAAAAAAGCGCGCTGTTCACCATTTAGAAGGAAACTTGTTGTTTCGTGGTGTGCTGATCTTAATTACAGGTAAAATTAAATCCTTATTAGATGTTGTAAAATTACTTTACATATTGAAAAGTGGGGTGTTTTAGAAAGCTTTTAAGACACATTTTCGATTGCTATTGCATATATTACTTAAAAACATTTTCTTTATATATTTATTAAAAGATGTAATAAAACTTTTCCCAATTCCCAAAATGGACACCTTAAGTCCACATTGGAAGTACAGCAGGTGAATCTTCAGATTCACAAAAATAGAAAGATAAGCAAAACCAACTACATTATTTCATAATATTTTGTAGTAACTGAGGCGCTTTGCATCGGTTTTCAAAGAGCCACAACCGAAAATGACCCCCTGTTCTAAAGTGCATGTTTTGAAGATATTTACTATGCCGTACCCTCTCCGCAATACTCTAAGCTATATTTTTTTATCCCCTCGCCTCTAAAATTCCATAGAAGAGTAGCTCATTCATACCCCCTATGTAGGAGGTCAATAAGGAGCTACCTGTCCATAATAGGGACTAGTTGTTCCTTATATGGATATTTGTAAACAATTTTTAGTTTTTATCATTTAAATAAAACCATAATAGTTACAAGGTCGCTAATTTTAATAATTATAGTCAACAGTCCAGGGATCATGGTCATATATTTTCGGAGTCCTATCACGTGTACATGGGGGTGAAAAAAATACATTTTCCTTAGGGTGTCCATATTAGGCACAGGTACCTTATAATTGATAATATGAGAAAAAAATAACACGTCTTGCCTCCTTGATAAAATCTGAAAATATGAAAATGAAAAGGAAATTTTGGGGGAAATAATTACATAATGGCATTACTTTTATACTAAAACCAGAATATTTGTAAAAAATATTTACTAAAATAAAAAATTAACTTAATAATTAAAAAATATAAAATTGATCAACTTTTTAAGAATATTTTCAGAGTACACAATAAAAAATAAAATAAAATCTTATCTTTTTCTGGTTTTAAGTTGTAGATAGTACACAAAGGAATAAGAGATAAAAATTTCTTTTGATTGACATTCATAGTTTTTTTAGTAACATTGCGCGCACTATCAAACTTAATCGTTTTGAGTAAAAGCGAATCAAAGTTGTATTATCACATTTCACATCACGTATGTAGTTTTAACAAAACTGTCATAATAAAGCAAATATGAATTTTTTAATACAGCTTTTTGCTAATTGTTCAAAAATAGTTACGGAATAAAAATATGTATTAAAAAATTCTGAAGGTTTAAAGGTATCCTACTCCTTTAAAACGATTTTTGTAATAATACTGTTCCAGCCCCCCCCCCCCCCCCAAAAAAAAAAAAAAAAAAAAAAAAGAGAGAGAGAGAGAGAGAGAGAGAGAGAGAGAAAACCTAAACAACTAGAATAGAAATTTAAATTTAAGCATCGTATAAAAAACCTGAATGATTATTTTTTTAAATCGATTGCAGAACGGTATTAAAAGTACAATATTTTTTCCTACCTTTTTTAAAACTTTTTAAATTTATATTGTCTGTTAACCTTCTGATAGCCTTACAAACAGGCAAAGTTGTAGTGTTTTCTGCATGTTTTTGTTGCTAAAAAATATGTTTCTTTCAACATTATATTAAAAATATATGACGAAAATTAATCTAATCCTTGTAAGTATTAGTAATTACTCAATGTATTAAAAATCTTCTAATAGTGCTTATATTGCAGTGACGTATATGCTTAGCGAACAACGGGCTTATCAAAGAGAGGGTAATATACAAAAGGTAAAAAATGAAAGCGCATTCCAAATATTTTGAAGCCCCAAATGTAATGTATCATTAGACGAGGAAAGAACACAGAATCAGAAATAGTAAACAGTTTTCAACTTTACAGGAAAAAATCTTTAAGATTTAAAATGCAATTATTCAAAATATTTATCAATATACAAATAACATCGAATTTCGAATACTCTCGTCAGATAGTTGAATATTTTAAACTTAAATAAGCTTTTCAGTTTCATAAATTACCTTGAACGTTGCGTTGAATCCTTTTTTTTCTGCATAATTTTGTCATCAGTGAAAAGCATTTTCCATCATCGAACGCTTTAGCATAAAATCTGTTACCGAAGAAAAAAATGCTGCTTCTTTTTTTCTTATTTCTAGTTAAAATAAAATTCCTGTAATACACGGATGATTGAAAAAAGATTGGATAATCTTTAAAGGATCTAAGACATTCCTAAAAGAAGCAATTTTTGTATAGGAAACGGGGTCTTAATCTATTTTTAACTAAAATTTTGGTGTACCTCATTCTGATTTTAAGATGTTCTAATTATTGTATATCTATTGTCTATAGTTCATAATTATTGTCCGAGAGAAGCAAAAGCTAATACGCATCGCAATATTACAATAAGAAAGTGCTTGAAGGAGTATCAGATAAGAACATAAAAATCAACGTTTATAGCACCAGAATCGTTCACTTTGATAAAGCCATTGCTATTGACAGAAGCAACAATCCTCCTTTACTTATATTGCTTTATTTAAATTACTACAGCCTCTCTCTTCACTTTCAGTTAAATCTCATTCTCCAAGTACTAACATCATTTTACCATTCTTTTCCAAATGCAGCTTTTCCACTGCTTATATCTTTAGGCATTTTGATTTCCGAAAAATGTTCATCCCTGCTTATAAACTTATTCTCTCCAAAATAAAAGACCCCACCGGTGGCCGAGAAGATCTACTTCCGAAGCTGGTAGACGAGAACTACTGCATTCGAATCCGTCGGACTAATCACTTTTAGTTTTTCATAGTTTTCTTCGAACCTTAGATATTCTTTCATAAATACAGGTTAGATTCCCTTTGAAAGATTCCCATGGAAAGTATTCTCCCTCAGCGCTATATCCCTTGTGCATGTAATTGATCGTCATTAAAAAAAACAATCAAACTGAAAGATCTTATTGAGATATCCAATTCCTGCAGTACCTATATTGTTAATCGCCTATTTCTCTTTCCTATATTGGCAAACCAAGCGCTGTAGAAAATTTAAATTATAAAAAGCACAAGCAATATGTTCAGAAAGAAGAAATTAAAAAATCGGCTATTATTTAATAGCCGCGTTTTGAGTTAAATCCATTGGGATAAATCAGTTAGACATTTTTTTTACTCTGTTGGTTCTACTGATGAACCACGTTTGAGAGGAACCTGGACAGAACTGCGCATGGGCGAAAAGAGCGAGTCCATGTCAAAAATGGGGAAGTTAGTACCATCTCGAGATGAGTTTGTTTATTAAACATCCTAGATATGTCGAATTTCTTTGGCGAATACCTTTTTGTTTCTCTAATTCAATTATCTGTTTCTAAACATTACATTGTAATTCAGTTACACTAAAATAAGTTAAAAAAAGACAAATATAATAAAAAAGATGATTTAAAGGTATGGTTATAACTTTTTCCCTCGCAATATAGCGTAACTTAATCTTTTTAGAATTAACGCCTGAATGGTGTAATTTTAAAACTTGCCAGATTAGCAATTTTTTAAAATTATTTCACTACATTATTGTGTACATTATTTATTTATATTATTTGCATACATTGGATATGAAAATGAGAAATGACGCAGATATCATATACGCGCAAGGTTTGGTAAAAAAAATGTCTAACGTCAGTTTGGCGAAAACCTCATTTTCGAATGCTGGTTAAATATACATTTTTAAATTATTTTTTATTATTAAAAAAATAGCAATAAATAAAACAATTTTTAAATATAATAAATTTTAAAAACAAATAACAATAGAGCAAAAAACATTTTATATAATTAAAAAAAATTAAAGTAAATAAACAATTTATCAAAAAATAAACACTATCGGGGTTGCCATATTAGGCAAAATAACGCCATTCTGGCGCCACAAGTGCCCTGAATATTTAGGTTGTTAGAATTGGCGAATTTCTTGCATATCCGCCAAGACAGATGCCAAGCAGTCGTTAAAACTGCATTTTAGCCATAAATATAAATGCAAAAAAAAAAAAAAAAAAAAAAAAAAAAAAAAAAAAAAAAAAAAAACATGTTTTTATTAAAATTCCCAAAAATGTAGGAGAAATATATATATTTTGGAAAGGTTATTCCGAGAACTACTAATAGGTCCACAATCTATTTATTTTAAAATAAAATTTCACTCGGAACAAAAAATAGAAAACAATGTTTAATATCATTTCTCGGCCTCATAGGCTATTACCCCCAAAGTCCGAATGGAATCGGCTTGGCATTCTACCAAGTGAAGACCTTACAAAGCTGGTACATCAGTACTCTTAGTTAGCAATGTGATAAACACTTATTAAATATTCAATAATTTCAAGCGTAATTTCCTAACTGATAATTTATTGAAAAAAGTAATTATATTTAAATACAGTGTGTCCCACCTAAATAAAACCACCATGATTTTGTATTGTAATTTGACAGGAAACAAAAACATGTGCACGAAAGGAATATATTAAGAAAGGCTATATAGAAATGTATATTTACAAGGAATAACTCCCTCCCTCCTCTACTTGGTCAAGAGAAATGCATGAATGGATAAAAAAAGAGGGAAAAAAGTGTCCCGCCGAAATAAAGCCACTACTGTTAACAGCCAATATATCCACCGTACTTATATATGACTACGATGTGGCATACTATTTACTAATCCCTGGAAGACATTAGCATCAATATTAACCCAAGCCTCAATGATGGCGGCATTCAGTTCTGCCAGAGACTTTAATTGTTTGTCATTGACATTTAAAGCTCTACTGAGGATACCCCCCACACATTTTCTTGGGGATTTAGATGAAGAGACAAGGCAGGCCATTCCATGGCATGTTCTTACTTATCCAAAAGCCATTCCTAAGAGGATTTTGCAAAGGTTATGGGAACGTTTTCCGTCTGGAAAATCAAATTTCGACTACCAATTCGCTCTTCAGTTGGAAAGAAATAGATTTCTGGCAATTCTTGGAAATTTATAGCCAAGAGACGGTCTGAGGAGAGCCAAGTTAAGTTTAGCACCATAGCGAATTTTTCTACCACTATTAATGAGCCTCCATCGTTCTGTCTTTTGGAGAAAATTTCCTCTCCTTTCCTCATGCCATGCCAATAGAAAGCAAAGCAGTCTGAGCCACCCAAAGCCAAGTTTTTTCTCATCTAGGAATAAACCAAGAATTATCTACATGGTCACCCATAGATGATAATTTCTGGTAATGTGATTTCAGTTGTTTTAAGAGTGTTTTTCTTTGAATTAAATTTTGACAAATTACTGGCATGTAATAAAGGTACTAGGTAAATTACAGGGCTGAACAAAAATATTCAAGTATTTTACATCTATTAGAATAAAATGCTGAAAGAGAAATTTCAACCAATTAGGCATTTTCTTGCTAAACTAATTTTCCCTACTATATAGTATATATACATATCAATCGACGGATCAAATACAAGGCTGTTCAAAAGTATTAGAATACTTATTTGACTATGGACAGTAGCATCTTATTTCTCTAAATAACAAAGTTTTTTTAAAGATTTCAGGAAGTGTTGGAAAGTGTTTCATAATCTATGCTTAAAGCATGATTTTTCTTACTTGTTATCTTTTTATTATTGTTATTTGTTCAGTGGAAAAAAATTATTGAAACGACACTTTATCTGTCGTATTTAAAATTTATTGGAGAAATAAATTTAAAATGTATAACCTTTTTTTTTTAATCTCCAGTAAGATTTATGCAATCTCAGACCTATTAATAGAAAAACAAGAAAACTTATTTTTCAACATTATTTTTCAACATTTGATGTATTTGCTAGTCTACTGCAACATATGGATAGTTAGAATATTGATTTTTTCAGTACATAATTTAATTCTCTACAGGCCTTAATAATGCCTTTAAAATGCTCATGCCTTAAAAATATGTGAATTGGAGAAAAGATTTAAGATATTATTCTTATTATGTAACATTTGTAGTTAAATTAAAATTCGAAATATCTTACCAATGAGAGCATCATAACCACTTCAGGACATAGAAAGTTGTACAGATTACCTGGTAATCACTACTTTCGAATAATAATGCCCATATTCTTTAAAATAAATTAAATTATATAAATAAATAAATAAATAATGTATATTAATTCTATAATAGTGGTGAATAATTGCTTTATTTCACAAAACGCGTTAGATGGGCTCTTAATCCTTTAATTCTAGCATACAGGAATTTCACGTGCTTAGTGTAGTCTCCTTTTTTACGCAAATTATCTTATTTCTAAATTAAACCAAATTTATAAACCAAATTTATAAACCAAATTTATAAACCAAATTTTTAAAACCGTGTAATTGGCTTTATTATCGCATCGTTTTATCTGTCATTCAATAAGATTAACTCTTTCAAAAAAAGTTATGTTAATCAAACAATATGATTTTTTAAAAGGAATAGCCTATGCTTGTTGGATGCGATAAATAAGTTGTGAGACAATTGTTATTTTTAATTTAAAAAATAGTCAGATTGGGAAATCCCAAAATTTTCTTTTATTTTATGTATGATAAAACTTCCTCAAAATATGCACATAGCAGAGCAACCGGTTAGGTGGTTTAAACCAAACACTTGTAAGCATTACCTTATGTCAACTTACAACTTAATCTAAAGTTTGGTGAAAATCCGTGCATTAGTTTTCGAGATAGAGCTATTGCAAAATCTTTAAAAAATCTGCATAATAGCGCCACATGTTGGATGATGTACAACAAAAATTAATCAGGATCAGTTTTTTATCAGGTACAAACTGAATCTGATGTTTGATGACAATCCTCGCATTAGTTCCTGAGATACAGTTATTGCGAAATCGTGAAAAATGCAGCATAGCAGCGCCATCTGTTGAATGATTTATACCAAAAACTAAACAACACTTATCTATATCAGAGCTAATTCAATCAGAAGCTTTAGAAAAATTCGTGCATTAGTCCTTGAGCTATAGCTACTGCGATAACGTAATAGCATTGGTGCCAAACAGTCTTAAGTATAGTAAGAATTGTGGATATGTCATGCGTAGTACCATAAATATAATGGTGATAATCATTATTGATTGCAATTGTTTGGCACCGACTTCTACTTTCTATATGTATGTATTCATAAATGAAATCAAAAATATGTAAATTAATCTCTTGTACAAAATATTCTCTCGAAAACCCGTGTTTCGTGGACATTAAATTCTATATATAAAATATGACAGTTTATATGTCGGTAAATGATAGCTCAACTGAGAGAACTGAAGGGTGCTCGATGTATATATAGATGCAGAATCATCCAAGGATTGTTGATAATGATTTTAGAAAAACATTTGTCGGTAATTACCGATATATTTATTAAAATCTATGTTCAAAACAATGGCACGCACCAAAATGACGTTGGAACTTTTGCAACTTCCTTTCGAAGCACACTTGGAACTGTATAGAGTGTAAACTTTGTACAAAGTCTTTGTTTGAAGTAAGGCATATCATAGTGATAAAGAGTCAACGTTGTTCATTCTAATTTAGTTATTAGAGGCAATTATTGAAAAATAATTCACAGAGTAAATCCTAGGAAAAAATATCAGTAGGTTTGAGACAACAATCGCTTATAAGTCAACCCGTAACTCATTTATAATGAAAAACTTTTTATTACAAATCACTTCAATAATCATGCCTACATATACTTTTCATTACATTACTTTTTCAATTTTGTTTCAGATTTTCTTTAAAAAAATACTTTAACTTTCGAAACCGGTTTTAACCGGTTCTGAAACTGAAACTATCGTAATATAAAAAATATATAACCAAAATCGAAAAAGTAAAAACTAGCCGGGTTGTGGATCGCCCTCAGCTATCTTGTGCAAAAAAATCATGCAAAAATATTAAAATTGGAGCGAGATATTCGAAAAGAACGCTCCCATAGACTTTACATGGTCATCCGGGTCTTTTTGAGTAATTTTTCTGTGACTATTGTGGGCTCTTAAAATTGCCTAGTGTAAGTGAAATGTGACTGGCAGGTGATTTCTTGTAAACAATTCTGTGACTTTTTTTTTTTTTTTTTTTTTTTTTTTTTGAAGCGTGGCTGGCATTCTACCAAGTTCAAATTTGTACTAAGTCTTTGTTTTGAAAAAATACAGTGAAATTTCCATTTAACAAAGTCTCGTCGTTACACTTAAACACTTCGTTATAAAGAAAATTCGTTAAATAGAAATCAACTCAAACTTAAGAAATTTGTCGAATAAAGCTACATTAAAAAAAGTATTTTTTGAAGCGGCATTCTATCGCCAACCGATAAAAAATCGCTAAATAATGAAATTTTCATTATTTTTTTACAGACGCTGTATGGATATTCCAATGAATTTTTTTATAAACGTATATGTCCTCATAAAGCAAACATTCTGTATTTTTTTTTTTTTTTTTTTTTTTTTTTTCACATTTTTTGGAGTATGCCCGTATGGAAACTTTCCTTGTCATTTGATATTTTTATAGAATTTTGACAATAATGAAGATATTTTAAATAAATTTTCAACATATTTGCATTGATTAATGCGCAATTCAATGTCATGTAAAGTGCTGGAACTGCAGAGTAATTTAATCAACGATATCGTGTTTGATATCAAATGGATTCCAAAACATTGACTACGTAATTCAGCACTATTTGGACGACGATGGTGATAAATTTCGCCAATTCTCGTAATATTGTTACATTTGGCACAAAGCAAAGTAAGTCTATTGAAAATATTGTTAAAATATCTTCATTATTATTAACCTTCCGTCGGGCGCGCCGTTGTAAAAAGTACAACATTCACTTTCTTTTTTCTTTAAAACAAAATTCAAACATTAGTGGGTGTTAATAACCATTTGTACTCGTTTATTGAATCCCTTTACCCAATTCCTCAAAGTTATTTGTATTTCAGATTGCGCAATTAGCTGCAACTGTCATTTTAATCATCTAACAGTGCATGAAATGCGCAAGGTTTATTAGTAAACAGCCTTTAAAAAAGCAAATCTTATAATTGATATGGGAAGAGACTAATATAGTTGAATTATAAGACTCATTCTATAAATTCGAAATTACTTAACTATTGCTTAGTAATTCATTATTAATTTTTATTCTTTGTGATTGTTATAGCAAGTAGCTTTTTATACATCAAAATTTCTGCTTTAGTATGTTATAACAAAATAAGGTATTGCGGAATACTTTCATAAAATGTGATCAGAGATAACTTACATGATATTTGCAAGTTAAGTTACTTGTAAAATAAAAATAACACAGCAATATATATGTGTATTTTTTACTTGTTGTACAATTTACAACGCACGTCCGCTCATGTGATGAAAATTTGCGCGTCCGGCGAAAGGTTAAATTTAGGAAGAAGAATTTGGGATTATCTTGGAATAAAACCCTGGGTATTTTTGACGGCACAAGTGGCTTGGAACTGTAGGATTATAGGGCAACATGAGATTTCTCAGCAAATACACAAACATTGTGAGGTATGTGAAATTTGCACTGATCCATTTTCCTTCAGAGTCATCTCACTAGAGGGCAGCACTAGAGCTGTCCCATGCAACTGTACATCCAACTATGATAGTGAACTTTAAGCAAGTAAGTATGGAGACTAGCGCCAGATGGCAGCACCAAACATTTAAAATCTCCATACATATGAACATAAATGCAAGCTCAGCTGATTGCCTTTGTTTCAAGAGGTTGAGAACTTTCAGATACTTTTGAAGGACCCTTAGTTTTGAAATAGGTCCTCAGAGGGAAAGACATGCCTTCCCTTTCTGTGTTTTACCTTTATGTAACAAAGGAAAGTTAATCCAGCTTCCTGAAAAAAAATACACTGAGAGGACCTGTCTTAAAAATTCAATATTACTGTTCTTAACATTAATCTAACTACATTTTATTTTGTTTGTTTTAGTATAATAATCAAGAAATAAATTTTTCAAGTGTGTTATATGCGTGTCAACTGGATTTTCTTGTTCCACCTTCTACACAAGTACAATGTGTCTTCCATTATTGCCTTCTGTTTACTATCTACTGTGATCAGGTAGGATCTATCCAATTTTATACTTAGTGACATTGTGGAATAATACTGAAATTAACAATAATTTCTTCTATCACTGTTCCCACATTCAACAGATTATGAGACTGAAAAGGGAACGTGATAGACTTTTTTACCTTTAATAAATAAACAAAACAAACCCAGTAATAAAAAAAAAAAAACTGATTAACATTTTATTTTCATGTATGATATATTATATATAAGTTATATGATTAATACTGAAAAATACTAAACTGATATCATATAAAATAAATAAATAAGGAAAGTCACGGAACTTCCTCACAAGAGCAATCAATTTATATTATATATTTATATATTAATTATATGCTAAAGTGTATAAATTGCTGAGTAACTGATTTATTATTGATTTATCAAGATACATTGTTTAATATATATATACACAATGGCCATGAGTAGGGATCTCACCTCCATTGAGAAACTAAATAATTCTAATTATTCAAATTGGTCCTTTAAGATTCAAAATTTGCTCATCAAAGATGATTTATTTAAATTTGTTCTTAATGATCCACCTGAGACACCAGACGAAACATACATACGTGACAGCGCGAAAGCAAAGGCCATTATTAACTTAAGTATCGAGGACAACCAGATAATTCACGTAAAGCACTTAGAAAACCCCAAACAAATTTGGGACAAATTAAAAGAAATTCATTTACGTGCTAATTTGAGCTCCAAGCTCTTCTTACTGAGAAAATTTTATTCTCAGAAATTACCTGAGAATGGCAACATGATAGATCATATCAACGAAATACTCACGATCAAAGATCGTCTCTCTGCAATAGGAGAGGATATTAAGGAGTCTCACATTGTTGCTATCCTCTTGTGCTCACTCCCACAGTCTTACGCACCATTGATAACTGCACTCGAAAGCAGAGATCAAGAGGATTTAACAATTGATCTCATTAAAAATAAATTAATTGGAGAATTTACGCATCGGGTTGAAGCTAAAAATGCAAATTTGCACCCCAGAGACACAGCGTACAACGCTGAAACCAGATATATGGGTTCCCGTCCCAAAGGTACTGCATACAAAAATAATAATTCAAACAGATCTAAAAAATTCTGTAACTTTTGCTCCCGTAACGGCTACATCAGAAGCGAATGCTTCCAATTGAAAAATAAAGAAAAACAGAATTCACAGAAGAATGCTTATAAAAACGAATTCAACAAAAATAAAACTTACAATAATAACAATAAAGGCCAAGACAATAAAGACCACTCATCCAACTACTGTTTCAACAGTAATATAGAAATTATGGATGAGAAAAACGAATCGGATCTTCCTCCTTCCCCGATAGAACACACACTTAAAAATGAACTGGTACTAGTAAACAAATTACATGAAACTAACCCTCATTCATACATAATCGACTCAGGTTGTACTAGACATGTTACGTCCACAACAGAGCACTTCACAACATTTAAACCCGGAAATTTCGGTAACATTACCATTGCTAATGGGAAAAGATTAAACTCTCAAGGTATGGGCGATGTAACACTTAACTCAGGTCTAAAAAATAGCATAACTCTCAAGGATGTTCTTTATTGTCCGGAATTAAAGGGTAATCTTTTGTCAGTTAAAAAGGCAATTGATAATGATATAAAAGTAATTTTTGAAGGAGAAACATGTTTATTTGTCAAAGACAACAACACTATCTTGACCGCAAAATTGAATAATAATCTTTATGAGATAAACCCAACGGACGAATATGGTTACATTTTAAGTACACAAACATCATGCGATAATGAAAATTGCATTTACATTTGGCATCGCAGATTAGGTCATAAAAATTTTGAAGCAATTAGACATTTAGTTAACCATAAGCTAGCAGAAGGGATAACCATAAACAATTGCAAACACAAAACATACTGCACTAAGTGTATCGAAGGTAAACTATCAGTTTCGCCTTACCCTAAATCGGCTAAAAACAGAAGTGTAGAAATCTGTTCCCGAACACATTCGGATATTTGTGGACCCATGGAAACAATGACCCCTGGCGGGAAGCGCTATTTCATAACATTCACAGATGATTATAGTAGATTTACTGTAACGTATTTGTTAGCACATAAATCTGAAGCGGTAGAAAAGCTAAAGCAATATGTAGCCCTTACGAAGAATAAATTTGGAAAAACAATTAAATCTATAAGATCGGATAATGCCAAAGAATACCTTGGTGAAAATTTCGAAAAATACTTAGCTGAAAATGGCATTGAACGGGAATTAAGCGTACCTTATTCAAGCCCTCAGAACGGCGTCTCAGAGCGGAAAAATAGGACAATTGTGGAAATGGCACGTACTATGCTTTCTGACGCGAAATTACCTAGGCAATTCTGGGGCGAAGCAGTAATGACGGCCACATACCTAATTAACCGACTACCTACTAATGCAAACGAGAATCGCGCAACACCATACGAGTTATGGAATAACCGAAAGCCCGACCTATCTAATATCAAAACATTCGGATGTAAGGCATTCGCCTACATAGATAAATCAAAAAGAACCAAATTTGACGAGAAGGCTATTGAAGGAGTATTTATGGGTTATGATTTTCGTAGTAAAGGGTATAGAATTCATACCGGAAATAATAACATAATGATCTCGAGAACCGTTAAATTCCTTGAAGAGGGCATTGATCGGGAAGAAATTAATGACACGACAGAAATCGAAAACAGTGCGCGATTACCTACCGAAAGTATCGAATTTGATTTAACGAATGAGAACGAAGAGAAAATCGTAAATCCAACGCAAAATGATCCCGAACCTAGAAGGTCGCTAAGAGAAAATAAAGGTATACCACCGAACCGTTTTGGAATAACAGCTAACCTATGCAAAATTGAAGAACCCAGGTCGTGGGCTGATTTACAAAATATTGAGGACACTGAAATTAAAAATAAATGGTTGGAGGCGACCGATGAAGAAATAAAATCATTGCACAGAAACAAAACTTGGAAATTAATTAAAGCCGTACCCGGTAAACGCATCATAGGTTCGAGGTGGACCTTTAAGGCAAAAAGAGGGGCAGATGGAACCATAGAGAGATATAAAGCGAGATTGGTCGCTAAGGGATACTCTCAAAAATATGGATGCGATTACGACGAAACTTACGCTCCAGTCGTGTCACATACCACACTCAGAGCGTTTTTAAATGCAGCTGTTTATAAGAATCTAGAAGTGACACATTTAGACGTGAAAACTGCATTTCTACACGGCGATCTTGAGGAGGAAGTATTTATGCATCAACCGGAGGGATATGTACAAGTTGGGGAGGAAGAGAAAGTATGTAAGCTAAACAAAGCAATTTATGGCCTTATGCAGGCAGCTAGGGCATGGAATTTGAAAATTAGTCAGTCGTTAAGAAATTTAAAATTTACGGAATGTGAATCAGACCAATGCCTGTTCAAAAGGACTAAAAACGGAAAAATCGCTTACGTAATTGTGTACGTGGATGACATTCTTGTAGCGGGAAATAAAGATGACACACACGAGATTTACACCCAATTATCTAAGGAATATGAGATTAAAAATTTAGGACCGGTTAATCAATACTTGGGTATCAATATAAAAAGAACAGAAAATGGGAATTTCGAACTTGATCAGGAACATAAGATAATTGAAATCGGAGAAAAATTCAATTTAACCCTTAGTAAACCCACTTACACACCGATGTGCACAAATTATTTCAGTTTAGATCCCGACGGAACACTATTAGATGATAATAAAAAATATAGACAGGCAATTGGGGGGTTACTATACATCGCAACACTGACTAGGCCCGACATATCGGCAGCAGTAAACATATTGGGAAGGAGGAATGAATCTCCAAGACAAACTGACTGGGAAGCTGTTGAAAAAGTCATTAGGTATCTATTGACTACCAGACGAATAAAATTCGTTATTGATAAGTCGAAACCGCCAGTGTTGACAGTCTATAGCGACTCAGACTGGGCGAATGATCGGGACGACAGGAAGTCAACGACGGGGAACCTATTCATGTTGGGCAATAATGTGCTAGCCTGGGCCTCTAAGAAACAATCCAGCGTCGCACTGTCTTCCACTGAAAGCGAATATGTTGCACTTTCCACTGCAACACAAGAAATAAAATGGCTACTCACAATACTCAGTGACTTGGAACTTAACCAAGAATTACCCATAACCGTATATGAGGACAATTTGCCTGCCATTAGATTGACTAAAATCGAAAAGGCACATACCAAGTCAAAGCACATTGACGTGAAATTTCATCACATCAAACACCAGCACGAATGTGGCATAATTAAAATTATTTACTGTCCTACGGAAAAAATGCTAGCTGATGTTCTCACCAAGCCCGTCTCTAAAATTAAACTGGAGAAGCTTAGGCTTCAGTTCCAATTAAAGATGTTGTAGATTTGCTTCGAAAAGGAGGAATGTAGGATTATAGGGCAACATGAGATTTCTCAGCAAATACACAAACATTGTGAGGTATGTGAAATTTGCACTGATCCATTTTCCTTCAGAGTCATCTCACTAGAGGGCAGCACTAGAGCTGTCCCATGCAACTGTACATCCAACTATGATAGTGAACTTTAAGCAAGTAAGTATGGAGACTAGCGCCAGATGGCAGCACCAAACATTTAAAATCTCCATACATATGAACATAAATGCAAGCTCAGCTGATTGCCTTTGTTTCAAGAGGTTGAGAACTTTCAGATACTTTTGAAGGACCCTTAGTTTTGAAATAGGTCCTCAGAGGGAAAGACATGCCTTCCCTTTCTGTGTTTTACCTTTATGTAACAAAGGAAAGTTAATCCAGCTTCCTGAAAAAAAATACACTGAGAGGACCTGTCTTAAAAATTCAATATTACTGTTCTTAACATTAATCTAACTACATTTTATTTTGTTTGTTTTAGTATAATAATCAAGAAATAAATTTTTCAAGTGTGTTATATGCGTGTCAACTGGATTTTCTTGTTCCACCTTCTACACAAGTACAATGTGTCTTCCATTATTGCCTTCTGTTTACTATCTACTGTGATCAGGTAGGATCTATCCAATTTTATACTTAGTGACATTGTGGAATAATACTGAAATTAACAATAATTTCTTCTATCACTGTTCCCACATTCAACAGGAACCCTGTGATTTTCTATACAAAAATTATTTGCTGTACTATGCTCTTCCATCTGTTAAATTTTGCACAATCATTTTTTTTTTTTTTTTTTTTTTTTTTTTTTTTTACATTTTTTGCAAATTTGGAGTAGTTTTGTGTTATTTCATTAGCGTATGTTTTGTAACTCCAGTATTTTAAACACTCTTTAAATGAATCATAACCAAAGTAACTGCTGAAAGAAAATGCTTGAAAGAAAAAATATACATGACTTCATTTATTAAATATACTGATTTACGTAACCGTTATTACCTTTATCAAAAATGCAATCCCCTCCTCACCTCCTAGAGCCGAATTCTGACTGCGCCACCTTTATTCGTCAGTTTTAATTGAAATATGTCTATGTAATACACTATCCTCCTAAAATAAATCTATCAATTGCAACAATTAAAATGTTATATTTCTTTAAAATGTATTGTTGCTGTTGTTGTTAAGTGAATTAACAAAACAATAATAAAAAATAGACAAAGGTGGATTTAAAAATGCTTCAATAAGTAAGCAGTTTGGTTTGTTTGTTTGTATTTATCTTATCTACACGTGGGATATAGGCCCTAAGGGGTGGGGTGCCCTCCATGGGGGGAGGGGGGTCTTTCTAAGGGAACCCAACCTATATTTACGCAAAGAAATCCAAGGTTCGAAGAAAACCACGGAAAACTCCTAACGGTCGCGATTGGGTTCGAGTCCAGCACCTACCATCTACCAGTTTGGAGCTAAGAGCCCCTCGGCCACTGGTGGGGCCAGGAAGCAGTTTGGATTTCTAATAATACATTCATCAAAATTCATCACTTTTAAGGTTACTAGTCACTCAGCTGGAATTCCCCTCGGTAATATTAAGTTTATGGGCGTTAGATGCTTTTAATATTCAAAAAATCTCCCCGGAAAATTAATATTTTTAACTTTTTTTTTTAGCGTTCTCATCTTAAAGGATGACTCTTTTTTTTTTCTTGGTTCTCAAAATATTTCTAAAATCTATGCATGATTTTATATGAAGAGTTAAAAGTTTACTTCCAGTTCGTCAGTTTTTAAAAGATAGAATATTAAATTCAGCATAAATCTTAGAAATATTTCGGCAACTAAGAAAAAGAGTTGCAACCTTTAAGAAAAGAACACTGAAAAAAAAAAAACCTAAAAATATAATAATTTCCTGTTTTGAATATAAAAATGCATGAAACGCCCATAGACTTAACGTTACAAAGGGGTTTCGGGCTGCTGAATGACTAGTATCCTTAAAGAAATTACATTTTTTGATGTCTAAAATTTTAATACATAAAATAAAAGAAATAAAAACAGAAAAGAATAATCAGTGGTGTAGTCGTAAAGACAACAGAGGGTATACGCCTCAAGCCAAAGGGTATAAGAAAGGGCCCTAGAAAGAAAAAATATATATGACTTCATTCACTAAATAGACTGATTTACGTGACCGGTATTACCTTTATCAATCTTACCTTCATTGTCTTACTCTGGTATAAGGCGTATACCACCTTATACCTTCCACTACACTCCTGAAATTAATAATAATCAAATAAATTGTGCTATTACTGGATTTTTCGGAATTCACCAGCTATAGATAAACTATCTTTTGTTAAATTCGCTTAGTGCTGCCATCTAACGAATGCATTTTATTTCATTTTCAAAAATTCATTTTTCATTTCTGTGACTGAAAGAAGTAAAAATCTTCAAATAAGTTTTGAAAAATAATAAATACTTTATTTAATTCAAATACTCACAAGATTTTTAAAAAATTTATTTAAAATTCAAAATTTCTTTTTTTACATATTTTACTTTTTCAGTTGTTTATAATTTATCTTTTATGAATAAAAGTGCTTGCAAGAATTTGTTACAGATAATGTTTAGTGCTGCCATCTAACGGCATTTTTCTGTCTAATTTACAAAACCTTTTTTATAACTTGTTCATTTTCTTTGCTTTAAGAAGATCTGCGTCTTTTAAAATTCTTTTTAGAATTTCATCATATTTTTTTTAATACATATTAAGTATTTTATGCAGTAAAATAACATAGTCATGGAAAAAATTAATTATATTAATTATTCGTTAAATATTTCGTATGATCAAGCTACTTTAAAATATTTAAAGCATAGCACAGCAGTGCTATGCTTTATTTATTTCCAGTGCGAGTCCGTAATGTTATTTTAATACGGAATTTAACATTAAACGAGTTATTTACTAGACATTTTCCCACATTTTGTACGCTTTTTCAAAAAATTTCTTCGAAAATACTAATTGTGTAAAAATTAATTTCGTCCAATCAAAAATTATTAACGACAATTTCGCAAAAAATTCAGGCTTCTAATTGGTCGATCTGTTTTCGTTAATGCAATGTTAAAAATTTGACCAATTTGCTGCAACGTCACTCCTCTGCTTTTATAGAATATATCTTTTATGACCAATGAGAAAGCTCCATAACACTGTAAAGTAACCGTTTTTCTATAAAAGCGGTGAAGTGACGCTGCAGCAAAAGGGGTAAAATTTTTAACTGTGCACTGTAAAAAATTTGAACCTTTTGCTGCATCGTCACTCCCCTGCTTTTATAGGATATCTCTCTTTTGGCCCATGAGAATGCTCCATGATAGAATGAAGTAATCGTTTTCTATAAAAGCGATGGAGTGATGATGCAGCAAAAAGGTAAAATTTTTAACAGTGTGTAGCACAAAATCTACTGGATCTCACCCAAGTTCACTTTCGCTGTTACCGAAATGATATTGGCCAATTAAAAGCCTGCATTTTTGCGAACGCTTCGTTGTTTACTTCAAACCGATGCTAACGAAAAAGACAGGCTACCGCGGTGCATCCCAAGTATCTTTTTTTACAGATCGCTAGAATGACGTAGTGCGCCCGCATTGGTGTATTCGAGCATCACGTGACTCCAGCGGTCTGTAAAAAAAAAGATACCTTGAATGCGCCGCGGTAGCCTGTCTTTCTCGTTAGCCTCGCTTCAAACAGTGAAAAGTTTGCAAAAATGCAGGGTTCTGATTGGTCAATCTCGTTTCGCTAAACAGTGAAAAAAAAAATAGATCATAGCCACTGTTGCAGAGATGCAAGTTTTTTCCAAAGTGCGAAATCTTAACTGGATAAATTCTTGTGTACACCAAATTGGAAAATTCGCATCGATTGTTACCGACATCGGAAATAGGTAGTAAAAAGCTGAAAATTCACATTTAAAGTACCCTTATATGCCAGAGCACAAGTACCTGCACTGTAAAAAATATTACCCTTTTGCTGCATCGTCACTCCATTGCTTTTATAGAAAAGGGTTACTTCACCCTATTATGGATCATTCTCATTGTCAAAAAAGACATATACCATAAAAGCCGTGGAGTGACGATGCAGCAAAAGGGTCATATTTTTTACTGTGTGTGTATCAGGGTCCTTTCTATGCCGGATGCGCAAAGAAATTAACGCGCATTGCCATGTGTATCGATACAGTCTTGAGATTCAGGCTCAGTTATCGAGTTAAATATAGGAACACTTTCACTTTTCTTCTGGCGGAATTCCTCGATATTAAAGTAATAATATGCGGGGATATTTGATAGGTTAAGACGAGTCTAGAGAAAAAAAATAACGAAATATTTTTTATAAGCATGCCATTAAAGTGAAGCCAATTAACTTCTTGCACTCGTATAATAGTTCACTGTTAAAAATTTGACCCATTTGCTGCAACATCACTCCACCGCTTTTATAGAAAGCAGTTACTTTACTGTGTTATAGAGCATTCTCATTGGTCATAAAAGAAATATTCTATATAAGCTGCAGCAAATGGGTCAAATTTTTAACAGTGTACTCGTTCAGGCGACTATCGCCAAGTTTTGAAATAGAAAATTTCCACATTTTGTGTAGTTTGGAAAACGGTGTCTGTCAAATCACAGTCTGAACATACACTTTTAAAAATCTGAAACTTTTACCGCATCGTCACTCTACACTGTAAAAAATTTGAGCCTTTTGCTACATTGTCACTCCACCACTTTTATAGAAAACGATTACTTCAGCCTGTTATGGAGCATTCTCATGGGTCAAAAGAGAGATATTCTATAGAAGTCGTGGAGTGACGATGCAGCAAAAGGGTCAAATTTTTTACAGTGTACCACTTAAAAAACGATTATTTCACTGCATTATGGAGCATTCTCATTGATCAAAATAGATATATTTTATAAAAACTATGGAGGGATGATGCAGCAAAAGTTCCAAATTTTTAACATTATAGAATGTTGCCACTCTCATATGGAGACAGCCAAGTTCCTGTTATCAGATTCGAAAACCATATACAAGCACCAGTGCTCATTTCCAACGTCGCTGTGTAAATTACATCAGTAATTGTGATACGATATCGCATAAAGGAAGCCCTGAAGATGATGCCTCAATTAATTTTGAAATGAGTTCATCTGAATGCAATAGTTATTAAAAAACTTTAGATATTAAACAAAAACATAATTTGCAGAACAAATTAAAAAAAAATAGTCGACAGCCTGTATGGGCCTACTGTTATTGATTTTTTCTCTCGTTTGCCTGTGTCGTACATGATTTTACCCTGGCTGTTTATCTTAGTGTTTACCCTGGACTTTCGAGACAAAGCCTCCCTTACGGGTAGTAGCACACGTCTCAGTACTTGCCAACCAACCAATTAAAAAAAATTATTTCCTACACTATTTAAGCCCGAGAAGGGACAGATATTATGATAATTTATTTAGTTATTTCGACATTTAATATTAATTTTTGGTAACAAATAAGTTAAACCAAGTGAACATTAAAAAATAAAAATGAAATTCAAACAATATGATACTTAACCACCCTAAATCTTAGATTCCGTTCAAATGAAATCGAAATAAATCTAAGACTTTTTTTTCCAAACTCAACTTGCAAATATTTGTATTTCAGATTTTGTATTATGTTTTCGGTAGGTGTAAACAAAATGAATAGGCAATCTAAAAAGCAAATGTTCAGAAAAAATCTGAGATTTATTTCGATTTCATTTGAACGGAATCTAAGATTTAGGGTGGTTAAGTATCATATTGTTTGAATTTCATTTTTATTTTTTAATGTTCACTTGGTTCAACTTATTTGTTACCAAAAATTAATATTAAATGTCGAAATAACTAAATAAATTATCTTAATATCTGTCCCTTCTCGGGCTTAAATAGTGTAGGAAATAAATTTTGTTTTTTTAATTTGTTCTGCAAATTATGTTTTTGTTTAATTTATATTATTAATTCATGCAAGGCATCATTTACTATATCCATATCTACAGACAAGTAACTTAAAGATTCCCGAAATTTATTTGTATACTAATAGAGAAGGTTTTTATTTACTTCATCAAACTGCTTGAAACTTGTATAACAGCAGTTGGTAGTAGCCTGAAATAAAATAATCGCAACTTTACATGCATAATTTTTATGGCTTCTCTATTCGTATAAAGCAGTGGTTTTCAAACTACGGTACGCGTACCAGTACTGGTACGTGAAGTTCTGTTTAGTGCTTCTCGAAAGTCCGATACTCATACGTGAAATGAAAATGGAACTAATGCTTCGGTAGATGTTGAGTTGATCTTTCTTCTATCCATTTTATAAAGGCCAAACGTGTCTCTGCGTAACGCATACGTCATTTTGCGAATGGCAACACTTTCCCATGCAATTTCCGGTGCTGCAAATTTTGCGCTTCTAAAAATTGTACATTTTAAATTTTTACTCCCCGTTATAGAAAAAAAAATGTACTTTTAAATGCAATTTGTTTTAAAGCTGTACCTCAATTTATTTTTGAGATATTAATTTTTTTTTAATTTTTAGTACCAATTCTTTAATTTTAGCAACAGAATCACTCCATTTTCTCTTAAAATTAAAAAAAATTAAAATGCGTATACTATTTCAAAAGTATCGTCTGTTATAAAATCTGGCGAATTTCGGTTTTATTTTGTTTAATAATTTGAATAATTGAGTTTTATAGTATTTTGTTATTTTTTGCTTGAAATGATATTTGCTTGAGAGTTAGACTAACCAATATAAAATGTATTTTTTAATGTAACTAATTTTGCAGATTTATTATAAATAAATAAAACAGTTATTTTTTTAAACATTTTCTTTCGTCGAATTTCGACAGGTTCCACCCCGTTATTATAATGTATATATGTATATTATTCAAACAAGCTTTGATCTCACAATTTCAATAAGGGTTTTCAGAAGACATGTGATTTATTTATATATATATATATATATATAAAGGGATTTATAAAGTGTATTTTCCAATCATGTTGTAGGCTTTTTACTACCAAAACGCTATTATTAAAATGCAATGATGAAACTATCTTTTATTTCATAAGCAGTAACTTAAGAATGAAATCATGCAATTATAAATAGTAAATTTTGCTCGGACGGAAGTACAAAAGACTGGAAAAATAATTTTCTTAGACATACTCCTTTTACACAGGTATTAGTTTTGATCTTAGCATTTGCTGGTACGCGGAATTATGAATTCCTATTTAGTGGTATATCAATCTAAAAGTTTGGAAACCTTTGGTATAAAGCATTATCAGAGACATATGTTTATTTATAAATGTTACTAATTTCTGAAGGATTTAAATACTTATTTATAACATTAATCCCTTAAACATGTCGCCGAAGGGACTCGCGTAACAGAGTTCATATGGTTTAAAATTTAGAAACTACTACTTTCGAACAGAGGCGGATTAACCAACAGAGCCTGACTAAAGCAGGGGCATCATGAGCGGGCTCCCCAAGGACAGATATCAATTTCTTTTTCTTGTTAAAAGAGTGTCAAATGATAAAAAATGACCAAAAAAGATCAATTTTTTTTTCTTAATTTTAAGGGGCTTTTTTCTCCTATCCCCTCTGTTTCCGTACCCCATGACCCTTAAAGCTTTTTTTATCCTTATATCCCTGTAACCGAAAAAAAAAGAATTCTGTTTCCTAACCTCTTCAGACCTGAGGTACACAAATGTCAACTTCCATTCTTTTCCTCATAAAAACTAAACTGTTCGAAGGAATGTTACATCATAAAATAAATATTATTTACATCCAAGTTTCGAAAATACCTTCAAGACATTGTGGCCAAGAAAGTAAGAAATATTTATGATTTTTTAACTTAAATGCTTTACAATAAAAAAAATTTGATAATTTTCTGATCATTTACTTATTTAAAGACTAATTTAAAATATTTAATTTAAAATTAATTTAAATGCTAAGACCCCACCCCCACCCCCTTTGCTTACGTAAGATTTTATGGCGTTCTAACATCATAACTGTTTGTCATAAAAAATTACTGATAGCGATTTCGTGGATTACATTATTAGTCCAGCAAATTTACATAAATAGATATAGAAGGATCGTGGTATCGAAGGAAAACAAAATCGATTTAATTTCTTGCTACTTATTGCATGAAACAATTTAAAGAATAGAAAATAGTTTTTATTATAATATTATTTATCGCATTGAACAACAACAAAAAACTTTAAGAAATACAACAGGTTCTAACTTATTTAGGCACACAACTAAAAATTTTAACAAGAATCATAGGAATATTATGTTTTTGGCATTTCCATTTTCTAGTCTGGTATTCAAGACCTTTGAATCTATGTTTCTCCATTGCCTATTATTACGTTTTTAATGTAGTGATCTGCTGGAATGTTCCTCGTTTCCAGTCCATGTTTACTCCATATATTTTTTCTCTAGTCGCTCAACATCCGCAGAACGCTCATCCAAATCATACTCGTTTTTACTTACCCATTGTATGTAGTACAGAGTAAATCTTGCAATCGTTTTGACTTTTTTTTTTTTTTTTTTTTTTTTTTTTTTTTTTTTTTTTTTTTTTTTTAGCTTCTGATGCTATTTTTTTCAGACAAGCTAAAAAATGTCGTTTCATCAGCCCTGAATTTTCTACTCAACCGATTTTGATAATTATTTTTTTTAATGAAAGCTATTTATTTGTAGTTGTGCCCATTTTAGTTATTTTTTAATTTATTTCCATTTTTATACTTTATTTTAAATTTTAAATGCTTTTTACGATATTTCTTCAAAATGGTGGCAACTCAGTTTAGCTTTTCTCTCGATAATAAAAATTTATTTTCCAAAATGATTGCGTATAATTATGCACTAATTGAGGTAAAAAAATATATTTACTGAGAAATAATATTAATAATGTAAATAAAATAACAGAAAAAATTTTATGATAAAAATTAATGTCTAAAGCAAAGTAAGAAAAATTTCAAATGAGGAAAATGATGTCATTCAGCAGCCAGATAAATGGGAATTACAATATTATTACGGATGCCTTTTTCATATTACTAATAACAGTAACTTTTAAAAAACATTTGAAGAGAAAATGACGTCACTATTTAAAACATCGCATTTTTACTCATAACGATATTAGGTACTACTCTGTTATCCCGTCGACCAATTTCGCCAAATTATACAAATCACCAAACTAATAGCCAAATTATACATATTGACATAATTTTTATTTTAAATAACGAAAAAACAAATAATTAGTAGAATATTAATAAAAATATTGATAAAAAGTCGAAATAAAAATCACTTAATGACATTTTAAACGCATGAATCGTATTTAATGTCATTGAATGTGACATTCACGATCATCCATTATTGGCATTTAATCTTATCGTTTGGCGATAATTTTTTGGTTGACGGGATAACCTAGTAGTACCCGATATCACATTTCAATATTTCTTTTCATTATGGACACTGAGATTGATATTTTACTTTCAGATGACTTCAGTTAGTGAAAATAATGTCACAGTAAAAATGAAACTAGTTTTTTTTTTTTTTTTTTTTTTTTTTTTTGTGAGTGCATATAAAATAAAGTTTCCGGATTTCGCCGGCACTCAGATTGCAATTTTAACTGAAGATGTGCGAATAATTGCATGCAAAATTGTAACTGGCAAACTTGACATTTAGTTTGTAACTGTATTTATCATATATTGATTCAATAATGTAATTAGTTTTGCTTTTTTTAAAACCAAATCGATCGGGTCTTTCAAACATTTCATTCTTCGAATTCGACGGGATTCCACTCGTTTTATTGTTAAATTGCATTTCCTTTTACTCAGAGTCTATAAAAAAGCGTTTAAACTAAAGAAAAAATCCGTTTTTGATGAATCTAGTTCAATGAAGAAGTAGCACGTCAAATTGTATCGCTTTATTATTCCGCAACTCCAACATCTCAGAGAGAAATTGCTATACAATTGGGTATTTCACGCCGTTCTGTTTGCTATTATATTGATAAACACAAGAAAAATGAAGTTAGTTCATTGCAATCTAAACAGAGTCGCCCTTCTAAAAAACCTCTATCGATTTTTTTTTTTTTTTTTTTTTTTTTTTTTTTTTCAAATCGGAGGCAAAACTGAATTCTGCAATAGCAGAATCTACATTCAACTTTTTTTTTTTTTTTTTTTTTTTTTTGTCGGATTTATTCGTTTTAGATACAGGATATTCCGAAAAACATATTTTTAGGAAAAAAAATTTGCCGTCCGTCTGTCTGTGTGTCTGTAAGCGCTCTTCTCCAGAACAAATTGAGATAGAGTCTTGAAATTTTGTATGTACTTAGTATGTATGAATGGGACGAAGCCTATTTAATATCAATAACCTCCATTATCCGGAACTATTTTTTTCGGACTCTCGAAAAATTCGTTCTGATGAAAGGTATATAAAAAGTATTGAAATTTTTTATTTTAAGGAATGAACGTAAAAGACAATAAATTAGACAAATTTTGCATAAAGAACGAAGTTGATGGGATTATTAGTTTCCGAGATATTTGTAATCCTGTTTTCCACATTCTTCAATTTTTCATGACCCTGTATTTCATTCAAATTTCAATTCAAAAATATATTTTAATTGAAATTGAGTCTCTTAATCCGACGCAGTAAATTGTTAGTTAATTACAATTATTACAATTTATTAATTTAATTTGTTAATTACAATTATTGTTACAATTATTATTTTTGGACCTATAAGGATATTTCTTTTACGCAATTCGGTTCTACTTGAGTAGTTATGCTTTTAATATAATTTGTCGAAATTGGTTCATCAGCAATTCATTAATAGAGCATTACTATGTATATTAGAAATTTTTAAATATACATTTAATTTTCGTTTTCGAATTGCAATTCATTTTATAAATACACGTTTTATTTTTATATTTTATATTATGCATATCCATGATGGGTAAGTATGACTGTGGCCCCCGACGACTAGTTTTATTTTTTGTTGTTAAACTGTCGTTACTTCTTTGCTTAATGCTTACATAAGGATTCTTGTGACCCCCCACACCCCCTTGTCAGCATAAATGAGCAGTCACTGGACCCCTCCTTCTCCTCCCATTACTGCTTACGTAATGCTTGACTGACCCCTCGAGTTAATATTTTATGTAAAAAAGAAATGCTGTGCAATATTCTTTGTTTCATTCATTTATAGAATCTTGTACGTAATAACATAGAAAACATATACAGTCAGACCTCGCTATCTCGACACCGCAAATCACGTCAGGTTTCAAAATCCCGAATTTTTGTATACGATTTCAATGTAAATAAACTCCGGATTTTACGTCATTAAATAATTTTCAACTCCGGATATCTCGACGATTTGGGAAAATCGTCCATTTTTCATTATCCATCTTACAAGCACGGAAATTAAGCGATAAGAAATGTCTTAATCAAAATTTTCACAAAAGTGTCTAAAATATCCATTGAAATAATGGAGAAAATCTATACATATATTACGCTAATGTATGCGGCACAAAAATCACGATTATTTGTTAATTGTTCAGTGGCAACATCTGAATGAAACGCAAATCATCGGTTATTGTGTAAAAGTAATTTAGAAGGATTTAGAACATGGAGGAATGAGATATAAATTCTCTTTACTCTATTGATTGACACCAAGGTAAATCTGAATTCGCTGCAATTACGGAGTTTTTATAAATATTAATATTTTTAATTTTCTGTTACTTAAAAAAAAATACAAGTCATGAATTTTAAACGTTTTAGTTTAAAATTAAAGTTATGCATTATAAATGTCATGAGTGAAAGGATTATATTTTAAATGAAAATGAAATACGAAAAAATTCCAAGGGAAGATTGTTTGGCGAATTATAACCTGTTTCGGCCAGTAATATAAAAAAACCATGTTTTTGAATTTTCTAGCAGAATTTTCTGATTTGTCACACAATTGAGCAGGTAAAATTAAATTATGAATAACGTATTATGATGCAATGTTTAGTATAAATTTAAAGGTAACCAAACTGGTCGCCAAGATCGGCTACTTTATTTTAATCGTTTATCTGAATTAAAACACACATACACACTATGAATGACAGAATTAGTAAAAAAGCATTTCTTCCTGCGCGTTCTCTATCCTCCAATGTACGATTACTCACCCACTGTGTTGTACACTGAGAATGCAATACGTATTTACTTAAAGAAAGTTAAACATTTCATTTCCACACTTTATTCGTAGTGTTTCAAACTGTTTACAAGAAAGTGCCAAGAAAGTCTAAGACATTTCATAACTGTATAACATGTTAATTTCATCCAAGTTCATCAGATCTCGAGTGTATAGAAGGTAATGAAGAAGACATCTCTCTTCCAATATTGTTTACCCCTTTCGGGTCTGGTGTACTATTAATAGTACATGTGTTTTAACTAAGTATTATTTTCTTTCAGAAATACTTTTGCCACTATTTACATGAGTACTGTTAGGGTATCTGTATACATTATTATATGACTTCATTTATGTTTAGGCATTTATTAATAGTAATAATTATTATTATTTTCTTAATTCTCTTTACGCCGTTTGCGATTCTTTTACATTAAACATATATTTCACGCTTTAAATTTAAAATTAAAGTTACTTTCCTGAAAGAATCATGTGTAATAAAACATAAAAAATACTAGAAACTTGTAATATCAGTTAAACCTTGTTGTAATACAATATTTTCTAAACATCTCCAAAAAATCTTCCTTATCCTATTGTCATATGAATATTATACGAATAGTTCTCAAAACAACAACATTCGTTATCTTTCAGACAATGAAATATTCGTTAAACACTAATTAATCTATTCGGATAGCTGGTGTTAATGTTATTAACGTAAAAGTAATTTTTTCTAAAGAATTTTTTATAAAAAAAATTTAGACCCGAAAGGGTTAAAGAGTTAATAGATTGTGAAACAGATGAAATGGGAGATATCATATATGTACATCTATTTTGAAAAAAGTGTCATCACATCGCCCGATACAATGATTTCTGAAATTGTAAAAGAGAAAAAGACAGAAATTCTCGGTGATCGAAAATCATATGAAACTAGAACAAAACAAGCCTCCAACAAGCATTGCATTACATTGAACTGTTCAGAAATTATCTAACATCCATTTCTGAAACAACGAATATAGTTCAAAGTTCATTGTATAATATAGAAAAATAATTGTACGAAGCACATATAGAGATACGCAAACCTTAATTCAACAGTACTTCATGTAATAATAAAAAAGAGAGTAATCGAAAATCTGATTTTTATTCTTTTCAATTTCCTTTTTGGGCTTTATTTCGTTTAATAATAATGTTTTATTGCTTAAAAATGCAAGAAGAGTTGTGAATTGACAATTGTTTTAAACTAATTTAAAATATAGCTTTTTATAAACATACTTTTTTTCCACTCCGGTTATCGCGACACTCCGTTTATGACGATACTTTTTTCTGCTCCTAATAGTGTCAGAATAACGAGGTTAAACTGTATTTCTACTCCCCTAAACAAATTCTACTCTCCTATTAATATATTCAATATTCAAAAGAAGAAAATATTGGATTCTTAGAGTCTTTTTGGCTCCCAGTTTGTGGTGGATTTACGAAAAGGTGGTTTTTATAATCACAACCTCCTGAACGAGAATCTGTCAACATCTATATATATCATACCTTTTAAAAGGGTAATTAAGTTTTAATGAAGCATTTTGTTCATTTTTTTCTCTTTAATTTTTAACGCCCTGAATTGATCATCCAACATTCTCCACATATTCTAGTACAATTCATTTATTAAACTAAGAAAGTTTATATGAGATTAGAGACTTCACTTCGTATAATAGTTTATGTGAAAATACAGTATCATTAAAATTTGTTTAGTATAAATCCATTCTGAAAACAAAGTATGCAGAAGCGTAAAATAGCGATTCAAAATAGAGGTAGTGCCAATTATCGTTTAAACAATTGATGATAGAAATATTATTCCGATTGAAAAAAAAAATGTACAAATCAAGTGCATTTTTTGTTTTATAAGAGGCTGTATACATATCAAAATACGAAATATATATATATATATATATATATATATATACACTGGTGTGCAAAATTTAAGGACAAAGGGATTTTCAAGCGATAATTTTCACGCGAATATTCAACATGCTGCGACTGCTTCTTTTGTGGTGAGTCATTGAGACTCTCGTGTGACTGTCATTTGGAGGCTCAATTTCAAAGTCATTGTGAATGTTGCATTATTATAAATAACCAAATAATGACACATTAAAGTCACATGGTAACTTTCTGTCACAAGACTTTGTCAAATTGTAACAGAGACCCTACTGTGAAGTAACCACTGTGAAAAGTGGTGAAAACTCACCATATGACTTTAATGGTACATTGTTTGGTGATTTATCATAATGCAACATTCACAATGACTTTGAAATTCAGCCTCCAAATGATAGTCACACGAGAGTCTCAATAAAATGACACTGTAAAGTCACCTGGTGACTCATCACAAAGTATCAGTTGCAGCGACCTGACAGTGGAGTCACATATAGTAGTCATTTGAGACTCATAAAAGAGACGTATGAAATTTCCTATTTTTTGTTCCACCGTAGTGACTGTGACTCTTGCGTCCATGTGTGACCTCAATGACAGGTTATATGGACTAGCTGTTATGCAGGGATACTAGTTATTCAAATTATATTACTTCCTTTTGAATACTCGCGTGAAAATTATCGCTTAAAAATCTCTTGAAAATTGGCATTTTGGGACTCCGTCCTTAAATTTTGCACACCAGTGTATATATATATATATATATGTATTACGATTACTTGGATCTAATGACTTATATTTAGAATGATACTGTTCAACGTCCGGGAAAGAAACTTACAAATTCTGATTTTTTACGACGAAAACTTGCCAAATTGTGAGTAAATCCATTTTCAACTTCATGAAATTTCAGTCTTTGCCTGCAGTAAAAGTACTTATTTTTGTTTTCAGTGCCAGAAAACATTGAAACATACCGCTTTGAATGAAGAGGAAAGGAAAGGGGAGGCTGGGAACTCATGAGAAAAGTCTAACCTAGAGAGGCCGGGAAGAAGTTTATCCGCTTTGTTTCTGAATTGTAATCTTCGTTACAATTGTATATATAATATATTATGCTTATTTAACCCCTTCGCGAAGGGAACCTTTTACAAAATTTTTAATGATTTGTCACCGGTTTTAAAAAACAGAAATTTGTGCCTTCTTAAATCGAGAAAATACTCAGATTAAATAAAGAAAATTTTACAGAATAATTTTAGTGGTGGGGATAAACACGGATTCTTAAGCCTTTTTGCGGCACGTATACGTGACGCTCGTCCCCAACGGATTAATGAAGGAAAAAATGGAGATTAAATGTACTCGCACAGTGGCGCCAACTTTTGAAAAATATTGGGTGGGCTCAAAAATATTTTTGTAAAAATATGCGATCAGTTTGTTTTCTTTGAATGGTTGACAAATGGTGAAAGAAGAGAATTTTAAGTTAAGCTATCGTATTTTAATAAATTTGCAATTTTATTAAATTACATTCTCTTGCGTTTTCTTTATAAAAACACTTATATTTGTTGTCATATCATAATATCATGAACATGACACAAATTGAATTAGAACGTTAAACTTGGAAGCAAAACGTTTCAGTCATTTGGGATTTGTGGGTGCTAGTCGGAAAATTAAAACACTTGGTCATTGGGAAAATAAATTTCATTTTAAGGAGAAAAATTAACGATGAAAAAAATGTTCAAATAAATAGCTACGACGATGAAGATTTTGTATACTATGTTTCAAAATTATTGGGTAGGCTCGAGCTCCACGGGCCCATATAAGTTAACGCCACTGTACTCGCAAAACTTCTGTCATTAAATACTCAGAGTATTCCTTTTCGACAAAAATTGTCTTAAAGTTAAAAGAGCCGACAGCACAAAAACCTAAGGTATCGAGAACAAGAAAAGAATCTTTATTTTATGGAAGAGTAGTATTAGGGGAACCTAATGATCCATGTCTGATGAAAGCGAAGTAGTACATAAGCCAAAACATAACAGCACTAGTGGTTTACTCATAGATTTATCATTGTGTTTTCCCTACAATGAAAGGTATGAAATAATTTTAGGATAAACACAATGATAAACCTACGAATGAACTACTAGTGGTATTAATTCTTGGCTTATGTACTACTTCACTTCTGGCAGACATGAATCATTAGGTCCCCTATTACTACTCTTCCGTAATATAAAGATTTTTTTCCCTTGTGTTCGATACCTTTGGTTTCTGTGCTGTTGGCTCTTCCACTTAAAGGAACGGACCTGAGTAATTCCAATCGCGTGGACGTATTCAAAGAGTTCAGAACGATATCTGGGCAATGTGAACGAAGTAGATTTAACATGATGTTTAAAGACATGAAATTTGTCCATGAGCAGATATTATATATTAAAATTCCTTCATATTTAAAATAGATGTATTTTTGTTTCTATTTATCAAAAAAATGGTGAATATACATCCATAAAATTTATACATTTCCTGTATTATATATAAATTTTAATTCATACCGTTGTTTCTTATTTCAAATGGAGCATTATATTACGTTTGCTAAAAGACAAGAAAAAAGCGTAATACTATCAAAGGTATTTTAAATTTATCAAAGACAGTATTCTAAAAGTAAATATTTAAGCCTTTCGAGTCCGAATTTATTCCCGTTTTGAGAACAAAATTATTTTTATCTTAATAACGTTAATCGTAGATGTCCAAAGGGTCATTCCATGTCAATTCAACCAGACCTTGTAACCCGACCCCCAGGGATTTTGATGAAACTTTGTGTACACACTAATTCTATCATGAAATGATTCCATCAGAAATTTTTCCTTCCTAGACCTCATACTTTGTGAGATATGGGGGGTCCAATTCTTGGGGTTTTCTCAAATCGCACATTTCTGAGTCTGTATTTTGAGATTACAGTTCCATCTTCAAAAAATTGTTTCTCTGGATCTAAAATATGAATCATCTTAAAAATTTCACTGTAAAAATATAAATAAATGCAGATTTTTAAAAAAAATATTTAAAAAATTTACTTGTAATATTTAGGATAAAAAAAATTAGCCAAAGTTGAGAGTTATGGTTATTTTTCCAAATTTTTGTGACTTGACAAAAAAGGTTGTACACAAAAAGGCAAATTAAATTTGCAATTTCTTTTTGTTTTAAATAAAAGTTTACACTTTGGGCTTTCTATCTATGAAATAAAAATGATGTGTTTCGCATGGCTTATGCAAAAATTTTGGGTACTTTCCAATTAGCCGGATGAGTGCTTTATTTTTATATATTACATATGCACACAAAAAAGCAAGTGAAATTTCCCATTTCTTTCTGTTTTAAATAAAAGTTTATACTTTGGGCTTTCTATCTATGAAATAAAAATTATGTGTTTCGCATGGCTTATGCAAAAAATTTGGGTACTTTCCAATTAGCCAGATGAGTGCTTTATTTTTACATATTACGTATGCACACAAAAAATCAAATGAAATTTCCCATTTCTTTTTGTTTTAAATAAAAGTTTACACTTTGGGCTTTCTATCTATGAAATAAAAATGATGTCTTTCGCATGGCTTATACAAAAATTTTGGGTACTTTCCAATTAGCCGGATGCGTGTTTTATTTTTACATATGTACACATGTATAGAGCTATATAAATGCAGATGTATTATACATGTACATATATATGTATATATACAGTATATTGATATATATATGTATAAAACTGGTGCCCGTCTAACCGAAAAGTACCAAATTTTGCCTTGTTTTGAGAATCTGCACCAATTAAGAGGAAAAAAATCTGACTAAGTTTAGCTGTGGTACTTAAATAATTACTGGAATTTCTATGAGTTATTGAATTTAATGTTATTTGATGCATGTTTTTTTTTTTTAATTCTCAAAGTAAAGTTTAGGTTTTGTTTTTTCTGATTAAAAAAAATCTGACTGTAATATGTTTCCCCATTAAATTTAGTGAATGGTCCATATATTTCATTTAGTTATTTAATAATGGGCATTTTTTGACAATCTAAAGAATCTCTTACTTTTATTTTCAATAATTAAACTCAAAACAGATTTTTTTTTGTACAGTATAAAATAGAAATTTTTTTCTTCTCACATTTCCATTATTTCTTTCGAATGCTTATATATTAATTATTTGTTTTTAAAAAATGTTCATAACCTTGTATTTCCTTTCCTTCGTTAATTTTAATCAGATTAAATATTTATATTGGCAAGTTTAAATACACAAATGTTTAACAGAACTTGAATTTGTTTCTATAGTCTGAAAGATTTAATTGCACCTGCCTTGTATAAACACCTTCTGATAAAGGCAGGGTAATGCTCGTTAGTATGAAAGCAGATGTTTTGAAATCAAGTTAATCAAATTATTGTCATTCTGTTGTTTCTTATTATAGAAGAATGATTTAACTTTTACTGTGCTACAAAAAATACATTCTGATTGCTACATATTTTATAGTTTATGATATGTATAAATATTTTTTTTTTGCTTTATTGTTTTAATATGGAGCCTGATATTAAACCTTCTACTAGTCTCCAGGCTTGCAGTATTGTAATATTAACTGGTTTAGAATGTCACAAAACTAGCTATACAAATAACAGAGAAATAGACTACATTGATAATCTCTGTGATTCAGAAAAAGAATTTTTATTAGTTAGGACTATTGCATTTATAAAACAAAAATTAAGTGAAAACCGTTTGATTAATATATGTGAGCATCACAGAATTTCGCTCTTAATGAAATATGAATTATATAAATGTGGAGATCCATTTAAGCGGCATAAAAAGCAAGTGAAAAAAGCAATTAGGGCAATTAATAGAGATTTATATACGGACGAAAAAGTAAACCAAAGTTGAAAGTCATGATTATTTTTCCGAAATTTCGTGACTTTATGAAAAAGTCTCTACATGAAAAGGAAAATGAAATTTCCAATTTGTTTTTGCATCAAATAACATTAAATTCAATAACTCATAGAAACTCCAGTAATTAATTAAGTACCACAGCTAAACTTAGTCAGATTTTTTTCCCCCTTAATTGGTGCAGATTTTCAAAACGAGGCAAAATTTGGTACTTTTCGGTTAGACGGGCACCAGTGTTATATGTATCAATATACTGTCTATATACATACATATGCACATGTATAATACATCTGTATTTATATAGATGTATACATATGTGCATATGTAAAAATAAACACGCATCCGGCTAATTGGAAAGTACCCAAAATTTTTGCATAAGCCATGTGAAAGACATAATTTTTATTTCACAGATAGAAAGCCCAAAGTGTAAACTTTTATTTTAAACAAAAAGAAATTGGAAATTTCATTTGCTTTTTTGTGTGCATATATAATATGTAAAAATAAAGCACTTATCCGGCTAATTGGAAAGTACCCAAAATTTTTGCATAAGCCATGCGAAAGACATCATTTTTATTTCATAGATAGAAAGCCCAAAGTGTAAACTTTTATTTAAAACAAAAAGAAATGGGAAATTTCATTTGCTTTTTTGTGTGCATATGTAATATATAAAAATAAAGCACTCATCCGGGTAATTGAAAAGTACCCAAAAATTTTGCATAAGCCATGCGAAACACATCATTTTTATTTCATAGATAGAAAGCCCAAAGTGTAAACTTTTATTTTAAACAAAAAGAAATTGGAAATTTCATTTGCTTTTTTGTGTGCATATGTAATATGTAAAAATAAAGCACTTATCCGGCTAATTGGAAAGTACCCAAAATTTTTGCATAAGCCATGCGAAAGACATCATTTTTATTTCATAGATAGAAAGCCCAAAGTGTAAACTTTTATTTAAAACAAAAAGAAATGGGAAATTTCATTTGCTTTTTTGTGTGCATATGTAATATATAAAAATAAAGCACTCATCCGGGTAATTGGAAAGTACCCAAAATTTTTGCATAAGCCATGCGAAACACATCATTTTTACTTTCTTCTATCTTTACAAGAAGAAAGTATTGGATTCATGAAAATTTTCGACTTCCGGTTTTCGACGGATTTATACGTTTTAGAAGATCCTGAACACGTTTTGACTATTTTTAGAAAATGTCTGTCTGTGAGTCTGTCCGTCTGTCTGTCTGTCTGTCTGTCCGTCTGTCTGTCTGTCTGTGTGTCTGTCTGTCTGTATGTGACAAAAAATTTGTGGGCGCTCTATCTCAAGAACTAATGCTCGAAATTTAATAAAATTTTATATTCAGTTAGACCTTGATATGAATTAGTGCCTATTGGTTTTTGGTGAAAATTGGCCTGCAGGTGGCGCTGCTATACTACGTTTTTCATGATTTTCAAGATTGCTATATCTAAAGAACTAATGCACAGAATTTCACCAAATTTCAGATTCTGTGATCCCTTGATATACATAGACGCTGATTAAGTTTTGGTGTAAATTGGCATGCAGGTGGCGCTGCTATGCCACGTTTTTCAAGATTTTTATGATAGCTATATCTCAACAACTATCGCACAGAATTTCACCAAACTTCAGATTCTGCGATACCTTGAGATACATAGCCGCTGATAAGGTTTTGGTGTGAACTGCCCTATAGGTGGCGCTGCTATACTACATTTTGCACGATTTTTGCGATAGCTATATCTCAAGAACTAATGCAGAGAACTTTATCAAATTTTAGATTCTGTTACACTAGAATATATAACATAATTAGACGCTGATTACATTTTGGTATTAACCTTGCAACAAGTGGTGCAGCTATGCTGCATTTTGCACGATTTTTCCGATAGCTATATCTCAACAACCAACGCACAGAATTTCATCAAACTTCAGATTTCGTTACAAAATGAAATATAACATAATTACACGATGATTACGTTTTTTTTATAAATCCTTCAACTGATGGTGCTGATGTGCTATATTTTACATGGTTTTTTTTAAACTAACTATATCTCAAAAACTAATGCACAGAATTTCATCAAACTTCAGATTATTTTACACCATAACATAATTAGACGCTTTTTTACGTTTTGGCATAAATTTTCCAAGATATGGTGTTGCTGTGCTACGTTTTGCAATTTTTTTGTTATAACTATATCTCAAGAACTAATGGACGAAATTCCATCAAATTTCAGATTCTGTTAGGTTCTTGACATAAATAGATGCTTATTAGGTTTTAGTATAAATTACGCAACATGAGGCACTACTAAGCTCATTTTCTCAGAATATTAATTAAATTTTGCATTTTAGGCTTTACGGATACCAGAATCTCATTAGGCTAGGTCAAATGTTCGAGGAAATTCGATAGTGGGTAACTTTGGGGTCACCACATTTTTTTTTTTTTTAAATATTAAAATGTACTTATGAGATAGAAGAAAGTTTTGGGATTGACACATCCAACTAGTTATTTCATAGATAGAAAGCTCAAAGTGTAAACTTTTATTTAAAACAAAAAGAAATTGGAAATTTAATTTGCCTTTTTGTGTACAGCCTTTTTCGTGAAGTCACAAAAATTTGGAAAAATAACCATAATTCTCAACTTTGGCTGACTTTTTTTATCCTAAATATTAAAAGTAAATTTTTTAAATATTTTTTATTAAAATCTGCATTTTTTTACCTTTTTATAGTGATATTTTTAGGAGGATTCATGTTTTAGATCCAGAGAAACAATTTTTTGAAGATGGAACTGCAATCTCAGAATACACACTCAGAAATGTGCGATTTGAGAAAAACCTAAGAATTGGACCCCCCATATCTCTCAAACTATGAGGTCTGGGAAGGAAAAATTTCTGATGGAATCATTTCATGATAGAATTAATGTGCACACAAAGTTTCATCCAAATCCCTGGGGGTCGGGTTACAAATGGGGGAAAAATTGGTTGAATTGACATGGAATGACCCCAAATGCACTTACTGAAATTTAAAGAATATCTCATTCTCTGAAGATTTACAAATGTACTTATTTTGTGTACATTTCAATCCATATTTATATGATAATAGGCTAAGGAAGAGTTTTTGAAGACGTTTGGAAAATAACGTATTATAATCGGATTTGAGAGGATATTGCAACTTTCTAATACTTTTTTCGTGTTATCACACATGATTGGTTTAGAAAAGTAACTCATATTTTAAATTTAAAGAGTGAAATGTATGCATAAAATAAAAGAATTGCCACTAGTGCAAAAATAATGAAATAATCTTTTATTATTACTATTATTACTAAATGTAAAAAACTAAATGAAGTCATAATAAGAAAGGCATAGTGATATACTATCGTTTCTATATAAAACAAGTTGGAAATAGCACGTGAAACGTAGCAAATGAGGTACGATAACGAAGTTTTAAAAATATTCAGATCTTGCTGTTATAGTAAACAGTGCTACGGATATAGTGTTGTTGTCAAAATCTTGTTTGTGTTCCTGTAAATATACAGGAAGAAACTTTTATTACACCTCAGCAACGTATACCATATTCATAAAATGTGGATTAGTTTAATATAATTAACACACGCCCCAAACAATGTTTTTCTGTATAGCATTATTTAGTGGGATACTTTTGTGTGGTCCTGTAATTTAATAATAAATTTTCTTTGCATCACAGATCGTACAGAATGTATATTTTAATATATATATATTTCATAGATTCATGTATTCGTTTATATTCGAATGAGTGCAACACGATTAAAATGCATTTGAAACATTTTTCCCCGATGACTATAAAGTAACGGAATACTTTTGATTGTTCCTGTAATTGATCTATGCATCCGATTTTCGTAAAATTTGAAATGACTCGACAAAATTATGTAGTAATTATATATTTTAAATTTCAAATGATTAAAATGCATTTGAAACTAATTCCGCCATTGACCGTAATGTAACGGAATACTTTTGATAGTCCCTGTAATTCATTTATGCATCCGATTTTCATAAAATTTGAATTGACTCGACAAAATTATGTAATAATTATATATTTAAATTTTAAACAATTCGGTTGGGTAGTTTTTTCGTTGTTATATGCGGACGGACAGATAGACGGACGGATGGACGGATGGACTGAACGACAACAATAAGCGCTATATATTTACATAATTACGAATTCACCTAAAAAGGAACTGGGTAAATGTTAAGACAAAATAATAATCGATGAAAAGACATGTACTATAAATAGTACACCAGACCCGAAAGGTTTAATGCTTGTTTCGAAAACATTGGTTTATAAGCTAAGTACTATTTTCTTAATAAAATTTGAAATACAGAAATTCATTCAGTATAGTCTACAAAGTGCAAAATAATTTCACAAGTACAGTTAATTTAGAAGTCACTTTTTTCAAGGAAATGCCAAAAAAGAATGATATAACTATGACTACTGTAAGATTAAGCCATTTTTTACATAAAAAAATATTAAAATTACACCTGTACTTCTGCATTTATTGTAATTGAACTTTGCGAGAAATCACAGAAAGCAAAATCGAATGTAACGTAACTTAAAGATAAATAAAACAAAAGATACAAAAAAATAAATAAGACAATTTAATACTTTAATTAGACTTCATAATACAGTAAATATCAACTATTTACAATAGAACATAACAAAACAAACGTAAGACAAACAGGTATTTTTTCCTGATCACTATTTTATGTTCTTGCGACAAGCGCCTATTTTCGACACTAGAAAAATGTAGATAACTAAAATTCAGAGTGTTTCAAAACGAAAGAACAGATTTCAAGAATTTATTGTCTGAGCGAAGCGAAGTCTTTATACTCAGAGATACGTAACGATATTAAAAGTCAAAAAAATTCTTTCGTCAAGCAAATCTCAAAAAGTACTTGTCGGATTTTGATTCTGTTTGTACCAATAGGTACCTATGAAGGTAATCTGGTGAATGCACTATATACGAAAAATTAGTTCCAAATAGTTTAAAAGTTATATTAAAAAAACCGATAAAAAAGCACAATTTATTTGCATACGTCACAGAAATTTGGTGCGCGTGATTTTCACCAGCTGGATATTTTCGTAGATAACCGAATCAGTACATGGAGTAGTAGTAATCATTAACGCACTCAAAAATATGGAATGCAATAAAACATTTGAATATTTAATCATGCAGAAAAATAAATCTGTTATTTTTTTATATTAAAAAAATGTCATAAAAACTTTGATTTTGAAATTTTGTGATAATCTCTTAATAGCATTTTTTGATCGCTAAAAGAATGTTTTATATATTTCGCGTGTGAAAATTAGAAACAATTACGTTTTTAAATAAAAATTGTCTTTTATGACATCATTTTCCCTTTATATTTATTTTTATTGCATGTTTTCTTTTAACTTATATTTTGTTTGTGAGTGGAAGTCAATTCTGGGTACAAATTTTTCGGCACGGATACCACAAGCGCATCAGATTTGGCGCATTTTTTTTCAAAGCCCATTTGCCGAAAACTCCGTTTTCAAATAGCGCTTACATACACATTTTTAAATAATTTTCTATTTTCAAAAAGAACTTACAGTAAATAAAATAATAATAATAATAATTAATAACTATAAAAAGAAATATTTTATATAATTAAAAAAAGGAAATGAAAGTAAATAAACATTTTATGAGTAAATAAACAAATAATAAATAAATAAAGCCGGGTTGCCATCTGAGGTAAAATAATGCCATTTTGACGCCAATTATGTACCGTGGTGCATATGTGATATCTTTTTCCATTTTTCATCCATTTCTTGTTGGTATACAACTTTGAAATTTGGAATATGTATGCATACCTGGGAGCAATACTGGAATTAGACATTGATTTTTTTTTTAATTCGATCCAAAAAGGGGCAACGGGGGCTATTTTTTAAAGATTTATACTGCATAAAGGAGCCACTTACCTATTTTTATATACAAGAAGAAGTAAGTGGTATGTAAAAACAATTATAGTATACATAAATAAAATACTTGAGATAATATACTAGAGATATAAGCACCGGGTTTGACGAGATATTTTAAGCCAATTAGGCGAAAACATAGTTTTGATTACCAGATACATATAGCATGCTATAATAACACGTTATTTATTTTTTTCAAAATGAAAAAAAGGAATAAACGAAACATTTTCTGTTATTAAAAAAAAAGAAATAATAATCAATAAATGATAATATTTTTAGAACAAACAATTTATTAAAATAAAAAAAATTAAAAAAAAATTGTAATTTAAGAAATTACCCCAACCATTTGAAAAATGTTTCACTCGATACATTCATCTATCATTTTAAGCTAAATACCAGTTGTTTTATTGTGTATTATCCGTGCCACTGCTATAAATGACTTTATACATGCTGCAATTTGAAGGTACGGTTCGTTTAAGTTATATCACTCTATTGTCGCCAAGCATAAAAGTTGGCGACGAAAGAAACATTTCAAACTATTTAACATTGTTGGTGCAAAAGTAATCATTATTAAAATACAGCTTTGGCATATACTGTTATACTTGTAAGACTTTGGCATATATTGTTTGATTTTACAGAGCAGAATTTTGGTGATGGAGGTTTTAAACCAAAATCGATCGCAGCACATGCATATGTGAATGGGTCCATCAGACATCGAATCAAAAAAGTTTTTTCCCAGTTTTTCCCAAGCCGATTGCTTTTTAGTTTTCTTTTTAGGTGGTGGAAAATCAAGAGTAATAGCTATAACATTTTCCGGCTTGTTAGAATCACTATTGGCACTCAAATTTTCCTGGTTAGAACCGACCGATAGTAAAACGCCATGGCTAGTGGATTGGTCGCCCTGGCGACATGATGTTTTACAATTAATCGGTTCGGCATTAAATTGCTTCCTTTTTCGTGATCGCCTTTCAACACGTAATTGGTTTTCAGCGGCTCAATAATCTTTTGATTTTATCATTTTCTGCATTGAAAGACGTTTTTGCGCCAAACCAAATACAGTATTACTCAGTTATCCCGTCGACCAATTTCGCCAAATGATACGAATCGCCAAACTAATAAGCAACTTATACATGTTGACTGTGTTTAATATCATTGAATGCGATATTCACGTTCATTCATTTCTTTGGCTTCGGCTTTTTCCGTATCTGTTAATTTCCGTCTACCCATTTTTAAATTTGTTAGTTTTCTCCTTTATTACAATGATTTTAACCATTTTAATTTACTATTCAAATAAAAATTCTTCTAAAAGTAAAGAATTTAATTTAAATTCAAATAAAAATTCTTCTAAAAATAAAGAATTTAATTTAAATTCAAAAGTGGTAACATCATTCAAAAGTGGTAACATCATTCAAAAGTGGTAACATCATCGGGTCCATTCTCCCGAAAACAACAACCATTTTTCAAATGGTTAATAACATTTATATGATAACCAGCATGTTAGGCAACTGAATGCCATTTTGGCACCAATTAGGTACCTCGGTGTGTATAGGGCATATATGTGCCATATTTATTTGTAAAACTGAGCATGAACGTTTACCAAGTGTGTTTTCATAGTCGCTTATATCTTTTTGCAACATAGCGCAACTTCCGAAGCCAAAACTGCACAAAAGAAAAAAAAAATCAATATTTGCAGTTTTTTTTTAACCATTTGAAAAATGGTTGTTGTTTTCGGGAGAATGGACCCGATGATGTTACCACTTTTGAATGATGTTACCACTTTTGAATGATGTTACCACTTTTGAATTTAAATTAAATTCTTTATTTTTAGAAGAATTTTTATTTGAATTTAAATTAAATTCTTTACTTTTAGAAGAATTTTTATTTGAATAGTAAATTAAAATGGTTAAAATCATTGTAATAAAGGAGAAAACTAACAAATTTAAAAATGGGTAGACGGAAATTAACAGATACGGAAAAAGCCGAAGCCAAAGAAATGAATGAACGTGAATATCGCATTCAATGATATTAAACACAGTCAACATGTATAAGTTGCTTATTAGTTTGGCGATTCGTATCATTTGGCGAAATTGGTCGACGGGATAACTGAGTAATACTGTATTTGGTTTGGCGCAAAAACGTCTTTCAATGCAGAAAATGATAAAATCAAAAGATTATTGAGCCGCTGAAAACCAATTACGTGTTGAAAGGCGATCACGAAAAAGGAAGCAATTTAATGCCGAACCGATTAATTGTAAAACATCATGTCGCCAGGGCGACCAATCCACTAGCCATGGCGTTTTACTATCGGTCGGTTCTAACCAGGAAAATTTGAGTGCCAATAGTGATTCTAACAAGCCGGAAAATGTTATAGCTATTACTCTTGATTTTCCACCACCTAAAAAGAAAACTAAAAAGCAATCGGCTTGGGAAAAACTGGGAAAAAACTTTTTTGATTCGATGTCTGATGGACCCATTCACAGATGCATGTGCTGCGATCGATTTTGGTTTAAAACCTCCATCACCAAAATTCTGCTCTGTAAAATCAAACAATATATGCCAAAGTCTTACAAGTATAACAGTATATGCCAAAGCTGTATTTTAATAATGATTACTTTTGCACCAACAATGTTAAATAGTTTGAAATGTTTCTTTCGTCGCCAACTTTTATGCTTGGCGACAATAGAGTGATATAACTTAAACGAACCGTACCTTCAAATTGCAGCATGTATAAAGTCATTTATAGCAGTGGCACGGATAATACACAATAAAACAACTGGTATTTAGCTTAAAATGATAGATGAATGTATCGAGTGAAACATTTTTCAAATGGTTGGGGTAATTTCTTAAATTACAATTTTTTTTTTTTTTTTTTTTTTTTAATGTAATGCACATTTTGTAATCAGTAGGCTCGATAATCAGACCTCTTTTTTTGCTTTCAAAGATGATATTTCATACGACGTCTTTTTTGGATTCGTCGTTTTTCTATATTTGATAGTATGCGTCTACTCGTTTTATAACTTTTTTTGTAACTTTCTTCTTTATTAACAGCGACATTTGGATTTCCTATTTGAATAAAAATTCTTCTCAATACAAAGAATTTTGTTAAAATAAATAAATAAATGAAATGTGGACATCTATTGCTCAAAGCACAAAATTTTTCCTATTGAGTTAATAAAAATCAGTAAAAACATAATTTTTATGATAATAAAAAGGTGACTTATGTAATAACAGAGTCATATATTATGTACGTTATGGATTAAGTATGAATATTTCTCCACCATTTATAAATAATAATAATAATAAAATAAAATGCGGACAGACCAAAGTCTATATTTGACTGAAAACAACAACCATTTTCTAAATGCTTTAAAAAGATGGCCAATGAAAAGTGATATTTTAAAAGTATTATGAAATTAGTTTAAAACCATTTATTTTAAACTAAATGAATAAAAGATTTATATTTTTAATGAAATAAATGGGATTTGAAAAATTATTGAAAATTTATCACCATAGATGTATTAATATTACAATCAGTACTTTGTATGCAAAATGGAACAATTAGCAATACTTTTTGAACCCGAAAAATGGTCGTTGCTTTTTTTAAGGTTAAAAAGGAGGTTACGAAATATTCCTATACAGAGATGCCAAGCCCCCGCTTATTGCACAGCAGAATTTCCTTATAGGAAAAGTTATTTTTTAAATCCGCAGAATGTTCCTGTTTAATAAAAGATTTTCTGTATTAAAATACCGGTATCCAAAATGCCGGACACTTGGCAGCTCTGCCTATAAACATTTTAATTAATTACGGTACTTTTTTTAATCGGATTCAAATTTAGTGAAGACAACGTTTTTTGGCCAAAAGCAGCTTTTTTCCACGTGTGTAACTACGATACAATTCCTTGATGCTGAAATAAAATGTTTTGACTGATGCTATTATTGCTTCCTCTTATTTATTTATTTGAATTTTAAATAAGATAACTCAAAATCGTGTTTTTTAAATGTGCTGAAAAAATGCATTTCGAGAGAAAGCAAAAAGAACAATATTTGGCGATTTATTACCTGCGTTTGGCTAAGTTTCTTACTACCTTGTATTTAATACTCTTCACAATACTTCGTTGTTATATGGACTTAGGCGCTTTTATAAAAAGTTTGACGTAGTTCGGGCTTAAGAAAGTGAGTATTTTACTGAATAATACAAATAAAGGAAAAATGAATACTAAGAAATACTAATAAAAGAAAAATGAAGCGTTATATTGATCTATGTATATTTAAAAATGCATCTGCTAGCACTAATTAGATAATTTATGTGTATATAATAGGAGATAAATAGCTTTTGATTCTGTATTTCTATGCTTTAAAGCATTAACGTTTGTGTGATTTTCGTTATCATTAGTAGTACCTAGCCGATTTAAAAAATAATGTGGGCAAAAAATGTTGGTAACTATCTTTGCTGCAAAATATACTATATTTTGCGTAGGAACAATAATCACTATCAATGCACGAGCAAAAGAAGTTCTAAAATTGAGAATTCTTTGATGTCGATATGACTAAAAATTTAAAATCTTTTAGTTTAAGTTTTAAACATAATTTATTGAGAATATTGCAATTTCTAGGATACTGTTGGGGTCAGAAACTATAACTTTGGCATCACAGTAACTTATAAGATGTAAGTGCTCTTTAGGACAAATTTTTAAAAAAAGGATTCCTTAACTCTTATCGACAACCTCATTGCATCCGTGGAAAACAGATATTCAACATTATAAACTATTCCGACGGATTTCACACCGTATAAAATACACTCCATTCTCTTCAAACATAATAGTTTATGTCATTTATAGTTTCTCAAATCGGTGCGAAGCTTCTGTTTATGCTCATGACATCATTTCAAAGAGTTATATTTCCAATATAGGAAAATTTGGTGTTTTATTTTCTGTATTACTTTTAACATTTTGCATATTTCCAATTTTATATCCATGCATGGTTTGCTTTTCTTTTATAAAAATAGTATATGCAACTTTAAGATTTTGTAATTCTATGATTCAATATGCTTATTTCCATCATATTTTATCATAATGAATGACCAATTAAAGGTAACATCTCATTTTCTTTACTTATCGCAAGTTATTAAATGTTTATTCTCAGCAATATCGCTCAGACTAATCCCTCTGAGGGAAGTCCTAGTTTTTATACGAATTGCATACAACAGAAAACTATTCCTCATATAAATAGATACGTAGGTTGATCCAAAAAAAAGTTTACAAGCAGAAGCATTTGAAACGTATTAATTGTGGAGCGAATATTTCCACCCAGGGTGGTTGACAGATGGAGCTAGTTGTCCTACAGCGGTTCTACGAGTAAGTAGCGTCAGTACTCAGACACTTAAGAGCGACAGTAATGGCACGACGTCTAGAAAAGTGGTCTCGCATAGAGGTGCGGGCCGTAATTGATTATTAGCACGGGGCGGAGTTTCCAATGTTTCCCACAAGCGTTGCGATATTTGATTGGCTTTTGGTGAACGCTTGTGGGATAAATAGAGAAGCTGATTAACTGAAATCTGTTGTGACGTTCTTTGACGTCAGAAATGGTAGTGGTCCATTCGATTCTTATGGGCCAAGAATGTGGTCGCATCCAAAATTCACAGACAAATTCACAATCATTCTTCTGCATGACAATGCCAGGCCCCATACAGCTCGCCAGACTCAAGAATTTCTGCAAAGGTTCAAGTGGGAGGTCTGGAAACACCCCCCCCCCATACAGCCCCGATTTGGCTCCAAGTGACTATTTCCTTTTTCCGGCGTTGAAGCGAAACTCATCCGGAACACGGTTCACCTCAGACGATGCAGTGAAAACAGCTGCCGAGAAATGGCTCAATGAGCAGGGTCCTGATTGCTACCAAGACGGAATAAATAAGTTGGTCGAACATTCTGACAAATGCTAAACAGGTTTGGCGTCTATGTGGAAAAGTAAAGGCCAGATGTGTCTCTTGATTGCCATTTGTATCTTGTTTCTATTGTTAATAAATACTTTTTACTTCACCCTGTAAACTTTTTTTTTTGGATCACCCCTCGTATATAAAACCCCAAAATTTGGTCTATGGTCTATTTCGCCTGACCCCGTCAGGTAGAACGCTTTCGAGCTAATGCTAATTAGTTAAGGATGTTATTTGCTAATATTTCGTTAGCATTTCGGCATTTTTAAATAGTTTTTTTCATTGGATAATTAAAGTACATTGCTACATCACCCCTTTTTTCACTTTTCGATTTTTGTTGCAAATATTTTTTATAAAACTATTTTCACTTTCAAAACCGGCTCCGAAAATGAAAATGTGATTATAAAAAACATATGCAGCCGAAGTCTAAAAATTAAAAAAGGAGCGGACCCAGCTATTTAGGAAAAAAAAATGTCGAATTGCAAACGACATATTAGCAAATAACATCCCTATAGGATTAGCATTAACTCACTCATGTTACATTAAAGGCTTTAAACCTTTAATACCCATGGTACTATATCTGCTACCACTATTGTTTTCCAATTCAGTGGAATTTTAATTCAGATATTCCAAATTCATACCAGAAATTTAAAATAACAACATTTGCTTTATTTAATAATAGACATTTTGTCATTAAATAAAACTAATATTACTATTGAAATGTTCAGGCATGAGTTCAGATTATTTGAATTACAGAATTTCTAGAATGTATTCAACCATGCGAATTAGAGAATTAAGTAACATTAACTTAACATTAGCAACCCTTGTAGTGCGATATTGTCTTCTGACATGCATTGATAAACAGTATTTTTACGCTTTGATGAATGCATCCTACTTCTATGATACAGTCGAATAAATTTGCTTAAGATAAAGCGATTGTTTGTTGAACTATCGGTGGAAAATAAGCAGAAAAGGTCCTCTCTTTTGGTGAGGCCTCAATTTCATTACAGACGGCAGCAATACTCTATCGTGTAACTGGGGTTTTAAACTTTAGCTTTTAAAGCCCCACAATAGTCACTGAAAAAGACCCGGACGATAATGTAAAGTCTATGTGGGCGTTCTTTTCAAATATCTCACTCAAATTTTAATATTTTTACTTTTTTTTTTTTTTTTTTTAGGATAGCTGAGGACGATCCGCAACCGGCCTGGTTTTTACTTTTTCAATTTTGGTTTCTGATTTTTTTTTAATTACTTTAACTTTCAAAACCGGTTTAAACCGGTTCTGAAATTGAAACTATCATGATTTAAAAAATATATAAGCAAAATTGAATAAGTAAAAACTAGGCTGGTTGTAGATCGTCCTCAGCTATCCTATGCAAAAATATTAAAATTTGAGTGAGATATTTGAAAAGGACGCCCCCATAGACTTTATTTTATCACCATTGTCTTTTACCATGACTAGTGTTGCGCCTTAATTCAGTGATGTACGGAATGTGTTTCTGTCTTATATAATGTGTGAGAAATAGAACTTCAAATGTGCTATTTCTTTCTTTTTTTTAAACTCTCTATATTTTATAAGGGCTGAAATCGCCGATGGACAGACAATCACGGATCACAGGTTACATAAAAATAAAAATGGTACTATTTTATGCTTTGCAGTGAAATAACCTCTTAAATGCTCTTGTTGTGAAGCATAATATCTTGCTACTTTAACTCTCATTGCAACTTCAGAAATATTCTGCTGCTACTTAACGAAATTACTTTACTAATATCCAAAGTAAATTTCGAAGTAAAACTAATTAGAAACCGTCCAAAATGAGATCTTTGGGCGATACAAAATTTCTTCGAGAACTGAAGAAAAACAGGACTTCTTTACAAACATCATTCTTCAGAAAAAAGCATAATTCTTTTTTTTTTTTTACTTAATCTTCCGTCGAGCGCGCCGTTGTAAAAAGTACAACATTCACTTTCTCTTTTCTTTAAAACAAAATTCAAGCAGTAGGGGGGATGCTAATAACCATTTGTACTCGTTTATTGAATCTCTTTATCCAGTTTCTGGAAGTTATTTGTATTTCAGATTGCGCAATTAACTGCAACTGTCATTTCAATCTGTTAACAGTGCATGAAATGCACGAGATTTATCTGCAAACATCCTTAAAAAAAAAAAAAAAACAAATTTTATGCTTGATATTTGAAACGATTAATATAGATGAAATATAGGACTAATTCTGTAAATTCCGGAATCACTTAATTATTGTTTAGCTCTTCATTAGTATTTTTTATTCTTTGTGATTGTAGTAGTAAGTAGCTTTTTATTTATTTAAACCTGTACTTTAGTATGTTATAACAAAATAAGTGTATGGCGAAATACTTTCATAAACTTTGATCAGAGATAACTTATGAAACTTGTAAGTTAAATTATTTATAAAATTAAAATAAAACAGCAATAATTGTCGGTTTTTTTTTCCGCCTGTTGTACAATTTACAACACGCGCCCGCTCATGTGATGAAAATTTGCGCGCTCGGCGAAAGGTTACGTAGGCTGAAATTTCCTTGCGTTCTCGGAAGAATTCAGTGAAATAATGTTCGTGAGAATTCGAAAAGTATGTTGCCAGAGCCAATAAATGCAGATCTGCCGCGGCGATAGATCTCTATGTGCAAGGCTGTCGGCTGTCAACGGCTTGTGTACGGTCAGTCATTCCATCCGATCCAGGCGTGGCAGACGAGAAGGTAGGCCGTGCAGATGGAAGTCGTCAAGATCATCACGGGAAAGCCGATTCTAGAAAAAAAAATTCAAAAATTTAATTTAACAAATTACAACGACCATTTGATAAATGATATTTTCAAACACTAAAATTTTGAATTTTTAACACGTTCGCTACCGCTTATGTGAAGATGTGATGATGATTGATACCGCACTGTAGAAGTGGATATTTCCCAGAAGCCGATTTACTTTTTATAACAAAGTGAAAGATTTTCCAAAGTGAAAGATTTCAGTGAAAGATTTTCCCGCGCCAGTGCGTGACTGGCTATTGGACATCACCCCACAACACGCGCCAGCGCGTGATCGGTAGCGAATGTGTTACATAAATTCTATATTTAATAATTATAATAATAATAATCATTTATCTGATGATCAAAAGGTGGCTTACGTAATAACGGAGTCATATATTAAGTACGCCATGGATTAAACATTAATATTCCTGGAACAATCATAAACTAATTGTAAATGGCATTTCAGTTTTACAATGTAACGTATACGTCATTTTGCGAATGGCAACACTTTGAAATTTTAGATGAAATTTCAGTTTTACAAATTTCAGTACTGCAAATTTTTGAACTTCTGAACATTGCACATTTTGAATTTTTATACCGCCATAAAGAAAGAAAATTGTACTTTTAAATGCACTTTGTTTGAAAGCTCTATCTTTTTTTTTCTTTCTTTTTTTGAGTTATTAATTTTTTTGTAGTTTTTAATACTTTTTTATCATCGTGGCAACAGAATTCTTTCATTTGTAGACATTAAACATGGATCAATCTGATAACGAATAAAAACCGGACATCACAAGGATTCAGATATGGTATAGATATTTCTAGAACGAAAGAAATAACCATTTTCTCATAGGGTTAAAAAGAAAGAACAATACATTAACTTAAACTTCTAACGGGAAAGAGTTAATTTGACTATTCATTAAATCGTCTTATTACTTTTTAGTTCAATATTTGCTTTTTATTTTAGGAAAAACACTATCTTTAGTAAGAAAAGCTTAAAATAACTTTTCAAATTACAAAAATTAAAGTTTATTAAAATCTAACGAATATGCTTGTAATTGTTTTGCATATTATTAATAAGACAATGAGCTTGTGAAGAAGTTTTGAAATCATTTAACTTTAAACAAAAGTGGCCATAATTAAACTGTCAGTACTCAACATTTTCAGTAACGAGATCTAAATGTAAGAATTAGACAAATTTTGTAAGAAGATAAAGCCTAAAGCAAGACATGAGACAAAGAATTTAGCCTGAAGAAAAAAAAAAGTTCCGAAGGTTACCCCTAGGGGATATGGTTTCTTTGTCTAGTTTATTCATCATAAAAAATTTGGCTTCATTTTCCAATTAAGTCGTACTGTAGAACGCGCTGGCCACTATCGGTTTAGTGGTAATCTAGAGGAGCTATGATTAAAATTTGTTTTAAAACAATTAAATCGAGATGGCCGTAAATTTTACATGTAGATCAATTTATTGGTTTAAAGGAATCAAACAGATGGTTCAAGTAACAGTCCCATTAAAACTTTAAATGTACCTTTTTATATTAGTAAATGATGAAGAATAAATGAAATTTTAATAATAAATGTAGACAAATTTCAGGTTACAATATGCAAATAATAACAATAGTAACGCTAAATGTATTAGTATGTAAATGTATATGGTATGCTATTTATTATAGAGGCAGTGTATTACAGTTCGATTGCTAGTCAAGGAAAGGTTAAAATGTTAGTACATTGTTAACCACAAAGATTTCGATTTTTGTTTTATTTTTCATGAAAATCCTTTTACATTCGAGACATTTTTAAACCAATTTCTCTTCCAATGGTTTTTTATCAAATATATCACTAAAATAAAAGATGTATTTCTATATGTTTGTAATCAATTCAAAAGTTTTTAGCACTTTCATAAGGAAATAAAAACTATGGGACTTCGCTCGGTGTAGCTTCAAAATAGCTCAATAAAAGGAACTGAAATTTCGTAGTTTGTAAATATAATTATCACTTCACAAAACAAGAGAAATATTTTTAACGTAGAAATCGTCTAATTCAGCTCCAACAAAAATAGTGTTTCTATAATTTCCATAACATATAGGAATAATAACTATTTAAAAAAAAAAATACGAGTGAAACGTAAAAGGAAAAAGACTTAATTCATATTGCTTGACAGTTTTAATTTTGAAATAGAATGAAATAGTTAGTTAAATTACCTGAAAATGTGCATTTCTAAAAGTTCTTTTAATTTGATTTAAAAAAAAAAAAAAAAAAAAAAAACGCAAATATTGCGAAAAAAACAACTTTAAAAAAAAAACAAAATTAGAAAATTTTTGCTTTTAAAATTAGGGATTTTGTAAAATTATATTCGATCTACATTTTGGTGGTGCAAAAATGCCGGTTCTCTAAAACGTAGAACGCAGTATATAGATTAAATGAAATCAAGAAAGAAAAATCCTTCATCAAGCATAGATTATGAAGCATTTTTAACATATTAAAAATACTGTAACAAAACTTTCCTGTTAAATAAGGTCGTATCACAAATATCATATCTAAATAAATAATTAAAAAAAAAAGTATTTCAAAATCCAATTTCAACAATTACTATCTGTATCGGAAAAGTATTCAAATTCTTTCCCTGTATATGATCTGAAGATTTGTACAGATGCTACATAGCATGCTAAAATGTAGTTTAGTTAGGAAACGAATGAAGCTTGAAAAATGCGCGAATTCTTTCACTCAGCCTTGTATATGGTACGTAATTTGTATGCACCAAATAATATGAAAAAATATTTGTTAAATTAAAAATCATATACCACAAGTGAAAACTCGCTTTCACCGATTATTGCTCATAAACAGTGCAGTAACAGAATATTTTTGTATGTGCTTGCAAATGAATGATAAATGCTATGCACATCATATTCTGCAGTTAACATCTTATTTTTAAAAAGGTTATTTTAAATTAAAACAATTTAATTGAAAATCATGTAAAAGTCCCGAACCTCTAAAAGAGATTTTTGGTGTGATTTTTCTCAATTACGCTGTCTGTGTGGCATCTTTACTGACTGACGTAATTCCTTGCAGCTCTCTTAGCTTTGAATGTCTTCAGTAACTACTATTGCAGTGTGTTAGTGTGTTTGACCACATAAATATCACCATGAGCTAGTTAACACGGATATCAAGAAAGTGACTGTAGAGTCTGATATTTCTTTTCTTTTAGGATTAAAGTTTATTTCTGAAATTTTTATCAATTACGAAAATAGTAAAAAAAATGCGGGTGAGGGTGGTTGTATATGTCGATTTAACGACCCTATAGTGCTCCTATTGTAAGAGCTCTAAGTCGTCCTAACGAGCTAACAGATGTAAATTAATTAACCTTTTGCCGGGCGCACAAATTTTCCTCACATTAGCAGACGCGCGTTGTAAATTGTACAACAGGGAAAAAACATTCAATTATTGCAGTTTTGTTTTAATTTTACAAATAATTTAGCATACAAATATCATATAAGTTTTCTCTGCTCACAATTTATGAAAGTATTCAATACACTTAGATTTATTTTGTTATAACATATTAAAGGAGGCGTGAACTGTGTTTAAAAAAAAAAGAAAGCGAATGTTGTACTTTTTACAACGGCGCGCCCGCCGGAAGTTAAGCCCTCGTTCTTTCTGTTAAATCCATTAGATCATTTTCTTTTAATTATACTTACTTGAAGAAGTCATAAAAGGAGAACCTGTAGCCGTGCTGCTCGGCAATACCTGCCGTCACCACGTTTGCTGAAGCGCCGATTAACGTACCGTTGCCTGAAAGAGAAAAAATAAGTCATATTATGACCCGTTTGACGTAACAGTAGCTGCCACTGAATAAGTAGATGATTGTAATCAATATTCAGTACACAGTACTTCTTATTCAGGTACTCTTTTCGGCTTGTGTATCAGCTCATTTACGAAATGATGTTATAAAACGCTGGAAAAGAGTCTGATCTGCTGAAAATTAACTATGTGCTTATCTTTCTGTTGAATGCTTTATTTTAGCGAACTTCAGACTTTACACTCTTGAAACATAGCATAAAAATAGACATAAAAACATTTCAAAAGATCTTTCTTAAGGTTATAATATTTACATAGTTTTTTTTTTTGTTTTTTTGTTTTGTTTTTTTTTTTTGTTTTTTTATCTGAAAATTTTCATTTGTGTTTCGTAAAAACGTATCATTTGATAACTTTTTCAAAAGAAATTTTAAATAGAGAGACAGAGAAAATGAGAACTCAAGAATTGCTATGTTTCAAAACTTAAAATTTCGATAAATTTAAAAATCCCATTTATTTAAAATACTTGGATGTTTTGAAAAATCTGCATGAGACTACTCATTTTGATATAATTGAAACATATTAAAGACATCAATAAAATTTGCATCCAATATATTGTGATTTTTGCAATTTTCTCAATTTGGGCTAAATAAAGCCCATTTCAAGACAACTACTTTCATTTTAAAAACAAGATGGAAACATAATATTTTTATTTCTATAACTGATTAATCCATTTCGATATATAAAGACAATTTTACAAAATAAAATAAGATTCTTATTTCAGTTTTTAGAAAATTAAACTTACAGTATTGATGTTAAAAGATTTCTTAAGCGTTAGAATATCATGTTCTAGTAAAAAATTATTTGTGTTTGCTTTTTTTAAAATTACGAATATAAATATTAATTGCTTATCGTCAAATGAAAAAAATAAATAAAATAAATGTAATGTTTTCTGAGTTGTACCTTCTTAAAGTTTCAAAATCAAAATATAAATTCTTAATATTTTATAAGAGATAATTTGGACTACAAAAATATAATGTAAAACATAATACTTTATTAATATTTTTATTGTTAATGGAGAAAAATTTATTTTTCCGATAATTTAAATATATTTATAATAACATTTTTAAAACTAGATCAAAGTAATTTAATTTTTTCCAGCGATTTTATTGTATTTTTGTGAAGTAATATCGATTGTATAGCAATTTAACTATGCTTTAAAAAATTATGGTTTCTTTTCATGGAATAAAGATTATTTTTATAGCGGATTATTTTCGATAGTAATATTCGAAATTTAAAATACAAAAACTTAATTAATATCATCTATCTAATTATCTATTCAACTATTTTTTAAATTAAATTTAACATAGCTTATTTAAAATCATAAAGTATCATTTATAAATTGCAATAATGAACTATAAACTTGCTATTAAAGCAAATTCTTCAAAAAGATGCAGTAGATATATTTTTTCCTCTCTCTCTTTTCTTTATTTATATTTAACTAATATATTATCGTGGACACAGATTTTTATTTGCTATTGCAAGTTAGCATTTTCTGTATGCTGTACATTTATATTGAAAATAAAATAGCGGGCCATCTGGATAAGGTGGGGAATCCGGAACGTGAATCTAATTTTTTTTCCCCGTGGTCGGTTTCCCATATCAGAGAATTTTCTACTTAATACAAGGCTGCCACAGGCGACTATTTTTATATTCTGCTCGCACCAGTATATTTCTAAAACAAATTCTGAAGTAACATTCTCTTACAAATGTTGTCAAACTGCATGTTAAGGATTTCTGTTTAGAGAAAGTGGTGCCAGTTACATTTAAAATATAGGTGCCTTTGATAGCCCTGTTAACATGATAAAAAGTCTATTGAGTAAAAACATTGTAAACTCTGTTTTGGGACAACTGCTTGTGATTTCATAGTGTCAAGGGATGAAAGAGATTTTTTTTTTTCGCAATTCAAATAGATTTTCATGTTAATCATTGCAGACTCACCTCCAAGGCAGGCTCCCAAGGCCAAAGCATAGACGAGCGGTTGCAGGGGCAGGTGCATGTCCTCTTTGGCTGCCAGATCGGTCACCACTTGAACCTAAACAAACACAATTTGTATGTCATAAAGGAAATTTGTTTCGATTATCAACAGCATATGCTTTTGAGCAACCTCTCCAAGCGATTAGTTGCACCTGACTGAGTTCCTCATTCAGGGGAACTAGTACGAAAACTATTTTCTATTTGTCAAGTACAATAAGGTGCTCAGCAAAAGTTTAGACAATGATCAATTGCACATCTGTACTGAGAAATATGCAACAAATTGTTTTAACTAAACTGTCACATATTACTTGTGACTTATCCTTTAAACATAAACAATAAATTTTAAATTATACACGTTTCATAATATATAGTGACAAAAAAACCAATTTAACATTGTTGCAAAAATATAGACAATCTATATATTTACAGGAAAGGTAACCATAAATTGAAATCGAACTGAAACCGCATTGTCTTCAATTAGTAAAAAAATTTTACTTTTCATCGAAGAAACTAAATCCTGCATCACTTAAGGGTCTATTTTGTACCAAACACATTCAGAAGCAGCTCAGAGCTTATCAACAGAAAAGTATTGTCAAAAAATAGTATAAACCTTACAAGATATGATGACGATTTTACTAGATATGATACGTAGTTCCAATTGTCTTAGATTTTTTTGTGGTGTGTGTGTGTGCGTGTGTGTGAGTTATCTAAAAAATGAATTGCGCATGAAAGGTTCGGATTACACTCCCAACTTGGATCCTTTTTTCCATCAGTTCGGAAAAGTTAAAATCCATATAGTTAGAAAAAGGGATCAGAGTCCTTTTTTTTTCAAGAACGGATTTCGAACAAGATTTTTTTCAGATTCTTTGTAATTGCATATTCATGTATCACTACTTACCATTACAGTTGTGAAGGGTATGTTGTCGATGAGAGATGATGAGAGGGCCGAGATCCAGAGCACCGCGACTAGGGCGACCACTAACCGCGCCTGGTCGTCTTCCACCTGACTCACGAGATCGCGAGTCATGCTGACGATGTACCACACCAGGTCGAGACGGGAAAGGGCCTGGAAAAAAATGGGGAAAACAATTTTGAATCTAATTTAACTGCAACCAAGAATTTTTCTCTACTAGTGATTATGTGCATTGATAGCACTGAGACATGTGACAAATAACATAATTTTATTCAATTCTTCAAAAAATAATAGAAGATTTAAACGTAAGGCATTAAAAACAATATGCGTTATCAGAACTGCGACAATGGTAGTGTGAGCGATGTATTAACACTAGGCGCTCTATAAAAGCATTAGTTATCACCGGTAATCGGTAAAAAGACAAACAAAATGTTTCACATTAAACGCCAAACACGATTTTTGCTGCACTGTGCCGTTTAGTTAATAACATTGTTTCATTCAAAGTAGGCCCTATTTGCATCAAAATACATACATCAACGAGTTACCTGTACTTCAATATCATTTGGAAAAAAAATCGTCTGCTTTTACGCAATTAATAGTAGGGTCTGAAATGTTTTCCAGCTGGATTTTTGTGCTAAGTTTGATATTTTTATCTTATTTTGTAGCTTTTAACATGCAGATTCCAAATATCTTAGGTGCCATTTTTTTCTTACACATTTTGAGGTGGTTTTCGAGATGGCATGGCGTCCAAGATGGCTGCCATTCACTGATATCTTTAATATTTGTGAGATATTACTGACCAGTATGTCAAATTATATGTTTTTAGGGTCAAAAAATACAAATCTACAATCAAAATAGGCGTAAATTGTAATATTTAATTTTCCTTTTAAAATTTCCTACAAAATTACTAATATTGCTTATTTTCTATTTTGCTGCATATGTGAAAAGTATATTTTCCCTAGAAGATATTTACTAATAAGAGTAACTGTGTTAAAATTTGTGAATACAGAATGAGTTGTATAGTGTGCTTGAAAAATGGACAATTGTGTCAAAAACCTGGAAAAGGCAATCGCTAAAAACTGAAAGAATACACAACAAAGCGAGTAAAATTCGGTGAGTCAAAGTTATCTCCCCTCTCTGAACGAATAAATAAACTCTCAGCAGATGAATACTTTTCGGTCCCGATATCATAATTCCTGCTGTAAACAAATTGTACATGTTTAAAAATTTCAGAGATCCCAAAAATGATTTCATGAATCGTCACCATGCCAGCAAAAAAGGGTCTTCCTTCAACGTCCTTATCGAAGATGGGTGATGATAGTTAAAGTTCTAAAACTACACAAAAGGTTGAATGTGTTAAAGAGAAAGGATGTATATTTCAATATAAAACACCGAACGAGGACGAATTGTTATTTTTTTTATTTCAACCAAAACTATGGGATAGATATTCCTGTTTATTAAAGAAAATACAGCAAATATTAACATTCTTGTAGCGTTATCAATAATAAATAAACCACTTGATTACTGTGCTTCGGATATAGAATACCACTGCCATATTCTACAGATATTATTTCCCTGCAACAAAAATGTAATTCACTGCGTGAGAAATTGCACATTTGTGAAGTTGAAGAAATCAAAGCAGTAATTGAAAAAGATTGTCTTTTGCACATTATATAATGCAATGGTAGTATGGCAAAGTTCCAACTACAGTATATGAACCAATTTAGATCTTTGCTACTTTTCATCCGTGTCACTCGTCAAGAAGATTGCTCATTGCATTTCGCGTCATTATAGGAACAAATCAAGCACTATTTTGCTCATGATTTATTTCATTGTACTCATTCCAACCTTAAAACAACATATCCAGAAATATGGAATGTTCTTGAATCTAGTTGTTTTGCAGTATACAAATCCATCGTGCCACTTACGAAACTATTTTCGAACCAAAATTTGGAACAGAAAATCAAAGAACTGAAGAATATTGGTAGAGTCATTAGTTTAACACAGAATGAAAGCGCCCTCCAAAAGTATGTCTTGTGTGCATTAGAAGTATTACGCATTGTTTCAAGTTTCTTTGAAAAGTACTGTCCAAATAAAATCTCTAAGAAGCACAAGAAACATTAGCAACTTCAGATTTTCATGTCACTAAGAATTTTTCACAATGTATTCATCGTCGAAGAGAATAGTCGGGATCAGGGAATCCTTTCTAAGATAATACCACACTAATGAATATTCCATCATCTATGACAGTTCCAGCATCTGCGAAGGAAGATATTCTGAATCGTGAACAAAATGACCAGTTGGAATTTGTAGCAGTTAGACTACAGGCTAGAGATGGGAAATATGGTTATTTTTGGTTAACAGGTTACATCATTCCACAGTAGCGCTGGTAACAGGTTCCAACATCCTGTTATTTTTGTAACAGGATACAATAAACAATTTATAAACAATTGCTAAATATGCTCCCAAACGGACAACACATGGGATATGGGCCCTAAGGGGGTGCCCTCCGTGGGGGGAGGGGGGTCTTTCTAAGGGAACCCAACCCGTATTTACGCAAGGAAATCCAAAGTTCGAAGAAAACCACGGAAAACTCCGAATGAATGGGCTGACGACCGCGATTGGATTTTCTTCTAATCCAGCGCCTGCCGTCTACTAGTTTTGAGGGCAGAATCTCTCAGCCACTGGTGGGGCAACAACATTTAAGAAAATATCTATAGGCACATATATTTTTGAATATAAAATAATGTATCCTATAGGAAATACGAAAAACAGGAAAATTAGAAAGTACAAGAAAACATTAAGAAAACTTTCTTTAACATACAGAGGAGAACGAATTTTTCAAAAATCCATTTTCCGTATACCGCGTTTTCTCACTCAGCACTGTTGATGTTTTAAAATCTGAGATGAAATGCATTACTGAATTTTCGTACAGCAAGTCAACGCGTGCTGCACTATTAGAACGGCTGCAAAACATAAAACAAATATTAACTGATTGGACAAAGAAACTCATGAGATAGGACAGATGGTAGAGAATGAAATTTTTTCCAAACTCAGTTTTTTTTACTAGTTTCTTAATAGCAGATATGTATAGTATGCAAGATCGATTGTACGCTATTATGAAAGCAAAAGAGGGTGCTACGAAAAAGTAACTACCATTTGCTTCATATTAATAAGGTAATATTGTTGCGCAAAATAAAATATTCTAATACTTTGAACTCATCTAAATTTTATCCTACTATTTTTATGTCTTTGAGAAAGCTATAATATATTGTACTGTATTTTACATTTTGTAAATATTAAAATCTTATCTAAACATTTCAGATTCAATTTATAAGAAATTTAATTGCATTTACTTAGTATAAAAATGATTAAATTGAAAATAATTTTTTTAATAATTTTTCTCAATTATTTTAATATTTGGAACATGAGTTGTATTAAAATGGTTCCAAAGTTCACTAGCTCATACTTTTTTATATGGATCCATACATAAATAAAAAATAAGACTTTTCCACAAAATTTTCACCTCCCCCCCCCCCTAAAAAAAGTGACATTTTTGGAGTGCCGACAGAAGTGAAAACTTGGACAATTACGTTTTTATTTTTTGAATTGTCAGGACATATTTTTTGTAATCGTCAGGAAACATTTTATTGTGCAGGAAATACTTTTAAATAATGTGTTTTTTTTTATTCATTATTATAAAGTACTATTACAAAAATTACATTACAATTTTCATTTAATGCGCAATTGTGCATGAAAAATAATGCATGTCGTTTTACATAAAAAAATTGCAATAAAAAAACTGAATAATATTTATATGGCGCAGATGTCATACACACATCACGTTGGCACAATTTTTTTCTGATACCGATTTGGCAAAAGACCTCGAAGAAGTTTGAGAAATTTAAATTTCAACCCATTATGGGTCCGTAACGTGACCCAGAATAACGGGAGAAAATTTTTTATGCTAGATTTGTAATGTATGAAGCATAAGCTTTAGATAGACATATTACATCAAAAAATGAGAAACGCCCCCCCCCCCCTGCTCCCCCTCCCAAAAAATGGTCCTATAGGGAAAAACCGGAAAATTGAAATAGCAAAAAGAATGGCGAGTAAAAGTTAGCTATGCTAGAATTTTTTTCTCCGCTTTAGCTCCCATAGAAGAAAAGTTATAGCCTTTTAAAGATTGAAATGAAGTAAAGAAATGAGCAAAATTAGGTGAGTCACCGAAAGGGGGGAGTGTCATGTTAAAAATGGTAGAGAACTAAATAAGCGAAATTTGAAGGTGTGTGTTTGGGGGGGTGACCCCCCCCCCAGAAGAGCCCTTTAGAAATCAAATCCATAAATTTCAAATTCAGTCTTTCTGATATTTAATAAAAACGGGACGAAATCATTTTTTATTTATCCTGTTTCTTCAACGACCGCGAATAAAAACCAAACAGGAAACGAAACTTTAAATCAAAAGTCGTTAACGATAACAAAATTATCCTCAGATAATGTGTATTACTCAGCACGTTACAAGGTTGTCAAATAATTTGTAACAAAACGTTTGAATATGAACAACAGTTACGAAGCGATAAAATGTTCTTTTGTAATGTAAAAAAAAACATTTATTGAAAAACGGGTGGAAAATCTAACAGAAAAGAACTACATAACTGAACTGAATTGGAAAACTGGTGAAAAATCTAACAGTTATTGAATTAGCGAATATTAAGGAATTATTTCTTCTGTGGTTGCATAGGCATAACCAGCCTTTTGAACGGGTGGGTGCCCAGAATTTTTAACCTGAACTTACTGGATACAAACAATATCTTATTTTATATAGTAAAACCTTCTAAAACGGAAGCCTATAAAACAGTTTTGAATTCCGTTTTAGACAGATTTTTATTTTAGAGTGTATAATTGTGAGATTTTTTTAATAAGGATTTTTAAGGTTGTTTTAATAAGGGGGGGGACGCATATTTTTTAAATAATTGTGAATGGGTCTGCGCAAGCAGGAGGGAGGCTGTCCGGGCTGTACTTGCTGGATACAAACAATATCTTATTTTATATAGTATAACCTTCTAAAACGGAAGCCATAAAACAGTTTTAAATTCCGTTTTAGACAGGTTTTTATCTTAGAGTGTATAATTGTGAAATTTTTTAATAAGGGTTTTTAAGGGTGTTTTAATAAGGGGGGGGGATACAAATTTTTTAAATAATTGTGAATGGGTCTGCGCAAGCAGGGGGGGGCTGTCCGGGCTGTACTTGCTGGATACAAACAATATCTTATTTTATATAGTAACACCTTCTAAAACGGAAGCCTATAAAACAGTTTTAAATTCCGTTTTAGACAGGTTTTTTTTTATTTTAGAGTGTATATTTGTGAGATTTTTTTAATAAGGGTTTTTAAGGATGTTTTAATAAGGGGGGGGGGAACGCAAATTTTGTAAATAATTGTGAATGGGTCTGCGCAAGCAGGGAGGGGGGGCTGTCCGGGCACCCAGCCCGTACATTCAACATTGTTCGGCAAACGTCTCAAAAGAAACGATTAAGGACGTTTTAATGAATATTATTCTTTTTTAGAGGTACAAAAAATGAAATCTTGATTAAAACAAGTCAAGGAAGATGCTGTCATTAAGAACCATGTGTTATTTATTTAACAGGGACTTTTCAGTAACATATTAATGCAATATTAGGTTCTAGCGTGGTAACACTGTTATTTATCCTAATACGATAAATAATGCCCATCCCTACTACAGACCGAAGACTAGATTGTCAAAAGTTGCACAGTTTGGCATCCAATGAAAAAAAATTAAATTATAAACACTCAACACTTGTAATAATAAGTCTGCATTTAAGATTGGGGATACATTAGTTAAAATTCGAGAAGACAGACAACTTCTTGTTCTTTGTCTTGTTGTTATGGAATCCAGAACTCAAATGTTTACAAACCTAAAAGATGCCATTGGAAACTACGAGTTTTTTGTAATACCAAGATCATTGTTTTCTTCTGATGGATATATTCATATTGCGCTTGAAAAAAGTTGATTCATTGAAAAAATAGAGCAATATAATCATTCCACCATACTTGAACTATCCTCGATTACTTTTCCGCTAGAAAAAGTGTGTATTATAAATGAAAAGGCAGTCGTACAATCAGTAAAAAAGATACCTAACTGCCATAAAGACTTATGAAGACTTTGCAAATGCTTTTACCGAGACCAGTATGGAAATGAAAAACGGAAACATTGAACAAAGAATAATATTTGAACAATACTTTGAATCAATCATTAAAGGAGCAAACTCCTAAGAAAATATTGGGGGCGAAAGAACCTATTAGATTTACTATAACAAATAGTACCAATATAACCTTTGTGTCATAAAAGACGTTTCTTTCACATAATGAAACAAAACCACAGCTGACTGAGCATAAAGTTCGGGCATAAATTACTAAAATTTTTTCCTGCTACTCAGAAGAAAATTGTTGTAGTTTTTGGCAATAAGACATGTAGTAACCATGCGGATGTTTTCGATTCAGAATTATATGATCATACATATGAAGAAGCAGGCACCATTATACCTCTTCATATCATTGATATAGTGAATCATCATGCTAATTATGAGATCGATGTATTTCTGCAAGATACCGACATTAATATATTGCTGATTAAGTTGATTTCAAATCATCTAGTAAACAGTGAAATCAATTTTGTTCTGGTCAAAGCCGAGAAAAATTAATATTAATGGAACATGTTGAGCAATAAGCACTGATAAAAGTAAAGGTTTGCTAGGTTTACATTCATATGCAGAAGAAACATTTGTAAATATTTCAAAACAGAAGTCGATAAAATTGTATTTTAATCTTTAGTGTGATGATGATATTATAACAGCTTTTCAAAAACTCGGGAAACCTAATGTTATTCGACTATCCAATCTGCTGTTGTTTGAAAAAATGACCAACTTGGCTTATTTGAAAAATAGTATTTTTCAACCATATCAGAGTTAAGATGGCATCTTTTGAGAACTAAAAATTTCGAGGAGGAAAAATTACCACCAATCCTTGAAGCATGGAAGCCACATAATCTACAATCCAACGTAATTTGCATCAGTGGAAAGAGCTAAAAAAAACCTCACCTACAATACCCCCACTTATTGGCAATGGTTGGAAAATAAATGGCGAAGGAGTAATTTCTCCAGTCAAATGCATAGAGTTACCTGCCCCCGAAGGAATTATTGAACTTGTGAAATATGTGTGTAAGAGAACGGTAGAGATGAGAAATGTTCTTGCTTAAGTAATTTTCTGGTTTGTACTGCATTTTGCAAATGCAGTGACTGCAACAATACAAAGGACTATTACTATCTTCACATCGATAATAATGATTCAGAAGAGGATACGTAACATCTCAGTACTGTATGTACATTTAAATGCTGTTTTTAATGATTCTGTTCTACATCATCAATTATTTACGTTATTTCATTTAAATATTTTGATTGTGTAAAATTGGGTAATAGAACGCTAGCATATCTAATGTCTTTCATATTTTTTCTGATTTATTTGCATCTTATCACTTAAAATACTGGAAAAACTCAATTTACTCTATATTTTATTATAGAATTGTATTTCTTGACCCCGAAAACATATATTTTGACATATTGGTCAATAATATGCCACAAATATTAAAGAAGTCAGTAAAGGCAGCCATCTTGGACGCCATCTTGAAAATCGCATCACAAATGTGTGAGAAAAAAATGGCACCTAACATATTTGGAATCCACAGGCCAAAACCTTCAGAATAAAATAAAAATATCAAATTTAGCACGTCAATCCAGCTGGAGTCACATATTACGACATTTCAAACCCTACTATAAGTTCAAAAAGTTATTTTTTGTGTCTTCCTGATTTCTGAAGGATTTTTTTTTCTTTTTAAATATTTGGGCAGACGTATAAACATAAGAAATCAATCATAGATGGCAAGTCAAGCAAGTGAGTATGCGTGTAGATTACAGCGAAAGATTAAAACAAGAGCAAAAAATTACTCCAATCAAATCTTAGGAATATTTATTTTGTCAACATTCTTTTGGGAAAACTTTCAAATGACTTAAAAGTTGCATACTTTATCAACAGTTACAGTTGGCAAAAAAAGTATTTGTACACTTCATTTTTTTAAATTATAATGAAATTAAACAAACGATTTAAGCAAAAAATACTGTAATACATTAATTTAATGCATTATATTATTATAGAAGCAAAAAAAAAATTAAACGAATCGATTTTTTACATTATAATAAACAAATATACAAAAATATAATGCAAAAAAAGTATTTGTACACTATATTAATGTAATATAATTAATGAAAAATTAGTAAAATGATGCAAATTAATATTTTGTGTGAATTTATTTAGTGTTTTTGACTACTTCTAGATGGTGTGACATAGATTCCACCAACTTTTTTGTAGCGGTCTGGTTAATATTATTCCATGACACAATAAGAGCTTCTTTAAAACTGTTTTTTACTGATACATATTTTTTTCTCGGATTTTTGCATCCAATAGCATCCACAAATTTTCTATTGGATTCAAGTCTAGAGTTTTTAGAGAAATTACCAGTCGTCTTCGAGTATTGTAGTAACCATGAGCTGGTGATCACAGCAGTATGCTTTGGTCGTTATCCTGCAGAAAGTTAAAAGCTTCTTCTATGCATAATTTCTTAGCACGGTTTAATAAATTATGCCGCGACACATCAATGTATGTTAAACCTGTCCTTCCATTGTCAATAAATTTTAAATGTCCTGCTCCATTAGAAGCTATACACCCCAAAACTATAATATTTCCCCCAACATGCTTGATAGTTTGAAGTATACGTTTTGGATCTAGAACAGTTTTATTTTTACGCCAATTTTTTCGAATGCTAGGTGGTAAGAAAATTCCGAATTTTCCCTCATCAGAAAAAATTACTGTTTTCCAAAAATCCAATGATTTACTTCTGTATGCGAAAGCGAATACTATGCGTTTTCGCCTATTTGTTTCGCTGATGAATGGATTTTTCCTTGAGGTTCTTCCTTTTAAATATGCATTGAGAAGAATATTTTTTATTGTTTGAGGTATTACTCTGATGCGAGAAGATGTCGCAAGGTCTCCAGCAAATTTTTGAACCGAACGCATAGGATTTTTTAAAGCTTTTTTAACAACACTCCCTTTTTCCCTCATTGTTAGTTTGCTGAGAAGTCCTGGTTTTCATTGAATTTCGATGCTTTTAATTTATTCATAGTGTCCCACTATATATCCAATAGTTGTAAATGGTAATTTAATAGCTTTTACAAATTCTTGTTGCGAATTTAAATTTTTATTATGCTCAATCATAGGATTTCATCTATCTAGAGGTGCCTTTCTAGTTTTAAGTTCTATACTTAATTACTTCAAGAGCAAATTATATTAAATGTCAGAAAAATATAATATGAAGTTAAAAATTATTAACAGCTTCTGTAAAAGTAGTCCTTTGAACCATAAACACTATAAAACACAGTATATATCAGGATGGAGAAATGTACAAATACTTTTTTTGCAAGAAATTTTTAAACTTTTCCTATTAGAAAATTATTTTACATCTTTATCGAAATTTTCTGTTATGTAATTTAAAATGCACGGTAAACAGACTGTATTAAAACTATTTTTGACAAAATATCTGCTTTTATTTAGTTAAAAATTAAAAATTTTAGAGTGTACAAATACTTTTTTTGCCAACTGTATATCTATTTAGACATGATAAGTGAAACAATTACGACTAAAATTAATGTTGTAATTAGATTCATCAACACGCGTTGGAAGAAAATGAATCACTGCATTTTCAAGACCGGCCATTATATTTCAAACAATTTGATAGTAAAAAGAGCCACTGTTAAGTTCGCCGTAGAGGCGCTTAAGGGGGGGGGGGGGATTTTTTTCCATGCCATTAACACATTGAAAAATTCAAAAATCTTTCATGCTAGAAATTCCTCCCCTCTTTCTCCTCATTCAAGCAGGTTTGAATTACTAGATTAAAAATACACCAAAAGAGTGCGTTCAAATGAACTGCTTTTCCCAGGGTATTTTTCTCTAAACACTTTCTTACAAATGCTCGCAAAAATGAAGTTTTAACAAGCATTGAAAATGAGTTTACTTGTCCAGATACTTGTAAATGAATTTTATTTCAGTACCGTATTTGAATTGATAATGTTCAAAATAGTGTTTATATTTCTTCATTTTCAACCAAACTTAAATGATGTGAATCTAGAAGATAATAATTGCACTGAGTGAGAAATCCACTAAAGGTATGATAAATCTATATATTTTTTAATCCATTTACTCAAACAGCACAACCGTTTGAAATTTCGCAATTATGAAGAAAACCATTAGAAATTTAGAAGGAAAGTTACCTCTGTTAACATGTCATTTAATTTTTACAAAAGATATTATTGAATATATAATTGAGTATACAGCATTGTACAATTTTCAGTTGTCTTACCGTTACCAGTATGTTATTTATGTTTCGTTTCAAAAATTCGTTTCAATTTAATTTAATTAAGTTTAAATTAAAATCAAATCAAGAGTACGCACTGTATTTATGCATTTCAAATGCACTGCAAAACGTATGTTAACCTATTAATGCCTGAATTATTTTCTTCTTTAAATTTAAATTTTGCATTTCCCACCACTTTTAAAACAACATTCATCTTATACATTCATTTGACTTATTCATTCAACATACATTCATTTTAACATTCATCTTAACTTATCGAGGAATTTTTCACGAGAAATAAAATATTTATTTATCCTCTTTTTTATTGGTGTGATAAGCGCTTACTTGAATTTTTTTTAACTGTCCCAAAAATGGGATGCTAGTCAGTAATGGGTTAATGAGTTAAATACACTATCTCATTAAAAAATACATAAAAAATGCTTTACAAGTACTATGCAAAGGATTGCGAATCTATTGCAAATTTGCTCAATTTGGCACACTGGAAACAATTTTTTTTCTTTTTGCATGCAACTGATTTTTGCTGATAACTGCGTAAGTTACCTTCAATGCATTTTGCCTAAAATATATAGGCAGTCAAAACGAATTTAATTATACTAGTACACCGAACCCGGAGTTCCCGGGTCACAAAGTAAAGGTGAAAACTTTTTAAAAAATTAAAATTGGAAAGTCTAATAAATTTTTTCTGCGTAATTGGCTTTTTAAACTGAAAATATGACACCCAGATGTTCTTTAAAATATATTTTTGTAAAGGTTAATTGATGTATCTTTTGTAAAATAAGTTTAAAACGAACTAAAAGTCATTAAATTCATAGATAAAAACGAAATAAAACCAACAACATTCACTGGGTTTTATAGCCAACGATTTACTGACATAACAGGTTTTTAATTACTATTTTTTTCAGTTGCTATGAAAAAATGACAACTAAAATGTACAGTGATCTGTTATTTTCCATGGAGAAAAGAGATAGATGGAGGTGCAGTATGCGATTAAAAAGGTTTGATGGGCATTATTCTTCCAATTTAAGTCTCTCATTCGACCCAAACAAAACAATCACGTGGAACAGACACCGATTTTTTTAACATCATTTTTTCTCTAAATGAAAAAGATCTGATTATATTTTAGCATCATAAAATAACATTTCATTGTATTATGAATTAAAATTGCATCGCTAAAAGTTTTCCTTTTTTGTGAAAGCACGCGGTTGTATTTGATGCAATGCAGCGAATTTTAGGGTTAAAGTTTTGGCCACTAAACTGCATCTCTATCTTTTTTTCTTTTTTACTCTATGGCTATTTTTCCTCTCTTTCCCACTTAAATGCGATACTCAAGTTGCCACCATTAGAGAAATTGAACCAAAAACTACAAAAAAATTAATATCTTAAAAACAAATTGAGATACAGTTTTCTAACAAACGGCATTTAAACGTGCATTTTTTTCTCTAAACAATGGTATAAAGATTGAAAACGTGCAATGTCTAGAAGTTTAAAAAATTACAATAGCGAAAATTGCAAAACCGAAATTTCATCGGAAAGTGTTGCCATTCAAAACATGACGTATGCGTTACGCACAGATACGTTTGTCCTTTATTATATAGATTTCACAAATCACAGCATTACAAATTTCAGTTTAGACATTGTGTAGAACACTTTTCTTGAAAATTCTTCGACATCTGTGCTTGCAAAGCCATTTTGCTTGTTTATAAAACTTAAAGGACTTCGATTTTTCAGTTTCCTTTTTCATAACAATTCAAATAGTAAATTCCTAATTGGCCCTCTTATATAGTCTAGTACAGTTGTATATATAGTAACTAAAAATAACAGAATGAGAACCAAATTCGTCTCGAATGCATAGAGCAGTAGAAGAAATCTTTATTTTTATTCTTTTAAATTATTAATAGGGTCAGGTGGGGTAATTATGACCACACCTATAATGGAGAAAATTGCGTATGGTAAAATTTTATTTCACGTTTAGATATTAACCTCATAATTTATTCATTTTAGGCATCCTTTATCACTATTCTGAAGCATTTTTGAAATCCAAATAGCAATTTGAAACAAAGTCTAGCAAAATTTTTAATAAACGGATTTGTCAGTTTGGCGTTCTAATGGTCTTAAATATCTCTAAACGACTGTGTGAGTAGCGTCTATACCCCGCCCCAAACTTTAGCTCATATCACAAATGCACCCAAGAAAATCCCCATGCTGCCGATAATGGGATTTAATAGTTTGATATCTGCGTTAATAAGAACAATTTTGAATTGCTCATTTTAGAAATATCTTCCATGCGACTTTCGTGCATATAGAGATTAATTTTTCGGTTTTAATGTCGTTAGTTAACGCGGGTTTGGCGAGTTTTATACATTTTAGTGATTCCTGCACAGCGAGTTTCGAGGATCCAGTGTTTTTTTCTTTTTTTTTTTTTTTTTTTTTTTTTTTTTTTTTTTTTGCTTGTTTAAATGGGGGCGCAGCACTCATACAGGCGTTAGTGATTCCGGTGTTGATGAGTTTCGTACATTTCAGTGATTCCTGCACAGCGAGTTTCGTGGATCCAGTGATGTTTTTTTGGTTTAAATGGGCGTGCAGGGCTCATACACGCGTTAGTGATTGCGGAGTTGGCGAGTTTCGTACATTTTAGTGATTCCTGCGCAGCGAGTTTCGTGGATCCAGTGATTTATTTTTTGGTTTAAATTGGCGCCCAGGGCTCATACACGCGTTAGTGATTGCGGAGTTGGCGAGTTTCGTACATTTTACTGATTCCTGCACAGCGAGTTTCGTGGATCCAGTGATTATTTTGGTTTTAATGGACGCGCAGTGCTCATACAAGTTTGTGATTGCGGCGTTGGCGAGTTTCGTGCATTTTAGTGTTTCCTGCACAGCGAGTTTCAGGGATCCAGTGATGTTTGTCTGTCTGTCTTTCTGTTTGTTTGTCTGTCTATCGGTTTGTTTTTCTGTCTGTTTGTTGATTTGTCTGTTTGTCTGTCAGTTTGTTTGTTCGTCTGTCTGTTTGTTTGTTCGTCTGTCTGTTTGTTTGTTCGTCTGTCTGTTTGTTTGTTTGTTTGTTTGTTTGTTTTTGTCTGTCTGTCTGATTGTTAGTTTGTTTGTTTGTTTTTGTCTGTCTGTCTGATTGTTTGTTGGTTTGTTTGTTTATCTGTTTGTCCGTTTGTCGGTTTGTTTCTTTGTTTGTTTTTACGTCTGTTTTTGTCGGTTTATTTGTTTGTCTGTCTGTTTGTTTATTTTTTGCCTGTCGGTTTGTTTTTTATATCTGTTTGTTTGTTTGTTTGTTTGTTTGTCTTTTAATTTGTTTGTAGTTTGTTTTTTTATTTGTCTGTTTGTTTATTTCTTTGGCTTTTTGTCGGTTTGTTTGTTTGTTTGTTTTCTGTCTGTTTGTTTGTCTGTTTGTATGTTTGTCTCTCTGCTTGTTTCTTTGTTTATTTGTAGTATCGTCAAGAAACGCCAAAAAACCATATTTTCCATATGAAAAAGGGAAAGCAAGAAACCATATTTTCAGTTTAAAAAGGGAAAATATCGGCAGCAAGGAGATTTTCTTGGGTGCATTTGTGATATGAGCCAAAGTTTGGGGCGGGGTATAGACGCTAGTGACTGTGTGTAGGTAAGTATAAAGAGGAAATACAGTGCTCATCATTGCCCCTCTAATGGTCTTATATAATTACTCCCAAACTTTTGTGATTATGAATTTTTGATGGGGTAATTATAACCATCCTTTTAACTTAAAAAGAAAAAAAGCTATGATAATTAAAACTTTTAAGGAGTGTTCTTAAAAGTTTAAAGGTACTTCCTATGTACTAAAAACACTACTTATCCAAATAGAAACAAGTAAAAAAAATAACAATGTTGAAACTATAAAAAGTGCTCATAATTACCCCGCCTGAACCTACTGATATCAATGTGAATGTTTTTATTATTAAGTTCAGCCATCATACTAACTAACTCAAGAGTCGAATTTAGGACAAGAAGGCATCATTTTAATAAAAATTCAATAAAATTTAATTCTTTATTAAATATATTTAAAGCTACAAAGTTCTTGATGTGTTAGAATGTTAGTAAACAAATTTTCTGATATTTTTGGCAAGCTCATTTGAAAGTTTCGTCTTTCCTGCATTGTTAAAAAATTTGCAGCATTCTGTCCAGTCATTCGACTTTTTTTTTTTTTTTTTTTTTTTTTTTTGAGAAAATGGCTACATAACCGTAATTTAACTATATTCTGACCATAAACAGCCAATTATATGGTCAAAACAGCGTTAAATTACGGTTATGTAACATCTTTTTCAAAAATCAGTGAAACGTCTGAACAGAATGCTGCAAATTTGCAATTATGTCTGTGCAGTAGGATATAATGCAGCACAATTTAACATAAACTTCAAAAAGTTTTACGAAAAGTAATCTTTTGCGCTTACCTCCATGACGACGAATAGTGCAGCGAAGAACATCAGTGTCGACCATTCGACTCTAGCGAACACACTCTCCAAATCATCCAAGTCAGCGAGGATCAGGAGACTGATTGCTCCTAGCAGAGCGATCCAACCTGAAACAGATACACACAAGTTTTAAATTGAATGTGAAGCATAACAAATGAGGTGCATTCGTATTATAACGAAGTTTTTAAAATATTCAGATCTTACTGTAGTATACAGTACTTCGGATACAGTATAGAGATCGAAATTTTTTGGGTGTTCCTGTAAATACTATTTGCTTTATTTTATACGGGAAGTAAGTTGTATTAAACTTCAACAACGTATATCAATTTCATAAAATGTGGAATAGTTTAATATAATTAAAACACACCCCAAACAATGCTTCCTCGTATACCATTATGTAGTGGAATACTTTTGTGTGGCCCTGTAAATTAATAATAAATATTCTTTGTATCACAGATTGTATAGAATGCATATTTTAGTATATACTTCATAAATTCATGTCAATTCTATTATATCCAGAAGAGTGTAATATCATTAAAATATACTTGAAACTATTTTTTCCTATTGGCCGTAATGTAGCAGAATACTTTCGATTGTCCTTGTAATTGAACTATTCATCCGATTTTCATAAAATTTGAAATGACTCAACAAAATTATGCAAAAACTATAGATTTTAAATCCCAAATAATTTGATCTATTATATGCGGACAGACAGACTGAACTATAAGTACAACCTATTTATACAGGGTGAGTCATAAATATCGAAACAATAGGCTATCTCTTCAAATATTGCCCCTAGACCCATACTTCCAATTGAAAAAATTCATAAAAAAGGTGAAATTTCTGATAACATAAATTGCAACTCCATGGGGGGTCTATTTGAAAGAATACGAAAATTAAATTTTTATACGGCCCCAGTAGGTCAAAATTCCCAATTAGGAAATTATTCCTTATCCATTCCTAAATTGAACAAAACAAATTTCATCTCCGTACCTAAAAATCCCACAGAGATATTAAATTCCAAAATCCTCAAAAATTCCTGACTTACACCACTTTTCCCCGCCTCTAAACTGTGATTTCTTCTCTGTGATTCAACGCTTGTTAGGGAACATTCACAAATTGCAAATTGATAAAAATCGGTTTAAGATAGCGCTTTTTCTTTGGACATAAAATAGCAACGTATAGTTTTTACGCTAAATTGGTACACCAGACGTCTGCTCAGTTCGAAATATCTAGGTCAAATCTCAAACCGACCCATAGGGGAAAAAGTTCGGCGTGGCCTGAAAAAATGTCAACATCATAACCCGGACCGGTCTGGAAAATAGTTTAAATCATAGCCCGGTTCAGTCGCAAATTTCTACATAGTTTTTTAATTCGGCGTGGGAAAAAAATATTTCATATGGAGGAGTTCTGACCAAAAAATTATTTTATAGCTTTTCGTTTTTTATATTTATACTTTTTATTATTAAAGAAGGGCCAAAGGCTGTAATATATTTATTTTATCAATGAATCTCTATTTATATGTAAATGTTTCACTTATATTTCAATATCGTTAAACCATATCCCATGCGTTGGAAACTCTGAAAAATGTTATACACTAAAACTTTTTAAGACGGAATCACATAGGAAAGAAAAAATACGTTATAGACAGATGCTCTCCCTAGAAGATGCAATTGGAGCTTATTTTCTTTTCAGGTAATATTGCATTTATTTTGCATGGATCAACATATTTTCAGTTTAAGACAGAATTCCGTCATAGGCAGATTTTTTTTCACTGGTTTTATTGTATTGAATTTTTTTTAGCCTTTGAATAATCTATTTAAAAAAATAAATTTTAAAAAGTTTTTTTTTTTTTTTTTTTTTTTTTTTTTTGGTAAAAGAAAAGTTTTAAAATCTATATGTTTTTCGTAAAAAAGTTCGATTGAGCCGAATTTTATTTATTTTATGTACGTATTAAGTCAGTCAGAGACAGTGATTTTAATACGGGTTTTGTCAAGACCGGGTTTGAAAATTTCATCCAGAGTGCACCTAAGTTGAAGGAAGTAGTCCCCTCTTTTATGAAAATTACGCTAGGCTCGGCCTGGCGGGTCTTCCGAAAAAAGTAACATCTCGATCCTGTCCCTACCTGGGCCCAGAATACAGATTTTTTAACATCCTCTGGAGGACGATAAAAAGCCTGAAGTTATCAAAGGTAAATTTAAAAAGAAAAAAAAAAAGACTTAATCTCCATCTTAGACAAAGCATTTTTTAAAATAACTGACGGACATTTAAACAATACACTTCGTTTTTCTGCATAATGAATTTTTTATCCTCTATTTCTTGTCTTTAAATTATTAAATGTTAAGAATTTTTATAAGAAAAAAGAACTTGAAACACGTCATTTTTGATTTTTTTACATTAATTTATTTTCGGCAAATTTGAAAAAATGTTTACTTTTAAAAAAATGTTTGTTTTTGAAAATATGATTTTATTTTAAAGTTATATTATTTTTTCAATAAATATTTTTAATAGTTTTAAAATTAATATAAAAAAAACCTTGGAACAAAACTAAAATCATTTTTCATCTTTAATTAAATGGAAAGAAATTGAAATCCGATAAATAATGTTACGAGTTATAACGATTTTTGATTGTCCCATTTAAACCAGTACTAACCACATGAAACTTTTACAAATTGTATGAGAAATTTTAGAATGTGATTTTCTTAGCAAATTATAATGCTAACCATCACAAAAAAAGAAAAAAATCAGAATTCTAACTCAAGAAATATATTTTTTACGCGTTTTCTAGAATTGTTAAAGTGACATTGTTTTTTGAATTGCGCGCTTTTTAATTTGTGTCTAATCCCTTAAAACCTGATGAATTTTTTAAACGGCTATAACTTTGCGAATTTTGGAGATATGAAGATGCAACTTTTTGTGTCTTATTCAGGACTGAATAAAGAAAGTTTTCCTAATTGGAATTTTTGTCCTATGGGGGCCGTATAAAAATTTTATTTTCGTAACTTTTCAACTAGACCCCCCATGGAGTCTCAATTTATCTTATCAAAAATTTCACATTTTTTTATGAATTTTTGCAATTGGAAGTATGGGTCTACGGGGAATATTTAAGGAGATAGCCTATTGTTTCGATATTTATGACTCACCCTGTATAATTACGAACGCACCTAAAATATTCTTATCTTGATGTACTTCCAATGCAGTATAATGGCCGAAATATTTTGTGTGTCCCTGTAAATACGGTCTGTTTTCTACTATACAGGAAATAACATGTAATAATACTCAGTAACATATAACAATTTCATGAAATTTTAAATAGTTTAATACAATTAAAACGCACACCTAACAATGTTCTTCCTATACTATTGTGTAATGGAATACTTTTGTGTGGCCCTGTAAATAAATAACAAGTATTCTTTGCACCACGGATCGTACAAAATGTATATTATAACTTATACTTCATACATGCAAATCAATTCTATTATGTTCGAAGGAGTGTAACACCATTAAAATGCACTTGAAATTTTTTTTTCTCATTGACCATAATGTAACGGAATACTTTTGATTGTCCCTATAATTGAACTATGCATCCGATTTTCATAAAATTTGAAATGACTCAATAAAATTAAGAATAATTATATATTTTAAATTTCAAACGAGTCAGTTGAGTAGTTTTTGAGTTGTTAAATGCGCACAGACAGACGGACAGACGGACTGACTGAACGTCAACTATAGGTGCTACGTATTTACATAATTACTAACGCCCCTAATGAACATATTTGCCAGTGTGAATGTTTTATAGCTTTGTAAAAAAAACTATAAAACGTAGTGTTGATATAGGAGTATATACTAAAAAAGTATGAATAGGTGTACCACAAACGTCAAAAAACATTTGAAGACTAAATAATATCAAATATTACTATTCTATATAACTATTTTCAACACTTCCTAACAACGTTAAAAAGTGTTCATGAATTCGGTTTGCCGTCTGTCCTCGGTCTAACTCTCGTAAATATACTTTGCGAGATTGCCGGATTGCCTTGATTTCGAGATTTCAGAATGTTTTGAATTTTTTGGATTTTGTTGGCGTTTACCCTAGCAAGATCCGTATTTCGAATGAAGTTAGTAGCATGTTTAGTTTATTTACAGGGATAGTCAAAAGTATTCCGTTGCATTACGGTCAATAGGAAAAACCGTTTCAAGTGAATTTTAAAGGCGTTACATCCTTTCAAACATAATCAAATTTATATGCATTTATGAAGAGCACTAAAATATGCATTTTACAGTATATGCGATGCAAATCATAGTTATTCCTTTTTCAGGGCTACATAAAAGAATTCCATTGCATAGTGGAATGGTGAGGGGACTGTTTGCGGCGTATTTTAATTACGTTAATCTAATATTATCCTAATCTGTTTTTTTTTGTGTGTGTTGTTGTTGTTGTTGTTTTTTTTTTGTTTTTTTTTTTGTGAATTTAATTCGATACTCACAATAAAAAAAGTGCACATTTAAACTTCATTTAGCATTTTGTAAATCTAAATTCAGCGCATTTTTGTAGAGCGTAACTAAAACAACCCTTGTTCAAAGTTTAAATTTGACTTTGTGCTAAGCGCGCTTCGGAAGAAGATCACAAAGTTGCAACAGCATATTTTTTCAGACATATACTTAATTAATTCTTAAAGACACGGGAGGCGTATTGAGCGATCTACTCAATGCAAACAAGTCACGAGTTCCCTATGTATGTGATTAACTCCAATTAAATTATTCTGTTTTTAACAATTTGGCGTTTATTGTTTTAGGCTGCTACTGGGCATTGTATTACACAAATATATCATCACAAGTTGTTATCAAGGCTTTAAAAGCCAAAGTACATAAAGTACGTCAACAAAATTATTATATATACCCATACCGTCCGTGTTTTTAAGGGTTAATATCTCAGCTATTTACCGACGATTTTTTTCGAAATCCATTATCAACTATGCTTTTATACTTCTGTTTTCTTTTCATTTCCTACTCCATATTATAAAAATTGAAATTAGGATATGTTTAGAACTTATGTAAGAGCAATAAAAGTGAAAGATTGCACTGTGAACTTTCTGTATTTTTGAAGGAGCTCCATATACCCTATGTTTCTCAAATAAAGCTATTATGTATACTCTCTACTTATACCTCTACCTATAGAGTTTACTTTCTATTTTTACTACAAACCACTGTGATAAGTATGGACCATTTTTCTACCTTTATTCTCTATCCAATGGCCCTGACATACGGGGAAGTAGTACGCAGGACACAAAGGATGCTAATTTATTTGACCTTTTACTAACATGTATATTTTTGTTATTTATGTATTAATTTTGTCATATTCGCTGACTTGAATATCAGAGATAATCTGTCTGAAGAAATCCTATTTTATTCGCGTCTGTAATGAAAGAAAGGTGGCGCTTTTCTCACTGCTATTGTTTGTAAACAGTCCCACGTGCACGCGGTTATCCCTGCCGACTTCTGCTTGTGCTTGGCTCGTGTAAATTGGTTGCTTGTGGATTTTTTAAAAGTCTTTTAATGAAAAATCAGCTTACTTTAGTGCAAATTTTAAATTTCATGGAGAGTTATAAGCGGGGTATATGTTTGACTGAAGCGGTCTAAATTTTCGCTTCAAATCATTTAGAAATGTACAAGATAAAGTGTAAATGAGAAAATGACATGCAGATTGAAGCTGCATGCATTCTATTAAGTGTAATTAAACAAAGTCCGTACACTAGAAGCTAGTTTTACGTTATTAGGATGAGCGAAACGAATCCTCTACTAGGCCACTCAAATTACATTTTGTCGTACAATTTACAAAAAAAATATTCAATATTTTGGCTTCAAATTAAACACAAAAATAAATTAGGATCTGTAGATTTGCACAATATAATTTTTTTTCAGGAAAACATTAAAAAATATTATCTATAAATTTAAAAAACCTAGCTTTTTTTTTTTTTTTTTGGTCATCAGCCCTGAGCTTTCTACAGGACCGATTTTGATAATTATTTTTTTAATGACTAGGGGGGCCCCGCCCCCCTGCTCGCTATGCTCGCCAACCCCCCGCGGCAGAGTGGGAGGCGACACAAAAGACATCCATAATATGAATAAGCAGTTGCAGGCCTTTCAAATGATGTGTCACACAACTGGTGTTGTAAAGAAATTAAAAATGTGACCCCCCTGGGGGGCAGAGTGGGGGTTACACACAAGACATCCATAAAATGAATAAACAGTTGCAGACCTTTCAAATGATGTGTCACACAATTGGTGTTGTAAAGAAATTACAAAATGCGCCCCCTCTGAGGGCAGAGGGGGGTTACACACAAGATATCCATAATATGAATAAGCAGTTGCAGACCTTTCAAATGATGTGTCACACAACTGGTGTTGTAAAGAAATTAAAAATGTGACCCCCCTGGGGAGAGCAGAGTGTGGGGGTGACACACAAGACATCCATAATATGAATAAGCAGTTGCAGACCTTTCAAATCGTGTGTAACACGACTGGTGTTGCAAAGAAATTAAAAATGTGTCCCCCTTGGGGAGCAGAATGGGGGATAACACACAAGACATCCATTATATGAATAAGCAGTTGCAAACCTCTCAAATGATGTATCAAACGACTGGTGTTGTACAGAAATTAAAAATTAGGCGAAATATTACAGTTATCGCCAAGTTGACGTCACTTTTGACAACTAATTTTGGTCGCCAAATTTGGCGATATATCGCCAAGTTGGCGACAAACTTGGCGATTGTTGGCGATAGTAGCCTTTCCTTTCTTTATGGTAACCCATACGGCGATGCATAGACGGAGCCATTTCCTGATTGGTCTATTCGACTCATGGAAGGAGCGGACAACCCGGATTCGTTAGTTCCGGAAATCTTCCACATCAGCATCATTCCAGGAGTCATTCCTTTTAAGGCTAGTTTTTTTTTACTATAGAAGGAAAGCTGTTTATGTGTAGATGTGCCCATTTTGGTCAATTTTTAATTCATTTCAATTTTTATATTTTATTTTTAATTTTAAAAGGTTTTATCATGACATTTCTTCAAAAAGTGGCAACAGGTTAAGCTTTTCTCAAAATTTATTTTGTTTCATTATTTTCCACCAATCAGGAGCTTGATCTCTTCGGGGAATGTATAATCGCATTTCAAACAAAAAAAAATAAAGGTTTTCGTTAAATTTAATCATAATAACATGATTGCACATAGTTATTCGCTGCAATACACAGATTATTTACTGAGTAATATTATTAAGTATTATGTAAGGCTAGTTTTTTTTTACTATAGAAGGAAAGCTGTTTATGTGTAGATGTGCCCATTTTGGTCAATTTTTAATTCATTTCAATTTTTATATTTTATTTTTAATTTTAAAAGGTTTTATCATGACATTTCTTCAAAACAGTGGCAACAGGTTAAGCTTTTCTCAAAATTTATTTTGTTTCATTATTTTCCACCAATCAGGAGCTTGATCTCTTCGGGGAATGTATAATCGCATTTCAAACAAAAAAAATAAAGGTTTTCGTTAAATTTAATCATAATAACATGATTGCACATAGTTATTCGCTGCAATACACAGATTATTTACTGAGTAATATTATTAAGTATTATGTAAGTAAAATAACAGAAGATAAACTTTAATAAAATATAATATCTAAAGTGAAATTTTGTCGATGGAGAAAATGTCGTCATACAGAAACTGGATAAATTTATTCCATAAATATAATATACATTGTTATAGGTGTGTCAGTGATGATGTCATATTCACTGACTTTAATTCCTGCATCTAAATAAAGTTAACTTCTATTAATTTAAAGGTCCGTGGTGTGCACAAATTATAATATTTCTATAAACTGTGCCATTTCTATTTAATTATAATGAATATTTTATGAAACTAAAGAATTCTTAGATAACTACATAAATCACGCTTTTATTTAAGAAAATATGAATATTTCTGAATGTGTAAATGATGTCATATTAGAAAAAAAGAATAAAACCTGTGATATGCCGGTATTACTATATTTCTATCTTACATAATATCAAAAAATAATTAAAATCATTTCATTGTATTAAGTTATTGCTTTAAAAAAACCTGCATTTCAGCAACAAATACAAAAATTTTATTCTTTTTAATAACAGAGATATCGTTTTTTTCCGTTGCCATAACAATAAAATTAATTTTTACAAGTTCATGGAGGATACAAAAAAATAAATAAATTAAATTTATTGCAAGTGCTGTAAATGTGTAGGGGGTTGGTTAGGCAGTTTAGTAAGTCCCTGTTTCCATTATAATTAAAATGTTTCATTGATATTATAATTATTGTACAGTTATCAAGTGATACTTAAACGGAGAAGAAATAAACTATGCAGATATTGTTACATATGTTGACATCAGTTATTTGTAATTTATCTAACTGTGATTTTATAATATTCAAGATATAACTGTGATTTATAATATTTTATATAACTGTGATTTAATGTTCTACGTAACTGTGATTTATTATATTTTATGTAACTGTGATTTGGTAACATGTTTTATCTGTAACTGTATGATTAACTGTAGCAGCAAGTAGACTGTCAGTTGAATGTTTTGCCATGATGCTGTGTGCACAAGCTAGTCTCAATGCTAAAGTTTAAGCATGTAATTATTGTAAATAAAGTTTTATTTTACTTAAAATATTACTGAATATAGTTAGTAATTAACTAACAAAACATGGTGTCAGGATGAAAAATGATCCATGTGTTGTATTTTGTCTGATGCAAAGGGATTGAACTTTGTTTATCCATGTGACAATCTCTGAGTTGGAAACAGGCTTGAGATTGTTGTGGTCTCTGTGTGAGAAACTGGCAAAGTTTCTTCATTTTATTTATTGTTATCATATGAACTAAGTGTTCCCTGAGAAAAAAAAATGGAGATATTCAAGCCACCAGGTGATATTAGTTTCACTTGCAACAATCTAGCTGAAGCATGGACAAAATGGACTGAAAAGTTTGAAAATTATCTTATAGCATCTGAGAAAGTGGACAAGGCTGACACAGTAAAGATTGCAATTTTACTTAACTTCTTGGGTGATGAAGGAACAGAAATTTTTAATACATTCAAAGCTGGTGAAAACAAAAGCAAGGAAAAATTCAAAGATGTTATGGAAATGTTTACAGACTATTGTATCCCAAGAAGGAATGTTGTCTTTGAACGATTCAAGTTTTTTTCTTGTTCTCAAGATGAAGGTCAGCAGGTGGACAATTATTTAACTGAATTAAAGACTTTGTCTTCTACTTGTAGCTTTGGTGATCAAGAGGAAAGTCTTGTCAGAGATAGACTAGTTTTGGGTATTCGAGAAAAATCCTTACTGGAGCGATTGTTGAGCGAGCCTGACTTGACGCTACAGAAAGCGGTGGATTTTTTAAGAGCAGCAGAGACGAGTAAACTTCAAATTGAAACTGTTGAGTCTACTTCCCAAGTTCATGAAGTGAAAAAGAGTAGTGAAAAAGTTGTCAAAGGGACAGCAAAGTTCAAAAAGGACATTATTAGTGTCAAAAACTGTGCAAGGTGCGGAAAAGATCATAAAAAGTATAACTCTCCTGCGTATGGGAAACTGTGTGCTAAATGCAAGGGTAAGAATCACTTTGCGGCTATGTGAAAAGCAGTGGTGAAAGCTAATTATAAAACAGTAAACAATATAGAAAGAGACTGTGATGATTTTAATTTATTATACATCGACAGTGTGTCAGAGCAAGTGATGGACTCTAGTTCTGATTGTGAATTGGTAAGTGTTAATTCTTTAGATAATATGTGGTTAAAGAAAATTAATGTTGAAAATAATTTGATTGAATTTAAACTTGATACAGGGGCTGAAACTAATGTGCTGCCATTGTCTGTATATAAAAATATGAATTTTCCATCAAATGTTACATTAAATAAGACTTATATTACATTAATTTCTTATGGTAATTTTAAATTAATACCAGAGGGTGAGTTATTGCTGCATTGTACTGTAAATGAAAGTGATAATGTTTTATTGAAATTTATTGTAGTTAATGTGTCATCTAAGCCTATTTTAGGGTTAAAAGCATGTCAAATGTTAAATCTTATTAGAAAAATTGATGAAATTCAAGCTAGTTGTAAGCAAAATGTTATAAATGCATACAGTGAGGTATTCAGAGGTTTGGGTAGATATACTGGTGACCCATATCACATTGAGTTAAAGCCTGAAATTAAACCAGTAGTAGATCCTCCTAGGTGGGTTCCTTTAGCTCTTAATAAGAAACTTAAAGAGACTTTGGGTAATTTGGAATCTAAGGGTGTGATAAGAAAAGTAAACAAACCTACAGACTGGGTAAATAGTCTTGTGATTGTTGAGAAACCTGATGGGAGTTTGCGAATCTGTTTGGATCCTAGAAATCTCAATAAAGCGATAAAAAGAGAGCATCACATTATCCCTACTGCAGAAGAATTAATTAGTAGGTTGGAGGGGGAAGAAGTGTTTTCTGTTCTCGACTTAAAAGATGGGTTTTGGCAAGTGCCATTAGATGAAGAAAGTGCAGATTTATGTACTTTCAATACTCCATTTGGGAGATATCAATTTTTATGCATGCCTTTCGGAATTGCATCTACTCCTGAGGTTTTTCAAAAGAGGAATTTAAACTTATTCAATGACATTAAAAATGTAGAAATTTATTTTGATGATGTCATAATTGCAGGAAAAAATGAACATGAGCATGATATAACATTAACAAAAGTTTTGAATAGAGCAAAAAGCTATAATGTTAAATTTAATCCTGAAAAATTCCAATTCAAAGTTCCTGAAGTTAAATATGTAGGTCAAATAATTTCAAAAGAGGGAATCAAAGCTGATCCGCAGCATATTAAAGCAATTACTGGTATGGAAACTCCAACTGATAAGGCGGGTGTTAGAAGGTTCCTGGGCATGGTAAATTATGTATCTAAATTTATACCGAATGTGTCTAGTATAACTTCTCCCTTAAGAAATCTTATAAAAGATAAAGTAGAGTTTAATTGGGTTGCAGAGCATGAAGCAGCTTTTAAACAAATAAAGGATTTGTTGAGTTCCTCAACTGTTTTGAAAGTATTTAGTAGTTCAAAGGAAGCTATTATTCAGTGTGATAGTTCGAAAGATGGTTTGGGAGCTTGTCTTGCACAAGAGGGTCACCCGGTATCCTATGCCTCCAGAAGTCTCACTGAAACAGAGCAAAATTATGCTCAAATAGAGAAGGAAATGCTTGCTATTGTGTTTGCGATACAAAAGTATCATAATTTTGTGTATGGAAAAAAATTTACTATTCAAACTGATCATAAGCCTCTTACTAGTATTGTAAATAAACCAATGTGTAAAATTTCTACCAGGTTACAAAGAATGTTGTTAAAATTATTAAAGTATCAAGTTGATATTAAATATTTAAAAGGTACTGAAATGTTTCTGGCAGATACTCTTTCTAGGGCATATCTTAAAGATAAAGTAAATGATGATCTTGATATGTTAAATGTTATTCATACTGTAAAACAACTTTCCATGAGTGAACGAAGGCTGGCTCAATTTAAGGATTCTATTCAGTTAGATCCTGAATTAAAGTTAGTTTATGAGTATTGTGAAAAGGGTTGGCCTGATCATGTTCGCAAAGTTCCTAATAATATTAAACAGTATTTTAAATTTAAAAGTGACTTGTATATTGAATGTGGTTTATTATTTAAAGACTCTAAAATTGTTGTACCATCTTCACTTAGAAATGAAATGTTGTCATTAATCCATGAGGGACATTTTGGTAAAGAAAAGAGTAAAATCAGGGCAAGAGATATTATGTATTGGCCTGGAATGTTTCAAGACATAGAATCTTTGGTAATGAAATGTGAAGTCTGTCAAAAATTTCAAAGAGCAAATGTTAAAGAGCCTCTTCTGTCACACGTAATCCCTAATAGACCATTTGATAAGTTAGGTATTGACATTATGGAATATGGAAATGTAAATTACCTTGTTATTATATGTTATTATTCAAAATGGATTGAAGTAGAAAAATTAAGTAGTAAGAATGCAAAAGAAATTATTAATAAGTTAAAAGTGTGTTTTTCTAAATTTGGGGTTCCTTCCGTGATTGTCAGTGACAATAATCCATTTAATAGTTTGGAATATAAGACCTTTGCCAGGGAATGGGACTTTGATTACAATTTTGCAAGTCCAAGATACCCTAGAAGTAATGGCATGGCTGAAAAAGCTGTTGGTATTGTTAAGGCAATATTTAGAAAGGCTTTTGAAGATAATAAAGATTGGGTAGTTGGAATGATGGAATATAGAAATACGCCTATTTCGGGTTTGAACTTATCCCCCGCTCAATTGATGTTTGGTCGAAGACTAAAAACTAAAATTCCAATACACAATAAACTGTTAAACTCAGAAATATTTAAAAATGTAGAGGGGAGAATGATAGGTAAACAAGAAAAGCAAAAACGTTACTATGATAAGAGTACTAGGGTACTAAAACATTTTAATCCAGGTGATACTGTAAGCACATATAATTTTAATCAGAAAACATGGGAACCTGCTCATATAATTTCTAAATGTAAACAACCTAGGTCATATGTTATTCAAATTGGCTCTGGTAAGAGACTTGTGAGAAATAGGGTACATTTAAGGCCATCACAGATTCCATTTGAAATTGAAAGAGAATTTGATATGCCTAAAGAACCTGTACCCCATTCTAATGTAATTACTAGTGTTCCCCCAGTAACGGATACATCTCAGTTATCCCAAAAAACAAACATATCCCAAAAACAAACAAGGTCTGGGCGCGTCGTAAAAAGACCCCAATATTTAAATGACTATGTGTAATTAAAAATCTTCAAGGAGGGGTGTTACATATGTTGACATCAGTTATTTGTAATTTATCTAACTGTGATTTTATAATATTCAAGATATAACTGTGATTTATAATATTTTATATAACTGTGATTTAATGTTCTATGTAACTGTGATTTATTATATTTTATGTAACTGTGATTTGGTAACATGTTTTATCTGTAACTGTATGATTAACTGTAGCAGCAAGTAGACTGTCAGTTGAATGTTTTGCCATGATGCTGTGTGCACAAGCTAGTCTCAATGCTAAAGTTTAAGCATGTAATTATTGTAAATAAAGTTTTATTTTACTTAAAATATTACTGAATATAGTTAGTAATTAACTAATAAAACAGATATTTTCGAATTCGTCTTCCGGGGTATAATATTAAATTCCTAAACAATTTGACATTTAAATAATATTTAAGGTTTAGAAACCGCATTAAAAAAGATTTGTAGCTGAAGTTAATTTCAACATAATAATTTATGAGTTGTTTTCCTTATTTTTTGTTATTTTCTGAAGTTTGTGTATCTTCATCATGAAAAGCTATGTTATCCCTATTTTAAGAGGTGGCAATTGTTTATTTCGCTCAGTATTTTACTGTCTATATAAGATTGATATATATCATACCTAATATATATTCTTTTCCGTCGAGTTTCGACGGGTGCAGCTAGTTTTAATTAATTTATTTTACATGCATTTCCAATACGGACGCATTTTAGAAAATAAATAAAAAATGAAACGCGTATATTTTCAGAAAAAAATATAAATCATGGAGTAAGTAATTATAGATAGAATCATGATTAATTTAATAAATAAAACATGTTTTCATTATTCCGCAAAATCGTTTGCACAGATGACACTTAAACATTTTAAAAGAATTGTATTATGGATTTTTTTTTTTTTTTTTTTTTTTGTAAAGTGGCAACAAAAGAACTGTAAACAATAAAATTAATTGTTAAATTCGTTATATAAATGAAAAATTAAAAGAACTGCTTGAAGTTGTTGCCTCGATTCAAGCTTTTTATAAATGTACTAAAGTAAAGTTGGCCGATTCAGAAACGACAAATGGACTTTAACCATTTCTTAATTCACCATTTGGATCTAAAATAATGTTTCGTTCTTATTTGTGGACCGAAAAAGATTTAGTAAACGGGACTTTAGACTTTGTTGCACGTATTAAAGAAAATCACAAACCACAAGTCCAGATATCGCGACTAATCATGGATAAATTTGAATACTACAGTAATTTAACTTATAAGAATTGGTACGTACCAATTCCCTCAATAATTAAATTCTGGAAAATTGGAAGCATAAATTGCTCAAGGAAAGAATTTCTTCTGCAGTTAGCTTTTGCTGTACAATTCATCACTCCCAAGGTTTAACATTAGATGAAGCAGTTGTAGATATTGAGAATATATAGACACCAGTTGGCTTAAAAACGTACGTAACGTTGTCGAGAGTGAAAATCCTTCAAAATTAAGCATTCAATAGAAATTTTCCATACGAAAAAACTACAATATCAAAAATTCTCGTACGCTAACATGTATAAAAACGAAGAAATTAGAATAAAAAGTTTTACAGTTAAAAATTCATAGTATCAACGAGAGCAGATTTCAAATGTTTTTCCAGAAAATAGGATTTTGAACAAGTAACTTTCTTCAAGCTCCCTTCAAATATATTATTCTAAAATAGCTATCAAAGATTATTTGATGTTATTTACAAAGATTGGAAACATGCATATTTCAAACAACTTTAAAAAACACCAGTGGCTACTGGAAATAGTAAAAACATATTTAAAAGAGTTTTTAGTTGAAAATTTAAAAATATTTTGTAAAAGTTTTCTTCGAAAATATTTTATTATGCCAGTCTTACATCATAGACAAAAAATTAAAATGCGCCAAAACATAAAATAACGTTTTTGTTTAATAAAGATGCAAAAATAATATTAAACTAGTTGGATGTGCCAATCCCAAAACTTTCTTCTATCTCATACGTACATTTTAATATTTAAAAAAAAAAATAGTTACTCATTTTAATGCTTTAATAATTTTAATTCAATACGATACCAACTTTGATTTTCATCTTAAATTTCTGCTTCAATCAATTAATCGGAGTAAAAACGAATTTCCGTCTCTGCACGAGCCGATGGACAATAGAATGATAGGAAGATTTTTTTTTTTCAAATTCAGGGTGGACCTACTTGCCTTACCAAAAAACAATCATATACAAAAAATTTAGTTCAGTTCTAGAACTAAATTCATACACTTTTATGCGGTGCAATATTGAAAATGGCATAAAATTCGCTATTGCAGCGCCCTTTCCCGTCGGATTTTTTTTCAGATTCAGGGCGATCTAACTAGCCATAGCCATACACTTACACAAAAAATTTCGTTCAATTCGATGCATAACTTCATGTACTTTTGGTCGGTACAATATTGAAAATGGCACAAAAATCGCGATTGTAGCGCCCCTTTCGACGGATTTTTTTCAAATTCAGGGAGGTCCAACTAGCCATTGTCATACACTTACACAAAAAATTTGGTCAAATTCGATGCATAACTTCATATACTTTTGGTCGGTACAATATTGAAAATGGCACAAACATCGCGATTGCAGCTTCCTTCCTGCGGATATTTTGCAAATTCAGGAAGGATCAACTAGCCATAGTCATACACTTACACAAAAAATTTGGTCAAATTCGATGCATAACTTCATATACTTTTGGTCGGTACAATATTGAAAATGGCACAAAAATCGCGATTGCAGCGCCCCCTTCCGGCGGAATATTTCAAAACTGAAGGAGGACCTGCTTGCCACGGCCAAAAACATTCACGAAAAATTTCGTTCAATTCTATGCATAACTTCATACACTTTTTGATGTTAGAATGGCGACATACACACAGACAGACACACGGACAGACAGACATTTTGTAAAAACATGTTTTTTGGAATCTCTGACCCCTAAAACGTGTATATCCGTCGAAAACCGGAAGTCGAAAACAATTTCGATTACAATACTTTCTTCTATTGAAGTTAGAAGAAAGTAAAAATATTGTTATTTTCAAACATCTGTTTTGTAAAATAATGCTTCGCGAATCCAAACAAAGCATGGCTTTTGCTAGTTTAATAAGGAAAACGAATAAAATATGCTAAATATTCCAGTTGATAAAAATAAAACGTGAAAACGCTGTGTTTGAGTTTTCTAATACTGTTACAGGTGAGTGCTGTTTTGTTTATTTCATACATCGCCTGTACCATTTCAATTTACTTTGCATGTATTTTTTAAAATATTATTATTTAATTTTAAACGAATGTTTTATAATGGGACAAGACTTTTCAGTGCATTTCAAGAAAATAAGAATATAAAGTCATACAGCTATCTATTATGCATGATGTTGAGTAAATTAGAAATTTAATAGTGTAAGGAGATTAATTTAAAGAAAATTTTGGTATGTAGTTTTAGTATTTGAATACATTTTTATTCCTATTAACATTATGACACATTAAGCATCTATTGTCACCTAATTCTACAGCAATAAGATTTTTTGTTTTATGTTTGTGATGTAGGGTGTAAAAAATAAAAAACTTTTTTTTTTAATTAAAAATGAATTTTTATGATTGCTTTTCTATGTTAAGGCAATGAATGGCTGTCAAAATTGTAGATTTTTAAAATACCCAAATCGATAATTAAAATGTATTGAAGATTATTATTATCTTTAATTAATAAAATTATGGATAGTAACAGGATAAATATAAAAACAATAAATAAATTATTTTATTATTTAATTTAATGCAGCATAAGCAGTATTGAATTCGGACATTTTTCTCTTGGAGAGATTTCTATGGCTCCGGGGGGGGGGGGGAAGGGGCGGAATTATACCTTTTGACCATTGGAACACAAAAACTAAAATCTTCCGGGGGGGGGGGCAATTAATGCTTCAGGGAAGGGTGCTCCTTTTGGGCCACCATCTGAATTCAACACAGTGTATAAACATTCAATTAATAGAATTCATAGAATATGACTAATTGTCTGAGCGAAGCGAAGTCTTTATACTCAGAGATACGTAACGATATTAAAAGTCAAAAAAATTCTTTCGTCAAGCAAATCTCAAAAAGTACTTGTCGGATTTTGATCCTGTTTGTACCAATAGATACCTATGAAGGTAATCTGGTGAATGCACTACATACGAAAAATTAGTTCCAAATAGTTTAAAAGTTACATTAAAAAAACTGATAAAAAAGCACAATTTATTTGCATACGTCACAGAAATTTGGTGTGCGTGATTTTCACCAGCTGGATATTTTCGTAGATAACCGAATCAGTACATGGAGTAAATAGTAATCATTAACGCGCTCAAAAATATTGAATGCAATAAAACATTTTAAAATTTAATCATGCAGGAAAATAAAACTTATTTTTTTTATATTAAAAAAAATGTCATAAAAACTTTGATTTTGAGATTTTGTGATAATCTCTTAATAGCATTTTTTGATCGCTAAAAGAATGTTTTATATATTTCGCGTGTGAAAATTAGAAACAATTACGTTTTTAAATAAAAAGTTTCTTTTATGACATCATTTTCCCTTTATATTTATTTTTATTGCATGTTTTCTTTTAACTTATATTTTGTTTGTGTGTGGAAGTCAATTCTGGTCACTAATTTTTCGGCACGGATACCACAAGCGCATCAGATTTGGCGTAATTTTTTTCAAAGCCCATTTGGCGAAAACTCCGTTTTCAAATAACGCTTACATACACATTTTTAAATAATTTTCTATTTTCAAAAAGAACTTAAAGTAAATAAAATAATTAGGATGAGCGAAGCGAATCCTCTACTAGTCCACTCAAATTACAATTTGTCGTACGCTTTACAAAAAAACTATTCAATATTTTAACTTCAAATTAAACACAAAAATAAATTATGATCTGTAGATTTGCAGAATATAATTTTTTTTACAGAAAAACGTTAAAAAAATTATTATTTTAATTAATTTATTTTACATGCATTTCCAATACGGACGCATTTTAGCAAATAAATAAAAAATGAAACGCGTATATTTTCAGAAAAAAAAAGTTTAAATCATGGAGTAAATAATTATAGATAGAATCATGATTAATTTATTAAATAAAACATGTTTTCATTATCCCGCAAAATCGTTTGCACAGATGACACTTAAACATTTTAAAAGAATTGTATTATGGAATTTTTTTTTTTTTTTTTTTTTTTTTTTTTTTTTTTTTGTAAACTGGCAACAAAATAATTGTAAACAAATAAAATAAAATTAATTTTTAAATTTGTTATATAAATGAAAAATTAAAAGATCTGCGTGAAGTTGTTGGTTCAAGCTCTTTATAAATATTTTTGCGAAGGTCGTATTGTGGCTAAATAATATCGACTCATTAATCAGAAGGATTTTATAGAAAAATAAGACTTTAATAAGTTCGCAAACACAACAATAATTATTCGTGAAAACGTCGCTGCGAGAATGAGAGAGCGCTTCGTTAAAAGGTAATTCCATTAATTGAGTTGCCATTCACAGAAAGTAAAAAGTTCTCCCACGCGGAGAGAATTACAGCAATTCTCATACGCTAACATGTATAAAAACGAAGAAATTAAAATAAAATGTTTTACAGTTAAAAATTCATAGTATCAACGAAAGCAGATTTCAAATGTTTTTTCCAGAAAATAGGATTTTGAAGAAGTAACTTTCTTCAAGCTTTCTTCAAATATATTATTCTAAAATAGCTATCAAAGATTATCGGATGTTGATTACAAAGATTGGAAACATGCATATTTCAAACAATTAAAAAACGCCAGTGGTTACTTGAAATTGTAAAAACATCTTTAAAAGAGCTTTTAGTTGAAAATTTAAAAAAAAATTGTAAAAGTTTGCTTCGAAAATATCTTATTATGCCAGTTTTACATCATAAATAAAAAATTAAAATGCTCCAAAACATAAAATAACGTTTTTGTTTAATAATGATGCAAAAATAATAAAAAAAAAATATTGTTACTTTCAAATATCTGTTTTATAAAATAATGCTTCGCGAATCCAAACAAAGCATGGCTTTTGCTAGTAATAATAATTAATAACTATAAAAAGAAATATTTTATATAATTTAAAAAAGGAAATGAAAGTAAATAAACATTTTATGAGTAAATAAAAAAATAATAAATAAATAAAGCCGGGTTACCATCTGAGGTAAAATAATGCCATTTTGACGCCAATTATGTACCCTGGTGCATATGTGACATCTTTTCCCATTTTTCATCTATTTCCTGTTGGCATATAACTTTGAAATTTGGAATATGTATGCATATCTGGGAGCAATACTGGAATTAGACATTGATTTTTTTTTTTAATTCGATCCAAAAAGGGGCAACGGGGGCTATTTTTTAAAGATTTATACTGCATAGAGGAGACACTTACCTATTTTTATATACAAGTAGTAAGTGGTATGTAAAAACAATTATAGTATACATAAATAAAATACTTGAGATAACATACTAGAGATATAAGCACCGGGTTTGGCGAGATATTTTATGCCAATTAGGCGAAAACATCGTTTTGATTACCAGATACATATAGCATGCTATAATAACACGTTATTTATTTTTTTCAAAATGAAAAAAAGGAATAAATGAAACATTTTCTGTTATTAAAAAAAAGAAATAACAATCAATAAATGATAATATTTTTAGAACAAACAATTTATTATAACATTTATATGATAACCAGCATTTTAGGCAACTGAACGCCATTTTGGCACCAATTAGGTACCTCGGTGTGTATAGGGCATATATGTGCCATATTTATTTGTAAAACTGAGCATGAACGTTTACCAAGTGTGTTTTCATAGTCGCTTATATCTTTTTGCAACATAGCGCACCTTCCGAAGCCAAAACTGCACAAAAGAAAAAAATATATATATATTTGCAGTTTTTTTTTTTTTTTTTTTTTTTTTTTTTATGTAATGCACATTTTGTAATCAGTAGGCTCGATAATCAGACCTCGTTTTTTTGCTTTCAAAGATGATATTTCATATGACGTCTTTTTTGGATTCGTCGTTTTTCCATATTTGATAGTATGCGTCTACTCGTTTTGTAACTTTTTTTGTAGCTTTCTTCTTTATTAATAGCGACATTTGGATTTCCTATTTAAATAAAAATTCTTCTCGATACAAAGAATTTTGTTAAAATAAATAAATAAATGAAATGCGGACATCTATTGCTCAAAGCACAAAATTTTTCCTATTGAGTTAATAAAAATCAGTAAAAACATAATTTTTATGATAATAAAAAGGTGACTTATGTAGTAACAGAGTCATATATTATGTACCTTATGGATTAAGTATGAATATTTCTCCACCATTTATAAATAATAATAATAATAAAATAAAATGCGGACAGACCAAACTCTATATTTGACTGAAAATATTTTCTAAATGCTTTAAAAAGATGGCCAATGAAAAGTGATATTTCAAAAGTATTATGAAATTAGTTAAAAACCATTTATTTTAAACTAAATGAATAAAAGATTTATATTTTTAATGAAATAAATGGGATTTGAAAAATTATTGGAAATTTATCACCATAGATGTATCAATATTACAATCAGTACTTTATATGTAAAATGGAACAATTAGCAATACTTTTTGAACCCGAAAAATGGTCGTTGCTTTTTTTAAGGTTAAAAAGGAGGTTACGAAATATTCCTATACAGAGATGCCAAGCCCCCGCTTATTGCACAGCAGAATTTTCTTATAGGAAAAGTTATTTTTTAAATCCGCAGAATGTTCCTATTTAATAAACGATTTTCTGTATTAAAATACCGGTATCCAAAATGCCGGAGACTTGGCAGCTCTGCCAATAACATTTTAATTAATCACGATACTTTTTTTAATCGGATTCAAATTTAGTGAAGACAACTTTTTTGGCCAAAAGCAGCTTTTTTCCACATGTGTAACTACGCTACAATTCCTTGATGCTGAAATAAAATGTTTTGACTTATGCTATTATTGCTTCCTCTTATTTATTTATTTGAATTTTAAATAAGATGACTCAAAATCGTGTTTTTTAAATGTACGGAAAAAATGCATTTCGAGAGAGGGCGAAAAGAACAATATTTGGCGATTTATTACCTGCGTTTGGCTAAGTTTCTTACTACCTTGTATTTAATACTCTTCACAATACTTCGCTGTTATATGGACTTAGGCGCTTTTATAAAAAGTTTGACGTAGTTCGGGCTTAAGAAAGTGAGTATTTTACTGAATAATACAAATAAATGAAAAATGAATACTAAGAAATACTAATAAAAGAAAAATTAAACGTTATATTGATCTATGTATATTTAAAAATGCATCTGCTAGCTCTATTTAGATAATTTATGTGTATATATTAGGAGATAAATAGCTTTTGATTCTGTATTTCTATGCTTTAAAGCATTAACGTTTGTGTGTTTTTCGTTATCATTGGGAGTACCTAGCCGATTTAAAAAATAATGTGGGCAAAAAATGTTGGTAACTACCTTTGCTGCAAAATGTACTATATTTTGCGTAGGAACAATAATCACCATCAATGCACGAGCAAAAAAAGTTCTAAAATTGAGAATTCTTTGATGTCGATATGACTAAAAATTTAAAATCTTTCTTTTTTTTTTTTTTTTTTTTTTTTTTTTTTTTTTTTTTTTTTGGTGGCAACTTTTAGGATATAATATTCTTGTTATGAACGATTTCTAAAACATTCGACAATTTAATTTCACAAATTAAACATTTTTTTTCTAGAAAAAGTTTTAAACCCAATTTATTGAGAATATTGCAATTTCTAGGATACTGTCGGGGTCAGAAACTATAACTTTGGCATCACAGTAACTTATAAGATGTAAGTGCTCGTTTTGCACAAATTTTTAAAAAAGGATTCCTTAACTCTTATCGACAACCTCATTGCATCCGTGGAAAACAGATATTCAATATTATAAATTATTCGGACGGATTTCACACCGTATAAAATACACTCCATTCTCTTCAAACATAATAGTTTATGTATTTTTAGTTTCTCAAATCGGTGAGAAGCTTCTGTTTATGCTCATGACATCATTTCAAAGAGTTATATTTCCAATATAGGAAAATTTGGTGTTTTATTTTCTGTATTACTTTTAACATTTTGCATATTTCCAATTTTATATCCATGCATGGTTTGCTTTTCTTTTATAAAAATAGTATATGCAACTTTATATATAAGATTTTGTAATTCTATGATTCAATATGCTTATTTTCATCTTATTTTATCACAATGAATGACCAATTAAAGGTAACATCTCATTTTCTTTACTTATCGCAAGTTATTAAATGTTTATTCTCAGCAATATCGCTCAGACTAATCCCTCTGAGGGAAGTCCTAGTAAAAGAAATGTCATAGCAGTTCTTGCACTTATAATTGTAAAATTATTGCAGTCTTATAATTCTAAGCCTATGCAGATGTATCTGCATCAACACAAGAAATATAAATTACTATTGTTTTATTAGTTTCCATGTTAGTCTGAAATTTTTTATAATTATCTATAAGTTGACTTTATGAAAAATATGATATTATTAACCTTGACTAGTATTTAGTTCTTTAAAAAATGCCTTTCCATTTTTTATTGATTTTTTTAACATATATAAGTGCTGGTTTAAATATCGAAAATATTTTATTTACTTTTATCGAAGTAGTTCTTGCTAAATATTTTGATACTAATTAAGCTTTTTTTTTCCTCTTTTGTTTTCCATTATTTTACTATAACTGTAAATTTATCAAGTGTTATCATTTTTTTAATTCTCTTTTACACCCAATTTGTTATGTATCTATTTGTAACAGGCAAATAAAAATATTTTATTTATTTATATTTATATTATTTATATTTTATTATTTATATTTTATTATTTATATTTTATTATTATTATTATTTATTTATATTTATTTATATATATTTAAATATTTTGATTATTCAAAGAAAATTTTTATGAAGATGACCATTATATTAAACTTTTAAATGAGATACTTTTTAAACCTGGTAAAATCTTACTTTTTAGACGTGTATTGTACTTAATTGGTTTAAAAATTAAGCTGTCAAAGAATTTTTAAATAGTTTTATTTATTTATTTAATAACCAAAACATTTTTAGAAACTGCAAGTTATGTTTATGTTTTATTTTAATATATTTTCACATCGCAAAAAAAGAGAAAATAATAATAATTTATGGGGTTTCTTTAATAATCTGCTATAGATTATTGGTAAAGTGTAATAAACCGTGATACGCGATGAAAAATCGGAATTTTTGCTGACCAAAGATTTGTTGCTGTTTGCAGAGGCGACAAATATTTTATTTTTTTAAATTTGTGAATAAATGAAAGCTTAGTTCGTGATTTTCCAATTCTCTGGAGTTGTATTGTGGCACACAGCAAGATATATTATCATTTTTTGGTACGTTTATTTATGTTTATTAAGAATTTAGTATCCCAAATGATATCTGACACACAGTAATCAATGCTGACGCGATGAAAGAAGCAGGGGTGTTGTAGTTCCCCTTTAGATCACCAGAGGGCGATAATTTTGTTACAAACGCTGGTGGTACAGTAATTTTGTGGTGGCTTTCACTAGTTTTCAGATAGTAGGATTCTCCCGTATGATCTGTCGTTTTGTGTCGATGAGGAGACGGTTGCTAAAAATCGGACGTGTTCCGATCTGTTTCCAGTGAATTGAGTTAAGCCCTATCGTAGCGTCCATAGTCGGTGGTAACACACCATGTCATAACCAATATTGGTTGTGTAAACCATGCACAATTGTTTTTTAATGAAATGGAATAACTATTAAAAAAACTATGTGCTTTAATAGATACTCATTTAGCTTTGCTCTGTGTGAATTTATACGGAAACTGAAAACCAAGGTTTAGACAACAAAGAAGCTTTTCAGTAAATTTACCGTACACGTGAAGTTATTTATATCTATAAAAATTAACGTAATCTTGCAAATTTACATGCGTAAAAATACAGAAATTCTTGTGATTTTACATGAAAGTAATAAAAGCGAAACCAGCTATGGAATTGTTGTTTATATTATAAATAAATTACAGTTTTCCTAAATGTTTCCTACTGGCACATTATATCTGAAGCGAACAATGTTTCAAGACATAGCAAGAAGTTTGTTAAAAAAATCGCAAAAGATCTATAACTCTTATAATACAATCTGTAAACTGAATTGTATTGGATAACACCTTCCATATACTTCTGTCCAAAATTTCTAAGAGCAAACACCAATTTTTTCCTTAGCTGTAATAAAATGAGTGAATTATTGATCGAAAACTTTGTTCAATTGTCTTTAACAAAAGAACTAATATAAATTAATCGATAATCTCCTTTTTAGCTCACAGGCTATCATAGCCTGAGAGCTTATGTGCCCGTCCGTTCTGTATGTACGTTCGTTCGTACGTTCGTGCGTAACGCGATAACTCATGATAAAAATATCCGATCCACTTGAAATTTTGTATGTAAGTATATCCTGACAAGGCGCTTCCCTGATTAGTTTTTAGAGTTCATTCGATATGTATAAGAGGGGAAACGGGGGGCTCATGCCCCTCCCCTTAGTTGATATAAATGGGATTTTCATGCAGAATTAAGTTTTCGTTCAAAATTTAGATTAGAATCAATCTGATGAGGCGATTCCGTGACTGTTATTAGGTGTTCATTGAATAAGTATAAATAGGGGGAACAGGGGTTCTAATGCCCCCTCCCTTAATTTATATAAATGGGTTTTTCAAGCAGAATTTTCAGATTTCGTTCAAATCTCTGAATAGTTTTGGAAGTTTAATGGTTAAGTATAAAAGAGGGGGATAACTCCTTTTCAATTATATAAATGCTAAATGGGTTTTTAATAAGAATTATCTCATTTGCTCTGAATTTTGGATATAGATTTTTTATATGATAAAGCATGTCTTTGATAGTATAGGAGGTTCAATGATTAAGTATAAAAAAAGAGGAAAGGGGAGAGCTGTTTCCCCTTCTTAATTTTTTTTCGAACGGAATTAACCCTTGAAAATATATAAGGCTTTAATGTACAATTAGTATTTGTAGCCTGTGAACTCAATGCCATCAGTTTAACTGGGCAGTATTCTTTATTTCATGATTTTACCGAAAGTTTTAACAACGTTTACAGAGGGTAGTGCCGGAAACAAACATATTAGGATGATTCTTCACAAAGTGTATCTTTTGAACAAAAATATTTTTCAATTTGAAAGCTTTGCATTTCTGTTTTTTTTTTTTTTTTTTTCATTTTTATATCAAATTTTTAGTTACTGCAATTAATCATGAAGAATGGTTCGGCTTAATTGTATTTATTTTACTCATAAATAAAAAGATATATATAACCTTATTCACGGAATTGTGCTTTAAATATCACGGAGGTGAAGAACCTTCAATAAAAATATCTTTAATGAATATATATTTCAGGAAAAGAAATTTATTCTTTGGTGTTACAATTTGCTCATGTTAAACATATTAAAACAGGGAAACTTGTATTTTTACAATATTTTATCTACTTGAAATTCAAATTCACGGAGGTGAAAGTTCTCAATAATCACTTGATTTTTAAAAGCAAAATCTGTTTTCTTATTCTCCATTAAAATCTCAGAACTTTTTCATAGCTTAAGTTAATAAAATAGAAGACTTGCATCATGGGAAATAAAATGTGGTGCCAGTACTGCCATCTATCATTGAAAAAGGGCATTTAATATATAGGTAACGGTGGTGAGACTTTTCTGTGTGAAACACATAATTCTTGTAATAAAACAAACTAAATCTCAATATAAACATTTTAAATATGTTTAAATGTACAGTATTTAAGATATTTGTGGAAGGAATAATAAATAGGTAAATATATTTTCCAAACTAAACAAGTTATTAAGCAACATTAAAGACATACCACATGCTACGGACGTGAGAATTCACATATTATGCACCAAAAAGCTAATAAAATTAAAAATTATTATGAAAAAATTGGGTATTGATTTAAGTGGACTTAATTTTATTGCAATTAAAAGAATTATTCTTTAAAATTTTTACTGCAAAATGTATGTGACAGAGATGCTATACTTTTTGAAGAATGACCCATCAACTTACCCATGCTGAGTTCTAGAGTAGGAATAGTTTCCAAGAAAAACAGGAGTATGACTGTTCCAATAACGAAGCCGCACTTAAACAGTAGCCGACGATCTTTCAGTTTAAACTGGAAAGAAGGAAGAATGTTTACTGAGAAATTCTTTCTTTCGAAAAACCAATTGTACTAAAAGTGCAATACATATTTCTACGACTACAAATAATGGAATAATTTGTCATTTTCACCTATTTTCCTTTTCGATTATCGTTCATTTCGACTTGATATCATGCAGTAGATTTGAACTGAAGCTATTCTGCAAGTACTTTGTCAAAACGTATTTTCTAATGTCTCTCTGCGATGATTCCGTTTTAAAAAGAATATTCACCGACTTCCTAAAATTAAGTTCGACATCGAGGTAAATACTTCATTTCTAAAATATTTTTCCCTTCAATATCAACAACCAAATAAATAAAACATACTTATGATATAAACATAAGGCCACACCAGTGTGAAGGTTTATCGCCAACTCTGCATTTGCTCTGTATTGTTCCCGGAAATTCCATTCATTAAATCTGCTATTCAGCGGTACGAGAAAAGTAAAGATCATTGTACTGCCAATTTTCAACTTTTCAAAAGCTTTTTAGGCCTATGCATGATGGTTACCCCACGTTACGTCATTCAACAATTTTATATTATATGTTTATATTCTTGTGACATTAATTATTAATAAACAGTATTTCTTAATTAAATTGCAACAACACTTTAGATTTAGATTTATTTATACAGGGTATCCCAGGATTATTGAGGCAAACTTTAACGTGAAATAGGGGAGATCACAAGGATTCAGATTTGCATAGAAACTCATGGTTGGAAACACTTTCCTGATGCGGCAGTGACAACACTAAACACTAGAAAAACGGGACAAGAATAAAAGGAGAAAACACGTTTATTATCCTTAGTACAATTAAAAAAAGTAAAGAAAGAACGCTCATCATCAAAGCAGGTGTTTGAAATTATGACTCCGGGCCGTGATGGATGGAAGAGCATCTCCGGCGCCTGGAATATCTAATGTTCTCGAAATTCCGGAAGTGTTCCGGACTTCCCCAGCAGCTGGCAAGATGCGTGACTCAAGTTCCTCAGTGCTTTCCAGCATTATCCTGGCATTTTCGCTGCATTAAGAATAATAAACATGTTTTCTCACCCTGTTCGTATCCTTTCTTTCTTCTACTTTGTGTCGTCACTACTGCGCCAGGAAAATATTTTCGACCATGGGTTGCTATGCAAATCTGAATCCTTTGATGTCTCCTACCTCTACTTAAGGTTTTCTCCAATAATTCTAGGACACCCTGTATATATTTAGAATTTACAGGGCACATTTAATGGTTTATGGGAAAATTTTATAGTACGGGATTATAATTTTTGTACTTGGTTTTTTGTCCCGCAAGAGGCAGAACGATCAGCTACTTCAGTTTAACCGAAAGTTTTTATAATAGTTCATTTCACAAAGCGTCTCTTTTTTTCTGCTAAAACATTTCAGCGCGCTTTTGCAGACTAATTTTTTTGCCGACTAAGCAAAACTTTATAAACAGAATTTTTCATTTTACTATTTTTTTATATATATCAAGAAGTTTTAAAAGAAACTCACTGCATCACTGAGTTCTTTCAGACTCGTCTTGTAATCATCTTCTGATACCCTGAAACAGAAAAAAGAAACCATCAATGGAAGTAAATCATGCGACATGCATAGATTCCTCAACAAGATTGGACAATAAGTTGCCCTTTGTGTTCTCAATTCCTCCTTCATTTCTCGTTACACTACTAAAGCGTTATTTTTCATTCTTGTATCAAAGAAATCCTATGCTATCGCATACGTTTATACATTAAAAATTTTCACCCTTGAAAATTCTTTTAAAAAATGCCTTAAAATTGAAAAAGTTTTTGTTGTTTTGTTTTAACATGTAATGTAATTATTAAGTTTGTGCGATATTTAGCGACAAAAATGCATTCGATTAAAACGATAGAGTAAGTTCCATCCTCTACGATAGAGTAAGTTCCATCCTCTAATGTTAACTTTGCACTGTTGAGTAACATTAAGGCTTTATAATAAAAATATACTCAGAAATTTTGTTACACAGTGAAAAAAAAAATAAAAATAAACAAGTCAGTTCGCTCTCAAAAAATACACTTTATTCGGCGAATATTCGAGAGTCGCGATGCACTGATCACAATTAGCAAAAAATTACGTAACACGATAAGCAGAATACAAAAAAATCGCAAAGAGTTAAATCTCAATCTCTGAACTTGTTATCAAACAAAATATCTGATTTTAGAAATCATACAATGCATCAATACATCCGCTATCATTGCGGTAAAACTAATTCAAAAGAGCGGCACTTTTAGTCATAATAAGCTGGAAAGAAATTGTTGATTATTTCCAGATATTTCAGAAATTCTTGATAATAGGCAGAAGAGGCTTTAAATGTTTCTAATATTTCAAATATGTACTTGTAATTTTTTTTCTATTGTACATGATGAGTGAACGATTTAAGTGCAACGTAAAACTAGGTAAAAATTTTGTTTTGAAAGCTATATATATAAAGCAATGGTGTAATATAAAATTGTATGAACTATTGAAAACTACAAGTCTAGAAAATTTTATAAGTTTTCCGATTTGATAAGAAAATTTTTATAGCTGATGTTATATTAATTTATAAAGTTTAACGTATTAAATAATCGTTAGAATAATCTTTTTAAAATTCCTGCATTTTGACTTTCTTATCTATACTAATATTATAAAGAGGAAAGATTTGATTGTTTGTTTGTTTGAATTGAATAGGCCTCGAAACTACTTGACGGATTTGAAAAATTCTTTCACCGTTGGAAAGCTACGCTATTTCCGGTGAACATAGGCTAATTTTTAATTGATTTATTCAAATATTTTTCTTAATAATTCAAAATTTCATTATTTTTCATACAGAATCAATTAAAAATTTTCCGATAAAAAATAACCATTTTTCTTTCCCGTTGCCAAGAAAATGTAATCCGGAATAATAATAATAAATAAATTAAGTCTTAGTAATTATGGAACAAAACAATTTGTATAATTTTAAAATAGAAAAGAAAAATAATGAAATAGTTTACTGATAAATAAACAACTATTACTGGATTACCACGTGAGGCATAAAATCGCAATTTTGTTGTAATCGTGCCAACGTGATCCGTAGATGACATCTGCACCTAAATATTATTGGCAATATTATTGTTTATATAATTTGTTTACATTATTTGGCAATATTGATCTCCCATCGACCAAAAAACTGTCCCCAAAGTATAAGTTTAAATGTCAATAATGGATGATCGTAAATATCACATTCTTTTGACATTAAATATGTTTTGCATAATTGTTACGTCGTCAACTAATTTTAATCCGATGTTTTATCTCTATTTCTATTAATATTTCAGTAATTTATTAATTCTTTGGTTATTTAAAATAAAAATTATATCCATTTGTATAATTTGGCGAAATTGATCGACGGAATAATCAAATGGTACCAATTGTTTGTTTACACTCTATCTGGATATTTAGGTTGATAGAATTAGCGTACTTATCGAGCCTCCGCCAAGTCACATGCCAAGCAGTCATTAAATCTGAGTTTTAGCCTTACTATTATATCTTTTTCATCTGAGGTTATTTTACCATCACTAAAAAAGAGATATTTTGAATGTGAAGGAAAAATCATTAACGGTACTACTAGGTTATCCCGTCGACCAAAAAATTATCTCCAAACTATCAGATTAAATGCTAATAATGGATGATCGTGAATGTCGCATTCAATGACATTAAATACGATTCACGTGTTTAAAATATCATTAAATGGTTTTTATTTCGACTTTTTATTAATATTTTTCGGAACTACTTTGATATACCCCCCCCCCCCAAATCGTAAATTTGGCGACTTTTTTTTCTCGCCAAGCAAAATACCCGTTTCTAACGCTTTTTCTCGCCAAGATGAATTCTCGCTGAATACAAATAATTAATAAACAAAAATTACTTAATCGTTAAATACAAAAAAGGAATACCTAAAAAATACAATGAATACATAAAAAATACAAATGAAGGAATGAAGCTGAGTAACAGCAAACCTAAAAGGTCCGTAGGAAAAGTGCGTAGGGAGTGCCAGATTTGGCGCGTAATTTTTTTTTTTTTGGGGGGGGGGGTATATCAAAGTAGCACCTATTTTTCTTAATAATCTACTAATTATTTGTTTTTTTTCGTTATTTAAAATAAAAATTACGTCAATATGTATAATTGGGCTATTAGTTTGGCGATTTGTATAATTTGGCGAAATTGGTTGACGGGATAGCAGAATAGTATAAAAAAAAGTGGGTAAGTGTGATTGGCAATCGCACACAGGGATTCGTTTAATACCTTTTTCAAAACACTTTTTTTCATTAAATTAACAAATGAAAAATGGTTTTTCAGTGCTATTTTGGGATTTCTTCGCTAATCGCGCCAACCAGAACAAAATATTAACAGAATCTTCCCCTAAATGTTACCTTGATCGCATAGATTTGTTCATTTCTCTATCAGAATCTGCAGATTTAGTAAAGCTACGCAAGTAAATAAAATTATGAATAAAAGTAAAATATTTCAAAGCTTAGCATAAATTTAAGGGAGACCAAATTGGTCACCAGAGGCGGATCTTAATTTAAATAAATAATATATATATATATAAAAGAAAGTTTGGATTTCGTATTAATCACAGCACAAAAAAATCTACCGAACCAAAAATCTTGAAAATTGGGGTAAAAATACTTCTTATAACATCGAGTGCCGCTAAGAAGGGATTTTCGAAAATTCTACCCCTAAGGAGGGTAAAAAAAGAACGAACTTTTAAAAAATTTCTTAAAAATCGGCTTTTGAAGTTATTTTTCATCTGATAACATATTTTAGTGTATTTTTTCATGCTGCAACGAATGATATTAAGCAAATTCTTTTAAGTTCAGTAGTTCGTGAGATATCTTATATTTTTTTGATTTGGCGATGTCTTCGGCGCAAAAAAGCTGTAATTTTCAACCTATATATATAAAAGAAAGTCTGGATATCGTATTAATTATCGTACAAAAAAAATCTTTTGAACCTAAAATTTTGAAAGTGAGTTCTATAATCAGGTTAACGTGATTATGTAAGCTACATTTAATTATCTCAATATATGTAAAACGCAAAGTGAAATTTCACTCCGGACGCTTTTAACTTAAGTTCTACTAGATAGATTTTAATGGAACTTACATTGTTTGTTGGATAATTTTTCAGAAATTTTGTAACAAGTGAAATATAGCATTCTACGTTGTTTAATTGAATACTTATGGAGATGTTTTAAATCAGATGAATACAATTACAAAAGGTTGGCTTTAATTTAAAGGTTCCGCTGAATGAATTTTTATGTGATTAAAACTGTTAACATGTTGAGCGCTACATCATTCATTGGTGACTAACACTGAACTTTCCGTTTAGATGACTGACTTTTCACCGATGACTGACAGTCTAAAATACGATATAAAACTAAAAATTACTATGATATAAAAATTTCGTTTGATTCAAAGTTTCTTTAAAAAAACTGACCAGCGTAGCGGGCGAAGGCTGCTAGTAGATAAAATAAAAATATTGTTTTTAGCTCACAGGCTAACATAGCCTGAGAGCTTATGTGACGCCCGTTCTGTATGTATGTTCGTACGTGCGTAACGCGATAACTCATGATAAAAAATATCCGATCCACTTGAAATTTTGTATATAGGTATATCCTGACAAGGCGCTTCCCTGATTAGTTTTTGGAGTTCATTCAATATGTATAAGAGGGGAAACGGGGGGCTCATGCCCCTCCCCTTAGTTGATATAAATGGGATTTTCATGCAGAATTAAGTTTTCGTTCAAAATTTAGATTAGAATCAATCTGATGAGGCGATTCCGTGACTGTTATTAGGTGTTCATTGAATAAGTATAAATAGGGGGAACAGGGGTTCTAATGCCCCCCCCCCCTTAATTTATATAAATGGGTTTTTCAAGCAGAATTTTCAGATTTCGTTCAAATCTCTGAATAGTTTTGGAAGTTTAATGGTTAAGTATAAAAAAGGGGGATAACTCCTTTTCAATTATATAAATGCTAAATGGGTTTTTAATAAGAATTATCTCATTTGCTCTGAATTTTGGATATAGATTTTTTATATGATAAAGCATGTCTTTGATAGTATAGGAGGTTCAATGATTAAGTATAAAAAAGAGGAAAGGGGAGAGCTGTTTCCCCTTCTTAATTTTTTTTTTTTTTTTTTTTTTTTTTTTTGAACGGAATTAACCCTTGAAAATATAAGGCTGTAATGTATAATTAGTATGCGTAGCCCGTGAGCTCAATGCCATCAGTTCAACTGGGCAATATTCTTTTTATTTATGCAAATAACGTACAATCAATTTAATAATATTTTTAATATTAACCTATGAGAAATAACAATAAAATTACAGATAGGGAAAAATTTCTTTTGACTTTTTTAAAAATATATATAAAGCTAAAAGCTAAAAATAAATGGAGGTACTGACATTACACTCAATAATATTTTATTCGATATGAATAAATTAACACCTGAATTTGATTTCTTGCAACTTAATCTCATAAACATAACATTCTTAACAGAATTTTCTAGGCTTTTTCTTTTTTTATTATTACTATAATTATTATTTTGTAATAGACCGGGAGGCGGCAGCACAGACAATCACCTCATCGAGTTCGCGAATTAAAATCTATGATTAGTTAAATCTCGATTCGCTATTAAGATATAATCGGCCTCCTAAATCATACCTTGGAGAAAAACAAGTCTTGTATTTTAAATATATAGATGGCACGGTTCGACGAAGAATGATTGCCTGTACTTTTTGGGCTTGGATTTTTTATCTGTAGACATTAAAGAAGAAATCTTTGTGAGTCTCCTCTCTTTTCTAAAATGAGCTTAGATTGAGCGAGTTCATTTTATAAATTTTAAATTTTGAACTTGACTGCGAGCTTTTCACAGAAGTTAAAACTGAGCTTGAATTACTTTTCTGTTTTGGTTTGTTTGCATAATATTGCTCTTAAATTTACCATAACTAAACCTTAAGTAATGTAAGTCGACTCACTCACTTGCAGTCGTAGAGCTTTTTCCTTAGCGTGGTCTCAAGCATGGCGATCTTCCTCCGCAGGATGGATCGAACCGTGTCTTCGTCCCTTGAATAACCTGACAAAGAATTGCAGGCCTTGCGCCACACTTCGATTTCGTGCTTCACTTCTGGAATATCAACATAAAATAAGTATACAATTTTTAAAATCAGAAAATAAATTATATCTCGCGTGTCAACATTAAGTCGCCAATACGTAATCCATGGAGGGTAAAGGTTTTAGAACAGATGTACTGTAGTCTGCCGCCTTTATTAAAATGGAGAATATTTAAAAAAAATAAGTAAAATAATAATCGTCAGTTATAATTCTACACGTAAGATGATTTTTAAAACCTTTGAACATAAACGTCAATATATTTGTGTATTATCAATAAATTTGTCTTTGACATGCATACATACATAGAAATACACTTGACAGTTTTTAATAGTATATTTGACGATCGTCTTTTAAAATAAATGTATGATATTACCTACGACTTCATGCGGATCTTTGAAGCGCAGCGTGGTCGGATTTCTGTAGAGTAACTTGAGGATTACGTACGCACCGGCCAAGCATAGCAGGACCGCTGGCAGCATATGCGCCGTGAAGGGGAGGAATCCGATACCCTGAAACGAAAGAAATACTGAATTTGAATTATCGCCTCTTGCCATGAAAACAAGAAACATCTTTGAATCTATTTTTTTAATGTCAACTATTGCGGACACGCATATTTATACGTTGTTTTCAGGCGGTTATCTTGCTCGGTGGTCACCTATTACTCATAATTACCTATTATCTATCTTCATCCCAAAAAATATTATATATACACTGAAGAGCCATTACATTATGACCGTATGTTTAATACGATATAGAACTATATTTCGTCCTCAAAATCGCCAACACCTGATCTACACTCTCAAAAAAACTTCCGTCTTTTCACTGAAAATGTACTGGCAGCACTGCTGCCAGATATTGTCTGTAGATTGACGATTTTCCGTTTATTTTTTTCTCCGTCAAAAGAGGAAAAATATCCGTCACTTGAAAAAAATCAATGCGGAAGAGGTGGGGATCGAACTCACGACCCCAGCATTACAAGGCGAGCGCTTTTCCTCGGCGCCACGATTGCTCATGATGTTTGCGCTTTAGAATAGAAGTGTTCATTTCATATGGGTGTGGTTTGGTGTATTTCGTTAAAAAGCTTCTAATTTTGCAGTTAATCTCGGAAAGATTTCATCTTTAATGAAACTGTGGCTGTTTTTTTTTTACGTTTACTATTAATATAGTATAAAAATGTGAATTTTAAATATGTTACGTAGATTGTTAGAAAAAAAACATGGATGTTCTATTTTTTTTCGATAAGATTTTTTTTAATAATATCTTTTTTTTTTTTTTTTTTTTTTTTTGCAATTTATTTTTTAATTAAAATATTTTTTTTATGTGTTCACTTAAAGTATATTTTATATGCGAATATTTATCATAGAAATAACTTAGTATATTGAACTTTATTCAACTTATCCAACTTTGAATAACAGATTGTGAGAATTTTTGAACGAATAAAGAAAGTAATTGTGATTTATTTTTAAATTCGAAAACATTTTTGTCTTTTAAAATTAAATTAGACTTTTAATCAATAGAATATTTTTGTTTCTCATTTTAAAAATAAATTCGAATTTATTACTAACAGACCCAATGCACATGCGTGCTAGATATAAACGGAATCTTTTCCTCATTTTTCGACGTTCGGAATGAACTCACAGAACAGATACGTTTTCTGGGAGAACAGAAGTTATTTGTGAAAAAATAACGATAACTTAGTGTATATTGACGCATTTTTCTGACAGTGTAGTGCTAACTCTACAAAGTTCTTATAAGTAGTCTGAGGTATCTCGTACTAAATGCTCACCAACTGGTTATGCAATTGTCACACATTGTGAGGTGGTAGCATATAAGCACGAATTGGGAACTCCAGGTTGAACCACAAATGTTCTATTGGACTCCTGTCAGGTGAATTTGGAAGACAAGACATGATTTGGAACTCACTACAATGCTGTTTGAACCTTTACTTGACGATTCGATCTGTATAAAATCTTTATTAAAATGTTAGTAAATGCAATAACCCGCCGGACAAATTGTTGTCAGAAACAGAAGCGCCTGATCTGCAGCGATGTTTAGGTAGCGCACAGACGCCAGAGATTATCCTATGACAATTATGGGTCCTAAATGTACTTCATAAAAACATCGCTCACACAATAATATAGCCACCACAAGCTTGGTCCGAACAATTGCGCATCCGGGATCTAGTGTTTCTGTTGGAAATTAGCGTATTTGCACATGTCCGTCGATGTGATAAATCAGAAAACGTTATTCGTTGGACCATCCAACTTTCTTCCATTATTCTATGGTTTAATGCCGATTTTCATGGATCCATTGAAGGCACTGCTGGTGATGACGTGTTGCTAGTGCAAGAGCGTGCTTAGGCCACTGACTGCATAAGCCCATACACAACAGTGCACGTGACACTGTATGTTCGGAAACAGTATCTATGTCGCCACTGTTGTAGCTGTTGCAACTCTTCGGTGACGACGAATCTTCTGAAATCAATGCGCCGCGAGCAACATACCGCTGACCAGAAATTTATCAACACACCATCCACACACCATTTTCGATACGTGCTCAGAACGACTGTACTTTAACAAACCACAAAACGCGCCGTTTCCGATATCGACGGTTCCAGTCGCCAAGCCATAACGATATGATTTTTATCAAAGACTGATAAATGTGCTGCTTTTCCTGTTATGTCACTAATCAAGCTGTGTTTTAAAATGCAATGCATGGACGCATTTTATACTCCGACATCAGCTGCGCAAACGACGAGGTTTTGTTTCTGGGCTAGTTCATTTTTATTGATGGAAGTGGTAATAATATAATCGATCTTCGGTGTATAAAACAAGCTCCATTTATTTTATTCAGTGACATTTATAGGATGAACCAGTAAAGGTCAAAATAATAAAGAAAAAGAATTCCAAATACACCTGCATCTGAAATTGCCCTATAAAATATTATTATAATTCATGATATCTGAAAAATGTACACATTTTAATACTAATAAATTATCATTGCTTTTATTATCATCGTCTTTTAAACATTATTTTTCCAATAAATTGATATTACAAAATATTGGCATCACGATGAATTGATGCCCCGACGAAATGACACCTCCATGATTTAAAATTGCGATGAATTGACGCTTCCATGAATTGTTCTATGATGAATTGTGCGCAATCAATTAACGCGCATTCTGAAGTCATAGGCATCGCCTAATTTTTACCACAGGCTCACATGCACTTTTAAAAATATCGTGAAAAATTACCTCTGTTTTTAAAGGCTATCTATTTTCCGGCCAATGAAAATGATATAAAATTATCTATGAAGCATTCTCATTGGTTAAAAAATATTCAGTTTTTAAACACAGTGGTAATTTTTCAAAATTTTTTAACAGTGAAGCATGCTTGGCAAAGATTTGAAAAAGAGAATCTTAACATATTGAAAATTACCGGAAAATACCTACCGCTTGCGATATTTTCTTGTTAGAGATTATGATAACGTTAGGAGGATCACCGACTGGTGTGGCAGCGCCACCTATGTTAGAGAACACCACCATGGCGATCAAGGTATGTTTCGGATCGATGCTCATCGCCTCGCAAAGCCTGTGGAAGAAAAACAAAAGAAAAATCTTTATTTTCAAAAGCAGAGAAACAGAAACAGTGAATTCATACATAGACAAAAATAAATTTCAATTTGGAATTTCTGAATGAATAAATTTTTCTTTTACGCTAGACCTAATAACTTTGATTACTGAAATGACCAATAACATTTCCAATAGAATTTCATATTTTCTTGAGATTCCTATAGAGTGAGTTATCGTAACTCATATCCCTTTTTTTAACAGTATCGGTCAAAAGAATATATTTTTAATCAACTTTCTTTTATTTGTTTTGTATTTTCAAGAAAATTCATTTGTATTTCAGTCATATTTTCTTTAAAAAATATCCCCCTTTCAAAAGCAAATGGGTAAGTATGATCGATGATTTCACATAGGGTTTTGTTTAATCTTTTGACTGGGGCTTGTTAGAGATTACATGTTAAAGCACGACAGAGGTTGTCCGAGGCTCAGTGTGAAGTTAATATTCCTTTCAAAACGCTTTATATTTTAATTAATAAATGAGAATCATTAATTTATAATTATTAAATAATTAATCTTTTTAATAACAGCATAGATGGTAGCACCATTAAATTTTATTTTATTTTTATTGTAATTTGAAGATATTTTTTAATCAAATTAGAAATATTCAGGAACTGCTTTTCAGAAAATTGTAACAGTCTAGGCATGTATATCTAAAAAGCATATGCTTGTATATCTAAAAAACATAGTTAATTACATGATTAATTTTATCTAATTAAAAAAATTAAACTTTTTATTCAGATGGATCTTATATAAAAATTGCGCTATACAAAAAAAAACAGTATTTATTTATAGAGATTTGATTTATGGACAGATAATAGCTCAGAAGCACCGCAATAATAGAATTATTTTATAATGGGTTCACATTTATAATCAAAAGGTTTTTGATTTTTTTTAAATAGCTAGTGGGGCTCCGCCAACCACCCGCGTAATCGCTTCGCGATTCCAAGTTGTAGGCTACCCCTGCTTGCTGCGCTCGCCAATACCCCATGGTATGAATAAGCAGTTGCAGACCTTTCAAATGATGTGTCACACGACAGGTGTTGAAAAGAAACTAAAAATGTGCCCCCCCTGTGGGGAAGAGGGGCGGTGACACACAGGATATCCATAATATGAATAAGCAATTGCAGATCTTTCAAATGATGTGTCACACGACTGGTGTTGTAAAGAAATTTAATATATCCCCCCCTGGGGGGCAGAGGGGCGGTGACACACAAGACATCCATAATATGAATAAGCAATTGCAGATCTTTCAAATGATGTGTCACACGACTGGTGTTGTAAAGAAATTAAAAATGTGCCCCCCTGGGGGCAGAGTGGGGGGTAACACACAAGACATCCATAATATGAATAAGCAGTTGCAGACCTTTAAAATGGTGTGTCACACGACTGGTGTTGTAAAGAAATTAAAAATGTGCCCCTCCTGGGGGGCAGAGGGGGGTGACACACAAGACATTCATCATATGAATAAGCAGTTGCATACCTCTTAAATGATGTGTCACACGACTGGTGTTGTAAAAAAATTAAAAATGTGCTCCCTCTGGGGAGGCAGAGTGGGGGGTGACACACAAAACATCCGTAATATGAATAAGCAGTTGCAGACCTTTCAAATGATGTGTCACACGACTGGTGTTGTAAAGAAATTAAAAATGTCCCCCCCCTGGGGGCAGAGCGGAGGGAGACACACAAGTCATCCATAATAGGAAAAGGCAGTTTCAGACCTTTCTAAAGATATGCAACACGAGTGCTGTGGATAAAACTTTAAAAGGTTCCCCTTTGGGGGGGAGGCAAAGTGGGGTGCGGCGCTCCAAAGATGCATAATTGGAATGAGAAGTTACGGTTGTTTTAAACTATAGGGGGGCTCCGCCATCTGCTCGCTAAGCTCGGCAACCCCCCGCGTAATCGCTTCGCGATTCCTTTCAGTATTGCTTTGTAATCCCGGTTGGAATCGCTTCGCAATGCATAGACGGAGCCCTTCGACTCATGGAAGGAGTGGTCCACCCGGATTCGTTATTTCCGGAAATCTTACACATCAGCATCATTCCAGGAGTCATTCCTTTTAAGGCTAGTTTTTTTTTTACTATAGAAGGATAAAAATTAATGTACGCATAAAAGGGCTATAATGGCTAAAAAATATTGAAGTTCTTTTAATTAAATCCATCGGAAAATGAAATGCAGTCAATTAAAAATTCATCATTTTCTCAAATAATATATATATATATATATATATATATATACATTTTTTTTTGAATGAATAATTGATAAAATATTTTACAACAACTTGTAGTTTTTAAAAGACAAAAATTACAAAAATTCTGTGAAATGGAATCTATTAGTTCATAAAAGTTATTCGAGGAATAAAATAGAAACTCCGAGATCGAACATCAAAACTGGAGCTTTTATGATTAGCAGACAAATGAGCTACCATGGAGCTACGCAGCTCACAGGAAAAAGACTGAAATTAAGGTTTTCTTTCAAAATCAAAATTGAAGAAAAAACCAAATTTCATTAAATTAATCTATTTAATTAAAACAATATAATACTTTTTCATAATTTTATGATTTTTCGTAAAATCGGAGGTAAGCTATAAGTATGTAACATTTCAAGTCTTTAAATTATACAGTGTCTGAGAAAGAACTCATGGCAAACCGACAAATGAAAGATGCGAAAAAAGTTTTGTCAGATGAATGGAACCCTAAAAAAGTATCATCTGAAATCTTTGTTCGTATCGCTTACTGTGGTGACTAAGTTTAAAGAGAAATTTTATGAAATAGTAGTCACTATATTTACAAAATTTGTTTTCTTTTTAAAATCATCTTTTGTGAAAGTAAATTCTTTGAAGTCATAATTCTTTGTTGTTTTTTGCTGGTTCTCTTAATTTGAATGCTCATAGTATTTATTGTATGATATCGAACTAATATAATAAATATGGAAATTCTATTTGATCCATAAATAAATACAGTCTCTCATATAGTAATAATAGCATGGACCTTATTATGGTTAAGTCTTTCATTTACTATGTTGCGGGTTAAATTAATTTAAAACTTTTTCAGAAGGCTTACCTGATGGCGACCGCAGACATGAGCAGGAGTGTGGTGACGTTGTCTAGAAAGGCTGACAAAAGCGCCGTCACTAGGCACAGGGCCGTGATTAGTGACCACATGTGTCCTCTCGCTAACCTGTAAGCCTGTAGAAAAGGAAAGTAAAAGTAACACGCAGGTCTATAACATCAAAGATATAAGAGAGTGGAAATATATTAACTTTATAGCGTATAATTCTGACATAAAATGTGCTTCCGCAAAAAAAAGGGAGCCCTTTATTAATCCTGACACAAATCATAGTAAAAAAATGATATTAGTATCAACTAGGGTGCCTCTATGTGAGAAAAGCAGCATACAATGCTCAGACTGTTTTTATACAGACGTGTGTTGAAACTATGATTACCAACATTCCTCAACTTAGCGATACTCACGTAGACAAATTAGATCTGGGAGTAATACATGTGTTCACAAGGATTAGTTTATTGATGATGGCATGTTGGACAAGATGTAAACCGTAACAAAGTGCTTGGTTATTTGCTTTTCTCCAAAGTCGTCTCAACCAATCAGGTTTTATATCCCGTATGTCACCATTCTCATATCTAGTCATCCTAATACCAACCAGTCGATGGTTAGGCCTTTTAAATATCCGGCTCAATGAATTCAATAATTCATCGAAGCAACATCACAAATAGTTCTTTTCTCGGAACTGCCTATTTTTTGCTTTGTAAGAAAGCTTTCAATCTCACTCAATACACTCTAACATGTATGACGAGTTCCAACTGGGGAGGTGGAACCATCCAAATTTCGGATCAAAAATTTAATTTTGAATTTTCAAATTAATAGAATACAAAAAATGTTAGGACGTATATAATTAACTGACGAGAAATTACTTAGCAATATTTTATTTTATGCATCTTTAATTTACAATAAACAGCATTAGTCTTAACGCAAATAAAAGCGGTATAGAAAGCGAATTTTAAACAAAAATTTGAATTTTGATAAAAGTAGAAAGTTACTTATTAAAATATCAGGATAAATGCAAATGATCTCTTATGAGTATAAGAAAATCTGGAACAGCAAATAAATAAGATTTTCTCTGTATATGACATCAAATCTTTATTATGAAATCATTTTCTTAAAGTCCTTTATTTTAGCAACGTACGTCGGAATCGACTCGTCGTATATTGGATGACGTGCAGCATATAAATATAAAACAAGTTGGAAATTGCACGTGAACGTAGCAAATGAGGTGCGTTCGTACGATAACGAAGTTTTAAAAATATTCAGATCTTGCTGATATAGTAGAGCGTACTCCGGATACAGTATAGCAGTCGAAATTTTTAAGTTTCTGTAAATATGCAGGAAGTAATTTTTATTACACCTCAGCAACGTATATCTTATTCATAAAATGTGAAATAGTTGAATATAATTAAAACACGTCCCAAACAATGTTTCCCCGTATAGCATTATGTAGTGGAATACTTTTGTGTGGCCCTGTAATTTAATAATAAAAATTCTTTGCATCACAGATTGTACAGAATGCATATTTTAGTATATATTTCATAGATTCATGCCAATTCTATTATGTTCGAATGAGTGTAACATCATTAAAATGCATTTGAAACTTTTTTCCCATTGACCGTAATGTAATGGAATACTTTTGATTGTCCCTGTAAATGATCTATGCATCCGATTTTCATAACATTTGAAATGACTCGAGAAAATTACTCAATAATTATGTGTTTTAATTTCAAACGATTAAAATGCATTTGAAACTTTTTTCCCTATTGACCGTAATGTAACGGAATCCTTTTGATTGTCCCTGTAATTGATCTATCCATCCGATTTTCATAAAATTTGAAATGACTCGACAAAATTATGTTATAATTACGTGTTTTAAATTTCAAACGATTAAAATGCATTTGAAACTTTTTTCCCTATTGACCGTAATGTAACGGAATCCTTTTGATTGTCCCTGTAATTGATCTATCCATCCAATTTTCATAAAATTTGAAATAACTCGACAAAATTATGTTATAATTATGTATTTTAAGTTTCAAACGATTCGGTTGGGTAGTTTTTGCGTTGTTATATGCGGACAGACGGACAGACAGACGGACGGACTGAGCGACAACAATAGGTGCTACGTATTTATATAATTACGAACGCACCTAAAAAAGTGCTGGGCGCATATTCAGTTAATTGTGCGTTCAATACGTATATACCTGCGTGTATTCATAATCTAATTTTTTTTCTACTATTCATAATCTAATTTAATTTTATGTGTCGAATGTAATGTTTTGTGTGTGAATGTGTTTTATTTTATGTGTGAATGTAATCTAATATTCATAATCTAACTTAATTTTATGTGTGGAATGTAATGTTTTATGTTAACGAAGTATTGTGTGTTTTCTTTAATTACTAACAAACGCTTAATTCATTTTTTCACAGATATATTTCTTGAAATTTTTCCCCACTTTTAATGCGTATTTTTTTTCTCTTTATAATCTATTTTTAATACCGAGGACTTAAGTTGCATTTTTTTTTATCTATTACTGTTTGGCAGAAAATTTTTCCAACGTAAAACAACACATTTAAACGAAATGAACATCATCTCTGTTGCTCATTTCATTACTTTGATTCAAAATATTGCAAACTACTAGGATAATTAAGCTACTATGTTAGATTGTTAAGCTAGGTACTTACTCTCTTAAAATCTCAGCCACAAAATAACTGGAGTTGATTCGAAATCCACTAATTTAATGATTTGAAAGACAGCTTATCATAAGCAATTGAAACAACACGAGTGAACGAGTTGTTTTAAAGCAATTTAAATCAAGATGAATAAAAAGTTTTAAAAACAACTCATACACGATCCAGTAAATTACAGTTCTTTCCTGAGAAGCCAAATCCACTCTTTCATTTTAAGAATGTAAACTACTAGAAGAGTATCGACTACTGTATTTTTTGTACTTGTTGTGCGGTACTTCCTAGCATTGTCAGCAGTATTGTCAGCAATTATGTGCTAAGACCTCATGAAAATTACTCACCAGCACCGCAACGTAGTCAAAGAATCCAGTCTCGCAGAGGATCGACACTAGTACCATCATGCCGAACAACAATGAAAGCGTCTCCACATCCACCCAGCTCATCACCTCTTCCAGGGACGGCCTCTGAAAGACAAAGAGTATCAGTGATAACAGCAGCAGGGTAAGTGTAAAATGGTTTCACAGACATTTTTTGTTGTTGTTGTTTTCAATTTTACTTACCCATCATACTTAATATAGGGTAAGTCTTGCAATCGTTTTGAAAATCGAAAAAAATTTTGACGGATTTTCGTCAAACACGTTTCAGATACTGGAGATTCCTAGAAACTTATTTTTAGAAAAAAAATTGCCGTCCGTCCGTCTGTCTGTCTGCGTGTGTGTCTGTAAACGCTTTATCACCCGAGCAAATTGAGATAGACATTTGAAATTTTGTATGTACTTAGTATGTAATAATGGTACGAAGTCTATTTAATATCAGTAACTTCGATGATCCGGAACTATTTTTTTCGGACTCTGGAAAAATTTGTTTTGATGAAAGGTATATAAAAATTTTCGAAATTTTTTATTTCAAGGAGTGGATGTAAAATGCAATAAAATAACACAAATTTTGGATTAAAAACGAAGTCAATCGAATTATTAGTCAATGAGTCAAAACCACTAAGTGTCTTTGGTGGAAATCTACACCTTGTTATTAAATCAAATTATACAAAATAACTACTTAAAAGGTGTTGCAAAAATATAGATATTATTTATTTAATTTACCTGAGATCTTTCGAATGCTAACGCATTCATTATCAATGGAACATAAAAGAAGATATTTGATTAGAAATAGAAAACATCAAAACAAAACAGTCCGCGTGTATAAACAAAGTCACGATGAATTCATTGAAACACCAATGATATTGTACCAGATTGTGGGAATATTATATGAAATGACGTCATTGCAAATAGTATCTTTGTTAAGCGAAATTTCGACGGATTCACGGATTATGGAGGAGTAATGGTGGGATGTTGAAAAGATTATTTTAACTTTGTTAAAATTTATCAAAATATTTTCTTTTTGTTGCATTCTAGATAAGGCTGTACTTGGCTTATTGAATTTGATATCCGTAAAATGTTCTTTCAGTCTTACTTTTAATTTTCGAGATGTCTGATCAATATCGGATAAACTTTTTTGATGCTCTGTTGTGAATGGAATCATACAAACACCTGCTTTTTCTAGTTCTGAGATTGGATCTATTTTGTTATGAATTAAATCTTTTAATTTTGTCGGAGGCTTAGCTATTAATTTAATATTGTATTTTAGCAAAGCATATCTTAGTCTCTCGTAAAGTTGTGGTATATATCCAAATTTGCCATAACTGAACTTATTCAAACTTAATTCTGTCTTCGGTCTGGATTGTTTTGCTCGATTAACTAAACTATTAATCAGTTGAGGAGGGAAACCGTTCTCCAAAGCAATCTGTTTAATCATATTAATTTTTTCTTCCCGGTATTTATCTGTACAGACTTCGAAGGCACGTTTAATATAAAATCTATAGGCAGCAATTTTATAAGAAAATGGTGAGTTGGAATCAAAAGAAATAGTATTGTTAAACCTGCATGGTTTTCTGTAAACAGTACGCTCCAATTTATTTTCATAATTGCTCTTTATTACTTTCTCAGCTCAATCTGAATTTCTAATGTAAACTTGATCCTTGAATCCAATTCATTAAGTTTTGACAGAAAATTATTTAAAGATTCCAAATTATGATTCCAAACTATGAAAATGTCATCTACATATCTTAATTCTATAATACCATCTTAATTCATTACAACATTAAATAACTCTTTAAATGATTCTTTAAATTAAAATTTGTCTACTTCATCGTGTTTATCATAAAATTCTCTATGAAACTACCAATTTTCATGTTTTTATGTACAATAGTTTTTTCAGATTGAGCTGAGAAAGTAAAAAAATCGAAATAAATTTAATTACAACAGTAGCAAACTTGTTTACTTATTTTAGAAAACGGATAACTTACCTCTCCAAAAAGTGCCAGGCAAGCTATGGCTGTTGTAGCCCCGATCATGGCTGCCAAGGTACGATGGACTATCTAAAAAGAAATGCTCTGTTTAATGAAATGTATTTTACAAATCTAGATTAGGTTCTTCCTAAGCCGTGTGCGATTCAAGAATAAATGTTTTAACGCTTTATTTACCGACGGTACTTATAAGTACCATTAAAACTACTTATTATAAAATTCTTTTAATACGTCAATTAGTTGCCCCATAGTTTAGAATGAGTTACAGATACATTACTTTATCGTGTTCCAAAAGCATTATTGGTTACACAAAACTAAAATATTTTTTAAACGATGATTTTGTTTGCCTTTGTATCTTTCCGGCTTTCTTGGCGCTGAGGGAGGGGGATGGGGATTTTTCAAATAGGAAATATTTCTATGTTTATATTGTAAGAACATCATATTTTTACATTTTATAATTCTACAAAATACTAAGACAACAATTTAAAATAAAAGATTTGAGTGGGGTTATAAATATTGCACAAAATCCGTGTAAATTCAAATTTAATTAATCCTTCTAAATCCTTCAAAAAATTATTAAATGATTATGTAAGTATTTTAATTTAGTTGAAACAATTTACGTAAAATGCTTTGGAATGTAAAATTTTCAAGAATTTATATTTCAGTAGATAAAAGGTTAAAGCAAAAATATGCTCTTGAGAACGCTGATGTCATATTGACGATGGCAATGATAATAGAAGGACAATTGCATTTTTACTAACATTAATTTAAATGTAGAAATAGAAGTTGTTAGTTACGAAAAAACGTAACTATTTTATTTTTCATTTCTTGCCGAACTACTGATTTATAGTCTTACTGCTGTCAAAATGACTAAAAATCATCGAAATCTTTTCAGTAGTTTCTGAGAAAAAGTATCAATATCAGCTGTTTTCCACAGAGCTTTGTGACCGCTATTGCTTTCTTAAGCTTCTGACTATCAAGTCCAAGAAAACTCGCTCCCTAGACTTCAGGCTTCATTGCAATACATTCATTATTTCAATTTATATCATTTCATAAAATGAACTCAGTTTTAAAACAAAATGAATAATGATTAAGTCTTTATATCCGTAATTAAATTTTTATATCATATTAGTTTTTTTTTTTTTTTTTTCATTTTAAAAAAAATCATAGAAAACAACATTAAAGATTTCCCTTTGATGGACAATTAAAAAATATGAGATCTAAAAGAAGACAAAACAAAGATTATTTTGAATTAAGAACGAACATGAGCACTGAGTATGTACTTACGTCGAATATGATGAGAATATACAATCCAATGAGGACACATAGAGCCAGGACGATCTGAGCGGCCGGAATTTCGGGCCGGATGGACAAGCCTAACCGGAGAGTCACGAATCCAAACGGCGCCGGCCTGTTGGTGCTGATTTCCATTTGGTAGGTTTTGCTAGAAGAGATAAAAACGAAATTATTTTCTTCTATCAAAATACCCCAGGATAATCTAAACAAGATATAAGGTAATGTTGAGCTGAAATGTTGAATGAAAGGCTGATTACTTTTGGGAGTTCATTGGGTAAGTATAAGGGAGGAACAGGGGGCTAATTCCCTCCTTAATTTAGATAAAGACGTTTTCATGCAGAATTATCATATTTCATTCCAATTTTAGATAAGGATCATTATGAATAGCCTCTTCCATGATCAGTTTTGGATGTTCATTGATCAAATGTATAGGGGGAGAACAGAGGTAACTCCCTTTAATTTAGATAAATGGGTTTTTCACGAAGAATTTACCGATTGGCTTTAAATTTTGGATATAAGTTCATTCTGATAAGGTACTTCCATGATTTGTTTTGAGGATTCGTTTGTAAAATATTAAGAGGGGATCGGGCGGGGGGGGGGGCTGGCTACTCCTTTTAAATTGGGTAAGTAGGTTTTTCTTGTAGAATTAATCGATTTGCTTCAATTTTTTGGCCATAGTTCCACACCGAAAAGACGCTTCCCGGGTTAGTTTTGGGATTCTTTAGTTAATTATAACGGGGGGAACGGGCAATTATCCCCCTCCCCCCTTAAATAAGATAAATGGGTTTTTATGCAGAATTTTACGATTTGCTTCAAATCTTTTATATAGGCTCTTTCTGATAAGGCAAATTCCTGAATAGATTTGGGGGTTTAATGATTAAGTATAAAAATATAACCTCTTTTAAATCAAATAAACGGAGTTTTATGCAGAATTATCCGATTTGCTTCGAATTTTGAATATAGGTTCATTATGATAAGGCATATCTCTGATCAGTTTTGGGGGCTCAATATTTAAGTATAAAGGGGGGAAATGAAGAGCTAATTCCACCCTTAATTTGTTATTCGAGGGGCATTATTTCTTGAAAAAACTAAGGCTGTAATATACAAATAGTGCGAATAGCCTGTGAGCTCAATGCAATCAATTTAATTGGGAAATATTATTTTTATTTTAAATATCTTATAAGCGCTATCAATAATCAACGCATATTCTAATAAAATAATTCCACGGCCACAATACTTTTTTCTGTAACCCGCGCACATGCTAATTTTCTCTTGCTACTGCTTTCGATTTTATGGCTATTATTGGTAAAAGTGTCACCCAGTAGTCTACCAGTGTACCACACTATCTACCAATAAGTATTCAAATACTTAAAAATATATTTGTCAGATTCTTCTGGAACTTCAGGATTATAAAGATTATGTTTGACCTCATATTTTTCAACATCCATTTGATAAGCAGGGCAATTAAGAGGCCGACAAAAAATCAAAGAATAATAGAAATATTTGGGATCACCCTGTACATGAAAATGCATGAAACGATTTATTGTTGCAGAATACAAATATGTGGATAGTATATAACATGTACACTGATTTTTGTAAGAATAGTTTGTATATTCATGGAGAAAGAGCGATTTTTTTTTTAATTTCAAAAAATTCTGGTATGTTTTTTGTTTATATCATGCAGGATTTTTGACCAAATTTTCGCAAATTTCAGAAAAATTAGCAAAATGTAGTAGAAAAAATGTAGCATAATTGGAATATAAATATATTAAATATTTCATGAAATATGAGTAGTTGTATGATTTTTTTTTTATCTGCGCATGCGCGAACGATAAAAAAGATTTTTTTTTATATCATTTAATAGTCAATTCTATGGTGTAACTCATAAAAAAAATCCAATCAAATATCATAAAAATTCAAAAAGATATCATTATTAGAGTAAGCTTTTTTATTTTGTTCTCTAAAAACAATTGAATGACAAGGGATTCTCCACAAATTGACATTTTTTATTAACTGACTTTTAGGAAAAAATTAGTATTTAATGAATACAATATTTAATACAATAATGCTGCTAATAAGTATCTTTACACTCGTGATAGAAAAGAAAAAGAGCTTTTATTCACATTCAAGGCCAAAACTAAGGGAAGGGGGAAGAAGGGCATGTGCCCAGGGCGCCAGGGCGAAAAGGTGTCATCATTTTTTTTCTATGAGGCAAAGGTGGATTTTGGCGAACTCTCCCTCCCCCTCTTTTGCAAAGTATATTTACAAAGATAATTTCTCTAATTTATTAATAGCCAACTTATTTTAAAACTTAAAATATATAATACTGAACAACGTAATCTGCTTTGTTAAAAATTAATACTTTAAAATCGTGACACCGAATCGAAAAAAAAAAAAATCTGCTTTATACAGGATCTTTATGAAATCATCATTAGATTCTTCTATGTTTTGGCATACCCTGGATAGGATGATTTTAACAATATCATGCTAAACATAGACATGAAAAAAAATTGCCAAACAAATCTACATTTGGCATCCTTTCGCCCTGGTGCCCGGGCCCTTCTCTTACAAGGTGAGGATACGAGGCTTGTGTGACAGAATTCAGCGACCCTTTGTGCATCGATAGAGTATCGTCAATAGATAAACATATCACAAGGATAAAGTGCAATATTCAGGGGGGCCGTAAAAAATGGGCCCCAAAGTCACCCATTATTGACTCTTTAGTTTAAAATTGGATGAATTACACTCTTTTGCGAGCGGCCGGTCCGCGAGTTCGATTCTAACCTTGGGTACTTTTCTTTTTTTTCCCCTCCAGGCTCAATAATGATTATTGTTTTGGAACCACTATTCAAAAATATATATCCAATTGTTTAAATGTAAGACAAATATAAATAAAAACACGCTTCTCCACCCACCCACACACATATATATCCTTAATTTTGTTTTGCAGAGAGATTGCAGTTTTATGAATCTACTGAAAAAAAAGTAAAAAAGAAAACTGAATTATTCAGTCGACAAAAATTAATTTTATTCACATTTACTTATATATTTTTCGATGAATAGATCTCTGTTCTTTTCAGCAAAATAAATTAAAATAAGCTACATAAAATTAAAAAATATTTTTTTTTCTTATCTAACACTTATCAATTTAAAATGTTTTATGTTTTTTTGCTTTTTTTTCCATTTCGAAAATATAATATTTTTTGTTATAGGATCTCATGTTTGGAATTCAAATAACTGTTTCCGTAAAAAATCTTTTCCGAAACCTTTTATTACGTAGATTTACAGATGGTTTTTAAGCAATACAAGTACACTATAGAAAATAAACAGGATGGGTTCAGTATGTTTATTCTTTTTGTTGAATCTTTAGCAACCATCTGCTGCAAAGCGAATGAGTATAGCATTTTGATTTTAAAGTTTTGCGGTTATTAGACGTTGTTCTTTATTGTAGTGTTATAATAAAAATGGAAAAAATTATTTTGTAAAAAAAAGTCTAGTGAAAAAGCTTCTAAATTTGCAAATATTGAACGAATTTTAGAAGATAAAATACAAAAATGTTGAATGCAAAAGAAATACTATATACCGCATAAGATTTTTTTTTTTTTTACTTTTTATTGTATCAATAACTTTGTAATAAAATTCTCTCTTTCTGTAAATAAATAAGAACGTGTGAATATGCGTAGAGGTATATTCTTATTTATATTTATCGGATTTTATTTATTGTATCTTAATTGGATATATATTTTTGAATAGTGGTTCCAAAACAACAATCATTATTGCGCCTGGGGAAAAAAAAAGATAAGTACCCAAGGTTAGAATCGAACTCGCGGACCTCCGCTCCGGAGAGAGAAACTTAAAAAGCCTGGCGCGCTACCAACTGCGCTAACCGGCCGCTCGCAAAGGTGCGTAATTTATCCGATTATAAACTAAAGAGTCAATAATGGATGACTTTGGGGCCCATTTTTAGGCCCTCCTCAATATTGCACTTTATCCTTGTGATATGTTTCTCTATTGACGATACTCTATCGATGCACAAAGGGTCGCTAAATTCTGTCACACAAGCCTCGTATCCTCTCCTTGTTAGTTTTGGCCCTGAATGTGAAAAAAAGCTCTTTTTCTTTTCTATCACATGTGTCAAGATACCTATTAGCAGCAATATTGTGTTAGATAGTGTATTCATTAAATACTAATTTTTTCCTAAAAGTCAGTTAATAAAAAATTCCAATTTGTGAAGAATCCCTTATCATTCAGCTCTTTTTAAAGAGCAAAGTAAAAACAGCTTACTATAATAATGATATCTTTTTGAATTTTCACGATATTTGATTGGATTTTTTTATGAGTTAGACCATAGAATTGACTATTAAAGGATGTAAAAAAATCTTTTTTATCGCTCGCGCATGCGCAGATAAAAATTGTTTCATACAACTACTCATATTTCATAAAATAATTAATATATCTATATTCCAATTATGCTATAGTTTTGCTACTACATTTTGCTAATTTTTCTGAAATTTGCGTTAAATTTGGTCAAAAACCCTGCATGATATAAACAAAAAACATACCAGAATTTTTTGAATTTTTCAAAAAAATCACTCTTTCTCCATGAATATACATGCTATTCTTGCAAAAATCAGTGTACTTGTTGTATAGTATCCACATATTTGTATTCTGCAACAATAAATCGTTTCATGCATTTTCATGTACAGGGTGATCCCAAATATTTCTATTATTCTTTGATTTTTTGTCGGCCCCCTAATTACCCTGCTTATCAAATGGATGTTGACAAATATGAGGTCAAATATAATCTTTATAATCCTGAAGTTCCAGAAGAATCCGACAAGTATATTTTTAAATATTTGGCAAAATGTCAAAAATTGAATGTCCTAATACTTATTGTAGATAGTGTATATTTCATACAATTGTTATCATTACGACATAAAATGTTGGGAGATTTCACGCAATGGCGACGTCTAGAAAAAACTTGGAAAGTCAAGTCCTCATACGCTTTCTAAATGTTTTGATAGAAACACATAAATAAACAAAATAATTTATACCAAGAGCAATGAATGAAACAATGATGACGGTTAGTGGATAAATACGGAATAAAACCAGATACATCACCGATTAATGATATAAAAATTATGTGATTTGTTAATTGCCCATTTTTGTCCCTATTTTCGAATTGTCTACAATCCTCAATGTATCCATACTACAATAATATCAAGATACTATGAGGTTTTTTTTCTAAAACGTGGGAGACGAAAACTGGTTGATTATTTCAATCTAAAATATAAGTACAGAACACAGTGATTAGATAATATTGATGCAAAATACTTTGATATAAGTTACGGAAGTTTATATATAGTTTGTGTGTTGAACATTGCAATTACACATATTTTTTTTTTTTCTAACTCAAGGGATGCAATAACTAAGTCAAACAAAATGTCATTCAGATATATTAACAATAAAAGGCCTTTCTTCCTTCCAACATACTACTATATTACATTTTTTAACTCATTATCTCAACCCTTAAGAAATGATTGTGTGTAAAATTTCTTAAAAATATGTATCTTTGTAACCTTGACTTGCCAGAAATATTTCATTACAATCGGTGTCTTTATAATTTTCCTTATAAAACATCTGAAGATTAAGCATCACCATCAATACTGACATTAACGTTACTTTGATACAAATTTATTATTTCATTATTTCCAAATATTTAATATTCGATTACAATCCTCTAAAAAATTACGTTATTGCTGTCGTTGTATTTACAAGATTACATAACGTAATTTACATGTTTTTAACATGCTTTTATTAGCTTCACCTGTATGTATGTGTGTAACGGAATCTTTGAACGCTATTTTCACCCACTTTAAGACATCAGATTAAATTGAAACTTTGCACACTTATTGAGAACCGATGACAATTCAACAAATTGGAAAACGCCGGATAAACGGATCAAAAGCAATTTGAGAAATTGACAATCCCCTGACACCCTAGAGACATAACAATCATTGAAACACATATGAAAACTGTAATTATGCAACCAAAAAAACATTTTAAACTTTTTAGTCCGACCTGATATAAAAACGTGTGTTTTAGTTTTTAAAGCTGTTTAGCAATTATTTATATCAATTCTATGCATTTTTTTTCATACTTGTTTCAATATGATACAGCTCTACTCATATACGATAGTTGGATACAAAATAATATTCTTTTTTAAACATTGACGAAAAAATAGGTTTCAGATTTTATATGCATATTTTTGTTAGAAGGAAGTAAGTTATTCCTTCATACTTTTAATGCAAAGAAAATAAAATTTTGCATACATTTCTCTTTCTTTTACAGCACATAAAAATCGTTCCAATAATGAAAACAATGAAGTGAAACTCACCTGTCTGATCTGTCAGCAGGTGCGATGGGAAAGTCATGTTCTAAACTCACCCACTCGTCCTCGTCTATGATGATGCTGTCCTCGGAACTCTGGACGAGGACACGCCACGTTCTAGAGGCTCGCTAAGAAAGAAACAAGAAGAATCGAAAAGCCATTGTCAGAAACAATGTATGTTATTTAAATACTCGAATATAAATTAAGGTTTAATTTCTAAGAAAAAAGTACCGGAGATCTAATACCGTATTTTCTCGAGTATACCGCGCACGCGTGTATAACGCGCACCCCGTACTTTACAAGAAAAAAATGGAAATTTTTTTAATCTCGTATATAACGCGCACCATAAATTTGATTTGCTAATGAAGAATGACCAAATGAATTTCAGTAAAGAAAGTCGAAACGAACATTACATCAGACCAGAAAACAAGGCGAAAATGCCTTTTTAGACCTCGGGTAATAAGTGAATGACAAGAAATAGGAGTGAGTGGTGGTAATGAGAATTGCTAATTAGCATTTAGGTAATGTTACCAGCTCTGTTGTATAAAAAACTGCAAGGAATGAAATAAAGATGCAGTAATACCTCAATTAATTAAGATTTTCCGAGTGATTATGTCTTCTTCGAATATTTTTTTTTCATATGTATATCGTGGGATTACATCCAACAGTAAAAAAATATTCCGTGTATAATATGCACCTAGGAGTTTTGTCCTAATTTTTTGAAAAAAAAGTGCGCGTTATACACGAGTAAATACGGTATTTTGCAGTAATAATAGTCTGCAACATTAATCATAAACCTCATATATAGATTTCAAACATTATTTGCAAAATTCAAAGTAACTTCGTCTTGAGGGGAAAAAAAATCATAAATTTTGACAATATCTATATATACATTCTTAACATAACAAAAACAAATAAATGAGCTGGGCAAAAACTTTAAAATCAAGAATGGAGAATTTTCAAAGATGAACTCGCTGAGGAATTTTTTATCAACTATATTTACAATGCTGTTTCGGTGGGCTTCAGTGCTCAATGTTTGTATGTCTTAGTGGTTTCTTACTGTTATTTACGTAAATATTCACTAAAAATATGCAAATACTGCGCTCCTCTGTGCTTAGGAGAAAATTAAGCACCGCGATTGATCGGTAAGATTATTTCACTAAAATGCAGCGACGCAGCAAAGAAAAAGCAGCGAGTAAGCATACACTTCCACGAGCGAATAAAAGCAGTATTTACGGTTTCAGTTAATTCTGATTCTGTAATTTCTAATAACACTCAGAAACCATTGAGTCTACAGTCACCGCCAAAAAAATCTTGACACTTTCGATTTTTTATGTTTTGTTAAATATCTAAAAATATACACAAGGAATCATTCTGAAACTACTGGTGTGTAAACAAAATAGTACACGTCATATATTTTGACAAAGATTTTTCCCCGAAATCTAACAGGGGACCGTCAATAAATTGAAAAAGAACGAAGATCTTTTGGATCACCCTGTCAAAACTAATGAAGCAAAACAGTTTAAACTGCAGATAATGATTAAGTGGCTTATTGTGATAAGTTGTGTCGATTTTTATGAATATAGCTTGAAAACTCGTAGAAAAATTAAAGTTTTTATAAAAACGGTCCAAATTTTTCCCAAGTTTTTTTGCTTATAATTTTCAGAGCTCTTCATAAAACACAATAATCTTTTCAGAAAATATGACAAACAACATTGCACATAACACCCTGTAATCAGAATTAAAAAATAATAAAAAATGTATGAAAAATGAACGAGTTTACTAAATAATTTTTTACTGCGCATGCGTCAACGCTATTAAAATTTCATTTGCATATTATGTTAGTTAAATGTATAGAGCAACTTTTGTGAAAGTCTCAAAAACATAGCTTGAAAACTCTGAAAATTATCGTCAATAGAATATGGTCAAAATCCGTTATTTCCAAAATAAAGCAAAAAGATAAGAGTTGTATCCAAATATAGTAGTACGTGCAATACTGTGTAGGTACTAATCAATGGAATATGGATACAGCCCCTCATCTTTTTGCTGCATTTGGGGAATAAAGGATTTTGACGATATTCTATTAACGATAATTTTCAGAGTTTTCAAGCTATGTTTTTGAGACTTTCACAAAAGTTGCTCTATACATTTACCTAACATAATATGCAAATGAAATTTTAATAGCGTTGACACATGCGCAGTAAAAAATTATTTAGTAAACCCGTTCATTTTTCATACATTTTTTATTATTTTTTAATTCTCATTACAGGGTGTTATGTGCAATGTTGTTTGTCATATTTTCTGAAAAGATTATTGTGTTTTATGAAGAGCTCTGAAATTTATAAGCAAAAAACTTGGAAAAATTTTGGACCGTTTTTATAAAAACTTTAATTTCTCTACGAGTTTTCAAGCTATATTCATAAAAATCGACACAACTTATCACAATAAGCCACTTAATCATTATCTGCAGTTTAAACTGTTTTGCTTCATTAGTTTTGACAGGGTGATCCAAAAGATCTTCGTTCTTTTTCAATTTATTGACGGTCCCCTGTTAGATTTCGGGGAAAAATCTTTATCAAAATATATGACGTATACTATTTTGTTTACACACCAGTAGTTTCAGAATGATTCCTTGAGTATATTTCTAGATATTTAACAAAAAATCAAAAATCGAAAGTGTCAAGATTTTTTTGGCGGTGACTATATACTTCCGAGTTCTAGGTAGAAGTGTACTCCAACGCACGCTATACGCCTTCTGAGATACGCAAGTTTTTTGTCAGGAAGGAACCCAAAGTACCGTATTTTCGGGTGTATAGTCCGCGGCTTATACAAGAAAAAAACCCTCCAAAAAGCCGCTGCGGCTTATACAAAGATTATTTTTAAAAAAATTGGAAATCGTGATATTTTTTCTACAATTTTTAAACCTCAAAAAATTCGAAAAAACATCGAAATTTGTAAATTTTTTTCGCTATGCCGCGAAATATAGAGAGTTCTCTCATATTTGTAAAGGCTTTTTTTTTACTGCTTAAATACAGTTATTTCTGGGTTTGGAAGATTTTGATGTCGCAACTATCGCCAAGTATTGCACTAACCGGCAGCGAGAAATAATGACGCTCGAACGCAATTTGTTCTTGATTTGAGAGGGTAAAAACAACTATATAACATGTTACTTATTTTAAACTTATTTTTTGCTGAATAAGTCGTTTTAACGTTAGCTGTAATCAGTTTTTTAGTAGAAATGTGTCATTTGTTGAGGAATGATTCAAAAGGAGCTATTCCGGCAGTTGAACTAAAGGAATGATTCCAGTCTGTCAAAAAGAATCCGTTCGCTAGAAAAGGAACGAAATCATGGAATCGCTCTTTTTTTTTGGAAAGGTTCGAATCCTCGGAATCAGTCCGAAACTCCGAAAAGGGCAAAATCCCCGGACTCGCTCCGAAATGAAACAACTCCGAAAAGGTTCGATTCTTCAACGACTCTGAAAAAAAAGGATTTATCGGAATCGTTCCGAAAAAGATCGACTCCTCTGAATCGTTCCGAAATGACATAAATCACACACTTTTTTTTTTTTGTTCTTTGCAACAGGGAAGGGTAGATTATTTTTTTGAGAAATAAACTAAAAATGATCTTAAACTCAGAATTGTCAAGGTAGGAAAGCTTCCAGATTTTGGATTTTGTACTCTACAAACACAAATGAGTGCTGCAGCACCGATTCGCTAGCAAACTATTTTTCGATATTTTATTCACAGATTCATTTTTTTAAGGTCTCGCGTATGTCGGCCCTTCATTTTGAAATTCTTTTTTTGTCTAAAATTTCTCGACTTATACGCGCGTATACACTTTAATCGCTTCTAACTTCGAACCCTGATCGAAATATACGTTCGTAAATGGTGTAAAGCCCGCGGACTATACACCGATGCATCTCCGCGGCTTATACACGAACTTTTTTACTGCACTGCTCGATTTAGGAGTGCGGGCTATACACCCGAAAATACGGTAATATAATTTAGGCTTTGGAATTTCAGAGTTTCCGCTGGGCTCCGGAAAGTATTTTTTATCAGCTTTCGTGAATTCCGATAATTTTTTTAATATCCACACTGAAAAAAAGCGGAACTAAGCTTCGTTGAGTTTCGATGCACATTAAACACTAGATAAATACAGGGTTATCGAAATCAAACATTCATAATAATGGGATGTAAATAGGACGCTTCTTATAAGATAAATATTGCTTACGTGATACGTTCAAAATGCGACCGTGTGGAGGAGAAACATTTCTCTCAGAAGCATGATAATGTTGCTCTCTTTCTTTTGAAAAATTTTTGCATATTAATTAATGCTTGAGAATTGCAAGCACTCCCCACGGAACTTTATAATGCCCATCTGGAGAAAAAGTGTGAATTTAACACCGGTAAAATGAACCCAAAATTAGGAAAAACAAATGTAGATAATAAGTGTTTGATACGCTAGACTTTGATAGGCATGCATGCAGCTGCTATTTTTTGTCAGAAAGTATTTTATTTTTTTTTTGCTACAAATGTATAATGTTTCTCACCTCGTATGTTCCGTTTTGCGTGATTCTGTACAGCTTGAAAGTGACAAAGTCCCGACTGATACCGAAATACTTCTCGGGAAGAAAGGGTCCATTCAGCTTTAGGTGGACCACCTCGTGACGGAACGGCACGTTCTCGCTTACGTTGAAACCTGTTTACAGTTAAGATAAAAATGCAATTTGGAAGGAGAAAGATAGCTTAAATGAATCTGTAAAACATTCGTAAAAATAACATTCATGGTAAAGGAAAAAAAATTCATAAAAAAGATCGACTAAGAATTCTTCCATCAAAAATCTACTGGAGCCGTATCACTATTAACAACGTAAGCATAGAAAAACAAGGACGAATAAGTCCTTTTATTTAAAGGTTTGATCTCCAATAATAAAACAAAGATCGGAGATATGACTGATAACATTCGAGCAGAAACTTCTAACGTACGATTTTACTGGACTTCCTCACAATAACAAAAAACAACACGGCAGTGTATGTGATAGAGGTAGCATCATATCTGGTGTGGCCCTGTTTTTCTCTTTCTGATCACCGGAATCAAACAGTTTTTCCATTCTACATTCTCAAGTGACTTTCTGAACCTAAAGCTAATAGAACAGGAATCGGCTGATCAGATAGTCAACCCATCGTGTTGACGGCTAAAATTCCAGAACACGAAAATCGTATTGAAATGCAACTGGTTTGCCAAGTCATATCCTGTTTGGAACCACCTGCACACCAGATTTTAACAGTTGAGCGGTGTAACAAATTGTCGAATGGTGAGAGTAATTTTAAATATTTATTTGGTCGCTGGTTCAATTAATACAACTAATATTACTTAAAATTCTTTATGTGCAAAAATATTTACAAATTATATTTACACTTTAACGAAAGAATGTGGATCCAGCGAACACAACATTGGTCCGCTATGATCACCAATAAAAAACCAACTGACGATTCTCATATGTTGCCAAACGGCAAAACCTAAAGTACAGCGGAATGCGCCATCTGTATCCACAAGTATGAAAACATAAACGACTGGTATCAGAAAACACAATGGTAAATCTACCAGTTAATTCGGGTTTGCATGCGTTTTCCATCAAGGTATTATTTGGCAGACCAATTGCATTTTAGCACACAAATTGAGTTTCAACTAATACTTCAATTTCAATTATCAACTCTATTAGATTATGGATTGTGCAGTCGCCACCTAGTCTGCAATTGATTTAAGATCATCAAAAATTTAAATGGAACACCTCATACTAACTATGCCGTAAGGTATCGTAAAAAATTGTGCTAAATACCTATCGATTTCTAATAACCTCTATTAATAATTTCTATTCTTATATTTGCTTAGGGTTTCGTCTACTCTCTTAAAACGAAAGAGTGGATTTGGCTGCTCAAGAAAGAGTTCTAATTTATTGGATCGTGAAAGAGTTGATTTTTAACCGATTCAGTCATCTTGGTTTGATTTTTTCTGTTTCTAATCCACTCATACAGCTTTAAAACTAAACAACTCAACTCAATAATGAAACAGCTCTTTTCCCGATCCGATTTTCGCCGCTGACTCGTCACGTGACCTTGCAAGATAAGATGGAGACTTCTTCCGCCGTTCGCTAAACAATTTGCTGAAAATGCCTTTTTTACGAAGTAAGTAAGTTTTATATAAGTATTTTACTTTAATTATGCTTTCTTTTAATAAATTTCCCTTCTCTTTTTAACAGACTAAAATTCATAACAGTATCATACCTTGAAATTAAAATGTCGTGTCATGTCAAAATTAAAATGTCGTATTGAGGATGTGTTTAATGCATTTCTATATTAATAATTGGTGTTACAGTGCTGCTGCAAAACTTTCATGCTTTAATAAAATAAATTAGTATATTTAATCAGAGTAAAAAATGTTAATGCAATGTAAATATCTCGTTATTTAATTGCCTTGTATTAAAGTTTTGTAATTATTATATCTTTATTCATATAAATTTATCAAAACATTGTATTTATTTCTTGTTTGCAGTGTCTTAGTAAAAACGTGCTCCGGATTACATATATATTTATATAGAGAGGCTACATATATGGCATAATATGTAGTTTTTGAACACATTTCCAAGATTCTTTTTTCATTCTTAATGTTGAACTTGTGTTACTGTTTTGTTTGGCAAAGTTTCATACTATTATTGGACAAAATTATTGCATGCATGGTCTGTATTATAATAATCTGCTTAATATTTATAAGTTGTTACATAATGCATGCAGAAATAATAGTTTTCTTGTGCCTGGTTCCCAGGTAGCTTTAAATCTAAATGAGAATTTATAAATAAAACGAAAACAGTGGACAAAAGTTATGCAACGATAACCAAAAAGAAAATTCTCTTTCTCTTTAGAAAATACCTAGCAATATCATTGCTTTCCCTTTCCCTTAACATTTTTTATGCATAGCCCAGAGGTAGAATTGATTTTAAAAAAAGTTACTGGTCCCAAAGACCAGTACGCATGAAAGTTTACTGGTCAGAAATAGTCATCAGTAGCCTGCTACATAAAATTCTATAAAATACTTTTAACCATCCCCCCCCTCTTCACACACACACTCCTACTAGAATGTAAAATAAACCAAACTTCATTTGCAGTTATACAAAATTTTTGGCATAATAAAATGGAAAATTACTATTTTATAAAAAAGTATGTAGTATGTAAACTAAAACTATAAAATTGCGTATTTTATTTCCGATAATTTATTTAACAGATAGTAAGGATTAATGCAATATTTTCTTATAATTATTTTTTCAAGTAATATTTTATGGTTTGTGTTTGGTACGGTTTTCTCAGGCAGGAAAATTTATTTACTTGTCAGAGATGAAGTGGGTGTGCAGTGGAGTAGCTAGGATGGGTGACATCCCGGGACAGATGTAAAAGGTGTCAAGCCCCCCCCCCCCCCCCCTCTTCCTCCTCCTTTCCAATCTGTCACATTTTTTCAATCTCAATTCTACATTCTTATAAAAAATAACCTTACCATTCCTTATTTACGTTTTGTCCTTCTGAATAAAAAAACCGCAGCAGTGAATCATCACTCGACCCATAGTCTGCATAAGTCAATGTCGTGTCTATACGTAGAAGAAAATTCTTTCTTTTAAAGTTTACTTTTGTTACCCACTCTTTGAATCGGTTGGTTTTTGTTCCCTGGTGCATATCTTATTTAGACACACCATTCTGTATAAAACTTCACTTTAGCAAAGAAAAAAAAACTAGCTGTATTGCATCGTGAGCTAAAAATCTCATTTCCTAATTAGACTCCAAAATCTTATAAAATTGTATTTTTTATTTGCAAATAAAGATTTGGTGTCACCCTTTAGAGGATGACACCCGGGCAGGGCAATCGCTAAGACTTTTAATTGGTGGGGGAGAAGACCTTAAATTGCCAAGTCAAATTTTCATATTTGCCAACTCGTTTTATAATTTTGCCAAGTTACCACACTTAGAAAATGTAATACAGTTCTTATTTGTAAAAAGTTTAATAATATTTCCAATTAGAGTTGTAACTTTTGCAAATTCTATCAAAAATAGAAAATGTACTACAATTTTTATTAAAATTTTAATTAAATTTGCCAAGTGTAACAGCATTTACGAATATTTGGGGGGGAGGCTCCCCCCTGCCTCCCCCCCCTTAGCGAGGCCCCTGCACCCGGGTAATTTTCCTAATCAAGAAGAATTTCTTTTACAGCTTGACTAAAATCTTAAAGATCAATGAGTTATGTGTCTCTATATTCAAAATCACCATTACATATACATGCATCTTTATTGATAAAAATAAACATTGGATTATAAACTGTAACTTCATTTTAAAATGATTTAAATTAAATATTTACAATAAATTTATGTAAAAAATAAAAGAAATTAAAATTTAATTTAAACAGTATTAGCAAAGTGTCTTATGTTCTAAGAATAAAGTGCTGTATACAGTGAAGAATTGATACTCTGAAAATCTTTATAACTAATCTTTTAATTACAGATTACAATATGCTCTTTATGTATTTAATGTAAATTGAAAGTAGTCTGATAAATAAAATATTCTTCTCCATAGCTATCCAAATAATAAATTTCAAATACTTCTTGAGATTTTGTTTCTTGAATGACAATTTGAAGTCAACATTTTTGGTCATAGATTTAGTAGATAACTAACAGGGGGGAAAAATCACTATTATTAAAATGCTATAAGTAGCATCCAATCTTTGAAAACTCTCTTATTCGACTTCATATTTTGATTTTAATGCTTAAGATAACCTCCCCAATTAAGATTGGGGATTTCTTTTACAGCTTGAAATCTTATAAATTGTATTATGTTATTGCGTTAAATAATCTGCAGTTTTAAAAAAATTGAGATATTTTCTATTAAATATTGAATAATTTTAATCTATCTTATATTAGATCAATTCACATGTTCGAAGCTTTTTCTAAAGAGAAATAAATATATTCACCAATGCAGACTGATTTTAATCCTATACCCAAAAAATGATCTAAACCTGCTACATCCAATGCTTATTGCTGATATAAAATGTTAAAAATAGAAGTTATTTATATTCAATAATCTGACATACATAAATTATTAAGAAAAAGAGAAAATGTCATTAGATTTCTTCTGAAAAAAAAAAAAAAAAAAAAAAAAAAAAACAATTTTCTTTTTTTCGAAAAAAACCAGTTGGTTTAAACTAAACCGTTGTTTAAACCAAAAGGAGTAAACAGTTGTTTAAACCATAGTTAAAACCAATTGGTTTAAACCGTGCCAACCCTGGTCTAATTGTTGTAGGTTCTATCTTGTATTATATAAATATGCAAATATATAGAAAAACAACTAAAAATCCACAAAAACCTGTATTGGTTGGGTATTTGCCAACGCAGATACATTTTGAAAGTAGCAACAAAGGTGAATTTTTAACAATATTTTATAATGTTGCTTTAAGAACTTTCATTTTAAATTTGTTTTTAAAATGGTGATTTATTTTAAGATTGTATCAGAAGTAACACCATGATTTAAACAAGCAGATAAGTGTAATCGCACAGGATTTATTTATTCAATTTCCATTTTATTCATGATTGGCTGAATTTTCAGTAGTGTAATATTTATAAAGCTAAAATTTTTAGTGTATGGTTCATTTTTTGTTTAGACTATGGATGGGAAATTTTATAAAACATTTAATCTGAAAACTGCAAAATATTTTAATATGTTCATAATCATTCCTTAACATTATATTTATTGCTTTTAACTTAATTTCAATATTTTCTTTTAACACAGGAAGATGATTTCATGGAGCAGTAAAATTCTACTGTGAGGAGTCAAATTCAACAATCTTATTTAATCTCAAGGATTTTCAAGAAAGCGTCTATTTTGCCTAAGATTTTAAAAATTGGACAAACCAGTGGACAGATTACAATATGCTCTTTATGTATTTAATGTTTAATGCAAATGGACTGTTATATTTATAAAGGTCCTGTTAAAGATATTATTGAAACTTGTTTATCTGATGTTGGAAAGAATTGTTATCAATTAATGTTAGGTTTTTTTTTGTTCTTGCTAAATAAAATGTTTTTGTTGTTAAATAAAATTAGTTTTTTTTTCTTTCTTGCAACATTCTAAATTGCACATTTGGCCCTAACTTTTGACATAAAATGCTGCAGTCTTATGCTTTTATATTTATTTAAAAGTTAGTTGATTTAAGAAACATTGAATAAAATAAAAATTAAAAGATTAATTAAGAAGAAATAAGTTGTTCTTGAATATAAATTCAAGTTTTAACAAATGTTTTAAATGATATAAAGAACAATTGCACATGGTCAATAAATCCATTTCTCAGTTATTTCTGCATTTAATTTTTGTGCTACAATATTTAGTTGAAGGTTCTTCATACAATAAAATAATTGTCCATAATCCAAATTTTAGCTATACAAGTTTTTTAATGGCATTCCTCCACATTTCCCAATTGCAATGTGCTTATACACTATCTACCAAAAAGTATTTGTACACTTTCAGTTTTTGACATTTTGTCAAATATTTAAAAATATACTGGTCGGATTCTTCTGGAACTTCAGAAATATAAAGATTATGTTTCACTTTATATTTATTTACATTCATTTGTTAAGCGGGTAATTAGGGGGCCGGCAAAAAAACAAAGAATAATAGAAATATTTGGGATCGCCCTGTACATGAAAATGCACGAAACGACTTATCGCTTTAGAATAAAAATATATGAATACAGTAGAATATGTACACTAATTTTTGTGAGAATAGCATGTATATTTATGGCGATAGAGCGATTTTTTTGAAAAATTCAAAAAATTCTGGTATGTTTTTTGTTTATATCATAGAGGGTTTTTGACCAAATTTAACGCAAATTTCAGAAAAATTGGCAAAATCTATTAAAAAAAATATAGCGCAATTGGAATATAAATATATTTAATACTTTATGAAATATGAGTAGTTTCATGAAATAATTTTTATCTGCGCATGCGCGAACGATAAAAACAATTCTTTTACATCATTTAATAGTCAATTCTATGGAGTAACTTATAAAAAAAATCCAATCAAATATCGTGAAAATTCAAAAAGCTATCATTATTATAAGTAAGCTGTTTTTACATTGCTCTCTAAAAACGGCTGAATGATAAGGGATTCTCCACAAATTGACATTTTTTATTAACTGACTTTTAGGAAAAAATTAGTACTATTTAATGAATACAACATTGCTGCTAATAAGTATCTTGACACCTGTGATAGAAAAGGAAAAGGGCTTTTATTCTTTTCCATCACAGATGTCAAGATACTTATTAACAGAAATATTGTATTAGATATTGTATACATTAAATACTAATTTTTTCCTAAAAGTCAGTCAATAAAAAATGTCAATTTGTAGAGAATTCCTTATCATTCAGCCGTTTTTAGAGAGCAATGTAAAAACAGCTTACTTATAATAATGATATCTTTTTGAATTTTCACGATATTTCATTGGATTTTTTTTATAAGTTACTCCATAGAATTGACTATTAAATGATGTAAAAGAATTGTTTTTATCGTTCGCGCATGCGCAGATAAAAATTATTTCATAAAACTACTCATATTTCATAAAATATTTAATATATTTAAATTCCAATTGCGCTACATTTTTTCTACTGCATTTTGCCAATTTTTCTGAAATTTGCGTTACATTTGGTCAAAAACCCAGCATGATATAAACAAAAAACATACCAGAATTTTTTGAATTTTTCAAAAAAATCGCTCTATCGCCATAAATATACATGCTATTCTCACAAAAATTAGTGTACATATTCTACTGTATTCATATATTTGTATTCTAAAGCGATAAGTCGTTTCGTGCATTTTCATGTACAGGGCGATCCCAAATATTTCTATTATTCTTTGTTTTTTTGCCGGCCCCCTAATTACCCGCTTAACAAATGAATGTAAATAAATATAAAGTGAAACATAATCTTTATATTTCTGAAGTTTCAGAAGAATCCGACCAGTATATTTTTAAATATTTGACAAAATGTCAAAAACTGAAAGTGTACAAATACTTTTTGGTAGATAGTGTATAAATGCTATGGGTAACAATTATTTTATCTAAGATTTCAAAGCCATTTCAGATTTCAAACTAAAGAATTAAAATATTTTTTTAAAATTTAGTCAGTTTAAGAAATATAAGATTTTGATTGAGATTTAAATCGAGGAATAATTACAACAAGGTATCATGGGTTGATGTTTATCCATTTAAAATATTTTCAATTTCATTTATTTAAACCCTGCACTGGCCATGTGTGTGTGTGGGGGGGGGGAATACTTTTTTAAATTTAGGTTTTATGTTTTTTAATACTTTCTTTTTCAAAACTGGTTCTGAAACTCCTATTAATATAAAAAAAACTAACCAAAATTGCAAAAGTAAAAACTAACCCACTTACAGATCATCCTCAAATATTCTATGTCCCCCCCCCAAAAAAAAAAGGTAAAAATTTTAAAATCCAAACAAGATATTTGAAAATAACTTCTGCATAGGATTATCTAAACTCTTAAGGGGAACAATCAGCTTCTGACATTGTGGTGCTGAAGTTGAGTCGTTGGGCTGATATCAAGTTTATTTTTTCAATATTTTTTTAGTAAGATGCCTAAGATTGGTTTATTTGATTGAAATCGTAAATTTTTAATAAAAAAATAATTGTTATTTGCAATTAAATCAGAAGCTAATGAAAAAATTAAAATTGTATATAAGCATATCTGAAGCTATAAGTATCATTGGAAAATATGTAAACTTGAAATTGCCCAAGAAAAGAAAGGAAAAATCCCATTAGCACCACAGCATCAGAAGCTGATATTCTGTTTAATGTTGTTCGGGTGCTGTTGTACAGTTATGCAAATTTAGGCAGTTTGCATGAATAAGTGTTTTCAAATTTGCAATTTTGAGATCACCAGTATTTTCAATTTAATGAATATATGTACTTTTAAATTTAACAAAAGAAAATATTGATGTTAAAAATTTCTGATTTGACAGAATAATAAAAAATTCATGTAAGCTCTATTTAATTTTGTATAACGATTCAATTACCTTTTCCCCTAAATTGACATAGGAAACAGTTTCATTGAATTAGAAAGAAAAAAAAATGTTTTTATGATTCATTAGAGAACTTTCAGTCATATAAATTAGAATGTTTTAAGTCTTGTTAATTAAAGACTTGGAAGAAATATTGGAGAATCCATGTTACAGTTTTCCAATCTCTCTCTCTCTCTCTCTTTATATATATATATACCCTTGTAATGTCAATAAACAGAAATTTAAATCCGAAATGAGAATTTAATTGCAACACTTTAAAATGTGGCAATAATTCCATGTTATATTGAATTTCATTGATAAAAATTACTCGAGGATTACTGAATTTAGTTTTAAATGATGTGATTTTATTTAGACGATTTAGAAATCGCTTGAAGATTTTTGTAATTTTAAGCAATTTTGCTTTTCTTAAGAGTGAATTTATTCAATTCTACAAATTCAAGGAGTTTTGGATTAACTCTTAAATGAGTTGATTTCATTCATGTATGAATTGGTTACAAATCGCCTAAGTGCTACTGAATTAAATAAAAAATGACAACATTTCACTCCAACTTGAATTGATAACAAATCGCTCAAGTGCTACTGGATTTGCCTTAAATTATTTCACTTCACTCAAATACGAGTTGGCTGCAGCTAACTCAAGTGCTACTCGATTTAATTCTAAAGACTTCATTTCACTCAAGTATGATTTGGTTACTAATCGCTCAAGTGCTACGAGATTCAGTCTTAAATGACTTCATTTCACTCAAGTATGACTTGATTACAAATCACTCAAGTACTACTGGATTTAACCTTTATTGATTTGATTTCACTCAAGTATGAGTAAAATAGAGATCACTCAATCATGAGTTGATTAAAAACAGCTCATTCACTTGAGTTGTTTCAGCTCTTCTTGAGAAGGTTCCTTTCAACATGGGAAAAGAGTGGATTTCAGCTCAACTTGAGTTAATTCAGCTTTTTCGTTTTAAGAGAGTACGTGTGTAAATTATTGCAAACTTTAAAATTTTAAACGATGATTTAATTTTTAAATTATTTTTGGAGAATTCGGTGAATTACACGGGAAGTTATTTAGGGAGTACGCAGATTTATTGGAAGTGAGCAGGTTTATTGGTTAAATTCCTTTTTAATCGTTGCAAAACACATTGCGATACGAGTACCTTTTTCAGCACAACTCAAAAACTACTTGGTAAAATAGCTGAAATTTTGGATTCGCATATTTAGAGCTTTTAGAAATCTATTTCTGTTAAATTACAGGTCACAATTCATATGTTTTCCGAAATTTTTTTAAAAATATATATAGTTTGGAAATTAATTTTCAAAAAAATATAAATTGCTGCCAAAGAATTTTTTAACAGAAATCGATTTCTAGAGACTTCAAATATGCGCATTCAAAATTACGATTCAAGTGGTTTTTGAGTTTTGTTTAGAACGGATACCCAGTTTTCAAGCAAAAAAATTAAACTTAAAAAAAAAAACTCAAAAGTGTTAGAAATAGCGTAAATATCTTTGTTTTTGTTCTTATTGTTGCTGTTGTTTTTTAACAAAATATAACTGAAAAAATTATTTTTCAATGAAGAAAACTGTATTTATTTATTTTGAGATACTGCATAATGCTATAAATATTGGCAAAAAATACAATTTAGCATAATAGCAATTGTATGCACCAGTTTTTTTTTTTTTTAATTAATCCAAGCACACGATCAGTCCCTCAACATATTTTGGTCGATTTGATAGCAACTTTTAAATTTAAAATTGTGGCTTTTTTTTTTCATATGAATAAATTGCCCTAACCAATAGACTCCACAGACTTTGTACTGGGGATAGAAAAGCTTTTAATTCTGTAACTGTGGCACATTTTTTTTTTTCATTTGAATAAACTGCTATGGTAATTTTTGAAAAAGCACTTTTTGACAAAGCTATCTTATTTGATCTCTTGCCGGCTCACCTAAAGTTGTTTTCCCGCTGATCAGTCCCTTTTTAGTGACTCTTTTTGCTCTTTTAAACAACTTTGGAGGGCGTTCTTTAGATTTCTTTGTTTCATAATCTTCTTTTAATGTAAGGAAAAAATGCATCTTCAATAGTACACCTGGAGATATTTTCTTCTTTTGGCTAGCTCTTCCAATATTTTTAAAATTTTTGCTTTCTTCTTTCTTAAACTAGAGTAAAAGCGCTTTTGTGGCCCATATTCTTAAAACTCCTTTTGCAGTCAAATTTTAAATTATGTAAGCCTTCATAATGCTTTTATTTACGAAATTAATTTACATATTTCAGTTTCTTTATCTCGGAGTGATATTCGATACTCCCATACAATTTAGTCATTTTGAAAGATGGAAAGCCAACGATTATAAATGCACAAATAATGTATGGAAAGGTAGCAAATAGCTGTTTCGAATCTACTATCGAGATTCTTCATCAGTGCAAAACTCAGCGAGCTAGAAAAAGCAAAAGTGAGGAAAAGCAAAACTTTGGGTAAGTTTTGCTTTTTCTAGCTCGCTGAGTTTTTCACTGTTGAAGAATGTCGATAGTAGATTCAAAACAGCTGTTTGCTACCTTTCCATACATTATTTGTGCATTTATAATCGTTGGCTTTCTATCTTTAAACATTTTTGCTCAAAGGCTTTATTTGCTATTTTAATTTAGTAAATTTGTTCCAAGTGATCTTAAATAATTAAGCACTAAGTGAAAGAGGGATTGGAAATGTTTCCTCGGGGTAACTCTATCACTCTGAAATTCTCGTAGAAAACGATTTCAGTTTTACATTTGCTATTAATTTCATATGTTTAAAAATTATTTGAGACCGTTTCATTGAGTGGGTGGGGGAAAAGCGTCTCTTTATTTTCGCTTGACAAAGAAGAGACAGACCTGTCGACTCTCTGTTTAATAAAATACTGGTCAAAAACTTATTTTTTTAATCTATATATATAAAACAAAGTCAGGATTTCGTATTAATCACGATACAAAAAAATCTACCGAACCAAAAATCTTGAAAATTGTGGTAAAAATACTACTTATAACATCGAGTGCCGCTAAGAAGGGATTTTCGAAAATTCCACCGCTAAGGGGGTTAAAAAAGGGAACGAACTTTTAAAAAATTCCTTAAAAATCGGCTTTTGTAGGTATTTTTCAACTGATATCATATTATAGCGTATTTTTTCATGCTGAATCGAATGGTACTAAGCAAATTCTTTTAAGTTCAGTAGTTCGCGAGATACTTCACATTTTCCAAATTTGGCGATATTTTCGGCTCTAAAACCTAAAATTTTCAATCCTTATCTATATATATAAAAGAAAGTCTGGATTTCGTATTAATCACAGAACAAAAAAATCTGCCGAACCTAAAATCTTAAAAATTGGGGTAAAAATACTTCTGATAACATCGAGTGCCGCTAAGAAGGGACTTTCGAAAATTCCACCCCTAAGGGGGTTAAAAAAGGGAACGAACTTTTAAAAAATTCCTTAAAAATCGGCTTTTGTAGGTATTTTTCAACTGATATCATATTATAGCGTATTTTTTTATGCTGAATCGAATGGTACTAAGCAAATTCTTTTAAGTTCAGTAGTTCGCGAGATACTTCACATTTTCCAAATTTGGCGATATTTTCGGCTCTAAAACCTAAAATTTTCAATCCTTATCTATATATATAAAAGAAAGTCTGGATTTCGTATTAATCACAGAACAAAAAAATCTGCGGAACCTAAAATCTTGAAAATTGGGTTAAAATTCTTCTGATAACATCGAGTGCCGCTAAGAAGGGATTTTCGAAAATTCCACCCCTAAGGGGGTTAAAAAAGGGAACGAACTTTTAAAAAATTCTTTAAAAATCGGCTTTTGTAGGTATTTTTCAACTGATATCATATTATAGCGTATTTTTTCATGCTGAATCGAATGGTACTAAGCAAATTCTTTTAAGTTCAGTAGTTCGCGAGATACTTCACATTTTCCAAATTTGGCGATATTTTCGGCTCTAAAACCTAAAATTTTCAATCCTTATCTATATATATAAAAGAAAGTCTGGATTTCGTATTAATCACAGAACAAAAAAATCTGCGGAACCTAAAATCTTGAAAATTGGGTTAAAATTCTTCTGATAACATCGAGTGCCGCTAAGAAGGGATTTTCGAAAATTCCACCCCTAAGGGGGTTAAAAAAGGGAACGAACTTTTAAAAAATTCTTTAAAAATCGGCTTTTGTAGGTATTTTTCAACTGATATCATATTATAGTGTATTTTTTCATGCTGAATCGAATGGTACTAAGCAAATTCTTTTAAGTTCAGTAGTTCGCGAGATACTTCACATTTTCCAAATTTGGCGATATCTTCGGCGCTAAAACCTAAAATTTTCAATCCTTATCTTATACTATAATGCGAGCAAAAATTGTGTGTGTGTGTGTGTGTGTGTGTGTGTGGGTAAATTTTATCTCAAAAACGGCTCTAACGATTTTCGCAAAAATTTGGATTTTACCATTTTCGGGCACGAGAAGACCATTGGGCTTGGTCACATGTTCGAGAAAATTCGATTATTGGGTCATTTTGGGTCATAATGAGTCAGGATCAAGCTATTTATATCTAGAGAACGGCTGGATCGATTTTAAGGAAATTTTGTATCCAATCGTTTTTTGGCACAAGAAAACAACTGAGCTGGGTCACATGTTCGAAAAATTTTGATTACTGGGTCATTTTTGGGTCATTGTGGGTCTAGACATTTTTATTTAAAAAACGGCTCTAACGATTTCGACCAAATTTTATATTTTATCGTCTTGGATTACAAGAAGACCATTGGATTAGGTAACATGTTCGAGAAAATTCGGTTAGTGAGTCATTTTGGGGGTCATTGTGGGTCATGCTATTTTTATCTAGAGATTTTCTCACGCAATTTTGACTAAAAATTGCATTCTATGGTTTTCGAGCACGAGAAAAACATTGGGCTAGGTTACATGTTCGAAAAAAAAATTTAATGGGTCATATTGGGTCATTAAGGATCTGGGTCAAGCTATTTATATTTAAAGAACGGCGTGGTGGATTATAACGAAATTTTGTATGTAGCAGTTTTTTGACATGAGAAAACTAATGGGCTAAATCACATGTTTGAGAGATTTCGACTATGAGGGTCATTTGTGGGTCATGATGAGTCATAATGGGTCATGGTCAAGCTATATCTAAATAACAGGTGGAACGATTTTCATGAAATTTTGTGTGCAACATTTTTTTGGCACGATAAAATCATTGGACTAGGTTACATGTTCGAAAAATTTCGATTAATGGGTCATTTTGGGTCATTAAGAGTCTGGGTCGAGCTATTTATATTTAAAGAACGGCATGATGAATTATAACGAAATTTTGTATGTAACAGTTTTTTGACATGAGAAAACTAATGGGCTAAATCACATGTTTGAGAGATTTCGACTATGAGGGTCATTTGTGGGTCATGATGAGTCATAATGGGTCATGGTCAAGCTATATCTAAAGAACAGGTGGATCGATTTTCATGAAATTTTGTGTGCAACATTTTTTTGGCACGATAAAATCATTGGACTAGGTTACATGTTCGAAAAATTTCGATTAATGGGTCATTTTGGACCATAAAGGGTCTGGGTCAAGCTATATATAATTAAAGAACGGCAGGATCAATTTTAACGAAATTCTGTATATAACAATTTTTAGAAACGAGAAAACTAATGGACTAAGTCACATATTCGAGAGCTTTCGATTATAAGGGTCATTTGTGGGTCTTAATGGGTCAAGGTCAAGCTATATCTAAAGAATGGTTGGGTCGATTTTAACGAAATTTCCTATACAACATATTTTTGGCATGAGAAAATCATTGGGGTAGGTCACATGTTCGAGAAATTTCGATTAGTGGGCCACTTTTGGGTCATTCTAATTTTATCTAGACAACGTTTCGCGCAATTTTGACTAAATTTTGTATTTTATCGTTTTCGGGCACAAGAAAATCATTGGGTTATGACAGATTTTTGAGAAAATTCGATCAATGGGTCATTTTGGATCATAAGGAGTCAGGGTCAAACTAACTATATCTAAAAAGCGGCTCAATCGATTTTATCTAAATTTTGTATCTAATGTTTTTCGGCATGCTAAAACTAATGAACTAGGCCACACGTTTGAGAGATTTCGATTATAAGGGTCATTTGTTGGTCATGATGGGTCATGCTAATTTTACATAGAAAATAGTACTCACCATTTTGACTATACTTTGTATTATATCGTTTTTGAGCAAGAGAAAACCATTTGGCTTGGACACATGCTCGCGAAAATTCGATTTGTGGGTCATTTTGGGTCTTAATGAGCTAGGATCATTCTAATTATATATAACAACGACTCAATCAATTTTACCTAAATTTTGAAACAAAACGTTTTTTGTTACGAGAAGACTATTGAGCTGAGTCGCATGTTAAACAAAATTATATTAGTGGGTCATTTCGCTTTATTGCTGTATGCTGCCAAAATAATTTTACCTAAAAAATGGCTTAAACGATTTTCATTCAATTTTATATTCTACTGTTTTTGATTACCTGAAGACGATTGAGCTATGTCACATGCTTGATCAAATTCGATTAGTGGCTCATTTTGGGTTATACTGGTCAGGGTCACGAGAATATAGCAAAAGCCAATAACTTGGTGATATTTGAGAAAATATTGGCGACATATGGCCAAAAAATCGACTATAAAAATTACGAAAACCAAAACACGTATTTGGAGCCAAATGAAAGAATGCCTCCAAATTTGGCCATATCTAGCAAAAAATATTGTCTTTCAGAATGTAAAGAATTTTTTTATACATTCTCAGAGCTGCCAAGCCTCCGGCTTTTTGGATACCAGTATTATTATACAGAAAATGATGTTTTAAGTAATTGGAACATTGAGACGATTTAAAAACAGATGATTTTCTCTAAAATAATACTGGTGTGCAAAAAGCCGGAGACTTGGCAGCTCTGCATTCTTAAGAGGATTCGAGATGGATGGTTAAACCAATCAGAGTCGAGCTAAAAAAGTGATTTAGATCGATGTCCTTTCGTTGTAAATTTTAAAATAAAGTAAAATTTATAAACATGCGCATAAAAACATAGTTTTCTTAATGATTGTTTTTCTAAATAATACTATTATAAACATGTTTTACAGTAATAATACAGAGTTAATGATACAGTGAAAATACTACATCGAGTTGAACACAAAGTTAATTTTGACCGAGCTAAGCTCGGTCTCCCCTGCTAGTCTATATATATAAAAGAAAGTCTGGATTTCGTATTAATCACAGAACAAAAAAATCTGCCGAACCTAAAATCTTGAAAATTGGGGTAAAAATTCTTCTGATAACATCGAGTGCCGCTAAGAAGGGATTTTCGAAAATTCCATCCCTAAGGGGTTTAAAAAAGGGAACGAACTTTTATTAAATTCCTTAAAAATCGGCTTTTGTAGTTATTTTTCGACTGATAACATATTTTAGTGTATTTTTTCATGCTGAATCGAATGGTACTAAGCAAATTCTTTTAAGTTCAGTAGTTCGCGAGATACTTCACATTTTCCAAATTTGGCGATATCTTCGGCGCTAAAACCTAAAATTTTCAGTCCTTATTGTCTGAGCGAAGCGAAGTCTTTATACTCAGAGATACGTAACGATATTAAAAGTCAAAAAAATTCTTTCGTCAAGCAAATCTCAAAAAGTACTTGTCGGATTTTGATTCTGTTTGTACCAATAGGTACCTATGAAGGTAATCTGGTGAATGCACTACATACGAAAAATTAGTTCCAAATAGTTTAAAAATTATATTAAAAAAACTGATAAAAAAGCACAATTTATTTGCATACGTCACAGAAATTTGGTGTGCGTGATTTTCAACAGCTGGATATTTTCGTAGATAACCGAATCAGTACATGGAGTAAGTAGTAATCATTAACGCACTCAAAAATATTGAATGCAATAAAACATTTTAAAATTTAATCATGCAGGAAAATAAAACTTATTTTTATATATTAAAAAATGTCATAAAAACTTTGATTTTGAGATTTTGTGATAATCTCTTAATAGCATTTTTTGATCGCTAAAAGAATGTTTTATATATTTAGCGTGTGAAAATTAGAAACAGTTACGTTTTTAAATAAAAAGTTTCTTTTATGGCATCATTTTCCCTTTATATTTATTTTTATTGCATGTTTTCTTTTAACTTATATTTTGTTTGTGTGTGGAAGTCAATTCTGGTCACTAATTTTTCGGCACGGATACCACAAGCGCATCAGATTTGGCGCAATTTTTTTCAAAGTCCATTTGGCGAAAACTCCGTTTTCAAATAACGCTTACATACACATTTTTAAATAATTTTCTATTTTCAAAAAGAACTTACAGTAAATAAAATAATAATAATAATAATAACTATAAAAAGAAATATTTTATATAATTAAAAAAAGGAAATGAAAGTAAATAAACATTTTATGAGTAAATAAACAAATAATAAATAAATAAAGCCGGGTTACCATCTCAGGTAAAATAATGCCATTTTGACGCCAATTATGTAGCCTGGTGCATATGTGACATCTTTTCCCATTTTTCATCCATTTCCTGTTGGCATACAACTTTTAAATTTGGAATATGTGTGCATACCTGGGAACAATACTGGAATTAGACATTGATTTTTTTTAATTCGATCCAAAAAGGGGCAACGGGGGCTATTTTTTAAAGATTTATACTGCATAAAGAAGCCACTTACCTATTTTTATAGACAAGAAGAAGTAAGTGGTATGTAAAAACAATTATAGTATACATAAATAAAATACTTGAGATAATATACTTAGAGTTGCAAAAAGTCGGTTTATTCCCGGGTTTATTTCCAATAGACCAGGTTTATTCCCCGGTTTATTCCCAAAAAACCGAATTATTCCAAAAAATCCCGGGTTTTTTCCAGGTTTATTCCTAAAAACCCGGTTTATTCCCGGGTTTAAAATGGGTTTTTTCTAACCTTTGCAACGCTAAATATACTAGAGATATAAGCACCGGGTTTGGCGAGATATTTTATGCCAATTAAGCGAAAACATCGTTTTGATTACCAGATACATATAGCATGCTATAATAACACGTTATTTATTTATTTCAAAATGAAAAAAAGGAATAAACGAAACATTTTCTGTTATTAAAAAAAAAGAAATAACAATCAATAAATGATAATATTTTTAGAACAAACAATTTATTATAACATTTATATGATAACCAGCATGTTAGGCAACTGAACGCCATTTTGGCACCAATTAGATACCTCGGTGTGTATAGGTCATATATGTGCCATATTTATTTGTAAAACTGAGCATGAACGTTTACCAAGTGTGTTTTCATAGTCGCTTATATCTTTTTGCAACATAGCGCACCTTCCGAAGCCAAAACTGCACAAAAGAAAAAAAATCAATATTTGCAGTACTTTTTTTTTATGTAATGCACATTTTGTAATCAGTAGGCTCGATAATCAGACCTCGTTTTTTTGCTTTCAAAGATGATATTTCATACGACGTCTTTTTTGGATTCGTCGTTTTTCCATATTTGATAGTATGCGTCTACTCGTTTTGTAACTTTTTTTGTAACTTTCTTCTTTATTAACAACGACATTTGGATTTCTTATTTAAGTAAAAATTCTTCTCAATACAAAGAATTTTGTTAAATTAAATAAATGAATGAAATGCGGTCATCTATTGCTCAAAGCACAAAATTTTTCCTATTGAGTTTATAAAAATCAGTAAAAACATAATTTTTATGATAATAAAAAAGTGACTTATGTAATAACAGAGTCATATATTATGTACGTTATGGATTAAGTATGAATATTTCTCCACCATTTATAAATAATAATAATAATAATAAAATAAAATGCGGACAGATCAAAGTCTATATTTGACTGAAAATAAAAACCATTTTCTAAATGCTTTAAAAAGATGGCCAATGAAAAGTGATATTTCAAAAGTATTAGGAAATTAGTTAAAAACCATTTATTTTAAACTAAATGAATAAAAGATTTATATTTTTAATGAAATAAATGGGATTTGAAAAATTATTGGAAATTTATCACCATAGATGTATCAATATTACAATCAGTACTTTGTATGCAAAATGGAACAATTAGCAATACTTTTTGAACCTGAAAAATGGTCGTTGCTTTTTTAAGGTTAAAAAGGAGGTTACGAAATAGTCCTATACAGAGATGCCAAGCCCCCGCTTATTGCACAGCAGAATTTTCTTATAGGAAAAGTTATTTTTTAAATCCGCCGAATGTTCCTATTTAATAAAAGATTTTCTGTATTAAAATACCGATATCCAAAATGCTAAAAAATTGGCAGCTCTGCCTGTAACATTTTAATTAATCACGGTACTTTTTTTAATCGGATTCAAATTTAGTGAAGACAACGTTTTTTGGCCAAAAGCAGCTTTTTTCCACATGTGTAACTACGATACAATTCCTTGATGCTGAAATAAAATGTTTTGACTTATGCTATTATTGCTTCCCCTTATTTATTTATTTGAATTTTAAATAAGATGACTCAAAATCGTGTTTTTTAAATGTACGGAAAAATGCATTTCGAGAGAGGGCGAAAAGAACAATATTTGGCGATTTATTTCTTGCGTTTGGCTAAGTTTCTTACTACCTTGTATTTAATACTCTTCACAATACTTCGCTGTTATATGGACTTAGGCGCTTTTATAAAAAGTTTGACGTAGTTCGGGCTTAAGAAAGTGAGTATTTTACTGAATAATACAAATAAATGAAAAATGAATACTAAGAAATACTAATAAAAGAAAAATGAAGCGTTATATTGATCTATGTATATTTAAAAATGCGTCTGCTAGCACTAATTAGATAATTTATGTGTTATAATAGGAGACAAATAGCTTTTGATTCTGTATTTCTATGCTTTAAAGCATTAACGCTTGTGTGTTTTTCATTATCATTGGGAGTACCTAGCCGATTTAAAAAATAATGTGGGCAAAAAATGTTGGTAACTATCTTTGCTGCAAAATATACTATATTTTGCGAAGGAACAATAATCACCATTAATGCACGAGCAAAAAAGTTCTAAAATTGAGAATTCTTTGATGTCGATATGACCAAAAATTTAAATTTTTTTTTTTTTTTTTTTCTTTTTTTGGTGGCAACTTTTAGGATATAATATTCTCGTTATGAATGATTTCTAAAACATTCGACAATTTAATTTCACAAATTAAACATTTTTTTTTCTAGAAAAAGTTTTAAACCCAATTTATTCAGAATATTGCAATTTCTAGGATACTGTTGGGGTCAGAAACTATAACTTTGGCATCACAGTAATTTATAAGATGTAAGTGCTCGTTTAGGACAAATTTTTGAAAAAGGATTCCTTAACTCTTATCGACAACCTCATTGCATCCGTGGAAAACAGATATTTAACATTATAAACTATTCGGACGGATTTCACACCGTATAAAATATACTCCATTCTCATCGGTGCGAAGCTTCTGTTTATGCTCATGACATCATTACAAAGAGTTATATTTCCAATATAGGAAAATTTGATGTTTTATTTTCTGTATTACTTTTAACATTTTGCATATTTTCAATTTTATACCCATGCATGGTTTGCTTTTCTTTTATAAAAATAGTATATGCAACTTTATATATAAAATTTTGTAATTCTATGATTCAATATGCTTATTTTCATCATATTTTCTCACAATGAATGACCAATTAAAGGTAACATCTCATTTTCTTTACTTATCGCAAGTTATTAAATGTTTATTCTCAGCAATATCGCTCAGACTAATCCCTTTGAGGGAAGTCCTAGTCTATATATATAAAAGAAAGTCTGGATTTCGTATTAATCACAGACAAAAAATCTGCCTAACCTAAAATCTTAAAAATTGGGGTAAAAATACTTCTGATAACATCGAGTGCCGCTAAGAAGGGATTTTCGAAAATTCCACCCCTAAGGGGGTTAAAAAATTGAACGAACTGTTAAAAAATTCTTAAAAAATCGGCTTTTGTAGGTATTTTTTAACTGATATCATATTATAGCGTATTATTTCATGCTGAATCGAATGGTACTAAGCAAATTCTTTTAAGTTCAGTAGTTCGCGAGATACTTCACATTTTCCAAATTTGGCGATATCTTCGGCGCTAAAACCTGAAATTTTCAGTCCTTATCTATATATATAAAAGAAAGTCTGGATTTCGTATTAATCACAGAACAAAAAAATCTGCCTAACCTAAAATCTTAAAAATTGGGGTAAAAATACTTCTGATAACATCGAGTGCCGCTAAGAAGGGATTTTCGAAAATTCCACCCCTAAGGGGGTTAAAAAAGGGAACGAACTTTTAAAAAAATTCTTTAAAAATCGGCTTTTGTAGGTATTTTTCAACTGATATCATATTATAGCGTATTTTTTCATGCTGAATCGAAATGTACTAAGCAAATTCTTTTAAGTTCAGTATTTCTCGAGATACTTCACATTTTCCAAATTTGGCGATATCTTCGGCGCTAAAACCTAAAATTTTCAATCCTTATCTATATATATAAAAGAAAGTCTGGATTTCGTATTAATCACAGAACAAAAAAATCTGCCGAACCTAAAATCTTGAAAATTGGGGTAAAAATTCTTCTGATAACATCGAGTGCCGCTAAGAAGGGATTTTCGAAAATTCCATCCCTAAGGGGTTTAAAAAAGGGAACGAACTTTTATTAAATTCCTTAAAAATCGGCTTTTGTAGGTATTTTTTGACTGATAACATATTTTAGTGTATTTTTTCATGCTGAATCGAATGGTACTAAGCAAATTCTTTTAAGTTCAGTAGTTCGCGAGATACTTCACATTTTCCAAATTTGGCGATATCTTCGGCGCTAAAACCTAAAATTTTCAGTCCTTATCTATATATATAAAAGAAAGTCTGGATTTCGTATTAATCACAGAACAAAAAAATCCGCCTAACCTAAAATCTTAAAAATTGGGGTAAAAATACTTCTGATAACATCGAGTGCCGCTAAGAAGGGATTTTCGAAAATTCCACCCCTAAGGGGGTTAAAAAATTGAACGAACTGTGAAAAAATTCTTAAAAAATCGGCTTTTGTAGGTATTTTTTAACTGATATCATATTATAGCGTATTTTTTCATGCTGAATCGAATGGTACTAAGCAAATTCTTTTAAGTTCAGTAGTTCGCGAGATACTTCACATTTTCCAAATTTGGCGATATCTTCGGCGCTAAAACCTGAAATTTTCAGTCCTTATCTATATATATAAAAGAAAGTCTGGATTTCGTATTAATCACAGAACAAAAAAATCTGCCTAACCTAAAATCTTAAAAATTGGGGTAAAAATACTTCTGATAACATCGAGTGCCGCTAAGAAGGGATTTTCGAAAATTCCACCCCTAAGGGGGTTAAAAAAGGGAACGAACTTTTAAAAAATTCTTTAAAAATCGGCTTTTGTAGGTATTTTTCAACTGATATCATATTATAGCGTATTTTTTCATGCTGAATCGAAATGTACTAAGCAAATTCTTTTAAGTTCAGTAGTTCGCGAGATACTTCGCATTTTGTAACAAATGAAATATAGCATTCTACGTTGTTTAATTTAATACTTAGGAAATGTTTTTTATCAGATGAACCCAATTACAAAAGTTTGGCTTTATTTTAAAAGTTCCGCTGAATGAAATTTTATGTGATTAAAATTGTTAACATGTTGAGCGCTACGTCATTCATTGGTGACTAACATTGAACTTTCCGTTTAGATGACTGATTTTTCACCGATGACAGACAGTCTAAAGTACGATATAAAACTAAAAATTACTATGATATAAAAATTTCGTTTGATTCAAATTTTCTTTTTAAAAAAACTGACCAGCGTAGCGGGCGAAGGCTGCTAGTACATTTAATATTTCTTAATTGTTAAATTTTGTATTACTTTATGCGTTAAAAATTGTCTTCCACATATGTGTTTGTGTACAGAAGCCGACAAAAATTCTCATTTTAGATTATTACATTTTTATGTTCGCTACTTAAAAAAAAAAAAAAAAAAAAAAAAAAAAAAGATGAATGTAGATGCTACCATTGCAGAATTCAGTTTCGCCTCCGATTAAAAAAAAAAAATCGATAGAAGTTTTTTAGAAGGGCGACCCCGTTTAGATTGCAATGAACTAACTTCATTTTTCTTGTGTTTATCAATATAATAGCAAACAGAACCACGTGAAATACCCAATTGAATAGCAATTTCTTTCTGAGACATTGGAATTGCGGAATATTAAAGAGATACAATTTGACGTGCTACTTCTTCATTGACTAGATTCATCAGAAACGGATTTTTTCTTTAGTTTAAACGCTTTTTTATAGACTCTGAGTAAAAGGAAATGCAATTTAACAATAAAACGAATGGAATCCCGTCGAATTCGACGAATGAAATGTTTAAAAGACCTGATCGATTTGGTTTTAAAAAAAGCAAAAGTAATTACATTATTGAATCAATATATAATAAATATATTTACAAAGTAAATGTCAAATTTGCCAGTTACAATTTTGCATTCATATATTCGCACATCTACAGTTAAAATTGTAATATGAGTGCCGGCGAAATCCAGAAATTTTATTTTATATGCACTCACGGAAAAATAGCTTTATTTAAAAAAAAAAAAGAAAAAAAATAATATCGGGTACTACTTGCTTATCCCATCGACCAAAAAATTATCGCCAAACTGTAAGATTAAATGCCAATAATGGATGATCGTGAATGTCACATTCAATGACATTAAATACGATTCATGTGTTTAAAATGTCATTAAGTGATTTTTATTAATATTTTTATTAATATTCTACTAATTATTTATTTTTTCGTTATTTAAAATAAAAATTATATCAATATGTATAGTTTGGCTATTAATGTGGCGATTTGTATAATTTGGCGAAATTGGTCGACGGGATAACAGAGTAGTACCTAATATCGTTATGAGTAAAAATACAATGTTTTAAATAGTGACGTCATTTTCTCTTCAAATGTTCTTTAAAAGTTACTGTTTATGAAAAAGGCCTCCATAATAATATTGTAATTCCCTTTTATCTGGTTGCTGAATGACATAATTTTCCTCATTTGAAATTTCTCTTATTTTGATTTAGACATTAATTTTTATCATAAATTATTTTCTGTCATTTTATTTACATTATTAATATTATTTCTCAGTAAATATATATTTGTTTAACTCAATTAGTGCATAATTATACGCAATCATTTTAGAAAATAAATTTTTATTATCGAGAGAAAAGCTAAACTGTGTTGCCACCATTTTGAAGAAATGTCATGAAAAAGCTTTTAAAATTAAAAATAAAATATAAAAATGGAAATAAATTAAAAAATAATTAAAATGGGCACAACTACAAATAAATAGCTTTCATTAAAAAAAAAAAAAAAAAAAAAAAAAAAAAAGAGAGAGAGAGAGAGAGAGAGAGAGCTTTGGTCTAGCCTGCGGATGACAGATTCATTGTGCCAAACACTTGCCCCTCTCGCGATTACTTTTTTTCGATCTCCTAAAATTTATCAGCATCTATGAAGTATAGACTAAAACATACATTCTGTACAATGCGTGGTATAAAGAACATTTATTATTAATTTACAGGGCCACACAATAGTATTCCATTGCGAAATAGTATAGGGGGAAACATTATTCGAAACGCGTTATAATTATATTAAACTATTTCGCATTTTACGAAAATTATGTACGTTGTTGAGATTTACTATTAATTACTCTCTGTAACTAGTACTTTGTTAGTTACTAAAACTTCGTTACAGTAATAACGTACTAATTTACTAAACTTGGCGTGCAATTTCCAACATGTTATTCCACATAAAAATTTGCTTTTTATTAAGTTATTGTACTTAATTTTACATTGTTCTAAATATTTAGAAATTTTTATGTTTTAATACATAATAGGAATACATAATATACATGAAAGGATTAAAATCACAATTTAATTACTCATTGAAATCTTTAAAATCCTTGTTAAAGTATTAATATGCTTATTTTTTACAAATTAAAAACAAATTTGGAGTTTATTCTTATTTTAAAATACTGGCTTTTTTTCTTTATGGATTTTTTTTCCCATTTGGGCTAATCGCAAACAAAATTTAGTTTTCTTTAGTTAATTATTTTACATACAATCGTTACGAATTTAGAGATTACATGCAACTTAATATTAGATCTGAGTTGATCTGGATTTCTTTTAATAATAATCAAAAGAAATAAAAAACATTAAAAGAAATAAAGAAACATTAAAAAGATATAGCTTTATCCGCGTGTTTCTTACAAAACACACTTCACTGGGATTCAGAACTGCGCGTTGGCAGCATGCGATTCCAAATATAATCCCTTCTACCCCCCCCCCCTTCTTTTTAATTATTTTCAGGCACACATCTTGCCAATCGTGATTGATCATAGACGTAACCTTGACATTAGGCCTTACACTAAGTAAAGGGCTCATATCTAACAATACTAATGCAGCCAATTTGATTCAGTGACAAATTCAGGTGGAGAAAATTTCTTACTATGAGATTTTATGTCCTCTGCTTATAGTCCAAGAGCCGACCGTACAAAACCCCAAGTCATATCGAGCACAAGAATTTTTTTTATTATTATTTTATGGAAGAGTGGCAATAGAATAACCATGTCTGCTGGAGGAAAGTGGTGCATAAGCCAAAAATTAATACCACTAGTGGTTGACTCGTAGGCTTAGCATTGTGTTTGCCGTACAATCAAAAGTATGAAAACTTGGAAAACTGGGTGCAGGAAAACATAATGCTAAGCCTACGAATCAATCACTAGTAGTATTAATTTTGGCTTATGTACCACTTCGCTTCCGGCAGACATGGATCATTAGATTCCCTTATTACTACTCTTCCATAAACTAAAGGACTTTTTCTTGTGCTCGATGATTTAGGGTTTTGTGCGCTCGGCTCTTGGACTATTATTATTAGTAAAAAATATGCTTTTATCTGAGATGTAACATACGATGAATTCAAAATTGTGTGTAAGAGTAAACAAAACAAAAAAAGGATACGAATGGGTTTGTCTCCGGACACTGTTATCAGATCCAAAGTGTTGTCATGCACTCGGATGAAACTCAAAGAAATCTGCAAAAATACAAAAGAACATGTCCACAAGAAGAAACTTATGTGTATATATATATATGAGAATGTTTAGATAGTATTGATACATGGAGTAACTAACATGGAGTAACATGGATTTACTTCGGTCAAATGAAAAGACCCGTTCACTAGTGCAAATCATATGGGAGAAACTTATAAAGTTATCTCGATTGCATTTCAATATTTTTATTTTATTTTATTTTACTTTATTTTCCATTGAATAACTGAGATTTATCTGAATGCAGGCCGTTTTTTACTTTTTCAATTTTGGTTGCAGATATTTTTTATGGTGTGCTTTCGCCAACCAAACCGGTTCCGAAAATGAAAGCATACTCATAAAAAATATCTGTAGACGAAATCAAAAAAGGTAAAAAACGACCTGCATACAGATCGATCTCAGCTATCCAATACAAAAAAAATCATTTAAAAACATTAAAAGTCAACAGAGTTAGCTTTATATGTTTCTTCCATAGGATTAATATTAGTGAACGTGTCTTTTCATTTAAATGAAGTAGCCTCTTAATATAGCATAAAAAACTGGAACATAATAATTACAACTATTATTTAAGAAATAGAAAAAGAATAGAAAAAGACTTCTCATAGAAAAAGACCCGGATATTAATGTAAAGTCTATGTGGGGCGTTTTTTAAATATCTCGTTCAATATTTAATATTTTGACGTGATTGTTGCATATAGTTGAGGAAGATCCACAACCGGCCTGATTTTTACTTTTTTGATTTTGGTTAAACTCTTTTTATATTAAGATGATTTCAGTTTCAAAACCGGTTCAAACTGGTTCTAAAAGTTAGAATATATTTTTTTTAATCTGACACCAAAACCGAAAAACTAAAAACTAGGCCGGTTGTGGCTAGTCCTCAGCTATCCTATGCAAATCACGTCAAAATATTAAAATTTGAGCGAGATATTTGAAAAGAACGCCCCCATAGGCTTAAAATTATCATCCGGATCTTTTTCAGTCAGTCTCAGTAGTGTGGCGTCTTAAAAAATAATTTTTAACATCCTTTTCTGGTAACATCTACTTTATTTCTGCGGTATTTATAAAATCCAATTCCGAAAAATAGTTGCTCTCACCAGGCAGAAGAACATGACGGCCATTAGGACGGAGAGTTTGAGTGCCTTGCCGAATCCACGGAAAATGCCACTTTCCTCTTGCACCTCGCTACTGCATTGACCCGCGCTCGACACAGAGTCGCCGATGTCATCGTCCTCCTCCTCCTCCCTGCAACTGGTAAAAAATTACACATATTGTAAAGCTATTTCTTTAATATATGACTTCAAAAGTCATCCTTTTAATGATACTTATACATATATGTAATAATAAAAAAATTTTCGCCGTTTTGTCGTTTCGATTTCGCTCTAAATTCTTATAAAAATATTCTTTTATTTATATTTTAGTAATATGCTAATATTTAATTATCAGCTAAAGTTCCCTTTTATCTTAATTCGGCGTAATATATCATTTATTTTCCTAAAAAGAATTCAATTGTATTGTTTAAATCTCAATCTCTTATTTCGAAATATTAAATCTATATTTTTTATTCTATTTCTCCTTTTTAGAATAAAAAACATTTGTCGTAAGCTTTATTTTTAATGTTTTATTAAAAAATCGTTTGCGTAATCCATAAGGTACTTGGATCTTGGGGACAATGCACTTCTTTTGGATTCGCCTAACTCCGCCGGATTAAAAAAAATTCTGCTTTGTCGCCACTCCTACTAACCAATGAAGAGGTTGGAAACTTTCTTGCTACGCCTCCTGATTCCGTTAATTGGACGTTCCATGCTTACGTTCTATGCTTACGTCAACCTTAGCTCGAACAAGAGTGTATTACCGCGAAAAAATCTCCTAAACGCGCGAGAAAAACATCAGAATTCGCTGCCCTCTTAATTGCTAAACAAACACTCGCCAAGTATCAGTCTGTTTTCGAATGTTCTTTGAGTCGTAATGTGTTCCAAGCTGCGTAGTTTCAAGGACATATTCTTTATTTTCCTTTAAAAATTATTGTAACACGGAGTTGGAATGAAGCTGTTTGTCGATTTCCATGTATTGTTGACAGAAGTGTTTGCTTAAAGAACCTTTTATTATTCTGTTATCGGCATATTAGTTAGCTGTTCTATCATTGTTTTAATGAGAACTGCTCGAGTCCTTTTGGAATGTGGAATAGTTTATGGAATTGATCAAAAAATAAGACTAAGACTTTATATCTTGCACTTTATTGAAGAAATCACCCAATGTTTTGCTTCCTCTGCCTTAATCTTCAAGCCACGACATAGATGAAAGTGCACTTAATTTTAACTGAGATAAATAATTTTATATTATCCATCTACTCATGCAATCATCCGTTCTTTTCATCGTTTCACCAGATGTTTTTCTACGATAACTTCAGCCAGTGTATTTCATATATATATAATGATACCCTTTGCAATGATACAAATATGAAAATAGCACAAAAACGCTGTTACAGCGCCTCCTACCGGCGGAATATCTCAATTCAATCGGGAACATCTAGTTATATCCAAAAACCTATATATGAAATTTGGTTCAATTCTCTGAATAACTTCATACATTTTCCCCCAACTGTATGATGCAATAATGAAAATTGCTAAAAAAATCACTATTACAGAGCCTCTTATCAACAGAATATCCCCCAATATAGCTGGTCTTTGTAGACTGTAGTCAAAAACATACATATAAAATTTGGCTCATTTCTATGCATGGCTTCATATACTTTGTGATGCTACAATAATGAAAGTTGTACAAAAAGTGCAACTGTAGCGCCCCTTTATGATGAAATATCGTTAAATTGAACGGGAACCTGTTGGGCATAGTCAAAAGCCTCTATGTGGAATCTAATGGTTTAGCCCTATGCATAACTTCATATACATTTTGATGATACAATGAGGACACAAATATACGAAGACAGACACACGGACAGATAGAAATTTTGTAAAAACGTATTTTTCAGGATTTCTGGCCATTAAAACGCGTAAATCCATCAATAACACAGGTCAACACTAATCTGGGGTTTGTATAATGGCACTTTTTTCTTAGTAAATCAGTCACGCTGATTACAGATATGACATTAATATTTTGCTATCAGCCAAGATTTTTTTTTCCCAAAAAGAAAAAAGGAGGGGGATACCTCTTAATGAAATTAATGTGTAATATTTATTAAATAAAATTCATTCTTCATAAAAACAAAAATTAATTTCCTAGTAAAATGACTTTAATAAAAGTCAAATACAATACTGCACTATAGAATGTGAAACATAAAAGTACATTGCATTTCGTTGTGTTGATATTTGCCAGAGATGATGAAATTTTCTCAAGTACATTTACAGTGAGAACAAACATATATTTTATTCGTTTATTGATATCTCACGTTCGTTTTATCAGTTTCTTAAGAATAAAAATTTACTCTCTTGAGGAACAACATATTTTTGGTATAAAATCGAGAAAAGAAATTTTCCAAATATTGTTCCCATGAAAACTCACTTGTATACTGCACAGTTATTCCTGGACTTAACTCATTTATTTTCCATCCCTAATCATGAACAATTTCAGTAGACACTATTTATTGATTATAGTAAAATAAGTTAAAAAGGTGTCTTACTTAATAATGGTAATGTTCTACCTTCAATTTCTGAAGCTCATTCAATAATTTTTAAACAATTATATTATAACCTTGATTTTCTCCTTAAAAAAGTATAAAAATCTCCTAAGTTTGATATTTAATCAAGAATTAATTGTAAATCTGTGGCGATTTAAAAATTTTATCAATGTTATTAAGCCAATAAAGCGGGCTATATCAAAATGCCCTGTTTCTGTTACGAGTGGAACAGCCGAACTAAAACCAATATTGCATAAGGAAAGAATGGTCTGCAAGAAAAGATTTGAATCCAGGATCAAAAATGAAATTCGACAGAGCTTAATTGTTTCAAAAGAAGTCCTCTTGGATTCCCTGTACATCCGTATAGGTTTAATAAAGGAATTCGTAAAAGCCTTAAATAAAACAGGGAGTTGTTTTCGATATCGAAAAAAAGTTTTTCCACATTTTCCGGAAGGTAAAATCAAAGAAGGTGTATTCGTCAGCGCAGATATAAGACGTTTAATAAAGGGATGTTGCTGAGGATGATATGACGAAAACTGTTTCTCGTTTCTCTAACCTTACCAATTAGTAAACAAGTAGGAAAAATTATGCGCTAAGCATAGATTATGAAGCACTTTCCAAAACTTCATGAAATCTTTAAAAAAAACTTCGTCATTTAGGGAAGTAAGGTTACTGCACATAGCCAAATATGCATTCCAATACTTTTGAACAATCCTGTATTTGATATGTCGGTTTATATACGATATACTATATAATGAGAAAATTTAGTTTAATAAGAAAATGTCTAGCAGGTTTAAATTTCTCTTTCAGCAATTTATACTAATCGAGAGAAACATACTTGAATACTTTTGTTCCGCCCTGTAGTTTATTTTGTACTTTTATTACACGTCGTATTAAGCTAAAATTTATTTTAAACTAAAACATTTTTAAAACGACTAAAATCACATTCTCTGAAATTATCACTCATAGGCGTCCATCTATTCAGTTTTTTGCGTGGCCCTGTATGTCATTTTATCTATGTTCTGCAAACATCTCTTAGTAAATTGAACTCAGTTCAGCGTAAAAACATATAACTTTTTTAAAAACCACCTTTAAGTAATTTAAGCTCATATTCAGAAAAATGTTTGCAACCGCTTTTGGGTAGCCCTGTATATCAACTATAGTATTTATACACACCATATAATATGCATAGATTTAGTGAAACTTAAACGCTCATATCATAATTAAAATGCATTTCAGTCATCCATCAGCCTTCATCGAATACACGTACAGTACTTCGGAAAGAATATACTATCTGAAATCTTTTGTGTGTCCCTGTAAATGCTATATACTTCATATTAAGTATGACTGTATCGTATAACTTATATTAAGCCTCAGCTATACTTATATCAATGTTATTATATACGAAATAATAAAATCTAATTAAAATTCGTCGCACACAATTCCCCTTTTTTACCATTATGTAATGGAATTCTTTTGTGTGGCCCTGTAAAGGAACAATAGATATTTTTTCACCGCATTTTTTACAGAATGCATATTTTAGTGCATCTCGTAAATACATATAAATTTTAATATGTTTGGCAGAGTGTAACATCTTTAAAATTCATTTGAAACGATTTTTTCCCACAGGCCGTAATGTAACGGTAAACTTTTGAATACCTCTGTAAATAAACTAATCATGGTATAAACTTCATTTTCAATAGGGTTTGTGCTAGGGTAAATGCTAATAACATCCAAAAATTTCATGGCGATCTGAGTTTATTTATGAGAGTTGGAGCGCGGACACACGGACAGACGGACAGACAAACAGAATGCATAAATACTTTTCAACTTTGTTGGAAAGTGTTAAAAAAGGGGGGGGACATTTGTTTGTCAAATTTTCATTGTTAATTCATTAACAGAAAATATTGCAAGGGGGTTCCAATAAAAATGTATTCATTTACATATAAAATGTATTCATTATATATGAAACTTAGTGAATGGACCAAAGGAGTCCCCAGAGGCCGCTACTTTGTTCCAAAATTTGGAAATTTCTTAACAAGTAAAAAAATAATAATTTCCTCTTTAAAATCATGCAGTTTTCTTCAATTTTTCATGTTAGATGTTTACAACTCAATTACGATAATGCTGTTGTTTTTATTTTTTTAACTATTTTGAAAATAGTTGTTGTTTTCGGTAAAGAAGTGGGAAATCTGAAGTACATCTGAATCTTTTTATTGGTTGAATTCCGCAACTTATTTTATTTTATTCGTTTTGTGATTGGTCCATGTTTAATGTCCAAAATTGAAATACTTCTGTTGCCTCAATAACAAAAAATGTAATAAAAACTTTTTTTAAAAAAACTATTAATTTGAAAACAAATTGAGATAAAGATTTTAAAAAAATTTCATTTAAAAGTGCATTTTTTTCTCTAAGCAACGGTGTAAAAATTTAAAATGTGCGATTTTTAGAAGTTCAAAAATTTGCAGTTCCAAAAATTGTAAAACTGAAATTTTATTTAAAATTTGTTCATGATGGGTCCAGGAATATTAATGTTTAATCCATGTCGTACCTAATATGAGGCGTTCAGAAGTCAGTCTGATTAACTCCGTCAAATATTATGTTTAATGTAAGCATACGTAATATAAGAATCATTATAATTATTACAAAAATGATGCTTATTATTATCATTAATTTAAATATAGAATTTATTTATAAATCTTTAAAATACGGGGGAATCATGATTAGCAAAAACACGTGTTCGTATGACGCACGGGCAAATAAGGGTAGCAGTTAATAATGGAAATGTGAGTTGAACCAGAAAATTGGCCAAAAGTAGCCCCTGGTTGACAAGGAAAGAAAGAAAGAAATGTCACTTTTAAAATATAAAGAAACTAATCGTTGTGGGCCACCGTAATACTTACCCATCATGGATATGCATAATATAATATATGAAAACAAAACATGTGTTAACTATTTATGAAATGCATTGCAATTCCAAAATAAAATTTAAATCTATATTTAAATATTATTAATGTACATAGCTATGCTCTATTAATGAATTTCTGATGAACAAATTTCGACAAATTATGTAAAATGCCAAACTACTCGAGTAGTACGGAATTCCGTAAAAGAAACATCCTTATAACTCCAAAAATAATAATCATATTAACTAGCAGTTTACTGAGTCGTATTAAGCGTCTCATTTCCAATAAGAATATATCTTTGAATTGAAATTTGAAGGAAATACAGGGTCAGGAAAAATCGAAGAATGTCGAAAACAGGATTAAAAATATCTCGGCAACTAATAATCCGATCAAATTCGTTTTTTATACAAAATTTGTGTTATTTTATTGCCTTTTACATCCATTTCTTAAAATAAAAAATTTCGAAAATTTTTATATGCCTTTCATCAGAATGAATTATTCGAGCGTTCGAAAAAAATAGTTCCGGATAACCGAGGTTGCTGATATTAAATAGGCTTTGTCCTATTCTTACATCCTAAGTACACACAAAATTGCAAGTCTCTATCTCAATTTGTTCGGGAGATAGAGCGTTTACAGACACACAGAGACAGACAGACGGACGCACAGTGGGGCAAAAAGCCTTCAAAACTGGCAAAAAATCGAAAATATGAAATTTTATTTTGAACTACCGACATACGTCACTTTAATAGAGCAGATGTCAGTACACATCTGCCTAGTATTAAAATTTGTGCAAAGTTATTTTGATCGTCACTAGAGAAAGAAGTTAAACTGCATATTGTGCTTTGATAATAAGTGAAAAAAAAAATCAATAATTTTGTTTCAACATTCGTTTGTTAATTTCGCTATAATAATTAAAAAATAATTTTTTTGACTATGGAACCTTTAACTACAAGTATGTAACAATAATTCATTAACTTTCAATTTGTTTTAATACGATTTTTATAGATATACAGACGCTTAGAATATATAGTGGTGAAATTTATAAAAAAAATTAACACTGTCTACAAACATTGTAGGTTTTAGTTATGAATTAAGGCGAATTAAGTGTTAATTATAATTTTTTCAACTAAGTATGAGTTTTAAAAGGACAAATATGCCAGAAAATCTTGCTCTTTTTTGCCACTTTTTTAATTGTATGGTCATTTTTATAGCTAATCATCCTTAAATTTTTGTTAGTGTACGGGTGTGCCAAACATGATTATAAATATTTTCTTTGTTAAATACGAATTTTAATGCATTGTTTATCACAAAACAATGTATTTAAATGAAACTGACTATCATGGAATGTTTTAACAAAAAACTTTTGAAAAGTAATGTGATTTTATGGTATAAGAGCTCCATAATCGGAGAAACTACGAACAAGTAGTTTAAATGAAAAGAAGATTAAATGTTTTAAAGTTTAATATAAATTCCGATGAGCAAAAGCCTGGCGAAACAAGGGAAATGCTTTAGAATAAACAAAGAGTGGCTAGGCAAATCGCATTTATTTCCTCGATTTGAAAAACAAACAGAAGCGTAATGAAAAGCAAACGTGCCCATCTTCATATTTCGTCTGAATTTGTTCTGGACGATCAAAAATATCAAGAGTAAAACGGTTATACAATTCTAGTTCTACATATTCGTTAGTGTACGTGACATGTATGTGTTTAAGATCTGAAAAACAGGAAAACAAAAAGTGAGTGTTAGCACTAAAACAATAGAAACAGTTTTTCTTCTGCTGTCTTTATAGTAATACGTACATTTTGCCTGAGAAAGGTTGATCCAATCCTTCAAAACGAGTCGCTAATATTCATTATAAGGTTTGCTTGAGAATAATTAAAACTACTAATTATGTTTACATTTTTTAATGCGATATTATGGATGATTTATAAATATCTAATTAGTATAAAACTATCTTAAATTCTTGTTTTTAACTCATTTTTCTACAAAAAATATTGAAAAAGGTTTGTAAATTAATTAATAAATTACTATTTAGCTTATGTAAAAGTTTAAAATTTTACTACTTTTCTTCTACAAAAGAATCCGTGATGTGCTTTTTTTGTTCAAAGTAAATTTTATTTTTTGCCAACTTTGGAGGCTTCCTGCCCCACTGTGGGACGGCAGAATTTTTTTATAAATATATGTTTTTCGGAATCTTTGGTATCTGAAACGTGTAAATCCGCCAAGAGAAAGTTTTCTATTTTCAAAACGATTGCAAGATTTGCCCTGTACTGCGTATGATGGGTAAATAAAAAAAAGATTGATGCTAAGTTTGCCTAATGGTGTCATTGAAATAAAATAGTTATGCGTGTATTATGGCAGATATATACCTAATATAATGAAAATATGTAAGCGAAATATATTTAGAATTCTAAATATTTTCTATTTTTAAAAAAATATTACAAAGAAATGCTGAGAATCTCTTAAAGTAAATAAAATACAATGATACAACTTTGCATTCACATTTTTAAAACAAGTAAGAAAAATCATGCGTTAAGTATAGATTATGAAACACTTTCCAACACTTCCTTTACAAAACTTTGTTAGGGAAATAAGATGCTACTGTCCATAGCCAAATAAATATTCCAATACTTTTGAACAGCCCTGTATTTGATCCTTCGTTTGATATATATATACAATGTAATGGGTAAATTTAGTTTAGCGAGAAAATGCCTAAATGGTTGAAATTTCTCTTTTAGTACTTTATTCTAATAGATGGAATTTCTTTAGTACTTTTGTTCATCCCTGTAATTTACCTAGTACCTTTATTGGATGTCAGTATTTTGTTAAAATTTAGCTCAAACAAACATATTCTTAAAACTACTTAAATCACATTTCCAGAAATTATCATATATGGGTGACCATGTAGCTAATTCTTTGCGTGACACTGTATATCATTTTATCTATATTCTGCAAACATTTCTTAGTAAACTGAAAGCAGTTCAACTTAAAAATGCATAACTTACTTAAAAACCACTTTTAAGTTAATTTCTCTCATATTCAGTAACCTTTATGAGCTCTTTTGTGTAACCCTGTATATCAAGTATAACATTTATATACACCATATAATTTGCAAAACATTTTGTAAAACCTAAAAGCACATATCATAATTGAAAATGCATTTCAACCATCTATCAGCTATCATCGAAAATACACAGTACTTCGGTTAAGAGTGTAAGATTTGAAATATTTTGTGTGTCCCTGTAAATGCTATGCACTTCATATTATGCGTTAAATGTTCAGTTTCAGCGGCATATATCAATTTTTTGATGCTTGAAATCGTTTAACATTAATAAAATATGTCGCAAACAATTCCCCCCTATATTATTGTGTAATGGAATTCTTTTGAGTGGCCCTGTAAATGAATAATAACTATTATTTTGACTGCATATCTAACGGAATGCGTATTTTAGTGCAGTTTGCGAATCCATGTAAATTTGAATAAGTTTAACCGGTTGTAACACCTTTAAAATTCATTTTAAACGATTTTTCCCATTGGCCGTAATGTATCGGAAAACTTTTGATTATTCCTGTAAATAAACTAATCATAGCAAAAGCTTCATTTTCAATAGGGTCCGTGCTAGGGTAAACATCAATAACATATAAAAATTTCATAGCGATCCGAGAATATTTACGGGAGTTAGAGCGCGGACAGACGGCCAGGCGGCCATACGGACAAACGGCCAGACAAACCGAACGCATAAACACTTTTTAACTTTGTTGAAAAGTGTTAAAAAAATTACCCACAAAGCCACAAACCTATGCATTTTAAAATTCTTCGAAAATAATTGTTAAGCATAAAGATACCGATCAATGCACTTTAAAGGCATACGCAATCCACTCTACAATTATGTTTGACATGCAACGTAAACAAGCACTCCTATTTCTGTTTGTAAATGTATCTTTATATTTCTGATAAAAACTAATTGATTTCAATAGAAGAAAATTATTTTATTTACAAAGAGAAACACATTCTTTACATTTCATTCTTGCGACTTTAAAATTCTTCAGAAATTTTTCCTTTTTATACCTTTCGGATCTGGTGTACTACTAATAGTACATCATCCTTTAACTAACATATTTTTCCAATATTTTGTAACTGTTTTCAAAGAGCCTTATAATTTAAAAGACTTCTTTTGAAAGCGTGTATTTAATTTTGTTACTAAAAGATAGCCCTAAGTCCAGGAACACTCATTCAAGATAGATAAAACTTCAAATGCACTTCGTTTTTTTTTTTTTTTTTTTTTTTTTTTTTTTTTTTTTTTTTATTATTGATATTATAAATAATTAGAATTCTTATTTGAAAGCGTTTTCGTAAAGTAAATTATTGTGCTAATGTTTTATGTAGTTTTTGCAATCAAAACCATTGAAAAGTTATGATTTATCAATCTTTAATATGTGTATTATTAGTAGTACAGTGGTCTTTAAAGGAATCAATTTTACCAAATAATGCATAATGTATTTATTAATTTTTTTAAATAAAATTTGTAGAAACTTAAGTTGAATATTTCTGTTTTATAACAATATTTCCCATTCTTTTTGCCGTATAATACTGTTAGGCAATATTATTAACCTATAATTTATTTAAAAAAAAAAAAACAGTGAAAATCACTTGAAAGCTTTGGCTTTTAAAAACCAACTACAATCTCCGTGTAACGTAGTCATCCAAGTAATTCACTCACCATGGCTATTCCTTATAAAAAAAAAGAAAGAAATTTGACACCATTACACTGAGAAACATTTGTGGAAACGTTACTCCGTAAAATTGGTGGCAGCATTGCTGCCTCCAGTTTTATGGAGTATTTTAACCGTTAAAATCGGTGTAACATTGTCATGTTACACCAGTAATATATGTTTAAATTACACCATTGCATATGTGAAAACAATTACTCCATGAAACTGGAGGCAGCATTTGCCACCATTTTTACACCAATTGTATGGAGTAACGTTTCCACAAATGTTTTACAGTGTACTTCGCCCAATTGAGGATGTAAGATATGATAATACTGGCTATATGACAGAGGGAAGCAAGGTGCAACAAAGGTGCAAATTAGGAGGATGTAACTTTAGAAAAAACATCTTTTTCTGAAAAATGCAACGTCTACTTATGCTTTCATGGTGACAGGAATTGCTTCAAAACTATTCCCTCCAAATAAGAGAGGTCACCAGAATATGCCAACAAACGAAAATTTTATTATTTTTTTTTTTCAATTTTTACCCGGTATTTTCTGTTTAGAAGTGTAAATTCAGCGTCAACAATTGCGAATTATATAATGCTAATTGCATACTTTTTAAATATATCTTTTACATTTTCCCTATATCATTCAAAATTTCAATTTGAAATTGTGAATTTATCTTTTTCAGCGTATTGTACTAATAATAGAACACCCGTAAATGACAACTTGTTCCTTGAAAGACCACTGTGCTATTAATAATACATAATGTAATTCTTTAAATCATAGCAAACGCGGTAGCGTTTGGTATAATATGTTTAAGAAAAAGAAAGTGCAAACAACTTTCTAAAATTTCTGACAAACCAGTTGAGATACGGCAGTTTTTTTTTTTTTTTTTTTTTTTTTTTTTTTAAGATAGAACTCGACGAGACAAATAAATTGATAGCAATCAAAAAGTTACTGCAGCTTACAATAGTTTTTTATTTAATTTTAAATGAAAAAATGAAGGCAAAAAATTCAACTAAGTCTAGCTAACGTTTCCGTGGATGGATTAACTTCGTTTTTGATTTATTTTAATCCTCATGGTAAAACTTAAAGCAGTTTTTTTTTTCATCTTTGTATGTTTGACGGTCGCTGAGAAAATCGACTTTTCGTCTGAAATTTCCAGCTGAACATAGTCTTTTTCTTTTATATATTTGTTTCTTCTTGTAACTGTTGCACGTAAGTTTAAATGAACATAAAAATTGCTATGTATTTAACATAAATAAATAGATTAGATAAATCACGTGAAACAATAAATTATTTGTTGAAAATTTCATGCATCATATTCACTATTTATTTTGACGAGTGAAGTGAAATATTTTTTATTATTTATTAAATTCTCATTTATTTACAGTACAAACGTTCATACCAATATTTTTCACAGTTATTATTTTATGAATAATAATTAGACATGAATGGAAAAATCTACAGGACATTTAAAAGATAAGCGTAAAAATATAGTTTTAAATTTTTATAAACATTTATTTGAACCTTTGAGACGTAAGATAAGGGCGTACCGGTAAGAAATCCGGTTGGCGCAACAGAAGAGCGGTGAGTCGGGCGCTCCATGATGATTCGGACGTGAGATGAATCAGTGGCGCAGCGAGGGGGGGGTTTTGGGGGTTAAAACCCCCCCCAGAGCCATGACAAAAATACAAAAATTTCCATTTTTATGAACCGAATCATAAAAAAAACTAAAGTTAGAATTTTTTTTGTTTTGTTTTCGAAATCTGCCGCTTTATTGAATCAAATTTTATTTAAAAATTTGACTCGTTTAAGCGGCAGTAATGTATTTTCTTTGAAAAATAGGGAAAGCACATAGCAACAGTATCAGTATCGAAAACTAGTCACTCAATTTCGGAAAAGGCCGGCATTCATTTATACTATTGGAAATCAGCCGAAGGCTAAAAGGAATGGTCATTTCCTGTCGCTGCCAATGCCGTCTTGGGTTTTTCAATACTGCACCACTGGAGGGGGGGGGGGGGGTCTTAATTAGTTGCATCTGTTTCTTGCTCTTTTTTTGGAAACGGGACTGGACTCTCGAATTCCAGGAAAAACACAAAAACACATGCTCGCATGCTTTGAAGGATAGACTTAATTCCACAAACATTGTGTTGTTAGTTGCTGTAGTGCTAAGGTTTTTTTTTTTATTGTGCGTTTCGCTATGGAGGATATTAAATCCTCTTCAGAGAAGAAAATTATGAAAAACATGGATATAAGAGATCATTTTTTTTAATCTTTCGAATTCCTTCAAGCATTCTTGAAATCCAGGTATGTTTGGAAAGTATATAATTCGTTTATATTTATGTTTCTGGAAAGATATTAACAGCGCTGTGCGAAAGGGGGAAGGGAGGGCGGTCGCCCAGGGAGCAGAGATTTAGGGGGCGCCAAATTTCTAACTATTTTTCTACTTACTACTACTTTAAAGGGGCTACTTTCAGACAATTTTTTTAATTAATATTAATTCTTATTTAAAAAACGCCCGAAATAGGCAAGTGGGTAAACGGAAAAAAAGTTACCTGAAAAACAGTTATTGGAAAAAAGGGACATGACTACAAAAGCGAAAAAAAATGTTACTGGGAAAAAAAGGGACATAGAATTGATTTAGGGAAATTATTATTAATTTTGGGAATTCATTATTGATTTTGAGGATTCATTGGTTAAGTATTTAGAAGGGATCAGGGGGAGGCTCTTAATTTAGGTAAATGGTTTTTTCGTGCTGAATTAACTGTTTTGGTTCGGTTTTTGGACATATGATAACCCCCCCCCCCCATCCGTAACCTCTCAAATTAAATCAATAGTTTTTTACGCAGATTTATCCGATTCACTTGGAATTTTCGACATAGGTTCATTATGATAAGACGTATCTCTGATTAGTTATAGGGTTCTTTTGCTTATTATAAAGGGAGGATGGTCAATTAACTCCCTCCTCCCACAAATTAGATAGATCGGTTTTTATGCAAAATTATCCGATGTATTTCAAATTTTAGATAGAGATTCTTTCTGATAAGGTGAAACCCTGAATAGTTTTAAGAGTTTAATGAGTAAGTATAAAGGGGAGAGTGGACGGGGGATAATCCTTCTTAAATTAAATTAATGGCTTTTCACGCAGAATTATCCGATTTGCTTCAAATTTTGGACATAGGTTCATTATGATAAAACGTATCTCTGATTAGTTACGGGGTTATTTTCCTTATTATAAAAGGGGGGCAAGCAATTATTTCCCCCTCAAATTAGATAAATCGGTTTTATGCAAATCGTTGTTTTAGCCGATGTATTTCAAATTTTAAATATAGGTTCTTTCTGATAAGGTGAATCCCTGAATAGTTTTAAGGGTTTAAAGGCAAAAACGAGGATAACTTCCCTTAAATTATATAAATAGTTTTTATGCAGAATTATCCGATTTGCTTCAAATTTTGGATGTAGCTTTTTTATGATCAAGCGTATTCCAGATTAGTTATGAGGTTCTTTAGCTTATTATAAATAGGAAAACGGACGATTATCCCCCCCTTAAATTAGATAAATTGTTTTTTATGCATAATTATCCGATGTATTTCAAATTTTTTATATAGATTTTTTCTCATAAAGTGGATTTCTAAATAGTTTTAAGGGCTTAATGGCTAATTATAGAGGGGGGAACTGGGGATAACCCCACTTAAATTACATAAATGGCTTTTTACGCAGAATTATCCGATTTGCTTCAAATTTTGGATGTAGTTTCCTTATGGTAAGGCGTATAAGCTAATGAATGTAGTTAAAATAGGGAGGGATGCAGCAGTCCCTTCAGGAAACCCTTTCGGGGAAAAAAGCTTGCTTTCCCCATTCGACGGAGGGGGATGTCTGGTAGATATCGCGGGCGGCTAGCCTCTTAGGAAATTTGTCAATCAGGGGATTTCCCGGTAAGGGTTTGACGCAAAAATATTCAAGTAACACAAAAAAGCGAGTTGAATGCAATTGAATGCAAATAACAAATAAAAACAATTTTTCTTTATTTTTTAATTTAATGATTGAAAACTATTATGTCAGAAAACATTATAACACATTTTACCTTTTTTCTTATAATGATTAATTTCCATTCATTTTGCATTTAAAACTGGTTTATTTATTTATTTTTTTTATTTGTGAAAAAAGTAATATACTAAATCATTTGTTGTAATTGTCATTTTAATTTATGCCAAATATTTATCATTTAAAACTGGATTTTTACTAATTAATGTCCTATATTACGCATCACAAAATATAATATAAAACATAAAAAAATATATGTTAGAAAACTTTAATGTACAAACTATATTGTATGTCACGAACGAATGAACTAGTGAATTCATTAATTTGTAGTAATAAAAATAGTTCTTTTTATTATTAGCTTATGTTAGTAATTAGAAAGTTAATTGTTAGTTCTTGATAGATCTTCAGGTTTGAACTCTTAAAAAAAATAAAAACAGATTTAAATTAAAAGGAAAAAAACGATTTTAAGAAAAACAGGATATTTTTTTCTTTGTTATTTTATTTATAGAATACTGTAACTGCTATGCAGCAACATAAATCACAATTTTAAATGCAAACAGCTATTGAGGATATATAAACAAACACTTAAAACTATTCAGGGATTCACTTTATGAGAAAGAACCTATAGCCAAAATTTGAAATACATCGGATAATTGTGCATATAAAATAATTTATCTAATTTAAGGGGGGGAATAATCGTGCCCCCCCCCTTTTTAATTAGCAAAAGAACCCCATAACTAATCAGGGATACCCTTTATCTTAATGAACCAACCAGTCTTGCCAGTGGGCTACTTTTTTTAAATTGAGATTTCTTGATTGGCACCACTTTTTGAAACGGTAAAATTCCCTTTCTTTTGGTCTCAATTAATATGTCATTAAATAAGGGTTATTTTACCATTTCAAAAAAGTAGTGTCAATCAAGTATATAATTTTTTAAAAAGTAGCCCATCTGGCAACACTGGAACCAACATTCAAAATTTGAAGCAAATCGGATAATTCTGCGTAAAAAGCTATTTATTTAATTTAAGAGAGGTTATCCCCCATGCACCCTCTATACTTAACCATTAAACTCCCAAAATTATTCAGGCATTATATACTGTGATGACGTACTGACAACTTTAATCGTGGCAGAAGATAGATAGCGAAGTCTTATTCTGAAAAAGTATGCATAGTTGAAAGTATCTTCATTCAAAAGCTGTTAAGAACAGGTTCTATTGACCTCCAGGGATATGCCTAGAAAATAATTGCACTGGTCTAGTGGCAATGAGCTGAAGGGGACAATGGGATTATTGCGCATCGAGAGGGAAGGAAAGTAGTTGGAAGAGAGACATGTGCTGGTAATGTACAAGAAAATACATTCATGTAAGATGGCTTGGACGTGCTAAGCGAAATGTAATATTGGAGTGAGGCTCCTATGTAGTTGTAATGTCGTTTTATTTATTTTTTTAATAATTGGTCTATGGTTCTAATAAAGAACTTGAGGAATTAAAATTGTGTTATTGATGAACTTAACAAATAAACCAACTTAGTAAAGAGAAACTCAGGACGCGACACCACAATACTATATATAAGCCTCGTCAGAAAGAACCTATATCCAAAGTTGTTTGAAATAACACATTGGATAATTCTGCTTAAAAACCATTTATCTTATTTAGGGCGGAGGGGAGGGGGTAATCGTCCATTCCCAAAACTAATCAGGCAAGCATCTTTTCAGCATGAACGTATATCCAAAAATTGAATCAAAGCGGTTAATTCAGCATGAAAAAAACACTCACTTAAATTAAAAGCCGACCTCCCCCCCTTTCATACTTAGTCATTAAATCCCCAAAATCAATTCTTTGTCACTTTTTTTCCGGTAACATTTTTATCTTGTCCTTTTTTTCCGGTAACTTTTTTTCCGTGTCATTTTTTTTCGCTTTTGTAGTTTGCCGGGTTTTTCCGTTAACTCTTTTTCCTAGATTCAGGCAAGTAGATATCATGATTAAAAAACTATGTAACTGAGAAATGTTCTTCATTCTTTAATAAGATCTTTCAGAAGACGATTCTCACAGTTGCCAACTTGTACGGTTTAAAACAATCGCGGAAAAATGCAAATTTCATGAAAGGATCGCCCAAAAAGCACACATTTCGTTAATATTTTGTGAAAAAACGACAATTTCGTCAATGTTTTTGTCAACGAACTTTGTCAAAAGATCGCCGAAAAACGCGAATTTCCTGTGCGGATCGCGGAGAAAACGGCAATTTCACCAAATATCGCAGATAAAACGCTGATTTCCTCTGAAGACCGCGGGGAAAACGTAGATTTCGTCTAAAAATTTCTGATATAATGACGATTTCGTTAAAAAATCAGGGGAAAACCGCCGTTTTCGATAAAAGATTGCTTAAAAATATTTTGTCAAAAGATCATTGAAAAAAAGGCCGCTTTCAGCAAAAGATAACGGAAAAATTTCCGATTTCGTCGAAAGACTGCGGGGATAAAACGCCGTTTTCAAGAAAAGATCGCGTAAAATTGCAAATTTTGTCTAAAGATCGTCGAAAAAAACGCCGATTTCATATAAAAAACACACTGAAAAACACCGATTTCTTCAAAAGATCGCAGAAAAACCGCCGATTTCGACAAAAGATTGCAATAAATCGCCGATTTTGCTAAAATATCGCAAATGAATCGCTGATTTCGTCTAGAGGTCGCGGAAAACGCCGATTTCGTCAAAAAATCGCGGAAAACCGCCGATTTTGACGAAAGATCACAATAAATCGCCGATTTTGCTAAAATACCACAAATAAATCGCTGATTTCGTCTGAAGGTCGCGGGAAAACGCCCATTTTGTCTGAAGATCGCGGATAAACCCTCTTAAAGGGGGGAACTCGCGGAATCCTCCCCCCCCCCCGCCAATTTCCAAAAAAAAATTTCTACCAGAATCACCCCTGAAGCAACTCTATCCCCCCCCAGAGCCGAATTCTGGCTGCGCCACTGGATGAATGTACCTTTTTTTGAAGGTGCGTTGAATGATTCTAGGTCAATTAAATTATTACTTATTTTATGAATGTCTGATTAATATACACCTGTTTGCCAAAGCTTGGTGCTATTGTAGCCTCAAAAAGGGAGGGTATGATGCCGAAATATATAAATAGCTCTGAAAACAAACCTGATGAACTTTAATTGTTGTTTTCGTACGAATTATTTCTGTTTCTATATTAAACTGCGGCACAAATGTCATATACCACATTGGCGTTAATTTTTTTCTAAAGCCAATTTGGCGAAAATATCGTTTTGGAATACCAGTTACATATATATTTTTTGAAAGGTAATAACAATAAATAAAAAAAGGTTTGTTTAATAACTAAAGAACAAAACTATTTATATATTTAAAAAAAATAAAAATAAATTATTTATTAATAAGTAAAGAACAACATCCGGGTTGCCATATCAAGCAAAATAACGACACTCTGGATTCAGTTAAATACTCCGATGCGCGTATGACATTGGCGTCAGAAAAAGAATTCACCAACGTAGTGCGTATATGACATCTGTGCCAAAAATGCATACCTGTTTTATTTACATTACGTACGGAGATACTTGATTATCAGGTTGACCAATTTCACATATTTATAGAAATCGCCAAACTATTCGCCAAATTTCTCAAAAGGAAAAATGTTGCCATTAAAAAAAATTAAGTTTAGAAAATTAATGAACTTAAGTTTAAAAAAATAAAAGTCATTAACGAAAATGATTACTTTAATGCTGACGTTTAGTTATGACGTCGAGACCTACCAAATATAAAATTAAACAAAAACATAATTTGCAGAACAAATTGAAAAAAAAAACAAAATTTATTTCCTGCTCTATTTAAGCCCGAGAAGGGACAGATGTTAAGATATTTTATTTATTTATTTCTACATTTAGTATTAAATTTTTGTATCAAATAATTTAAATTATGTGAACATTAAAAAAATAAAAATGAAATTCAAACACTATGATACTTAAAAACCCATCTTAGATTCTGTTCAAACGAAATTGAAATAAATCTTAGACCTGTTCCTGAACATTTGCTTTTGAGATGCGTCTATTCTTTTTATCTATACCTACCGTAAACGTTATACAAAATCTGTAAAACAAATATTTGCAAGTTAAGTTTGGAAAAAAGTCTAAGATTTATTTCAATTTCGTTTGAACAGAATCTAAGATGGGGTTTTAAGTATCATATTGTTTGAATTTCATTTTTATTTTTTTAATGGTCACATAATTTAAATTATTTGATACAAAAATTTAATACTAGGACTTCCCTCAAAGGGATTAGTCTGAGCGATATTGCTGAGAATAAACATTTAATAACTTGCGATAAGTAAAGAAAATGAGATGTTACCTTTAATTGGTCATTCATTGTGAGAAAATATGATGAAAATAAGCATATTGAATCATAGAATTACAAAATTTTATATATAAAGTTGCATATACTATTTTTATAAAAGAAAAGCAAACCATGCTGTGGTGACGAAAATAAACACCTCCTACTAGGTACGCAAACGTGACGTGGTTAGTACGAAGACAAATGAAAATAATATCCCTTCGGCGTTGTGAACGAAGATCGGATATTATTAATTACTGAAATTAATTCCTTAATATCATACATAAAATTAACATTTTGCAATAACATTAGGATCGCCTTATTTAACGTATGAATTTGTGAAAATTGGGATTGATGAGTCAATAAAAAAACTTGAGATATTAATCTGCAAATTTAAATGTTAACATTCCCTAATCTGCATCTAGAAATTACCTTAAAATACATAAAGGGAGAAAACTGGAATAAAGACAAGAATAGGTACATATATACAAAATTTTATTAAAACACATAAATTGGCATCATGCAAACACTATAAAATATAATATGTAAGGCAATAACTACTGAAATATGGTTATAGTGAAATATCCAAAATATTTTATTTCATTTCTTTTTTTTTTGTTGTTGTTGTTGTTTGTTTATTTATTCATTTCCTATTATTCTGCTATCCTCGCAGCACATAACACTTTAGTTCACGACACAACTTATAGGCAAAGCCCCAAATTTTTATATTTTATAAAATCGAATCCTTCATTCTTATTATTCGTATTATTTTACTGGTATTATTAATTTATTTATTTATTCATTTTACTATTAATTAAGTTTGAGCATTAAATTCTGATAATTTTGAGCCCCAAAAATAATAATAATTTTAAAATTTTAAAATAATCAAATTTTAAATAATCAAATTTTAAAAACCAAAATTTTAACACAACATTATATCAATAAAATAAATTGGCCGGACACATGAACAATGAAATTTTCTCACCTTACAAGTATGTTCCTGGTATTGGTCGACGTTGTCTTATAGCTGTCCATACAGTTTGTCAGTACGCCAACACAATTAAATCCGAATGCCAAGTTCCAAGTCATTTTGTTTTTAATTAACGCGAATAGTAGCAACTTTTCTAATTTCACGCACTATAGTTAGCACTTTTCAAATTTCACGCACTTTCCAATCATCCGATGAATAAATAGTCCGCTCGGCAAAACTCAGGTATTCCTTTTTGTTTTAGAAATCAGTCGATGATTAGTTCTCTGTGTGCAGAGCATAGCTTCGCATCTCATCGCTTCATCCGGGAGGCCTAAGATCACGTCTCCCGATTTTCGAAGTTGCCTTATTTCATAATTTCTTCTTTTTCCCTCTCATCTTAGCGGGAAACTCACAGCAGAGAGAAGAGAAAAAATCTTTTTCTTACTTCACACTTTCAATTCTAAAACTGGATTCTACACGTGTGGCGTTTTCCTTCCGGATCCTGTACGCCCCTTTTGACCCCATTGGGTATTATATTCGGACTCCAATTGGCTTTGAATATATTTCACTGTCCATTGGTCAGGTAAAAGAAACGGGGTTGGATTTTTAGACATTATTCCTCCATTATTTATTGCCGGAGCTACGATTCTGAATCAGCCACCCCAAGTAGACCACACACGAGAGTAATAAATTTGATTGTAAATCTTTCATTGTTGCTTGTGTACGTTAACGTCACAAATGGCGACTCTAGGTTTTATTGCTTCTCGTAAACATTTGTTCCTTTTATAACTAATGGTGAGAAAATCCCTTCGCTCATGTGATTTTGCTATTCCCAGGCTTTGACTAAAAGAGAGCTTATAGTATAATAAAATTTCCAAACAAACAACACATATTATTGTTATCATTTCTTGTTTACGAAAGCTAAAATAAAAAATTATTTTAATACTTTTATATACATTAATATTATTTCATTTTCTATCTCTTTCTAGATTATTTATTTATTTATTTATTTATTTATTTATTTATTTATTTTTATTATTATTCTTTCTCTCTCTTTGTTTTTTTTTCTTTTCTTTTCTTTTATTTTATTTTATTCTAAGCGATGTCGTGACATTTCTTTACGACAAGCTTATCCCCTCTTACTTTAAGAAAAAAAATTATTCTATCCAAAAATAAGCTATAATATATATACAGATTTATAATATAATCACTTAGAATTAAAAGATGTGCAAGAATACAATACCATTATTATAAATATATACATGTAATGACAAATGGACATAGTAATACAAAAATTGAAATAACATACACAAATACATTAAATGTGAGAAAATTATCATTGCAATGTGTTGGCCTTTGAAAACTGCCAAATATAATATGTATATAAACATATTCACCTCCGCGATACCTATATTATTCGCTCGAAATTCCTTCTGAGACGCATTTTCACTAGAATTCACTACTGTTCATGCTACTGTTTATGACTTCATTTTCATTCCCGTTTTTATTGTTATCATACATTATTTCACGATCCTATTGTATTATTCTACACGTGTGGCGTTTTCCTTCCGGATCCTGTACGCCCCTTTTGACCCCATTGGGTATTATATTCGGACTCCAATTGGCTTTGAATATATTTCACTGTCCATTGGTCAGGTAAAAGAAACGGGGTTGGATTTTTAGACATTATTCCTCCATTATTTATTGCCGGAGCTACGATTCTGAATCAGCCACCCCAAGTAGACCACACACGAGAGTAATAAATTTGATTGTAAATCTTTCATTGTTGCTTGTGTACGTTAACGTCACAAATGGCGACTCTAGGTTTTATTGCTTCTCGTAAACATTTGTTCCTTTTATAACTAATGGTGAGAAAATCCCTTCGCTCATGTGATTTTGCTATTCCCAGGCTTTGACTAAAAGAGAGCTTATAGTATAATAAAATTTCCAAACAAACAACACATATTATTGTTATCATTTCTTGTTTACGAAAGCTAAAATAAAAATTTATTTTAATACTTTTATATACATTAATATTATTTCATTTTCTATCTCTTTCTAGATTATTTATTTATTTATTTATTTATTTTTATTATTATTCTTTCTCTCTCTTTGTTTTTTTTTCTTTTCTTTTCTTTTATTTTATTTTATTCTAAGCGATGTCGTGACATTTCTTTACGACACATGCATGGGTATAAAATTGAAAATATGCAAAATGTTAAAAGTAATACAGAAAATAAAACATCAAATTTTCCTATATTGGAAATATAACTCTTTGTAATGATGTCATGAGCATAAACAGAAGCTTCGCACCGATGAGAATGGAGTATATTTTATACGGTGTGAAATCCGTCCGAATAGTTTATAATGTTAAATATCTGTTTTCCACGGATGCAATGAGGTTGTCGATAAGAGTTAAGGAATCCTTTTTCAAAAATTTGTCCTAAACGAGCACTTACATCTTATAAATTACTGTGGTGCCAAAGTTATAGTTTCTGACCCCAACAGTATCCTAGAAATTGCAATATTCTGAATAAATTGGGTTTAAAACTTTTTCTAGAAAAAAAAATGTTTAATTTGTGAAATTAAATTGTCGAATGTTTTAGAAATCATTCATAACGAGAATATTATATCCTAAAAGTTGCCACCAAAAAAAAAAAAAAAAAAAAAAAAAAAAAAAAAAAAAATTAAATTTTTGGTCATATCGACATCAAAGAATTCTCAATTTTAGAACTTTTTTGCTCGTGCATTAATGGTGATTATTGTTCCTTCGCAAAATATAGTATATTTTGCAGCAAAGATAGTTACCAACATTTTTTGCCCACATTATTTTTTAAATCGTCTAGGTACTCCCAATGATAATGAAAAACACACAAACGTTAATGCTTTAAAGCATAGAAATACAGAATCAAAAGCTATTTGTCTCCTATTATAACACATAAATTATCTAATTAGTGCTAGCAGACGCATTTTTAAATATACATAGATCAATATAACGCTTCATTTTTCTTTTATTAGTATTTCTTAGTATTCATTTTTCATTTATTTGTATTATTCAGTAAAATACTCACTTTCTTAAGCCCGAACTACGTCAAACTTTTTATAAAAGCGCCTAAGTCCATATAACAGCGAAGTATTGTGAAGAGTATTAAATACAAGGTAGTAAGAAACTTAGCCAAACGCAAGAAATAAATCGCCAAATATTGTTCTTTTCGCCCTCTCTCGAAATGCATTTTTCCGTACATTTAAAAAACACGATTTTGAGTCATCTTATTTAAAATTCAAATAAATAAATAAGGGGAAGCAATAATAGCATAAGTCAAAACATTTTATTTCAGCATCAAGGAATTGTATCGTAGTTACACATGTGGAAAAAAGCTGCTTTTGGCCAAAAAACGTTGTCTTCACTAAATTTGAATCCGATTAAAAAAAGTACCGTGATTAATTAAAATGTTACAGGCAGAGCTGCCAATTTTTTAGCATTTTGGATATCGGTATTTTAATACAGAAAATCTTTTATTAAATAGGAACATTCGGCGGATTTAAAAAATAACTTTTCCTATAAGAAAATTCTGCTGTGCAATAAGCGGGGGCTTGGCATCTCTGTATAGGACTATTTCGTAACCTCCTTTTTAACCTTAAAAAAGCAACGACCATTTTTCAGGTTCAAAAAGTATTGCTAATTGTTCCATTTTGCATACAAAGTACTGATTGTAATATTGATACATCTATGGTGATAAATTTCCAATAATTTTTCAAATCCCATTTATTTCATTAAAAATATAAATCTTTTATTCATTTAGTTTAAAATAAATGGTTTTTAACTAATTTCCTAATACTTTTGAAATATCACTTTTCATTGGCCATCTTTTTAAAGCATTTAGAAAATGGTTTTTATTTTCAGTCAAATATAGACTTTGATCTGTCCGCATTTTATTTTATTATTATTATTATTATTTATAAATGGTGGAGAAATATTCATACTTAATCCATAACGTACATAATATATGACTCTGTTATTACATAAGTCACTTTTTTATTATCATAAAAATTATGTTTTTACTGATTTTTATAAACTCAATAGGAAAAATTTTGTGCTTTGAGCAATAGATGACCGCATTTCATTCATTTATTCAATTTAACAAAATTCTTTGTATTGAGAAGAATTTTTACTTAAATAGGAAATCCAAATGTCGTTGTTAATAAAGAAGAAAGTTACAAAAAAAGTTACAAAACGAGTAGACGCATACTATCAAATATGGAAAAACGACGAATCCAAAAAAGACGTCGTATGAAATATCATCTTTGAAAGCAAAAAAACGAGGTCTGATTATCGAGCCTACTGATTACAAAATGTGCATTACATAAAAAAAAGTACTGCAAATATTGATTTTTTTTCTTTTGTGCAGTTTTGGCTTCGGAAGGTGCGCTATGTTGCAAAAAGATATAAGCGACTATGAAAACACACTTGGTAAACGTTCATGCTCAGTTTTACAAATAAATATGGCACATATATGACCTATACACACCGAGGTATCTAATTGGTGCCAAAATGGCGTTCAGTTGCCTAACATGCTGGTTATCATATAAATGTTATAATAAATTGTTTGTTCTAAAAATATTATCATTTATTGATTGTTATTTCTTTTTTTTTAATAACAGAAAATGTTTCGTTTATTCCTTTTTTTCATTTTGAAATAAATAAATAACGTGTTATTATAGCATGCTATATGTATCTGGTAATCAAAACGATGTTTTCGCTTAATTGGCATAAAATATCTCGCCAAACCCGGTGCTTATATCTCTAGTATATTTAGCGTTGCAAAGGTTAGAAAAAACCCATTTTAAACCCGGGAATAAACCGGGTTTTTAGGAATAAACCTGGAAAAAACCCGGGATTTTTTGGAATAATTCGGTTTTTTGGGAATAAACCGGGGAATAAACCTGGTCTATTGGAAATAAACCCGGGAATAAACCGACTTTTTGCAACTCTAAGTATATTATCTCAAGTATTTTATTTATGTATACTATAATTGTTTTTACATACCACTTACTTCTTCTTGTCTATAAAAATAGGTAAGTGGCTTCTTTATGCAGTATAAATCTTTAAAAAATAGCCCCCGTTGCCCCTTTTTGGATCGAATTAAAAAAAAATCAATGTCTAATTCCAGTATTGTTCCCAGGTATGCACACATATTCCAAATTTAAAAGTTGTATGCCAACAGGAAATGGATGAAAAATGGGAAAAGATGTCACATATGCACCAGGCTACATAATTGGCGTCAAAATGGCATTATTTTACCTGAGATGGTAACCCGGCTTTATTTATTTATTATTTGTTTATTTACTCATAAAATGTTTATTTACTTTCATTTCCTTTTTTTAATTATATAAAATATTTCTTTTTATAGTTATTATTATTATTATTATTTTATTTACTGTAAGTTCTTTTTGAAAATAGAAAATTATTTAAAAATGTGTATGTAAGCGTTATTTGAAAACGGAGTTTTCGCCAAATGGACTTTGAAAAAAATTGCGCCAAATCTGATGCGCTTGTGGTATCCGTGCCGAAAAATTAGTGACCAGAATTGACTTCCACACACAAACAAAATATAAGTTAAAAGAAAACATGCAATAAAAATAAATATAAAGGGAAAATGATGTCATAAAAGAAACTTTTTATTTAAAAACGTAACTGTTTCTAATTTTCACACGCGAAATATATAAAACATTCTTTTAGCGATCAAAAAATGCTATTAAGAGATTATCACAAAATCTCAAAATCAAAGTTTTTATGACATTTTTTAATATATAAAAATAAGTTTTATTTTCCTGCATGATTAAATTTTAAAATGTTTTATTGCATTCAATATTTTTGAGTGCGTTAATGATTACTACTTACTCCATGTACTGATTCGGTTATCTACGAAAATATCCAGCTGTTGAAAATCACGCACACCAAATTTCTGTGACGTATGCAAATAAATTGTGCTTTTTTATCAGTTTTTTTAATATAACTTTTAAACTATTTGGAACTAATTTTTCGTATGTAGTGCATTCACCAGATTACCTTCATAGGTACCTATTGGTACAAACAGAATCAAAATCCGACAAGTACTTTTTGAGATTTGCTTGACGAAAGAATTTTTTTGACTTTTAATATCGTTACGTATCTCTGAGTATAAAGACTTTGCTTCGCTCAGACAATAAGGACTGAAAATTTTAGGTTTTAGCGCCGAAGATATCGCCAAATTTGGAAAATGTGAAGTATCTCGCGAACTACTGAACTTAAAAGAATTTGCTTAGTACCATTCGATTCAGCATGAAAAAATACACTAAAATATGTTATCAGTCGAAAAATAACTACAAAAGCCGATTTTTAAGGAATTTAATAAAAGTTCGTTCCCTTTTTTAAACCCCTTAGGGATGGAATTTTCGAAAATCCCTTCTTAGCGGCACTCGATGTTATCAGAAGAATTTTTACCCCAATTTTCAAGATTTTAGGTTCGGCAGATTTTTTTGTTCTGTGATTAATACGAAATCCAGACTTTCTTTTATATATATAGATAAGGATTGAAAATTTTAGGTTTTAGCGCCGAAGATATCGCCAAATTTGGAAAATGTGAAGTATCTCGCGAACTACTGAACTTAAAAGAATTTGCTTAGTACCATTCGATTCAGCATGAAAAAATACACTATAATATGATATCAGTTGAAAAATACCTACAAAAGCCGATTTTTAAAGAATTTTTTAAAAGTTCGTTCCCTTTTTTAACCCCCTTAGGGGTGGAATTTTCGAAAATCCCTTCTTAGCGGCACTCGATGTTATCAGAAGAATTTTAACCCAATTTTCAAGATTTTAGGTTCCGCAGATTTTTTTGTTCTGTGATTAATACGAAATCCAGACTTTCTTTTATATATATAGATAAGGATTGAAAATTTTAGGTTTTAGAGCCGAAAATATCGCCAAATTTGGAAAATGTGAAGTATCTCGCGAACTACTGAACTTAAAAGAATTTGCTTAGTACCATTCGATTCAGCATAAAAAAATACGCTATAATATGATATCAGTTGAAAAATACCTACAAAAGCCGATTTTTAAGGAATTTTTTAAAAGTTCGTTCCCTTTTTTAACCCCCTTAGGGGTGGAATTTTCGAAAGTCCCTTCTTAGCGGCACTCGATGTTATCAGAAGTATTTTTACCCCAATTTTTAAGATTTTAGGTTCGGCAGATTTTTTTGTTCTGTGATTAATACGAAATCCAGACTTTCTTTTATATATATAGATAAGAATTGAAAATTTAAAGTTTTAGCGCCGAAGATATTGCCAAATTTGGAAAATGTGAAGTATCTCGCGAACTACTAAATGTAAAAGAATTTGCTTAGTACCATTCGATTCAGCATGAAAAAATACGCTATAATATGATATCAGTTGAAAAATACCTACAAAGCCGATTTTTAAGGAATTTTTTAAAAGTTCGTTCCCTTTTTTAACCCCCTTAGCGGTGGAATTTTCGAAAATCCCTTCTTAGCGGCACTCGATGTTATAAGTAGTATTTTTACCACAATTTTCAAGATTTTTGGTTCGGTAGATTTTTTTGTATCGTGATTAATACGAAATCCTGACTTTGTTTTATATATATAGATTAAAAAAATAAATTTTTGACCAGTATTTTATTAAACAGAGAGTCGACAGGTCTGTCTCTTCTTTGTCAAGCGAAAATAAAGAGACGCTTTTCCCCCACCCACTCAATGAAACGGTCTCAAATAATTTTTAAACATATGAAATTAATAGCAAATGTAAAACTGAAATCGTTTTCTACGAGAATTTCAGAGTGATAGAGTTACCCCGAGGAAACATTTCCAATCCCTCTTTCACTTAGTGCTTAATTATTTAAGATCACTTGGAACAAATTTACTAAATTAAAATAGCAAATAAAGCCTTTGAGCAAAAATGTTTAAAGATAGAAAGCCAACGATTATAAATGCACAAATAATGTATGGAAAGGTAGCAAACAGCTGTTTTGAATCTACTATCGACATTCTTCAACAGTGAAAAACTCAGCGAGCTAGAAAAAGCAAAACTTACCCAAAGTTTTGCTTTTCCTCACTTTTGCTTTTTCTAGCTCGCTGAGTTTTGCACTGATGAAGAATCTCGATAGTAGATTCGAAACAGCTATTTGCTACCTTTCCATACATTATTTGTGCATTTATAATCGTTGGCTTTCCATCTTTCAAAATGACTAAATTGTATGGGAGTATCGAATATCACTCCGAGATAAAGAAACTGAAATATGTAAATTAATTTCGTAAATAAAAGCATTATGAAGGCTTACATAATTTAAAATTTGACTGCAAAAGGAGTTTTAAGAATATGGGCCACAAAAGCGCTTTTACTCTAGTTTAAGAAAGAAGAAAGCAAAAATTTTAAAAATATTGGAAGAGCTAGCCAAAAGAAGAAAATATCTCCAGGTGTACTATTGAAGATGCATTTTTTCCTTACATTAAAAGAAGATTATGAAACAAAGAAATCTAAAGAACGCCCTCCAAAGTTGTTTAAAAGAGCAAAAAGAGTCACTAAAAAGTGACTGATCAGCGGGAAAACAACTTTAGGTGAGCCGGCAAGAGATCAAATAAGATAGCTTTGTCAAAAAGTGCTTTTTCAAAAATTACCATAGCAGTTTATTCAAATGAAAAAAAAAATGTGCCACAGTTACAGAATTAAAAGCTTTTCTATCCCCAGTACAAAGTCTGTGGAGTCTATTGGTTAGGGCAATTTATTCATATGAAAAAAAAAAGCCACAATTTTAAATTTAAAAGTTGCTATCAAATCGACCAAAATATGTTGAGGGACTGATCGTGTGCTTGGATTAATTAAAAAAAAAAAAAAACTGGTGCATACAATTGCTATTATGCTAAATTGTATTTTTTGCCAATATTTATAGCATTATGCAGTATCTCAAAATAAATAAATACAGTTTTCTTCATTGAAAAATAATTTTTTCAGTTATATTTTGTTAAAAAACAACAGCAACAATAAGAACAAAAACAAAGATATTTACGCTATTTCTAACACTTTTGAGTTTTTTTTTTTAAGTTTAATTTTTTTGCTTGAAAACTGGGTATCCGTTCTAAACAAAACTCAAAAACCACTTGAATCGTAATTTTGAATGCGCATATTTGAAGTCTCTAGAAATCGATTTCTGTTAAAAAATTCTTTGGCAGCAATTTATATTTTTGGCAGCAATTTATATTCATGATACCTAGACTCCAAAACCACCCCCAATTAAAAACTCTATTTATCTATTTCCGCGGTATCTTACGTAGATTTTCATTTCTCCATTGGGTTTTGCACAGATTTTCATTGATCCATTTCCAAATCGTTAACTTTTTTTTATATCTAGAACTGAATTCTGTATATGCTTCCTGTCTTGATACCAAATATTTCAAAATCTCTGTTTCATTTCCAATATGACGTCATAAATGTGTGCTTTTTAATTCTTAAAATCAATTTCACTTTTGACGATGGAATCACGCAAAAATCAGATATTACTTTTTTCTTTGGCGAATTCTTTTCTTTTGAATCATGAAGTCAAATTCGGCAGAAAAATCTCTTCTGCATGAAACTGATATTTATACTTAACAATCAGCATACTTCTGACATTGCGTCAGAAGTATAGTTCTAGACATTCACCTAATATTCCTCCAACAATACCTCAAGACATAGTATCAATAAAATGTATTTATTTTTTTATTTTTTGTGTTACGTGATATTTATTTATATTCTGTATTTCTTCACTTAGAAGATTCTTGATAAATTAATTAATGTTTGAATTAAAACTCTGCCCAAAATTGAAATTTAACTTCGTCAGAAGTTCAAACCGCTATCGGAGCTCTGGGCAGGGTTCAGCGTAGAAAAGATGGGGATATATGTCATATATGCAACACATTGGCGCGATTGGAACAAAATGGATAGTATATGCCTCACATGCTAACCTGACTATCGTTGTTTATTTACTAATAAATTCTTTATTTTCTATTACTTTTACTTAAAAAAATATGTAGATCGTTTTGTTTTATAGTTATTAATAAACTTATTTTTTATTTTTCACTATTTCCCTTTTTAAATATTAGAAAATAATTTAAAAATATGTATGTGATATGTATTTGAAAACGAAATTTTCGCCAAATTGGCGTCAGAAAAAAATTGCGCCAACATGGTAAGTATTAGACATCTGTGCATAAAGGTGACGCATTATGAATATTCCAAATGTGCTTAAATTTTATTAACTCATAGAGAGAGGGAATCAAAAGAGTTTTATAAAAATATTAACTTAAAAGTCATAAAAAACAGCTATTTTTCAACAGAAACTCTTTGAGATATTTTAAAAATTAAATCGTGTAGTGTTTTATCATATAAAAATAATCGGAATAATGAATTTAATACAAGTTAATTCGGTACTTGGTTATCCCGTCAACCAATTCCGCCAAATTGTATAAGTCGCCAAACTAATAGCCAAATTATTTTATAACAAAAGTACAAATAAATGGGTAAAACACTAGTAAAAAGTGGAAATAAAATCATTTGATGACATTTCTAAATACGTATAGGTATTTAATGTCATTGAATGTGACATTAACGATCATCCATTACTGGCATTTAATCTTATAGTTTGGCGATAGTTTTTTGGTCGACGACGGGATAACCAAGAAGTACCGTTGATTTAAAATTGATTTTATCCAATGATCAATTATTTGTAAAATTACAAATTTAGGCACGATTTAAAAAAATCACCAAATCGGGAATTAAAAAATATATATATGTAAACATTATTGTTTATATTTGTTTATGTTGCGTCCATGGTTTGTTTATCGGCACGCACTTCTCTTTTAATATTTAAGTTGTTTTCGTTGCATGGCAACCGACTTTTTATTTTTGTTGTTCTAAAGAGTCATCCATGAGAGAGGTGGCTATTTTTACGTCTGTAAATAAATATAGAATATTTTTATAAATTAATGATCTTTTTAATAGTTTAGAATAATAACACGCAACCCGACAATATCTGGTGAAACCGTCGTGATGTTTTTAAAGGTCAGTTTTCATTTTTATTTATTATTTTGAAGTTTGAAAAATAATAGAATATAGTTTGAATTCTGTTAAAGATGGACATTTTGATTAAACAAAGAGCTCCAGTTAGAGCTAATTTTACAAAACATTACCAAGTTTTAAAAACTCTGTTAGAAAATAATGATGTAATTGATCCTATTGAAGTAAAATTTTCGTCATTTGAGAGATTATTTAACAATTTATCGGAACTTGACGACAAAGTATTAGAATTATGATTAAATGATAAATCTGAAACCAAATACGCAGACGAGTTTGAAATTGTAGAAAGTTATAGAGAAAAATTCGATGAAATAAAAACTCGCGTTAAGATTTTAACTCAAAATTCTGATTTCGAACAACAAACTGCTGTTGTTAAGACTAGTTTGAAACTTCCAAAAATTGAGCTTATTCACTTTAGTGGTGAAGTTAAAGATTGGCTGTCATTTTGGAGTCAATTTAGCAGAATCCACGAGGATAAGTCATTAAAGGAGGTAGATAAATTTCATTATTTAATACAATGTATGTCTCCTGGTAGTAGAGCAAAAGAAATTATTGATAGTTATCCTCCAACTGCAGAAAATTACAGTAAAGCTATTGAAAGCTTAAAGGCTAGATTCGGACGAGAGGAACTGCTTGTAGAATTTTATGTGCGCGAACTTTTAAGTTTAGTTGTAAAGAACGCTACGAGCACTAAAATAAAAAGCTACATAGTTCACCTTTATGATAAATTAGAGTCTTATTTGCGATCCCTTGAATCTATTGGCATGACATCCGATAAATATTCGGCTATGTTGTTTCTTTTAGTTGAATCTTGTATTCCTGAAGATTTGCTAAGAGTTTGGCTTAGAAACCCAGTGTTAAATACAAGTGAGAGTTCGTACGGGGATAAATTATCACAGTTATTGTCATTTCTTCGTATAGAAGTTGAAGGTGAAGAACGAGTTTCAATGGCAAAAATAGGAATCAATCAAAATAATATTCCTCAACGAAAGCAAAAATATAGGGTAGTTGAGTCAAGTCCTACTGCTAACGATTTACTTTCTAAAATAAAGAAAGGAACTGTTCTACGTTGTGTTTTTTGTGACAAGGCCCATGATACTAAAGATTGTTTTAAGGGTCAAAATCTTTCATTAGAAGAGAAACAAAATATTTTGAAGCATAATAAAATTTGTTTTTCTTGTTTAAGGGCCGGCCATTTATCGAAAAATTGTAAAGCTTATGTGAAATGCGTTATTTGTGGTAAGAGACATTGCCCAATTATGTGCTCTGAGCTAAAACATAATTTTAAAACCCCGATAGAAGATGTTAGCAAATGTAATTCAGATTCCACGTTGTCCAATTATAGTGGTTCCGCTGAAGTTTTATTGCAGACATTATTAGTTAACGTAGAAGTAAATGGAAAACGATCGAGCGTCAGAGCTCTTATTGACACCGGTTCTCAACGGTCTTACATTTTGGCTTCTACAACTGAAAGGCTTGGTTTAAAACCAATGCGCTCTGAATTTTTAAATCATACGGTGTTTGGAGGAGGCACTTCAAGAAGTAAACATAAATGCTTTACGTTAAAGGTCAATGAATTCAGAGGTAATTATTCTTGTAATATTGAAGTTTTAGATCAACCAATAATTTGTGGTTCTGTTCCTAGAATGAAAAAGGATATTTGTTTCAGAGAACTTCAAGCAAATGGTATTCAGTTACATGATGTAGGAACGGCTTCTCCTCCAATAGAACTTTTGATCGGGGCTGATTACGCTGGAAAATTATTTTCGGGATTGACGTATCAGTTAAAATGTGGTCTCGTCGCTATGAAGACGCATTTAGGATGGTTGATAATGGGAAAACCAGACATAAAATGCGTCAATAATTGTGTCACTTCTCTGTTAGCTCAATGTAATGATATAACTAATTTATGGAATCTCGAATCGATAGGTATTACTGATCCTTGTGAGCGCATAAAATATGAAGAGTTAGAACAAGCTGCATTGCATCATTTCAGGAAAACAGTCCGTATTAATGATGATGGAAGGTATGAAGTCAATCTTCCTTGGCTAGAAAATAAAGTTCACCTTCCAAGTAATAGAGAAGGAGCTGAAAGGCGATTAAGAACCACAACTTCCAAGTTGAGAAGGAATGGTAAATTAAATGCCTATGATGAAATATTCAAAGAGTGGTTGGATGATGGTAATATAGAAGAAAGTGAAGAAGGTCCAGGCCACTATTTACCCCATCGTGGAGTATTTAAAGAAAATTCTACCACAAAAACTCGTCCTGTATTTGATGCATCCTTCAGGCAAACCAAAAAGAATCTGTCTTTAAATGACTGCTTGTTAAAAGGGCCTAATTTTTTGGAAGAAATTCCTTCTGTGCTTATGAAATTTCGCCAAGAAGAAATCGGAGTAACATCTGATATAAAGAAAGCCTTTCTTCAAATTTCAGTAGCTAAGCCAGATCGTGAATATTTGAAATTTCTGTGGTATGATAAAGAAGGGCAAAAGAAAATATTTCGACACTGTAGAGTCATTCTCGGCTTGAACTGCAGTCCGTTCCTGTTAAATGCAGTAATACGTTTTCATTTAGAAAAAGCCTATTCCTCTTTCAATTCTGAATCGTTCATTAGAAAAATTGTTGAAAAACTCAGTAATTCCTTTTATGTGGATAATTGTGTCACTTCAGTTAAAACTGAAGAAGAATTGAAACAGTTTATAGACATTTCGACAAAAGTTATGGCAGAAGCAAAATTTGACTTACGAGGGTGGGAGCATACCATTTTGCAAGAGCCCAAAGGCTTCACTGAAGATTCATGTACTGAATCAAATATATCTTCCGTTTTAGGTTTAATGTGGAATAGGTCAACTGATACTCTTAGCTGTTACATACCCGCAACTGATATCAACCAAATCAGTGTTACCAGACGAAGCGTATTATCAGTTGCTCAAAAGGTCTTTGATCCGATTGGATTTTCTTGTCCAGTTACCCTATTACCTAAACTTATGCTTCAGGCAAGCTGGAAATCTAAATTAAGTTGGGACTCAGAAGTACCTGATGATATTAGAAGAAATTTCCTAAAATGGTTAGAAGATTTACCCTTGTTGCGTTTTGAAGAAATTCCTAGACATGCTCTCCTCAATGATTGTTCTGACATAAGTCTGCACACCTTTTCAGATGCATGTGGAACTTCCTATGAAGCTGTTGTTAATTCAATACCTGTTACTTATATTTCCAAAGATCCTGATTCACTGATTCCTCTAACGCCATCCATGTTTTTACTAGACATTCAGACAATTGAGATAGCAGATCTAAACCTAAATGATAAACATGATTTGAAGAAACGATGGAGATATCTCCAAACACTGAGAGAAAATCTGAGAAAAACTTTTCATTTGGAATATCTTGGGCAACTGCTACAGCACAAACGTGATAGACAACACTTTCAAATTCACGTTAATGATATAGTACTTGTTGAGAGTGATTCAAGAAAACGAATTTTCTGGCCATTAGCAAAAGTTCTCGAACTTTATACCGGTAAAGACGGCAACATACGTGTAGCAAGATTGAAAACTTCATCGGGTGAGATAATTCGACCTATTCGCAAACTTTATCCATTAGAGATTGAATGTAGTTCCCAAGCTTCAGATGAACAATCTAGCAAAAATTTTTCTTCAGCTCCAGAGTTGCCGCTCGAGCAACCTGTTCCGAATAGTTCCACTTCCAATAAAGATGCACTTACTGATCAAACATCGAAATCAGAACATTCCTTAACTCCAGGTTTTCTGAGAGAAAAGAAAAATGTTATTACTAGAAGTGGATCAAATTGCCTGCAAGATTTCGACAGGACTATATGTAAACTCTGTTTAATTGAACTTTGATTTTTAACATTATGTTTTTCTACTTAGTTTATTTATCTTTCATGTGTGAGTAAGTATATATTTTGTATTTATGTTATTGTTAAGCAATGTGAGTTTTGATTGTAATGTACTACAATCAAAAGGTGGGAGTGTGTTGCGTCCATGGTTTGTTTATCGGCACGCACTTCTCTTTTAATATTTAAGTTGTTTTCGTTGCATGGCAACCGACTTTTTATTTTTGTTGTTCTAAAGAGTCATTCATGAGAGAGGTGGCTATTTTTACGTCTGTAAATAAATATAGAATATTTTTATAAATTAATGATCTTTTTAATAGTTTAGAATAATAACACGCAACCCGACAGTTTACATTGGATTTGAATATTTAGGTTGATGGAACTGGCGACTTTATTGTAGTGCCGAAAAGTCTTACACCAAGCAGTTGACAATTCTGCGGTTTAGCCTTAAAAAATTGCTATGTTTGAAGACCCAGTTCTGCAAATTTATTAGTTTTATTACAAACCAAGGATGAAATAATATTATTATCAAATACTATTATTTTTGAAAATTTTTATTCACCTAAATTTATTTTGATTTTCTTCGAACATATAAGACGAAGAAATTTTTAAAAATGTGGAATAAGTATGAAATCCCGGCTCAAATGTCATATAAGCACTGGGTTTGGTGCAATTTTTTTCTGATGCCAATGTGTCAAAAAACTCGCTTTCAAATACCAGTTACATATATATATTTAAGTTATTTTCTATTATTTTGCAGACAATGGGTAGAAAAAAGTTTAATTTTTTTTTCTATATTTGTTCAGTTAGAAGCTTCTTGATAAATGTTTGAAAATGTCCTTTTATTTTAAAAACCATGCTTCATTTTGCTTTCTGTTGACGATTCTTGTATTTGTACGAAATGTTTGCAAATCTCCGTTTCATTTCTAATATGACGTCGTAAATATACCATTTTTAATTCTTACAAGAATAAATAAATAAGTAAATTTTATTTTTTATTTATCACGTAAAAATGATTAATTGCTACAGAAAATATGTCCATTGACCTCTGTATATATATATATATATATATATTTTTTTTTTTTTTTTTTTTTTTTTTTTTTTTTGATTAGAGGGAATTATTTTTTAAACAAATAGATACTTTGAAGAAAATTTGTGGAAGCGCATATAAAATGTGGGAAAATGTCTAGTAAATAACTCGTTCAATGTTAAATTCCGTATTTCCAAACAAACAAACAAAATAACATTATAGAGTCACACTGGAAATAAATAAAGCATAGCACTACCGTGCTATGCTTTAATTGATTTATTCAGGTGATTTCGGACAAAAGAATACTAATAAAAGTTTTCATATTTTAATGCAGAATTTATTAAATAAAACCATAAAGAGATATTTGTAAGATATTGTATATGTGAATAACATTGAAGTATTTTAAATGTAACTAGCTGCACCCGTCGAAATTCGACGGAAAAGAATATATATTAGATAAGTAAGTTACATTTAAAGCTTATGAATAATTAAAATGAATGACATAAAAAAAAAGCGTACTTAGAAGAAAATATAAATTTTATTCAGTTTTATCTATGATAAATAGAAAATCAGTTTTCATATTGGTTCAATGATAGGTTTTTTATTTTCTTTTTGAGTTAGGATTTAACTTTTCTTTTCGAGTTAAAGTATTTCTTTACATACGACATTAGTTGTTGTGTTGCTTTTTGGAATTGTTTGCACTGTCAAATTTTTAAATGAACGTACTCGAGACATCGCAACATATGCCGTGGTTAAATACTGGCTGAGGTAAATAAATATCAACAGAATCCATTGTTTACCCTTGTGCTTTATTAATTGTCATGCAAAACGCAACACGAACAATGAAAACCTTCTAAATGAAAAGGGAAGAGTTGTATCTGATGGCATTAAATCCATTCTAGGAATCAAAACTTTTTTTGCAACTACCTCGCCAGTAGTAACTGCTAGATCCAAAAGATTTTCGTACATTTTTCGTACAATTTACCTGGTCCCTTTTAAAAGACTTTCGTGAGGACTTAAGTTTCTTAATAATAGTAGAATTGCTTCGATTTTTAATGTGAGAATGTGTGGAGGCAATCCACTTAATTCTAAGCTATTTAAAAATTCCGTTGGAAATTGGAGGATTTCTTTTTCACCTTCAGTTATTAAATTATTTCTACTCATGTATGTTCTGCATGTGCAAGGTATAAGGTTAATAACTTTATGGTTAATTTCACTGCAATGATCGTTTTTCGGGACTGGAATTGAAACTTTAGCCAATTTGGTAATACTATCTGAAAATGAAAATCCTTTTCAAAAAATTTGGGATACGGTGTCATTTTTTGCTATAATAGACGGTGGTAAACATACTTTATTTGAGTCTCCAGAGAATTCTTCATTCATGCAAGAATTTCTCCATTACCTATTTTAAGCAAAAATTCCGAAAATTCAGATTCTTCTGGTCTTAATTGGATATTTTTTAACAATTTAAATATTTTAAATTCTGACCAAAGAGTCGAAAACTTAATGCAGTTTTGAACTATGCTTTGTTTTGTTCTTTGTTTAGTACCAATTTTGTAATTGTGGCAACTGCACTTTCTCTCAAAATAAAAAAAAATGGAAATTAAAATGCGTATACTATTTTAAATAGTCTGTTAAAAATCCAGTGAATCTAGGTTATATTTCGTTTAATAATTTGGATAATTGTGTTTTATATTATTTTATTAATGATATAAATATAAATTAAAATAATATTGTTTGAAAGTTAGACTGACCAATATAAAATGTATTTTTTACTGTAACTAATTTTCTAGATTTATTATAAGTCAATGAAACTGTTCTTTTTTAAATATTTTCTTTCGTAGAATTTCGACGGGTTCCACCTCGTATTTGTAATATCAATAAAACATTTTAATTATTACAGAAACAGGGAGTTACTAAAACTGCATAACCAACCCAATACACATTTATAGCACTTGCGATAAATTTAATTTATTAGTTTGTAGTCTCCATGAACTTGTCATAATTAGTTTTATTGCCATGACAACGAAAAGAAAAACGATATCTTATAAGTCAATGAAACTGCGGCGAATAGCTGTAGCGCCTACCTCAAAGCAAATAAATGTAAATGCAATGAAACTGTTCTTTCTTAAAGATTTTCTTTCTTCGATTTCGGCGAGTTCCACCTCGTATTATAATATCAACAAAACATTTTAATTATAACAGAAACAGGGAGTTACTAAAACTGCATAACCAACCCATTACACATTTACAGCACTTGCAATAAATTTAATTCATTTATTGGTTTGTAGTCTCCATGAACTTGTCAAAATTAGTTTTATTGTCATGACAACGAAAAGAAAAACGATATCTTTGTTATTAAAAAGAATAAAAATTTTGTGTTTGTTATTGAAATGAGGAAAACGTTTTATTTATTTTTATTTTAAATAATAACTTAATACAACGAAATGATTGTAATTAATTTTTGATATTATGTAAAATAGAAAAATCGTAATACCGGCAAATCACAGGCTTTACTGCTGATTGGTGGAAAGTAATAAAGAAAAATAAATTTCTATTACAGTGAGAAAAGCTTAACCTGTTGCCACTGTTTTGAGGAAATGTCACGAAAAAGCTTTTAAAATTAAAAATAAAATATAAAAATGGAAATAAATTAAAAATTAGCCAGAATGGGCACATCTACACATGAACAACTTTCATTTAAAAAAATAAATATCAAAATCGGGCCAGTAGAAAACTCAGGGCAGATGACTAAAAAAACAGCCAGGTGTTTTAAATATATAGATAGATACTAGAATTTATTAAGGAGCATAAAAAATATGGTACTTGCGTATTAACGCACCCGCAGCAGAGGTTGCGCTAATGTGGCAATAAAGAGCAATCTTGTTCGCACGCGCACAAAAAATGGCGTCAAAAATAGGCTAAAAATGCTCTAAAGTACTAAAAATGACGTCAAAATGAGCAAAAAAAAAAAAACACTAAAAAGGCAGGAACAACAAGATCGCTCATTATTGGCGCATTAGCACAACTTCTACTGCGGTGGCATTAATACGTAAGTACCAAAAATATCAATGTTAGCGGAAATTTGTAAGGAGTTAAATGCTTTTTATTTAGCCAAATAATGCCAGCGAATATAACCATAAAGTAACTTTAATAAAATATATTATATTTTTCTCAATTAATATCAAGAGCTATTCGCTTATTGGCATAAAATTTATATTAAATAACAAAAGAACAAATAAATTAGTAAAACATTCATAAAAATATAAATAAATCATCAAATTTAAAATCATTTGATCACTTAACAAACAAGTGTAGCGGGTTTAATGTCAAGAAAGTGTAACATTTATGTTCATCCATTATTGGCATATTATCTTACAGTTTGTCCATCGTTCTTTAGTCGACGGGATAATTAAGTAGTATCTTAAATACATTGTTATCGCATGAAAAAAATGCTTGTGTATATGAAATAGTAAATAGGTTGCCAGAATATACGTTGCCAAACTTCTTTTCCCGCCAAGAACTTTTCGTTATGTACAACTACTGAAAAAGTATCTTTATTTATTTACTTATAGTATTTATAATAAAATGAAAGAAAACCGTGCAAGTTAAATGTATCTGATATATGTATTTTTAATTTATGTGTTTTTTAATAAAAGTCATGTATTTGAAATAAAGCTAGTGACAGCTTTATATTTAAAATGAAATTATGACGAAAGAAACCTATTTGGCGATTGTTTCGGGAAGCTAAAATAAAAGTTGGAAAATAGCCGCCGGACATATAAAATAATCAGACCGGAGCTGTTGATGACAGTCACAAGACTTATACTGGTATTTATATAGGTACTATAGCAAAATTTTCAGCATATCTGGTGTTAAACTAGGATTCTCGAGGTAAGGCATTAGGTTGCTCAGCAGCGGGTAGAGAATTCAAATCCCGTTGGATGAAAGTTCGTTTTGTTTAGAAATGCTTTTGTGTTAAATTATTATTCTTTGGGAATATTCTTATACAATTTCTAGAATTTTTCTAGTTGTGAATGTTTCATTCGAGAAATTACCTTGAATATATTTAATTAATATGGCTTTTAATTCTTTTAATTAAATTCTGTACTTTTTCGTTCGAATCCATGGTTTATTTTTCATATCATGCATTTTATATGGCAATACAATGACTTTTTTAATTATTCTGATACATCAAAATTTTATGCTGTTGTTATCATTTTATAAATTTTGACAGCAGCAATTATTTTTCTTTTTAAGATATTAGAAAATCTTCAGTTTTTTATCAAAAAATTAAATGACTAGTATTAAAAAATTCTCTGGCGAGCATTAAAAAAGACTAATATGTTTTTAAGTATGAAAAAGATTTTGACAAGTGCTTCTGTTAATTATTGAGCATGAGGAAGGACAAGGGATCCCTTCTTGGCTACAACTCACTTCAATGCCAACTTTGAAAAAATCATATTTGCGCTTTTTCCATATAAAAGAAATTTGCGGTTCTTTAGTTAGAACTTCCCATCGTGCTTTAGATGTTAGCCAGTGATGTAGTCGTAAAAATAACATAGGATATATGCTCTAAGCAGAGGGATACCCTAGAATGTGTATACTATAAGCTTTCTTGAGAAACAGAGGGTATATGGTGTTCTATTAAAAAGTCCAGGAGGTATACGGCGTATTGACTGCACTACATCCCTGATGTTAACTGCACTGTTCACTCTGCACTATACTACAAATCAATTTTCTGTGCAGTTATACACTTAGGGCATGCTTGGTGGTAGTGCATGAATGTGATACCTGCATTAACTAGGTTTTTTGCACTATGTCGTCTTCCCTTACATTTATGTCTAATTAAGCTGCATCTTTACTTTTAAAGTCTTTACACTGCACATTTTTATAGTAACTGCGACTGATTTATTTTCACGGAAAAAAGCGCAAATATGATTTTTTCAAAGTTGGCATTGAAGTGAGTTGTAGCCAAGAAGGGATCCCTTGTCCTTCCTCATGCTCAATAATTAACAGAAGCACTTGTCAAACCCTTTTTCATACTTAAAAACATATTAACCTTTTTTGGTGCTCGACAGAGTATTTTTTAATACTATTAATTGTAATACTTGAATAAAGCTTAATTTTTGCCTTTTAGAGCAATACTTTTTCATGTACCAAGAAAAAAAAATTTGAAACGTAAAAAAAGCATTAATATGCTCTTTTAAATTTTTCTACTGGATTAATGGGAAAATTTAATTTTTTCTAATGGAATTAAATATTCATATTCACCTGGAACTTCATCAGCTATTAACAACAAGTCTGAAAGTGCACGTCAAAGGTAGCAAATGAACTGCGTTCGTACGATAAAAAAGTTTACAAAATATCCAGCTTGGTATAGCAGTACTTCGGATAAAGTACAGTAGCCGAAAACTTTTGTGTGTCCCTGTAAATACCATCTATTTTCTATTATACAGGAAATAACTTGTAGTAACCCTGAGTAACGCACATTAATTTCATAAAATGTTAAATAGTTTAATACAAAAAACTCGCCCCCGCAATGTTCCTCCTATACCATTATGTAATGGAATACTTTTGTGTGGACCTGTAAATGAATAACAAATATTCATTGCATCCCAGATTGTACAGAATGTATACTATAGTATATACTCCACAGATGCATATCAATTTTATTATGTCGGAAAGAACGTAATTCCATTAAAATGCACTTGAAATAATTTTTCCCATTGTCCGTAATGTAACGGAATATTTTTGATTTTCCCTGTAATTAAACTATACATCCATTTTTCAAAAAACTTGCAATGACTGGACAAAATTATGTAATAATTATATATTTTAAATTTTAAACGATTCGGTTGGGTAGTTTTTTTTCTTTGTTATATGCGGACAGACAGACTGACTAAAAAACAACTATAGTTGCTGCATATTTACATAATTACGAAATATATATATGTATGCATGTACGTATGAATGCATACTCGTATGTATGTATTAAGGGTCTTGTTCCTGCCCTCGCGAGCTAATGCTATTCCTTTGGGGAGGCATTTTTCTAATACTGTTTCGCATTTTAACTTTTTTTTTTTTTTTGCGTTGGATAGTTGAGGTTCCTTTCAAGATGGCTCCTTGATCACTTTTTCGATTTCGGTCACAGATATCTTTTATACAGTTACTTTCACTTTCATAACCGGTTCTGGAAGTGAAAGTAGCTTTATAAAAAATATTTGCGTCCAAAATCGAAAAAAGCAATAAAGGAGCGATCTTGAGAGGGACCTCAGCTATCCAATGCAGAAAAAATTATTTAAAAATGTCAAAATGCGAAAGAGTAATTAGAAAAATACCTCCCCATAGAAATAGCATTAGCTCGCGAGTGGGCAGGGACAGGACTCTTAAGTGCCAGATCGATGTACGGAATGCATGAAGTCCAGTTGTACAGAGTACAGTGTAATAAACTGAAAAAGGCTCACCTGCTTCCGTAGGAGTATGCATAGCAGGGTCCCTCGTGGCTGCCGTTGAGCAGGGGCGTCGTATCGGAACTGTTGCTGTGGCTATTGCTTTTGCTGCTCCCGCCGTTTTTACGGATCGCCGAAAAGAGTCCCGCCATAGTCGTCGTCGATTCCGATGCTTGCTCAACAATGCTACTACTGCCCGAAGAGGAAGGCGCTCCATCATTCCTGCCGATAACAGAAAGGTGAGATAAGAAAGATGATAACGACCCCCTATTCACTGCAGTGATTTTACCTCTGTATCTGCGAGTAGTTTCGCAAAGTTATTGCATAAATTGCGTTTTAATGGTGTAAATGATTTCCAGTAGAGAAAAAGTTCAGTATACGTTCTAAGGATTTTACGGTAAACTGTATCTTCCCAGCTTGAAACCAAGACACAGAAATTTTTTATTGTTTATTAAATATGTACAGAATAAATAATGACATTAAATTTAGCATACATAAAGTTCGCAAGTATTTTGGATTTTTAAACGTTTTTGGCCCGTGTTGCCAGTGGGCTATTATATTTTTTTAATCTCAGATTTCTTGATTGGCACCATTTTTCTTTAACGCTAAAATTAACCTTGTTTTCGTCTTAATTAGTATTTCATTAAACAAGGCGAATTTTACCAATTCAAAAATGTGGTGCCAATCAAGAAATCGGAATTTTTTTAAATTTGCCCTCTTTTAACACTTGTTTTAGCTGTAAAAAATTTGGGCCAGCTTCACCATTCACTTACATTTCAGAATTTTATTTTTATTAAATGGAGACAGGTGTTAAAGTAAATATTTAAGGTACACGAAAAAAAATTGGTTGTGCACTTTGCCCTATAATATAATATGTAAATGCTATTTAAAGTTGGCTTGTAAGGCAAATTGTCAAGTCCGTTTCCATACAAAATTACTGAAAATACTCAGCTTTAAATTTATGAAATTTCCTAAGATTAACTTACTTTGAATTGACTCCCTAAATTTCAAAACATTATATTTATCAATTATGCTTAAATTAAATTGAAATGCGAGACAGTTTTAGCCACAAGATTTTGATCACATAGAAATTATACAAGAACTTGTTCTAATAATTACAGTATATATTCATGTAAATTATTAAATATTAAGGAAATGCATATTTGTTTCTTAGTTGAATAAAAAATAAAAGTAGAATGGTGAAAAAATGATAATCATTAGAAAACCGTGCGGTAACAGACTTGACATTTGGTAACGGGCTTGACACTATGTTGAAAATGGCCGAATTAATTTGTAGGCACTGTAACTAGTGTTGTCAAGTATCAAGCGCAAATCAGGACTACGAATGCCCTTATCACCACTAATTTTTTACGGTTTATTTCGGCATCTTTAATCGCAGATAGTTCTGTCATTAGATAAGCCAAAGAAATCACTTTAACCGTTTATCTACGGAATTATTTATCAAGAAATTTCTTCACCTCAATAATTATCTTCTGTAATAATCTGAAGATATTAGATATACTGGAATTTTCGTGTAATAATAATGTGGAATTTGGATATGTTTTTTCATTAAAGGAGTTTTACTTTTTACTTGGTGTTGCAATTTAGTAACACGTCACATTTAATTTGTTTTTCTCAGTCCCTATGCAACATGAATGCATAAAATGTTTAATATAGACAACTTAATATCGCTTTTATTTTTTAACAATCTATATTGAAATTTTGTTTATTTTTTTACGTTTAATTTTAATTAAAAAAAATTAATTATTCTTTGATTGCGCGCAACATTTTTCAAAACCCAATAAAACAATTTTCTCCAAACTTGGTAAAGTTAAAAAAGTTTTTCAAGTTTAGTTCTTTTAAGTTAAAAAGAACTAATTTAGTATTATAATTCCATTAATTATTGAAAATTGGAAATTTTACAGCGAAAAAATGATTTTTTTTATTTTAATTCAAATTTTAAATAAATAAATTGCTTTCAAATGAAGTATAAGTCGGAGACACATTAGTTTTAGATATTTATCAATATTTTGGGAGGCTCTTGAACCAATAGTTTTGTTACAGTCTTGCGCATAAAGATGCAGATCAAAAAACAATTTCTTTTAATCAAAAAACATTTTAAAAAATAAAATTATAATGCAGAATATAAAAAACAATATTTTAAATAGAATAGATATTAAGTTATCGATATTAAAATTGTATGCATTTTTTTTTTTTTTTTTTTTCATAGGGACTGAGAAAAAAAATAAAGGTGGCATGTTGTTAAATTATAATACCGAGCTAAAAGTAAGACTCTTAAGATCCCTTAAAACTGATTAAATAAATCGGTAATTATATTATTTTCTTCTATCTTCAGTAGAAAAAAGTATCGTAATCGAATTTTTTTTACTTTTGGTTTTCGACGGTGTATAAATTTCACCCTTTTAGCTTTTGTGAATAATTTTCTTGAAAATTCCAAATGTCACATTGGCACCAGTATTTTGCAAAGAAAAAATTCCGTTTGCGATACACACGAAAAAGTGCAGTAAACACTTTTCAATTAAATTTTGTCAAATATTCCGGTGCCACTGTGACATTTTGGAATTAAAATTAAGTGATAGAAAATTCAACCATCAGAGCTCAAAGGGTAAAACATAGAATTGAAGGATTTTTTTTTTTTTTTTTTTTTTTTTTTTTTTTTGTGTGTGTGTGTTATGTTTATGCCTATAGTCAGCAGACCTTCCTTGATTTTGGAAATATTCCGTGGGAAAGAAGCACTGTGATAGCGCTTTTTGTATCATTTTCCCGATTCTTCGTAGTTCTACTGTCCATTGGCTCGTGCAGAGTCCGGAACTCGTGTGGTTATTTGCAAATAGCTGATGACAACATAATAAGGAAAAACTATTGATTTTAATAAATATCACGATCTACATTAATTTTATTTTTTACCTCGATTGATTGATTGAAGCTGAAATTTAATATGAAAATCAAATTTGTTACAATATTGAACTAATGATATTGAGTACTTACTTTTTGAAACACAAGATGTACGTACGAGATAGAAGAAAGTTTGGAAAATGACACATACAACTAATTTTTTGAAAATATTTATAAAAATAATCAGATTAGTTAACCAAAATTATACTCTTTATAGAAATATTACAATTCTTACAAAAGCAACGTATTTAAACATATTATGATTATCTCTGTAAATGGAATGGCTTTTGCTGTTGAAAATGTTTCATGTAACTTTTTTTTTTTAATTACATCTATGTAAATGATTTAGAAAATTACCACTTTTCGAAAATTCTTAACTTCAACTTAATTTCTACTTTTCTAAATTTAATCGAGCAGAATATTTTCTGTGAAGGAAAAATAAACTTATATTATTATATAGAATAAATAAATTTTATGGTAAATTTTCTTGAATGGTGCTTAAAAATACCGTCACAGACATCGCTAAAATATTGGTGTCCAAAACATTTTGAGTCCGATTTACGCGGGACACATGCCTGGGTTGCCAGATTTATTTATTTATTTATTTATTTAGCCTCCGATGCTATTTCTTTCAGACAAGCTAAAAAGTGTCGTGTCAAAAATTGTGGCCCACTTTTTCATAATTTGACCGTTAAAACGAGACATACGTACAATCTATATATTTAAAAGACCTGGCTGTTTTTTTAGTCATCAGCCCTGAATTATCTACTCGACCGATTTTGATAATTATTTTTTTTTAAATGAAAGCTATTTATTTGTAGTTGTGCCCATTTTAGCTATTTTTTAATTTATTTCCAATTTTATATTTTATTTTTAATTTTAAATGCTTTTTACGGTATTTCTTCAAAATGGTGGCAACTCAGTTTAGCTTTTCTCTCGATTATAAAAATTTATTTTCCATTATCACTTTCCACCAGTCAGAAGCTTTATTTCATCAGTGAACATGTTCTCGCATTTAAAAGAAAACAGTTAATTATTTTCGTAAAATTTAACCACAATAAAATGATTGCGTATAATTATGCACTAATTCAGGTAAAAAAAATATATATATTTACTGAGAAATAATATTAATAATGTAAATAAAATAACAGAAAATAATTTATGATAAAAATTAATGTCTAAAGCAAAATAAGAAAAATTTTAAGTGAGGAAAATGATGTCATTCAGCAACCAGATAAATGGGAATTACAATATTATTACGGATGCCTTTTTCATATTACTAATAACAGTAACTTTTAAAAAACATTTGAAGAGAAAATGACGTCACTATTTAAAACATCGTATTTTTACCCATAACGATATTACATTTCAATATTTCTTTTCATTATGGACACTGAGATTGAGATTTTACTTTCAGATGACTTCAGTTAGTGAAAATAATGTCATAGTAAAAATAAAATTAGTTTTTAATAAAACTATTTTTTTGTGAGGGCATATAAAATAAAATTTCTGGATTTCGCCGGCACTCAGATTACAATTTTAATTGAAGATGTGCGAATATTTGCATGCAAAATTGTAACTGGCAAACTTGACATTAAGTTTGGAAATATATTTATTATATATTGATTTAATAATGTAATTATTTTTCCTTTTTTTTTAAACCAAATCGACCCGGTCTTTTAAACATTTCATTCGTCGAATTCGACGGAATTCCACTCGTTTTATTGTTAAAATGCATTTCTTTTTTCTCAGAGTCTATAAAAAAGCGTTTATCTAGTCAATGAAGAAGTAGCACGTCAAACTGTATCTCTTTATTATTCCACAATTCTAATGCCTCAGAGAGAAATTGCTGATCAATGGGGTATTTCAAGCCGTTCTGTTTGCTATTATAATGATAAACATACGAAAAAGGAAGTTAGTTCATTGCATTCTAAACAGGGTCGCCCTTCTAAAAGACCTCTATCGATTTTTTTTCCCCTAATCGGAGGCGAAACTGAATTCTGCAATAGCAAAATCTAGATTCAACTTTTTTTTTTTTCAAATTTTGAAATTTTACATTCACGCCAGAAATTATTTCCTGTATTGTTTTCATTTTTTAATAATAGGCGTTTCGTGATTACCTGAAGTAAAATTTCTTTCAAAATTTCTGATGTGAATTCAAAGTTTTTAAATTGAAAGTGAAGGCCAAAGTGGCAATTCATAACATGGCAACACAAGCTGTTGCAACACTAACAGCCTTTTATTCTCAGTACCGAGTTAAGTTCCGTAAAAATAGGTAAGGATAAGATTTAAAAAAATTACAAAATTGTAATTTAACAAATTACAATGACTATTTGGAAAATAATAATCTCAAAAGACTTATAAATAAATTCTATATTTAAATTAATAATAGTAATAAACATCATTTTTAAGATGATTATAAAGAGTCATATATTACGTACGCTGTGCATTAAACATTAATGTTCCTAGATCAATGATAAAAATAACATTAGATAAAAATAGACAACTTCAACTATTTAAAATGTACATTTTTATTGTATGGAGTTAATCAGACTGACTTCTGAACGCCTCATATTACGTAAGACATGGGTTAAACATTAATATTTCTATACTCATCACGAACAAATTTTAAATGAAATTTCAGTTTTACAATTTTCAGAACTGCAAAATTTTAAACTTCCAAATATCGCCCATTTTAAATTTCTACACCGTTGCGTAGAGAAAAAAATGCACTTTTTTAATGAAATTTGTTTGAAATCTCTTTCACAATTTGTTTTTAAATTATTATTATTATTATTATTAAGTTTTTATTACTGTTTTTGCCATTGTGGCAACAGAAGTATTCAGTTTTTTGGACATTAAACTTTGACCAATCAAAAAAAAGAATAAAATAAAAGACAGAAGTATTCCATTTTTGGACATTAAACTTGAACCAATCAGGAAACGAATAAAATTAAATAAGTTGCGGAATTCAACCAATAAAAAGATTCAGATATACTTTAGATTTCCCAATTCTCTACCGAGAACAACAACTATTTTTTCCGAATAGTTAAAAAAAGAGTTATACAGAATAGCAATATTTGATATTATTTAGGCTTCATATTTCTTTGAACTTTTATGGCATACCCATTCCTACTTTTCTAGTATATTGAACTATAACCAACTCTACTTTGCTTAGTTTTTACAAAGTCTTACTATTCTTTCAGAAAAGATTCTTTTTAATAATACAATTTGCTCCTTCGCGATGACAGCTTTGCTTAATTTTTAATTTTTAACCCTTTGAAGGGCAAGCAATAATGTCTCTGTAATACCACCAGTTTTTCAAAACAGAAAATGTTCCGTACTTGAATCACGAAAATGTTCCAATTAAATAAGGTAAACTTTACGAATAACTGGTGTGAATAATGAAAAATTCTGAGAATTTTAAGTGGCGCATATACCAGTCGCTCGTCCACATGGGGTTAGTAATATATATGTCTATTGTACGGAACTTTCTGAGTACGAGTAATACTCATTTATTTACATTAAATTTACTAGAAATGAATAGCGTAAGTACTAAATGCTTAAGACAAAAAATTGGGGTGAATATAGTTTTATTTCGAATTTAAATATTATTTCTTATCGGGAATATAAGATAAGAATAGATAATGCACTCTTTTTCTATTATTTGTAAGTTTCAACAATTGCAACTGACATTTGGGATTCTATTACAATAGGTGGCTTTTCACTTTACAAAGAAAAGAAAGGTATATAACTAGTATCTAAATCATTAACACATCATTTTTAACACTTTCCAACACTGTAAAAAAATATGCCGTTAAAAAACGGAAATAGTACTGGTAATCTAGACGCCAGTACTACTTCCGTTTTTTAACGGAAAAAAATTTCCAGGAATAGTTCCGTTTTTTCACAAAATATTTCCGTTTTTTAATATTTTTTTATGCAAAAATTTTCATTTGAAAGTTAAAAGAATTTTTCAAGGACATCTTTGTGATTTTTATTCTTTACTTTAGAAAGACACGTTAACATCAGGCACACATTATATACATTTAATTTAAATAACAGTGAAGAAATGTGACTTACCTTCCATGGGGATCGAACCCGGGTCGTCTTCGGTCGTAGCCTGCAGTGTAATACCATTACACCATGATTACACAAAACACTTTTTCAAATATCTTAGTTATTTCAGATGCATTTCATAAAGTAAAGACAAGATTTTGAACGCGGATTTATTTCTGTAGCGATATATATATATATATATATATATATATATATATATATATATATATATATATATATATTTACATTTATATATATTATATATATATATATATATATATATATATTAATTATATATATATATTTATATATTTATATATTATATATATATATATATATATATATATATATATATTTAGCGTACAGTTCAAAATTATTTTTTATAGATTTTCTTTCTATAATTTCTGATATTTAGTTCTTTTTTTAAATTTTAGCTTTATTAAAAAAAAAAAAAAAAAAAAAAAAAAAAAAAGTTTAGCCTTTAAGATATTACATGCATGAATGAAAGTATTAAAAATTTTTGTTTCCTTCTATTTTGGAAGAGTTTTAAAGTTCTATTGTAATATTATTCATATTCATTTATTTATTTTATAAAATGATACTAACACACTTTTTTAAAAAGCATATATTTTAACAAATATTTTGTGTGACGATCTATTGTAAACTCAATAAAGATAACTTAATAAAAGTTACTATGGGTTATTAAAATTAATTACATTTATTGATTATTATGACTTAGGTAATCGCCAAAATAATAATAATTTCGGTAATATATTTCGATATATTTTAAATTTTATGTGCGAACTTCTTAATTTGAATAGATTAAAAAGTATTATATATTAAAATTAAAAGTATATTTTTTCCCACTAAAATATCGTACGCACTTTTTATACTGTGACATAAATAAACATTATTTTAAAATCTTACTGAAAAAAAGAATAATTTTACAACAGTATCAAACTTAAAAAGAATTAATAAATTTTATTTTTACTATTGTTATTTTAATATTGTAAAAATATGCTCCTTTTCATTATTAAAACAGAAAAATAGGGAAATATTGCTATAACGTTTTTCTCTATTTTCCTCATACAGATGGCACCACGACACTTATCGGTTAAAAATACCAATGTTGTGCTGTTTAAAAACGGAAGTTTTACACTTTCGGAAAAATTAACGGAGTAGTTCCGTGATTCGAAACCGCAAAGTGGGAAATACGGAAATACTACTGTTTTCTCGGAAAAATGAAACTATTCCCTAAAATTTTAGGGAAAAGTTTGTTTATATTAACGGATATTTTTTACAGTGAACAAAATTGAAACGTGTTTATGACAAGTGTTTATTAATTGAAAAGTGTTTTCGGTTTGTCTGGCATCGCTCTAAGTCTCGTAAATATACTTGGATTGCCCTGAAATTTGTGTATGTTATTGACGTTTAACCTAGCACAGTCCCAATTTCAAATGAATTTTGTAGCATGTTTAGTTTATTTACAAGAAAAGTCAAAAATTTTGTTAGACTGTTACATTACGGTCAATGGAGAAAAATTGCTTCAAATTAATATTAAGGATGTTACACACTTTGAAACATAATAAAATTCATATGTATTTACGAAGTGCACTAAAATATGAATTTTGAATAATATGTGGTGTAAAGAATACTTGTATATAATTTGCAGGGAAACACAAAAGAATTCCGTTACATAATGGTATAGGGAGGAGGGGCGGGGAATTGTTCGTGGTTTACTTTAATTATGTTAAACTATTTCATAAATATTGAAATTGATACACGTTGTTGAGACTTATTACAAGTTACGTCATGTATAATACGAAGTGCTTAGCCCTTATAGGGACACAGAAATGATTTCAGATAGTATACGCTATCCGAAGTTCTGTATATTAGCAATGATGGCAAAAAATGTATTTTTAATTATGATATGCGCTTTTAAGTTTCACTACATTTATGCATACTGTAGGATGTGTATTATTTCTACAGTTGATATACTGGGCTACACAAAAGAATTCGTAAAGAATATTGAGTAAAGGGCGTAAATTGTTTAAAGGTGGTTTTCAAGTGAACTATGCATTTTTAATGTTTAACTGCATATAGTTTACTAAGAAATGTTTGTTGAATATAGATAAAGTGATATTCAGGGTCACTCAAAGAAATTGAATACATACATAATCTATCTATATTACCTATAGATACCTATATATATCTATATACCGTCTATCTATATTATAAAGGCCAAACATATCTGTGCGTAAAGCATACATCATTATGCGAATGGCAACACTTTGAAATTTTAAATGAAATTTCGGTTTTGAAATTTTTGTTACTACAAAGTTTTAAATTTCTAAACATCGCACATTTTCAACTTTTAAATCTTCGTATACAGGGGAAAATGTACTTTTAAATGCAATTTGTTTGAAAACTATATCTCTTTTTTGTAGTTTTAACTACAGTTTTTGTAATAGTGGCAACAGAAGTATTCAATTTCTTTTAAAAGTAAAGGGCGAAAAAAAACAGATTATTGTAGTTTTTTGTTATCATTTTCTCATAAAAAGGCGAAAAAATCAGAAATTAAAATGTGTGCTATTTGAAAAATATTATCTGTTATAAAACCCAGTGAATGTTGCTTTTTTTCTATTTTATTTATCAATTAAATGATTTTCAGTATTTTAGAAACTTACTTTACTCTCGATGCAACATTTTATCTTTAAAAAAATGTATTTTAAAGAACAGCTATGTGATTTATTTTCTCTGTTTTTGCTTTTTTCGTATAAAATAGCTGAAAAAATGCAAATTTAGTAATTCGTGTGTAAAGTGATTTCCCAAATTTTTGAAATATAAATGAATGATTTCTGATGAAACATAGAGCTATTATATATATTTATTTTTTTTTTTAAATGAAGGCATATAAATCATTAGATACCTAATTTGCTTCTGAAATGACGATATTGCTTTTTTGGAGTGTTTGTGTATTATTCCACGATAATGACGTCATATGGATACTTTTCTATAGATGTTTAAGAATGAATCGTAAAACAGTAAAGCGTTCGCGGTATCAAATGACGTCATTTTATTAAGAAAAAGCATGTTTTTTAATTCTTAAAACTGAAATACGTTTTGTACAACTTTTGACATTAACGTTATCAAAATCATACACTGATGAAACGCAATGTTTTACAAAAATTTAGAGTGTCTTTATAGAAGAGCCATGACATACAATGTGCATGGAGTGTCTTTATCCAAAAAACAGCGATTTAAGTTATAAAACTTGATGATTCTCAACTGAATGGATTGAGTTCGCCAATTAGACAAGCAAATAAAGAAGGCTTTAGCAATAATTCGAATTCGAGACTAAAAAAGTCGCCATTCTATAGTATGTAACGTCACGGGCATATTATCTATCGTATTAATTGCATGTTGATTATTTCAGAAATTTTCATTTACACTTAAAAGAATGTTTAGAATCTGTTTCCAGCTAATAGTAGCAATTGAGACTTAAATTTTGAATTTAAACGATTTTAAAATGATCAAATTAGAATACCATTTTTTTTTCTTGTTTAAAAAAAGGTGAATACGTATGTAAGAGGTGCATATGTAAACTTTGAGATGGTGAAAATGATATCGGGTTTTAATTTCACGTGGGAAAAATTCTATGACTGAGTCAAAGTGGAATAAATTTTGCTGTTTTTTATTTTGGAATTCCAAGCATAAAGCCTTAATTGATAGCTTTATCATAATAACAGATCTTTGTTATATTTTACTGCTTACATATACGATTAAAGTTTAATTTTAATTATCTCTACAACTGAGTTATATAAAAATAGTATTTTTTTAATTTTAGGTTGAATATCATTTGTTTATGAATTAGACTTACCAAAATGAGATGCATTTTTTATTATAACTAATTTTGTATGTTTATTAGGATGAGCGAAGAGAATCCTCTACTAGGCCACTCAAATTACATTTTGTCGTACACTTTACAAAAAAACTATTCAATATTTTAACTTGAAATTAAACAAAAAATAAATTATGATCTGTAGATTTGCACAATATTATTTTTCTTACAGAATAACCTTTAAAAAATTATTATTTTAATTAATTTATTTTACATGTTTTTCCATTACGGACGAAATTTTGGAAATAAAAAATGAAACGTATGTTTTCAGAAGAAAAGAAATCATGGAGCTTGCAATTACAATTAAAATCATGATCAATCAAATAAATAAAATTTATTTTCTTTATTCCGGCTTTATTATTTATTTATTTATCGTTTGCGCTGATAACACTTACACATTTTAAAAGAATTATGTTATGATTTTTTACTTACCCATCATACGTAGTATAGATAGGGTAAGTCTTGCAATCGTTTTGAAAATCGAAAAAAAATTTTTGACGGATTTACACGTTTTAGATAGTGGAGATTCCGAAAAACATATTTTTAGAAAAAAAATTTTGCCGTCCATCCGTCTGTGTGTCTGTCTGTCTGTCTGTCTGTAACCGCTCTATCTCCCGAACAAATTGAGATAGAGACTTGAAATTTTGTATGTACTTAGTATGTAAGAATGGGACGAAGCCTATTTCATATCAGTAACCTCGATTATCCGGAACTATTTTTTTCGGACTCTCGAAAAATTCAATCTGATGAAAGGTATATAAAAATTTTCGAATTTTTTTATTTTAAGGAGTGGACATAAAAGGCAATAAAATAACACAAATTTTGTATAAAGAACGAAGTCCATCGGATTATTAGTTGCCGAGATATTTGTAATCCTGTTTTTCACATTCTTCGATTTTTCATGACCCTGTATTTCATTCAAATTTCAATACAAAGATATATTTTAATTGGAAATGAGATGCTTAATTCGACGCAGTAAATTTTTAGTTAATATGATTATTATTTTTGGAGTTATAAGGATGTTTCTTTTACGCAATCTGGTACTTACTTGAGTATTTTGGCGTTTTGTAAAATTTGTCGAAATGGGTTCATCAGCAATTCATTATAGAGTATATATATTATCAGCTATGTATATTAAAAGCATTAAAATGCATGTTTAAGTTTTGTTTTGGAATTGCAATGCATTTTATAAATAGTTTACACATGTTTTATTTTCATATTTTATATTATGCATATCTATGATGGGTAAGTGTTACGGTGGCCCCCAACGACTAGTTTTTGTAAAGTGGCAACAAAAGAATAGTAAACAAATAAAATTAATTGTTAAATTCGTTATATAAAGAGTTGTTTGAATTTCGAAGGTTAAAATTTGAACCAAATGAAACATGTATTATTATTTTGGTACATGTAGTATTATTTTTAAATAATTTACCCTTTTATTTTAAACAATTAGCCGTTCTAAGCAATCTATGGAATATATTAGCTCTGATATAAAAAAAATGCCTAGAAAACGTACACTCACTGGTTGAAAAGAACGCGAATATGATATATCTTTAAGGCAAGAGGCTAGATATCAGCGTAAAAAACAACGGCACAGATGTCATATACACATCACATTGGTGCAATTTTTTCCGACGCCAGTTTGGAAAAAACTTCGTTTTCGAATACCTGTTACCATACTTATTTTTAAAAAGTGAATAACAATAAAAAAAAAATTTAAAAATTTATTTATATCTATAGAACAAAACAAATTATGTAATTTGAAAAAAGAAAATAAAAGTAAATAAACAATTTATTAATAAATAAGCAACATCCGTGTTACCATGTGAAGCAAAATAACAACATTTTGTCGCCAGTTAAGTATACCGGTGCGTATATGTCATTGGCGTCTGAGAAGAAAATAGCGTCTATGTGGTGCGTATATATGACATCTGTGCCAAAACGACGACATGACGAATCTATTCTGACAGGGAATGCTCGGAAAAATGCTTTAAATTTCGAAGATGCACAAAGAAATTTAAAATTATATTTTTGTAAAATTTGTCATCGTCGTTAGTTTTACATGCATATCCAATCTGCCGGATCTTGTAAGACTTGCCATAAATGTATACTAAATAATGAACTAAATATTCTTTCTGTAACTAATAATATGGTATATGGTTCTTGGTCCACATCTCTAAATATTGAAGATTTTAATTTTCGTTGAGGAGAAATTAATTACCCAATTTCATCCAGTTATTACTGTTTATCGCATTAAATTCGTCAGCTTAAATACAGTAGGCATTTAATCAAGATAGTATAGAATTTTGTATTTTATTACCTCATTCCAATGTTACTATATTACAGTACATTTTGGGTAATACTTGTTTACCCGTCGACCAAAAATCTAACGCCAAATTTCAGGATTAAATTCCAAGGAACTACTTGGTTATCCCATCGACCAATTTCGCCCAAATTATACAAATCGTCAAACTAATAGTCAAATTATACATATTGAGAAAATTTTTATTTTAAATAACGAAAAAGCAAATAATTATAGAATATTAATAAAAATACAAATAAAAAGTCGAAATAGAATCACTTAATGATGTTTCAAACACCTTTATCGTATTTAATGTCATTGAATGAGACATTCACGGTCATCCAATACTGGAATTTACTCTTATAGTTTGGCGATAATTTTTTGGTCGACGGGATAACCAAGCAGTATCAATTGGTTATCTAATATTGGTTGGTACTACTCGGTTATCCCGTCAACCAATTTCGCCAAACTATTCGCAAAATTATACAAATTGGCATAATTTTTATTTTAAATAACAGAAGAACAAATAAATTAATAAAACATTAATAAGAATACAAATAAAATTTCATATTAAAAATCACTTGATGGCCAGGGATGTATTGGAGGATGTACGAAGGTATCAACCGTATACCTTCTGGATTTTTTAAAGGAACACCGTATACTCTGCTGCTCAAGAACGCTTTATTACATATATTCTAGGGTATATCCTCTGTATTGAGCATATACCCTCTGTTTCTCTTACAACTTCGGCACTGCATGATAGCGTAACGAACACGTGATACGAGTTTTATGTTATGTGAATGTGACATTTTTATCATCATTATTGGCATTTAATCTTTTAATTTGGCGGTATCTTTTTTTCGTTGACGGGGTAATCAAGTAATACAAATCTCTATAAATAAAAGGAATTCTGAGGATAATTAAATATCTCTATAAATAAAAGGAATTCTGAGGATAATTAAATAATTAATTAATTAATTGAGGCACAGAAAAATCGTCTGCTAAGAAAATCTTTTTTCATTTTGAACTTCTATAAATAAAAGGACAGATAGGCTCTCAAACAGTGAATCGTCGAATATAATTGAAGAACAAATGGAAGAACAAATGGAAGAACAAATGGAAGAACAAATGGAAGAACAGATGGAAGAACAGAAAGAAGAACAGATGGAAGAACAAATGGAAGACCTCTTCATTAACAATAAAAAAAGATATGCAAACGAATAAATATTAATCTAAAATATAGATTTCTGACTGCAGACGATTTTAAGATATTAACAAAAGAACGTTATATTTTCAAGCAAAACGTTAAAATAATTTTCTATATTGAAATTAAAATACATATGATAAAATAAATAATATTTTTTTACCGGTGAAACCATAGATTAGTTCTTTTTAAAAAAACAACAGTCAGTGGCCACGTATTTCTGACAATGCATTTCTGCAAGTTTCGAGTTAATGATAAAATAATACAAATTTCAAGTTCGTTTAATATTGTTAATACGGACCCGGGCAACGCCGGGCGGGTTAGCTAGTAATATTTAAAAAAATATTATTACTTTCAAATAGTTATCTAATGAAATAATGCTTCGCGAATCCAAACAAAGCATGGCTTTTGCTAGTTATAAATCAATGAAACAGTTCCTTCTTAAGCATTTTATTACGCTGAAATTTGACGGGTTCTACCTTATAAATAATACCGATAATTTCTGTAAATGTGATTTCTGTAGTTTTAAGAGTTTTTTAGTTTGAATTAAAGTATAGGTAAATAATGACGTATAATAAAGGTACTGGGTAAACTGAACCTTAACCTATTATGTGTTTTCTTGCTCTGTACCTCAATTTGATTGGGAGATAGAGCGTTTAGGGACACACAGACAGACGGACTGCAATTTGTTTTTTCTAAAAATATGTTTTTCAGAATCTCCAGTGTCTGAAATGTGTAAATCAATCAAAAAAAAATTCCGTTTTCAAAACGATTGCAAGATTTACCCTATATTACGTAGGTAAGTAAAAACAAGCTCTTTTTATCTTTTTTTTTTTTTTTCGTTATTATTTTTTGTGGGACATTTTGACATTTACGCATACCCACTTCAAGTTTTTACTATATAGATGGCTGTATCTTGCTGAGTTCTGGAAGGGAAGTTTCCCGATACAGTTAAGTCCGCATTGTTTTCGCGAAATTGTCTCCTCTCCAATAGGAGTGTTTGCTACTCCACTTCATCCCGATAAGATTCATCGACGAAAGACAATGGCCTCATTGTATAGAAACACTCTTCCATTTCGATAAAAACAGACACGAGAGCAAATTGAAACAAATGTCTTTTTTTGTTTGTTTGTTTGTTTAAATATTAAAGTTCGAAATTAGAAGTTGATCTGTAAGTATTTTTTAATCTTATTTAAAGAAGGGGAGATTTCTTACGAAAGAAATTACGAATCTAAACAACATAAATTGCAAGTTTATCATACTATCGTTTATCGAGCTCTATTGTCGAATGCTACAATTTTTATGCATTAAAAATAAGACGCTGCAAAACGAATTGTGTATCAGATGCTATAATTGTATGACTGAAGTGACAGTAAAGGATAAAAAACTGAGCACGTAATAGGGAATAAATGCGAGCTTTGGGTAGAACAAAACCCCACTCACTAAAGAGGTATGTAAAATTGTAAAAAAATATGTTACAACGAAAATGGCTTAAAATTGGGTGCGCACTTTCACTCTGTCCTGATACAATTAGCATTCTAACCGTCGGAACTCTTAAAATAGAAAATCCATTTTTTTTATCGAATGTTTTACATTTTTCAACACAGCTGAAAAGAGTTTGTCTATCAGTCAGGCCGCGCTCTAAATATCCCAAATTCACTGAAAAATCAACTATATTTATGTACGTTATTGAATATTCAATTCAGCTTGTTCCCTATATAAAATGGTAAGCATTTATATTTCTTTTACCTAACAATATAAAAGAATTTTTATAAATTTACAGTATAGGATCAGGAGCTGGAAGTGTCATCTCGATTATTTGATGCATAACTGAGTCCATATGTATTGCTGTCTACGGCGATTTTTTCATGAAGTATCCTTTTCAGTTATATTATGTATTTCGGAGATAAATTTTAGTATATTATATGAAGAATATATTTATGTATAATCTGCAGTCTTCATACAGAAGTATTATTTAGTATAACTCGAACTCGTTACTGTAAACGGATAAAAAGCATTTTAAGTATTTTTTCCGTGATATTGTACGATATTAAGTACAAAGAAATTTTATTTTTTGCACAAAATTGCAAAAAGAAACTTTATTTTTTACACACACACTTATTTCGCATCAAAATACCATTACAGGCATTGGTACATATAGCGTATTCACCTGTTATAGAGGACAATTTTAGTGACAATTGTCTCTTATAAAATTTCAAACCTTTAACTCACAATAATCAAATTCTAAGTATGAATGAATAATTACTTGTCAAAATCAATCAACTAACCTCTTAAGTATGATATATTCAATAAAATAAACTTTCAAGCAATTTCATTAATGTTTGAAAAAGCCTTTGAAAGAATTATAAAAGAGAGGAACAAAAAATTACGGGGTCAGGTACCCTTTAAAGTGTCCAAAAATCAATGATTTAAATACAGTAATCCCTTAACATTCGCGAGTTTTGATTATTCGCGAAATAAAAAAATGCTGAACATTTCAGCATTCGCGAAGACGGAACTTGGTTATTCGCGAATTTTGTTAAAAAAAGAATATTTTTTTACAAAGTAAACTCACTTTTTTTTTTAGATATTCATATGAACTATGTGACACTGGTACTGTATAGCCTACTGTATTACTGTGTAGCCTAATTTGCGAGAACTTGTGTTGAGGAAAAATATAAATCAGCAATTTCTTTTATTTTATTTCATTTTTATTTTTTTTTTGGGGGGGGAGGAGCACCATGGCCGAGAGGTTCCGACCTCTAACTGGTAGACGGCAGGTGCTGGGTTCGATCCCAATCGCGGCTGTCGGCCTAACCATTCGGAGTTTTCGTGGTTTTCTTCGAACCTTGCGTAAATACGGGTTAGGTTCCCTTAGAAAGACCCCCACGAAGGGCACTACCCCCCCTGGTCCTATATCCATAGTGTTGATAATCGGACCACAAAAATAAACCAAACCAAACCATCTTTTTTTTATGCAGATATTTTTAAATTTTCTAAAATCTCAAATTTTTATTTCAGGTGAAATATTTTCTGCATAAATTTCCGGAGAAATTTTAAAACATCATCATCAACTTGTTGAAAAAGCAATAGAATGGAATTCTCGACTGGTTAGCAGTCTTAATTTTAAAATAGAAAACTAGGCTACAACTTTTCTTTACATGGAAATTCATAAACATAAAATCTGTACTGTGAAACAATCGCATAACACTGGGTTTTTTTTTCACCATACAGTATTTTCTGCAATATGTTTATAATTATTCAAATTTATTTAAACAATGTACTTTTAATGGATAATGCTTAATAAATATATTTTTTTTAACTTCAGATACTCTTTTGATTTAAAACAAAATTATAACCTAATCCTCTTATATGTACGGGAAGGTAACTCTCGCGAATGTTAAGAATTATTGTAATAGCTTATAATTAAATATGATTCTTTAGGAACATTTAAAAACAAACCCCATACAAAAATACCCCTTAGAAGAAAAGTTATGTCTAAAACACTTTGCGCTTTTGTAATATAATCAAGGGGTGATTTAATCTTTAAAATCAATTTTATCAAAACAGCAATTTTAATCATTGCACGAACGATTTCTGAAAAATGGTTACTTAGAATTTCACAAAATTTTTGCTGAATGCGTTAAAAGTATCTATTATTACAAAAGAACCTATTATTATGATTTTAAAATAAAAAGTATGAAATTCCCAGCTTTTGTACCAAAAAAATCTCGATATTCAAAATTTTATTTTTCTCGGGACCTACAAGTTTCATTTTTTTCATTGTAGGTCATTTTGAAAACACATCATATCTGTACTCATTTTAAAAAAATCTTGGGGTGTTTTAGCGATCTAAAAGGAAAAAATCAAATGCAAATTGCATGCAAGAATATTTTTTTCATAAAAGTTGTATTAATTTTAAAATGAATTTAAAATTTGTATTTATGTGCATTCTTTTTAACAACTTGATAAAATATTTTTTCTTAATGTGTGTTTTCAATTTTATAAATAAAAGTCAATTAGTTACAGAGTGGCTGCATTTTTTACAGAGGTCATTTTTCCATGTATTTTGTTTGTTCAAAGGGTACCTGTTTCCTTAAATTAAAAAATTTCATTCAATAGAAAAAGCAGGTTATCAAAAACAGCTATAGGTGGATTTATTTAAAAAAAAAGAACAGAAAGAAAGAAAGAAAGAGGAAAAAAAGAAGAAGAAGTTTAAAAGTCTTCTTACGATACAGTAAAATATATCACAGCAACATTTTAGAATTGGGGTACTAGGAAAATTTTGATATCAAAGTCACAAAATCGACATTTTCTCAATATTTCAAAAATTTTTGAGGTAAGTAGGTGTCTCTAGAAGCGAAAAAAAAATCTAGAAAAGGATAAAGAGAAGGGATAACGGCAGTAAAAGCGATGTGAAAAAAATGGAAATCCAAAAACACGCTTTACGATAGTTTAAAAAAAATAATTATAATCACTTACCCTGATGACGATCCTTCCATCCTACTGAGCTGCATATTCATTGTGGCACTGATTACTAATCAGTTTTATTGCTAAGGTGCAAAAAGACAATGGGACACATACATACCTTATCGCGATTTCACCTAGGAAACAGAGGCGTAACAGTTTTAAAAAATTGTGGAAGCAAAATTCAAGTAGTCATTTTCCTATAGATTAAATAAGAAGTACTAGCAGTAATTAATCAAACATTTATGTGAATAATTAAGGGGACTTTGGACGTTAAAATTTTTTTCTTTAATTTTCATCAAGCAATATGAAATTTTGTGCATATAGAACACCTTCAAAAAAATTTCTAATCTGATTAAAATTTTAAAAATTTTTAAAAAAATGTCAATTTTTAAACGAAATTTTAAAATCCTCCTCCTGTTTTAATTTTTGAGATAATTTCTTGCCTTTTACATCTTTATCACTTAAAACTCTGTTATAAACAAATTTGTGTAAAATTTTTTTAATCTCTTGGATATTTAACATTTTGCAGATTTTTTTTCTAAATTCCATATTGATTTTCATCAAAATTTTGCGTTTTAATAAGTAAAAAATCTAATTTCACTATCTTAATAAAGACCAATTTGAAAAAGCTTGCACAATTTCTTTCTAAACAATATCAAGATATTTTTTTATCAATTTCATAAATATTGATAAAAAATTATGACGCAAGGAGCATTTCAAAAATTTAAAAAGGCTGAAAAATTAATTTTGAGAAAAACAGATTTAAAGTATATAAATACACTTACCTTTATTATTTACTTCTTAAAACCTTTATAAATGATTTTTTTTAATAAGAAAAAAACTGTTTTTGTACTATTATGCCAGAGAAGTAGACCTTTTTTGCGACGATTTTGCTATAGACGATTTTGCTCAAATAAAGGTCCACTGTCTCTTTAAATAAGAGGCATTAGCAATCATTAATAAAACATTTATGTGAATCATTAAGGGGATTCGGTGCCCTTGGTTCGGCGAAAAATGATGAAAATATCGATTTTTGCATTTTTTGCTTAAATTATACTTGTGAAAACTTTATGGGAATGTACCCCTAATACATTCTCATAAAGTTTTGTAAAGATCCGAATATTATAAACACATTTTAAAGTGATTTTATTGCATCGCTGTCCCTTTAAATGCAACAATCAACTTCACTTAAATTTGATTTTTCTCAGTTTTTACTTTTTCGACGAATAGACAGTGATAAAACTTTTTTGCATATTGTTGAATTTACTCGATTATTAGTATTATTATTATTATTAATATATATATATATATATATATATATAATGTTTAATATAGTTTGTTGTTAACAAGTTATTCCATAATTTGATGTTGATTTGTAGTATTATCTAATGGTTATATATATATAACTAAGCATCGAATTTAGAATAAAGTAAAAAGGTTCTTTTATTTTTTTGCATAAAAATGTAAAATTAATTCTTGTTTTTATTATAATTTTACACATATTTTCCCATTTCATTTTTTTTTTCCTTCCAAACTAATTAACTTAGGATAAATCTGATACTTATGCTGAAATTATACAGTAACTTTTACAAATAGTTTTTTAAAAAAATAGCTAAAGATGTTCAAAATTGTATGAGAAGATACATTTAAAATGTACTTTTAAATTTAAAATGTACACTTAAATTTTTCAAAAAAATTACATTTTTCGAATTTTGCCAGGAAAATTGAAAAATTTTTTGTATCTTCCTTTTATACTTAAACAATGAACATCCACAACTAATCATGGAGTCACCTCATCAGAATGCTCCTATATCTAAAATTCGAATAAAATATGCTAATAATGCATGAAAACCCATTTATTTAAATTAAGGAGGGGGGGGGAATTAGCCTCCCGTTCTTCCTCCCCCTTATTATTTTCTAATGACTTCCCAAAATTATTCAGAAAAGCTCCTCATGAGAGTAAATTTATATTCGAAATTTGATGCAAATCGGGTATTTATATTATGAATTATTGCGTTACGTACACTAGTGTGCAAAATTTATGGACGAGTCCCAAAATGCCAATTTTCAAGGGATTTTCAAGCGATAATTTTCACGCGAATATTTAAAAAAAAAGTAATATAATTCGAATAATTACTATCCATGCATAACAGCTTGTCCATATAACATCTCATTCAGGTCACACATGGTCACAACAGTCACAGTCACTACGGCGAAACAAAAAAATAAGAAATTCCATACGTCTCTTTTATGAGTCTCAAATGACTATTCAATGTGACTCCACTCACAGGTCATTGTGACTGCTGCTTTGTGACGAGTCATCAGGTGATTTTACAATGTAGTTCCATTGAGACTCTCGTGTGACCTCTCATCTGGAGACTCAATTTCAAAGTCATTGTGAACGTTGCATTATGATAAATTACCAAATAATGTCCCATTAAAGTCACATGGTGACTTTTCACCACTTTTCACAGTGGTTACTTCACAGTAGGGTCTCTGTCACCATTTAACAAAATCTTGTGACAGAAAGTCACCATGTGACTTTAATGTGACATTATCATAATGCAACATTCACAATGACTTTGAAATTGTGTCTCCAAATGACAGTCACATGAGAGTCTCAATAAAAGGACGTTGTAAAGTCACCTGGTGACTCGACACAAAGCAGCAGTCGCAGTGACCTGTCAGTGGAGTCACATATAGTAGTCATTTCAGACTCATAAAATAGGCGTATAGAATTTCCTATTTTTTTTCGCCGTAGTGACTGTGACTCTTGTGACCATGTGTGACCTGAATGATATGTTATATGGACTAGCTGTTATGTAGGGATAGTAATTGTTCGAATTACATTACTTCCTTTTAAATATTCGCGCGAAAATTATCGCTTGAAAATTCCTTGAAAATTGGCATTTTGGGACTCGTCCTTAAATTTTGCACACCAGTGTACTTACTTACATATATACACACATACAGAACCTACGGGCACATTAGTTTTCTGGCTTTGATAGCCTGATGAGATAAAAACATGTCAAATTACATTGGCCTTGGATAGACTAGACCAGCCTAGGATAAACTAAATCAGCCCAATGGCGGATCCAAGGGGAGGGGGGTCATGACCCACCCCCCTAGAGCTCTTCAAAACGGGATGTACAGTATAAGTAAAAAGTGCTAAAACGGGAACGCAAAGTAAGGGAAAATTCCGCTTTAGGCAGGTTTCAGTATTCTAAATATTTTAAATTCTTTTGACTAGAGTCATAAAATTTACCAGTTAAAGCCAATATTCCGTTATAGACAAGTTTTGTTTTCACAGGCTTCTTTTTATTTTATCAAACATCGATTTTTTTTAAATATTCCTAAGAAATACCGTAGATTAATTATCACTGATCTGTAAACATTCCAAAAGCTTTGCTACCATCTCGTGTCTCGCCTGCTCAGATGATATCAGCATCGAGCTTTCATATTTATAGTCAACATAATAATAATCTGTAAGACCCTCAAAAAACGCTTTTTTTTTTTGTCAGCGTGTTTAGTTATCTATAATCATATCATATCATATATATTACTAGCAGGCTATGCCCGCTTCGCTGGTCCATATTTCCAAACAAACCTTGACTCAAAAAAAAAAAAAAAAAAAAAAAAAAAAAAAAAAAAAAAAAATGGTGATTTAAAAATTTTATTTTAAAGCAGTATAGACCACCCTGGAATGATCTTCCGTATTGCTGAAAATCATGCCAACGCCATTGCGATATTGTACTATTGTAAGTCGGCGAAAATTTGGGCAATAAAGCACCATCTCTTTTATTTATCATTTATAGTAGAGTTTCGTATGAACATGAGACCGTTATGACAACAGGAATCAAAATATTCTCGAGTCATCACACTATTACATTAGAGGGTATTGCAATGATTAGTGACATTGATTATCAAACTCTATAAACTTTCGGATTGTACATTATCATTTCTTAGTTCTTAAAATCCTGACATCTGAACTTGCACTATGTGTAGTTCTGGTAGCCTACATACAATGTCATTTCATGTTACATTTTTTAATAAACGTCCTCTGCTAGCAGGTCTACTGTAGTTTCCTATCTGTCTTAATCTGTTCCAGCAAGAATAATAGAGTAAAAAATGTAAAGAATTATTTACAGATAAAGAAGAGTTTTTGTTTGTTTGTATTTATGACGGCCATTTATCTACACGTGGGATATACGTCCTAAGGAAAGGGTGCCCTCCGTGAAAGTGGCAGACGAAGAAGGGTGTTTCACTTATATATTTAGTAGAACAATGAAGCATAAAAAGTGTGTTTTAAAGCTTTATTATTTGAATAACATTAAAATTACATCAGTTTCACTACCTCTTCCTTTTATAAAACAGTTGCTAACATGTAGCCGTTAAATCAGAATAATCTTGATGACTAAATTTTGTAGAAAAATAAGTCTTTAGTTTGCATCTAATAAAATCTTTCTACCTTCTGTAATCGATTCCATTATGATTTTTAGTGTCAAACATTAGAAGTGCTAGAAACGATATTGTTACAAATGTACCAGACTTATTTCATGTTTGTCCTCAAATAAATGTGAAATTTACGATCATCCATTATTGGCATTTAATGTTATAATTTGACGATAGTTTTTTGTTCGACTACTTGATTATTCCGTCGATCAATTTCGCCAAATTATACAAATGGACATAATTTTTATTTTAAATAACCAAAGAATCAATAAATTACTAAAATGTTAATAGAAATACAAATAAACATCGAATTAAAATTGGTTGATGAAGTAACAATTACATATAACAAATTTAATGTGAAATGAATGTGACATTTACAATCATCCATTGACATTTAACCTTATACTTTAGCGATAGTTTTTTGGTCGATGGGATTATCAAGTATTACCAAATTATATAAACAAATTGTATAAACAATAATATTGCCAATAACATGTAGGTGCAGGTGTCATCTATGGATCCCGTTGGCGCGATTGCAGCAAATTGCGATTTTATGCCTCACGTGGTAATCCGGTAATAGTTGATTATTTTTGAGTAAATTATTTCATTATTTTTCTTTTCTCTTTTAAAATTATGTAAATTGTTTTGTTCCATAATTATTTATTGACTTAGTTTATTATTATTATTTCCTTTTTAAAAAAATAGAAAATAAAAATAAGTAATATAAATGTAATTGGTATTTGAAAACGCAGTGTTCTCCAAATTGGCATCATAAAAAAAAATCACGCCAAGGTGATGCGTGTATAAAAGTGGAAAAATGTTTGCAATAATATAAACAAAAAAAAACGTAAACAAATAATTAAAAAATCGCCATTTCGATAGTTTTTTAAAATAACATCAAGGTTAATTCTCCAGTCGGGCAGCAATAGTAAATTTTCTTTTCTTCGTCTGTTTCATAATAAAAAAACATAAATTTAATAACTTCTAATTAAATAATCTGACTAATTTTCTGTAATCGGATGTATGATCTAAAAGTATCCTTAATACATAAACAAAACAGCGCAATAGTCATGTACGCGCTGAGGTCGGCAGGATAATTTTTTACACTAATTTGGCGGAAAAATCGTTTTCGAATACCAGTTTCATATATACATTTAAATTATTTTCTGTTATTTAAAAAATAATAACAATTAGTATTTAAATAATAAGTATATGACAAAACAGTTTACATAATTTTAAAGAAGAGAAAGGAAATAAAAAAACATTTTATTAATAATTAAATAAACAATAGTCGGGTTGCCATGCCAGGCAAAATAACATCAATTTAGTGTCCATTAGGTTACCTCGGTGTGTATATGATATCTGTGCAAACAAAACTTCCGATAATATAACAAATGACGTCATATTTATTTTCCTTTGAATTTTTTTTATTTTAATTTTTCACGTGGATACTGTTCAACTAAAAATTAATTGCCGAGGAGAAATTATTTTCCATATATTGATTTTTTTGGCAACTGAAAAGAAAATGGTTATTTTTTATCGGAAAAATTTTAATTGATTCTGTATGAAAAATAATGAAATTTTGAATTATTAAGGAAAATATTTGAATAAATCAATTAAAAATTAGCCTATGTTCACCGGAAATTGTATAGCTTTCCAACGGCGAAAGAATTTTTCAAAACCGTCAAGTAGTTTCGGAGCCTATTCAATTCAAACAAACAAACAAACAATCAAATCTTTCCTCTTTATAATATTAGTATAGATAAAGCAGAAATTCTGAAAGTTCCAAACGGGTGTTTTCAAAAACTGCCCGATGGATTTTTTTGCCGATTGTATCATTCGATAGGAAATATTTTTCCGAAGGTTTATGATTCAAATTTACAGGGATAACTCTGATTTTTCGTAGTAAATTTTGTATTTTTCGGTTATTTTTGATGAAAGGGTTGCCAGTAGTTATTTTTTTGGCGAAAATTATCATTACTAAACAAATTAAAAATGACACATCTGTTAGAAATATTGCAAACATCTTGCAAATAAAAGCAGAAAATAACTATTGATAATAATAATAATAAAGAAAAACCATTTAATAAGGCATGATATTATAAAAAAAAAAATATTTATCTTAAAAATAAAAGAAATATTTGTAACGCTTAAAAAATAACATGAAATATTACATTTGATGCAATATTTGGCGACTTATCCTTGCGTTAGAATAAAAAAAAATAACTTGAAAATTTGATTAAATGAATTTTGAACGATATTTATTTTCCTTTCTATTATTTTCTTTCCCTTTTTTATCAAATTTCGATAGTATATAACTTACTCCAGAAAAAGACAGATCTAATTATAAAAGTAATTGAGAGTTATATATTTGTTTCTTTGAGATTTTTTTTTACTTTTGTCGGCAAAGAATTAAGGCAAAAATGCATATGTCTAACATTAGGTCGGAATAATGTTGTTTTTTCCAAAAGAAGATTATTTTTGGAGTATATTTTATTATTCTATTGTAAATTCAATAAACATAAGTTAATATTTAAAAAATTGTGATCAAATATTTAAATTTTAGCTTTAGTGTGAAATTCTGCCACACACATATATATATTGTAAAATAATGTCATTCTTTTTCAAAAGTTTTTCACCGCAATTTTGAAAACTGTAACCAACAAACATACTTTTTTTTGCGCTATTTTGTCAAATTCTCTTCCAGGGAAAATTAGTTTTAAAATTTACAAACTGAACAAAGAAATCTATGCAATTTAAATGAAACTTATGCAATTTCGCGCTATCGATAAATTTAACATTTTGAAATAAAAATTGCCTGCTGAAAGAAATGGCACAGATGTCATACGCACCACATTGGCGCGATTGCAACAAAACGTCGATTTTATGTTCATATGGTAGCTCGGCTATTGTATATTTATTAATAAACTATTTACTCTTATTTATTTTTTTTAATGATGTAAATTGTTTTATTTTATAATTATTAACAAAACATTATTTATTTATTTTTATTTCTTTTTTAAAATAATAGAAAACAATTAAAAAATATATATGTAACTGATATTTTATAATGATGTTTTCGCCAAATTGGCTTAAAAAAGGAAAAAATATGCACAAAATGTGGTGCACATAAGGCATTTGTGCCAAAATATTTTACAAGTTTTTTTAATTAGCCATTTCTTCTTCAATTTTCTTCATATTTTTCCCGTGCTAGATAATGTTTAAAATGATATTGGACTAATTTTCAATAATTGAGCACCACCAAATGGCATATTTACTATATTATTGAAATTTTATTGGCACAGATATTATATATCACCGAGGTAACTAATAGACTTTAAATTGGTATTATTTTGTCTGAGATATATTAACCCGACTATTAATATTTATTTATAAATAAAATGCTTATTTACTTTATAAATTGTATAAATTGTTTTGTTATATACTTATTAATTAAACTTTTTTCATAAATTTTTATTACTTTTTAAATAATAGAAAATAATTTAAATATACGCATGTAACTGGTATTCGAAAACAATTTTTCCGCCAAATTAGCATAAAAAATTATCGCGCCAAACACGGCGCATATGACATCTTTGCCTTTTTGTTTATGTATTAAGGAGATTTCTAGATCATCAACGAGATAATAGAAAATTTGTCAGATTATTTTATTTGAGATTATTAAATTTATGGTTTTTCATTATGAAACAAACGAAGAAAAGAAAATTTACTATTGATGCAACTACAAAATTAACGACTCCTTGGCATTATTTAAAAAAAATCGAAAAGGCGATTTTTTAATTATTTGTTTACTTTTTTGTTTACATTATTATAAACATTTTTCCATTTTGATATACGCATCACCTTGGCGCGTTTTTTTTTTTAAATCTGACATCAGTTTGGCAAACACTGCGTTTTCAAATACCAGTTACATGTTATATTATTTTTAATTATTTTCCATTATTTTAAAAAGGAAACAATAATAAATAAGTGAAGTTTAATTGATAATTATAGAACAAAACAATAAAGAAAGAGAAAATAAAGAAAAGCAAAGAAACAAAGTTTATTAGTAAATAAATAACAACAACCAAATTAACACGCAATCCATAAAATCACAATTTTGTTGCAATCGCACCAACGTGATCCATACATGACAGCTGACCAAAATATTATTGGCTATATTATTATTTATATTTTTTTATATTATTTGGTACTACTTGATTATCCCTTTGACCAAAAAACTGCCGCCAAAATAAAAGATTAAATGTCAATAATGTTAGATCGTAAATGCCACATTCATTTGAAATTAAACATGTTACATGCGTTTGTTACGTCATTAACTACTTTTTAATTCGACGTTTTATTTGTATTTCAATTAATATTTTCATAATTTATTGATTCTTTGGTTATTTAAAATAAAAGTTATATTCGTTTGTATAATATGGTGAATCGTTTTGCAATATGTATAATTTGACGAAACTGATCTATGGAATAATAAAGTAGTACCTATTATTTATTTAAATTCTATCTGGATATTTAAGTTTACAGAACTGGCGTAATTTTCAAGTCTCCGTAGAGGCATTCGCCAAGTTGTCGTTAATTCTGTGTTTTAGCCTTATTATGTATTTTTCATCTGTAGTTCTTTTACTATCCCTAAAAAAGCAATATTTGCAATGTGCAGGAAAAATATTCGGAATATCGATGATATAGAATTAAAAAAAATATTTGCAATTAATTTATTAATCATTCAGAGGTTAAAAAAATACTTTAAAATTGGCTAAGAAAAAAATATAAATTAAATACCGACAGTAGAAAATTTTGTTTATGATGTTTATGTTGCAGGTTTAATTAACATTAAGCCCTATCAATAGAATTTTATCAAAAATAAACTATTAAATACTGCTTCATTACTCCGTCAAACCAAAAAAAAAAAAAAAAAAAATCGCCAAGATATAAGATTAAATGCCAATAATAGATGATTGTAAACTCCACTTTCATTTGACAATAATAAGTCTGATACATTTGTAACAAATCGTTATAAGCAATACTAATGTTTGACGCCAAAAATCATAATGGAATTTATTACAAGATGAAGGTTTATTTTTCTACAAAATTTAGCATCAAGATTATTCCCGATTTAACAGCTACATGTTTGCAACTGCAGGGCTGCCACAGGCGACTATTTTTTAACTCTAACTGGCACCACTTTCTTTAAACAGAAATCCTTAACATACACTTTGACAACACTTGCAAGAAAAATATATTTTGAAATTTATATTAGAAAAATAGTGGTGCAAACGGAATATAAAAATAGTCGCCTGTGGCAGCCCTGCAACTGGTTTAAAAAAAATGAAGAGGCAGTGAAACTGATGTAATTTTAATTTTACCCAAATAATTCAGCTTTAAAACACACCTTTTATGCTTCATTGTTCTAATAAAGATATAAGTTAAACACTCTATTTTACATTTTTTTGCTATGTATTTTGTTGGAACAGACCAAGGTAGATAGAAAACTGTAGTAGAGTTGCCAGAAGAGGACGGTTATTAAAAAATGTAATGCAACATGTGATTGTATTTAGGCTACCAGATCTGCACATCTTGCAAGTTCAGATTCGGGAGTTTAAGAATTAACAAATGATAATGTGCTGTTTGAAAATTAATAGAGTTTGATAATCATTGCAATGCTTTCTGACAAAATAATGTGATGAGTAGAGAACATTTTGATTCCTGCTGTCACAACGGTCTCATTTTCATATCAAACTCTACTACAAATGATCAAATAAGAGAGATGGTACTCAACTACCCAAATTTTGTCCAAGGCATACAATAGTGCAATATCGCAATGACATTGGCACTGGCTTCGTTTTCAGCATTGCGGAAGGACATTCCAGGTGATGGTCTACACTGCTTTAAAAGAAATTTCAAATCACTATTTTGTTTGAGTCAAGATTTGTTTGGAAAAATGGACCAGCGCAGCGGGCATAGCCTGCTAGTATATTATAAAGCAGAAGTTCTGAAGCTTCCAAACGAGTGTTTTCAAAAACTACCCGATGGATTTTTTTGTCAATTGTATCATTCGATAGGAAATATTTTTCCGAAGGTTTATGATTCAAATTTACAGGGATAACTCTGATTTTTCGTAGTAAATTTCGTATTTTTCGGTTACTTTTTTTTTACTTATGCCAGTAGCTATTTTTGGCGAAAATTATAATTGCTAAAAGAATTAAAATGGCTATATCTATTAGAAATATTACAAATATCTTGCAAATAATAGCAGAAAATAACTACTGATAATATTAATAATAATAAAGAAAGACCGCTTAAATGAGGCGTAATATTATAAAAATATATTTATCTTGAAAATGAAAAAAATATTTGTAATGCTTAAAAAATAAATTAACGCGAAATATAACAATTGGTTCAACTTTTGGCGACTTATCCCCGATGTTAGAATAAAAACACGAATTTCAGAAATTGATTAAATGAATTTTGAAGGATAGCTATTTCCCTTTTTATTATTTTCTTTCTCTTTTTTATCAAATTTCCCTATAATATAACTTACAGCAGAAAAAAGCAGATCTGATTGTAAAAGACACTGTAAGTTGTGAGTTACTATTCGTTTCTATACCATTTCCATCTTGCTTTTGTCGCCAAAGAATTTGTTTTTAAGCCGAAAATGCACTAATGACTTAATGCCTGACTTAGGTTCTTAATGGTCGCAATAATGTTTTTTTTTTCAAGTTAAGATAATTTTTAGAGTATATTTTAGTATTCAATCGTAAATTATATAGATATGAGTATAACTCTTTTATTTCTTTTTGCAAATGTTTTCATTGTTAATTTAATTTTTCTTGCGCCATTTCGTCAATTTCACTTATAGGAAAAATTTCAGTTTTAAAATTTAAAAACTGAAGAAGGAAAGATTACCCCATCGATTAAAAATCTACCCTCAAATTCCAAGATTAAATGTCAATAATGGATGATCGTAAATATCACATTCACTTGACATTAAGCATAATATAAATACTAATTATGTCATCAAGGGATTTTTAATTCGGCATTTTATTTCTAATTTTATATCTGTTCTGCTAATTTGTTTTTCGCTATTTAAATGAAAATTTATGCTAATCTATATAATCTGGCGAATAGTTTGGCGATTTGTATAATTTGGCGAAATTGGTCGACGGTACAACCAAGTAGTACTGAAGGAAAAATTTTCCAATTCAAAGTAAAATGCAATTATGCGTTATTACTATGAATAAATTCAACATTTTGAAATGAAAAATTCCCGCTGAATAAAATTTACAAGTCTTTTTTAATTGACCATTTCCTCTTCAATATTTCTTCAATCAAACTTTCGCTATTCTCTTTCGCGCAGGCTAACAAAAATGTATTTTAAATATTTTATTAGATAAAACGTAAATAACATTTTTCTATTAAAAAAAAAATAAACTCTAATTCTACTATTATGTGTCTTACAGGACAAAATAGCAGAATCACTTTTAAAAATGGTTTTATCTGTTAATTGTATGTTATTTGTTTATTTGGGTGTTTGAATTTACTTTTGTCATCAAACAATGCGATTTTATACCAAGAAGGCATAAGCCGGGGCGATGTTCACAATTACTAAATTCTCTCACTCTCTTTTAAATGTGTGAGTGTATTTTTAGGATATTTTTTTTATGTTTAATTGAAAATATATAAATAGCAGTTATAGCCAAAAAAAATGCGTATAATGTTTAAATATTAGTATAAATGTCTTCCTCATCCAAACTGTAAAATAAATTAATTGCAACTTTTTAAAGTTTTGGCGCAGATGTCATATACGCACCACATTCGCACGATTGCAACAAAATGGCGATTTTATGCCATACATGGTAAACCGACTATGGTTGTTTATTTATTAATAAACTATTTATTAACTTTCATTTTGTTTATTAAAATAATATAAATCATTTTGTTCTATAGCTATTAATTAAACTTTTTTATTTATTTTTTTTTTTCAAATAATACAAAATAATTAAAAAATATTTATGAAATTGGCAATTAAAAACCAAGTTATCCAAATTGGCGCCAGAAAAAAATTGCGCCAATGTGGTGCATACATGACATCTGTGTCAAAGTTTTTTCTTATACATAAGTAGGGAAAATGCAGTATAAATACCGATTAAAGTTTTTTCCAAATAGAAATTTTGTCACGGATTTGGTCATATACACATCGAGGTATCTCACTGGCGCCAAAATGGCATTATTTGTCTCATATGGTAACCCAGCTATAGTTGTTTATCTGATGATAAGTTGTTTATTTACTTTCATTTTTTTTTCTTTTTTGAAATGATATTTGTTGTTTTGTTCTACAGTTACTTTTTATTTATTGTTAATTGCTGTTTAAAATGGTAGAAAACAATAAAATGTACATAAATTTCTTTGGTATACTAAAACGAGGATTTTGCCACATTGTATCTGCAAGATATTCGTGCTAAACCTATTGCGTATGTGATGTCTGTGTAGGAATCTTTTGTGAAATATGAAAAATGTAAATTGGCTACTACATGATTATCACGTCAACCAATTTCGCCAAATCGTTCGCCAAATTATACAAATTTACATAATTTTATCTTAAATAACTAAAGAGAAAATGCTTAAATACGAAAGAGCAAATAATTTTGTTTTCATTTTTCAGGAGGAAATTTTGCAATAATAAAGTAATAGTTGTAGTGAGAATTTTAATGTGTGTTTTTTTTTTTATCGTTGGCAACTTGCTGTAACGAAAATGTTTATCTTTTTTACCTGCTATTGTTTTGTAAGAGCTGGTTTTGTCAAAGCCATATTAAGATGGTATTCAAATTTTTGAACCCTTCCCAATTATCAGCCCCTTGGCCCGATTTTGCTCATTTGCAATTCCCACTGAGATATTAACCATCTCAATGTACTTGACCAGTTTGAAGATGATTCTTGCATAATTGTGCCTTTTATCAGCGGACAAAATTTAATATATATATAAACTTTTTAGGTGGGAGTAGCTTTGGGTTCCTGGCTTCACATGATGAAAAGTTGTGAAGAAATTTTTCAGAAGTTGTGCCATGGTAACGACTGTAATAATTAATATTTCTTCAGATAAGGGAAAATTTTAAATCCTGTTGCCATAATGGTCTCATTTCGCTTCCAAATGTGCACTGTTAGTAATAAACTAATATAGTTACTTCTAAATAGCTGATTTTTGCGCAACGTTTAAGATAATTTAATATCACAATGGTGTCTAAATCGTTTTCAGCAATGAGCAAGGTGCTGCTGGAGGTCCAAATTATTTTAAATACAAATTTAAATTCACCAGTTCGTTTCATCCACGGTTGATTTTGAAATATTGACCAGCGCAGCGGGCATAGCCTGCTAGTGTATATTAAATCTCCTTTTAAACAAAGTAGAAATACACATTCAATGAACCTTGTAAAAACGAAATTCATCTGTAACGGAATCCTTTCTTAAACGGAATTTTTTTTCTTGCAAGAAGAATGTGACATATTTTTAATAAATGGTTTACCTGCTACGATTGAAATTGTCTAAAACGTATTTCATTGTATCTTTCAATTCCGTCTTATCAGGATTTCTATATTGTATTTATATATCATATATATTATAAAGCAGAAGTTCTGAAACTTCCAAACGAGTGCTTTCAAAAACTACCCGATGGATCTTTTTGCAGATTATATCATTCGATAGGAAATATTTTTGCGGAGGTTTATGATACAAATATACAGGGATAACTCTGATTTTTCGTACTAAATTTCGTATTTTCGGTTATTTTTGACGGAAGGGTTGCAACAACTAATTTTTTGGCGAAAATTATATTTCAAAAAAGAAATGAAATGCTTTCTCTAATGGAAAATAATATAAACATTTCGAAAAAAAACTGTTAATTCATTGATTTAAAATAAATAATGATAAAAAGAAAAAAATCCGTTTAATGCAAAATAATATTATGAAAGGAAAAAAATTTATCTTTAACGAAAAAAAAAAAAAAGAATATTTATAATATTTAAAAAGTAACTCAATATGAAAGAAAGTTTTGAAGTGACACAATATTTGGCTATTTATTTCTTTCGAGCCAGATTAAAAGAAAACAACATCTCAAAAATTTCATTAGGTGAAACATAAGTATTTTTTTTTTCTTTCTTTTTCTAAAACTGTTTTTAAATCTAATTTTCCCGTTATGTGTTTTACAGAAGAAACTTGCAAAATTAATTTTTTTAAAAAAAGGCTCTAATTGTTATTTGTATGTTGTTTCTTCAATTGGGTGTTTCAATCTACTTTTGTCGCCAATCAATGCTATTCTAAATCAAAAAAAAAAAAAAAAAAAAGCACAAGATGGAGCGATGTTCTCAAGAACTATTTTCTCTCTCTCTTTTAATGAGTGAGAGCATTTTTAGGAAAAATTTTACATTTAACTTAAATACATATATAGCAGTTAATACCACAAAAATGAATAATATTTAAATTTTAGAGTAAATGTCTTTCCACATACGTAGATATTGTAAAATAATTTAACTGCAACTTTAACAAAATTTTTTGGCACAGATATCTCATACGCACTACATTGGTGCGATTTGTCTCTTACGCCAATACCATACATACATCTGGGGTAATTAACTGACGCCAAAGTGTCATTATTTTGCTTGATATGGCAACCCGATGTTATTGTCTATTTATTAATAATTGTCTATTTACAATTTTTTCTTTTTTTCCAATTATATAAACTATTTTAATCTAGGCACATTTGTCATATATGCGCCACATTTGCGCGACTGCAATAAAATGGCGATTTTATGCCTCACTTGGTAACCTGGCTGTTGTTTATTTATTAATAAATTTTTATTTTATTTTATTTTTTAAAGGATATAAATAGTTTTGTTTTATAATTATTAACTAAACTTTTTAAAATTTATTGTTATTTTCTATTTAAAATAACAGAAAATAATTGTAAACTATATATGTAACTGGTATTTGAAAACAAAATTTTCTCCAAATCGGCATTAGAAGAAAAAAGAAAAAAGAAAACAAAAACGTGCCAATGTGGTGCGTATATGTCATGTATACATTTTTTCACTATACTACAGTATTTAAACATGCTGTATAAATAACGATTATTGTTTTTTCCAAACATGTTTGTCACAGATATTATATACACACTGAGGTATGTGACTGTCGCCAAAACGGCGTTATTTTGCCTTATATGGTAACCCAGCAATAGTTGTTTCTGTATTAATAAATTGTTTATTTACTTTCAATTTCTTTTTAGAAGTTCTATAAATTGTTTTGTGCTATAGTAACTTTTTTTATTTATTATTATTTTCGTTTTAAAATAATGAAAATAATTTTTTAAAATGCACATTTCTCCGCTATTCTAAAACGAAGATTTTGTCGCATTGGTTGGAAGGAAATCTTGCAAATCCGGGTTTCTGCCGGAGTTTTTTGTGAAATATATTTTCAAATGTAAATTGAGTGCTACTTGATTAACACATAGGCCAGTTTCGCCAAACCATTCAAATTTACATAAATTCATTTTAAATAACGAAGGAACAATAAACATAAATAATAAATACAAATTAAAAGTCGAATTAAAAAGCACTTATGACGTAAAAAAATACGTGTATCACGTGTAATATCAATTGCTATCATACTTACGATCATCGATTATTGACATTTATTCCTACAATCTACTATTAATTTTTTTCTCGACAGAATAATCAAGTAGTACCGTACATTGTACAAACTCCAGTTAATATTACAAAAATAGAGCTATATAACTAAATTTAGGTGCAAATGCACACACGGCACACACCCATGTTGTAAGAAAGAGACACAAATGTCATATATGCACCACGTTGGGGTGATACATTTCTGGCGCCACTTTAACGGAAACTTCGTTTTCAAATGACAGATACATTTCTATTTTCTATTTTACTTTTCTATGCAAATGAAAGTAAATAAATAGTTCATTAATAAATTAAAAACAGAGCTGAATTACCATAAGAGGCATAAAATGTTCATTTTGTTTCAATCACGCCAACGTGATGCGTATATGACATCTGTATCAAAAAATGAATTTCACACATTCAAAAAACATCCACCTTATTTTTCTAAGGAAAACTTTATTTAACTTTCTTTATTCTGCTGCATTCCAAAAACGGAACACTGTAATAGATTTGTCAAGAGCAGATGTACGTTGCGATATATAATATAATATTGATAGAGGATGTATTAAGGTTTCCACAGATACCCATATTCTCAAGTTGAGAGGTTTAGAGTTCAAAAACTATCAAATGAAAATGAATCACTTGAAAATTGTTTAAATTCAATGGTCAATCTCTGCGATCATAATGCTCGCTATTTTAGAAGTATGGTGAATAGACAATATTTAAATTGCTCTTTTCATAATTGCCTTATTTATCTATCAAACTCTACAATAAATGGTCAACTGAAATATCTTTTTTAAAGCCCGAATTTTATCGAATGCATAAGCTGATACAACAACATAATATTTTATTATTATTTTAATATATTTTGGCGTCAACGGGCATTGATTCCATTGTTGTTGTTTTTATTTTTGGCTCAGTTTTGTTTTTTCTAGCTCGCTGAGTTTTGCACTGATGAAGAATCTCGACAGTAGATTCGAAACAGCTGTTTGCTAAATTTTAATGCATTTTTGGTGCATTTATAATCGTTGATTTTCTATCTTTAAATACAATGGCGTTTTGTATGATTTTCAGAAATGTGAAAGAGCATTCGAGGTGAAGTTGCTTTAAAAAACACAGTCATATTCAATATTTTGTTTGATTCATGTTTTGTTTTGAAAAATAGGCCAGCGCAGCGGGCTTAGCCTGCTAGTTTAACTATAAAACACAAATAAAATTCATCCCTCACAATCCTGTATGTCTCTTAAGGGTGTTCTCAACTGAGCCGCTCAACAAGCGCAAAACGTTTTGACACATTTACAAATTCATTTTTTAACAGGAAGACATAAAATTTGAAAGCTTGACCAAGGAAGCGATTTCAAATCGAACGTAGTTTTCCATTTTTTGATCAATAAATTACATATCGAGTTCTAAGCTATTTTGATTACGTGGTCACCCGTTTTTCTGCTGCTTTTCGACCGGTTTTCTGCTTTCGTCGGGAAATGTGCTCAAAAACGTCAGCTTTGAAGGCTTCTTATGAAAGATATCTATTGTGTTTTTAAAAAAACAGAAAATTGAGTGCAATTAGAGCGTTTCTGATTAACAACATCTGCTATTTTCATGCATTTCCGAATAAAAATAAATTAAAGCAAGTGTCACAAAGTTGCCCTTTTTGAATTAAGAACAGCCTTAATTTTATAATATTTACATTACCATTGTACTTCAATTGTATCAATTAGAAATGCAAAAGTGGTTTTATCGTCTGATTTAAGAAGTTATATCGGAAAAATAATTTTAAACTACAGCAAAAATTTTATAATATGAAATTTTAATTGACGGGAGGAAATTTCGTTTTAGGCAGGTCTTTTATAATTGCAATGTATACCTTCTTCGGGACTAAAAAAATAAGATTAAGCTGAAATGCCGTTACATACAAATTCCATTTTCAGGAATATTTTTATTCATAAATTCAATAATGTAAGGTGTACTGATTTTAAAATATTTGAGCTCATGAATAACATTATTTATCGGAACTAAAAAAAGAAAAATCGCAGCTATGGAATATTTGCATGAAAGATGGCAATTATCTTGGTTGTCTGAGTTAGAACAGGACCAGGGCAGGCGATTATTTCATATGCAAGCTACAAGAGGATTACCTACTAGTAAGATTGCTCTGGCTGGACAATCGAAATCAAAATTTTCTAATCTGGAACAAAGCTGACAGAGTCTATAAAAGATTATGATAAAGTTATAAATATGCCACTCGAAGTTATAGATTGTTTTAAATAATCTATAATAAATAAAAAATAATCTAAAATAATTTAAGTCAATTTGTATAAGATAAAGATTACTGCATTAAAATTAGTATAAATATCGTTAACATATTGAATAACTTCATCATTTGCAAAGCTTGTGATTTGATTGATTAAATACTTATTGAAAAAAAAAATAAATAAATAAAAATAAGTAACATATTTTTTCTATAGTATTCTTGTTTTATTTATTTATTTATTTTTTTTTCAGAACTGCAACTAGTCGATGAAGAAATTTGAAATTTTTTTGTGGGGCTAATTCATAATTGCTTTCAGTCTCTTTAGTGATATAAAAAAATAAAACATACAGGAGAAAGACTCTTGTTTAATTGTATTCTTGATACATAAATTATATATATCTCCTAAGTTTTAAACAATTGTTGAGTCTTAAAAGGACACTATTATTTCTGAAAAAAGATACTAGATGGCAGCACCAAAACATTGATCTTGATAGAACGAGACTGTTAATGACTTTAATTAATTATTATATTTCATTATTTCTAACTCACTTGTAATTTAAAATTCCTAATATGTTTTTTCGTATATATATTTTTTTAATCTGTAATTCATCTTTTTAGATTGTATTCTTTATTCAGCAGATTTGACTGCGGACTAGTTTAGATAATGTTAAGATTCTAAGTATGTTTACAAAATCCCAAATCGAATGATTCTATTAAAATCTCTTTAAATCTCAAGCAATCTTTTTATTCGTATGAAGAACTCATATTAGAGGTATATAATCAGCAAGCGAGTCTAAAAATGATTTTCAAGACATCAGTTATTTCGAACCAGTAGTCTAGTACCAGGAAGGGTACAGCATAAGTTTCTGAAGACGTCGAACAAAACCAGAGGATATTACAAGGTACTTTATTTTATATTCTATTCAAATAAGATCTCAGCTATTTAATTCCTCTAATAAATCCCAACATAATAAAAGTTTTTGGTCCGTCCAATAAGCCGGAGCGTCTAGTGAAATACATTTAAAGTTTAAATATATAAGTTAATTGAATCATTATGAAAACGAAAGCGGAAATCGCCAGTGAACAGAAATTTAATTTCACTATAAAAGAAATTAATTGTTATAATATTCAAGTGGTTGAAGCAATAGCAAATAAAAATGTGAAGTTAGTTGAAAAGTTTAAATCAGAATTAATCAGCTTAAAAGCTGATTTAAAAAAATCTTATTTTGGCATTGCCGAAGAAAGCATTAATGATTTATATGATTCATTTACAAAAGCAAAGGATATAGTTGTTGACGATTTACTTAAAATTGAAGAATTTTTGGTTGTAAAAAAGTACAAGAAAATATGAATGAAACTAGTAATAATTCAGGAATTTCTGTTAAGGATAACACTTTAAAATTGTCTAAATTTGAGTTACCGATATTTTATGGTGATATTGGTAATTGGATTACCTTTAAGGAAACATTTCTGGCTGCAATTCATAATAATGAAAATTTATCAGATCAGTTAAAATTTTCTTATTTAATAGCGAGTGTAAAGAATTATCCTGCTAAATTAATTTCGGGTTTTTCAATTTCCGGTGATAATTATAATGAAGCGTGGTAAACTCTTGTTAATCGCTATGATAATCGTAAGAATTTGGCATATTCATTACTGTCAAAATTCATTAATGATAAATCATTAAAATCACCTACGCAAAAATCAATTCTAGAGCTATTGGACACTTGTAATGAAGTTATTCGGAATTTGAAATCTCTAAACTTTGAATTTAATGAATTTGTTGATTTGATTTTAGTTTATTTAGTTCAAACGAAATTTGATGATAATTTACGAAAACAGTGGGAGTTATCATTAAATAATGATTGATTTCCAACTTATGAAATGATAATTAGTTTTCTTGAAAAACAAGCACGTAGTCTGCATAATTGTAATGTTGAATTTATTAAAACTGAATCTAAATCTAATCATAAATTTGATCCTAAATCTCAACATTTTCCAAAAAGATCGGAATCGAATACTGCTGTAACAGATAATGTGAATAAATCACAAAAAATTATTTGTCCACAATGTAATGAACCCCACCAACTTCATAGAGGTCCGGCAATGCAGAATTTATCTATTGAGCAACGCTGGCATTTAGTAAAATCAAAAAAGTTATGTAAGAACTGTTTACGTTCTAACCATTTTGTTGCTAATTGTTTGATAAATACCACATGTAAACATTGCAATTCAAAACATCATACACTCCTTCATCGTGATCAATCTGCTCCTGCACAACAACAAATTATTAGACAACAAGATCATGTAACAACCCCAAATGCTGTAGGTAATTTAAATTAATCTAACTGTTTTACTAATCAATCGTTCAGTGAAAATTCTCAAACATTGTTGGCTACTGCCATTATACGGGTAAAATCTAAATCAGGCAAATTCATTCCTTGCAGGGCGATGATCGACAGTGGTTCTCAAAAGAGCCTACTTTCTAAAACTTGCTGTAAAAAATTAGGTCTTCCATCATGGCTTACAAATCATAAAATCTCAGGTATAAATAATTTAGTTGCAGAAACAGCTCTTCGGGAAGTTTGTTTGACATTCTTTCCCCATTTTAATGATGAAGTCTTTCAGTTAGACGCGTTAGTTGTTAATCAGATAACAACAAACTTACCAAATTTTTTGATTACGACTAAGTTTTTGGCCACATATTGAAGGCTTGAATCTTGCGGATCCAAATTTCCATGTGTCCAGTCCTATTGATCTCCTTATAGGTGCAGATTTGTTCGCCAATATCATAATAGGAGAATCTATTTTAGGACCTAAAAGATCACCGAATGCTATTAATTCTAATCTGGGTTGGATACTATCGGGAATTATTTATTCGAATGAATCAAACCAAAATTCATCTGTTGGTTGTCATGTTACTACGCAGATTACTTCTCAGCTGCAAAAGTTCTGGGAACTTGAGTCGGTTCCCAGTTCTGATCCAATTTCTCTTGTTGAAGATAATTATTCTAAAACCGTTTCACGCGCAGAATCAAGAAGATATGTTGTAAACTTGCCGTTTTAATCTAAACCAATCCTCGGCGATTTAAAATTTCAAGCTCCAAAGCGGTTTTACTTTTTGGAGAAAAGACTCCACCAAAACCCTTTGGATACTATCGGGAATTATTTATTCGAATGAATCAAACCAAATAATTATCAATATTTAGCATTCATGCAAGAATATATCGACTTTTGGCACATGGAACTTGTACCGAATTCAGAAATTTCAAAACCGGATAATTTTTATCTTCTACATCATGGGGTATTAAAAGAAGATAGTTCAACTACACGACATAGAGTTGTATTTGACGCATCTGCAGTTGGTTCATCAGGCCGCTCTTTAAATGATTACCTAGAGATAGGTCCAAAATTGCAGCCGGAAATATTTCCTTTATTATTAAAGTTCAGAATGAATCCAATTGCTTTTAGTGCTGATATCGAAAAAATGTTTAGGCAAATCCTCGTTAATCAAAAGCACATTGATTATCAACGCATTCTTTGGAGATTTAATTTAGAAGATACTATCAAATCATACAGGTTGTTGACCGTTACATACGGTTTTTCTTGTGCACCTTTTTTGGCCATTAGAACATTACGCCAGTTGGCCGTTGATAATGAACAATATAATCAAAAGGCCTGCCAAATTATTCAAGATGAAATTTATGTTGATGATCTTCTTTCTGGATCCGATTCACGAGAAAACGCTCAGAGTTTAGTAACAGAACTAATAAGTATTATGAAAAGCGGAGGTTTTAATCTACGAAAGCGAACCTGTAACGATCCTGATGTAATAGCTCACTTACCTGATGAAATGAAGGCTTCCTCAAAAAAGGTCATTCAGGAAGGTGATACTGTTAAAGTTCTTGGTTTACTTTGGGACTCTTCCAAAGATGTTTTACAAATTAGGTTCAATGATTTAAAGGATGTAAAAACAAAACGAGAATTGTTATCTGTAGTGGCTACAATATTTGACCATCTGGGTTTCCTAGCTCCTACAACAATAAAGTTAAAAATTATGATGCAAGATCTTTGGAGGGATAAGATTTCTTAGGATGAAGAAATCCTACATTCCATACAACAGGTTTGGAATGAATTTTCATCTGATATGCATTTATTGAAGTCCATAGAAAGTCCTCGATACATGAATTTATTTAATGAAGCAGTTGTTCAAATTCAACTGCATAGCTTTTGTGATGGCTCGAATAAAGCTTATGCTGCTGTTACCTACCTACATGTTGTTACACCTGAAAAAGTATTTGTCAATTTGATTGCTGCAAAAACTAAGGTCAATCCTATTAAACCTCAAACATTGCCAAGAATTGAGCTTTGTTCAGCTCTTTTACTAGCTAAGTTATGTTCTGTCATTATCGACACATTACCAGTAAACTTTGACAATATTTATTTGTGGTCAGATTCACAGATTGTTCTCAGTTGGTTAAAAGCACCACCTTTAAAGGAAAATCAGTTTGTACTCCATCGAGTACGTCAAATACAGGCATTAATGCCTTCCCATGAGTGGAATCATATTCCAGGTGCTTTAAATCCTGCAGATGTAGCTTCTAGGGGGATCCCACCACGAAAGCTTCTTAATCATTCTCTGTGGTGGCATGGGCCTCCATGGCTGCTGTCAAATGAGCGAATCCCAATACCTAGGTTCACTGCTCCAATATCTGAGTTAAATGAAGTAATTGACTTTGTCAGTAATGTAACACAAGTAAGTGCACCTCCAGACTTTCTTCTTAAGTTTTCGAAATTCTCTAAGCTGTCAAGAGTCACAGCCTATTGTCTTAGATTTATTCATAATACTAGACATAGTACATCGAAAAAATTTGGAAATCTAAGTTCAGAAGAAATACCTAATTCAATTCAATGTATTGTAAAATCAATTCAAAGTTCTGAATTCAACACAGAGCTTAAGTTGTTAAAAGAAAAATAGTCCTCACCGAGCAATAGTAAACTATTATCACTAAATGTATTTTTAGATTCAAATGATATCATTCGAGTAGGTGGTCGTTTGTCACAACATCAGTCTTTAACCTTTGATAGAAAATATCCAATGCTACTCCCAAAGAATCACTTTGTTACAAAACTATTAATAAAGCATGTACATGAGAAACATATGCACGCAGGTACACAGCTAGTACTTTCTATAATACGTCAACAATATTGGTTTGTTAATGGTCGTTCTACAGTACGACAAAAGCTCAACAAGTGTGTGCTTTGCAAACGCCTAAAAACACAAGCTTGTCAACAAATGATGGGAGATCTTCCCGTTGACAGAATCACCCCAATTCGTCCATTTTCCAAGGTTGGTATAGATTTTGCCAGTCCCTGCTTAGCTAAGCCAAATTTGCCTAGAAGTAAGATCAAAATAAAATCTTACATAGCTGTATTCGTCTGCATGTGCACTAAGGCTGTGCATCTGGAAGTGGTCTCAGACTTGTCTGTGCAAGCCTTGCTAGCAGCCTTAAAGAGGTTTATTGCACGTAGAGGCCTACCGTCTGATATTTATTCCGATAACGGAAAAAATTTTGTAGGTCTAGCTAATCAACTGAAGCAGCTGTTCCAATATTTGAGGGAAAGTGAAATTCAAGATTTTCTTTCGAGCCAAAAAATCAATTGGCATTTCATTCCTCCATATGCACCTCACTTTGCACTGTAAAACATTTTCGGAACGTTATTCAAATTAACAGTAACCTTCCCGATATTATCTGATATGTCAGAGCTGTTTTCACTTTCCGATAGAATCAGGAAATTTTCGGTTTACTTTCCGAAGTGAACGAAATCCTAGCTAACGCATGCGCAGTCCAACTATTTCTCTAGTCGAATATTTCTGCAACCGCGAGAATCGGAAATGATAGGTTCCCGCCTAATCACCATCACCACTTCGATGTTCTAAAGCATTTTTCTTGCATAAACAAAGTAAGTTTGTGTTATATTATAATTTACTTTTGAGTTTAAAGTTAAATTCAATTCTATTAATATTTATTTTTAACTTGTTTACCAGTTTAACTCAGGTGATTAATTTAGTATTGCATATTTCACTGATGTCCATGAAATTCAGTTTGAAAGGTAATAGAAGTAATACCTATTTTTAAAAAAATGATGATAATACTTTAACATTTACTAAGAAAAAGGATAAATTTCTTACTGGTAAATACATTAAAATATATACATTTCTAGTTTATTTATGGGTGATTCCACAGTATTGCGTACATGACATTTACAAAGTTCATTGAATTATTTGTTTATAAGATACTGAGCTGAATGAATAATTTGAATTGTTACTATAAAAGATAAGTTCTTCAAAATACATTTATATGTTACTGAGAAAAGAATTTAAATTCGACACAAATTATAGACGTTGCAGACATGATGCACGCAGTTTCTATTTTGAAAGTTTTTATACTTTTTAGAAAATGTCAATTTTATTTAAAAAAATATTTTTGATAAGAATTGAATGTATATATAAATTAATTAATATTAGCAATATTTTATTTTTTATAGTTTTTTTAAATGTAGAATTAGTCATTCAAGTTTATGAGTTGCAGACACGACATTAATGCCTTTCATATTAAACGTAACAAAATTTAGATACAAATATCTTTATAATAATAATGCAGTTTTAATATAAATGTAAATATACACATTTGTATGTATTTTGATGATATAATACATACACATTTGTATGTATTTTAATGATATAATACATAAATGATACTTATTTTATATTTTTATCTATTTAAATTAAAAAACAAAAAGAAAAATTTAACAAGAAAGCTGGGAGCTCTGCCGATTGCCAATTAAGATTAGCAAGTATCATCAATAATGTTGTATATATATATATATATATATATATATATATATATATATATATATATATTTAGAGCTATTGTTGAATCAGGGGGAGGGGGTGCTGTTTGAACCAGTGTTGGATAACAAGTTAACAGACCAAAACTAATGGGGGGCAGAGGGGGCACATGCCCTAGGCGCCAGGCGAAGGGCGACCATGTGAACCTGTTGTATTTTGAAATTTCTCACGTTTATGTTTAACACGGTATTGTTAAACACGTCCTGTCTGGGTTATGCCAAAATATAGAAGAATTTAAGGATATGGCATAAAGATCCTGTATAAACCGGAATCTTTTTAGATTATTTCCGATTCCACTTACAAGATTAATGAATCAATATTTTACAAAAGAGAATACGTAGTTCAGTATTACATATTTTATTATTATTAATTTTAAATGAAGTAAGATATTAGAAAATTAGTAAAATTATATTTGTAAATATGCTTTACTGAGGAAAGGGGGGGGGCACCAAAATATGTTTGCCCTGGGTTTAGCATACTAACTAAACGATCCAAAGACGATTCTGCTATGTATTTTTCAAAAATCAAAGGTTTTCGGTTCCGGAAAAAAAAATCTTCCTCAATCCGGAAATTTAGACAAAAAACATATTGCAAATTTCGTTAAATCGCCTCCCAAAAAAATCGATGTCGTAAATCATTCGCAGAAAAATCGTAAATATCGTTAGAGTTTTGCGCAAAAAACACGAATTTCTGTAGATAATCGTGAAAAAACTCAAATTTCGTCTGAAAATCGTGAAAAAAATGTGAATTTCGTCAAACAATAGTGAAAGAACAGAAATTTCATCAAAGATTCGGGGAAAAAAAGTAAATTTCGGATGGAGATCACAGTTGAAACGAAAATATCATCAAAATAACCTGCAAAAAAACACAAATCGCAAAAAAAAATCACAACTTTCGCCAAACGATCTCAAAAATTCTGCAATTTTTGTCAAAGAATCACGAAAATTCCGCACATTTCATCAAAGGACCGTGAAAAATCCGCAAATTCCCTCAAAAAACCTTGAAAAATTTGCAAATTTCATAAAAAAAACTAAGTCCGATAGTTTCGTTCAAAGATCGCGAAATATCCACAAATTTCGTCAAAAGGTCGCAGAAAAAACACAGAACCAAAAGTAATTTCCCCCACCCATTTCTCACACAATCTGCTGTAACTTTTCAGAAAATTTGTTGCGAATTTCAAGGAAGTTTTTGCTTAGAATTAAGTTTGAAGATCCCTTTGACAAATTTGGCATTTTCCCGCAATCCTTTAAAGAATTTAGCGTTTTTTTTGGTAGTTTTGTTGGTAGTAGAAAATCGGCACCCCTACTTTTCTGCACCCAGGGCAACTCTCCCTCCCCTTCCCAGGTCGCTGCTTATATGGCGATCCTTTCATGAAATTCGCAATTATTCCCCAGTCATTTTACAAAATTCGTGTTTATTCCGCAATCATTTTATGAAATTCGCGTTTACTCCACAATGATTTTACGAAATTCGCGTTTATTCCGCAACCATGTCATAAAATTAGTGTTTATTTCTCGATTTTTTAAAGAAATTTATGTTTTATAGCGATCATTTAAGAAAAAGCGAGTTTTTATTTCGCGATTCTTTGAGAAAATTGGCGTTTCTATCGAGATAATCTAACAAAATTTTCTGCAAATGTTTGATGAAATTGATTGTGAAAATGTACATTTAATCCTCCGTTCAAAAGCTATGAAAAATCGGTTATTAGTATGGAAATTCGGAGATAACTATCCGAATTTCCGAGCTGATAAATGATTATTCATAACTTTTGGAATCGAATGTGTTAACTGTTTGGAAAATTTCAAACGGAATTACTCTGTTCTCGCGACAGAAAATTGCACGAAACTTGTCAATCGATTGCAGAAAAAAATGCGAAATTTGACGACCCATTGCGAAAAATATCGTGAATTCAATCAATTTGTCGCTGCAAAAAACTCGTAAAATATGTCATTCATTCACACGAAAATATCAGAAAATTTGTGATTTTTTTTGTAGTGGGAGCCTCCCGCATATGATATTCTTTTGGGTGGGATTTCAAAATTTCAGGCTCGAATCCCGCCATCCCGCCCTGAAATTCAAGTCTTGAATGTGAATTTCTTTAAAATATCTCAGAAAGAATATGTGAATTTTGTCAGAGTATAGCGAAAAGATTATGTGAATTTCGCCAGAAGATCACAAAAATAAAATGCAAATTTCAATGAAAAATCAGTAAGAAAATGCTACAACACTAGAACAATCGCTTAAGTTGTATAATTATTTTCAGAGGAAAAAATTTATTGAATTGAAAGACTGAAACCTTTCCCTTTTACGAATGTCAAAAATAGTCGCGAAACAAACATTCACACACACATATGCAAAAAAAGTCCTCCAGATTAATTTTAAGTGTGTGTGCAATGATTTTTCATTTTCAAAGGCTGCCAGAACATAAAATGTTTCTGTCCTATCAGAAAATCGCCATTTTCACATTCAGTTCATGCACTTGGCACACCATGTTAAAGAAGGCCAAATCATGCTTACAATAAATAAATAAAAAAAATATTTTTTTTTTTTTCTAGAAATCATGATTGAATGTAGCAGAAAATAAAGTTGAAGTCCCAGTTTTTTGTCCATAAAATGAGGCATGAAGTACCTGAGCATTTAAAAAAGGTAATCCTTAAAGCTTTATTTTTGTTATATTTTAATTAAAATAAATATTTCAGACGAGTCAAGTATCCAGGTTTCAACAGAAAACTCTTAATTTTCACATGTTTTTCTATACTCCTGATTTTCGACATATTTCTCCTGATTTTATGCATATTTTTAAATATTCTATTACAGTAGACTCCCTAAAATCCCCACATAATTTACGAATGTAAACTATGAAATATTTAGTTCAGATATAATTACAAAATTTGACTGTTTTAGTCTTATATCGATTCCAAACATATTTCAATTTGTAATTTTTTGTTATTACTGAATTCCTGTTTTTTCATCAAGGAAAAATAAATTTATTTCTGAAAAATTTAAGATATTGCTGATATCACTGGTAATTACAATCTTACCAAATATATTTATGTACTAGTCAAGTTTTTTTGGGTTATTAAGTCTGACAATAAAACTTACATATTTTATTATTTTGATATGAATTAGTAATGTGCCTTTATGAAGGCACAATGATTAATTTCGGAAAAGTACATTTCATCTGCATAATGGAAATGTAATCATACCTTAATAATTATTAACTTGAACTGCTTTTAATACTTTAATCATTTTGAAAATTATGTAATTTTTTATTATTTTAGTATATTAGTTATTTTATTTTTTATTATATTGTAAGCATTCATTATAGTTTTGACTGCATTATTAATTACATTTAAATTGCTGTTTTAAAAAATGTAAACAAAGCAATGACCAGAAATTTGCAAAATTCTAAAATCCGCACAACCTCTGGTCCCAAGCTGTGTGGCTTTGACGGAGTCTACTGTATTTTACAATCAATTGTATTGTGATTCAGAAATGCAAAATTCCAGTACTAGTATAGGTGTAATTCTTCAGTCCACTCCCTCTAATCTGCAACCCTATAATCCGCTCTATATTTTAGATGTAAACAAACAGTTAAATTCTCCTTTTTTTTTTAACCAAGATGCACACTTTGACTATAATAAAGGTTGGACTGTACTGATGAATTTAGAAATTTTTAATGCATTTCTGCATTTATTAAAAGAAAATGTTTTATGTATCTTATAAATAACTATTAAGACTGCTATCTTCTGAGCACATTTGCTGACTATGTAAAAGATAGATAGCTCTTGAGGATAAATATCTTTTTTTTTTAGAATAAACAAACTTATGTTACTAATCAAGAAATTCTGACTTTTAAGGGCATCAAGATTAAACTGCATAGCATAAATAAAAATTGATAAAGCAAACAACCATCACTGTGATGTTTGATAGATTAAAAAAAAAAAAAATGTTTTCAATTAATTTTATATTATTATATCATTTAAATGTGTTCCTATTGACTATAGCTTTTTATGCATGAAAAAGTATTTTCTTTCATTTCTGTGTTATTTATTGGCTGCATATTTAACATTTGTTGATAAATTCCAAATATTAGAATGTAAACAAAGAAATGACCTATAATCTGCGAAATTCTATAATCCGCAAAATCCTTGGTCCCAACCTGTGCGGATTAGAGGGAGTGTACTGTAGTATTTTATGAGATAAACTACAATCAGATTCTTAAAAAACTATGATGGATTTTTAAGATTCACTGTTTTTGCTTGTTTTGGATTATTAATAATTTGATTCATTTAAGGCTTATTTACGATTTTTACTATAGTTTGATACATGTTAACAAACTGCCACTTCCCTGTAATATGTAGTCAATTTAAAATATGTTAAAACATTATATCGATCAACTACAAGAAAAGTGATAAATCTCGCAAAAGTTCATGCTGTGTTTTATTCCGCTAATCATTTTATTCCATCATATGTGTGTCTTGCTACACAAACAGTTTCATAAGTAAAGTTATATGGAAATTTACTTTTTTAATGATATATCCATTTGTGACTTCTGACCACAGAAGTGAGGTGGATTGTGTAAGGAGGTATTCAACTCTCGATACCTCGTTCTGCATCCTCATTCTTGAAGATTTTGTGTTTTTATGCATGTTTCCATTTCTGCATGCAGAACTAACTGCTATACAGTATAATTATGCAAATTGCCTTTTGCCTCTCATTTAAAATTTACTTTTGTTGAGATGTGTCACTATTCTTGCGAGTGAACAATATGTTTAAACGCATTATACTTGCAAGGAATACATATTTTCCTTATTTAAGTAAGAGTGACATATTTCTTTTTAATCATTGGGAGAATTGAGCATCCCCCCTCCCCCTTGTGATGAAGAAAGAAACTATATGAGTGGTGTATTATCCTCATATTGTAAAAGAAATATATCCTCATATCAATATTAAAATATTAATAACGATATTTAAAAAAAATTAACCTAAACCTTACATAATTTAAAGTTGAAATTTTGAAAAAAAACAGTTGAATTTTTGAGTTGGGCAAAATCATAACAACCCTGCTTTAAATTAAATATGCTAAATTTATATAGTTTCTTCCATTAATTGCAAATAAGAGATCAATTGAAAACTTTTTCTTTTCCTTCTTTACAGCTTTTTTTTTTTTTTTTGAGGGGGGGGGGGCATTTTATTAATGCTTAGAAATTCCTTTTAAATCTGGTTTTTTTGAAATATATTTAAATTCGCATTTATTTTTGCATTGATAACTTAGATTAGGGGTGCACAACCTTTTCAAGAGAAGGGCCACTTACAAAAATGTCTGAGTGGTCGAGGGCCACATCAATAACATAGAGAGAATTCGAATTTGAAGGTGATCTGTGACCTATAACCAGATAAAAAATATGTTTTCAGAGGGAAGTGGGGGGGATACCCCTTTAGATTCGCTTAACCAGTCAAAATATCCAATTCAGTCGGTGAGAATAAATCAGCAGTTTTTACGTCTATATATATAAGAGATATACCAAGGTTTATTCTCAAGATGTAATAATATTCCTTGACTTTATTCAGGACAGTAAATTTTGTTTTATTAAAAGTGCGAAAAAACAATGATAAGTGGCTAAATGCCGAAAAAAAAAATTGCAAAATTTATGAATGAAGGAGAGGGAAGGAGCCCTTCATCAAGATCTTTCAGTGCCTCATCACTGATATTCCCAATTTTTCAACTCCCGATCAACAAAATTTGCAACTTTCCATGCCTGATCGACCAAATTTAGGCTTTTTAAGAAGTGACCGACAAATTTCTGAGCACATTTGCTGACTATGTAAAAGATAGATAGCTCTTGAGGATAAATATCTTTTTTTTTTAGAATAAACAAACTTATGTTACTAATCAAGAAATTCTGACTTTTAAGGGCATCAAGATTAAACTGCATAGCATAAATAAAAATTGATAAAGCAAACAACCATCACTGTGATGTTTGATAGATTAAAAAAAAAAAAAATGTTTTCAATTAATTTTATATTATTATATCATTTAAATGTGTTCCTATTGACTATAGCTTTTTATGCATGAAAAAGTATTTTCTTTCATTTCTGTGTTATTTATTGGCTGCATATTTAACATTTGTTGATAAATTCCAAATATTAGAATGTAAACAAAGAAATGACCTATAATCTGCGAAATTCTATAATCCGCAAAATCCTTGGTCCCAACCTGTGCGGATTAGAGGGAGTGTACTGTAGTATTTTATGAGATAAACTACAATCAGATTCTTAAAAAACTATGATGGATTTTTAAGATTCACTGTTTTTGCTTGTTTTGGATTATTAATAATTTGATTCATTTAAGGCTTATTTACGATTTTTACTATAGTTTGATACATGTTAACAAACTGCCACTTCCCTGTAATATGTAGTCAATTTAAAATATGTTAAAACATTATATCGATCAACTACAAGAAAAGTGATAAATCTCGCAAAAGTTCATGCTGTGTTTTATTCCGCTAATCATTTTATTCCATCATATGTGTGTCTTGCTACACAAACAGTTTCATAAGTAAAGTTATATGGAAATTTACTTTTTTAATGATATATCCATTTGTGACTTCTGACCACAGAAGTGAGGTGGATTGTGTAAGGAGGTATTCAACTCTCGATACCTCGTTCTGCATCCTCATTCTTGAAGATTTTGTGTTTTTATGCATGTTTCCATTTCTGCATGCAGAACTAACTGCTATACAGTATAATTATGCAAATTGCCTTTTGCCTCTCATTTAAAATTTACTTTTGTTGAGATGTGTCACTATTCTTGCGAGTGAACAATATGTTTAAACGCATTATACTTGCAAGGAATACATATTTTCCTTATTTAAGTAAGAGTGACATATTTCTTTTTAATCATTGGGAGAATTGAGCATCCCCCCTCCCCCTTGTGATGAAGAAAGAAACTATATGAGTGGTGTATTATCCTCATATTGTAAAAGAAATATATCCTCATATCAATATTAAAATATTAATAACGATATTTAAAAAAAATTAACCTAAACCTTACATAATTTAAAGTTGAAATTTTGAAAAAAAACAGTTGAATTTTTGAGTTGGGCAAAATCATAACAACCCTGCTTTAAATTAAATATGCTAAATTTATATAGTTTCTTCCATTAATTGCAAATAAGAGATCAATTGAAAACTTTTTCTTTTCCTTCTTTACAGCTTTTTTTTTTTTTTTGAGGGGGGGGGGGCATTTTATTAATGCTTAGAAATTCCTTTTAAATCTGGTTTTTTTGAAATATATTTAAATTCGCATTTATTTTTGCATTGATAACTTAGATTAGGGGTGCACAACCTTTTCAAGAGAAGGGCCACTTACAAAAATGTCTGAGTGGTCGAGGGCCACATCAATAACATAGAGAGAATTCGAATTTGAAGGTGATCTGTGACCTATAACCAGATAAAAAATATGTTTTCAGAGGGAAGTGGGGGGGATACCCCTTTAGATTCGCTTAACCAGTCAAAATATCCAATTCAGTCGGTGAGAATAAATCAGCAGTTTTTACGTCTATATATATAAGAGATATACCAAGGTTTATTCTCAAGATGTAATAATATTCCTTGACTTTATTCAGGACAGTAAATTTTGTTTTATTAAAAGTGCGAAAAAACAATGATAAGTGGCTAAATGCCGAAAAAAAAAATTGCAAAATTTATGAATGAAGGAGAGGGAAGGAGCCCTTCATCAAGATCTTTCAGTGCCTCATCACTGATATTCCCAATTTTTCAACTCCCGATCAACAAAATTTGCAACTTTCCATGCCTGATCGACCAAATTTAGGCTTTTTAAGAAGTGACCGACAAATTTCGCAATTTTTACGAAACTGATCGAGAAAATTTTATCTTTCCGTGCATGATCAACAAAATTTGCGATTCTTACAAAATTAATTGAGAAAATTCGCGATTTTTACGAAACCGATCGAGAAAATTCACAATTTTTTCGCGCGTGATCAACAAAATTAGCGATTTTTACTTAACCGAACGCCGAAATTTGCGCTTTTTCCTCTCATGAACGATAAAATTCATGATTTTTTCCATGGCTGTTTGACGAAATTTTCGACTTTTACTAAGCCGATCGAGATAATCCAAAAAATTTTCTGCGCCTGATCAACAAAATTAGCAATTTTAACGAAGCCGATCGGCAAAATTCACGATTTTTCAAAGCCGATCGGCAAATTCGCGATTTTTCAAAGCCGATCGATAAAATTCACGATTTTTACAAAGCTGATAGACGAAATTCTCGATTTTTTGAGCCTGATCGACAACATTTGCGATTTTTTTCGAAGCCAATAGAGAAAATTCATTGAACAACTTCGAACATTGAACATTCGCTTGAACAGCAAAATTTGAAGCCGATCGCCAAAATTCACGATTTTTACGAAGCTGATCGACGAAATTTGGATTTTTTTCGCATGACTGATAAAATTCACGATTCCTCCATACCAGATCGACGAATTTCGCAATTTTTACTAACCTTCTGGACCAAATTCGCAATTTTTATAAAGCCGATTGACGAAATTCGCGATTTTTCTTAATCTGATAGACAAAACTCCTTATTTTTCTGCACCATATAGACGAAATTCGCAATTTTATTTGAGCCTGATCGACGAAATTTACAATTTTTCCGCATGAGATCGACGAAATTCGCGATATTCTCGTGTCCGACCAATAAAACTCGCGATTTTTTTCGTGTCCGACCGACGAAATGTGCGCTTTTCCACTTTTAACTAAAGAAATTTGCGGTTTTTCCACGCCATATCAACGAAATTCAAGATTTTTAACTAATTTTGACGAAATCTTCATTTTTTTTTACGCGGCAAGATGAAATTCGGCATTTTTTTTTTTCTCGATAAACTTAAATTTCATGATTGTTTCGCAGCCAATCAACAAAATTTTCAACTTTTCCGCGCATCATCACAAAATTCGCAATTTTCCCGTGCCTTATCAACGAACTTTGCGATTTTTTCTTACTTAATCGACAAAATTCGCAATTTCTTTCGTGGCTGATCAACAAAATTCGCGTTTTTTTTTTTTTTTTTTCACACAATAAACCGAGAAAACATGTGATTTTTCCGCAACTGATGCGTTTAATTTACTACTTTTTGTGCATCGTCAACAAATATGAAGATTTTTTTCTTGCTTTGATTTTGACGATTGACGATTTTTTCTTGATGTCTTTCTGATTGACAAAACGTCATATCCGATCGGCAAAATTTGGTATTTTTTTCGAGCCTCATAGGCAAAATTCACGATTTTTTTAAACCTGATGAACGAAATGTGAGAGTATTCTGAACTTGATCAATGAAATTCGCGATTTTTCCATGCACGTTCTACGAAATTTTCGATTCTTAAGCGACCGATGAAATTTTATTTTTTCCTTAGGTAAAGTGACGAAATTTACAATTTTTTTCTTTGACTTTTGCACAAAAATTGCATTTTTTTCTAGTTGTAAATTGACAAAGTTCGCGGGCCACTCGTTAACACATCGTGGGACACTTTTGGCCCGCGGGCCACAGGTTGTGCATCCCTAACTTAGATTAAATATTGATACAATTGTAAAATCATGAAAATTTTTGAAAAACCCATAATGGGTTTTTTCAAGTGGGCCCGGGCGGGTTTTTTCAGGCTGGGCCCCCATGGCAACGCTGGTCATCATCCTAGTCATTAATAAAAGTATTTGTTATGAGAACTGTTATATTTTAAGTCTTCCACAAATATGATGCAACACTCTGCTCGGTCCATTTAATGGCCGGCAGTCCTAATAATTCAAATTCTATTTAACCAAGTTATCAAAATTTTTGCTATGTCAAAGAAAAACTAAAAAAAAGTAAATAAAACTCCATGAAATAATACATTGGTTGATCGCAGGCAAAAAATGCTGCGCAGTTTTTGATAGTTGATACATAGAAAGAAAATATCACAATTTGCAATCAGCAGCAGGTAAATATAGCCAAATTTGCCATTGGATTGACTATAAAAACTGTGAAATTCATTGCTCAAAAGCAGAAAAAATATCAACAAATTTTGCCAGTCACAGGAAAAAGCCACAAAGTTTGTCTCACTACTAAGGTTTTGTCAACTGGTCCTTGGGGGGGGGGGGGGGATTTATCAATGGGTAGTTGGTCAATCGCAGAAAAAGCTGTGCTCTTTTGGCAGTTGCTTGCAGAAAAGCTGCAAAATCCACCAAACGGTTGAGGATTAAAATTATTGTAGAAGATTTAAGTTTACCCATGATTTTCTCCAATCAGTCTCAAGAAAGGTCTCAAAATTTACCTATCAGTACAGGGAAAATATCATAAATTTTTATAAAAGATGAAATTGCACTCCTACACATACAAAAAAATATCTTTTTTTTTTTTTTTTTTTAATTCCCACAAAACATTTTTAATCAGCTGAATGTTAGTTGCAAAATATTTTACTTTGAGGTATAGTTTATGTTTTAACAACTTATAAGTCAATAGATAAAGGTTTTTAAGTTAAGTTTTCGCATGCAGGACATTTTGTCCTTTTTCCATGGAATGCCCTAATATGTTTCTAAGTTAGTCTTAATTTTATGCTCCGTCTTCTGGTATTTATTTTCTTCTATTGAATATAGTTTTTTTTTTTTTTTTTTTTTTTTTTTTTTTTTTTTTTTTTGAGGAAAACTTGTATTTTATATAATTTAGTTTATAAATTAATCCATTAAAATTTGTAAAAGGCTACTTTGCTTCATTGTATCCAAATTATGTGAAATGTAATGCAAAAAAAAAAAAAAAAAAAAAAATTACTACTTGATTATGCCATTGACTAATTTCACCAAATTATGCAAATATCCAAACTAATCACTAAATTATACAAATTGGCATAATTTTTATTTTAAATAATGAAAAAGCGAGTAAATTAGTATAATATTGATAAAAGTATAAATTAAAAATCACTGATGATGTAACGTTCTTGTTAAGTGTCAAGTGACATTTACAATTATCCATTTTTGGTATTTTATCATAGGCGATAGATTTTGGTTGAAAAAATAATCAAGTAGTACAAAAGAAAAAAATATTTATGCAAAAATTGCTTGTGTTTTTGGATAGAATGAAGCAAAAGATATTTATTAAAATAAAATTAGCTTAATAAAATAAATGCATTTAATACACGCTATAAGCTCAGTGAAAGTGTGATACATTTGAATGTGTATATGGAAAGTAAAAAAAAATTTTGTTTGAATGTTTAAATATTTTTCAGAAGACAAAAGAAAAAAGTTGTAATGTAATTTTAAAGCTAATCCTTTTTAAAGTCCCACCACAGGATCACTTAAATTTTAATATAAAAAAAAATCCATCTTTTGAATTTATGAAAGAAGTTAATAAAAAACACCAGTGGGTAAATTTTATCTCTTTTTACATCCAAAATTATGTTTGTACTGTTTATATAATTATGTAAATAGAATATGAAATTTCTTTTTCATTTATATTAATAGCAGAGTATCACACAGAATTTGATATATTTAACAATTTAAAACCTAAATGTAATATCTTAAAGCTCCCTTGAGGTAATGCTGTATCCAGGGTTGGCATGGTTTAAACCAATTGGTTTTTTTCTCAAAAAAACCAATTGGTTTTTTTCGAAAAAATCTAATGATATTTTCTCATTTTTCTTTATAATTTAAGAATTACAAATTGTATATAAATATTTTCTCTTTTAACACTTTTTTTCAGCAATAAGTATTAGATATAGTGGGCCTAGGTTTTTTTTTTTTTTTTTTTTTTATGTATAGGATGAAAATCACTATGCATTGGTGAACATAATCCATTGCTGTAAAGAAAAAATCTTAGAACATGTGAATTGATCAAAGATAAAATAGATTAAAAATATTCAATATTTAGTATAAAATATTTTCATTAAAAAAATACAGATTATTTAAAGCAATCTATCATAACATGCACAAGCTTTTGAATATGGAGCTACAAAACTTGATGATCTTTAACATTTTGATAAAATTATAAAAGAAATTTTTTTTTTCTTGGGGAGATAATCTTTAAAAATCAAAATATGAAGTTGTATAAGAGAGTATTCAAAAATTGGGTGCTAGTTATAGTATTTTAACAATAACAAACTAATTTTTCCCCCTTTGTTATCCAGGGTTGTTAAATACCTGGGTTTTTTCAGGAAAAAACCAATCCACTGTGTTTTTTCAGGGGTTTTGGGGTTTTATCAGGGTTTTTCGGGTTTTTTCAGGTTTTGGGGGTTTATTGGAGGTGGTTGAGAATGCTTGAAAAAAAAAATTTCTTATTACTAAATTTAAAGTAGCTAATTGATTATTACAATTATATGACATATATCAATGACAGTAATCAAAATTGTGATAAATTGATTATTAGTAATAATTTATAAAGTATTTTTTATTATTACTAAATAATAGAATAAGCCAAGTAATTCTACATGTCTACATAATTAAATTAGGATTCTAAGCATATATGGTATTTTGTTATGAGTTTCTATTGTATAACGTAGAACGGATTACACATCAAAGTATTTTTTTTAATGGGAAAAAATTTGTTTGTTACTTACACGTGCTACAGAGATTAACTAACAATTATTTCTTTTAAAAATTGTGATGGTATAAATAGGACATTTCTTTTCTTTGGGGTGGGGGGTGATGGTTATAAACTTTGAGTGGTGTACTGATATTAAGAAATATATTACAATATATTATATATGTAATATAAATACATTATATATGTAATTTAAAGTTGAAATTTTGAAAAAACCCACTCGGGTTTTTTCCTGGGTTTTTTGGGCTGGGCAAAATCATAACAACCCTGTTGTTTTCTGCTAAATCTAATGACTATAAAGGTTGATTTCAAATTGTCTCTCAAAAAACAAAACCCCCAAGAAGTATCTTTTTTTTTCTATTATGGAAAATAATATTTACATTCATCAAACTACATCAGATGTTTATTATAAGTAATCAAAAGGTTGTTTATAAAGTTTTTCAAAGTTTCACTGTGTAGAGTAGTTTATTGTTTGGACATAAGACTGTTTACTAATAACTGTTTAAATTAAAATATGATTTTTTTTTCAATTTTCTACATAATTCACTCTAATTATTTAATTTAAATTATTTTAAAATGAATTTATACTACATATAATCCAACAATGTCTATTTTTATTAATAAATATGCATGTATATGTACTAAAAAAGGATGTTCTTAAAAAAACCCGGTTTAAACCAAAAAAACCGTTTTTTTTTGTTTTTTTGTTTTTTTTTTTAACCTGGTTTTTTTCCGACCCTGGCTGTATCCCACTTTTAACTCATTTAGGGTTTTTATTTTTATATTGATACATGTACATTTATTTTAATAATTTAGTTTATCAGTCTCAGCAGAAAATAAAATGTATCTCTGTTTCAGAAATGATTATACTAAATACATTTTCTTTCCAGGCATAAAACTACTTCCTTGGCCTGCCACATTTCTAATTCCAAAAGAGAATTTTTCAATAGATTGATCACAATGATTGATGAGTTGCTGTGGTTGACAAAAAGTCAATTGTTCAGACATCTTTCAAACGAAATTAAGGAATATACATTATTCCCCAATATGAAACAGCCGGACATCATAGTTTACTAATATATGAATATCCTTCCCTAAAATCTTACATTGGGAAAGGTCATGAAAGTTGGAACATCAAGGTATATGATAAGGTGAGAGAGGATGTCAAGAAAAATAAAGATTTAGTGCCTACTCCAAGAAGAAAGGTTTACATCGACAAGTTATTGCTGGCACCAAAGAGGCAAAGAAATTTGTCTTTGGAGTGCATTCCATCACAAGTCAACATCAACAGTGAAACATTTCAGTCTTTTCTTGTTATCGGGAACATTTTTAACTATATTGGAGTAAATATGGTTTCAGAAAAAAGTATTATTATCGAATGTAATGGATTTTTGGAAGCAGTATCTGTAGCGGTAGGAATGTATTTTGTGTGTAATATTGAATACCCTAAACGAGCAACAACCACATATTTGTTTTATGAAAGTTGCATTCTGAAATTAATCCCCGAAACATTTCCAACTAAATTAATTACTTTTTGTAATATTTTGTCGAAGTTTTAAGTCTTATTAAAATCTTTCTGACTGATATTTTTAATTTTTGAATAAAATATTAGTTCAATAAATCATTTTGAATAATTTTTTTTGTTGTTGTTGTTGATTCATAAGTATCTAGCTTTTATATACTTTTAAATTTGAGTCTAATTTGAGATCAATAGCTCATAGCTGTTTTTTTTTTAATAATATGTTATCTTTGAGCTAGAAACAATGTGTTTCTTTGTGTACAGTCTATTTAAAAGAAAGCAGAGGTTTTTTACATGCATAAAACTGGTATGTATTTAATAATATTAACATTAATACTTAGTCATATGCATAAACTTACATGAATTACTGATGCTACAAATATTGCCATTTAAACCATGAAAACTAAAGCATTTTTAATTACATATTTTACTAAGAGCAATTACTGACATAATATAGAATGGTCGTTTCATTATCTGCACTTCTCTACAAATTTGCGTTTTTTATGTGCTGGTTATATAAGATATCATCTTTTTATTAATATAATAAGTATTTTAATTAAAAAAATTATGTGTATAATTCGAAATATTTGCTTAGTGTGTCAAAGTATTTTTTCTGTTAAAAATTATATCGGTAATGCTGACAATAGTTATTTCAATAAGAGAAGTAGAATGTTAAATATGTTTAGTGTTATCACTTTTATAATTTATATTCATAAACATCATAATGGGATAACTGAGTTCAAAATTGGACAAATTATTGAGTTAAAAAATTATTTTTTATTCAATGTTCAATAAGTATAATTCTTAACAATTTGTCATAAATACCTTGTTAAAATAAATAAATAAAATAAGTAAAATAATTATTTTAGGTACTGTTTATATAAAAAAATGCCTTTCTGAAATAGTTAAATATATTAATGTTTTATATGACCTCTGAATCCCATTAGCTATATTTTGTGAAAGTCTTCATGCACTGATATGCAAAATAATCTAAAATAATCAGTCTTAAGGGTCATGTCCCTGCCTGCATAGACACTTGTGAGCTAATGCTATTCCTGTAGGGTGGCATTTTTCTAATAAATCTTTCTCATTTTGACATTTTTAAATAATTTTCTTTGCATTGTATAGTTGATGTCCTTCACAAGAACACTCCTTGCTTACTTTTACAATTTTTGGCCTCAAGTATTGTTTTATAAAGTTACTTTCACTTTCTGACGGGTTCTGAAAGTGAAAATAACTTTATAAAAAATAATTGTGACCAAAATCAAAACGTAATCAAGGAGCCATCTTATGAAGGATATCAATTTTATACATGTCTGAATTGACATGCAATACATATACCAAACACAAATAAGGAAAGACTAAATAGGGTTTGCAAGGATTCTGGAATATCTCGATAAGCCCTGGATTTTTGTTTTTATTTTCCAGTACTGTACTTTTTCCATCATTTTGTTCAAGAAAGAAATTGAATCAAAATATTGGGAGGGGGGGGGGGAATCTATGATGTAAAATAGTGACTAAATACAGCAAAATGGTCCTGAATATTTTAGGGAGACTTGAAGTGGAAACTCTGGTCATAAAAGACAATATGTAGTCATCTAGGTTAGGTAACAATGTTGACTCAAAAACTATTGTACAATTTTTTTAATGTTTAAAGTCTTAAAAGGGAAAAAGAAAAGAAATGATGCATGCAACTCAAAGAAAAATTGAAAGTAAGCATATATGTTTATTAAATTTCAATATTTGCATAGATAATGCACAAATAGAACAATAGTAATAAAATGTTCCTTTTTTTCAATATATACTAAAGAACAAAAATATTTATCATGCATTCATAACAAAAATGTATGTCATAATATTCATAAAGAAGTGTATTACAGAGTTTTGTAATCTGACAAGCTTTTGAAGGAACGGTTTTTAGGTGAGTTATGTAAGAAATCCTGTATATTGCAATGCTTTATGTAAATATATATACTTCATTTTCTTGTCTGCACGATAACTGCGATAATTTTGTATGGATCATTTTGAAATTAACACAAAAAATTAAGAAGCCTTAAGGTTTCTGTTCCTGCAAGCAGAGACGCTCTCAACTAATGCTCCTCTTAGAAAGAGATTATTTTCTAATAACAGTTTTGCCTTTAGAGATTTTTAAGTATTTTATTTATTTATTATTATTATTTTGGCATTGGATACCTGAGGTCCCTCAAAGTTGCTTTTGCTTTCAAAACCGGTTCTGAAAATAAAAGTGTCATTCTAAAAGATATCTGCAACCAAAATAAAAAAAAAGCACCAATGTAAAGAACCTCAGCTATCCAATACAGAAAAAGAAAGAAAAATAGAAACGAGTTATTAAGAAATAACCTCATAGAGAAAACACTGGCTTGCAAGTGTCTTGGTTTGCAGGAAAAAGAGCCTTAAATTCGTTAATGGACTTGATCAAACCATGAAGGTAAAAGTTAGGGCTAAGGGACATTTTTTGAGAAACAGAAAAATCATCGGCATTTCCTTACTATAAAAAATTGTGAGTTCCATATTGTACTATTAATGCATCAAAGATTGGTGGCTAACAACATGCGTTTGAAAAGCATTTCATATTGCTAATAATTATTTGAAGATGAGGGAAAAAGTTTTTGCAGTGAAAAAAGATCTCCAATCATTACAGATATCATAACCTAGTAGATTTTTTCTGAATGTTTTTAATATTTACATTTATCATTTTTCAATCTGACACCCCCCCCCCCCACCACCACAAAAAGTTATTTAAATGACTCATAATTTGTGTTATCTCACCTGAAAAATTGGATTGAAATTAGCTGGATTATGATTCTGCGTTCATTTAATTTTTATGTACAGTTAGCTTATGATTTTTTACACAATCTACTTCTACTTTTAAGCTTTGCTGAATGGAATTTTCTAAATAATGAATTTGCATTGCAAACCCAGAAGACAGTGTTTGTGGGAAGAAGTTACAGATGCCGTTTAGATTTATCATGTGTATCTCATGCTTAAGTTGTAAAAAAAGTAATAAAAAGTTGTAAGTTTAAGTTGTAAAAAAAAAAAAAAAAAAAAAAAAAAATCCTAATTATAAGAATTTCTTAAGATTATTAGAATTTCCTGTCTGCTAAAGGGTTGACTTACTTTCAGTACTTTGCTGTATTAAACAACCTCTTAAAACAGAACTGCAGCAAATTTTTAATAAGTTTTGCTAGAGGAATTTTGGGGGGGTAGTTTGTTTCCTCCAGTGCATAAGACTTAGCAGCAATGTCGGTAATAAAATACATTCATGTTGCATACACAAAAATATAAAGAAAAACCTCTAAAAAATAATGTTCATGTGTGTTTTTGCGAAAAAAGGGGAGGGGGATCAATTCTCGAAGTTATTATTTTTTTTATTAATAATATTATTACCTTTTTCCTTTTTGAAAATACAGGCCACAGCTAAATTTCTTTCAGATATAAATTTCTTTTTCTTCTGATTCCCTAAATCTGATGTTAACAGTGCAGTTACAGTATTTTTTATTATAAAGTTAGTATGCTATTTTCAATTGTTTCAGTCTTTCATAAGTCCAATAATGCATATTTTTATTGCTGACTTCAAATTAAGGATGAACGTGAAATTTTCAGTTGTGCCACTATCAAAGCAAAACAGAATATTAAAAAATGCGTATAAATATTTTTCTGCGATGTTTTCGAATATATACGGAAACATCGCCGAAAAATATTTGAGCACATCTGCACTACAGTGACAGTCGATTTCAACCGAAAAAACATTTAGCTAAAACAGGAAATCTTTTTGATATATAATAAAAACTTTTATACATATTCAGGAACATTCTCGATCCCAAATGAAATGTTCCATATGTATTCCGAAACCTTTCCGTTCCGCAATGAAAGATTGGCTACACAATCTGAAAACTTTCCTATCCTTAATGGAAGCTTTACTATGTTTTCAGATATATTCAGAAAGGCTTCTGATATATTCAGAAACTTTTCCGATCAGTAATGAAATATTTCCGATATATTCAGAAAGTTTTCCGATCCATAATGAAAGGTTTAAGATTATTCAGAAAGGTTTCAGATGTATACAAAAAGCTTTCAGATATATTCAGGAAGGTTTCGGATACATTCAGAAACTTTTCATTACGGATCAGAAAGGTTCCGTGTTTTAACCGAAACACTTTCCTGTTCGAATCAGAAACCTTTCCGTTAGTATCGTGCAGCACAGGTCTTCGTTATTTTCAGAAATGTTTCTGAAAATTTTTTACAGTGTGGGGGCTATGGGAGGCAGCTGTAAAGCTTACAAAAAATCATCTGTTAAAGGCATGTAAATCAAGTATTTTAAATTTTGAAGAATTATCCATTTTGCTATGTCAAATCGAAAGTTGCATAAATTCAAGACCTTTAAAGCCGATGTCATCAGATCCATCAGATCCGCGCGCATTAACGCCGGGTCATTTTCTAATCGGAGCACCGTTCCTTGATATTCCCGAAGCTTCTAATTCACGAGCTCTATCATTAAATGCTCGTTGGCGCCTTATTGAAAAGGCTAAAAACCAATTTTGGTATAGATGGTCAAGAGAATATCTCCAACATCTACAACAGCGTCCTAAATGGACTACTCCAAGTGTTAATCTCCGAGAAGGTGACATGGTGGTAATTCATGACCGATCCCTGCCCATGAGAGGGAAAATGGGCCGTATTTTGCAAACTTTCCCAGGACAGGACAATCGAGTTCGTGTCGTTTTGATTAAAACAGCGGACGGTGACATCAAACGTCCAATTACAAAATGTCCCCTCTACTGTCGGGTGGAGGATGTTGAGTCTTAAAAGGACACTATTATTACTGAAAAAATATACTAGATGGCAGCACCAAAACATTGATCTTGATAGAACGAGACTGTTAATGACTTTAATTAATTGTTATATTTCATTATTTCTAACTCACTTGTAATTTAAAATTCCTAATATGTTTTTTCATATATTATTTTTTTAAATCAGTAATTCATCTTTTCAGATTGTATTCTTTATTCAGCAGATTTGACTGCGGACTAGTTTAGAACATGTTAAGATTCTAAGTATGTTTACAAAATCCCAAATCGAATGATTCTATTAAAATCTCTTTAAATCTCAAGTAATCTTTTTATTCGTGTGAACAACTCATATTAGAAGGTATATAATCAACAAGTAAGTTTAAAAATGATTTTCAAAACATCAGTTATTCCGAACTAGTAGTCTAGTACCATGAAGTGTACAGCATAAGTTTCTGAAGACGTCGAACAAAACCAGAGGCTATTACAAGGTACTTTATTTTATATTCTATTCAAATAAGATCTCAGCTATTTAATTTCTCTAATAAATCCCAACAACAATTATTACTTGAATAATATTATCGAATAAAAATACGTGATGAATCAAAGTTTCCTTTGTTTAACAAATCAGGAAAAAGTTATTTAACTTGTTCATTTTCATTTGCAAATTAATAAAGAAAGTAGCCAGACATCGGATCAGTCGGACTTTTAGTTATTTAGGCATAACGTTTCAGGACAGTTTGCGGCTCTGCCGCCAACAAATGGAGATGAGACGGGCTCAGTCCCGAGGTCAATTTTTATAAAAGCCTTCGGGTTTGGGCACATTCTTTCTGAAATTATCAATTTTATTTATTTTCGTATATAAACAAAAAATAACTTTTTTCCCGCAGTAAAAATTATATATTACAATTCAAGTTAATTTAATTATCTTTTGGTCAAAATAAAAGAGAAGCAGAAACCCCGTCCCTATTTTTAGTAGCAATAAAACACTATTTTAAAAGAAAACTCTTTTATAGACTTGAAGAAAGCAATGGATGCAACGCAAGACTATAAATGTAGTGCAAAAGAAGAGAAAAAAAAAGATATATGAATGCAGTTTATAAGCGACTATTTTCAAAAGCTAAAGAAATAGCCTAGAAATTAGATGTATAGCTGAGGTCGCCAGGGATTGTGTCCAAGCAAATGCATCGGGCTGATAATCATTCTGGTTAATAATGCAATATTACTTGCATATTATGTAATATTGCTTGCATAACTTGCATATAATTATCTAAAATTTATAAATAATAATAACATAACTGTAACTATAAATAAACACAAACTGTGGATAGCAAAATAGAAAAGAAAAATTGAAAATTGAAGGAGAATTCCTGAGAATGTGACCGAAAAAGCTCTTGTTTATCAAAATGCAAGTTTCTTTTACTATTGTTTCTCATGAAGGAACTAAAGTAAAATCAAGTGGTGGCAGTTCAATAAAAATAACTTTTCTACTTCTTTCGATTTAGCAAGTAAGTTTTTAACAGCATCTGGGTCTGGAATAAGCGATCATTTTTAGATAATATATTTATTCGGGTTTTTCTTAAAATCTTACAACAAATTTTCAAGACAAACATTATTTTAACCAAAAAAAAATCTCTATCCATTTATTTCGTCAGTATCACAATACATTTAATCAAATATATATTGGGTGCGAAACAAGTCAAAACTGAATAATCATTCATAACTTTATCGATAATGAAGGTATTTTAACAAAAGGCTTTATTAAGCATTGGATTCGGCCGAATAGTTTGATATTCGGCCAAACCGAATATTCGGTAACAAGGCCGAATACCGAATAGATACCTAATATTCGGTACATCCCTAGTGTGACCCCCCCCCCCTGAAGGTTGGGCTGGATCCCCTGAAGGCTGGGCTTGAATCAGACTAGGATAGACTAGAGCGGTCATTGAATTCAATAAAATCACGCAAAATTGAATTGGCCTAGGATAAACTAGTTCAGACCGATAAACAGCAGACTAAAAAGTTTATCCTATAAAAATTAGGCGAAACTATTAGGAAAAACTAATTTGTCCTATAGGCCTTAGGATAGACTAGTTTAGTTTAGGAAAACAAATTTATCCGATGGGCGTTAGGATGAACCGCTTTGGCCTAGGTAAAACTAATTTATCCGATGGGAGTTAGGATAAACTAGTTTGGCCTAAAATCGGGTTTAGCCGGTAACATTTCCAAAAACAGAAGATTCTTTTTGAAGTCGCTTAAGGGTGTTACAAATCACGTGTGAACGAAGAGAAAGTCGCCGTGGGGTCGGCGATTGAAACCCAGTGACGCAATGTTTTGCTAAAAAATTAGAAATTGTTCCGAATTCATGAAGTGAGGAAGAAAACGTTACTTCCTCGTAAAAAGTATATCTTTATTGTCTGAGCGAAGCGAAGTCTTTATACTCAGAGATACGTAACGATATTAAAAGTCAAAAAAATTCTTTCGTCAAGCAAATCTCAAAAAGTACTTGTCGGATTTTGATTCTGTTTGTACCAATAGGTATCTCTGAAGGTAATCTGGTGAATGCACTACATACGAAAAACTAGTTCCAAATAGTTTAAAAGTTATATTAAAAAAACTGATAAAAAAGCACAATTTATTTCCATACGTCACAGAAATTTGGAGTGCGTGATTTTCACCAGCTGGATATTTTCGTAGATAACCGAATCAGTACATGGAGTAAATAGTAATCGTTAACGCACTCAAAAATATTGAATGCAATAAAACATTTTAAAATTTAATCATGCAGGAAAATAAAACTGTTATTTTTTTATATTAAAAAAATGTCATAAAAACTTTGATTTTGAGATTTTGTGATAATCTCTTAATAGCATTCACCGTAAAAAGTTTTGCAGCAAAGTAACCAGTCTATCGACCGTTTTTATAGAAAACGGTTATATAACCGTAATTTAAGTGTACTCTGACCATATTATTGTTCATATGATGGTCAGAATACAATTAATTTACGGTTATATAACTGTTTTCTATAAAAACGGTCGATAGACTGGTTACTTTGCTGCAAATTTTTTACAGTGTTGAGAATAGCATTGAGAGACCTTTTGATCGCTAAAAGAATGTTTTATATATTTCGCGTGTGAAAATTAGAAACAGTTACGTTTTTAAATAAAAAGTTTCTTTTATGACATCATTTTCCCTTTATATTTATTTTTATTGCATGTTTTCTTTTAACTTATATTTTGTTTGTGTGTGGAAGTCAATTCTGGTCATAATTTTTCGGCCGGATACCACAAGCGTATCAGATTTGGCGCAATTTTTTTCAAAGCCCATTTGGCGAAAACTCCGTTTTCAAATAACGCTTACATACACATTTTTAAATAATTTTCTATTTTCAAAAAGAACTTACAGTAAATAAAATAATAATAATAATTAATAACTATAAAAAGAAATATTTTACGAATTAAAATGATGATGATTATTATGAATTAAAACAAGTTGGAAATTGCACGTGAACGTAGCAAATGAGGTGCGTTCGTACGATAACGAAGTTTTAAAAATATTCAGATCTTGCTGATATAGTAGAGCATACTCCGGATGCAGTACAATAGTCGAAATCTTTACGTTTCTGTAAATATACAGGAAGTAATTTTTATTACACCTCAGCAACGTATATCTTATTCATAAAATGTGAAATAGTTGAATATAATTAAAGCACGTACCAAACCATGTTTCCCCGTATAGCATTATATAGTGGAATACTTTTGTGTGGCCCTGTAATTTAATAATAAAAATTCTTTGCATTACAGATTGTATAGAATGCATATTTTAGTATATATTTCATAGATTCATGCCAATTCTATTATGTTCTAATGAGTGTAACATCATTAAAATGCATTTGAAACTTTTTCTCCATTGACCGTAATGTAACGGAATCCTTTTGATTGTCCCTGTAATTGATCTATGCATCCGATTTTCATAACATTTGAAATGACTCGACTAAAGTACGCAATAATTATATGTTTTAAATTTCAAACGATTAAAAATGCATTTAAAACTTTTTTCCCTATTGACCGTAATGTAACGGAATCCTTTTGAATGTCCCTGTAATTGATCTGTCCATCCGATTTTCATAAAATTTGAAATGACTCGACAAAATTATGTTATAATTATGTATTTTGAATTTCAAACGATTCGGTTGGGTAGTTTTTGCGTTGTTATATGCGGACAGACGGACAGACAGACGGACAGACGGACAGACGGACGGACGGACTGAGCGACAACAATAGGTGCTACGTATTTACATAATTACGAACGCACCTAAAAAGGAAAGGAAAGTAAATAAACATTTTATGAGTAAATAAACAAATAACTAGCAAAAGCCGTGCTTTGTTTGGATTCGCGAAGCATTATTTCATAAGATAAATATTTGAAAATAACATTATTATTTTATATTATTTTTGCATCTTTATTAAGCAAAAACTTTATCTTATGTTTTGGCGTATTTAAATTTTAGAAATGTAAATTCAGCCAAATAATTAAGAATTTCCTCGGAATTTTTTATCCGTGACATAAGACTGGTATAAATAAAAATATTTTCGAAGCAAAATTTTACAAAATATTATTTTTTTTTTAATTTTTAATCAAAAGTTTTAAAGATGTTTTTACATTTCCCAATAGCCTCTGGAGTTATCTGAAATGATTTGAAATAGGTATGTTTGAATAGGTATTTTTTTTTTTTTTTTTTTTTTTTGTAACTTTTTTTGTAACTTTCTTCTTTATTAACAGCGACATTTGGATTTCCTATTTAAATAAAAATTCTTCTCAATACAAAGAATTTTGTTAAAATAAATAAATAAATGAAATGCGGACATCTATTGCTCAAAGCATAAAATTTTTCCTATTGAATTAATAAAAATCAGTAAAAACATAATTTTTATGATAATAAAAAGGTGACTTATGTAATAACAGAGTCATATATTATGTACGTTATGGATTAAGTATGAATATTTCTCCACCATTTATAAATAATAATAATAATAAAATAAAATGCGGACAGACTAAAGTCTGTATTTGACGGAAAACAACAACCATTTTCTAAATGCTTTAAAAAAATGGCCAATGAAAAGTGATATTTCAAAAGTATTATGAAATTAGTTAAAAACCATTTATTTTAAACTAAATGAATAAAAGATTTATATTTTTAATGGAAAAAATGGAATTTGAAAAATTATTGGAAATTTATCACCATAGATGTATCAATATTACAATCAGTACCTTGTATGCAAAATGGAACAATTAGCAATACTTTTTGTACCCGAAAAATGGTCGTTGCTTTTTTTAAGGTTAAAAAGTAGATTACGAAATATTCCTATACAGAAATGCCAAGCCCCCGCTTATTGCACAGCAGAATTTTCTTATAGGAAAAGTTATTTTTTAAATCCGCAGAATGTTCCAATTTAATAAAACATTTTCTGTATTAAAATACCGGTATCCAAAATGCCGGAGACTTGGCAGTTCTGCTTATAACATTTTAATTAATCACGGTACTTTTTTTAATCGGATTCAAATTTACTGAAGACAATGTTTTTTGGCCAAAAGCAGCTTTTTTCCACATGTGTAACTACGATACAATTCCTTGATGCTGAAATAAAATGTTTTGACTTATGCTATTATTGCTTCCTCTTATTTATTTATTTGAATTTAAAATAAGATGATTCCAAATCGTGTTTTTTAAATGTACGGAAAAAATGCATTTCGAGAGAGGGCGAAAAGAACAATATTTGACGATTTATTACCTGTGTTTGGCTAAGTGTCTTACTACCTTTTATTTAATACTCTTCACAATACTTCGCTGTTATATGGACTTAGGCGCTTTTATAAAAAATTTTGACGTAATTCGGGCTTAAGAAAGTGAGTTTTTTACTGAATAATACAAATAAATGAAAAATGAATACTAAGAAATACTAATAAAAGAAAAATGAAGCATTATATTGATCTATGTATATTTAAAAATGCATCTGCTAGCACTAATTAGATAATTTATGTATATATAATAGGAGATAAATAGCTTTTGATTCTGTATTTCTATGCTATAAAGCATTAACGTTTGTGTGTTTTTCGTTATCATTGAGAGTACCTAGCCGATTTAAAAAAATGTTGGTAATCATCTTTGCTACAAAATATACTGTATTTTGCGTAGGAATAATAATCACCATCAATGCACGAGCAAAAAGAGTTCTAAAATTGAGAATTCTTTGATGTTGATATGACTAAAAAATTAAATTTTTTTTTTCTTTTGGTGGCAACTTTTAAGATATAATATTCTCGTTATAAACGATTTCTAAAGCATTCGACAATTTAATTTCACAAATTAAATATTTTTTTTCTAGAAAAAGTTTTAAACCCAATTTATTGAAAATATTGCAATTTCTAGGACACTGTTGGGGTCAGAAACTATAACTTTGGCATCAGAGCAACTTATAAGATGTAAGTGCTCGTTTAGGACAAATTTTTAAAAAAGGATTCCTTAACTCTTATCGACAACCTCATTGCATCCGTGGAAAACAGATATTCAACATTATAAACTATTCGGACGGATTTCACACCATATAAAATACACTATTAGTGTGTACACAAAGTTTCATCAAAATCCCTGGGGGTCGGGTTACAAGGTCTGGTTGAATTGACATGGAATGACCCCAAAGGGTGTTCTCAACTGTTTTGCTCAACATGCGCAAAATGTTTTGACACATTAACAAATTCCTTTTTCAGCGGAAAGATATAAAATAGCAAAATCTGACCATGGAAGCAATTTGGAATCTAACTTAGTTTTCCAATTTTTGACCAATCAATTACCTATTGAGCAATAAGCATTTTCGATCACGTGATCACGCCTTTTTCTCCCTTTCGTCGACTAGTTTTGGTGCTTTCGTCGGGAAATGCAATTCAAAACGCGATCTTTGATGGCTTGTTCTAAAAAATGTATGGTGTTTGCAAAAAAATGAATGCGATTAGGCAGTTTCTGAACAACAACATCCGCTAATTTCATGCATTTCCGAACAAAAATAAATTTAAACTTATGTAACAAAGTTGCCCCTTTTGATTTAAGATCACCCTTAAAAAACATCCTCAATCATAGATTAACTATCAACAAGGATGCCTGGAGATGACTCCAAGCCTTTAGAACATTTCATTTCTGTTTAAGATTTCCAGTTTTTTTTTTTTACTAAAAAATGACAAAAAAAAATGTGAATAAATTTGCTTATTTCTGAACTTTTGTTGAGTTTGAATAATGGGTTTTGCAACTGATGTTTGGTGCTGCCATCTATCAGTTGAATTTCAATTCATATTTCGCAACTTCATCGTCTTTCAACTTTATCTTAAGTACAAACCTTAAGTTACCTTAAGTACTTTACTAAAAGTACAAAACAGTTTTCGGATGATTTCTGAAAAAATTACAAAATGATTTTGGTAACATACTTTAAATATTAAAAAATGCTCAGACGAGCACCAAAAAAGGTTAATATGTTTTAAAGTATGAAAAAGTGTTTGACAAGGGCTTCTAATTGAGAATGAGAAAGGACAAGGGGTTCCTTCTTGGCTGCAATTCACTGTCAATGCCAAATTTGAAAAAATCATATTTGCGCTTTTTCCATATAAAAGAAATTTGCATAAAACTTTCTATCTTTACTTTTTAGTAAAACTTTCAATCGTTCTTTACATGTTAACTGCATTGTTGACTCTGCACTGCAACTGCACTACAAATCAGTTTTCTGTGCTGTTTTACACTGCGACACTTTATGATGGGACTACGTGAATGTGATACGCTGCAGGCAGTGTTGGATGCAGGAGGGGGGCTGGGGGGATATTCCCTCCCGAATGTATCAAATGCTCCCCCCCCCAATAAAATGTGAGATTTTGTGTTTTTAATGGTAAAAAAAAAATATATAATCTCCTTAGAACTCTATTGTCCCCCCCCCCCCCGAAGCCACTGAAAACCCTCCCGGAGAAAAGTGTCTGAATCAAACACTGGTTGCCGGAACTATGGTTTTTGGCCCTATTTTGCTTTACATTAATGTTTAATCACGCGGTGTCTTTTCTAATTATGCCTTTACACTATACAATTTTATTGTAAGAGTGACTGATTTCTTTTATACGGAAAAAGCGCAAATATGATTTTTTCAAATTTGGCATTGACAGTGAATTGCAGCCAAGAAGGAACCCCTTGTCCTTTCTCATTCTCAATTAGAAGCCCTTGTCAAACACTTTTTCATACTTTAAAACATATTAACCTTTTTTGATGCTCGTCAGAGCATTTTTTAATACTAGTCATTTAAATTTTTTGATAAATATGTATTGAATATAAGAAAACCTCAGTTGCTTTTAAATATTCCAGGTACTTTTTCTTATTTCGCTCAATATTGAACTATTTAATCAATGAACAAAAAACGTGAAAAAACGAAATTAATTTTAATTTATTCGTACAAAAATTGACAGATTCAATTAATTTTAGATAATACATATTTTGTAAAAAAAATAATGCGAATAGAAATTTTTATTCTTTTCGCATAGGATTCGTGGCATTCTTATCTACTTGTTTTAAAAATCAGATGTTATAAATATCAAATATTTCCGCCATTAGCGCGATTTTTGTGATCATGGCACCCAAAGGTCGCTAAACATGATTTTATAGTCAATGCACATAAAAACGAATTTTCCCATTTAAATTTTTAAAAAAAATTAAGTAAAATATTTTTATTTCTCCTTCCTGATATCTATTGGAATAGCTTATTCCAACTAGGACTTCCCTCAGAGGGATTAGTCTGAGCGATATTGCTGAGAATACACATTAATAACTTGCGATAAGTAAAGAAAATAAGATGTTACCTTTAATTGGTCATTCATTGTGATAAAATATGATGAAAATAAGCATATTGAATCATAGAATTACAAAATCTTATACATAAAGTTGTATGTACTATTTTTATAAAAGAAAAGCAAACCATGCATGAATATAAAGTTGGAAATATGCAAAATGTTAAAAGTATACAGAAAATAAAGCACCAAATTTTCCTATATTGGAAATATAACTCTTTGAAATGATGTCATGAGCATAAACGGAAGCTCCGCACCGATTTGAGAAATTATAAATAACATAAACTATTATGTTTGAAGAGAATGGAGTGTATTTTATATGGTGTGAGATCCGTCTGAATATTTTATATTGTTGGACATCTGTTTTCCATGGATGCCATGAGGTTGTCGATAAGAATTAAGGAATCCTTTTTTTAAGAAATTGTCCTAAACGAGCATTTACATCTTATAAGTTACTGTGATGCCAAAGTTCTAGTTTCTAATCCCAACAGTATCCTAGAAATTGCAATATTCTCAATAAATTGGGTTTAAAACTTTTTCTAGAAAAAAAATATTTAATTTGTAAAATTAAATTGTCGAATGTTTTAGAAATCGTTCATAACGAGAATATTATATCTTAAAAGTTGCCACCAAAAGAAAAAAAAAATTAATTTTTTAGTCATATCAACATCAAAGCATTCTCAATTTTAGAACTCTTTTTGCTCGTGCATTGATGGTGATTATTATTCCTACGCAAAATACAGTATATTTTGTAGCAAAGATGATTACCAACATTTTTTTAAATCGGCTAGGTACTCTCAATGATAACGAAAAACACACAAACGTTAATGCTTTATAGCATAGAAATACAGAATCAAAAGCTATTTATCTCCTATTATATATACATAAATTATCTAATTAGTGCTAGCAGATGCATTTTTAAATATACATAGATCAATATAATGCTTCATTTTTCTTTTATTAGTATTTCTTAGTATTCATTTTTCATTTATTTGTATTATTCAGTAAAAAACTCACTTTCTTAAGCCCGAATTACGTCAAACATTTTTATAAAAGCGCCTAAGTCCATATAACAGCGAAATATTGTGAAGAGTATTAAATACAAGGTAGTAAGACACTTAGCCAAACGCAGGTAATAAATCGTCAAATATTGTTCTTTTCGCCCTCTCTCGAAATGCATTTTTTCCGTACATTTAAAAAACACGATTTGGAATCATCTAATTTTAAATTCAAATAAATAAATAAGAGGAAGCAATAATAGCATAAGTCAAAACATTTTATTTCAGCATCAAGGAATTGTATCGTAGTTACACATGTGGAAAAAAGCTGCTTTTGGCCAAAAAACATTGTCTTCAGTAAATTTGAATCCGATTAAAAAAAGTACCGTGATTAATTAAAATGTTATAGGCAGAACTGCCAAGTCTCCGGCATTTTGGATACCGGTATTTTAATACAGAAAATGTTTTATTAAATTGGAACATTCTGCGGATTTAAAAAATAACTTTTCCTATAAGAAAATTCTGCTGTGCAATAAGCGGGGGCTTGGCATTTCTGTATAGGAATATTTCGTAATCTACTTTTTAACCTTAAAAAAAGCAACGACCATTTTTCGGGTACAAAAAGTATTGCTAATTGTTCCATTTTGCATACAAGGTACTGATTGTAATATTGATACATCTATGGTGATAAATTTCCAATAATTTTTCAAATCCCATTTTTTCCATTAAAAATATAAATCTTTTATTCATTTAGTTTAAAATAAATGGTTTTTAACTAATTTCATAATACTTTTGAAATATCACTTTTCATTGGCCATTTTTTTAAAGCATTTAGAAAATGGTTGTTGTTTTCCGTCAAATATAGACTTTGGTCTGTCCGCATTTTATTTTATTATTATTATTATTTATAAATGGTGGAGAAATATTCATACTCAATCCATAACGTACATAATATATGACTCTGTTATTACATAAGTCACCTTTTTATTATCATAAAAATTATGTTTTTACTGATTTTTATTAATTCAATAGGAAAAATTTTATGCTTTGAGCAATAGATGTCCGCATTTCATTTATTTATTTATTTTAACAAAATTCTTTGTATTGAGAAGAATTTTTATTTAAATAGGAAATCCAAATGTCGCTGTTAATAAAGAAGAAAGTTACAAAAAAAGTTACAAAAAAAAAATAAAATAAAATAAAAAAAATACTGCAAATATTGATTTTTTTCTTTTGTGCAGTTTTGGCTTCGGAAGGTGCGCTATGTTGCAAAAAGATATAAGCGACTATGAAAACACACTTGGTAAACGTTCATGCTCAGTTTCATCCTTACTAATATTATAAATCGGAAAGTGAGTTTGTTTGTTTGTTTGTTTGTTCCGCTTTCACGCCGTAACTACTGAACCGATTGCTTTGAAATTTTGCAGACGTAAAGTTAGAAGTCCTGATTAAATAATAGGGTAATTTTTATTTATTTTATTCAAATATTTTCCTTAATAATTCAAAATTTAATTATTTTTCATACAAAATCAATAGGTATTTTTCAGATAAAATTTAACCATTTTCCTTTCCTGTTGCCAAGAAAATAAAATATTGGAATAATAATTTTTCAGCGGCAATGAATTTTTAATAGAAAACTTCCACGCGAAAATCTATAATAAAATAATTTAAAAGAAAATAAATATGACGTCATGTTTGAAATAAAAATAAAAGGTGTATTTTTTACAATACATTTAACAAGGATATTTGTTTAGTTAATGGGAATTTTTGTGTAAAATATGGTGACATAAATTAAAAGTAAAAAGAATAAAAAAGAATTATATTTTTAATAAAATGGTTCACTCATGAAAATGTGACGTCATAGTTGAAATAAAACAGGTACTTTATAGCAGTCGTTAAAAATACAAGGGGTATGAATATCAGTAGCTAATGGAGCGAGATAAATAATGACGTCATATTTAAAATGAATCAGAAATATTTTTTACTTATACTAATTAAAAAGTTATAAGTTACATACAAATGAATATTTTTATTCAAAACTCATAATTATCAATGGAAGAAATTTTTTGTGGGGAAAAGGTGGAAAATAAAATCACTGATTAATATATTTTTGGCTCGATTTTTTATCACTTTCGAACAAAGTTGAAAAGTTATTATGCTTTCGGTTTGTCTGTCTGTCTGGTCGCTTTCTAACTTTTGTAAATATACTCCGATTTCCATGAAATTTTTGGACGTTCTTAACGCTTACCTAGCACGAATACCTATTGAAAATAAAGTTTCTACCATGATTAGTTTATTTACAGGCATAGTCAAAAAATTTCCTTATATTACGGCATTATGGGGAAAAATCGTTTTAATTAAATTTAACGATGTTACAGCCTGTAGAACATATTCAAATTTATATGCATTTACAAAGTGCACTAAAATATGCATTTTGTAAAGTATGTAGTGAAAAGGGCACTTATTATTCATTTACAGGGTCAGACGGAAAAATTCCATTGCATAGGAATAAAGGGAGGAACAGTTTCAGACATATTTTAATTATGGTAAACGATTTCATGTATAATCAAATTGATATATGTTGTTGAGGCTTAATGTAAGTTATTTCATGCATAATACGAAGTGCACAGCATTTACAGGGACACACAAAATATTTCAAATATTATATAATCTATCCGAAGTACTGTATATCATGGATGATGACTGTTGCATAGATGAAATGCATTTTGAATTATGATATGTGCTTTTAAGTTTCACTAAATGTATGCATATTAAATGGAGAGTAATAGTATAAATATTACTCTCCATTAATACTCGTATAAATGGTAATAGTATAAATAGTTAAATTTAGATATACAGGGTTACACAAAAGATCTCGGAAAGGTTACTGAATATGAGCGTAATTTACTTAAAGGTGGTTTTTAAATAAAATATGCATTTTTATTTTGAACTGCATTTAGTAAACTAAGAAATGTTTGTAGTATCTATATAAAATGATAAACAGGGTCCCGCAAAGAACTGGATACAAGGTTGTCTTCGGATGATAATTTCTGAAAATGTAATTTAAGTAGTAATAAGAAATATTTTTGTTTGAAATAAATTTTAGAAAGATACTTTCGTGTATTAAAGGCACTTGGAAAACTACAGGGCTGAACAAAAGAATTCAAGAATGTTTCTATCTATTAGTATTAATCGCTAAAAGGAAAATTTTGACCAGCAAACAAATTAGCAAATAGGGATTATCAAAAGTTTTTTTACCATAAATTCGCGATAAAAAGTTAATTACACATGCTTTTCATCATCGAAATTTTTTTCTTGATTGATCAATTATTTCTTCTTTAAATGTTATGTGAACGAAGTCACGGGTAACTGCTAGTAAATAAATATGGCACATATATGCCCTATACACATCGAGGTACCTAAATGGTGCCAAAATGGCGTTCAGTTGCCTAACATGCTGGTTATCATATAAATGTTATAATAAATTGTTTGTTCTAAAAATATTATCATTTATTGATTGTTATTTCTTTTTTTTTAATAACAGAAAATGTTTCGTTTATTCCTTTTTTTCATTTTGAAATAAATAAATAACGTGTTATTATAGCATGCTATATGTATCTGGTAATCAAAACGATGTTTTTGCCTAATTGGCATAAAATATCTCGCCAAACCCGGTGCTTATATCTCTAGTGTATTATCTCAAGTATTTTATTTATGCATACTATAATTGTTTTTACATACCACTTACGTTTTCTTGTATATAAAAATAGGTAAGTGGCTTCTTTATGCAGTATAAATCTTTAAAAAATAGCCCCCGTTGCCCCTTTTTGGATCGAATTAAAAAAAAAATCAATGTCTAATTCCAGTATTGCTCCCAGGTATGCATACATATTCCAAATTTCAAAGTTATATGCCAACAGGAAATGGATGAAAAATGGGAAAAGATGTCACATATGCACCAGGGTACATAATTGGCGCCAAAATGGCATTATTTTACCTGCGATGGTAACCCGGCTTTATTTATTTATTAGGATGAGCGAAGCGAATCCTCTACTAGTCCACTCAAATGACACTTTGTCGTACACTTTACAAAAAAACTATACAGTATTTTCACTTGAAATTAAACACAAATATAAATTATGATCTGTAGATTTGCAGAATATTATTTTTTTTACAGAAATACTTTTCAAAAAATTATTATTTTAATTAATTTATTTTACATGCATTTCCAATGCGGACACATTTTAGCAAATAAATAAAAAATGAAACGCATATATTTTCAGAAAAAAAAAATATAAATCATGGAGTAAATAATTATAGATAGAATCATGATTAATTTAATAAATGAAATATGTTTTCATCACTCCGCAAAATCGTTTGCACAGATGACACTTAAACATTTTAAAAGAATTGTATTATGGAATTTTTTTTTTTTTAGTAAAGTGGCAACAAAAGAATTGTAAGCAAATAAAATTAATTTTTAAATTTGCCATATAAATGAAAAATTAAAAGAACTGCTTAAAGTTGTTGCCTCGATTCAAGCTCTTTATAAATGTACTAAAGCAAAGTTGGCCGATTCAGAAACTATAAATGGACTTTAATCATTTCTTACTTTATCATTTGGATTTAAAGTAATGTTACGTTCTTATTTGTGGACCGAAAAAGGTTTAGCGAACGGTACTTTAGACTTTGTTGCGCGTATTAAAGAAAATCACAAGCCATCAGACCAGATACCGCGAATAATCATGGATAAATTTGAATACTGCAGTAATTTAACTTATAAGAATTGGTGCGTACCAATTCCCCCAATAATTAAATTCTGGAAAAATGGAAGCATAAATTGCTCAATAAAACAATTTCCTTTGCAATCAGTTTTTGCAGTTATAATTCATAAATCTCAAGGTTTGACATCAGATAAAGCAGTAGTAGATATTGGGGATAAAGAGACACCAGTTTGCTTAACGCACGTAGCGTTGTCGAGAGTGAAATTCCTTCAAGGTTTATCATTTAATAGAAAATTTCCTTACGAGAGATTCTACAATATAAAAATTTTTCATATGCTGGTATGCAGAAAAAAAGAAGAAATTAGAATAAAAAAAATTAAATTTAATAGTTCTTAGTATCAACGAGAGTAGATTTTAATGTTTTTCCAAATATTTTGTTTGAATGTATTATTCTAAGATTGCTATCAAAGATTATTTGATGTGAATTACAAAGATTGAAAACATACCTATTTCAAATCATTTCAGATAACTCCAGAGGCTATTGGGAAATGTAAAAACATCTTTAAAACTTTTGATTAAAAATTAAAAAAATATTTTGTAAAATTTTGCTTCGAAAATATTTTTATTTATACCAGTCTTATGTCACAGATAAAAAATTCCGAGGAAATTCTTAATTATTTGGCTGAATTTACATTTCTAAAATTTAAATACGCCAAAACATAAGATAAAGTTTTTGCTTAATAAAGATGCAAAAATAATATAAAATAATAATGTTATTTTCAAATATTTATCTTATGAAATAATGCTTCGCGAATCCAAACAAAGCACGGCTTTTGCTAGTTATTTGTTTATTTACTCATAAAATGTTTATTTACTTTCATTTCCTTTTTAGGTGCGTTCGTAATTATTTAAATACGTAGCACCTATTGTTGTCGCTCAGTCCGTCCGTCCGTCTGTCCGTCTGTCTCTCCGTCTGTCCGCATATAACAACGCAAAAACTACCCAACCGAATCGTTTGAAATTCAAAATACATAATTATAACATAATTTTGTCGAGTCATTTCAAATTTTATGAAAATCGGATGGACAGATCAATTACAGGGACATTCAAAAGGATTCCGTTACATTACGGTCAATAGGGAAAAAAGTTTTAAATGCATTTTAATCGTTTGAAATTTAAAACATATAATTATTGCGTAATTTAGTCGAGTCATTTCAAATTTTGTGAAAATCGGATGGATAGATCAATTACAGGGACATTCAAAAGGATTCCGTTACATTACGGTCAATAGGGAAAAAAGTTTTAAATGCATTTTTAATCGTTTGAAATTTAAAACATATAATTATTGCGTACTTTAGTCGAGTCATTTCAAATGTTATGAAAATCGGATGCATAGATCAATTACAGGGACAATCAAAAGGATTCCGTTACATTACGGTCAATGGAGAAAAAGTTTCAAATGCATTTTAATGATGTTACACTCATTAGAACATAATAGAATTGGCATGAATCTATGAAATATATACTAAAATATTCATTCTATACAATCTGTGATGCAAAGAATTTTTATTATTAAATTACAGGGCCACACAAAAGTATTCCACTATATAATACTATACGGGGAAACATGGTTTGGTACGTGCTTTAATTATATTCAACTATTTCACATTTTATGAATAAGATATACGTTGCTGAGGTGTAATAAAAATTACTTCCTGTATATTTACAGAAACGTAAAGATTTCGACTACTGTACTGCATCCGGAGTATGCTCTACTATATCAGCAAGATCTGAATATTTTTAAAACTTCGTTATCGTACGAACGCACCTCATTTGCTACGTTCACGTGCAATTTCCAACTTGTTTTAATTCATAATAATCATCATCATTTTAATTCGTAAAATATTTCTTTTTATAGTTATTAATTATTATTATTATTTTATTTACTGTAAGTTCTTTTTGAAAATAGAAAATTATTTAAAAATGTGTATGTAAGCGTTATTTGAAAACGGAGTTTTCGCCAAATGGGCTTTGAAAAAAATTGCGCCAAATCTGATACGCTTGTGGTATCCGGCCGAAAAATTATGACCAGAATTGACTTCCACACACAAACAAAATATAAGTTAACCCCTTGGGGACGAGCGACACATATACTTGCCGCAAATAGGCTTAAGAATCAGTGTTTATCGCCACCAATAAAATTATACCGTAAATTTTGGCTTATTTAATCGAAGCATTTTCTCGATTTAATAAGACACAAATTTCTGTTTTTTAAAACCGGTGACAAATCATTAAAAATTTCGTAAAAGGCTCCCGTCCCGAAGGGGTTAAAAGAAAACATGCAATAAAAATAAATATAAAGGGAAAATGATGTCATAAAAGAAACTTTTTATTTAAAAACGTCACTGTTTCTAATTTTCACACGCGAAATATATAAAACATTCTTTTAGCGATCAAAAGGTCTCTCAATGCTATTCTCAATGCTATTAAGAGATTATCACAAAATCTCAAAATCAAAGTTTTTATGACATTTTTTTAATATAAAAAAATAACAGTTTTATTTTCCTGCATGATTAAATTTTAAAATGTTTTATTGCATTCAATATTTTTGAGTGCGTTAATGATTACTATTTACTCCATGTACTGATTCGGTTATCTACGAAAATATCCAGCTGGTGAAAATCACGCACTCCAAATTTCTGTGACGTATGGAAATAAATTGTGCTTTTTTATCAAAACTATTTGGAACTAATTTTTCGTATGTAGTGCATTCACCAGATTACCTTCAGAGGTACCTATTGGTACAAACAGAATCAAAATCCGACAAGTACTTTTTGAGATTTGCTTGACGAAAGAATTTTTTTGACTTTTAATATCGTTACGTATCTCTGAGTATAAAGACTTCGCTTCGCTCAGACAATTATTGAATGATATTCTAGGACATTTTCAGGAAAATTATTCGTTAAATTATCTTCCTTGGAGAAAGTCGCTCGAAATACAGCCTTAATAGATTTACGTCAAACCAAGGATGAAAATGTATTGAAAATTCATTTCTAGTATTATTTGTAAAATTGACATTGAAATCACCAGCTGTAATTAAGTTTTTATATAATATACAGAGGAACTTCAGTTCACGATCATAATCCATTCTTGTATCTGACTTTCTGTATGTGATATAAATTTTTTGGGCGCTCTGTCTCAAGAACTAATGCATGGGATTAAAAAAAAATTATATTCAGGTAATCCCTGATATAAATTGATGCTGTTTACATTTTGATTTAAATCGTTCAACAGATGGCTTAACCGTGTTGCATTTTTCATTATTTTCGCAATAGTTTTATCTCGAGATTTAATGCACAGATTTTAATCAAATTTCAAATTCAGTTAATCTTTATATGAATTGGCTTTGTTTACGTTTTGGTTGCAATAACCCAACACATGGCGCTGCTATGCTGAATTATTCCGATTACCACAACATCTCCATCGCAAGAATTAATGCACAAATTTTCATCAAACTTGAGATTTAGGCATACTTTGATTTATATTATTGCTCATTGCGTGTTTTGGGTAAATCTCCCAACAAGTGTCGCATATATGCTGTATTTTTCCCGATATCCGCAACAGTCCTATATCAAAAACTAATGTTCGGAATTTCATAGCTTTAGAATCCTCACGGTGGGCATATGATTGTCATTTGATTTTGGCACTGTAATAACGAATTTTGACGCATTAAATGCATGAGATGGAAAATAGTTTTGGGGTTGCCATATCCGGCTAGTTCTTTATAATCGGAGTAATCGATGGTTCATCTACACCGTATTGTTTAGGTATTTTGATTACACTATTATCGTTCTTAAGTTTTGTTACTACTTTTTTTCATAATTGATCAGTAATTCGCTTAAGCTTCTTACTACTGCTATCACTAAACGCTCTTTCATTCTTAGAAGTCATAATAAAGGCTAAAATTTTCGCAAAACTGATTAAAATTAAAACAATAAGTTAACTTTTTTACTGTACTGAAGGTCATAAAGCACTCTGATACGCGCACTTCACTCCAAACTTGACTTATAACAAGAGTTATGTGACGGTTGCCAACTGAACTATTCGACAGCTTTGGTCGCGAATCGAGTTATCGTATGCCGAAAGAGTAAAATTTTGATCACTGAAGTTGGTCACAAACCGAACTTGTCAAAAATAGAAGCGGCCGTAAACCAAGGTTTCACTGTTTTTTGACCGATAAGTTTGCAAATATGGCATTATTTATATATTCAATGGCGATGATCATTATGCAACTTGGTGATTTAGCCGGTTAAATTTGCGATTTTAAAGTAGAGTTTGTCAATAACAGAAAATTGAGAATTTCTATTAGAAAAATGAGGATAATTGCTATAATTTTTATGCACGGTTTTAAATAAACTCGGATTTTTTTCCATAATTTTAAATTTAGTACATTTGGAAATGGAAGGGAGAGGGAAAGTATATATCTTTGCAATGCCTTTTCGACAATATCTCAAGCAAAAATACTTTTAAATGCCAATAATTGCTGATCGTAAATGTTACATTCACTTCACACCATCACAAAAGTTTTTTGCATCACCATGTGTTTTTTCATTTGATGCTTTCTTGGCACAGATGCCATATATGCACGACATTGTGCGATATTCTTCTGACGCCAATTTTGCAAAAGCTTAGTTTTCAAACTTCAATTACATACATATATATTAAGGTACTACTTAGTTATCCCGTCGACCAATTTCGCCAAACTATACAAATTGCCAAACTCATAGCGAAATTATACATATAGACATAATTTTCATTTTAAATAACATAAAAAAAAATTTTGTGGAATCTTAATAAAAAATACAAATAAAAAGGTCGAAATAAAAATCCCTTAATGGCGTTTTAAACACGTGCATCGTATTTAATGTCATTGGATGCGACATTCACGATCATCCATTATTGGCATATAATATTATAGTTTGGCGATAGTTTTTTGGTCGACGGGATAACCAAGTAGTACCTCTAGTAAGTATTTTCTATCATTTTCAAAAGAAAATAACAATGAATAAAAACCTGTGATAACTGATTATTAGGGTGAAGCGAAAAAAAATTTTTTTTTGAAAATCAAAAACGGGTAGGTGCCGAAAGTTGCATTTATACTAGTACATCAACTGCGTGAAATTTTACCGCTGAAAAATTGAGTCATACAACGAATATTGGGTCATACAACGAATTGTTGTTTTTAATACAGCTCTTGTTTTCAAAACTACTTTGGACATGCGTCGTGGAGGTGGCTTTATTTCCTATACCACCCGGCCCAACTATTCGATCATCTTAGTACAGTGTTTTATTTATATATTGATTTGTGATTTTCTTTATAAAAATTTGGCATGTTTTCGATGCTTCCACCTGGTTCATCTGTTCTTTGCATCCACATGCTGCTGTAACTATCTTCAGGTATATTTTTACAGTTTATACAAAAAAATGACAAGCAGAGTAATGCACGGGAATCTATTAAAGGGATCTATTCGGCCATCTATTATATTTATCAAACTTACATTCAGTTGATGAATAGTGATTGGAAGTTCTGTTGCCACAACATTTTTTCAGTCAATTGTATTTTTTTACGTAATGATTTGCTTCAAAGATGATTTCAGATATTTCAACTATAAGTATGCCATCATTTATTCTACTTTTGCATTTTTTATATGTTGAGAAGCGAGCTGTTTAATGTGATGGTGATCGTCAGCGAGAATTGCAATGAAAATTTGTTCTCCATGTGTAAAGCAACCGCTGTTGTAAATAACTTTTTTTTGCAATGCCGTTTTCTAAGTGTTTTCGTATCCAGGTATTTTCTATTAACTTTTAGATCCTCTTTTTATGAGTGGACAACATTTGATGGTGAAATGTCCTGGGCATAAACATATAATGTACGGAGGGAGTGAGGGGAGTACGGATGAGGGACGTACTTTATGAGGGAATGTACGGATTCTAATCGACTATAAGTGCTCATTTAAAATTAGGAGAATTTTATTTGTCACTGTGAACCATTTTGCATGGGGTAAGCTTAGAATTGTGTATAATATTAAATCATTCGCTACTTCAACTCCAGTGAATTTCCTCTGCGCCAATTATTAGAGAAGTCGATATAAAATGTTCTAAGCTACATGGATTCACTGGATCAATAAGGAAAATCTTTGTCTAAGTACTATTCACTTCCTATTGCAATTTTTTTTTATATATATATAAAATAGACAATAATTTAAAAAATTTATTTTCTCAAATTGAGAAAAAGATACTCAGAACAGACTAGAAATTTCTGTCAGAGATTGCAAAGCTAATTCATAAGGAAAGCTATTTCTCAGAAAGAATGAGGAATAGGAGTTTAGAAAACATCTCACACAAAAGACAGCTCATAAAGTTAATAAAATTTTCCGCTTTATATAAGCACAGATTGGCAATCAGCGTCTATATGTTCATTCACAAAACGTATAATCCAAGTTTATACCGCGGGATGTTTTATACCAAATGTACTACACACCTAAATAATAGATCTAAAATCCTATTAGAAATTACTAGACTATGGAACAACACAGGAAACGACATAAAGCATACTAAAACTTCTTTAGAAATATTGTTGTTTTACACGCAAATTTTGTTTGCAATCCACTGTAACGATCGTCATAATATTAAGCAGCCAGCTTCTCAAAATATATTCAATGTAATAAGTACAGTAAATGATGAAATACTAAAAATTGAATTCATACAATCAATTTTTAGGAAAATCATTATGTATAAAATGTAATTGATTGAAAAAATGCTGTGGTAACAGAACTTCCAATCATAATGTATTAAGTGCATGAAAATTTAATGAAGATAATAGACTGCTGAATAGGTTCAATTAAGAACATACCCAATACATTACTCAGCTTCTCTTCTGTTATACATGGTATAAAAATATACGTGCAGCAGGTCACACCAGCAATCCAAATCATCCAAAGTCAGTGAATACAAAGAAGAGATAAACTACTTTGGTATATAGAAAATTTATACTCGTCTTCGGGAAAAAAGTAACAATTCAATACATAAATAAAACACTGGGCCTAGATGATTGGGTGGTTGAGACGGGTGGGATAATGCAACCACCTCTATGAGTTACATACACAATAGTTTTGAAAGCAGCTAGGTAAGAAATGCATTCAAAAGAACATTTCGTTGTATGCTCCAATAGAGAGGTAAACGCTGATTTTTCACAAAAAGTTGTCAGATTTGCTCCAATTATACAGACTACAGATATTGTTTTATAGATTAAATATGTTAAGCAGATAAATATAAAGTTGATTTTCAAAAAAAAAATTTTTTTCGCTTCACCCTACTGATTATCCCTTCGACTAAAAAATTATCGCCAAATTATAAAATTAAATATCAACAACGGATTATCATAAATGTTACGTTCAGTTTACATTAAATAGGTTACCCATGTTTGTTGTGCCATAATGTGATTTTGAATTCAACTTTTTATTTGTACTTTTACTGATGTTTTACTAATTTATTCCTTCTTTCGTTATTTAAAATAAAAATTATGCCAATATGAATTACATGGTGAATAAATTGATGATTTGTACAATTTGGCGAAATTGGTCGGCGGGATAATCATGTAGCATTGAAAAGTTTAATTAATAACTACAGAATGAAATGATTTAAAATATTTAACAAAACTAAATAAAGATAAATATATATATATTTTTTTAATAAGCATTAGCCCGGTTATCATATCAGACAAAATAACAAAATTTTCGTGCCAATTAGGTACTTTAATGCGTATTTGACATCACATCCCTATTTAAAATCAATTGAATGCTATTTAAGATATGGACAGAATGTGAAGTTTTTGTTTTACTCTATATTTTTTCCTTACGTAAATTAGGACGTTATATGATCATAATTAAAAAATCTTACATTAAGTTCCTGAAGAGAAATTTTGGTTTTCCCAGATACTTTTTTTCCGATGTACTTGTTTTTTTCCCATTTTTTCTTCTACTAAAATTCAAAACGTTAGGGCACTCGAGAAAATCATCCCATGTCATATAAAATGCATGTTATTTGAAAAATTAACCATGGATTCGAACAAAAAAAAAAGTAACACTGCGTTCACAACTTTATTATTTAAAGAACTGAAATTAAAAAAGCTTTGCAATAAAAACAAATAACCATGTTTTTCACGTGATTTGTTTAATTTGAATGAATTATGATACATACATTACAATTTTTATATTAAATTTGATGGCAGTGAATAAAAAAAACTACAATCGCAACAGTAAAAGACAATATTCAACTGGGGGTTTAAGACATAAATTCGATTTTCTCAGAAACCGTCAAACATACAAAGATGAAAAAAAAACTGTTCTAAGTTTTATCAAGACGATAAAAATAAACCAAAAATGAAGTTAATTCATCCATAATAACGTTAGCTATTGCTTGTTGAATTTTTCGTCTTAATTTTTTCGTTAAAAGTTAAATAAAAAACTACAGTAAACTGCGATAATTTTTCGAATGCTATCATTTTACTCGTCTCGTCGAGTTCTATCTCTTGAAAACAAAATCACTGTCGTACGTCAACTGGTTCGCCAGAAATTTCAAAAAGACGTTCTCATTTTCTATTTCTTAAACATATTATACCAAACGCTACCGCGTTTGCTATGATTCGCCTGTAACATCGCAAAAACTACCTAACCGAATAGTTTGAAATTTTAAATAATATAATTGTTGCAGAATTTTGCCGAGTCATTTCAAATTGTATGAAGATCAGATATATAATTAAATTAGGCTGAGCGAAGCGAATCCTCTATTAGGCCACTCAAGTTACATTTTGTCGTACACTTTATAAAAAATCTATTCAGTATTTTGACTTGAAATTAAACATAAGAATAAATTTTGATTTGTAGATTTGCACAATGTTATTTTTTTACAGAATAACCTTTAAAAAATATTATTTTAATAATTCATTTATTCTACATGTTTTTCTATTATGGACGCATTTTTGCAAATAAAAAATTGAACCCATATCTTTTTATTTTCAGAAGGAAAATAAATCATGGGGTTAGTAATTATAGATGGAATCATGATTAATATATTAAATAAAATATATTCTCATTATTCTGCCAAAATTATTTACGCAGTTTAAACTTACGGATTTTAAAAGAATTATATTTATTTAGGTATTTACTTTGGTAAAGTGGCAACAAAAGAATCGTAAACAAGTAAAATTAATTCTTATATTTGGTATTTAAAGTGTTATTCGAATTGAAAGATTGAAGAATAATTTAAGAATATTTTAATTGATTGAAGAATAATTTAATGGAACCAAATTAAATATATTAACAACGTTTATATTATAAATAATTTCTGGAATGTATTAGTAATTTAAAAATTCTGAGAAAAAGAACACTTACTGGCCGGAACGGGCGCAAACATGATTTAGCTTCAAGGCAAGAGGCTAGACATCAGCCTAAAAAGCGACGATATGAACGATTTTTTTGAAGAACAGTTCAATTTTTTGCAAGGTCATAGGCAAGAAATGCCGATAAAAAGAATTGTTGTCCAAGGAAAAGCAGGTTCTGGAAAAAAGTACTTTAATATATTACTTCACTGTTCGATTAAATGAAACATTTGGTCCATCTTCTTTTCAATTGCTTGCACCAACTGGTGTTGCCGCAGTCAATATAAATGGATCAACAATTCATTCAAAACTTTTATTGGGGCTAAATCAAAAGCTAAGATATCTTAGTCCATATTCGCTTGGTCAACTTCAAGAGGAGTTTCGAAATTGTAAATTCATAATTGTAGATGAAATGAGTATGATTGGGTGCAGTCTTTTACGAAAAATAAATTTACGATTACGTAGTGCCGTGCCATCAAAACAAAATGAACCTTTTGGTGGAATGTTCTTATATTTATTTGAAGATATCAAACAACTACCTCCAATAAATGACAGGTCTCTTTATAGTGACAAAAATGAAGGAAGTTAATTTTTTTTTTTTTTTTTTTTTTTTTTTTTGGAAGGACAATTGTTATTTTCTTCGACTATTCACAAAATTTATTTTTTATCATCATCCTTCCGGCAAAATGAAACTCAACAAATATTTTGCAGCATACTTGATCGAATTAGCGATAGAGAATGCACTATTGAGACTATGAAATATTAATGAATCGAAGCTTACAATCTCTTTCAAAAAGCGAGCAGCATTTGTTTAAAGATGCAATTAGGCTGTTTTCAACGAATAAAGATGTAAAAAAATATAATGGTGAAAAATTAAAAGAGCTGCGTCAACCCGTTGCCGTTATTCAAGCTCTTCATAACTGTACCAAAGCAAAGTTGTCCTACTCTGAAATGAGAAATGGACTTGAACCATTTCTTAGTTTATCAATTGGGTCTAAAGTAATGTTGCGTTCTAATCTGTGGACCGAAAAAGGTTTAGTAAACGGGGCTTTAGGTTATGTTGTTTCAAATCATTTGAGAAAACACCAGAGGTTATTGGAAAATGTAAAAACATCTTTAAAACTTTTAGTTAAAAATTAAAAAAATATTTTGTTAAATTTTACTTTGAAAATATTTTTATTTATACCAGCCTTATATCGTAAATAAAAAATTCCGAAGAAATTCTAGTTTTTTGGCTGAATTTACATTTTTAAAATTTAAATGCGCCAAAACATCAAATAACGTTCTTGCTTAATAAAGATGCAAAAATAATATAAAAAAATGTTACTTTCAAATATTTATCTTATGAAATAATGCTTCGCGAATCCAAGCAAATCACGGCTTTTGCTATAGTTACATATTCCGTTACATTACGGTCAATAGAAGATAACGTTTCAAATGTATTTTTATGATATTAAACCCTTTCGAAAAAAAATTGATATGCATTTATAAAGCACACCAAAATATACATACTGTAGAATAAGCAGTTCAAAGAATATTTATTATTCATTCACAGGACCACACAAAAGAATTTCGTTACATAATGGTATAGGGGGGTACGTTGTTTGAGGAGAATTTCAATCCCGTTACACCATGTCACATATAACGTAATTTTTATACGTTGTCGAGGTTTATTACAAGTTGCATACTGTATAATAGATAGTGCATTCATTGGGGCATGCAAAGGATTTCTGTACCATCATCCTGTACTATAAGCTAATTTAATATCAGTAACCTGGATTATAAGGAACTATTTTTTTTTTCGGACTCTCGAAATATTCGTTCTGATGAAAGGTATATAGAAATTTTCGATTTTTTTTATTTTAGGAGTGGACGTAAAAGGCAATAAAATAATACAAACTTTGCATAAAGAACGAAGTCGAACGTATTATTAGTTGCTGAGATATTTGTAACCTTGTTTTCCACATTCTTCCATTTTTAATGATCCTGTATTTCATTCAAATTTCAATTCAAAGATATATTTTAATTGGAAATGAGACGCTTTTAATCCGACGTAGTAAACTGTTAGTTAATAGGATTATTATTTTTTGGAGTTATAAGGATGTTTCTTTTACGCAATTCGATTCTACTTAAGTATCTTGACGTTTTCTATAATATGTGGAAATTGGTTCATCCGCAATTCATTAATAGAGCATTACTATGTATATTAAAAATATTTAAATATACGTTTAGATTTTGTTTTGGAATTGCAATGCATTTTATAAATAGTTTACACATGTTTTATTTAAACATACCATGCAGCACGATAGTGCTGTATAGTAGAGTTCAGCCGCATCTCTAATGTTAAAGTCCAAAGTTTGGCTCTTAATAACTTTGACCCAATCATCGGATCGCGATGAAATTGAAAAGGCGAAGTGTCCTACTCTAGACCTTAAAGTTTACAAAAAATCATCCAGATTCACCGGTTAGTTATGGAAATCCAGAACCTCTGTTTAGTCACTTTTTTCTCGTGAAACAAGAAAAAACACAAACATCTCAATTATAACACGAACCAGGAATCATTCAGCGACGTATAATAGTTTGTTCGATAGCTTTTAATTTAGGTATGTGCCTTTCGAAAGTCCTGTCAAAAAATATCCAATATTAAGGAAATAGCACCCATTTAAAATTTATATAACTCTATACCTTCCGTAATTTAACATTATAGAAATCTCTCCTTTTTAATTGCTAATTCGATTATTGCTACCAACTAAAAAACAGTTCAATAATTTAAAAAAGAAATGATAACACATGTTCTTTTTTTATGCAGATCAATATTCTGATTCTCCTGATAGATTTTTGAATTTCTGAAACTGACATCATTCGAAACAGAAAATGCATATTTTTCATAAGCATATATATAAACTGCAACTAAATATGTGTTAAAACAACATCGCACCTTTATTTGAATGTTTTCGACGTCAAAACAGTTACTACAGGATAATTTAGAAAAAAAAGAATCTTCTCTATTTATAAAAATAACGATTTGAAAATGAAGCTAAGAAAATCTGTGTAGAAATATATTGTAATAAGAAAATCTTCGTAGATACCGAGAAACTGCAGTGGGGATACCATCTGGGAAGGGGCGGTTGTGTTGTCAAATATCGCCAAATTTTTCGCCAACTTGGCGATATATTGCCAAATTTGGCGCCAAAAATTATTAGCCAAAATTGAAGCCAACCTGGCCTTTATTTACGGTATTTCGCCAAATTAATATGCCTACTAATAACTTTAAACTAATACTAATAATAGTTTAGATTTGTTAGTTGAAGGTCATTGATAAAGCTCCTGAAAGGATCTGAAAAAGCTATGAAATCATATGAATAACTGGTGTGCTATATTGGTGCCTTATATTCAGAATTATACCATTATCCATTCAAAATGATTACTGAGGAAAGTAGTCAATAGTATGTATTGTTATGTTATCTCAAATCAGTTAAGCTCCACAACGCGAAAACGAATATAACCCATGAAGTAATAATTAAAGTATAACATTTATATAATCAGGTTGTTGAGGAATTGATCTAGATAAATATGTCTGAACACTTATATTTAATATATGATTTAATCGTGTCTGTTCAAGGTTTTGAGTTTACTTGGAGCATTGATCTTCCACTTATCAAAACCATTGGAATGGAATTGTGTCCACACTTTGTACTGAATGAGCCATTCTCATACTTCATTACATCAGCCTGTAACATATAGTTATAAACCCGAATTTTTAAACTGGTTATGGATGATTAAAATACGGAGTGAGTTAAAAATGCCTTCTTTTCCCTGATTGATTTTAAGGCACCAGTAAAGCTCAGTCCAGATTTTCAGCTAACAAAAATTTGGATTATTTCATGATCTTTAGAGATCATCTGATTCCATTTCTTTTCTACGCACATTTTTAGATTGAAAATACTTCCCAATTTTTACCATGACATTTTTTTAGATCGAGCTCCACTTGTTTTTCTGGTTCCACCAGTTTTTCATATGATTGTATAATGCATATCCATGATCGGTAAGTATTACGGTGGCCCCCATCGACTAGTTTCTTTTATTGTAGAAAGACAAAAGGAAGTAAACTGTGGACATATTTTTCTGAAGCATCAAATGATAAAGCAAATTTTGATTTATATTCATGCCAAGCGAAATGTTTAGAACTCGCTAAAAAAGGTTAAAAAACGAAAGAAAAAAAATTATTGGTAAAGCACCGTGCATCATTTACAAGAGCAAATCCAAACTTCAATTTAGTGGGGGGGGGGGCATGGTCCTTTTTCTTTGGGAGAGGGAGGTGTCACATCACTCCATAATCAATTATTATACTGAAGTTTATTCTTAAATTAAAAGTGACGATTTTTCTGATACTTCCACTAATTCATTTTTATTTATAAATGCAAAAATTTACCTTAGTATTTTTTAAAATACTAGGGGGGCGCCGCCCCCCTGCTCGCTATGCTCGCCAACCCCCCGCGTAATCGCTTCGCGATTCCAAATTATTGGCTACCCCTGCTTGCTGCGCTCGCCAATACCCCATGGTATGAATAAGCAGTTGCAGACCTTTCAACTGATGTGTCACACGACTGGTGTTGTAAAGAAATTAAAAATGTGCCCCCCTGGGGGGCAGAGTGGGTGGCGACACAAAAGACATCCATAATATGAATAAGCAGCTGCAGACCTCTCAAATGATATGTCACACGACTGGTGTTGTAAAAAATTGAAAATGTGCCCCCCTGGGGGGCAGAGTGGGGGTGACACACAAGACATCCATAAAATGAATAAACAGTTGCAGACCTTTCAAATGATGTGTCACACAACTGGTGTTGTAAAGAAATTAAAAATGTGACCCCCCCTGGGGAGAGCAGAGTGTGGGGGTGACACACAAGACATCATTGTGCGCGCGGCAGCGCGCTACAATAATATGATTGAGCGATGGTGCACACGGATTTTTCAATTTTTCTTTTTGCAATAACTAACTAAATACTTATCCAATTTTGATGATTTTTTTTTAAATGTTCGTCTGACCAAGACGCACAACATAGCACAAAAATTATTTTTTTTTATGGCATACTGTAGGTGTACTGTAGAGTATTCTGAAAATATGACAAAAATTTTGTGTCCCAGCACTTTTCTCGAAAACTACTAAAGATAAAAACTTAATTTTTTTTTTAAACAAAAGACAAACTTTTTATCCCGAGGTAGTCATCGAGAAAACGTTATTTCGCTGAGCGGTTTTTCTGAAATTGCGTATTTTCCAAACTTGGTCATAAATGGGTATATCTAACGTTCTATTGCAGATAGAATGTTGCGGTAAAGTTTATTTTAAAGATTTTGCGATGCTAATTAATCCTGCAAAAATTCATAGCTTTACGTTAAACAGTTTTTTTACAAGATGAAATAAAAGAATGGCAGTCATCAATCTAAGGTACTTGTGATCATCGGAGAGAAAAACCAGTTACACCATTCGATTAAGCATAAAAAAATACAGAATGCTTTTTTTTCTCTTATTTTTAACTTAATTTTTTAACGAATTATGAGTTTTTTTGAAATTTTTGACATGCTGATTTTTGTCATTTTTTAACACTAGAACGCCCGGATGGAGTCGATTCGACTCCAATCATGTAACTAAATTTCAATTCGAACCAGAAAAATTTTCTTGAAATAATTTAAATCTAATCCACGCAAATTTACGTTAAATAAATCAATTAAATAATTTTGAATAAAAATTCTGGTGAGAAATATTATTTTCAAACTTGAGTAGAATTTCGGACGTTCTAGTGTTAATGAATCATTTACTGAATAATTATGCACGGTGTCTAGCCCTGGTGGCTGTCAAATTTGATTTTTAATTTTAAATTAGGCAATTTTTTGCACCATGCCAAATTTATATTTTATCCATTTTTTTCATTTATTTATATTTTGTTTTTAGCACAATGGCATCAATGGCAAAAATGCCTGGCATACCTGTCAAATATTGGGGCCCTGTACTTTAAAAAAGTGTATTTATTATAAGTATATACCGTATTTATTCTAACAGAATGCGCCCTCTAATAGAGCGCGTCTTCTAATAAAGTGCGCACCTTGGTGCTGATTAAAAAAATAAATATACGGAAACGATATAGTAGATAAGTAGAAAACGATTACTTAAATGCATTATCGAGGATTCTCATCGATCAAAATAGATATTCTATCAAAGCGATGGAGTGGCGATGCAGCAAAAGTTTCAAATTTTGAACAATGTACCACTCCTGTAAACTATAGCGCCAAGGATATGCACACTGTTAAAAATCTGCTGCATTTTGCTGCAACGCACTCCCCTGCTTGTATAGAAAACGGTTACTTGGCCGTGAAATGGCGCTTTTTCATTGGTTGGAATAGAGATATTATATACAAGTGGTGGAGGGCGTTGCAGCAAAATGCAGCAGATTTTTAACAGTGCACTGTTAAAAATTTGACCCATTTGTTGCAGAGTCACTCCACAGCTTTTATAGAATGTCTCTTTATGGCCAATAGTAGTAGGAAAACAACAGTACGGGCTCAAGCGCAGGTGGGGCTGTGGGGCCGCCCCGCCTGCTCCTCCGGCTGCCCCACCTTCTCCTCCGGCTGCCCCACCTGCTCCTCCGGCTGCCCCACCTGCTCCTCCGGCTGCCCCACCTGCTCCTCCAGCTGCCCCGGGCCTCCTCCGGCTGCCCCGCCTGCGGTCCCTCCTGCTCCCACCATCTCACCGCCGCCCTCCTGCGCCCCTAGTGGAAAAAAGGAACATTCTATTCTAACAGGATAGGTGAACAACCTTCCCTAATTAAAAATATTATCAATCACATCTCAACATTGAATCATACTATAAGATGAAGATTAAATTTGTATTTGAATTTTAAACAACCGTAATTTTAATGAGTATTATTAATTAAGCGAAACAATTAAAATTTCAGTTTTTAACCATTTTATTTAGATTTCTTCAACTACAAGATGAGATTATCAATTTAACTCAAGAAAGTTAAACATATATTTGAATTTTGCTTCATAGACATCTTAATGAGTAGTATTAATTAAGTAAAAACAATAGAAAATATCCAGTTTTATAGAAAAAGACTGATTTCTTACGATTTTTATCAACTATATGATCAATGTAACGACTTAAAAGTTGGAAGTTAAACATGTATCCTAGTTTTTCAACAGCTATAGCCTTAATGAGTATCGTTAATTAAGTAAAAAAAACAATGGAAAATATCAAGTTTTATGGAAAAAGACTGATTTCTAACGATTTTTATCAACTTAAGAGAGAAAACTTAAACATACATTTCAGTTTTTCAACAGCTATAACCTTAATGAGCATTCATAATTAAGTAAAAAACAATGGAAAATATCGATTTTATAGAAAAAGACTGATTTCTTACGATTTTTATCAACTGCAACATCAGTGTATCGACTTACAAGTTGAAAGTTAAACATGCATTCTAGTTTTTCAACAGCTATAATCTTAATGAGTATCGTTAATTAAGTAAAAAACAATGGAAAATATCAAGTTTTATAGAAAAAGACTGATTTCTTACGAATTTTTCATCTCAAACTTCAGAATATCAATTTGATAGAAAGAAATTTAAGCATGCATTCCAGTTTTGAACAACCATTTCCTTCATGAACATTATTAATTAAGCAAAACAGAAAATATTAAATTTTTAACTGATTTCTTCATATTTTTTATTTATTTATTTATTTTTTAATATAAAATCAGAATACACAACTTAAAATAGAAATTTAAACATATTTTTTAGTTTTTGAACAGTCGTTACCTCAAAGAATTTCGATAATTGAACAATTAACAAAGGAAACTAATGATTTTTTAACGAAAAAAGACGAATTAAACGAATTTGGTTAACTTTTACTCTAAATGGAAATTTCATCATACTTTTATATACTAACTAAGTAGAATTTTAATGCATAAACGAACACATTTCAGTAAATATTCAACGCACACGCAAATATGAAAACAACACCTGCTTCTTGTGACGTCATATTGAAACCAAAAGTTATTCCTCCGAAGTCCCTCACCATACCTTTTCACCCCCATCTCCCCCAATTTTTTACCTTAGGTAGGGAAATGGACAATGCAATGACCTCTCATTCTTGTATATTTAGAAGTCTGGGAGAAAAAAACAGACATTTTATACACTCCAATTTCATAACAGTTACCGCAATATCCCAAAATTTGAATTTTGGAAGACATAATCAGTATAATTAATTAAACAAAATAATAAAAATATTATTTTTTAAGGTGAAAAGGTGAATTTAAGCGAATTTGATTAGTTTTACAATAGTCTTTTGAACAACAACTTGGAAATATAGATTTCTAACAGAAGAATTAAACGTATATTTTAATTTTAACAACAAAAACTTAACAAGTATCATTAATTCAACAAAAATAAATATCAATTTTAAAGAAAAGACGAATTTGAATAATTTTACACTAGTATTTTCAAAAGCAACATAGAAATATCAATACTTATTCACATATTTCACTTATTCACTGTATTCAGTACTATATTTAATAAATATGGATACAATTTAAGAATTTTCTAATCTATAATTAAATATTAGCTGTATATTTAATGTTACCCATGTTTTCAACATTAGTTCACAATCGTGAATTTTGTATTTTAAATACCATGTATTCAGGTTCAGATTATTTTCACTTGAAATCATACAGAATTTTTTAACAGAGTTTGTTTTTGAAATCATTGAAGCAACTGTATTTAATATTTTTAACACCAATTTTCTAAGATTTTCTAACATTTTCCGATTATACATTCTTCAGAAGTACATTTCTAAATGTTACAATCACTTTACATATCGAAAAGATATCATTGAAGCAACTGTATTTAATATTTTTAATACCAATTTTCTAAGATTTTTTAACATTTTCCGGTTATACATTCCTCAAAAGTTATTATTACGTATTCTAAACAATAGAAAATATTAATTTTAAGAATAAAAAGACGAATTTAAACAAATTTTATTAGTTTTACACTATTTTTTCTCACCTCCAACACGGATATATCAATTTTAACAGAAGAATTAAACGTATATTTTAGTTTTTAACAACAAAAATGTAATAAGTATCATTAATTAAACAAAAATAAATATCAATTTTCAAGAAAAGACAATTTTTTACACAAATTTTCAACTTTGAAATACATTTGCTTACATATATTGTTACAGTATATTACTAAACTTAAACTTTTTAAAAAGTTTGAATGTCTTTACAAAGGTTCATACTTATATTTTTCACGTCTTGACTGCATTCGAAATCTTACAACAAAAGTATACTTTTATTATTATTATTATTATTATTATTCTAGAAAACCTAAAAAATCGTTTCTTGCTGCTTTAGACACTTGACATATTAAAACTACTCTACCCATATAATTAATCAAATTAGGACATGATTCATCTTACACTTCAAAATTTCTGAATTTTTACAATACTTATTTTCATCAAACTTTATTCTTGATCCTATATATTTTAATAGCACAGAATTTTAACATCTGTTTTTATCTACTTATCAAAAAATTATTAAAACACCCGACAACATTTTCCAAATATGAATATTATCTTTACAAATTTAATAATGCAAAACATACACGAATACAAAGTTTAATTTTTACAAACATTTCCTATTTCAAATCAAACTATTCGAAATTTTCACAACATAAGAGCAAACATTAAACGAACTTTTTAACATTAATATTGCTTACATCTTTTCATCATAACTTTTAACTATGATAATTATCCATTTTTAGGTTGATTGTCGAAAAACTGTAACTGAAATTACATAAACTTAATGTAAAAAACCATGTTCTCACACAATTTCTTGAAATTCAACAAAGAATTGACTATTAATCCAATACTTATCTACTTCAATCTCGACTTTCGATAGTATATAGATATTGCATCATTACATACTTACAACTCTTTTCAAACGTTTATCAGAAAATCAAGTCAATCAAAGTCTAGTAGTTATTACATACCTGTTCCTCAGAAATATTACTATCATATGAAACAGTAAAGAAAATTAATAGATATTTAATATTTAATAATTTCATACGTGAAATTACTGCTGAATAAGAATACTAATAATCAAAAAAATCAACTGTTGGACAAAAAAATAGTACAGATTACCGAAAATTCAAATAATTTTTTCTACAAAAATTACAAAAATTAACAAATGAATGACAAGTTAGAGAAATAACTAAAAAAAAAAAAAAAATGAACATATTTACAAATTTATTAAAATCACACCTTTTTCTGGATTACAAACCACAATTTCTTGAAAAATTTAACACCGAATTTGTAAGATTTTAATCCTACTATTACATACACTCAATAAATATTCAAAATTAACAAAAAAATAATTTTTTAGTCTCATCAATAAGCAGAAATTCTATATTAAAAGAATATTTTCATAGTAGTACTTATAAAAATGAGAGTTTACAAACTGATTTTCATAATTTTATCACATTTAAACTTAATATTTTACATAAAACATTATTTAATCAAATTTTATGCTTTCTAATTCAGTAAAATTCAATACTTTTTTAGTTTTTAAACCAATACCACAATATTTATTTACATCAAACTTGATTCTTCACCTTTTATATTTCCACATTACACACGTGAGATAAATACTAACTTGGATCAGGAGTTGAAGTCCATTCGATTTTCATCATGTACGCATTGCTCCTACACGAAATTTCTTACTGCTATAATCATCTAATGTATTAAAACTAATCTACTCATATTTTTAATCAATTCATCAGATGTTTCATCTCGCACTTCTGTATTATCGTGCATCAAGTTGCTTAAAATATAAATACTATCTTTATAGTTTTAATGATATATAGTATACATGGTTTATCTTGAGTTAGCACTTCCATAGTATTAATCAAATTATATGTTTCATCTTGCACTTGATCTTAATGATTTCATCTTGCATCTGAATTATCGTCCATCGAGTTTTTTTTAAAATAATAATATATTTATAGTTTTTGATTATACATAGCATGTACGAATACAATCTTTAATTTTAACATTTCATATTTCAAATAACCTATTTCCGAAACCAAGCTATGTGAATTTTACCACAATGCTTATTATCATAGAATAATTTGTGTTTCACACTTTTCTAAAAATTATCAGATATGTACCCCTCAGAGAAATTACTATCATATGAATAAATGAAGAAAATTTAATTTATATTAAATGTACACGAAATTGATTGCAATATACATGTATTTAATAAAAATAAATAAATAAGCGATTATTTATACATTAAACCTTTACTAAATATATATTTCTTTCATTATACAGATGTTTCAACAAGATGAACCAAAACAGCAGCAAACTTCAGAAATTAATGATCCGAATGATTCATCCCTAGCACATGTAGCGTTAACGAATAACAAATATGTGAGTACTTATATGAGAAATACTAGAATTCGTATATGAAACGTAATTAGAGTAAATACAAAATGATTTGTCTTACTACCTACACTTTAACAAGTGCTTTTTACCTATATTATTGAAGAGAATCCTAACTGTGTCCATTTATTTCTATTACAGATGTGCTCTATTTGTTACAAACACTTCTTAAGTAAATGGAATTTAATAGAACATACAAAAATCTATACAGGTGAAAAACCTTACACTTGGAAAGATTACCATAAATGCTGTTTTCAAGGAGACGTGAATCAAAAATGCACACATCATCATATAAAGCATCGTCAGATATATGTAAACTTAGCGAAGATATTCAAAAATTAGTCAGACTTTTGAAGAATTTAGAAATAAAGGAAGATATTTAGGCTATTTATCCATCTTATTTTCACAACACTTACCACAATATCTCAAACTTAAAATTTGGAAGACATACACACTGCTGAAAAGTAATTTTGTGATTCTTCTAATCAGTATGAATGTATAGATATTATTTTGCAGTGTATTCTTTAAATGCTCACATTAAATATTCTTTTATATGCATATATCGTTGTGTTTATTTTTCTAATACCTATTACATTAATGAAATACATAACATTTTAAGTGAAATAACACTCTCACAACTTAAAAAATGCATAAGAACATACAAAAAATAAGCAGATGTATGAAAAAATATGCATGTTTACAAAATAATTTCATTGTTTTCTAGAAATATTAACAAAAAATATTTACAATATGAAAAAATTGCAAAAGTGAAAAGAAAAAACACAAATGTAAAAACAAAAACCACAAAGTGAAAAACTCATAACAAAGTTTTTGAAAAAAATATTTACAACAAAATTTTTTTTTACAAAAACCAAAACTTACAAAAATATTTTTTTCAAAAATTTTTTTTTTCAAAAACATTTTTTACAAAATTTTTTTTTTCAAAATAAGTTTTTACAAAAGTAAAAAAAAGAAAATCACAACGTTAAAAAAATGAAAAATTTTTGCTAAAAAAAAATGTAAAAAAATTGCAAAAAAAGTTGCAAAAATTTCAAAAAAAGTTATGAAAAAAGCTTCAAAAATTTCGTTGGTTTTAATGCAGTATGCAATGGCGAAACCATTGTATTTGCTATTAAAAACAACAAAATTTTTGAGACTTTTTTCATAACTTTTTTTGAAATTTTTGCAACTTTTTTTGCAATTTTTTTACATTTTTTTTTAGCAAAAATTTTTCATTTTTTTAACGTTGTGATTTTCTTTTTTTTACTTTTGTAAAAACTTATTTTGAAAAAAAAAAATTTTGTAAAAAATGTTTTTGAAAAAAAAAATTTTTGAAAAAAATATTTTTGTAAGTTTTGGTTTTTGTAAAAAAAAATTTTGTTGTAAATATTTTTTTCAAAAACTTTGTTATGAGTTTTTCACTTTGTGGTTTTTGTTTTTACATTTGTGTTTTTTCTTTTCACTTTTGCAATTTTTTCATATTGTAAATATTTTTTGTTAATATTTCTAGAAAACAATGAAATTATTTTGTAAACATGCATATTTTTTCATACATCTGCTTATTTTTTGTATGTTCTTATGCATTTTTTAAGTTGTGAGAGTGTTATTTCACTTAAAATGTTATGTATTTCATTAATGTAATAGGTATTAGAAAAATAAACACAACGATATATGCATATAAAAGAATATTTAATGTGAGCATTTAAAGAATACACTGCAAAATAATATCTATACATTCATACTGATTAGAAGAATCACAAAATTACTTTTCAGCAGTGTGTATGTCTTCCAAATTTTAAGTTTGAGATATTGTGGTAAGTGTTGTGAAAATATGATGGATAAATAGCCTAAATATCTTCCTTTATTTCTAAATTCTTCAAAAGTCTGACTAATTTTTGAATATCTTCGCTAAGTTTACATATATCTGACGATGCTTTATATGATGATGTGTGCATTTTTGATTCACGTCTCCTTGAAAACAGCATTTATGGTAATCTTTCCAAGTGTAAGGTTTTTCACCTGTATAGATTTTTGTATGTTCTATTAAATTCCATTTACTTAAGAAGTGTTTGTAACAAATAGAGCACATCTGTAATAGAAATAAATGGACACAGTTAGGATTCTCTTCAATAATATAGGTAAAAAGCACTTGTTAAAGTGTAGGTAGTAAGACAAATCATTTTGTATTTACTCTAATTACGTTTCATATACGAATTCTAGTATTTCTCATATAAGTACTCACATATTTGTTATTCGTTAACGCTACATGTGCTAGGGATGAATCATTCGGATCATTAATTTCTGAAGTTTGCTGCTGTTTTGGTTCATCTTGTTGAAACATCTGTATAATGAAAGAAATATATATTTAGTAAAGGTTTAATGTATAAATAATCGCTTATTTATTTATTTTTATTAAATACATGTATATTGCAATCAATTTCGTGTACATTTAATATAAATTAAATTTTCTTCATTTATTCATATGATAGTAATTTCTCTGAGGGGTACATATCTGATAATTTTTAGAAAAGTGTGAAACACAAATTATTCTATGATAATAAGCATTGTGGTAAAATTCACATAGCTTGGTTTCGGAAATAGGTTATTTGAAATATGAAATGTTAAAATTAAAGATTGTATTCGTACATGCTATGTATAATCAAAAACTATAAATATATTATTATTTTAAAAAAAACTCGATGGACGATAATTCAGATGCAAGATGAAATCATTAAGATCAAGTGCAAGATGAAACATATAATTTGATTAATACTATGGAAGTGCTAACTCAAGATAAACCATGTATACTATATATCATTAAAACTATAAAGATAGTATTTATATTTTAAGCAACTTGATGCACGATAATACAGAAGTGCGAGATGAAACATCTGATGAATTGATTAAAAATATGAGTAGATTAGTTTTAATACATTAGATGATTATAGCAGTAAGAAATTTCGTGTAGGAGCAATGCGTACATGATGAAAATCGAATGGACTTCAACTCCTGATCCAAGTTAGTATTTATCTCACGTGTGTAATGTGGAAATATAAAAGGTGAAGAATCAAGTTTGATGTAAATAAATATTGTGGTATTGGTTTAAAAACTAAAAAAGTATTGAATTTTACTGAATTAGAAAGCATAAAATTTGATTAAATAATGTTTTATGTAAAATATTAAGTTTAAATGTGATAAAATTATGAAAATCAGTTTGTAAACTCTCATTTTTATAAGTACTACTATGAAAATATTCTTTTAATATAGAATTTCTGCTTATTGATGAGACTAAAAAATTATTTTTTTGTTAATTTTGAATATTTATTGAGTGTATGTAATAGTAGGATTAAAATCTTACAAATTCGGTGTTAAATTTTTCAAGAAATTGTGGTTTGTAATCCAGAAAAAGGTGTGATTTTAATAAATTTGTAAATATGTTCATTATTTTTTTTTTTTTTTTAGTTATTTCTCTAACTTGTCATTCATTTGTTAATTTTTGTAATTTTTGTAGAAAAAATTATTTGAATTTTCGGTAATCTGTACTATTTTTTTGTCCAACAGTTGATTTTTTTGATTATTAGTATTCTTATTCAGCAGTAATTTCACGTATGAAATTATTAAATATTAAATATCTATTAATTTTCTTTACTGTTTCATATGATAGTAATATTTCTGAGGAACAGGTATGTAATAACTACTAGAATTTGATTGACTTGATTTTCTGATAAACGTTTGAAAAGAGTTGTAAGTATGTAATGATGCAATATCTATATACTATCGAAAGTCGAGATTGAAGTAGATAAGTATTGGATTAATAGTCAATTCTTTGTTGAATTTCAAGAAATTGTGTGAGAACATGGTTTTTTACATTAAGTTTATGTAATTTCAGTTACAGTTTTTCGACAATCAACCTAAAAATGGATAATTATCATAGTTAAAAGTTATGATGAAAAGATGTAAGCAATATTAATGTTAAAAAGTTCGTTTAATGTTTGCTCTTATGTTGTGAAAATTTCGAATAGTTTGATTTGAAATAGGAAATGTTTGTAAAAATTAAACTTTGTATTCGTGTATGTTTTGCATTATTAAATTTGTAAAGATAATATTCATATTTGGAAAATGTTGTCGGGTGTTTTAATAATTTTTTGATAAGTAGATAAAAACAGATGTTAAAATTCTGTGCTATTAAAATATATAGGATCAAGAATAAAGTTTGATGAAAATAAGTATTGTAAAAATTCAGAAATTTTGAAGTGTAAGATGAATCATGTCCTAATTTGATTAATTATATGGGTAGAGTAGTTTTAATATGTCAAGTGTCTAAAGCAGCAAGAAACGATTTTTTAGGTTTTCTAGAATAATAATAATAATAATAATAATAAAAGTATACTTTTGTTGTAAGATTTCGAATGCAGTCAAGACGTGAAAAATATAAGTATGAACCTTTGTAAAGACATTCAAACTTTTTAAAAAGTTTAAGTTTAGTAATATACTGTAACAATATATGTAAGCAAATGTATTTCAAAGTTGAAAATTTGTGTAAAAAATTGTCTTTTCTTGAAAATTGATATTTATTTTTGTTTAATTAATGATACTTATTACATTTTTGTTGTTAAAAACTAAAATATACGTTTAATTCTTCTGTTAAAATTGATATATCCGTGTTGGAGGTGAGAAAAAATAGTGTAAAACTAATAAAATTTGTTTAAATTCGTCTTTTTATTCTTAAAATTAATATTTTCTATTGTTTAGAATACGTAATAATAACTTTTGAGGAATGTATAACCGGAAAATGTTAAAAAATCTTAGAAAATTGGTATTAAAAATATTAAATACAGTTGCTTCAATGATATCTTTTCGATATGTAAAGTGATTGTAACATTTAGAAATGTACTTCTGAAGAATGTATAATCGGAAAATGTTAGAAAATCTTAGAAAATTGGTGTTAAAAATATTAAATACAGTTGCTTCAATGATTTCAAAAACAAACTCTGTTAAAAAATTCTGTATGATTTCAAGTGAAAATAATCTGAACCTGAATACATGGTATTTAAAATACAAAATTCACGATTGTGAACTAATGTTGAAAACATGGGTAACATTAAATATACAGCTAATATTTAATTATAGATTAGAAAATTCTTAAATTGTATCCATATTTATTAAATATAGTACTGAATACAGTGAATAAGTGAAATATGTGAATAAGTATTGATATTTCTATGTTGCTTTTGAAAATACTAGTGTAAAATTATTCAAATTCGTCTTTTCTTTAAAATTGATATTTATTTTTGTTGAATTAATGATACTTGTTAAGTTTTTGTTGTTAAAATTAAAATATACGTTTAATTCTTCTGTTAGAAATCTATATTTCCAAGTTGTTGTTCAAAAGACTATTGTAAAACTAATCAAATTCGCTTAAATTCACCTTTTCACCTTAAAAAATAATATTTTTATTATTTTGTTTAATTAATTATACTGATTATGTCTTCCAAAATTCAAATTTTGGGATATTGCGGTAACTGTTATGAAATTGGAGTGTATAAAATGTCTGTTTTTTTCTCCCAGACTTCTAAATATACAAGAATGAGAGGTCATTGCATTGTCCATTTCCCTACCTAAGGTAAAAAATTGGGGGAGATGGGGGTGAAAAGGTATGGTGAGGGACTTCGGAGGAATAACTTTTGGTTTCAATATGACGTCACAAGAATCAGGTGTTGTTTTCATATTTGCGTGTGCGTTGAATATTTACTGAAATGTGTTCGTTTATGCATTAAAATTCTACTTAGTTAGTAGGGGAAGATGGGGATACTTGAGCCATTTTTTGAATTTTAATTTTTTTAAATTTTTTATATTTTTTTAGAATAAAATAAAATATTGAAAATGAAAATTTGATATTTTTCCTTCAACTAAAAACCACTTTCAATAAATTTTGAACTATTTTCTATGTATAATAAATGTTTATTTTTTGTTTTACATCATGGCTCAAGTATCCCCATGGCGGGGATACTTGAGCCATAGTGAAGGGATACTTGAGCCACTACGGAAAAATACCTACAAAAGTAATTTTTTTCGCTTTATTTTTGCACAAACATTTTACAGAATGATAAATTATGAAACGCAAAGTCTTTCAAAACCAATTGAGAAAACAAAGCTAGTAATACGATCATTTTTTGTCGTTAAAACTGGTTGTCGAAGGATAATTTGCACTTGAGTTATAACGACGGAATCCTCATCGTAATAGAAACATCCTCAGTTCAGAGCCATTTAAATTTGGAATCTGCAATTCTTCGGGCAAATTTCATTTTCAAAATATTAAGCACTTATCCAACAAATATTTTTACAGTTTTCTTTCTGGCATATTTTATTAGTAACCAACCATCAATAGAAGGTTTTCTTTCACATCATCACCATCATTGACAGAATTTTCCTCTAATGATATTGTCGAACTCATGCTTTTAGTTTAGTAGCTGTCGGAATTTAAGCCAGATGTATCATTCTACTATTTCAAACACTTTTTTGATTTCACAGGAAAAGATTTTGTCTTCCTCTTTGGCTCCATGTAGGTAAGTTTGAACTGGGATTTTTGTTGCTTTTCTTGTTTTTGTGCGCTCTTTTTACCAATTTTTCTTCAATTTTCTTAGTTAAAAAAAGTTACAGCAACAGAGGTTACGATTTCAATATAAAATACTAATCTTAATATGTTATATTAAAAAATAAATATTTTAATATGTTGGACCTAACTAATTAAAGTATTAGAGATTATAGCCTGTAAAACCATTTTAAAAAGTTATTTTCATTTAATGAAAGTTAAATTGAAAACTATGTTTACATTTATCTAGACAGGCTATTTTGTTAGTCAAATCGAAAAATAAAATAGACATTTTCATTGATAAAATATACATTTTTAAACATTTTTAGGTCGTTATTTTTTTAAGAAAAAAAAAATAAAATGAAAAATTATTCTCCCTTTTCTCCAGAAAAATATCTATTAGTGAATATAAGGATGGTATTTTATTTTTTGTTTTTTTCACCCATGTTTAATTTCTAGTGGGGATGGTTAAGACATGGCTCAAGTATCCCCACTCTTATTGGCTCAAGTATCCCCACTATCACTATTTTTGTTTCCCAGAGTTTTACTAAATAAAGCATGCAGCAATTAGAACTATTTTAGACTCAAAATACAATTGAAATTATGCTTATTGAATGTATGTATATAGTTGCAACTTTAAACAAAACTTTGATTACAAAAAAACAAAAAAACCATGCACCCAAATATTTACTTCAGATAGGGAAAAGACAACTATTAATCACTATACTTTCAAAATGGTACCAAGATGTGTGATTTCTTTTTTACATGTTCAGAACTATAAATATGTTATCATATTGACAGTTTTAGAAAGAAAAATTAACCAACTGTAGAGATAATAGGGGTGGCTCAAGTATCCCCTATGCTCAAGTATCCCCACTCTCCCCTATATAAAAGTATGATGAAATTTCCATTTAGAGTAAAAGTTAACCAAATTCGTTTAATTCGTCTTTTTTCGTTAAAAAATCATTAGTTTCCTTTGTTAATTGTTCAATTATCGAAATTCTTTGAGGTAACGACTGTTCAAAAACTAAAAAATATGTTTAAATTTCTATTTTAAGTTGTGTATTCTGATTTTATATTAAAAAATAAATAAAAAATATGAAGAAATCAGTTAAAAATTTAATATTTTCTGTTTTGCTTAATTAATAATGTTCATGAAGGAAATGGTTGTTCAAAACTGGAATGCATGCTTAAATTTCTTTCTATCAAATTGATATTCTGAAGTTTGAGATGAAAAATTCGTAAGAAATCAGTCTTTTTCTATAAAACTTGATATTTTCCATTGTTTTTTACTTAATTAACGATACTCATTAAGATTATAGCTGTTGAAAAACTAGAATGCATGTTTAACTTTCAACTTGTAAGTCGATACACTGATGTTGCAGTTGATAAAAATCGTAAGAAATCAGTCTTTTTCTATAAAATCGATATTTTCCATTGTTTTTTACTTAATTATGAATGCTCATTAAGGTTATAGCTGTTGAAAAACTGAAATGTATGTTTAAGTTTTCTCTCTTAAGTTGATAAAAATCGTTAGAAATCAGTCTTTTTCCATAAAACTTGATATTTTCCATTGTTTTTTTTACTTAATTAACGATACTCATTAAGGCTATAGCTGTTGAAAAACTAGGATACATGTTTAACTTCCAACTTTTAAGTCGTTACATTGATCATATAGTTGATAAAAATCGTAAGAAATCAGTCTTTTTCTATAAAACTGGATATTTTCTATTGTTTTTACTTAATTAATACTACTCATTAAGATGTCTATGAAGCAAAATTCAAATATATGTTTAACTTTCTTGAGTTAAATTGATAATCTCATCTTGTAGTTGAAGAAATCTAAATAAAATGGTTAAAAACTGAAATTTTAATTGTTTCGCTTAATTAATAATACTCATTAAAATTACGGTTGTTTAAAATTCAAATACAAATTTAATCTTCATCTTATAGTATGATTCAATGTTGAGATGTGATTGATAATATTTTTAATTAGGGAAGGTTGTTCACCTATCCTGTTAGAATAGAATGTTCCTTTTTTCCACTAGGGGGCGCAGGAGGGCGGCGGTGAGATGGTGGGAGCAGGAGGGACCGCAGGCGGGGCAGCCGGAGGAGGCCCGGGGCAGCTGGAGGAGCAGGTGGGGCAGCCGGAGGAGCAGGTGGGGCAGCCGGAGGAGCAGGTGGGGCAGCCGGAGGAGCAGGTGGGGCAGCCGGAGGAGCAGGCGGGGCGGCCCCACAGCCCCACCTGCGCTTGAGCCCGTACTGTTGTTTTCCTACTACTGCCAATGAAAATGCTCCATAACACAGTAAAGCAATAGTTTCCTATAAAAGCGGTGGAGTACGTTTTTAATAAGTCCGTAATAAATACGGATTAAGAAAAAAAAGAAGCATGGTTTTTGTATCAAACTTTACTCTTGCATAAAAAAAGTTCCTGTTTTTGGCAAAAATAATGGATATTTGAATGAAAAATCTATTCTTTGAAAGGATTTATTATTTTATTCACTTTAGTAAAAAACTGATTTTTTTTTTTTTTTTTTTGAAAACCACCGTAGAATTTTGGTATAGAAAAACCTGTTTAAAAATTTTTTTTAATTTGTAATACCAGAGTATTAGAGTATGTAGCATTTTTTAATTTCAATACAAATAAGATTTTGTTTTCCATTTATAAAATACAAAACAAGTTGTGCAGTATCCCTATGGAATATGGAAAAATAGAAGGACTAGTGAAAAATGCTCCAAGGAGCAGTGAAAAAGCAGAATATGATTTTAATTGAGCATTAAAAAGTAATGGACAAGTGCTTCTGTTAATTACTGAGCATGAGGAAGGATAAGGGATCCCTTCTTGGCTACAACTCACTTCAATGCCAACTTTGAAAAAATCATATTTGCGCTTTTTCCGTGAAAACAAATCAGTCGCAGTTACTATAAAAATGTATAGTGTAAAGACGTAACCAGTAAAGATGCAGCTTAATTAGACAAAAATGTAAAGGAAGGCGACATAATGCCAGATACCTAGTTCCTGCAGGTATCACATTCATGCACTGCCACCAAGCATACCCTAAGTGTATAATTGCACAGAAAATTGATTTGTAGTATAGTGCAGAGTGAACAGTGCAGTTAACATCAGAGATGTAGTACAGGCTATACGCCGTACACCTTCTGGACTTTTTAATAGAACACCATATACCCTCTGTTTTTCAAGAAAGCTTATAGTATACACATTCTAGAATATCCCTCTGCTTAGAGCATATATCTTATGTTATTTTTATGACTACACCCCTGGTTAACATCTAAAGCACGGTGGAAAATTCTACTAAAGAACCACAAATTTCTTTTGTATGGAAAAAGCGCAAATATGATTTTTTCAAAGTTGGCATTGAAGTGAGTTGTAGCCAAGAAGGGATCCCTTATCCTTCCTCATGCTCAGTAATTAACAGAAGCACTTGTCCATTACTTTTTAATGCTCAATTAAAATCATATTCTGCTTTTTCACTGCTCCTTGGAGCATTTTTCACTAGTCCATAATATGAATAAGCAGTTGCAGACCTTTCAGATCTTGTGTAACACGACTGGTGTTGTAAAGAAATTAAAAATGTGTTCCCCCCTGGGGAGCAGAGTGGGGGATACCACACAAGACATCCATTATATGATTAAGCAGTTGCAAACCTCTCAAATGATGTATCAAACGACTGGTGTTGTAAAGAAATTAAAAATTTGGCGAAATATTACAGTTATCGCCAAGTTGGCGTCACTTTTGACAACTAATTTTGGTCGCCAAATTTGGCGATATATCGCCAAGTTGGCGACAAACTTGGCGATTGTTGGCGATGGTAACCTTTCCTCTCTTTATGGTAACCCATACGGCGATGCATAGACGGAGCCCTTTCCTGATTGGTCTATTCGGCTCATGGAAGGAGTGGACAACCCGGATTCGTTAGTTCCGGAAATCTTCCACATCAGCATCATTCCAGGAGTCATTCCTTTTACGGCTAGTTTTTTTTTACTATAGAAGGATATAGTTTACACAGATTTCATGCGGATTTGAAAAAACTAAAATATTTCTCAATTTCTTATAAATGCAAAAAAATGATTTAGAAATGTTGTTAAATTAGCCTTTTACGATAATATTTAGGACTTGACAGCCGCAGAAATGTCGTCATGAGGGAGCAATTAGCAGTCGGGTCCGGAAATTTAGTTTAAAATGCCGAATATCATGGAATTTTTTCTTAAATCTGCTTTTATTTAAAAATGGAAAACACTTTTTAATCACAAAGTTTCCGAATAAATACACTTGCAAATTTCTCGAGATTAAAAATGCTTTCACAAATCTGTGAGAAATTAGCTAATTTTGATTTGAGTAGACCTTTTACAGAATAAGAAAGATTCGTAATTTTGAGGGGGGAGGGGGAATCATTTAAGGTACATTGAATCTTTAAAGCAACTAGGGGGCTCCGCCCCCCTGCTCGCTACGCTCGCCAACCCCCCGCGTAATTGCTTCGCGATTCCAAGTTGTAGGCTACCCCTGCTTGCTGCGCTCGCCAATACCCCATGGAATCGCTTCGCGATTCCGTTCGGTATTGCTTTGCAATCCCGGTTTGAAACGCTTCGCGATACCTTATTTTCTATACACTCAATTTTGGAATCTTTTCTGATTGGTCTATTCGACTCATGGAAGGTGTGGTCCACCCGGACGCGTTATTTCCGGAAACCTTACACATCAGCGTCATTCCTGGAGATTTGTTTAAAGCTAGTTCTTTTTTTTTACTGTAGAAGGAGATTAAACGAGTGCATATAAATATAGTATTTCAATAATATTCGATTAAACAGGTAAGCATATAACTGTAACGTTTCAGTAATATTCGATTAAACGGGTGCATATAAATATAGTATTTCAATAATATTCTATTAAATGGGTAAGCATATAAATGTAACGTTTCAGTAATATTCGATTAAGCGGGTAAGCATATAAATGTAGTATTTTAATAATATTCGATTAAATGGAAAGCATGTAAATGTAGTATTTCAACAATATTCGATTAAACGGGAAAGCATATAAATGTAGTATTTCAATAATATTCGATTAAGCGGATAAGCATAAAACTGTAGTATTTCAATAATATTCGATTAAACGGTTATCATATAAATGTAGTATTTCAATATTATTCGATTAAGCGGGAGAAATATAAATATATTATTTCAATAATATTCAATTAAGCCGGTAAGCATATAAATGTAATATTTCAATAATATTCTATTAAACGAGTGAGCATATAAATGTAGTATTTCAATAATATTCGATTAAACGGTTAGCATATATATGTAATATTTCAGTAATATTCGATTAAGCGGGAAGCATATAAATGTAGTATTTCAATATTATTCCATTAAACGGGTAAGCATACAAATATAGTATTTCAATAATATCGATTAAAAGGATAAGCATATAAATGTTGTGTTTCAGCAATATTCGATTTAGCGAGTAAGCATATAAATGTATTATTTCATTAATATTAGATTAAACGAGTGCATATAAATATAGTATTTCAATAATATTCGATTAAGCGGGAGCATATAAATGTGGTATTTCAAAAATATTCGATTAAACGGATAAGCATATAAATGTAGTATTTCAATAATATTCTATTAAACAGGAAGCTTTTAAATGTAGTATTTCAATAATATTCAAATAAACGGGTAAGCATATAACTGTAGTATTTCAATAATATTCGATTAAACGGTTGGCTTACAAATGTAACGTTTCAGTAATATTCGATTAAGCGGGTAAGTATATAAATGTAGTATTTTAATAATATTCAATTAAATGAGTAAGCATGTAACACTCTGCTGCGGTATTGCTTTGCAATCCCGGTTGGAATCGCTTCGCGATGCATAGACTGAGCCCTTTCCTGATTGGTCTATTCGACTCATGGAAGGAGTGGTCCACCCGGAAACGTTATTTCCGGAAACCTTACACATCAGCATCATTCCAGGAATCATTCTTTTTAAGGCTAGTTTTTTTTTTTTTTTTTTTTTTTTTTTTTTTTGCTATAGAAGGATTTTAGATTATTTCGGAGTTCAAGGGGGAGGGGGGACGTCATGACCTCCGTAACCCGTTGGATCCGCCATTGATCCCCAGAGCTTGCGGATTTAGCAAAAAGTATTTATCAGTGATGTCTGCAATAGTATCAGCTGAAAGAATTTTTTCAAAATCAGGTTACATATTATCCTAAAGGTCCCCCTTATTAAAACAAAAAAGAATGGAAAAATAATTTTTTTAAATACAAATCAAAGAATTCTGAAATAAAATTGCGAGTGATGTAAACTGTTGTTTTTAAGACGTTAAAGTCTAAAATGAAGCACATTTCTTTTAAACTAGCCACCCTGTCGACCAGTTTGGTCTCCAGGTCTAAGATTTGGTCATTGACATTAAAAAAGCAGTAAAAAGCATTTAATGATCTTTACCCTTACATTAAACCAAAATACCATTCATTTAATGCCAATAAAAGCTCGCCAAAAAAAAAACCAGAACAGGATATAGAACTCTTCCCCATTTGTAAACCGTTCCAAAATTCATTTTTTGGTACTACTTTGTTATCCCGTCGAGCAAAAAACCATCTCTAAATTATAAGATTAAATGCCAATAATGGATGATCGTGAATGTCGCTTTCAATGACATAAAAAACAAATTTGACAAAATTGATAGAAGGCCGAAAGCTGTTCTTTACTTAATGTTCTAATCCTTCTTTCTGATTCCTCTTTCTCATGGAGTTCATTGTAAAGTGGCAATTGAAATGCATTTCCTGACGGTATTGGAAGACCAAAGGAGCACATGACAATCCATGTTGTTCAAGAGTTGACTTAATTTGATGAAATGCAAAATTAAAGGCACTATCTTCAGTATTGTTTCTTAAATAATGCGTTAGCAGTGGCCGCAGCCAAAGGGGTGGTTTTGGGGTTAAAACCCCTCCCAGAACTAAGAAAGATCGCTATAATTGCCGCTTATATGAATCAAAACCAAACTTAATATTTAAATGTTTTGACGCATTTCGGAATCCGCCTCTTTATTGAACCAGATTTCATTTAACAAAATGATTCAATTAAATGGCGAAAATTATACTTAAAATTGTGAAAGTGCTTATTACATGAATCAGTTAAGTAAAAATTGGTTATTTGAACTAAGTCACTTTTCTTAGACGCATTATGTTAAAAAAAATGATGATTTCCTGACACGCTTATGATCTTTGAGTTTAAGTATTATGCAGTGAATATTCTAATTAGTACTGATTCTATTAACCGGCGATTCAAATAACCAGATATCACTTTTATCAGAAACTCACCCCCCCCCCCCCCCCCAAGAACCGAATTCTGGCTGCGCCACTGTGCGTTAGTCAGACTACAAAAGCATAGGATAAAGGCAAATGTTTGCCGTATTTCCATCGTCATTTGGTAGGTTGAGGCTTCTCGTAAGCAAAAATCCCACTCATCACCTGAGTCCAGTAAGTGACTATAGAATGCGGCTTCCTTGAAAGTGTTGTAAATAGCATTATCAACAGTTCGTAGAAATTCAAAACTTGTAGCATCAGGAACATGAAGCAACAGCATTCGCAGGTAAAACCTTTCTTCATCTTTAACACTCACACTATACATTCTTTACATTGTGGATAATATCTTGTCCTTGTCTCTCGGTCATTTTTGCCAATCTTTCTTCTACACATAAATACTATATGGAATGTTAACATACAACAAAGCTCTTGACATGAACACATGTATTGTATTTAATGTCATTGAATGTGACATTCACGGTCATCCATTATTGGCATTTAATCTTATAGTTTGGCGATAATTTTTTGGTCGACGAGATAACTAAGTAGTACCAACACTTATTATACACGTACTATCAATAAACTACACTTAAATGTATTTTTTTAACTAATCTTATGTGCCTTTTTAAGCATCAAAATATTTTATCTGCAGAAAAATATCGTTTAAAAAAGACGCAAAATTATAAATAAAAGATATATATATTCATGCAAAATTATTATTTAAGCATCAAAATATTATATCTGCAGAAAAATATCGTTTAAAAAAGACGCAAAATTATAAATAAAAAATATATATATTCATGCAAAATTATTATATTTCCACCAATAGCATTAAAGTAATAAAAAAAGCAACCTTTACTGAAGACCGCAAAAATCATATAAAAATATTTAGCATTAAAAATAAATGAATAAATAAATAAACGCACCTCATTTGCACGGCTGCAACAAAATGTCGATTTTATGTTTCTCATGGTAACCCGGCGGTTGTTGTTTATTTATTAATTAGACACCCTGGCGACCAGTTTGGTCTCCAGGTCTTAGGATTTGGTCTTTGAATTTTTCTGTAAAAGGCCTTTAATGATGTTTACCTCTACACAGGGCCGTAGCTAAGGGGGCGCTATGGGCGGCGCAGCCCCTCCTAAAATATTTTGAGCCCCCCCCCTGGAAAAAGTTCCAAGGTCACTAAATGTTCCAAAAATTCAAATGAAATTCAGTTCAGAAATCTAATTTAGTTTTGAGACTCTTTCACAGTTTTGCAGAGTTACTAAACTGTATCTAAAATACGTGTTTCAACACTCCCTCATCCTATTGGTACATATGAAGCTAACAGGATGTTTAATTTTGCACCAGTTATACATTCAAAATTTTTATCATCATATATTTTTCTTAGCATAACATGAAGTTATTACAACAGTTTAATGAGAAACATAGTACCTACAATGTGAATGTGCACTAATGTATCTTTCTGCATTAGAGAGAGAACAAAAAAATATGAGCCCCCCCCCCCCTATATTCCCCTGAGCCACCCCTATCGTACACTTCTAGCTACGGCCCTGCCTCTACATTAAACCAAAATATCTTTCGTTTAATGGCAATCCTTTAATTGTATATTAAGTACTAGAGGACCCGACAGACGTTGTCCTGTCACCGACAGACGTTGTCCTGTCACCGACAGACATTGCCCTTCTTGGCACCGACTCCAGAAAATCAAATAAATGTACGTAAATATGGTAATACGCCCGATAAACACTACGCTCTTAATTTAATTACTTATTACAATTATGTAAGGAAATTATTTTTCACTCTTCAGTACTTTTTGAAGTCGGTTCAGTTTTTGATAAAAAAAGTTTATTTTTCTCTTTTTAGTTAAAAGTTAACGATTGTCTGAAGTCGGTTAATCAAAATTATAATACAAGTATTATTATTTTAAAGCATACACGTTTGTCAGGAGTGGGGTTCCAACACACGATCTCTTTCTTCAAGAAGTTGAGCTTAAATCTGGTGCCTTAGACCACTCGTACATTCCGTCCGCACTCTATTCATCGAACATATTCAACACTTTTAATTAGCGAAAAATAACTAAAAATTAGTTTTTTAGTTAAACTATCTACAAAAGTTGATTTTAAAGGATTTTTTTAAAAGTTCGTTCTTTTTTCTACTCATCGTAGGGGTGGAATTTTCGAAAATCTATTTTTAGTAGCACTCGACGTAATAAGAAGTATTTTTACCCCAATTTTCAAGATTTTTGGTTCGGTAGATTTTTTTGTGCTATGATTAATATGAAATCCCGATTTTCTTTAATATATATTGCACTTTTAATTAGCGAAAAATCACTAACTATTAGTTTTTGCCTAATTACTAAAAAAGTACTGAATCAATTTCGACGAAATGTGAATCTAAACCACTCTCGAATCTACTGGAACGCACACACAAATTTTCATCAAAATCGGTCCAGTCGTTTAGGAGGAGTTCAATTACATACACACGCACAGAAGATTTTTATATATAAAGATGAGCATTGAAAATTTCAGGTTTTTGCGCCAAAGACATCGCCAAATTAGGATAATGTGAATTATCTCACGAACTACTGGATTTAAACGAATTTGCTTAGTACCATTCGATTCAGAATGAAAAAAATGCACTAAAATATGTTATCAGTTGAAAAATATCTACAAAAGCCGATTTTTAAGGAATTTTTTAAAAGTTCGTTCTTTTTTCTACTCATCTTAGGGGTGGAATTTTCGAAAATACCTTTTTAGCGGCACTCGATGTTATAAGAAGTATTTTTTACCCCAATTTTCAAGATTTTTGGTTCGGTATATTTTTTTGTGCTGTGATTAATACGAAATCCAGACTTTCTTTTATATATAAAGATGATCATTGAAAATTTCAGGTTTTTGCCCCGAAGACATCGCCAAATTAGGAAAATGTGATTCTCTCACGAACTACTGGATTTAAACGAATTTGCTTAGTACCATTCGATTCAGAATGAAAAAAATGCACTAAAATATGTTATCAGTTGAAAACTATCTACAAAAGCCGATTTTTAAGGAATTTTTTAAAAGTTCGTTCTTTTTTCTACTCATCGTAGGGGTGGAATTTTCGAAAATCCATTTTTAGCGGCACTCGATGTAATAAGAAGTATTTTTACCCCAATTTTCAAGATTTTTGGTTCGGTAGATTTTTTTTGTGCTATGATTAATATGAAATCCCGATTTCCTTTAATATATATAGCACTTTTAATTAGCAAAAAATCACTAATTTTTAGTGTTTGCCTAATTACTAAAAAAGTACTGAATCAATTTCGACGAAATGTGAATCTAAACCATTCTCGAATCTACTGGAACGCACACACAAATTTTCATCAAAATCGGTCCAGTCGTTTAGGAGGAGTTCAATTACATACACACGCACAGAAGATTTTTATATATAAAGATTATGCGAGTTGGCTCACTTACATTTCATTTTGTCAAGAAAACGTTCTGAAAGTTCAGTTGTATAGTATTTCACCTAGCAGAATGAAACTGAAGTTTGATTGGATTACATTCGTGAATTATTTTTGCACGGTAAGATTGGAGGTTGGAGAACTTGCTGAATTAGTACCTCCATAAATTATTATTTTTTTCAATCATTGGAGAATAAACCCTTTTTTTTAACCATTTGAAAAATGGTTGTTGTTTTCGGGAGAATGGACCCGATGATGTTACCACTTTTGAATGATGTTACCACTTTTGAATGATGTGGTCACTTTTGAATTTAAATTAATTTCTTTACTTTTAGAAGAGTTTTTATTTGAATTTAAATTAAATTCTTTACTTTTAGAAGAATTTTTATTTGAATAGTAAATTAAAATGGTTAAAATCATTGTAATAAAGGAGAAAACTAACAAATTTAAAAATGGGTAGACGGAAATTAACAGATACGGAAAAAGCCGAAGCCAAAGAAATGAATGAACGTGAATATCGCATTCAATGATATTAAACACAGTCAACATGTATAAGTTGCTTATTAGTTTGGCGATTCGTATCATTTGGCGAAATTGGTCGACGGGATAACTGAGTAATACTGTATTTGGTTTGGCGCAAAAACGTCTTTCAATGCAGAAAATGATAAAATCAAAAGATTATTGAGCCGCTGAAAACCAATTACGTGTTGAAAGGCGATCACGAAAAAGGAAGCAATTTAATGCCGAACCGATTAATTGTAAAACATCATGTCGCCAGGGCGACCAATCCACTAGCCATGGCGTTTTACTATCGGTCGGTTCTAACCAGGAAAATTTGAGTGCCAATAGTGATTCTAACAAGCCGGAAAATGTTATAGCTATTACTCTTGATTTTCCACCACCTAAAAAGAAAACTAAAAAGCAATCGGCTTGGGAAAAACTGGGAAAAAACTTTTTTGATTCGATGTCTGATGGACCCATTCACAGATGCATGTGCTGCGATCGATTTTGGTTTAAAACCTCCATCACCAAAATTCTGCTCTGTAAAATCAAACAATATATGCCAAAGTCTTACAAGTATAACAGTATATGCCAAAGCTGTATTTTAATAATGATTACTTTTGCACCAACAATGTTAAATAGTTTGAAATGTTTCTTTCGTCGCCAACTTTTATGCTTGGCGACAATAGAGTGATATAACTTAAACGAACCGTACCTTCAAATTGCAGCATGTATAAAGTCATTTATAGCAGTGGCACGGATAATACACAATAAAACAACTGGTATTTAGCTTAAAATGATAGATGAATGTATCGAGTGAAACATTTTTCAAATGGTTGGGGTAATTTCTTAAATTACAATTTTTTTTTTAAATTTTGAAATAAATAAATAACGTGTTTTTTTTTTTTTTCAAGCGAACTCTATAAAAGTACAACTTTTATACAGCTTTATCCGGAAAAATAATTTTGATTAAAAATGACCGCTTGGCCTATGAAAAGCGAAGTGGTCATCACGACAAACTGTTGATGACAGCCAAATGCGCAACATAGCAAAAATCTGTACAATAATTTGGCGACTTTTCACCTGCGCTGGCTAACATGAAATTGGTTGCTCAGCATATAAAGGGGAAAGTAGTGTTAAAATTTTGCCATGCGGATTTTTTGACGATAGACGGCGAAACCTCTGCTAGCAGGCTGTCGATCAATGCTTCTGCAATGCTTTTCAATGGGAAAAATGGTCAATTTAAAAAAAAAATTTACAAAAAATCTGAATTTTTAGAAAGTTGTAGAAATGAAAATCTGGTTAATTGAAGTTTTCTTCACAACATACATATTTTTTTATAGGTATTTGGCGCTTCATTTTCGTTTTTAAGCCATTTAAAATACGAGATCATTCTGACAAAAATCAAAGGGCAGGCCATTTAAGGGGGTAGTAAGGTTAATTCGAGGGAAAAAAAAGCATATTTTCTATCATTTTTTGTAAGGATACAATTAATATTTATTTATTTGTATAATTATAGTATAATTATATGTCATTTAAAGAGTATTCTGTGAAATTTTCATTAAGAAATATTAAAAAATAAGCCGATGACAGCGAATCTTCGAAGACGTCCCCCAAAAAAAAGTTGATTCGCGGTGAACTCTGTAGCTCAAAATCTACTGAACCGATCTTTTTAAAATTTTACACACTCTTTCTTTATATAAATTACGAGATAACGCTGTCGAGTTTTTTTTATTTTTTTATTTTAACTTACTTTTAAAAAACAAAATATCAGATTTTTTTGATGAAAAATCAGCATTTTGACTTCCGAGCCTTGTAAAAAATTGAAAAATCAATAATAAAAAAAAAACTCGACTGCGTTCCCTGAGGAAACTTATCACCTAATTAAATTAATTTGGTTTTTTAATTTCAGTTGATCCAGTCATGAGTTATGCGGTTCACCACGAATCAACTTTTTTTTGGGACGTCTTCGAAGATTCGCTGTCATCGGCTCATTTTTTAATATTTCTTAATGAAAATTTCACAGAATACTCTTTAAATGACATATAATTATACTATAACTATACAAATAAATAAATATTAATTGTATCCTTACAAAAAATGATAGAAAATATGCTTTTTTCCCCTCGAATTAACCTTACTACCCCCTTAAAAACATTGAATATCGCAGATTAAAATGGCTGTTGGAAGTTAGTTGAATATCGCAAAGAAACAGACTTATGATTTTTAGAAATTAAGTATTAATCAAATATTTTGGAGTAAATTTTAATTTCGCGTATAGTTTTTATAACCTTAGACCATTTTAATAATCCATAACTTTGGATATTTATGCAATTAATGCATGTAGAATTAAAGCTAATTTTTATTTTAATTATTTGGAGCAACTGCTTATTCATATTATGGATGTCTTGTGTGTCATCCCCACTCTGCCCCCCCAGGGGGGCACATTTTTAATTTCTTTACAACACCAGTCATGTGACACATCATTTCACAGGTCTGCAACTGCTTATTCATATTATGGATGTCACCCCCAACTCTATGGATGTCACCCCCAACCAATTAAAAATGTGCCCCAAGGGGGCACATTTTTAGTTTCTTTACAACACCAGTCGTGTGACACATCATTTCAAAGGTCTGCAACTGCTTATTCATATTATGGATGTCTTGTGTGTCACCCCCCACTCTGCCCCCCAGGGGGGGCACATCTTTAATTTCTTTGCAACACCAGTCGTGTGACACATCATTTCAAAGGTTTGCAACTGCTTATTCATATTATGCATGTCTTGTGTGTCACCCCCCAGGAGGACACATTTAAGCTATTATATAGCTTTTATCGCGGGCTTTGAGCGCGGCGACCGTATCTAGAAATTCCGTAATAAAGAAAAAAACTCTAACACTCCGACTAACGTCGTTTCATTTCGGCAGACTTCTCATTTATTCAATAAAAGAAAAAAATTGTTTTTTTATCGGTCATCACTCTCAAAAAGTGTAACTTGAATTAATATCAAAGAAAAAGAAAAAACTTGAATTAATATCAAAGACAAAAAAAAAACTGTATAAATAAAAAATAAATATATAATTATAATTGCATAAGTTGATAAAAATGTTATGCAATAGCTTTACCGCGGCAGTCCCCGAGTGCTACACGTTTTTTTTTTTTTTTTTTTTTTTACTAAAATCTGTGCATTTGTTCTTGGGATACAGCTGTTGCATAAATCTTAAAAAATGCAACATAGGCAATTTACACCAAAAGCTAATCATCATCAATTTATATCAGGGGCTACCTAAATATAAATTTTCATTAAAATCCGTGCGTAGTTCTTGAGATACAGCTGTTGTGTAAACCGTAAAAAATGCAGCATAACAGCGCCACCTGTTGAGTGATTTACACCAAAAACTGATCAGCATCAATTTATATCAGGGACTACCTAAAACTAAATTTTTATTGGAATCCGTGCGCTAGTTCTTGAGATTCAGCTGTTGCGTAAATCATAAAAAATGAAGGATAGCAGTGACACCTGTTGAGCGATTTACGCCAAAAACTAATCAGCAATAATTTATATAAGGGTCTTACCTAAATATCAATTTTTATTAAATTCCGTGAATTTTTTCTTGAGATAGGGAACCCACAAAATGTCTGTCACAGACAGATATTTTATAAAAGCATGTTTTGTGAAATCTCTGACCCCTAAAACCAGAATTCGAAAATTTATACGAATCCAATACTTTCTTCTTGTAGAGATAGAAGGGAAAAAAACTGGTGCTGGTAGAAAAAATTTGATGCTGCTCCCTCAATCTGATCGGACGGGGCGATCCCCCTCCCTCTTGCCTTTCACATGAGCCTGAATGTCCGGATGGAAAAGATGGGGATTTAAAAGTAAAAATTCCTGAATGAGCTAAGAACAATTTTGATTAATAGATTTATTTTTACTGCACAGTCACAAATAAAAGATAGAAGGAAAGTTAAAAAAAATATATAAATACGTGTGGCACTCCGGGAACTGCCGCGGTAAAGCTATTGCATAGCATTTTTTATCAACTTATGCAACTATAATTACTTATTTATTTATTACTAGCTGACCCGCCCGGCGTTGCCCGGGTCCGTATTAACAATATTAAACGAACTTGAAATTTGTATGATTTTATCATTAACTGGAAGCATGCAGAAATGCATTGTCTGAAATACGTCGCAGCTGACTTTGTGAAAAATCGGTTTTAAAAACAACAACTAATATTAAGATCTAAAAATACTTAAAATGAGCAAGGAGAAACACGGGAGGGAACATGTATCCAACGATTGCGTTAGTTTCGTGTTAAAGTGTTGATATTTACCCGTAAAAATCACTGTTAAAACACGTAACTAATTATTTTTTTCGCATAGAAATCCCAAGTGAAATATTTTGAATTTCAAACTAATTATATTACTCTTAAATCCGACTATACCGTGAATGAAATCGATACGCGATGATAAAAGATTGGTATATAGTATTATAATTTCAGAGCCATTTAACAAAAGTGTATATTTTTATCAAAGCATGCGTAATGTTGACTCTGTGGACAAATTCCTAACCGTAAATTTTTGTACCATAACCATAATCTGTCTGCGACTTAACATTACCCTACCGTAACTTAAATATAACATAAATGTAACCTAGCCGTCACTTTGAAATATCAATATAGAAGCATCATTTAAGATTTTGCTTGAAAAGTTAACATTCTTTCGTTAATGTCTTAAAATCGTCTGCACTCTGAAATCTAGATTTTAGACTAATATTTGTTATTTAAGTTTTCGCGCATGATTTTAAAAGAATGTTTTCATAATTATATTTTATATATTGACATAGAGTTATTAATATATTGTTAAATTAAAAACATTTTTTCATCTACGTTATAAAGTATTAAAAAGTTCTGAAAAAAAAAAAAGAAAACTTTTAGTAATACAATTTTTAGTTCAAATCAAATGTTTTCAATATTTTATTTAATTTTATTTTTACATTTAATTTTTTCGAATATATCAATTCCAATTATTTTAAAAGCAAACATTTTTTAAAAATAAATGATATAATAGAAAAAAGACCATTTTAAAAAATTACTATTACTTCGTAAAATACGCTTCAGCTGTAATTCATTCCTTTCAATTCGTCTTAATACAAAATCCCTTCCACATGCTTTTGTTTGGGACATTAAAATTTGAGCGATAAATGGTTTAATATTGCGACCCTTTTTCGGTTTACTTCACCACCACCTATCTTTTTCCTCCATGGTTTACAACCGCTGTGATAAAAAATCATCATTTAAACTGACAGTTTGCCAGTCTATGAATTTTAAAGGTCTGTTCCAGCTTTTTTAATTATTTATGCGAAAATTTTATGCAACCAACCAACCATAACTAAATGAAGGGAAAAAAAGAAGAAAAAAGGCGATTTTTTATAAGAGTGATCTTTGGAATTTAATTAATTACTCAGTTAATAAATAGAATTTCGAAATTCTAAAGCTCAGGTGCATCAGGAGAGATATTGGGCTACTCTCATAAAAATTTTGAGCTTCGTACGTCCCATAGATTTTGCTAGCCATCGCAGACACACACACACACACACACACACACACACACACACACACACACACACACACGCAGACAGAGCGATTTGTTATTTTATTAGTATAGATTTATGCAGTTTTTTTTTTATATTAATTCAAGTTTTTTCTTTTTCTTTGATATTAATTTACTATTATTTATACTTTATAATATTTATTTTGCTATTATTATCCTTATTTAATATTACACTTTTTGAGCGTGATGACCTATAAGAAAAATATTTTTTTTCTATTAATGAATAAATGAGAAGTCTACCGAAATGCCGAAATTTGCTGAAATGAAATGAAGTTAGCCGGAGTGTTAGTTTTTTTTCTCATTACGCAATTTCTAGATTCGGTCGCCGCGCTCAAAGCTCGCGATAAAAGCTATGCAACAGCTTAAATGTGCCCCCTTTGGGGGGATGTAACACAAGACATGCATAATATGAATAAATAGTTGCAGACCTTTCAAATGATGTGTCACACGACTGGTGTTGTAAAGAAATTAAAAATGTGCCCCCCTGGGGGGCAGAGTGGGGGGGGGTGACACACAAGACATCCATAATATGAATAAGCAGTTGCAGACCTTTGAAATGATGTGTCAGACGACTGGTGTTATAAAGAAATTAAAAATGTGCCCCCCCTGGGGGGCAGAGTGGGGGGTGACACACAAGACATCCATAATATGAATAAGCAGTTACAGACCTTTCAAATGATGTGTCACACGACTGGTGTTATAAAGAAATTAAAAATGTGCCCCCCCTGTGGGGGCAGAGTGGGGGGTGACACACAAGACATCCATAATATGAATAAGCAGTTGCTCCAAATAATTAAAATAAAAATTAGCTTTAATTCTACATGCATTAATTGCATAAATATCCAAAGTTATGGATTATTAAAATGGTCTAAGGTTAAAAAACTATACGCGAAATTAAAATTTACTCCAAAATATTTGATTAATACTTAATTTCTAAAAATCATAAGTCTGTTTCTTTGCGATATTCACCTAATTTACAACAGTCATTTTAATCCGCGATATTCATTGTTTTTAAATGGCCTGCCCTTTGATTTTTGTCAGAATGATCTCGTATTTTAAAGAGCTTAAAAACGAAAATCAAGCGCCAAATACCTATAAAAAATATGTATGTTGTGAAGAAAACTACAATTAACCAGATTTTCATTTTTACAACCTTCTAAAAATTCAGATTTTTCGTTAAAAATTTTTTTAAAATGACCATTTTTTCCATTGAAAAGCATTGCAGTTGCTAAAAAACCAGCCTACTACCTATCACAGCCCCCTCATTATTTACCAAAATTTCACTTTGTATTTTCGAAGAGTCATGCGCATTAAGTTTCCCCTCCTGTGTCTTACTCCGTGATATAAAGATTGAAGTGGGTAAGCCCGGAAGTGTTGATGACAGTCACATGACTTAGGCTTTTATTATGTAGATGATAATAAGCTGTTTATTTACTTTATTTTTTTAAAGGCTGTAAATAGTTTTGTTCTTTAATTTTTAAGTAAGCTTTTTTTATTTATTAGCCTCCGATGCTATTTCTTTCAGACAAGCTAAAAAATGTCGTGTCATCAGCCCTGAATTTTCTAATCAACCGATTTTGATAATTATTTTTTTCAATGAAAGCTATTTATTTGTAGTTGTGCCCATTTTAGCTAGTTTTTCATTTATTTCCATTTTTATATTTTATTTTTAATTTTAAATGCTTTTTACGGTATTTCTTCAAAATGGTGGTAACTCAGTTTAGCTTTTCTCTCGATAATAAAAATTTATTTTCCAAAATGATTGCGTATAATTATGCACTAATTGATGTAAAAAAATATATATATTTACTGAGAAATAATATTAATAATGTAAATAAAAAAACAGAAAATACTTTATGATAAAAATTAATGTCTAAAGTAAAATAAGAAAATTTTCAAATGAGGAAAATGATGTTATTCAGCAACCAGATAAATGGGAATTACAATATTATTACGGATGCTTTTTTCAATTAGTAATAACAGTAACTTTTAAAAAACATTTGAAGAGAAAATGACGTCACTATTTAACCCCTTCGCGACGGGAGCCTTTTACGAAATTTTTAATGTTTTGCCTTCGGTTTTAAAAAGAAGAAATTTGTTCCTTTTTGAATCAAGAAAATGCTCCGATTAAATAAGCCAAATTTCACAGTATAATTTTACTGGTGGGGATAAACGATAATTCTTAAGCCTTTTTGCGGCACGTATACGTGTCGCTCGTCCGCAAGGAGTTAAAACATCTCATTTTTACTCATAACAATAATATTAGGTACTACTCTGTTATCCAGTCGACCAATTTCGCCAAATTATACAAATCGCCAAACTAATAGCCAAATTATACATATTGACATAATTTTTATTTTAAATAACGAAAAAACAAATAATTAGTAGAATATTAATAAAAATATTAATAAAAAGTCGAAATAAAAATCACTTAATGACATTTTAAACACATGAATCGTATTTAATGTCATTGAATGTGACATTCACGATCATCCATTATTGACATTTAATCTTATAGTTTGGCGATAATTTTTTGGTCGACGGGATAACCTGATAGTACTCGATATTGCATTTCAATATTTCTTTTTATTATGGACACTGAGATTGAGATTTTACTTTCAGATGACTTCAGTTAGTGAAAATAATGTCATAATAAAAATAAAATTAGTTTTTTTTTTTTTTTTTTTTTTTTTTTTTTAATAAAACTATTTTTTGTGAGTGCATATAAAATAAAATTTCTGGATTTCGCTGGCACTCAGATTACAATTTTAACTGAAGATGTGCGAATATTTGCATGCAAAATTGTAACTGGAAGCTTGACATTTAGTTTGTAAATATATTTATTATACATTGATTCAATAATGTAATTACTTTTGCTTTTTTTAAACCAAATCGATCGGGTCTTTTAAACATTTCATTCGTCGAATTCAACGGGATTCCACTCGTTTTATTGTTAAATTGCATTTCCTTTTACTCAGAGTCTATAAAAAAGCGTTTAAACTAAAGAAAAAATCCGTTTTTGATTAATCTAGTCAATGAAAAAGTAGCACTTCAAATTGTATCTCTTTATTATTCGGCAATTCCAATGTCTCAGAGAGAAATTGCTATTCAATTTGGTATTTTACGCCGTTCTGTTTGCTATTATATTGATAAACGCAAGAAAAATGAATTTAGTTCATTGCAATCTAAACAGGGTCGCCCTTCTAAAAAACCTCTATCGATTTTTTTTTTTTTTTTTTTTTTTTTAATCGGAGCCGAAATTGAATTCTGCAATGGCAGAATCTACATTCAACTTGTTATAATTTCCTTTTTTAAAACTAGGGGGGCGCCGCCCCCCTGCTCGCTATGCTCGCCAACCCCCCGCATAATCGCTTCGCGATTCCAAATTATTGGCTACCCCTGCTTGCTGCGCTCGCCAATACCCCATGGTATGAATAAGCAGTTGCAGACCTTTCAACTGATGTGTCACACGACTGGTGTTGTAAAGAAATTAAAAATGTGCCCTTCTGGGGGGCAGAGTGAGAGGCTACACAAAAGACATCCATAATATGAATAAGCAGCTGCAGACCTCTCAAATGATATGTCACACGACTGGTGTTGTAAAAAATTGAAAATGTGCCCCTCTGGGGGGGCAGAGTGGGAGTGACACACAAGACATCCATAAAATGAATAAACAGTTGCAGACCTTTCAAATGATGTGTCACACAACTGGTGTTGTAAAGAAATTAAAAATGTGACCCGCCCCTGGGGAGAGCAGAGAGTGGGGGTGACACACAAGACATTCATAATATGAATAAGCAGTTGCAGACTTTTCAAATCTTGTGTAACACGACTGGTGTTGTAAAGAAATTAAAAATGTGTCCCCCCGGGGAGCAGAGTGGGGGATAACACACAAGACATCCATTATATGAATAAGCAGTTGCAAACCTCTCAAATGATGTATAAAACGACTGGTGTTGTAAAGAAATTAAAAATGTGGCGAAATATTACAGTTATCGCCAAGTTGGCGTCACTTTTGACAACTAATTTTGGTCGCCAAATTTGGCGATATATCGCCAAGTTGGCGAAAAACTTGGCGATTGTTGGTGATGGTAACCTTTCCTCTCTTTATGGTAACCCATACGGCGATGCATAGACGGAGCCCTTTCCTGATTGGTCTATTCGGCTCATGGAAGGAATGGACAACCCGGATTCGTTAGTTCCGGAAATCTTCCACATCAGCATCATTCCAGGAGTCATTCCTTTTAAGGCTAGTTTTTTTTTACTATAGAAGGATAATAGAAAACTAGTCGTTGGAGGCCACCGTAATACTTACCCATAATTTATATGCATATGAAAATAAAATATGTGAAAACTATTTATACAATGTATTTCAATTCCAAAACTAAATTTAAATGTTGTTAATACACATAGTAATACTCTATTAATGAATTGCTGATGCACCAATTTCAACAAATTATATAAAACGCCAAACTACTCAAGAAGTACCAAACTACGTAAAAGAAACATCCTTATAACTGCAAAAATAATAATCATATTAACTAACAGTTTGCTGCGTCAGATTAAGCGTCTCATTTTCAATTAAAATATACCTCTGAATTGAAATTTGAATGAAATACAGGATCATGAAAAATCGAAGAATGTGGAAAACAGGATTACAAATATCTCGACAACTAATAATCCGATCGACTTCGTTCTTTATGCAAAATTTGTGTTTTTTTATTGCCTTTTACATGCATTCCTTAAAATAAAAAAATTCGAAAATTTTTATATACCTTTCATCAGAACGAATTTTTCGAGAATCCGGAAAAAATAGTTCCGGATAATCGAGGTTGCTCATATTCAATAGGCTTCGTCCCATTCTTACATATTACGTACGTATTCTTACATATTAGTTTTTATTTTATATAAGTACATACAAAATTTCAAGTCTCTACCTCAATTTGTTCGTGAGATAGAGCGTTTACAGACAGACAGACAGACGGACGGCAATTTTTTTTTCTAAAAATATGTTTTTCGAAATCTCCAGTGTCTAAAACGTGTAAATCGGTCAAAAAATTTTTTTGATTTTCAAAACGTTTGCAAGACTTACCCTATACTACGTATGATGGGTAAGTAATAATTTAAAAATATAAATATAACGCATTTAAAAACGAAATTTTCGCTGAATTGGTGTCAAAAAAAAAAAAAAAAAAAATCGCCAATGTGGTGCTCATTTGTCATCTGTGACTAGAATTCTGTATAGAATTATTATATAGATGATGATGTTTTGAAAATTTTCAAGCAATGTTAAATATTTGCATTTAAATATTTACAAATTTGCTGTCAGTGCATTCTTTTTCTATAATATTTTTCCTTTGTACGCATATTTATGTCTTGCATTTGAAAAATTATTTTTAGGATAAAAACAAATTTTTAGGTTGCTTTTAAAAATGTTTTAAAGATAAAGTTTACTTATTTATTTAGCTGCTTGTAAAAATATTTTTGTTGGTATGTTTTTAAATTTCCTATTTAAGAAAAAAAAAGAATTTTTAACCCCTTTGCAACGGGAGCCTTTTATGAAATTTTTAATGTTTTGACACCTGTTTTTAAAAACAGAAATTTGTATGTTATAAAATCGAGAAAATGCTTCGTTTAAGTGAATTAAATTTTACAGTTAAATTTTTCTGACGAAACTAAACAAGGATTCTTAAGCCTTTTGCAACTTGTATATTTGTCGCGCGTGCCCAAGGAGCAAATTTCAGAAAGGGATCAAACATTTCAGAAATAATAGTAAGGAAAGGGCATGTTTACAAACAAACACTTCTGTCAACCAATCTACCGCTACATTTTTGTCACAGCGATCATTGTAGAAATCATCTTGACGACGTAGCCCAATCATAGCAAGCAGACAACCATGATAAAATTTGTAGACCAATCAGAATGCCTGAATTCATATGTAGAATCGGTGCTATAACGAAGCGCGGGCGAAATCAGCTTGCCCACACTAATAAGAGCCCACAGTGACGTCACCTGCCCTTTCCTTATCTTATACTATAATGCGAGCAAAAATTGTGTGTGTGTGTGTGGGTAAATTTTATCTCAAAAACGGCTCTAACGATTTTCGCAAAAATTTGGATTTTACCATTTTCGGGCACGAGAAGACCATTGGGCTAGGTCAGATGTTCGAGAAAATTCGCTTATTGGGTCATTTTGGGTCATAATGGGTCAAGATCAAGCTATATATATCTAGAGAACGGCTGGATCGATTTTAAGGAAATTTACTATCCAATCGTTTTTTGGCACGAGAAAACTATTGGGCTGGGTCACATGTTCGAAAAATTTCGATTAGTGGGTCATTTTTGGGTCATTATGGGTCAAGCCATTTTTATCTAAAAAACGGCTCTAACGATTTTGACCAAATTTTATATTGTATCGTTTCAGATTACAAGAAGACAATTGGGTTAGGTAACATGTTCGAGAAAATTCGGTTAGTGGGTCATTTTTGGGGTCATTGTGGGTCATGCTATTTTTATCTAGGGATTGATTTTCTCACGCAATTTTGACTAAAAATTGCATTCTATGGTTTTCGGGCACGAGAAAAACATTGGGCTAGGTTACATGTTCGAGAAAAATTTTTAATGGGTCATATTGGGTCATTAAGGGTCTGGGTCAAGCTATTTATATTTAAAGAACGGCGGGATCGATTATAACGAAATTTTGTATGTAACAGTTTTTTGACATGAGAAAACTAATGGGCTAAATCACATGTTTGGTGAGATTTCGACTATCAGGGTCATTTGTGGGTCATGATGGGTCATAATGGGTCATGGTCAAGCTATATCTAAATAACAGGTGGATCGATTTTAATGAAATTTTGTATGCAGTATTTTTTGGCACGATAAAATCATTGGACTAGGTTACATGTTCGAAAAATTTCGATTAGTGGGTCATTTTGGTTCATTAAGAGTCTGGGTCAAGCTATTTATATTTAAAGAACGGCGTGATGGATTATAACGAAATTTTGTATGTAACAGTTTTTTGACATGAGAAAACTAATGGGCTAAATCACATGTTTGAGAAATTTCGACTATGAGGGTCATTTGTGGGTCATGATGGGTCATAATGGGTCATTGTCAAGCTATAGCTAAAGAACAGGTGGATCGATTTGAATGAAATTTTGTATGCAACATTTTTTTGGCATGATAAAATCACTGGACTAGGTTACATGTTCGAAAAATTTCGATTAATGGGTCATTTTGGATAATAAAGGGTCTGGGTCAAGCTATATATAATTAAAGAACGGCAGGATTAATTTTAACGAAATTCTGTATGTAACAATTTTTAGAAACAAGAAAACTAATGGACTAAGTCACATACTCGAGAGCTTTCGATTATAAGGGTCATTTGTGGGTCATAATGGCTCAAGGTCAAGCTATATATAAAGAATGGGTGGGTCGATTTTAACGAAATTTTGTATACAACATATTTTTGGCATGAGAAAATCATTGGGATAGGTCACATGTTCGAGAAATTTCGATTAGTGGGCCACTTTTGGGTCATTCTAATTTTATCTAGACAACGTTTCGCGCAACTTTGACTAAATTTTGTATTTTATCGTTTTCGGGCACAAGAAAATCATTGGGTTATGACAGATTTTTGAGAAAATTCGATCAATGGGTCATTTTGGATCATAAGGAGTCAGGGTCAAACTAACTATATCTAAAAAACGGCTCAATCGATTTTATCTAAATTTTGTATCTAATGTTTTTCGGCATGCTAAAACTAATGAGCTAGGCCACACGTTCGAGAGATTTCGATTATAAGGGTCATTTGTTGGTCATGATGGGTCATCCTAATTTTATATAGAAAATGGTACTCACCATTTTGACTATACTTTGTATTATATCGTTTTTGAGCAAGAGAAAACCATTTGGATGGACACATGCTCGCGAAAATTCGATTAGTGGGTCATTTTGGGTCTTAATGAGCTAGGGTCATTCTAATTATATATAACAACGACTCAATCAATTTTACCTAAATTTTGAAACCAAACGTTTTTGTCACGAGAAGACTATTGGGCTGAGTCGAGTGTTAAACAAAATTATATTAGTGGGTCATTTTGCTTCATTGCTGAATGCTGTCAAGCTAATTTTACCTAAAAAATGGCTTAAAAGATTTTGATTCAATTTTATATTCTACTGTTTTTGATTACCTGAAGACGATTGAGCTATGTCACATGCTTGATCAAATTTGATTAGTGGCTCATTTTGGGTAATACGGGTCAGGGTCACGAGAATATGGCAAAAGCCAATAACTTGGTGATATTTGAAAAAATATCGGCGACATATGGCTAAAAAATCGACTATAAAAATTACGAAAACCAAAACACGTATTTGGAGCCAAATGAAAGAATGCCTCCAAATTTGGCTATATCTAGCAGAAAATATAGTCTTTCAGAATGTAAAGAATTTTTTTTATACATTTTTAAGAGGATTTTAGATGCATGGTTAAACCAATCAGAGTCGAGCTAAAAAAGTGATTTATATCGATGTCCTTTCGTTGTAAATTTTAAAATCAAGTAAAATTTATAAACATGCGTATAAAAACATAGTTTTCTTATTGATTGTTTTTCTAAATAAACAACATGTTTTACAGTAATAATACCGAGTGAATGACACAGTGAAAATACTATATCGAGTTGAACACAAAGTTAATTTTGACCGAGCTAAGCTCGGTCTCCCCTGCTAGTACGATTAAAGTACAATGTTAATAGGATGACAAATGTTGATAGGATGATCATGTAATAAATTAAACATAAATTATTATATAAATTCAATTTTCATATAAAAAGGGCCATATTTAGGGGAATGCCAACGGAAGAAGGCTTCCTCCACTAAAACTGATTTTTCTTTCGTTTTATATATTTGTAACTTGGGTTTATTCGGAATACATTAAGGCTTTTTTGCTAATTTAGATAGAAGTTTGAAGGGATTTTATTTATTTTTATTTATTTATTTTATTATTATTATTATTATTATTATTATTATTATTATTATTGTTGCTCTTCATGGTGCATTTAAAATTTTTGTGCATGGATTTAACATTTAAATTGGCAGATATTTTTTTAAAAAATATTTAAATACATAGTTTGTTGAGTTTTCTTCTTTTTTAATATTCACAAGAGAAAAAAAATCATATTAAATGCAAAATCCATTCATCTAAAAATTCCTGCAAAATTTTATGTAGAATATTCTAAAAAAATTGGAAAAAAAATATAGGGGAATGCCAACGGAAGAAGGCTTCCTCCACTAAAACTGATTTTTCTTTCGTTTTATATATTTGTAACTTGGGTTTATTCGGAATACATTAAGGCTTTTTTGCTAATTTAGATAGAAGTTTGAAGGGTTTTTATTTATTTTTATTTATTTATTTTATTATTATTATTATTATTATTATTATTATTGCTCTTCATGGTGCATTTAAAATTTTTGTGCATGGATTTAACATTTAAATTGGCAGATATTTTTAAAAAAAAATATTTAAATACATAGTTTGTTGAGTTTTCTTCTTTTTTAATATTCACAAGAGAAAAAAAAATCATATTAAATGCAAAATCCATTCATCTAAAAATTCCTGCAAAATTTTATGTAGAATATTCTAAAAAAAATGGAAAAAAAATCTAAGCAAAAATATTCAAGTTTAAAAAAGTAATAGGGATTTTTAAAAAGTTTAATTAAAATAATAATAAGAAGAAGATTATTTAGTTTAAGATGATTTATTAAGAATATTTATTTAATTTAATTTTTAGTATTAAGTACTGTGCCTTTCAAAATTGAGAAGACGATTTCAAAGGTACTGTAACAAATCAATCTAGTACATGAATTTACTCTGCATCTTAGGATAATACATCCCATCCACTACAAAACATTTTGATTCTCATCAAGGCCTCTGGAAGCGCTTGCCTTTTAACAGGGGAGCATAGACAGTCCATGAGCATATAGTTTTTTCCACGGAGTAGGAATCAGGAGGGGAAACTTAATACGCATGATTCTTTGAAAATACATAATGAAATTTTGGTAAATAATGAGGGCGCTGAAATACGTGGTAGGCTGGTTTTTAGCAGACTTTCAATGTGATTGTATGCCTAAGATGCATATGTTCAGATTAAAAGATATTTTATTTTATTCGTTTATGTTTCATATTGATATTTCATAAAATAAATTAAGATGGGATATAATAAGTGCTGTGTTCCTGGATGTAAAACAGGCTATGATAGTTTTTTAAAAAAGGCGAAGGGGAAAAAAATAAATTTATTCCGTGTCAACAAGTGAGTGATGTTTTTTTAAACTTTAATATAAAGCTATTTGCTTGTAATTATATTTAAATTGCGAATCTTTTATAGTACATAGATCTTAGTGTATATATTTTTTAAATGTTATGTGGAATAATAAAGCACAGACTTTGTTTTATGTCTAAATACAAAGTTATTTAATGTGCAAAAGACTTGTACATTTTACAAAACATTAATTAGCCAAAGATTTTTTATGCATTTTTATAGCATTTATAAATAGTATTTATTACTTCTTATTCATTTTTAGGTGCGTTCGTAATTATGTAAATACGTAGCACCTATTGTTGTCGCTTAGTCCGTCCGTCTGTCCGTCTGTCTGTCCGTCTGTCTGTCCGCATATAACAACGCAAAAACTACCCAACCGAATCGTTTGAAATTTAAAATACATAATTATTACATAATTTTGTCGAGTCATTTCAAATTTTATGAAAATCGGATGGATAGATCAATTACAGGGACAATCAAAAGGATTCCGTTACATTACGGTCAATGGGGAAAAAGTTTCAAATGCATTTTAATCGTTTGAAATTTAAAACGTATATTTATTACATAATTTTGTCGAGTCATTTCAAATTTTATGAAAATCGTATGGATAGATCAATTACAGGGACAATCAAAAGGATTCCGTTACATTTACGGTCAATGGGGAAAAAAGTTTCAAACGCATTTTAATCGTTTGAAATTTAAAACGTATATTTATTACATAATTTTGTCGAGTCATTTCAAATGTTATGAAAATCGGATGCATTGATCAATTACAGGGACAATCAAAAGTATTCCGTTACATTACGGTCAATGGGGAAAAAAGTTTCAAATGCATTTTAATGGTGTTACATTCATTTGAATATAACAGAATTGACATGAATCTATGAAATATGTACTAAAAAATACATTTTGTACAATCTGTGATGCAAAGAATATTTATTATTAAATTAGAGGGCCACACAAATGTATTCCACTAAATAATGTTATACGGGGAAACATTGTTTGGAGGGTGTTTTAATTGTATTAAACTACTTCACATTTTATGAATAAGATATACGTTAATGAGGTATAGTAAAAGTTACTCCATGCATATTTACAGGAACACAAAGATTTCGACCACTATACTGTATCCAAAGTACGCTCTACTATATCAGCAAGATCTGAATATTTTAAAACTTCGTTATCAACGAACGCACCTCATTTGCTTAACTTTACGTGCAATTTCCAACTTGTTTATCAGGTACTAACTGAATTTGAAGTTTGATGAAAATTCATTCATTTGATTTTGAGATACAGCTATTGCGAAATCATGAAAAATGCAGCATAACAGCGCCATCTGTAAGGCAATTTACACAACATTAATCTATTTCAGGGATTAACTAAATCAATAGTTTCATAAAAATCCATGCACTAGTTCTTGAGATATGACTATTGTGGAACTTGTAAGTAACGCAGCTTAACAGTGCCACTTGTTAAGTGATATACACCAAAAACTAATCAGATCTATTTTATACCAGTGTCTAACAGAATCTAAAGTTTTGTGTAATTCTGTGTAGTTATTCTTGAGATAGAGCTATTGCGATAACCACGAATAATGCACCATAGCAGCACCACCAGTTGAGCAATTTGCACCATAACGTAATCAGCACCCTGTTATATCAAGTATTAACTGAATACACAATTTTATGAAAATCCATGCATTAGTTCTTGAGATATAATTGTTGTGGAAATTGTAAATAATGCTGCATAGCAGTGCCACCTGTTGAGTGATATACACCAAAAACTAATCAGATCTAGTTTATACCAGGATCTAACAGAATCTAAAGTTTTGTGTAATTCTGTTCAGTTATTCTTGAGATAGAGCTATTGCGATAATCACTAATAATGCACAATAGCATAAACGTTGAGAAAATCCATGCATTAGTTCTTGAGATATGACTGTTGTGGAAATTGTAAATAATGCAGCATAGCAGCGCCTGTTGAGCGATTTACACCAAATGTTAATCAGCTTTAATTTATAACAAGAACTACCTGATTATCATTTTTTAAAATTAAAATCTGTGCATTAGTTCTTGGGATACAGCTGTTGCATAAATCATAAAAAATGCAATATAGCAGCGACACCTATTAAGCATATTACACCAAAAACTAATCATCATCAATTTATATCAGTGACTATTTAAATATAAATTTTTATTAAAATTCGTACGTAGTTCTTGAGATACAGCTGTTGCATAAACCGTAAAAAATGCAGCTTAGCAGTGCCACCTATTGAGCGATTTACACCAAAAACTGATCAGGTTCAGTTTAAATAAGGGACTACCTAAATATAAAATTTTATTGCAATCCGTGCGTAGTTCTTGAGATACAGATATTGCGTAAACAGTAAAAAATGCAGCATAACAGCGCCACCTGTTGAGCGATTTACACTAAAAACTGATCAGCATCAATTTATATCATGGACTACCTAAATATAAATTTTTATTACAATCCGTGCGCTAGTTCTTGAGATACAGATGTTGCGTAAATCATAAAAAATGAAGCATAGCAGCACCACCTGTTGAGCGATTTGCACCAAAAACTGATCAGCATCAGTTTATATCAGGGACTACCCAAATATCAATTTTTATTAAATTCAATGAATTTTTTCTTGAGATAGAGCACCCACAAAATATCTGTCACAGACAGATATTTTATAAAAACATGTTTTTTGGAATCTCTGACCCCTAAAACGTGTACAATCCGTCGAAAACCAGAATTCGAAAATTTATACGAATCCAATACTTTCTTCTTGTAAAGATAGAAGGAAATAAAAAAAATTGGTGCTGGTAGAATAAATCTGGTGCTCCATCAATCTCCTCGGACGAGGCGATCCCCCCCCCCCCTCCTCTTTCACATTGGCCTGAATGTCCGGAAGGAAAAGATGGGGATTTAAAAGCAAAAATTCCTGAATGAGCTAAGAACAATTTTGATTAATAGATTTTTTTTTTACTGCACAGTCACAAATAAAAATAGAAGCAAAGTTAAAAAAAATAATTAATAAAAAAAAAACAATGTTTAAATTATTTTAAATGTGTATTCTGGAGATCGTATAATTTATACAGTTTTTCCCCCTCCAAATAATTAAAATAAAAATTTGCTTTAATTCTATATGCATTAATTGCATAAATATCCAAAGTTATGGATTATTAAAATATTCTACGGTTATAAAAACTATACGCGAAATTTAAATTTACTCCAAAATATTTGATTAATACTTAATTTCTAAAAATCATAAGTCTATTTCTTTGCGATATTGAACTTACTTACAACAGTCATTTTAATCCGCGATATTCAATGTTTTTAAATGGCTTGTCCTTTGGTTTATGTCAGAATGATCTCGTATTTTAAATGGCTTAAAAAAGAAAATGAAGCGCCGAATATCTTAAAAAAATATGTATATGTTGTGAAGAAAACTTCAAGTAACCAGAGTTTTATTTCTACAACTTTCTAAAAATTCAGATTTTTTGTAATTTTTTCTAATGACAATTTTTTCCATTGAAAAGCATTGTCATATCTCCATGAACATTGCAGAAGCATCGATCGACAGCCCACATACAGCGGTGTCGCCCCCTATCGTCGAAAAATCCGCATGGCATAATTTTAACACTACTTTCCCCTCCTGCTTTTTACTCCGTGGTTTTATTTTCATTATGCAGCTTTAATACAGTTAAGACTGACAACCGCAGTCATTTAAAGCGACAATGGGGGTGTTCAGCTTTTACGCGCGCTGAGCGCGAGCGCTCAGGAACCACGGTCGTGGAGTGGGTTCCTATCGCAGACGGGATATCCGTTCACTAGTCGCTACTGTGCTACCGGTACTGCAGCTGTGCTCTCAATAACAGGTTGATCACGGATGTAATTACTTGCGGTGCCAATTATAAAGATAATCTGTTACAAATGACGTCTGGCCGAATGGTCAGAGCGCTGAGCTTGCAACCAGACGATACGGGTTCGAGAGACCTTCGCGAGCCAAAAGTCGGTTTATGTTTTTTTTTCTTTTTAATTATTGGTTGCTTTTTATTAATAAATAAAACATTTTTATTAAAGATAAATTTTATATTAATAATACAGAAGTCCATGTATTTCTATTATAACAATAAAATATTTATTTAAATACGAGAAAATGAGATTTTTGCGGAGAGAATTTTATATTTGAACCCTTCTAATATTCTAAATATCGTTCCAAAGGGATTTATATATATTAAGCAAATGAATAAAAAAAGTATTCTGCGAAAATATCCGTATACGCATAAAATAATTTCTTAATGTTCTTAAAAAAAAAAAAAAAAAAAAAAAAAAAAAAATTAGACGTAAGTTTTTATTGCGATTAGGATGCAAAACTTTGATTTTAACACGGTAAAATATCGACGCATACATTATATATAATGTATGCGTCGATATTTTACCCTGTTAAAATCAAAATGGAAAATATTATAAAAGCAAAATGTAAAAGATATACATTTTTTAACTAAAAATATCTGCATACATATCTTTTAAAGAGGTGAAATATTTGGTGTTTGCCTTCTAGTTTTGTAATGAATAAAGCATCATTAGAATGTTTATAATTTTTCTATTGAAAGTATAAATAAGTGTTTTCTTATACAGTAGAACCCCGATAATCCGGATCGGTTTTTTCATTTTTTTTTTCAACTTTCAGAAGCGATTGGCGAAAAAGTTTTTGTTTTATTATTCAGAATACGACGATGCAACAAGTTAATGTTAAAGAAATTAGCCAATCGCTTCTCAAACTTGAAAAAAAAAAGCGAAAAACCCGATCCGGATTATCGGGGTTCTACTACTAACATAATTTCGGATGTCGTTTGTTCTTAAATTTATGATATATTTTGGCCTGTTATCCACACGGTATTAAAATATACAATCATTAAATAAGAAATATATACATATTAAAACTTTTTCCGAAAAATTGTCTAACTAACAGTGCAAATTCCATTGAAATCTATCCAGTATTACAGATTACAAATAGCGTTGCAAAGGTTAAAAAAACCGATTTAAACCTGGGAATAAACCGGGTTTTTTGGGAATAAACCTGGTCTGTTGGAAATAAATCCGGGAATAAACCGACTTTTTGCAACTCTAATTAAAAATCAATCTTGTAATATGAGTATACAGGGTTATCGCTAAGACTTTTTATTGTTGGGGAAGAAGACTTTAAATTGCCAAGTCAAATTTTCATATTTGTCAAATCGTTTTATAATTTTGCTAAGTTAACGCATTTAGAAAATGTAATACAATTCTTATTTGTAAAAAAAAAAAAAAAAAAAAAAAAAAAAAAAAAACATAATATTCCCAATTAGAGTTGTAACTTTTGCAAATTCTATCAAAAATAGGAAATGTATTGCAGTTTTATTAAAATTTTAATTAAACTTGACATAAAAGTTTTAAATCTGAGAAGTGTGAAAACATTTGCGAATGTTTGGAGGGAGGTGGTGGCTCCCCCCATGTGTGGGTACCTCAACCTTGGTTTATTAAAAGCATTCTATTTAATACGAAAAATATGAAGCAACTGATAATTGATTTTTAAATAAATAAAAAGAAAATTATTAAAAAAATCTAAATTGTATCAGTCAACCTACCAACTTTCCCTTCAAACAAAGTACAACCAACAACCAACAACAGAAGCACAAAATCATTGACTTTCTAATATACGTAGACAACACATCCCATTGTTATCTCCGCATGGTTTCGAATCCAACATCTTTGGCGAAAAGATGCTGTTTTTTGGCGGCAACTTTCAGATTTCATTCTCGGAGTAAAATAAATGTAAACATAGAAGCGAAACTACAAGCTGACGGGAGAAAAACCAGTTTGGCGCGCTAAATCTGCCCTCCGTCACGTGACGGAAGGCAGAGGTCATTGCACAAAATACACAATCACGTGATCAAATCGCCCAGCAATTTTTTTTTTGCGTAGCGCGCGTCGTCTTATTTTAAATGCTGATCGGGCTGAAATAGGTCACGTGATACTTTCCCGGAATACTTTTAATTTTATTTGAGTGGTCACAGGTATGTATTTCTGTTACGAGAATCATGTTTTGAAAGGGTAAAGGGATGACCCATAAAAATAATGCAATAATTGAATAACTTTAAAATTCTCTTCTTCGATAGCACCAAATCCAAGCAGAATCTTCAGAGCGCGCGCGCGCAAAAAAAGTGTGCATTGAACACGCCCTGTACTTCGTTGAAGATCTAAAGCTGTTTTGGCCGACCTCTACATTAGCATATTATCCACCAACAAAAATATTAGTGATAGTGTTACTAATTGCCTAGTCTATTCATTATGGCATCCAGATTATTTATTAAAAGAACTGTAAGTTATACTAATACATATTTAAAAAATCAGATTTACAATAGTCGAAGTTATGCCAGTGAGATGGCCTTTACTTTTGCATCACCTTCTGAAGTAAGTGAAATATTTTATAACACATTCTTTCTTTCTAAAAATGCCACTAGTTTACATATTATTGAATTTCTTATACAATTATTGAAATTTTTTATTGGATTCGTAAGTTATAGATTGTTTTATTATTGTTATTTTACCTATCTATCGATAAAATTTAAGTTATTTGATTCATCATAGTAAAACTATTATATCTCCAAATGCTAATAATGCATAATAAATGAGTGAATACCTGCATTTAGATATCCACAATCCACTTTTTGAATTTTTCTCTTTATAAAGTTCAATTAAAAATACAAAATAATTTGAAGTAGCTGCGTTTTCAAAGCTTGTTTTGACTAAGATTTTAATAATAATTAAAGTACCATTCAGACTTGCAGGAAATAATTTGATTTGTATGAGTATAACAGAATAAAATACAAATTCTTAATTTTTTTTTTTTTTTTTTTTTTTTTGAAATAAGCATTGTAAAATAAAAAATAAATTTTAAAAGTACATTTAATAGTGGTAATTTTTCTCTTTTAGCTAAAATACATATGAATTACACTTATCTACAATGATGTTGTGAGTAATTTAGAGTTAGTAATTTTTCTTTTTTATTAATTAGCATCTAAGTGTTTTTTCAATTTTGCAAAAATTACAGCAAGCTGTTAAAATTTTCAAACATGCAAATAAAATAATAGATAGCAAGAAAGATGGTTTCACAAATTTATGTTTAAAGGTAAATGAAAAATCTATTTTTTTTTTTTTTTTTTTTTTTTTTTTTTTAAACTATCAGTTGTTATTTGATCGATTTCTTTTTCCTCTTTAATTTATTTACCAGGTATTTTATAATAAATCTAACGTAAGGCAAGTAGACGTTCCTTCCTACAGTGGAAGTTTTGGTATACTGCCGAGTCATGTTCCTACATTGGCTGTATTGAAACCTGGAGTTGTTACTGTGTATGAGCAAGATGGTGGTGCAAAGAAGTTCTTTGGTAAGAAAACTGAAGATAAATTTGATATTTCATATATGTTATTAATATTAGATTCTTTTAACATAGATGCATGCCCTAAGCAAATTTTTGGAGGGAAAAATTGTGATTTTTTTTTTTTTATACTAATAAATTAAAAATATTCTCCAATTTTATAATGATTTATTTATTGTTAGTGCACAATTAAAAGTAAAGGTGATTTCTGAAAATTTATAGCATTTGATGCCAAAAATTAAAAAAATGGACACCAAAAGTCATGAATTTCAATAAATTTTCACCAAAAAAAAAAAAAAAAAAAACTATTTGGTCAAAGGGTTGCAGGAAAAACATGAAATTTCTTTGAAGGATCATGGCAAAAACATGAATTTCATAAAATTAATTTGCAGGAAGTTTGAAGATGATTTTTATATATTTTAAAGACAAAACCAAATAATTTTTAATGTGGTTGTGCCAAGTCTTGTACATTTGACTGTGGACTATTATTTTCTCTTATTCACTCTTTTTAATGTTTTCTAATTATTCTTAATGCATTTTTAAACCTAAGAAATTTCAAAATTTTTGTACTCATACTGAGCGGCGGGAGTAAGCTGCCTGCCGCTCAGCTTACAGGCAGAAGTAAGTTTTGAAATTAAGTAACAGTAGACTCCCTCAAATCCGCACAGCTTGGGATCAGAGGTTATGAGGATTTTAGAATTTTGCCGATTTCTGGTCATTACTTTGTTTATATTTTTTTAAACAGTAATTTGAATGTAATTAATACTGTAATCAAAACTAAAACAAATACTTTACAATATAATAAAATATTAAAATAGGTATTAAATTAAAATAATAAAAATTTAGATAGTTTTTAAAGTGATTAAAAATATCAAAAGCAAAGGTCAAGTTAATCAATAATATACAATTAAATATTCATTATAAACATGAAATTTATTTTTCCTAAATTATTCAATGTAGCTTGTCTCATAAAGGTACATCACTAATTCACAACAAAATCATAGAATAAGTAAGTTTTATTTCAGGTTTATTCAGATTTAATAACAAAAAAAAGCTTGATTAATTTATAAATATATTTGATGAGAAGATTGTGATTATCAATGATATCAGTAATATCGTGAATTTTTTCAGAAACAAATTTATTCTTCCTTTATATATATATATAAATCGGTACTATTAACAATAATTACCAATTAAATTATGTATGGAATTGATATAGAATTAAAAAACTCAAATTTTGTCCCTATATATCTGAACTGAATATTTCATTATTTACATCCATAAATTATGTGTAGATTTTTGAGAATGATAATTTAGAATAAGTTTAACTTAATTTTGGTATTTTGAGCTATGAATTTTTTTCTCCCTTAAACCCTATTTTTTTTTTTTTTTTTTATTTCCTTGATTCTATTTTAAATTTAATGGAAAATCTGTGATACATAAATTTTTGTACCTTTTCCTACAAGTAATAATAACTTTAACCTAATGTAATATGTAATGTAATTAAGATTTCCTTTTTCAGTTTTCACAATTCCCTATTTCAACCCCATGTTCTGATTCCATCCATTAACAAATTTGATTGAGATTTTTGGTCTCTGGCTTTTATGTGTCAATTTGTGAAAAATTATGGAAGTTATGCCCATGAAAAAAGTGATATTTAGATAAACAGATATTTTTTTACCTCGGGGGTGATTTTGGGTTCTAGGGGTCATGATCGGCATAGATCTGCAAAAAATTTCTGAAATTCCAACACAAGGGAGAGTAATAGTTAATATTTCTTACGAAATCTAACTCTAATCATAATATTGCTAAAAAATTTACAAAAGTTGTTTTATTTAAAATTTGTTATCTCTGGCTTTCAATTTTATTTCCTTTTCATTTTATGTTTTGCCCCTTGTGCTTATTAAAGACCTGGATACGTCATTAAGTTCTACTAGTATCTACAAGTATACATTTACATTATATGTGACTACTAGATGATGCTTGTTCTCGAAAAATGAATCTTCGAAAACAACTTAGATTGATCGCAAACAAACTATGTGTGACAGAAGAAAACTAAGAACAGTTCTGTAATTAGTATTAAAAAAAATGCATTAAGGGCAGTCATTGGTTTTTAATTATCTGATATCGTGCAGAACTAGTGTAACTTTTACTTACTGTATTTTTTTATTTAAGAGTTTTAATTACATCATATTTTGTATATAATTTTGTTAGATAATGTACCTGTTTGTAGAATTTCTTCTATCATTTCTTTTTTATTTGTAATTTATTGAGACTACAATAGGTTTCAATTTGTCAGGAATCTCTCTCTTTTTCCTTTTTCTTTTCACGTCTATCTCTTGCAAAAATTCATTTTTGGCATTCTTACTTATTCCAATGGAATTCCCCTTTTTTTAGCCACATTAAATATATATATTTAAAACCTTATCAAACTTTTAGATGTAAATACGTATGATATTTCTGGTAATAAAAGAAGTATCAACATTATCTTGTGTTTTCTGTTACTCGAGAAAGTCAGTAAAATTGAATTTATTTTTTTAAGTAAGAACTTGTGAACCGCTCATTAAATTTTTTTTATCAGTCATCAAAACACACTTTGAGGTGCCTATCTAGTATCTATGCAATTAGATGAAAATTGAAGGGGGTTCATCGGGGGAAATTAGCCATTGAAGTTGCATCTTTTTTTAGTTAAAAAAAATATCAAAAAGTCATTTCCTGACAGCATTTTTATGGAATTAGCTTCAGAAAAATTGGTTTAAATGAAAGTTTACTTTATTCTGAACAAAAAAAAAAAAAAAATTGAAAGCTTTAGCTTAAACCTGAAAGAAGTTATGGACTTTTATGTTGTCACATGTGCTATTCAAAATGGCGGCAAATCGGCCATCTTGGGAGCTATTTAAAAGCTCATAACTCACAAACTGTTTGATCAATTTCAATATAATTGATATTTTTGGAATCACCATTAGAAATTCTACAAATTCATTGAATTTTATCAAAATTTGTGATGGTGTGTGCCATGGTCTGGGTGATATGACATGGAATGACCCAGGGTTAAAAATGTAAATTAGTATGTTTTTTAGAGATTGTAGGGTTCAATACAAGACACTCTTACTAGTACTGAAAATTTAATTCATTCATCACAAGTATATATAACTCTGAAAAGTCTGTACCATCTACTTACAGTCGACGCTCGTTTTTGCGAACTCGTAGGGAACACTCAAATGGTTCGTAAAATAGAAAATCATCAAAAATGACATGAATGTGTACATTATTTATGTCTATTTTTATCGATCTGCCCCCTTTTTTATAGATGATGCGATATTTTAAGATTATTTTCTGAAATAAAGTTATACATGTATTTTTTAAATATATAAGAAAACGCAAAATGCAAATTTATGCACAGAAATAAATTTCAGCATTCAGAAGAATATGTTATTAAGCTTTGAAAACTTTACATGTGAAAACATAGACTGTATTAGTATTGAATGGATAAAAATACATAGATAAACAATTAGGAATGGAAATAATCACTTATCTTTTTTTTTTTTAAATCACATTTTGGAAAATACATGTTTCCATTTTATCTATGCTTGAAATCATTTCACAATTTCTGTTCTCTTTAAAAAGGTGCTTTAGCCCAGACAACCATTGAGCTGCTTATCGTTGAATTATTTCATTTTCTTCCTGTTCAAAATCTGAAAGTTCTTCTTCCTTTTCATTTATTGTGTCAGCAATAATTTGTTCATCTGATATTTCTTTCGTACAAATCACGTCTGAAACCCCATTCAAAAAGTCCTGGAATGAAATTCCAGGCAATAGGGGATTTCTTTTGCGTAGTTTATTTATGAGTAACTCATCTCCATTGATATCGTCGGCTACATTTTCTTGGTTTTCTTCAATTACGGTACTAAAACCTGCGTGTTAAAATGCTTTAGATATTGTAGTCGTTTGAACATCATTCCAAGCACGTATTAGCAAATGCATCGCACCTAGAACATCAGTTTCATATGGCTTATCCAGCTCCAAGCCCATGACTATTCTTTGCAAAAGCACTCTCCGATATATGCGCTTGAAACTGTTATTAACACCCTGATCCATCGGCTGTAAAATTGAAGTTACATTCGTTGGAAGAAACTCCACATGAATAGATTTAAGATCTGAGACTTCAAAAGACCTTTGAAGGTGTTTTTTCAGGCAGCATCTTATAAAACAGACCTGTTTCGTCCGCGTTAAAGACATTTTCTGGAGAATAGTCAGTTAGCAATGCTTTTAAATCGCATTCTTTCCATTCATTTGCTGAAGTCGTATTTACTGTTCCACTTTCATCGCACAATTTTCTGAAGCTCAAACTGTGTCTGGATTTAAATTAAAAAAAAAAAAAAAAAAAAATGCAGAATTATAAAAGTTTAGTTCGCAAAAAAAGAGATTTTCATAATTTGTAGTTCGTAAATGGGAGCGAAAATTTACATAGTGTCTATGGAAATGTATTCGGGACCATGCCCTAGTTCGTAAAATCGCAATTGTTCGCAAAAAAGAGGCTCGTAAAAATGAACGTCTACTGTATAATAAAATGCATGTAGGAACGGTTCCAGGATGAACCACTCCGATTTGGATATCGACTGTAGCAAAACACCACGTTAGGCTTAGCTATAAAAACAGAGGCTAAAATGATGATTTTAAAATTTCTTCCACTTGAAAGAAGAAATAGCAGCAGCATATTTTCATTCAGCATATTTCATATAAAACATGTATATGATATCCAATTATAATACATATAAAGATAACAGCGGAAGTGTGAACTAATAAATTTTTATCATTTAAAAAGTATGATTCTATTTTATCGGCTCAAAGCGCCATTTTACACTCATTCATCTCACAAAACTCTAATGCTGCCATCTATGAACTAACAAAGGATTCGAAAACCTGTTTTTAAACCACTGTGCTACTCATCTATTACGGATTTGAATTTAAATTTAGTTTTATTAAATTTTTTTAAGATGTTAACATAAGATGCTTAATTTTTTTTTAATTTTGTTTTCTGTTATAAATAAAATAAGCTTTTTTCCCCGTTCAGGTTGTAATGCATATATAAGATCATAGCTGCATTAGTATAACTGAAAATTATTTTTTCACATGCTCTTAAATAAAAAAAAATTATCTGCTTTGATGTAATTAATATTTTTAGTGCATGATATGGAATAGATGACTTATCATGACTCATGTGCACCATAAACTTAGTGATTTTTTTTATGCAAAAAGACGTTTCCGAAAAGAATCAGCAAATTGAAACTGCATTAGAAACCCTTTTTCAAATACAGCGATCACTTTCAAAACTCCTGAAAAATTGCATTTTTGCAAATATAAAAAACAAATAATTTACACTGTGTCATAGGGGCTCTGCCCACCCTACACTCCCCCCTTTTTTTTTCAGGAGAAAAAATTTAAAATATTTGAGTGATCGTCATATTTGAAAATGAATTATTTTGCTAATAATAATTATTATTATTATTGTAATAAGTAATGCTCTTTCTTTTGAAATTAAAATTTGTTCAAAAACTAAATATCAAGTTAAAAAAAAATCTTTATCATTTGTACTTATAGAAACTTATTGCTATTTTTAAAATGTGCTTTTCTACAATACAAACTCTTCAATAATAAAATCATCATTCTGTTTGTTTGTATGAAGTATTATGAAAATGAAATGCAAGTGAAAATTCTGTCATTTTTGACGTGGTTATATACTAACTAATATGTACATATTTTTCTTCTATAGTGAGTAGTGGATCTGTTACCATTAATGAAGATTCTTCTGTTCAAGTCCTTGCACAAGAAGCTCATCCTGTTGAGAAATTTGATGCACAGGTGAATATTTTAATTTTTATCATTGCTTTAAAGTATTTTTCAACTGTTTCTATCTTGACATGTCTGAACCCATAGTTACATTTCTGCGCACACTTAAACCATTGAATAATTTTTGACGGAATGTTTAAATTTAAATGATAAAATAATACATCTGAAAGAAATGGACTATTTAAATTCATTTGTCAACATAGACAAAATGCTTCATCACAGAAAACAAAAGCAACTTATCACAATTTGTAACAAAATTATAAAAGTTTTGAAAATATTTTTTTTTTTCTGTTTTAATTGAGCATACTTACAAGACATGCAAAATTGCAAGTGTGTAGGTCAAATAGATTTTAAGTTATTGGGGGGGGGGGGTTCAAAAATTCCTGTAAGGGTTCATGTAATATAACTCACAGCCAGTGTGTCACCTACTTTGCTTAGTGAACTTATCTGACACACTGCCATGTTTATAGATGATGTCAATAACTTGAAATAGAAAATTTCCACAGATTCTTGTATGCACAAGGAATTAAAAATTCGGTACTATTTGGTTATCCCGTCGACAATTTGGCCAAATTAAATAAATTGATGTAATTTTTATTTTAAATAATGAAAAAAGAAATAAATTAATAAGACATTAATCAGAATACAAATAAAACTTCATATTAAAAATCACTTGATGGCTTAACAAACACATGATACAAGTTTAATGTTGCATGAATGTGAAATTTTTTATCATCATTATTGGCATTTAATCTTTCAGTTTGGCATTAGTATTTTAGTTGATGGGATAACCAAGTAATACCAAAAATTCTGATAATGCTCAAGCTCTTGTCATCAAAAGTATTGTAAAAAAAAAAAAAAAAAAAAGGAGTTAATACAAATTGGAAATTAAATTTTAAAAATCTATATGATATTTATCTGATATATTTATTTTATTTATTTTAAAGGCTTGTCGAGAAGGTTTAGCTAAAGCTCAGCAACAGTTGGGTTCTGCTACTACAGAAGAAGCAAAGGCTGAAGCTCAGATAGCTATTGAAGTAAATGAAGAATTAGTTAAGGCAACATCATAATATTATGTGTAGACTATAACAATTTAATTATGTGTCAGTTCTAATATTAAAAATCTATTTCTATTATGCAAGTTATATCAGTTTGTATTTTAAAATGATCAATAAAAATAAGTTAGCTACTAAAAAAGTTTGATTTTTTTCCCCCTCTTTTTCTACATGAATGTGTTTAAAAAGTAATTATATATGTAAGGAGGAAAAAATTAAGATTACTTAATGTTGTTTTAAAATTTTTTATTTAAAAATGTGAATTTTTGCAATTGGAAAAATCTTTTTTAACAATACATGGATGAAATTGTCATGTTCTAAAAAATAAAATACCTTCTCATTTCCGATTGCAGCAGGAGTGACTGTTCATAGAATTCTTTCCTGAATATTTTCTGATTTCAAGATTTTTTAAAGTATAATTAATGAATTGTGAAAAAACTACAGTATTACAGAAATTTAGAAAATAGCTTTGGTATATTACCGCATGTGCCCATGTATAAGTTGAAGAATTTTAGACAAAATTTGAGGGTCGATTTATATACAAGTTAGTAAAAAAATTAATTTTTCACAAATAATTCGAGAATGGGAAAATCTAAGTAATCAAATATGGATTCAGGTTGGAGAAGATAAAAGCAGTTGATCATCCTTTCCCTGTGATTAACAAAAAAAAAAAAAAAAAAAAACCCTCAAGAATAAGGTTTTTGTAATTGTTCTGTGCCCATTTTCTCTTGGGACAGAATTCCCTTCAATACAGGGGCATTCCTTTCAACATTAAAAGTCCTACAATACAAAAAAAAAAACACCAAAACTTAGCAGTTTTAAAAGTTATTTACCCTTGTAAAAAGGTCTTACAGATTTTTGGAAATTTTTTTTCCTTTATAAGTTGATGTGAATAGGTTTCAAATTAGTTTAAGGTTCTTCAATTTTCCTTAATTGTACTGTTTAAAAAATTCGATTTTTTTTTTTTTAAGTCTTATTAGAAACATAGAAAAAAAAGTTTACTAATTTAATGAAAATTAATATTTTTATCCATATGATTACAAATAATTTTTCAACATACTACTAGAAATAAAATTCAACTTATATAGAAAAATAAAAAAAATTCAAAATTTTGCTTAAGAATTGGGAAGTTGACTTATACATGAATGTATACAGTTATTTTATTTTTTATATTAAATTTTGGTAACTATATATAAAATAAAATAATTAGTGATATTTATATTATTACAATCAAAGTTAACCTGGAAAATCTTAGGGGGCCATCTACATAATAAAAAGAATCCAAACTTCATTTTTTTTTTTCAATGGCAATACCAAATTTTAACGAGATATTTCAAATTTTCGGTGCACACTATAACTAGACACCAAATTTCGAGTCATTTGAATGATAAGTTTTTGAATCATAAGCATTCAAAATTTATTGCTTCAAATGTTAAATTATATTTTGTTAATATCTTCTGAAATTGTATTACTAATGTGCTATTTTTTTACGTCCCAATAACATCAATCTTCCTTTTTTTTTTTCCTCTAAATTTTTTAGTTTTAAGGTTAGATATACAACTTCTCTGAGATAATTATTTCATTCAATAACTGTATAATTATTTAAATCTAAGTGTTTTTTTCCAAATGTTATTGATCTTCAGACCAGTTATAAATGAACCATAATGCAGTTACTAATGTTAATTTGAAGCCATCCATTCAGCTTCTTTTTTTTAATGGATGTTCTTTTATCACAGTTTTTTGCATTACACCACCACTATTTATAAATTTGTAGATAGTCTCATATTATGCCCATTAATGCACACTTTTTTTTTGTTGTTGAATTTCAAGTTTTTGAAAATAGGTATCTCATTGTCTAAAAGATGATAGATCATTTGTTTTTTCTTAAAATGTGCGAGAAATGATAGAAATTGTAGTGTTAAATAACACCGAGATCTTTTAAAAATGACATTTTTTTCTTAAATATCCTGGGCTTTTTAAAAGAATACTGTCTTTCTTCCTTTGTCTTACTGCTGCTTTCATAGTAGAAATACATTTTCTTAGCGTCTGACAAAGAAAGACTAAATTCTTTCAAAAGATCTAGAGCATTAAAAAAGCATAAAGTAATAAAGCATTTAAAAAATTCATGGTGTTTTAAGAAAATATTATATTTCTTATTGCTTCACATCAATTTCACTTATATTCTTATTAAACTGACTTATCCACAAAATAAACAAAAATGGAAAATGTACATTGCATGCTAGCATTACTTTTAAGATTTTATTATTTTAGAGTTGCTTTTAACAGTTCTTAATTAGCCTTTCAGCTTGTGTTAATATGTAGCTCCTATAGTCGTCATTCAGTCATCTGTCTACATATAACAAGAGCAAAAACTACTCAACCGAATCATTTGAATTTAAAATACATAATTGTTTCATAATTTGGTATTTCAAATTTTATGAAAATTGAATGTCTAGTTTAATTACAGTAAGGGTTAATTAGTATAGTTTAATTACAGTTTTGATTGCATGTATAGTGTAATCAAAAGTATTCTGTTACATTATGGCCAATGTCAAAAAACAGTTAGAAGTGCATTTTACTGATGCTATTCTTTCGAACTTAATAACATTAATATGCATATATGCAGTATGTACTAAAATATACATTCTGTTCAATCCGTTGTGCAAAGAATATTTATGATTAATTTACAAAGCCACACAAAAATTTTCCATTACAAAATAGTATAGGGGGGAGCATTATTTGGAGTGTGTTTTAAGTATATTAAATTATTTCACATTTTGTGAAACTGATATATGTTGCTGAGGTTTACTACAAGTTCCTTCCTTTATAATAGAAAACAAATAGTATTTATAGAGACACACAAAACATTTTGTCTACTATACTGTATACTAGAGATGAGTAGATGATGACTAGAGCTCGTTTTTCAGGGCCTGAGCTCGAGTCCGATACCAAAAGTATATAAAACAAAATTGTATATTTAAAAATTGCTTCAAGGGTGATATCTCCTTTTTAACAAAAATCAAAATTAATGTAAATTTTTAAAAAAAATTGTTATCTTAAAGGTCTAATGCTTTTATAGGTAAATAGGAAACACAGATTGATTACTTTTTATTAGAATAACGTGGTAATCATATTTACTTATGGAGGAAAGTAACTTTGAAAATGTACAGCATCCTCAGCATGAGTAGAGTTCATGATGACAAATAGATATAATGTAATCACTAAGTATTTTTTATGAAACACAACTATGACTTGTGAATATTAAATAATTTGCAAACCTCCAGCTAATTCTCATCTACTATAACCAGAAGAAAATGTTATCTTAAAATTATGTAACTAAGTAATAAATCAATAAATAAACAATCCGATTAAAAAATATTTTCTTCTAACTAAAAGCAAATTCATTGATCTGTTTGTTTAGATTGCCACCATACTAAAATATCATTTCCTAGAAATTTCATATTGACACAAATTATCAGAAATTTTCATTTGAAACAGCAATGAAATACTAAAATAAACACGATTTCAGTTCAGCCATTTTGATCACAATAGCCATATAATGATTTGAAAAGAAAAAAGTACGCAATTTTAAGTGGAAAGAATTTCCTTCAATCTTTTCTACAGATAAATAAAATTTTCCAGTTTCAGGAAAAATGAATTTGAAACTGAAGACTTGAATAAAAATAGAGCCTGAGCCTGATCATCTCTACTGCATACTATTACACCAATATTTGAATATTTTAAAAACTTTATTATAGTATGAACACATCTCATTTGATAAGTTTGACATGCAATTTCTGACTTGTTGGTATCAAATCTTATAATTTGGTGATAATTTTTTTAAAATATGGAAAGTAGTTGATGGAATAATGGACAAATATCAGTTGTCCATTATTCCATATTTGAAATTAGCGGGAAATTATCAAAACATGGGATCATTAAACGTTAGCTATTAATGATTTTTTAAATTTTCAAATTTATGGCCAATTTTTTTTTTTTTTTTTTTTTTTACAATACAGCATATAAGTCTATAAGCTTACATATAAACATTAAAAGACAGCAACTATTCTGGAAAATTAATTATTAAAGCATGCATTTAATTAGTCGATCTGTAGGTTACAGATTTTGGACATTTTGACATCTAAACAATAGATTTTCGACGTTACCATAATTAATTTGTGCTTAATATTTAAAAAATTCTTAACACTAAGAATGCAGTAAATTTGTTACATAATTGTATATGTACGAATATATATCTAGTTAACTTTGTTATTCAGTAATAATAATTTTAAAAAATCAAGTGTTAAACTTTGATATTAAGCTATTTGCTGACTTTTTAGAATTAATATCTTAATTTTAAAGGAATTATTACACATTATGCAAAAAACATACCTTTAGACAATATCAGAAGTATCCAACATATAATTTTTTATTTACTTATTTACACACACACACACACTAAAAAAAAAAAAGTTATACTGTCATTTTTTTTCATACTCTTATCTATAATATCTTTTTCAAAAAAAAAAAAGTCTCTTGCAATCGCAGGCTGAGGTGGAGATGGTGACTTCATTAAAATGTCTTCATATTTCAAATTTGTGCTACCGTTTTTAGAGGGATAATGAAATCTGTTACAATCAATATCACCTTGAGGTGTCAAAAAATTTATAAAATAAAATTTTTCACCATAAACAATGGTGATCTTTTCAATAGTGCCTGGCCATAAATTTTCATTATAAATTACAAAGCACCAGTCACCAATGTCATAATCTGTTTTCAACTGGGAGGAAAGAATTATAGGAACAATCTTTTTTTTTCACCAGCTTTATTGGTAATGCATGCTTGATTGTTTTTACAGTGAATCCAAAAACAACATCTATTTCTTATTTGAATAGTTCCAAATTTGTTTGTTGTTTGAATATTGTATTAAAAAATCGGCATTTAATTTTTAATCACATACTTTTAAATAATTATGTCCGAAATTTTGCAACAATCAAGCGACTGCCATTTTGTGTCGACTGTACACATGAAAGTTGAGTGTGCTTCTAAGTAAAATTATATTATTACAGGTACTAAATAAGCTTTATTTACACAAAACACACAATTTTTATGATAAAATGTTATAATGAATATCTTATTACACGTTTCAGGACATCAGATTATTTTTAAAAATAAATTTATTGAAAAAAAAAAAAAAAAAAAAAAAAAAAAGGCGTTTTGATCGTTTTGCAATTTGGACATTCCAGTTTCTTATTTGAGAAATGTGCATTTATTGCAAAAGAATGTTACAAAAGCACTTACAGATACTCCTTAAATTAAACAAAAAGGATTTTAAAGATAGATAAAAGAGTTTAAAGTACTTACATAATGTGTTTTGCCTGGAAATAACAGCTTTGTTTTGATCATTACTTTTGGACATACAAAAATACAGAAAAATTCTTAGAAAAGTCCTTATAACTTCAAAAAGCAATAAATCAGCACTGTTTTTTGTTAACAAAATTATCAAACAATCACCCATTTCCTTTATGCATTCATTGTTTATCATTAGAATCTCCTGGAAACAAGTTAAAACTTTTTTTTTTTCTTTGTACACTGGAGCAGTTAACATTGAATGTCTAAAATTTCCCACTTTAGCCAAAAATAATAAAATTTTAAGATACTTATACAAAACTTTTACAATAAATTATATCAATTTTTGTCTCAGAACAGAATTGAAAAGAGAGAGAAAAAAAAAAGTCAGTGATGATTAAATTTATTTATTAAAAAGGCTTAATGTCTGTACAGTGCCCACCTTTTGAAAACTGCCCTTGTTCTATTGTCATCACCATGATGCATACAATTTTTTTCATCCAATTTCTTGCTGGATGTTGTTTTAATACAATAACATTCTTAGATTGGACAATACCATAAGTTCTAGCAAGCAGTAATGTCTTTTTTTGATTAATTATATAAAAACTTGATGTGTGACTTTTTTTTTTTTTTTTTTTTTTTTTTTTTTTTAAGTAATGACTGTAAATATTAGAGCAATGTCATAAAAGAATTTGTTTATGAAAATTTCATTACAGTCAGCCCCACTTAATCGGGTAACAGTTAATTGCATAACTCATATGCATAGAATGTCATGGAACAGAAACAGTCCCCATAAAGTTAATGTTCAAAATACTCATTCTATTGCACAACAATCCCAAATTAATCGCATAAAATTATCCCCTATCAAGTAATTCAGATTCGCGAATTTCTGTGAATTCGGTGAATAGAAAAAACTTAAGAACAGAAATATTTTCTTTTGTAATAAAAGTTTGTTATCTATAAAATAGAAGACCAGAAATCACCATGAAAGAATAGACTTCATTCTCTTAATTCTTGGAAGCGCATGGGAATGTTGATTTTGATAAAGCATGATTTTCTTTAAAAACTGGCTATACATATAGTGACTCAAGTTGTGAGTGAAACTTTTTTGAAAATCCTGGAATTGGGGAAAAATTCAATGGATTCGATCAAGAGAATAAAAAAACAATGTTTAACACCAGAAGTAGAAAAATGCAGTGTCTGAAGTAGGAAAAAACAAACTTAAATGATTTTTTGTTGTAGTCAACAAATAAAGGATAAGTTGGCAAATAATAAAAAATTAGATGCATTTGAATTTATATGCAAATTTATTAATATTTTCAAAGGTATTATTTTGAAAACAAAAATTTGTTATTTTAGTTTCCTTTTAATTTTTACTTAAATCACATAAATTATAATGAAAATTCTAATCATGTAACATAAATAGTGTTATCATACATCATAGTTTGGTATATACAGTGTTATATATAGAGCAATAACAAATTATTGATTAAATTTATTATTACAGTAGTTAATTTGTTAATTATTGAGTAAAGTGTCATTGTTCATTAATATTTATCATTTCTGTGGTATATAGTATAACCTATACTAATAATGTTAATTGCTGTCCTCGCTTAAATGCATGCAATTCAAAGGAACCAAATGTATGCATTTAAGTGGGTGTGACTGTATTTTATTTCCAATCTAGAAATTTGTGACTAACCTGGAAATATCAGGGAATTTAACATAAGATATTTGTGATCACCCTGTTGCTGTATAACTAGTTTTATAAATGTTCAGATCTTGATGCAATACTGGTGCGCTCTAATGCAAAAATGAATGAATACAAAATTTATTACAATCACATACATAAAATTTAGCAATACAGAAATAAAATGACATCTTAAATTTCACACACAATCACCATGGCAACATAGATTCATCATTACCTTTCATGCTATATCATTCAATTCAATTAGGCTTGATAAGATTTTAATAGAATGAAGAAAACTTATATTAATATCTTTTTAAATTCTGATTTGGTTTTCATAAAATTTAAATGACTCGACAAACTTCTGCAATGTTTATATATATTAAATTACAAACCATTTAGTTCGGTGTTATTGTGCTGTTACATGCAGACCAGGGCCGTAACCAGCGAATCATGTTAGGGGGGGGCTCCAAAATTTTTTTGCGGGGCTAACATCTTTTAGCAATTTATACAGTATGTAAAAAAATTTAATACAGTAAAATCTATGATAAAATGCACCTGTCTATAAATGAACCCGACTAAAGCGTAACCTCTCTATGACGAAAACCCTCTTAAATGGGAAATACTTCGTGATCATCGGAAAATGAATACATATAAAACAATTAGGGGCTGTGTATTCCTGAACCCTTTTATGTCCCAAATCCGGAATACATGAAAATTTCATCTTCTAAAGCATTTTTTGTGAACTTTTGAATCTACATTAGAAAATTCACAATAGAAATCGGTACCGGCCGCAATTTCCAGGCTCAAGCCCAGCCCGATCCAGAGAAAAAAAATTTGGCCCAGCTTGTAGAGAAGATTTAGTAACTCGACCGACCTGATGTAATAGCTAAAAACAAGGCTCGAGCTCGACCTGGCATGAAAAAAAGGTTAAAAGTTCGACCCAAACCCGGCCTGGCCCGAGTGAATTTCTACAGAACATTGATCTTTATTCTTACGGAAGACTTCAGACCAAAAAAATTTATCTTTGACTTTTATTTTTTTTTCATGTTTATAATCTCCATTTATGCAGAAGTGTCGTAGGCTGAGATATTTATGCTTTTAATGAACCTTTGTTTGTTGTATGTATATGTTTCAGTTATCATTAGTATTATTAATCGTAATTCATGTAATGGAGACGTAAAAATCTAAAAAATGGTATATGGCAAAAACAAAATCTTGTAAGACAGAATCACATTGAAAAGAAAAAATACATTCCCTTGTACAGGTGTAAATGTTTAATATTTATTTTTTCTCGTGTATTAATGTATTCATTTTGCATGGATGAACAGTCTAAAAGTTTTTTTTTTTTTTTTTTTCATGTGCTTAACTTTATTTTAATAAGCCTAGTAATCTACGATTCTTTAAAAAGAATAAATTCTAATGTTTAATTGTAAAATAATCAAAGTTTAAAAGTATATGCCTATTATGCAAAAATTTTTGGACCAAGCCAAATTTTACCGTTTATGACAGACTTGGCCACGTCGAGAAAAGAATTTTCATACAGGATGATTCAACAGTATCCAATTATTTCGGTCCTTGAAGACTAGGAAGAATGAAATCAGTCTCGGCTTCCTACAGAAAAAATAAGTTAGGCCCGGCACGACCCGATACTCCAGGAAAAGAATTAAGACCCGAGCCCGGCCCGAAAAGATTAGTGACTAGACCCGACCCGGCCCTATCTGAGTCTTCAAAAGTAAGGCTCGAGCCCGGCCCGGCTCGAAAGCTGTTAATGGAAATCGGTTCGTGCAGATCTCTAATTCACACAATTATTTAAGAGGCTACTTCAGTCAAGCGAAAAAATTCGTTCTCTAATGCTAATCCTATGGAAGAGATTTTAAAAAGTATCTCATTTAAATTTACACATTTTTAAATGATTATTTTTTTTCATTGAACAGGTCAGATCGATCCATGCAAAGGTTGTTTCATAATTTTTAAATTTCGTTTACAGGTATCTTTTGTGAGGAGACTTATTTTCGGAACCAGTTTGGAAAATTAAAGCATCCTCATAAAAAAAATAAAAAAAATAAATCTGTAACGATTTTTTTGTTAATTTAGATAGAGGTTTGAAATGTTTTTAGCTGTTCTCCATGGAGTAATGAATATTTTTTCTATGGATTTAATATTCAAGTTTAGGGTTGTCTAGAGAAAAAAATTCATATTAAACGTAAAATCCCATACATCTAAAAATTTATACACAGTTTTATGCATAGTATATTCCAATGAATAAGGAAGAAAAAAAAAATCAAAGCCAATATATTCATATTTAAAAATGTAGTAGGGATTTTTAAAAAGTTATTTTTTAAATTTAATTTTAGTAAAATAGGTTGTTTTAGAAATAATAATAATAATAATTTTATTTATTTTTTATTATTAAGTATTGTGCCACCAGATGTATTACAATACTATTCAAAATTAAAGATATGTTTTCAAAGGTACTATGCCCCCTAAACCGTATACGTTTTACATGTTTTTCCTGAAGTTGGTCCAAACTCATTTCAGAGAGAGAGAGGGGAAAAAAAAAAAAAACATAAGGACATGAACTTTCATTTTCGAAACAAGTGAACAGTTTTCATTAAATGACGGCAACTATTCATTGTTATGCATTTCCCTTGTTTCTAAGGGTCTTAAAAAAAGTTCTTCTTTCACTCAATATCATGATGAATTTTCATGCTGCATTCAAGAATTTTCTTCGCATTTACTTAAAAACATCAGCTTCTCACCTAAGGGTGTTCGTAAATCAAAAAGGGCAACTTTGTGACATATTCTTTAATTTATTTTTGTTCAGAAATGCATGAAAATGGCAGGTGTTATTATTCAGAAACTGCCTAACTGCACTCAATTTTCTGTTTTTTAAAAAACAGTAGATTTTTCATAACAAGCCTTCAAAGTTGACACTTTTGAGCACATTTTTATTGAAAGCAGAAGAACCGGTGGAAAAGCAGGGGAAAAATGGGTGATCGCGTAGTCGAAATAGCTTAGAACTGGATAGGTAATTTAATTATTATAAAATGGAAAAATAAGTTTGATTTGAAATCGCTTCCATAGTCAGACATTCCAATTTTATATATTTCTGTTAAAAAATGAATTTGTAAATGTGTCAAAATGTTTTGCCCTTGTTGAGAGGAGCAATTATCATAAGTTATAATCATTAGCTACTCTATGACTAACATTTCATCGTTAAATTCCTGAAGAAATCAGCCTACAGCGTCAAATTTGTCGTTATTTTTTGATCAGTTTATTTATTTATTTATTTATTTTATGTATTCTTTTATAGAAAAACATTAAACGCTGCTCGATTCTGTATTGTATTGTCTGAATAATTGCAAACGTCTTAAAAAAAAAAAAACAGAAAGTAGTTTGTTTAAATTGGTAAACAGTCATAAAACACAAAACTCAGTTGCACAGTTTAATTCTTTGAGTCTGAATAATCCATATCTGTAAATTCTATGCCTTTATTAATAAAAATTATTTCGCAAATGTATCAGACAGTAGCGGATTTAAGCTTGAAAATAAATTTAAATGCAACATATAACAAATAATTGAAGATATTTTAATGTAAGATATTAAGATATTTTATCTTAAAATAGCCTTAATCATGCTTTTTGGCTTAATGTTTTTTATTATTATATGACAAATTGAAAAAAATTGGTTTGCAAATTTATGAAAAACACACAAAAAAAGATATATTTTTTTTTCCGTTTTTCTTATATACCTCGCCTACACCCCCAACATGAAACAATTATGAGTATTCAAGCAATCATTTTTCTTATTTCATTTGTATATAAATTTACATATTTTTCTCTTTTTAATTTCCTTCGATAATCTGTTTTGTAATTGATATTTCATCATTAACTAAATCTACTGCCAAATATATATTGCCAATAGGTAAATCATTAAAATTTAGAAACACGTGTTTTTAGTTAACTACGTTTAGTTAAGACCTTTCCCCCATTTCTTCACTAATAGCCGACCAGCTTGACCAAAATGCCTGTTTCCATACCGACAAAACATGTGGTAGCTAATTAGCACATCTGGATTTAATTTTTGAGGAGAAAGAAATGTTCCGATCTAGAACGCGTTTCCAGTTTCACAAATTTCTTTGCAGCAAACTAGATTATAACCTATAGCGTAAAATAACTGATCTAATAGGGTTCTGAAAGTAATATTTGGCTTATTTCATTGCATTTAAAGCAGTTAAAAATCTAAAAGTGAAGTTCAATTTCTTTCTCCCTTTCTTTCTTTTTTTTTTTTTTCCCCTTGAGGAAAGTTAAAATATATATTTTGTAAAAAAAAAAAAAAATATTGAAAGCATTAGAGGGGGCTCAGCCCCATTCGCCCCCATCTGGTAACAGGCCTGATGCAAACACAGATTAGATGATGACTATATTTACTATGATTTACATAACTGCAACATTTCCCCATAGACTATAATATGATGAAATATTTTTTAGTGTAAATAAACTATGAATGATGTATAATTTATTTTCAATATTGAACATAGCATAGTGAATCTCAATAACATTGATTAATTACAATTCAATTCAACTTTATTAAGACAAGTTAGAATTCAGTCGAACAAACTAACCAAATTCATAAACACTTTCAACTATGTTCAAAAATGCTAAAAATGCATTATGGTACATATTTTAAAACAAAATAAAATGTTAGAACTGATATCATGAATACGCGAGTATTTTTCGTATTTCATTTAAAAATGTGAGTATGAACTTGTAAATATGTAGAAAGAGAGGGAGAAAAAAAAGTTCAGAAATAAAAAAACCGGGAAAATATCTGGATTAAATGAGCATTTTTTGTTTTTTTTCATATTTTGATCTGAAAAGCAGTTGTGCCAGTTTCAAAACATGAAAAAAAGAAACATCATCTAACCTTTTGTTTCCTTCTGTTTGAAGTTCTGCAGAAAAGCTTCTTAGGACCGACAGTGCACTATTTTGCAATATTCATTCTGGTTTTAAATTAATATCTCAGCTAATTTAAAAATGTGAAAATTTTTATACCCCTGTGCATTTGAATCAAAACTTATTCAAACTTAAATTTATATTGTATTCAAAACCACCATAAATTAGAAAAGTTTTTGAAAATAAAGATAAGGGATGTCAGGCTGGAACTTTCTGATAGAAATGTAACTAAAGTAATATGTAATTCGCATGTTAACATCAGACTTTTAGTAGTTATTAAAAAAGTTGCAATGAAATAATTTTGCATTAATATCAAATTATGTCCATGAATTTACATTTATAAAATCATATTGGAGAGAATTGTTAAGGATGCCGCAGAAGACTAGATAGTAATATAGAAAATAAATTCATACAATTATGTAGCTTAAGTATTTATTTTGGCTCTTATAAAGCATGAATGAATTTCAAGGGACTTTAAAACACAACAAATTAATACATCTTAAATTACAAACAAGATTTTAAAAACATCACAAGTTACATACATTTCTAGTACAGTTAATAAATCTAACAATCCAAAGACAAAATTTTAAATAAACAATGCTACATGTCTGCATAATAAAAAAATACGAAAGATTTTATTTACATAATACAATCATTACATTTCATTTGCTCTCTTTAATATATTTTGATTTTATATTGAAGAATATTTATTGATAACAATTTTATGTACAAGAATTATTTTATTCAGAAATAATGCTCAATTTGAAAATATTGATAGCATTTAAGATATAATTGTCAAATTACGTGACTTACCACAAGAATAACAAATGAATCAACAGACAAGATGGATAGGAAAGAGAGAGAGAGAAAGAGAAAAAGGGGATTTTCTAACTTTTAACTGCTTCTATACATGATATAAGGCTAAATATTTCGGTAATAATCAATGCGTAATAACAGTCTGAGTATATATTTATTAATCTGAACAAATTATTTCATGTGATTGGCAGAAAAGGTTTGTTGCAATTTTAAGTTTACCAAGCAGATGAATATGTTAATGATATTAGAAATGTATTTTTATGTCATAAGAAGATATAAATTATTTTTTGAATTGCATACAAATGATTATAAAACATGATATCTATTTGCCAGAGAATACGCTTTTTAACTTATATAGCTTTTGGTAAAAGTTAGAAAATCCCTGCAGTAATTAAATAAATATTATCTTTGGCATGATAAATATATAAGTTATATAAAAGAATAAGGAGAGAGGGGAGAAAAGAGATAATGTTTTGCATGCACCAAGGTCAAAATGAATACTAGACTCTTGTCTATGCATCTCTCTATATAATATTGCTTAAAAAAAAAAAAAAATAATAATAATAATAATATACATAATTTCAATTTTGTGACTAGATCTAAAAAAATCTGGGAATAAAACCAAAATCCAGATAGTTGTGTAAATTTATAATTTAAAAAAAAATATGCTGGTTTGATGCTCACATTTTTATAATTAAACAGAGCAACAAAAATTAAAGCAGAGTGTACAATATTTTGGCTGAACAAATAATAAAAGATACAGAAAAATGTTAAAATTCTTCTATGACATTCTTCTTCTAATTCTTCTATCAAATGACATTTTTACACTGTTTAAAATTCTAAAATTGTTTACTCTTTTTGTTGCCACCATCCAGAATGAAAAATTTTAATGTAAAAGCTAATCATAAAAATAAAAAATAAAATAAAATAAAATAAAATTTAATCCCAAAGAAATGTAACAGTCATTCAAAAAACAATTTTTATACATAAAAATAAATATCTGAAAAGCAATTTGAAATTCTGTGTAGAGTCTAACTTCTAGGCTAATGCTTTATATTTATACTAGGAGCTGAGTGATACTCTATACTAACAATCACAATAAAATAAAAATATTTATGTTATGGAAATAATCAAAATGTAACAAGTTACATTGTGAATTAAACTAGATTAGCAATTTGTGTATTGCTTTAAATGGCTAACAGGAAGTGTAAACATATATCTGTTCAATTGAAGTTAGTTCTTAACAAAAATGAAATTTAATAACCTTGGAATGTAAAATTTACTACTAAAAGCACAGTTTATGAATATTTCACATGTTTAAAAATAACACTTGAACTTATCAAAATATTTATATATATTTTCACTCCCATGTGTTTATATATATTTTCAGAGTTTTTTTCACTCCCATTTGTAATTTTTATTCTTCCAAATTCAAAATTAAAATTTGTCCTTGAATATTTATTTGCTCTGGAAACCAGCAAAAAATAAGCTATAATCATAGTAAATTATATCAATAAAATTACAATCATAGCAAATGAAAAAAGTGGCTGTTAATAGTTTATCTCTTTATTAAAACAAAAAATGCTTTTAAATTTTATCAAATCAATTTTAAATTCTCATTAGATACATAAATATGTAGTTAATAATTTTCTATGAATTTTATATAATTATATTGTTTCTTGAATTATTAAAGTTCCAATTTAGTAATAAGGGACTGTAATTAAAATGAGAATTCTTTTCCATAAAAATAAATAAATAAATAAACTGCAGTAGATATGCTAAGCTGAGTAAGCATGTTTTAAGAGATCAACTAAGATATCTCAGTCTTATTCACACAGTTATATATTTTTTTTCGATATTTCAAAAATATTTAAAAGTACACATCCTCCAGATGGTCCCATACAGTGTTTATCAGAATCTGATGATGGTCCTAAGAAGCAAATTCATGTATCTGAATGCAAAACGTGTGGTCATAATATGACATTAACTCTCTTGCTCAAATAAACCTCATATGAGGTTTCCTAATTTAAGTCATAAATAATGTAGTCATGACAGTACATAAGTATAGTCATAAGTGCAGTTGTTTGAAAACTTGTTCCTAGTAATTTTTACTTTGAATAAGTCTTAAGGTATCAAATTTCATGTGTGACTTCAAATTTGTTTCACTTTTTGATTTTTTTCAGAATTGAAAATTCTACTTCATGTCTTTCAACATCAAGAAAACTGAACAGTTATAACTGGAATAGAAATTATCCATTTAAAAATATTATTGTTTTGTACAACAAATAAGGGTTTTGAAGAATTACAAAATAAAGTATGTATTAACTTATCCTAAAGTTTATGACTGCCAATCAATGAGTTAAGCAAATTACTTTTATAAATTTTCTTTTATAATACTTACAGGTTTAGTTAAACAAAGTACTTTTTTTTATATATACTATGTAATTTGGAATAGCATTTTTAGTGTACCGACACACAGAATGATATTTTCATAGTGAATGAGCAAAAGGATTAAATTGATTAATTTTAATGACTGGTTCCAGGGAAATTTAAAGCCTACTTAAGTCTCTTTACTTATAATATTTTAATTTAGGATAATGAGCAGTTTTTCAACATTATTTAATGCTATTTCCACTAATATAAAATGACAATATTTTTATTTATTTTTATTTTATTTGTAATTTTAAAAGTAAACATTAACAAACTTTTTTTAAGGTATTGAATGTTTATTTACATATTTATCAGCTTTAAAAATTACAAATAAAATTATCATAAATCAAAATATTAAAAGATGCAAGTAAAAATAGCGTTAATACAATTATAGTTTTCTCTTGCAAGTTACCGACATAATGTTATCTTATTTAAATTAATAAAGATTACAAGCATTATATGAAAGTTCCTACTTAGAATCAAACTAATATATTTACATGCATTCATAATATGATTTTTATTTCACTATTGAAAAGAAGATGTATGGATTTAATTCAAATTGAGATCATTTATTATTAAATCATCTAGTAATACCAAGTTTAAGAAAATGTTTCAATTTTAAAAATATTTTGAAGTATTTTTTCTTCTTTTCATGATAACTATGACATAAAATAATATTTTACTAAGAAACAAATTGCTGTTATCATAACAATTAAAAGATGTTTTTCTTTACACACTACTAAATATTTTAAAGTCTTTTTCATAGAATAGTAAACCTTAAAATTGAGATACTTAGAATAAAACATTATACATTAAATTTTAAAAATTGATACATATTTTAGTTTGTTAGAGTAGCATAAAAATATCTTATCCCTGAACCACAAGCTCAATGAATATATACATAATAAAATATACAATTTAAAAGAAAGACTAGCATGATAATTTTATTATTGAATCAAAACAACTTAAAATTTAAACTATATAAAACAAAAGTAACAGTTCATTCCAACAAACTATAATATAAATTTAAAAACATTAATGTACAAAAATTGAAAAATATAAATTATATACATTTATATTTAATATTTGGCAACTAATACACAGATGATCTGAAAGACAAAAAGTTTTACCATCATCATCACCAAAGAATCAATATATAATAAATAATTTAATTCATTTATTTATAAGAACCAATTTTTAGTCAAACTTGCTTAGATATATATATATTATGTGCATAATACTTCAAATATGAAAATAGGATATTTAATTTTAAAAACTGCATAAGTTCATGAACTTCTGGGTAAAATGATAATAATAATAAATACATTATTGAAACATTTATTTATTTTATTAAAGAGTCTTGTAAAAATAAAGGAGCATTGGAGATTGTATTGTCACAGAATAGTCAGTGATAAATATACAACCAGCATCTTTAACTTTTACAAAATGTTTCTACCAATTAGATTTGAATTGCTTAATCTAGCTATGTATATTTTCCTTCAACATAAAATAATTTATTACTGAAAGTACTCTTACCTTTATTTTTTATTTCTACTTTAGACATTAAATAAGTAGAATAAAGAATATTTTGTAATTTTGAAAATTTGACGAGATTACTTGGAGATAACTGTATCAACTGTTCTAGGTGTGAAGAATAAAATGAACAGTCTATGATTTTAATAAAGGCATTGTGGGAACAAAAACCATGGAAATATGAGATTTTGAAACAGATGTGCCTGTGATATGAAACCTTCATCACATTTTTGTAAACATAGAATATAAATATAAAATAAGACAAACTAATCATGCAGCCACCTCCCAACCAGTGCAAGATACTTTCCAAAATACAAATGTATAAAGAGTGATGCTCAAAGTTTAACAATTTATTAAATATTCAAAAAATAATTCCCTTTCAGCATGCTGCAAAAAAGACTTGAAGCCATAATTTTTTCTGTTGGGAAGACGAGAGGGGCAGGACTTATTTAAGATAAATTATAAATACATGAAAGTAAAAACAGATTTTAAAATTTATTTTGTGTCTTCCAATGAAAAATTCCCAATGAATTTTTTTTTTCTCTTTATCTAAGAATTTAAATAAATATTACCCTTTTTTCTTTTAATTTTCAAATTATCAGAAAAAAGGAACATTTAATTAATTAAATTTGACAATTCAGGGAGAGACAATTGCTTTCTCTGCCCTACGAGCACCTATATGATATCATTTTGAACCTTCAACTTAAAATAAACTTAAAAGTTAATTTTATCAACTTTCACTCAAATACCTTCTGAATAAGTTGTTCTAGTTGGGGTAACTAAACAAGGTGTCAAAAGTTTCAGTTTCTTGTAGAAATTATTTCATTTCTCAGTTATACAGTAGTAAATGGCAGTGTTTTATTAATAATAAATGTTACATTAAGTGTATGTACAGAAGTTTTTAATGTAAAGTAATATTTAAAAAATAATTTTTGCATATATGATTTTTATACATATCACAATCGTTACTTGTCATTTAACTTTTCAAAATACTACAGAGAAATTGTCCATAAAAGTAACAACTGTACAAGTGGAAGGAAAGCCTTCATTAATAAACAGAAATATGTGCAGATTATTCTTACATTATACAAGGGAAAAATAAATTAATTAAATACATTAAGTTAGTTTATAAATAATGATGGTTGACAATTCTTAAGAGAGAAAATTGTATTTTAATGAATTTGCATTTTAACATTATGTGATACAAAACTTAAAATGAGATAAGGTTGCCATTTTTTTTTCAAATAATAGAGTTAAAGAACAGTAAATGGTCAAAAATACTGGTGAACAACAAAATTAATTCTAGCTTTTCAAATATGCAATAAAAGTACAGAAAAAATAACTTGTTTCAAAAGAATGAACTATTCTTTTCCAGACAAATATATGATGACATTTTTTTTTCAAACGAAAAGAACATCTATTGCAATTTAAGCATCAAATTATCATAGAGAAAAGTAAAAAATTCTATCGAAATTCTATCAAAAAAGTCAAAAATTTTAAGGATGCTGAAAACTTTGTACTGTTTTTTATTTAAGCATTTTAACTTTTCTTACAATTTTAAATATTTTGAGTAAAAAAAAAAAAAAAAATTTTTTTGTAGAAGTGTGTTGTATAATTTTAAGCATAAGATTTATACTAAATTAATTAGCTTTGAAGAAAAAAATAAAATGTGCAAATACATGTAAAATTACAGTAAACACTGAATTTATTTTACAATATTATTGAAAAAAAAAAAAATTACAAATTTGATACTGAGTTTTATCAAATAGACCATAAAGAACAATACAAAATGAACAATTTGGATTAATTGAATAATATGCATAGAAGTTTTAGCACTCTAAGCATGCCTATTCATCGAAAAAACACAAACTGAAAAAAAAATCACTTTTAAGTGAAGTGAATTGTAGCATGTAAATGGACAGCAATACAATAAAATTGCTTTAAACTGCATTTATAATACTCGGATCTTAACAAAACTTCAGGAAATAAAGTAGAGGCAATAAAATATAATTTAGGCAAAAAATTAGAAAATCTATTATTTTCATCCTTTTTTGCCAAATCAAGGGTACCAAATTACTTTAAGAGAGATTTGTAATTTTTTAAGGATGGAGTGTAAAACTATTTGTTTAAACAAATTATTAATACAATTATCACAAAATCAGAGTTAAAATTATTTTAGGTAGAAGTTTTGTTACACTGGAATTTGTAGAGAATTATAATTATCAGATATGTACTTCTAAAGAATATAAATATAAATAATATAAATAAAGTACTTTAGTATTATTAGTTTCAGAGATGAAAACTGAAACTCTGATGACAGAAAATAATAGTCTATATGAATGGGGAGGACTCGAGCCTCTTATCCCATGTGTCTATTACTCAAGCCTCAAGTGGATAGTACCTTTTATATCTCGTTATAATGATTTGGCATTTGAATAATACGTTGTTCAACTTATATATGTATATAAAAAAATATATTAAGATAAGCATGATTTTTTTCATGGTATTATAAGCAAGTTTGACTATGAAATAAATTATAACCCATGAGCGCTTTATTTTAACAAAGATTTTAAAGACAATCAAACCTATGAATACAGTGTTGAATTCACACACTTTTTTCTGAGAGGGATTTTTGAGGCTCAGGGGAGGGGAGGGCATTATAGAAATCAGGGAAAGAAATTGTACTTTTTTACCATTGAAAGCACAAAATCTCAAATCTCCCAAGGGAACATCTCATTGATCTGGGAAGGGAAGGGTGGTCCTTACATGGGCCACCCCCTGAATTCAACACTATATTAATACATCTCATACTGATAACAACATGTAACAGAGATATGTTAACTAAAATAAAGCTTTTGCACAATCAACATCAATTATTTATACATGTTTTCTCATATATAAAACTCTAAACACACAACTTCATTAGACATAGTAATTTTTTCCCTTTTTTTTTTTTTTTTTTTTTGGTAAATCATATTTAAAATCTGATGATGTAATGTGCAAAGACTAGAATAAAGAAATAAAAGAGGGGACACTCATCTGAAATCCATAAATCACTAAAGATGAACTAACCAAACAAATACTGAAAACTGTGTAGAATATAAAAATGACTTTGTGCATTTGCACTTACTGCAGTAGAGCCTGCTTCAGTATCTGTTCACAAGCTTTTATTATATATATATTTTTTAATTGAATTAATTAATTTATTGAGGAAAGTAAAAAAAAAAACCTTATCCATTATTCTCAGATTATTCACCTACTTTTTTTATTTAATACAGCTAGACCAAGAATGGATGAAGAAATTTACTTAAATATTTGATGAGGAAACATTTAAGAATGATTTTTATTACATATTCGAAATAGGTATGAGTAGCTTGGCAGGTTATGCACAGTTTAAAAGTAACAACAAGTAGCTTGAATCAAAATGAAAACCATATTACAAATATATCAACTACAGCGGCAGTAATCTATAATCAGGCACAATTTAATCCAGGGGACCATGTGATGTTGCTGAGAGGATTTTTGAACAGTTGGCAAATCACCAAGTCATTCATAACTCTTTCAAGTAAGCAAGTAAAATTGTTTTTTAAATGTTACAACTTGAAAAAAATACAAGTGAATTTTCTCTCCAGCGTGGACTATATCAAACCCCTATTCCAATACATGCATTTCTTTAAAGTTTGTAAATTTTGTTTATGATGTAAAACAGGAATGTATAAATTATAACAGACCTATTTTTTAATTATAAAGTACAGATTTTAGATTATTGCAAATTTCAGGATTGTTGATTTAAGTTTAATGTATATAAAATTAATAATCATTGATCTATGTAAAGTAATGTAAAATTCAGCCTCACAAAAATGAACCTGTCATAAATACTATTTAATATTAGAAACCAATATGACTGTTTTTAATATGGAACAAATGATTGAGATACAGTTAGAAAAAATTGTCGTTTAGACAAATTTTGTTTATATTATAAAAGGAAATCTAAAGAAAAATGCTAATTTAATATGTATAATACATGTTATATACATGGTTTTTGCTACACAAAATTTGAATCTGTATTTAAGAGTGAGGTATTGAACAAATCTCTCCCCCCCCCCTTCTTTCCATACACTTGAATAAAATAACTTAAAAGTTTAATAAAGATTTACCATATAGTATTGCTTAAAATGCAATTATGTACTTTAAAAAACTGTTTTTGGACTACTGTGTATTTTGATTCAGTGCATTATTTGTTTATTATCTTAATGTAATATATCAATAATTTAAATATATCTACAGTAATAATAATAATAAGTATTGATAATAAAAAATGAAAATTCAATTGAAATTATTTTATCAACAAATTATATTTACTACCAATTATTTTTCAAGATCATTATAATAATTAAATTGCCTTTTAGAAAATATTTTTTATACCCACAGTTAAATTTCATTTTTATTTAATCAATACTCTCAATACTACTCTGTATTGCTTTATTTATTTTCAGTCTTAAAATTTTGCCAAAGCATAACACAAAATCCTAACATTCATGCAGTAATTAAAGAGTAACTGGACATAGCAACAGACTATAAAAAAATATGAAAAATTTCTTTTTGAATAATAAAAATAAATGGGAGAAATATGTTGCAAAACATATAAGTAGGAGTTAAGTTTAAAATTAGAAATTTTCTGTCAAAATCAGAAACATTGACATCTGCTTCTATAATTCTATTTCATTGGTGAAAGTTATTAGCACAGTTACCCCTTAACATTTGTGAGGGTTACATAAACGAAAAACTTTGTGAATGTTGAGGCTATTTTCCTGTGCATAAAAGGGGTTAGATTTTATGATTTTTTTTAAGTGAAAAAAAAAATTAAATATAAAAAGTATATTTATTTAGCATAAACAAGCAAAAGCTGTAAAAAAATTTGAGTAATTTTAAACATGTTGTACAAAGTTTATTTGCTAGTTGATGATTTAAAAAAAAAGTAACACAAAAAAAGATTTTATAAAAATAATAAAAAGTTTAAAGGAAAAATAGGTAATCATTTTTCTAAAGAAGAATTAACCAATAATAACCAAATATTAAACAATATAATATGAAATGTGCAATAATCATAAAATTAAATAATGAATATAAAAATATTAATATCATTAACAGGTTGAGTGCCAAAGTCATGGACACTGAATTTTCTGTTTAGGCCATGCGTGATTGACAGTGTAAAATATGATATAAAACTAAAAAAATACATTGTTTTAAGTAATTATTAAGAAAATAATCCTGTAATAAGTAAAAGTTAACTGAATTTTAAATAATTTTTCAGTAATTACTTAAAACATATTTTAGATCATATCATATCATTTAGCTTTATATTATACTAGCAGCCTCCGCCCGCTACGCTGGTCAGTATCTCTAAAATAATCTTGAATCGAACGAAATATATTTAAATAAACAATCTCAATATTGAATCAAATACCCACAATTTTTGTCTGATTTATGTAATCTTACATTGGTCAGTTCAAAGTTCATTTTGACGACAAAATACGTCTAAAATGACTAAATAACTGACAAATTACAAAAGTACTAAAGTAATTAAGATTTTTTTAGTAGGTTTTTTTTTTTTATCTTGAATTCCACTTGAATTGCTTCTACCTGAATTTGCCGAAGCTTTTACGCCGAAGACATCGCCAAATTAGGAAAATGTGAAGTATCTCACCAAGTACTGGATTTAAAAGAATTTGCTAAGTACCATTCAATTAAGCATGAAAAAATGCACTAAAATATGCACAAAAAAAACAAAACAATTAATTAGTCAAATATTAATAAAAAGTCGAAATAAAAATCGTTTAATGACATTTTAAACACGTGAATCATATTTAACGTCATTGAATGCGACATTCACGATCCTCCATTATTAGCATCTAATCTGATAGTTTGGCGATAATTTTTTTGTGACGGGATAACCTAGTAATACCGTTTTTTTATTAGAATGAATGATAAATTAATTGCAAATATTTTTTCATGATAATGATTTTTCTTTCATATTCAAAATATTTCTTTTTTAGGTACTTCTAGGTTATCCCGTCGACCAGAAATTATCGCCGAACTATAAGATTAAATGCCAATAATGGATGATCGTGAATGTCACATTCAATGACATTAAATGCGATTCACGTGTTTAAAATGTCATTAAGGGATTTTTATTTCGACTTTTTATTAATATTTTTATTAATATTCTACTAATTATTTGCTTTTTCGGTATTTAAAATAAAAATTATGTCAACATGTATAATTTGGCTATTAGTTTGGCAATTTGTATATTTTGGCGAAATTGGTCGACGGGATAACCTAGAAGTATCCCTTTTTAGTGATGGTAAAATAATTGCAGATGAAAACGATATAATAGTAAGGCTAAAACACGATTTAATGACTGCTTGGCATATGACTTGGCGGAGACTCGATAAATACGCTAATTCTATCAACCTAAATATCCATATAGAGTGTAAACAAACAATTGGTACCATTTGATTATTCCGTCGATCAATTTCGCCAAATTATACAAATGAATATAATTTTTATTTTAAATAACCAAAGAATTAATAAATTACTAAAATATTAATAGGAAAAGAGATAAAATATCGAATTAAAATTAGTTGACGACGTAACAATTTGCAAAACATATTTAATGTCAAAAGAATGTGACATTTACGATCATCCATTATTGACCATCCATTGATATTTAATTAACCTTATACTTTGGCGACAGTTTTTTGGTCGATGGGAGATCAAGTATTGCCAAATAATGTAATATTGTCAAAAAATGTAAACAAATTATATAAACAATAATATTGCCAATAATATTTAGATGCAGATATCATCTACGGATCACATTGGCACGATTGCAACAAAATTGCGATTTTATGCCTCACGTGGTAATCCAGTAATAGTCGTTTATTTATCAGTAAACTATTTCATTATTTTTCTTTTCTATTTTAAAATCATACAAATTGTTTTGTTCCATAATTACTAATTGAATTAATTAATTTATTATTAATATTATACCAGATTACATTTTCTTGGCAACGGGAAAGAAAAATGGTTATTTTTTATCGGAAAAATTTTAATTGATTCTGTATGAAAAATAATGAAATTTTGAATTATTAAGAAAAATATTTTATTAAATCAATTAAAAATTTGCCTATGTTCACCGGAAATAGTGTAGCTTTCCAACGGTGAAAGAATTTTTCAAATCCGTCAAGTAGTTTCGGAGCCTATTCAATTCAAACAAACAAACAAACAATCAAATCTTTCCTCTTTATAATATTAGTATAGATTTTCAGTCACTGGTGACTGACATGGCATTCAACATGTTAAAAGTTACTGAATTTATCATATTTAAATACTCAAGAACTTTTGATTTTTGTAAAAGTTAATTTTTGTCAACTATTACTGTAAGCAGGTTCTACTGTGCTATTAATACAACAGCATAAGATGAGAAAGAGCAAGAACTAATTATATTCTGTGCTACCTATTACTGTTTTCTGGAACTTGACCTGGGAAGAACACTGTTCCACTACTATTTTCAGGTGGATTTCCACTGTGAACTGAAGGAGAAGTGCTAGTTTTCTTGAGAATTCCTCGTAATCTACCATCTCCAGGTGATGTTGGAGTCAGAGGAATCTGTTCAGTAGAAGGCATGAGATTGATTTGATTGGTCAGTACTGGTGTAACTGCAACATCAGATTCTTGGGAGGAAATTATACTTTCACGCTCTTTTTGGAATAACTTACTAAATACTGGCATTAAGTTATTCAACTGCAAAATAGTAAAGATTAAAAATTTAAAAACTGTTTAAAACAAAGATCAAATTGATCATTCAAGAATAAGTAAAAATACAAAATACAATAAACATGCAAATTCGTAAAAAAATATTATGTCTCTTTTTAACATTAAAAAAGAGGAACTTATTTTCCAGGGAAAAAAAAAATCATTGAGATGTAGCTAATTATAAAACAAGTATAGAAATGCTTCAATAGCTCACAAATGTTGTGGCCCTAATAATGCCAATGGACAGAACTTTTCTTTTTTAATTTTAAATATGTCAATTTTTTATTTGCCCTGAATTTTGTGTTGGTAATTAAAGCAAATGTATTGCATCAAATTAATTTTCAGTTATCTCAAGCAGTATTCAATATGGACAATCATATTTTGCAATGTCTTAGGCACTGTTTGATAAAAATTTAAAAGTGCAAATAATGTCAAGTGTCATGGCAATTTGGTATGGAGATGAATGCTTTGAAAGAAAACATCCTGAAATGGATTTTGAATTATAAAAAAAATTTTATATTTTATTATATAAAATTTAATTAAATGAATGTTTTATATCTTTTCTTTCATAAGCTTTAATTGAAACTTACTTTCTGAAATATTCTCTCTGTCGAATTTTAATGAATGCACTTAGTTTTTTGTTAAAGAGTTTCAGAGAAAACTTAATGCCTCCCATAAATGTTTCTGATATGACTTTTAATACTCAATAAAAAGTTCAAAACCAAATTAATGTAATTAGAGAAGAAATCTTCACTGGCCAGAATTTCCAGGTATAGGCCCAGGCTAGCCTGAATGAAAATTATTTTGGCCCAATGTAAAAATCAAATGTCTGGCCCAAGTCCGGCCCATTTACAATTTTACAGTTGAAGGCACAAGACCAGCTCACTTATATTTTTCCATTTCCAGGCCCGGCTTATACAGAAAACTGCAAAAATCCAACCTGGTCTGATCTGGCTGAACACAATTTCTGCTATTTCGAAAAAATTCAGATTTTTAACATATAATTATGATTTCTTTAAAGAATACTGCATACATATTTATGGGATGATTTTACAGTATATGTTACAGAAAATACACAATAGCAACATTAATGATACTTAGATTATCAGGTTTTCAACATTCAAATAAGGATTCATTAAAAAGTTAATATACTTTAGAATAAAAGAAAAAAAAATAAAGTTAAAAACATCATAACTATTGAAACTGTATAATAAAATGTAGATTTATGAGAATATTTCTATATCATTTATTAAAGATTTTCTCAAATCCAAAGGAGCAATTTTTTGGTACATTCCTGAATTCATTTCTTTTCAGAAATGCATAAGATTAGCAAGTCTCCTTATTGAATGGCGTCATTCATTTTTTGATAAAATCAATATATCTTTAAGGCAATACTATCAAAGTTAGCATTTTGAATCAAATTTCAGGAAGCGACAGATGGGAAGTGAGAAAAATCTGCAGCCACGTGACAGCAATCTTTTATATCTTGACAAATAATGTATTTACTAAAAATGGAAAACACTATTTGATTCCAAATCCCTTCAGTAGACAGGCTTATAAATTTTATATCTTTATAGTAAAAAAATTAGTCAGAAAATGTGTCAAAGTTTTGCGTTTTTAAGTAGTGAATTTCAGACTGATAGGATCGGTTGGAGTACCCCTCATAAACATGTTCATAGTGGTAAGAAGCTTCCCTCATCAGTTATGGTGTTCTTTTGTTAAGTATAAAGGGAGGAACGTTCGATTACCCTCCCCCCTACAAATTATGATTAAGTATAAAGGAGGGAACAGGGGACAACACTTCTTTTTGATTTGAATTGTTTGATTTGCTTCAAATTTTGGATACAGGTTTATTATATTGATAAGGGTATCCCTGATTAGTTTAGGGGGTTTAATAATTAAGTATAAATAAAGAAAATTGAGGGGGCGGCTATTTCCTCACTTAATTTGTTTTTCAAAGGGTATTATTATATAAGGCTGTAACATACAATTAGTGTGCATAGCCTGTGAGCTCTATGCCATCATTTTAAATAGCCAATATTCTTTTTTTTTTTTCACTAGTAATCTTTTTATTACAACCATATAATGAATTGATGCAAATTACATAGTCTTTTCTAACATTTTTTGACTGTATTAATAATATTTGTGATTTTTGCCATTATTATCATTATTTTCATGTATCCCCAACAGACCCACTACATAACCCAGATTAGGAATTGCTGAACTAGAAGAAAAATGACAGTGCAGATGTAGTGTTCAAAGTATAAGATTGTCAACATATTAATAATTTTTTTAATTTTATGTATCTAATTTTTATGGAATTTAAAATTATGAAAAATAACACAACAGAGATTGTAATATCTTTTTAGATATAATATACTTTACATTTAAAATGTTGGGGATCAACAAGGAATTTGATAAGTTAAAGATAACAACTAAATTAATTATGGAGATAAATAAAGCAGAAAAATAATAATATTGTAAAACATCGAACTTGATTACAATTTGTTTACAAAAAATATGCATAAATCAAAGTAACAAAATTGCACTAAAACATGCGAAATATAATTTTATTTAAAGTTTTAAAAATAAGAAAAAACTCTAACCTGATCTATAACTGTGCAACTCTGTTCGTATACATTCTTTAATAAATTAGTTTGAGTAGCAAGCATAGTCATATTCCATAAAAAATTTTCAACAACCTGCAGAAAAAAAGGCAAAAATGTAATAAACATAAATTACAAAGCAAACATTAAATAGTGCTGTAAAAATAACGACAAAATGAATACCCATGTAATATCGTTAATTTCTAATTCGCTACCCGTTAAAAAGGATTCATTACTCGTTACTGTTCTGAAATTGGCTATTTGGAAATCAGCACAGTCATCAAAGTTACTATAAAACTACATAATACTGTACAGAAGAATATTTGGAAGAATTTGCATTTGTTATGTGCTGCCATCTGTCCATAAAACTTACATCTAAGGGTAATTCTGAAAATTATTTTTCCACCTTCAACAGCTAAAAATTTTCTGAGACATTTCCAAACTCATTTTTCAAAGTTAAAACATGAAACTTGCTGAGGTGATTTCTGAACAGATGTATTAGGTGCCGTGTGATTTCATTTTTCGTTCAGTTCAGTAAAATTTGATTTATAGACAGTTTTTCAGTATGACTGTTTTTAGGTAGATTTCGTATGAAATACTACCTATTGCATTGTCTCCCATGTTGGAATTTCTGAAAAATTTTTGCGGATCTACACGAATCATGACTCCTAGACCCCAAAACCACCATCAGTAAAAAAGTTTATATATCTATCTATCTATCTATCTATCTATCTATCTATCTATCTATCTATCTATCGGTGTATATCACTTTCTTCTAGACACGATAACTTCCATAATTATGCTCAGATCTTCTTCAAACTTTTACATAAAATCAAGGAGCCTAAAATCTTGGTCGAGTTCGTTAATGGGCAAAATCGGACCAAGGGGGTGGAAATAGGGAGGGTTTTTGTGAAAACAGAAAAAACGCGATAACTTCTTAATTAAAATAGATATCGAATCAGTTTAAAGTTTATATTACTTCTAAGAAATGGGCAAAAAGTTTATGCATGACAGATTTTTGATAAAGTTAAAAATGGGCTCAAGGGGCGAAAAAAACATGGTTTTTAGGAGAAAAAAATTCATAACTCCGTCAATTCTCAAGATATTAAATCCAACTAAATTTTATATAAATGTACTCAATATTATCTAAAACTTTTGTATTTACAAGTTTTTGATAGGACCAATTTTTACCGAGGAAAAAAATTAAAAACGAAAAGAAAAAGGGGGGAGGAAAAAGAAAAAAACCCATAACTTACTCAATTCTTAAGCAATCAAATCTAATTAAATTTATTTTACATCTTCACAATAAGATCTACAACTTTTATATTGACAAGTTTTTCATAGAACCCATTCTTATAGCAAAAATAAATTAAACAAAAATAGGAGTTGGAGTAAAAACCTTAAATCCAAACTGCTTATATTCTGACTCATTTTAAAATTCATTTTTGATTTTAAACGCATCCAAATGACAGATCCTCTTATTTAGGAACTATATAATGCGAAGTTTTGGCCAATTTTTTGATAAAGGCAGAATATATTTTTAAAAAGGCTGCCAAAAAAGGTATTTTGAACAGATTTCCCGAAATTATCGTCATTAAAAATTGATTAAGTATAACAAATTGCGTTTTTTCTGAGTCATTTTTAAATTCACTTTTGTTCTCAAACCCATCCAATTTACAGGTCCTATTATTTAGGAACTATATAATGCGACATATTGGGCAGTTTTTTGATAAAGGCAGAACAAATTTTTTAAAAGGCTGCCAAATAGGGTATTTTGAACAGAATTTCACGAAATTATCATGATTGAAATTTGAGGAAATTAAAAAAATTGCGTTTTTACCGAGTCATTTTTAAATCTTTTTTTGTTCTCAAACGCATCCAATTTACAGGTTCTCTTACTTAGGAACTATATTATGTGACGGAGTGGCCAGTTTTTTGATAAAGGCAGAATATATATAAAAAAAAGGCTGCCAAAATGGGCACTTCGCACAAAATTTCCCAAAGCGACCATGATTAATGAACTGTGGGTATTCAAATAACAAATTGTTTATTTTATGACTCATTTTTAAATCCAATTTTGCTCTGAAACGCATTCAAATAACAGTTTTTTGTTACTTAGGAACTATATAATGTGCGTATTCTTTGATTTTTTGATAAAGGGTGAATATACATATTTTTAAAAGCTGTCAAAGTAAGCACTTCGCAAAGCGATCATGATAAAAGAATTGAGGTTGTATTCAAATAACAAATTTTTTATTTTATGACTCATTTTTAAATTCAATTTTGCTCTCAAACACATTCAATTGACAGTTTTTCGTTATTTAGGAACTGTGTAATGTGCCGTATTGGTCAGATTTTTGATAAAGGCTAAATATATATTTAAAAAAATCTGTCAAAGTGGGCACTTCGTACAAAATTTCTCAAAGCAATCTTGATTAAAGAATTGTGGATGTATTAAAATAATAAATTGGTTATTTTCTTACTCATTTTTAAATTCAATTTTGCTGTCAAACGAATTTAATTAACAGTTTTTTGTTATTTAGGAACTATATAATGAGCATATTGGTCAATTTTTTTAATAAAGTAAGAATATAATTCAAAATATGTTGCCAAAATGGGCATTTGAGTAGAATTTCGTTTAAGAGGATTTCGATAAAACCAGTTCTTACAGAAAAATGAAATTAAAAAATTTTTAAAAGCGGTTGAATAAAGTAGTTAAACTGGGTTTATCTCTAATCATTTAATTTTTTTTTTTTTTTTTTTTGAGATGAAAACTTTTCGAAATCTACCTCCGCCTATAGGCCATGCCGAAAGGGATTTTTTTTGTTCCCAGATCTCCCACTTTGGAAAATTCAGTTAAAAAAAGCCATCTTTCACAGCATTTTTTGCAACATTTTCTGCCTTTATAAAAAAAATCGACAAGCACAGCAGATTGTGTAGTTTTTGCATAAGAGAATTTGCCAGTTTGGTACGTTTGAGATCAAAAATAAATTTAAAAATTAGTCAGAAAATAAGCAGTTTGGATTGGAATACACCCCTAGTGAAGTTTCCAAGTTTTATTTAAAAAATGAAAACAAAATATTAAAATGCAATGCATAATTGTACACAGGGCTACAATTAGAAATGAATAATAGGGGAGGGAGAGGAGGACTCAAGAAAATGTAGGGTGAGGCTTGTATTTTCACCCTCTCTCTCTATGTCTGATGCATGCAATGCAATGACCCCCAGAGCAGTGAAATGTATCCCCCAGGAAATATTAAGATTTTTTGTTTTTATTCATAAAAAATTGCAATCCCCCCCCCCCCCCCCAGAGCTACAAAAGTCCCTCCCGTAGAAAACTGTCTGAATTCAACACTGGAAGTGACCCCATCCCCCCCAAAAGAAAAAGTGCTTTGACTCCTCCCCTCTAAATTGGGAACTGGATCTGCATTGTATATAATAAACGATGCTTTGCCAATATTTTTTTTTTAAATTATATTTACTATATTTCTTATTTGCTAAAATATGTCAATTAGAATGCAGTGTGATTATGGTACATTATACAAGAAAGTTAGATGTCAATAATGGCATATTTTCTAATCTACAGTAATCGAGTTTACATCCAATGTTACAGTGAAGCAAGCAAACAAATAAGATCTTAGCAACAATCTGTTTTAATGAGACTGCAGATATAGTAAAGGGTTTCACAAAATTACTTCACTGAACCAAATTATATTAGCAAAACTACAGCAATAAGCAGTGAGCCCCAATTATTGAAAATTACTTAGCAAGTTAAAAAAATTCTGCATTAGTGAATATACTGCAATAGATAAGCAAATAAATGTGAAGCATAAATGCCCAAGAGAGTGAAGCTGTTTTTGTCAAACTTTATATCAGGCAAATCAAGTGTCTCTCAATTCTAATAATAATAATAATAATAATAACTAATGCTGTCACCGTTGCTGACAATCTTTTGTGACTTAGGATATTTCTTCGCTAACATTAAGAAAATTACTGTACACAAAAATAAGCAAACTGGTTGTATTATAGACAAATGTTTGATAAACAAAATAATGCATGTAGTTTCCAAATTCAAGAATTATTTTAAGAGATATTTAATGCTTAAGTTGGCCAAAATTGTTACACTAAAAAAATTTTATTAGGAGCAAAAACTATACATAAACATTTAATTATTTTTCCTAAAAATATGCAATAGAAGCTCCTGGTATGCAGACTGAATTTATTTTTTTAATTTGACTAATTTTTTGTGTGCTTATTTCCATTTTAAATTCAAATTTTCAACATTTTGAGAGACTTTTTTTACATATTTTAGAAAAAGCTATTTTAAATTGTTGCTAAATGATCAAAGAATAAAATTTCCTTCAAATTAAAATTCATTTACATGTGACTAAACTGGAAAAAAAAAAAAAAAAAAAAAAAAAAAAAAACCCTCCTTTTAAATGAGAATTTAATGATTATAAGTTAAAAGAAGAAAAATATTAAAAATTACGTCATAAAACTATATTTACATGTGAATATTAAAAGAATAAAGAATTTTTATATAATGAATTCATTAAAAGTGTTAACTGCCGCAAATGGAAACATTATGTCATATTTAAAATAACCAAACAATTTAAATTAAAAAAATTATTCATGAGAGATTGAAACATTTCACATTTCTAAATGATCTTTTAAACTATTGTCACTAATTCTAAAGCAACACAAGTAAAAATATCTCATTTTTAGCAACAAAAGTGTTTTAATTTGAATATTAAAAATAAAAATAAAATAAATTCATTAAAGTATTTTAAAAGCAACAACTATAAGAAATTACATCATATTTAAAATGACCAAGATGCAATTAAAAAAATACCAGGAGACAAAGACTCTGTTTATTTAACTGTTCATATTTAATCGAACATGGAAATTCCCCCCCCCCCCAAAAAAAAAGGAAATGAACCAAAACCTGTTAACAGGGATATATATATATATATCAGCGTTAGAATTCCTAAAAAAAAGTCACTGGTCCCAAGGACCAGTAAGCATGAGAATTTACTGGTCCGCAGACATCAGCACTGGTCCGTTACATAAAACTCTATTAAATAATTTTAACACTTAGAGTGGTCTCCCCCCCCCCCCGCGCACACACTCTCTGGAAAATAAATCAATCTTACTTTGCATTTATCCAAAATTTTCAGCATAATAAAATGTAAAATATAATTTGCTAAAAAATAAATAAACAGAACGTAAAGAAAAACTATCAAATTATTTATTAGATATTTTATTTACCATTACTTATTTCAACTGATTGTAGGGTTTAATGTAATTTTTTTTTTCGATTTTTCTCCAGATTCTAGCCAGAGTGGTGGAATTGTAGTTAGTGTCATTGATGCAGTTGGACTTGAAAAATCCTGGGTCCCCAGGACCCAGGACTTCTAAAATACTGGGTCTCTTTTTTACAAATGCGGGTCCCCACTAATAATAAGTCATATTTTTCGATCCAAAAATTGAACTTGTTCATTTGCACAAGAAAAAGAAAATGCAATAATTTTTTTAATAATAATAAATAATTAAAACCAATATTAATTTAAGAGAAATTTTCTGTACTTTTTAAAGAATAAATGTGCAAGATACAAATTTAATTATAAAATAATGCTTATTTAAGTGTTGAAGATAACAAGTATCACTATTGTTTGCATTTCTTTTAAAATGGGGCACAACAGGTTTATTGAAAAAAACTTTTTTGCTGAAAAAAAGGGATATTTTTGTTGAGTAAATGGGTACTTTGCTTAATGAAATGGTGCTTTCAGGAGTCACATTCACTCAGAAAGATTTGGAGCAATAAAAAACCGATTGGGAAGCAGGAAAATCAGTTTTTGGAGCAGCAACAACAATTTTGAAGTTGGAAAATTAGGTTTTAAAACAGAAAAATTCTCTCCCGGCATTCATATATAATTTTTGTTTTTTTTTTTTATTTTTTTTTGTCGAAATTTCCGTTTTTTCGCATTATTTTGACGAAATCTTTTGTTTTTTCGGGATTTATTGACGAAATATACCATTTTTTCGCGATCTTTCAAAGAAATCTGCCGTTTTTTCGGGTTTTAGGATGAAATTAGCCATTTTTTCGCGAATTTTTTGACAATATTTACCGGAAATTAGTCGTTATTTAGCACTTTTTAAACAAAATTTGTCTTTTTTTCGCAATCTTTTGAAGAATTTTTTCGTTTTTCACGATTTTTTTTTTTTTTTTGACAAATTTTGCCGTTTTTTCGCGATTTTCGGACAAAATTTGTCGTTTTTTTGCACTTTTTTGAAGAGATCTGCCATTGTTTTGCAATATTTTTGAAAAATCTGCTTTTTTTTCGTAATTTTTTGAAGAAATCTGCCATTTTTCCGCAATTTTTTGAAAAAATCTGCCGTTTTTCGCGATTTTTTTGGGCGAAATTTGTCGTTTTTTATCTTTAGAAGAAATCTGCCTTCTGTTTCGGGTTTTGGAATGAAATTAGCCATTTTTTCGAGAATTGTTTGACAAAATTTGTCGAAAATTAGTCGTTATTTCATGATTTTTTAACGAAATTTGCCGTTTTTTCGCGATCTTTTAACGAAATTACGCGGCCCGTGGGACGCGTAAGAGCGATTTTTTTGCGTCCCATGGCCGATTTTTTGCGTAATTTACGCGCTATGGCGCGTTTGCGGCATCGCTGATAATAAAAAAAATCATGTGCGATCGGTTTTGGTTTTCTAAGGGCCTGAAAAAAGGCACTGGTCCTGCGGACCACTAAGTTTTTCAAATTAGTGGTCCGATTAAATTATCGGTGGTCTCGGACCAGCGGACCACCAAGGATTTCGAACGCTGTATATAAATAGATAGATACAGAGTGTGTGTTCATGTTCAGTGTTTTGCAATCTTTCAAAAGTCAATCAATATATGAAATGCTACCATGATCACAAATAATTTTTAAATTTCTATAGCAGAATATTCTGTTATGATGGATTGAGAGAGTGCTGAAAATAACACCTAAACCAACTGATATTAAGGAAAGCACAGATAAATTGTTGTTATATTTTTAATATTAAATGTATAGTCATGTATAGTATTGTATTGTAAATAGTATTTTAATATGCAATGTACAGCCAGCATGTTAATATTAAATGTTAAATTTTTATTTTACATTCATATCTACAGAAACATAATTTTTAATTGCATTAATAGATATAACATAAAAAAATGAAATAAAGTAATAAAAAACATTTTTACTTACTTTTTCAACTTTCCTTCCTTTGGATCCTAAATTTGCAGTGTTTTTCATTATTTCTCTCCATGTTACTTCTCCTGTTTTATACAAATCAGCAAGCTAAAATTGAAATGCAGGTATTTAAGATATAACTATCAAGATATACATATATATATGAGCACTTTTACTACACAGTAATCCACATTTTCATAATAAGAGATGAATAATATTTGTAGTATTTTTTCCCCGCTTTCCCAATATTTCTAAATCTGTGGTTTATGACATACTTAAGATCAAAGTTATATTTTCAAAAATAACATATGTAATGAGTCTGTGTCATAAAGCAATATAAAGGACAGTATAGCTAAAGGAGTCAGTGAAAAGGATTTTTCATCAATGATTATTTCAAATGAACACCATACACTTTATAATTTCAATTAGCTTCTCAAGGACACCTGTCCTTCCTACTTTGTCCCTTGGTTGCCATGACATTAAAGGAGATGAGCATTTGGTCCAATTTTTATCACTGCCATAGCCGAACAAAAGGTAAAGCTTTCTACTGATCTCAAGTAGGGTGAGAAAAAAAAGAATAGTCAGTCAGCCAAATGGGGTATTACCATGGCTACTAATTTAAGATAAGAACCAAGTAATTTGCTTTAAGAAGCCAACTGAAACTACTTACAGTATAGATACTGAAGATAACTTATGACTATATTTCAGCAGACTAATGTCAAAAATACAAGAAATATGCAAAGCCAACAAAGCACCCAGTAGTATTAAAAGTTGATACCTCTAAAAATTACATTAAAGTCTGTAAAACTTACATTAACAAGAAATATATGCTTAGTTGTATCCATTCATTGTTTTTTTTTTTTCAGATTTTCTAGTCATGATTCTTAAAAAGTATATATTTATATATTATGTAATACATTAAACATTAAGTGTTTTAAAATGTATATCACAACAGAATATCATAGTACTATTAATCTTAGTCAACCCTGTAATTGTGTATCCCTATAAATGAATGATAAATGCTATGTCTTGATAATCTAAAGAAAGTATACTGCAGTGATCTTTTTAATTTCATTATGTTTGAACCATCTTAACATCAATAAAATGTACCATGAATGATTTTACTCCATAGAGCATACTATAATTGTTTTGTGTGTCCCTGTAAACAAACTATAAATTCTATACACTTCATTTTTAATAGAGAACATTCTACGCTAAACTTCAATAACATATCAAAATTGCATTTACAAGAGTTAGAATATTGACAGACAAGCAAACCAAATTTATAAATACTCAAGAGAGGCAACAAGTAAACCAGGTACATATATAAACTTTTCAAGGAATATGAGGGTAGTAAGAGTTCATAAAATACCATTTTAAATAATTTGTACCATAACATTAAAGCTAAAAAAATTTAAATTTCATCAAACATTTCTATGTTAACAAATTTCAGAAAAAATCTCCTAGGTCATTTCATTTAATGTCTGGTGACTTTTTTTTATTTGGGGGCACATTAAAAATCTTGTTTATGTACATTTTATGTTTATCATATGTTTATGACAATTTTTATTTCTTATTTATATTTTACATTGCATGTTTCTATATTAAAAATATTTCATTGCCACACATTATTGCCAAAAGTGTTGGGTTCCACTTCTGCTCTAGACACTTTTTTACTTTGCTGGAAAAAAATTCAGTTTGTATTTCATTGTTGCTATTTCCTTTCATCACCAATAATTGGCATATTATAATCATAGTAGTACTAGCACAATTAAGATTGATATTCTATGACTATAATGAGTAAGTGCATAATTAATTTCGCTGTTGTAAGTCACAAATAGTTGTAAACAAATTCTTTACTTGAAAGATTATTTAGCAATTTATCATTTAAATTGGGCTAACAGAAAAATGTGAAAATTGATTTAATAATTTATAATTAAGTTCTAAAAATATTAAAATTACGGATTATCATTAGAAAAACATCTGCATACACATTTTTTTTTAATTCTAGGGCATTAGTAGCAAGTGGAAAAAATTACAAAATCCAATGTATGTATTAAGTTAGGTTAAATAAACGAATACAAAAAGTTTTTTTTTTTTTTTTCAAGAAATGTTGCACAAAATTCTCTAAAATCATCTTACGTTGCATAGTTAATGCAGATTTATAATTAAAGATTTTTCATGGCATTAATTTTGCAAAAAAAAGGAATACATAAGGATGATACTTAAATAGATATTAGGATGAAATTGTAATTTTTTTTCTCGAATATTATGCATGTACTCCTACAGAATTGCTACTCATACAGGAGAATGAAATTCCCAGACTTTTTCAAGTGCATTTCACAAAAATTCTAGTCTAGCCGTATAGTGCGTTGTAGACCCGCTGAGGGTAAAACAAATATTGCATCACTATAAAACACAAAAATTTCCTCAAAACTGATAAAAATTAAAAACTCTTTTTTGACCTTGTCACTTATAATCACATAGACAAAAATTGCTTTGAGGCTTACAAATGGAAATGTTCACTTTAATAATTTGTAATCATTATAAGTTTCCAATAAACTATTAAAACTTGCTTACAACATTTGCGCACTGAGCTACCATTTACTTCAACAGTATCACAATATCACTAATGTCCAGGTAAGATGTATTTCCAACAAGAGACAAAGCAAGAAACAAAGCAGACACTTCAGTGGGCAGACAGAGCCATAAAAAACAATCCTGGGAAAAGTTTTAGAATCTGTAATAATGAGTAATAAAAATTGCAAACTGTCTGCTTTTGACGAATGGTAGAAGTGGGGTGCAGGTTAGTTTCATTCTTTAAATGTTTTTTATTTAAATTGTCAGGGGTCTGTCTATTGATACAAAATTCATATAGCATGCTTTTTATAAATAGGTCACTACCAAAAACAGTAAAATGCAGGGAACAGATCAATGCTGCAGTGATGACCAATGACAGAATGACACTATAAAATGTGTAGGATGAATTCAACTAAAACATGGACATGTGTCGTGAGACAAAAAAGGGAGCACATCAAACATTTGTAGAGTGTGAGAAAATTTGGCGAGTATGTGGTTAATTTCTTATTCTTATTACTCATATTCTTATTACTAATGTGTAGTAATTTTGAATATATAGCCCTTGAAAATTAATGAATCTTTTATAACAGCCCTGTGTATTATTTCATTTGTACAATAAATATTTCAAATAATATTTAAAAGAGTTAATCCATTAAACATGACTTACAATCTTAAGGGTTTCTTGACCATTCTTTTTTATATGATTACACTCCACTAAAACCTATAAATAAAAATAAACAATGTAATGCATAAAAAAATGCACAAAAATAACTTTATGATAACAAAAACAATTTTTATTTTATTATATTAATAAGAAAAACATTCGACAAAGAATGTTTTATAGTTTGATACTACATTCAAATAAGTATGCATTCATAATCTCCAGATTATTAAAGAATTTGCACACTTTCTACTTTTCAGTTAAATAATTACTCACAAGTTCCAGATATGTGGTTTAACCTTTTTCAGGGTTGGAAAAAAATCATAATTTTTTCAAAGAAAAAAAAAAAAAAAAAAAAAAAATGGATTTATTTGATTTAAATCAGATTTTTTTTATTTAAATCAGATTTATTTGATTTTTTTAGAATCTTATGTTTAATTACTGTGTTTTTATGCTTTTACAATACATAAAGCAGTTTTTTATAATAAATAACTAAAAAAGAATAAATAATAGTTATAATTTATAAAAATAATATAAGAAATATTTATATAGTTAAGAAAATATTATATTCTAGTTACTGATTAGTACTAAAAATTAAACATCTGGGCTTTAATCTAAAGCCACTCTATTATTTTATAATTGAATTGTGCACACTAAATAAGAAATAAATTTAAATATGTTGTAAATGAATAGAAAATGATAAAATTTAAAAAACAAATTAAATACAATAGACTCCCTCAAGTCCACAGCCCTAATATCCACAACTCTCTAAACTCTGTGCATAATTTACAGATGTAAAGAATTAAGCTTTCAGGTCAGGTATAGGGACAAAATTTGACTTTTTTTATTTTTATATCAATTCTATATATATTTTAATCTGTAACTTTCATTAATATTACTAAATTCATGCTTTTTCATGAAGGAAGAATAAATTTATTTCTGAAAAAAATTCAAGGTATTGCTAATATCAGTAGTGATCACAATCTTTTTGCAAAATGCATTTATACATTCATCAAGCTTTTTTTTATTATTGAGTTTGGTTAAATCTGAAATAAAACTTCTTTATTTTATGATTTTGATGTGAATTAGTAGTGCACCTTTATGGGCCAAGTTTCACTGAATAATTTAGGATAAAATGCATCTCATCTCTATAATAAATATTTAGTTATACATTATTGATTATTTACTTCATCTTTGCTGCTTTCAATATTTTAATCATTTTTAATTATCTAATTTTTTATTATTTTAGTTTATTACCTTACATAATTGTTTTAATGTTTAATTATATTATAAGCATGCATTATAATTTCAATTGCATTATTAATTACAATCAAATTACTGTTTAAAAAATGTAAACAAACCCATGATCAGAAATCCACATAACCTCTGGTCCCAAGCTGTGCGGATTTGAGGGAGTCTACTGTATTCATTTAATACAAGCTATTTATTAAGGGATATAAATCACAATTAATTCAATATTTTTTAAGCAAATAGGGAAAAAATCAGGGATTTAATTGTTTGAACAAAAACACTAATTTAGAAGCTTTGTCTACTCCCAATTTATTATGAAGGCTTGAATGAACTAGTTCAAAAGAAGAAAATTGTCTTTCTACTCCAGCAGATGAAGCCACGGCTGTTGTTATTTGGTAAATAAATTCAATTTCAATTTCGCTGATTCTCTCTTTACCTCCCATTACATAAAAGAACTTCCACCAATCATAATTTGTCATAATATCAGAAACTTTTTTCTCAAGCAATGGTAATTTTTGGAATGGGCCATTTTTTGCTTGAAAATGTGCTACAATGGTGAGATGATTTAGACAATTTTCTTTAATAAATGAATGCCAAACCTTCATTATTTTCCCCTACACTAAGTGAAATTTCATTTCGATTTAAAACAGAGGTACTTAATAAAACTCCAACAAAATGACAGCCATCAATAGCTTGTTCATATCTTGCTTTAAATTTTGCAATTCTATCATTATCTAATACATTTTCTAACTCTTTACCCAAAAATTTCCTTTGATATGTACATTCATGTGATATTGCAAAAAAATGATTTAAATCAAATGTTTTTTTTTTTTTTAAATCAGTTGATTTAAATCTAGATTTAAATTTTGATTTAAATCAGTTGATTTAAATCAGTTGATTTAAATCATGCCGACCCTGACCTTTTTTATAAATATTTTTTTCTCTTTTTGTTCTTATAAGCTTTGACAAGAATATTAATAAATTTGAGGTATTAATATACATTTATTCGATAATAAAATTAAAAAAACTCATAAATTTTAACCTTAAAATGCTTTTTACAATTACCATAAAATCTTGATTGTAAGCCCCCTTTTTAAAAAGCAAAAGAAGTTAACCATTTTTTAACATTAATTTAGAAATAAATAAGGCAAATACAAGGGCAAGAATCGTTTGTATTTTCTCAAATTCCAATTTGTTTAAAAAAAAAAAAAAAAAAAAAAAAAAAGATACTGTAATTTAATAAATTATAATCAATCATTAGGAAAATGAAATTCTAATCAATTTGACATGTTAGATTCAGATTCAGATGATGAAAGTTTACCTGATTTAAGTTTACCAGATTCAGATTCAAGTTTATACAATGCAAATGATCAGCTAATGGTTTAATTCTAATAAGCTTGAAGCAGTTGCAGTCGTTCGATAACTTCAGAGGCTTTAGCCCTTATTTTCCTGCTTTTCAGTATCTTTGATTTAAACAATTTTCCTTTAAAATTTATTCAGTCTCAATTTTTTATTTTTTCCCCCCCAACATGGCTTCTGCTAGGAACGCAATTATTCAATTACGTGTATCAGGATCTTTGAACCTGGCTTCTTCTAGAAAGTCGCAATAACAAAAGAAAAGCTAAAAGATCATAGGCGTTAAAAAAGGGGAAAAAATAAAATGAAATGAAGATACTACAAAGTCTATTCTCAAAAAAAAAAAAAAAAAAAAAAAAAAAAAAAATGGTTTTCAAAAAATCTAAATGCCCTCCTTTCCAGTTAAAACTTTATTTTATTATTTTTCAAATTTACTTCTTTATTTGACATTTAATTTATTGCAACCCCTCCCCCCCTCAAAAAAGAATGATTCACCATTTGTTCCTCTCGCTCTGATATCAAGTGTACATAATTTAAACCATAAAACAACTTACGAACTTTAAATTTTTTTCAGACCTGTTTAATACAAAATAGCAACAAACAAATGAATAATACATAACTTAAATTATCTCCCCCTCCCAAAATCATTGCTTTTCTCTCCCTGTTCCTTTCCAACCTCTGTATCACCTTCCCCCCCCCCCCTTCCCCTTGCATCTCATGCAGTTTAAAAATTTTATAATTATTAATTTACTTTTTTCTGCTGGATTAGTAACTTTGTTGTAAAACTACTTAAATAACCACCTAAATTATTTTTCATCCACTCCATCACCCTTTAGAGATCTGCACAGAATCCAGAATTTCCAGACCCGGCCCAGAGGAAAGTTATCTTTTAGCCCAGCCAAGCTCAACATAAATAAAAAGTTCGGCCCTGGTCCATACAGAAATCTGTGAAAACAGGCCTGGACTGATCTGGCTTAGAGGTCTGCATGGGCCGGAATTTCCAGGCCCGGCCCGGCCCGGCCCGTTGTAAAACTCAAAAGTTCGGCCCGGGCCGTACAAAAATTAGCAAAAACAGGCCCGGCCCGGCCCGTTTTGGCCCGTTACAATTTCTACGATTTCTAAAAAAATCTGATTTTTATCATATAACTAAGATTCCTATATAGAATACTGCATACATATCTATGGAATGATTTTACAGTATATTTTACAGCAAATACACATTAACAACATTAATGATTACTTAGATTCTTAGGCTTTCAACATTCGAATAAAGATTCATTAAAAAAATAACATGGCTTAGAATAAAAGAAAAAAGAAAAACAGCTAAAAACATCGTTAATTTTGAAGCTGTTTAATAAAAGAAGATTTATAAATATATTTCTATATCATTTTATTATAGATTTCAAATCCAAATTCATTCTTAAATTCAAAGAAGCTCCTTTCTGATACATTTCTAAATTCTTTTTTTTTTCCCTCAGAAACGCGTAAGATTAGCAGATATCTTTATTCAGAAACTATATAATCGAATGGCGTTATCCATTTTTTGATACAAGCAATTTAAGAATACTGCAAACAAATAAAATACTGTCATAATTAGCGTTTTGAATAGAATTTCCGGAAGCAATAGCAAGGGAAGGGAGAAAAACCTGCAATCATTTAAGAAACTATTATATCTCAACAAGGCTATACAAGTATTTTATTTACCAAAAATGAAAACGCTATTCGATTCCAAATCCCTTCAATAGTTAGGCTTATCACTTTTATACTTTTACAATTTAAAATTAATCAGAAAATGTGTCGAACTTTCGCATTATTGGGAAATTATTTTAAAAATCATCAAGAAGTATAGATCCGAAGATTAAGCTAACATAAGTTTTTTATCGCTGTTAATAATTTTACAAATCATGTTTTCTGCCAATAATGAAGTATATTACCGGTCCGGCCAGTCTATATGTAGAAAAATAATGCAAGCGTGATCTCGGACCGGCATGAGTCAGCTAAAAAAATATTAAAACGGGTTACACATAATGTAATTCTCCGATGCTGATACACTGTGCATTTTTATATTGATTCTGTCAAATTAGTATGGCCACATTTATACTTATTCTCGTTAAAACCATTTCCGTTAAAAATAGCTCATATTTTATCGTTTCTGCCTAAATCTTCAGAACAGGCCGGCAGGCCCGAAAATTTTTTTATCGGCCCGGCCCGTCTGGCCCGTTAAATTTTTTTGCCGGCCCGGCCTGGCCCGTTTATGTTGTTTGTCGGCCCGGCCCGGCCCGTTGAAAAAACTATTATAAATCTGCCGGCCCGGCCCGGCCCGGCCCATTAGAAAATTCAAAACGATTCCGCCGGGCCGGGTACGGGCCTCGGGCCAGGCCCGGGCCCGTGCAGACCTCTAATCTGGCTTACCTTTATTTCTACATAAAAAAATTCAGATTATTTTAAAGAATACTGCATATATATTTATGAGATAAATTTACAGTATGTTTTAAAATACAGGACAAAAAATACACAATAGCAACTTTAATTATTACTTAGAGTCTTAAATGTTTCAACATCTAAATAAGGATTCATCAAAACAAAAATGTAGTTTAGAATAAAAGAAGATTAAAAAATAGATTTATGAAAATATTTTTGTTATTTATTAAGAATATTCTCAAACCTAAAAGAGCTATTTCTTGACCATTACTGAATTCATTTATTTTTGAAAATGTATAAGAAGGAATTTTGAATAGAATTTCCAGGAACGACAGTATGTGAAAGGAGTAAAACCCAAAGCCTTGGAAAGAATCTTTTATATGTTGACAAGTAATTTATTTATCAAAAATGAAAAACTCTATTCGGTTCCAAATCCCTTCAATAGTCAGGTCAAAGTTATGTGTTCTAGAGCAGTGAATTTGAGAACCACCTTAAAGTATATTTCCAAAGATTATATTAAAAGAAGTTTTATTATTGCTAATAATATTTTTACGAAACATTGTCTGCCCTACACATCTTGAAAAAAAAAAATGTTTACTTCTTGAAAAGAAATGTTTACTTCTAATTTTATATACATAATTTTTACTTTTTTTTTTTTTTTTTTTTTTTTTTTTTTTTTGTAAATGTTCCAAAGCATAATTACATTAAATGAAGATATAAAAATGAACTATTATTTAATGCCGATATAAATAATACCAAATACTTTTTTGAAAAATGCACAAAAGTTCCACTTATTTCTATGCTAAATTATTTTTAGCTGACAAAATAATATATAATTCATAAAAAACTAATTTTACCATTAACAATTTTTTACTTCATATAATAATTATATATTTTGAGTCATCTTTAAATACTTTACTTACTTTGTCTAACAATGATATAGCTTTATTCAAACAAGGGGTTAATTCCCCACAAACTTGCAACATCGGATGCTAAAAAGAAACAAAAAATTCAATGCAAAACTTTAAAAAATATTCTTTCAGATAAATACACAAACATAAAAAATCAAGAAAAACAAATCAACAAGACATTTAAAAATCAGAAAACTTTTCCCTTACACCTGTGCAAGTGATAAATCACTATGAATGACACAGGCAAGGGAAAGAGTGTGGAGTAGAGATCTGCATGGGCTGCGCCTCAGCCCAAAGCCCAAGTCCGGCCCGGCCTGCGGTCAGCCGATTTTCATTCACGGCATTTGGGCCGGGCTCAGGCCTTAAGTTTTTTCCTTGAGTATCGGGCAGAGACTAACTTTTTTTTCCACACGAAATTGAGACTGATTTCATTTTTCCTAGTCTTCACGGACCAAAATCATCAGTTCCTGCTAAATCATCCCATATGAAAATCTGTTTCTCGACGTTGCCAAGCCTGTTCCTAAATTAGTAAAACTTGGCTTAGTCCAAAAATTTTTGCAAAAAAGGCATATACTTTTAAGTCATCATTATTCAACAATTAAACATTAGAATCTATTCTTTTTAAAGAATCGTAGATTACTAGACATTTTAAAATAAAATTAAACACTTAAAAAAACATCATTATGACGGAATTTTCTTTTAAACAGAAAACTGCAAATTTCTTTTAAGCTGTTCATCCATGCAAAATGAATACAACAATACGTGAGTAAAAAATATACTAGGACTTCCCTCAGAGGGATTAGTCTGAGCAATATTGCTGAGAATAAACATTTAATAACTTGCGATAAGTAAAGAAAATGAGATGTTACCTTTAATTGGTCATTCATTGTGATAAAATATGATGAAAATAATCATATTGAATCATAGAATTACAAAATCTTATATATAAAGTTGCATATACTATTTTTATAAAAGAAAAGCAAACCATGCATGGATATAAAATTGGAAATGTGCAAAATGTTAAAAGTAATACAGAAAATAAAACAACAAAATTTCCTATATTGGAAATATAACTCTTTGAAATGATATCATGAGCATAAACAGAAGCTTCGCACCGATTTGAGAAACTATAAATAACATAAACTATTATGTTTGAAGAGAATGGAGTGTATTTTATACGGTGTGAAATCCGTCCGAATAGTTTATAATGTTGAATATCTGTTTTCCACGGATGCAATGAGGTTGTCTATAAGAGTTAAGGAATCCTTTTTTAAAAATTTGTCCTAAACGAGCACTTACATCTTATAAGTTACTGTGATGCCAAAGTTATAGTTTCTGACCCCAACAGTATCCTAGAAATTGCAATATTCTCAATAAATTGGGTTTAAAACTTTTTCTAGAAAAAAATGTTTAATTTGTGAAATTAAATTGTCGAATGTTTTAGAAATCGTTCATAACGCGAATATTATATCCTAAATGTTGCCACAAAAAAAAAAAAAAAAAAAAAAAAAAAAGATTTTAAATTTTTAGTCATATTGACATCAAAGAATTCTCAATTTTAGAACTTTTTTTGCTCGTGCATTGATGGTGATTATTGTTCCTACGCAAAATATAGTATATTTATAAATATAGTATAATAATATATAGTAATATAATAGCAAAATATAGTATATTTTGCAGCAAAGATAGTTACCAACATTTTTTGCCCACATTATTTTTTAAATCGGCTAGGTACTCCGAATGATAACGAAAAACATACAAACGTTAATGCTTTAAAGCATAGAGATACAGAATCAAAAGCTATTTATCTCCTATTATATACACATAAATTATCTAAATAGTGCTAGCAGATGCATTTTTAAATATACATAGATATTTTTTTATTTATTTATTTTGATTTATTTTGATATTTTTTGATTTATTTTATTATTATTATTATTTATTAAATGGTGGAGAAAAAATCATACTTAATCCATAACGTACATAATATATGACTCTGTTATTACATAAGTCACCTTTTTATTATCATAAAAATTATGTTTTTACTGATTTTTATTAACTCAATAGGAAAAATTTTGTGCTTTGAGCAATAGATATCCGCATTTCATTTATTTATTTATTTTAACAAAATTCTTTGTATTGAGAAGAATTTTTATTTAAATAGGAAATCCAAATGTCGCTGTTAATAAAGAAGAAAGTTACAAAAAAAGTTACAAAACGAGTAGACGCATACTATCAAATATGGAAAAACGACGAATCCAAAAAAGACGTCGTATGAAATATCATCTTTGAAAGCAAAAAAAACGAGGTCTGATTATCGAGCCTACTGATTACAAAATGTGCATTACATTAAAAGAAAAAAAAAAAAAAAAAAAAAACTGCAAATATTGATTTTTTTTTTCTTTTGTGCAGTTTTGGCTTCGGAAGGTGCGCTGTGTTGCAAAAAGATATAAGCGACTATGAAAACACACTTGGTAAACTGCATGCTCAGTTTTACAATTAAATATGGCACATATATGCCCTATACACACCGAGGTACCTAATTGGTGCCAAAATGGCGTTCAGTTGCCTAACATGCTGGTTATCATATAAATGTTATAATAAAGTGTTTGTTCTAAAAATATTATCATTTATTAATTGTTATTTCTTTTTTTAATAACAGAAAATGTTTTGTTTATTCCTTTTTTTCATTTTGAAATAAATAAATAACGTGTTATTATAGCATGCTATATGTATCTGATAATCAAAACGATGTTTTCGCCTAATTGGCATAAAATATATCGCCAAATCCGGTGCTTATATCTCTAGTATATTATCTCAAGTATTTTATTTATGTATACTATAATTGTTTTTACATACCACTTACTTCTTCTTGTATATAAAAATAGGTAAGTGGCTCCTTTATGCAGTATAAATCTTTAAAAAATAGCCCCCGTTGTCCCTTTTTGGATCGAATTAAAAAAAAAAAAATCAATGTCTAATTCGAGTATTGCTCCCAGGTATGCATACATATTCCAAATTTCAAAGTTGTATGCCAACAGGAAATGGATGAAAAATGGGAAAAGATGTCACATATGCACCAGGGTACATAATTGGCGTCAAAATGGCATTATTTTACCTCAGATGGTAACCCGGCTTTATTTATTTATTTACTCATAAAATGTTTATTTACTTTCATTTCCTTTTTTTTTATTATATAAAATACTTCTTTTTATAGTTATTAATTATTATTATTATTTCATTTACTGTAAGTTCTTTTTGAAAATAGAAAATTATTTAAAAATGTGTATGTAAGCGTTATTTGAAAACGGAGTTTTCGCCAAATGGGCTTTGAAAAAAATTGCGCCAAATCTGATGCGCTTGTGGTATCCGTGCCGAAAAATTAGTGACCAGAATCGATTTCCACACACAAACAAAATATAAGTTAAAAGAAAACATGCAATAAAAATAAATATAAAGGGAAAATGATGTCATAAAAGAAACTTTTTATTTAAAAATGTAATTGTTTCTAATTTTCACATGCGAAATATATAAAACATTCTTTTAGCGATCAAAAAATGTTATTAAGAGATTATCGCAAAATCTCAAAATCAAAGTTTTTATGACATTTTTTTAATATAAAAAAATAACAGTTTTATTTTCCTGCATGGTTAAATTTTAAAATGTTTTATTGCATTCAATATTTTTGAGTGCGTTAATGATTACTATTTACTCCATGTACTGATTCGGTTATCTACGAAAATATCCAGCTGGTGAAAATCATACACACCAAATTTCTGTGACGTATGCAAATAAATTGTGCTTTTATCAGTTTTTTTAATATAACTTTTAAACTATTTGGAACTAATTTTTCGTATGTAGTGCATTCACCAGATTACCTTCATAGGTACCTATTGGTACAAACAGAATCAAAATCCGACAAGTACTTTTTGAGATTTGCTTGACGAAAGAATTTTTTTTACTTTTAATATCGTTACGTATCTCTGAGTATAAAGACTTCGCTTCGCTCAGACAATTAAACATTTACACCTACTAAGAAGGAAACAAATTTTTTTCTTTCCAATGCGATTCCGTCTTAGAAGATTTTACTTTTACCATATACCATTTTTTGGATTTTTTTTGTCTCCATTACATGGAAAATGGATTAATAATACTAATGATAACTGAAACATTTACATACAACAAACAAAGGTTCATTAAAAGTGTAAATATCGCAGCCTATGACACTTCTGCATAAATGGAGATTATAAACATGAAAAAAAAAAAAAAGTTTAAGTATTTTTGGTCTGAACTCTTCCTTAAGAGTAAAGATCAATGTTCAGTAGAAATTCACTCGAGCCGGCCCGGGTTCGGGCCGAGCTTGGGCAGAAATTTTAACTCGGGCCAGGCTGAGTCAGGCCAATATTTTTTTCATTCGAGCCAGGCCAGGCTCGGGTCGAAATTTTGACTTTCGGGCCAGGCCGAACCGGGCCAATATTTCTTTTGTTCAGGCTGGGCATGGGCTGAAATTTTAACTTTCAGGCCGGGCTAAGGCCTGGAAATTTCGGCCTGTGCAGACCTCTAGTGTGGAGCATGTATGTGAAAAGAAGGGGGGTGTCATTCTTTCCTTGATTTATTGTCTAATTAAACTAAATTTTTATTTTCAAGTCATTTATTCTTTTCAAGTGACTTAATATAATTAAACATCAGGAGAAAAAGACAAAGATTTTTAAGGACTGTTTCCATTCTATCTTTCCCTACCTCCATAAAAGACAAGGTTTAGTTTTGTGTTCATATGTATAAAAATGACCTTAAACAATTTTTTTAGGAGGAGGAAGGGCACAGGACCCCAACAAAAAACTTTTTCAATACTTTATTTTATAAAACAGCTTATATTTGTATTTTTAATTATTTATTACTTGATACACTTTTGCACAATTTTACTATTGATATGTTTAACAATTGTCATACACAAAAGTGTTTTGATAAAAAAAAGAAAAAAAAAATCTTGGATTAGTTTATTTTAAGCTCATATTCTTCATTTTAAATAATATGGAGTTGCATAGTTCAGGTATCCCCTTTCTAGATTTCACTGCATTATTATCACTGTCATTACAATCATTTCCAGCCATGCCTATGCGAAATTCTACAAATTTAAAATTAAATCTGATTATGTGAATTGCTCTAAAGGGTAGAATACAAAAAGATTTTGGTATGTTTATGATGTATAAATTATGTTTCTCACTAATTTGACTTCTAAATTATTATATACTGCTACTGAATATATATATATATATATATATATATAAAGTAGTTTTCCCTTAGTTTAGAAAGTCAGTTTAAACATTGATCCCATCATAACACATTTTACTAGCAATAAATGTATTCTCTGCATAAATAAATAAATAATAATAATAAAAAAAACAATAAAATAAATAAATAAATAATACTTTCATTAACCTTAACCTAAATATAGGTTTTATAAAATATAATGTAACATATAGTGAGATTATATTTAAACTACAAGAATCCCATATTAGAATCAAGCTAAGAAGCCCAGAGTTCAAGCACCAACAAACAAAATGAACTATCTGAACATTATTTAAGTCAATGGTTAATCTCTGCAATCATTGTAATAATTCTTAATTTAGGAGTGGGGTGACTAGACAATATTTTAATTCCTTTTGTTATAACATTCTCATTTCCATACTAAACTCAACTATAAGTGATCAACTAAAAGAGTTACTTCTTAATAGCCCAAATTTTGCTCAGCCCATAAGATAATACAATATTGTATAGTGTAATATAATTAACCATTTAATTCCCATGATAGAACACGTTCACACGTTGTAGAAATTTTGTAGTTCAGAAAATTTGATTTTACACCAGAAAAAAATCAATGGCTAATTTTGTTTTATTTAAATATGGAATGTTCTGTTAGTAATTAAAGAAAATATTGCTGTTTTAATTTTCTGATGGGAATTAAGATATAGGAATTAAAATATATCAAAATATCTCAGGCGTTTTGGGATCCAGAGGGTTAAAGACCTGTATCTATCAATGAATATGACATATACAAAAGTATATTGGCAATTTTATCATTAAAAATGAAATGTATTTAAAAGATTGTTAAAAGGAGATATACTTCTCATTTTTATTCTCAGCTTTGACTAAGATTAAACTCAAGGTAGATTATTTTATTTTTCAAGAGTAAACTAAATATGGAGCCATTTAAGGGCTTAAATGTAAAAAATCTGTGATGGAAATCAAGTCATTTTTCAAAGAAAACATGCAATTTCATGAATGATTTTGAAACATTTTATTTATAAACTGTGTGATAATAGGTCATTTTCCCTTAAATGCACATTTTTTATTTTTTATTTTTTTTAATTTTTTTTTTTTTTTTTATGGGCAAATTAAAAGGATTTTTTTTTCCAACTACTTACTCTAAGTTTTGGCAAATTCATGTCATTAAATTTTAAATTGTGAAAGCTGTAACAGAAATAATATATATATATTACTTTGGTTATATTTATAAAAGTATTTATATATATATTTACATTACATAATTTAACTGATTAAAATGCTTAATATTTGCATAGATGAGACTATCCTTATATATATTATAAATGTGAAAGTGTGTCCAAAAATTGGAATGAACTTGGCTTCAAAACGGATGGATTAATGTCTTTGAATTTTATATAGGTAAATTATTGGCCTGAAATGAACATAGGCTAATTTTTATTTATTTTATTCAAATATTTTTCTTTAATTCAATATTTCACTATTTTTCATACAGAATAAATTGAAAATTTTTCCATAATATTTAATTATCTTTCTTTTTTCTTTGCCAAAAAATAAAAAAACTGGAATAATTATTTCTCTTCTGTAATTAATTTTCAACTGAAAGATTTTCATGTGATAAAATAAAATGAAATAAATAAATGGACCCTATTCTGTTTTTTGGTTCGAGATTAAAAACCGCAATTTCACCAATTGTGACGTCAGAGGAATACTGTTTTTTTTTTCTTATATCACGCAAACGATTATATAAAATTTCTTTTACACTTAGAAGACTTTACAAGAATATAACTTCACACTTTACAAGAATATATATATTTTAGTAGTTTTTCCAGATATTAATCCGTAATCAAAATGAACCTTTTTCTTTCTTTCAATTCGAGGCTATAAAATTCAACTTTTTACCAATTGTGACGTCAGAGGAATACTTTCCATTAAGAATTTTAAAAATATCAATGTAACGTAATATATGAAACAAAGTACAAGTTTTCAAGTTTTCATTTTTAATAACACAATGTAATTTTGAGTAGCTGCTAAAAAGAGACCACTGTGACGTCACATATTGAAAATAAAATAAATATCTCTGATGTTGCAATTAAATGAGATTGAATTATGATATCAAAAGTTATTATTTAAAGAAAATTATGTTTATCGTCTGAGCGTGGTTAATATTTAATTTTAAAATGAAATAAGTTTTTTTAAATGTTAAATATTAAACGACTAGAAAATGCTAATAATTTATACCATAAATGACGTAATGATCAATGAAAAAACTTTTTATCATTTTTAGAAAGTAAGAAAAGCTCAACTAATCAAAAAAAATATTTTTGTGTGTTAATTCTGAAAATTGTTCAATTCTGAAAATATAAATAAATATCACTTTAAAAATGCACTTTCGGGCTTAAAATCTAAAGATTTAATGTAATTGTGAGAAAATACATTCCCTCAGTCAATATCTCAATTTCGCATAATGTGCTCGAAGTGTACTGGAAACAAGTTTGTAAATGGATATTAATTCCACATTTTTGTAGCTCTTAAAAAGTAAAAATATGTTGTGACTTTTAAGAATGTTTTTTATAATAAATTTCTATATATTTTTATGGTATGGTCAGAGCATATATGTACAAATTATACAAAAATGCCACCTAAAACACAGTTTTGTAGTATATTTTTCCTAACACAGTTTTTTTTTTCGTTTTACGGAAACTACCCGCTTTTTGACACTTTCTAACATGGTCTAAAAAGTGTTTACGACTTTAACCTGTCTGTATACCGGATGCCGAGTGCCTGGGGTCTGCCGTCTGTCTGTCCGTTTTTAAACTTGGATAAATATAGTGGAATTCATACGAAAATAACATACGTTATTGAGATTTACCATAGCATATGCGGCATTGAAAATGGACCAGGTAGCAATTATAGCTGAATCACAGGAGCACTCAAAAGGAAACTTTACATTATGGTCTAAGGCGAAAAAATCATTTGTGGTGTATTTTGATAATGTTACATAATTTTAAATGTAATGAAATTTACATGCATTTTTAAGGTTCAGAAGAACATGGTTACTATCGAATATGTTAAATGTAGTACTTAAAGTGTGCGTACAGAAAGCTCAAAAGTATTTCAATATATTATGGTCTGTGAAGAAAAACCATTTGCAACGTATTTTAATAATGTTATTTCATTAAGGTTATTTTAATAATACTGAAATTAATATCAGGTTCTGAAGTGCACTAAAATAGGATTTCTGTAGAAAATGGGGTGAAAAGATTTAACATTCACTTACAAGATTACATAAAAATGCTCGGTAAATAATAGTCTACGGTGAAAAAAGTATTCACAGCGTATTTTAACTGCGTTGCGCTATTTCAAACATGATGAAATTAATATACTGAGATAATCAATACAATGATAAATACTGAAATTTACTACAATAAGCTTGCAGTTAAGTATCATTTGCATCACATTTGTTGTTCATTTACAGAGACGCATAAAAGATTTTGGACCTGTGTCCAGATCTCAGATATTGTATCCAAAGTATGGTCTATTAGAAAAGATTGCTGAAGAGCTTTTTCAATTATCGTATGTATTTGGAAAACTAATGCATCCTGAAGTTCAGCTACATTTGATATAATAAGAGATGTTTGTAGAATTAAAATAAATCATGTATCGGACTATACATTAAACTGGATTGGTCACCAGTGCAATAGCGATTCCCGGAAATTTGAATTCAATAATTTGAATCGGGTTTTTTGCTTGAATAACTTAAGCTAAATATGCAAGCGTATACATATTTGCACGTAATATACAGGACTGTAAAAAAGAATTCAAGTAAGTTTCTGTCTATAATTAGAAATTGCTAAAGGTGAATTTTAATGTTCGTTATACTTTTTCTCACTAAGCAAATTTTTAACATTGTATTTAGAATATTTAAAAACACATAGATCATATACACAGCTGCAGAAAAGAATGTCCCGGTAAAGTTATGCATTACGGAAATGTTGGATATTTTTTTTATTACCTAGGTTTAACACATGATTTTTCTTTCTTTGATATGGAATTCTGAAATGCACTACAACATGATTTCTGTACAATTGGGGTGCGTTACAGTCGTTCTACAGAATAAGTGGTTACAATTTCATTTTCGCTATTGTTCATATTATCTAACACATTTTCCTTTTATTTGACTGAGTTCTTTAAGTCCCCTATAAAAAAACTACTGCATAGCCTTCTATAAGATAAATGTTATATACATTTTAAATTATTGTTAATGAACCGTTTTGTTTAATTAAAGCGTTTATCTTTTTTTTAATGCTATGTGAACGATGTCACGGGTAACAGCTAGTATTATAATAAATGTTCTTGTCAACTGGCATACTAGTGGGAAAAGGGAGAGGAGTTGTCATAGCAACATTAAACAGCCCACAGCAATGTGGAATGAATAACAACTTGTTAGTCTGATTCAGGGAAAGGAATTAGTAATCAGATTGCCACCCATTTCCCTTCTTAGTGGCTGAAGAATATTGCTAAGAACAGCCCTCCACTAGCAGATTCCTTATCCATACCACCTTATTTAACACACAAAATCCCTTTCGGCATGGCCTATAGGCGGAGGTAGATTTCGAAAAGTTTTCATCTCAAAAAAAAAAAAAAAAAAAAAAAAAAATGCCTATCTCTACTTAAATGCCCATTTTGGCAATATATTTTGAATTATATTCTTACTTTATTTAAAAAATTGACCAATATGCTCATTATATAGTTCCTAAATAACAAAAAACTGTTAATTAAATTCGTTTGACAGCAAAATTGAATTTAAAAATGAGTCATAAAATAACCAATTTATTATTTTAATACATCCACAATTCTTTAATCAAGATCGCTTTGAGAAATTTTGTGCGACGTGCCCACTTTGACAGATTTTTTTAAATATATATTTAGCCTTTATCAAAAATCTGACCAATACGGCACATTACACAGTTCCTAAATAACAAATAACTGTCAATTGAATGCGTTTGAGAGCAAAATTGAATTTAAAAATGAGTCATAAAATAAACAATTTGTTATTTGAATACAACCTCAATTCTTTTATCATGATCGCTTTGGGAAATTTTTTTGCGAAGTGCTTACTTTGACAGCTTTTAAAATATATATATTCACCCTTTATCAAAAAATCGAAGAATACGCACATTATATAGTTCCTAAGTAACAAAAAACTGTCAATTGAATGCGCGTCAGAGCAAAATTGGTTTTAAAAATGAGTCATAAAATAACCAATTTGTTATTTGAATACCCACAGTTCATTAATCATCTCGCTTTGGGAAATTTTTTGCGAAGTGCCCATTTTGGCAGCCTTTTTTGAAATATATTCTGCCTTTATCAAAAAACTGGCCACTCCGTCACATTATATAGTTCCTAAATAAGAGAACCTGTAAATTGGATGCGTTTGAGAACAAAAAAAGATTTAAAAATGACTCGGTAAAAACGCAATTTCTTAAATTTCCTCAAATTTTAATCACGATAACTTCGTGAAATTCTGTTCAAAATACCCTTTTTGGCAGCCTTTTAAAAAATATATTCTGCCTTTATCAAAAAACTGGCCAATACGTCAAGTTATATGGTTCCTAAATAATAGGACCTGTAAATTGGATGGGTTTGAGAACAAAAATTAATTTAAAAATGACTCATGAAAAACGCAATTTGTTATACTTAATGAATTTTTTAATGATGAAAACTTCGGGAAATCTGTTCAAAATACCTCTTTTGGCAGCCTTTTTAAAAATATATTCTGCCTTTATCAAAAAATTGGCCAATAAGTCGCATTATATAGTTGCTAAATAAGAGGATCTGTCATTTGGATGCGTTTAAAATCAAAAATGAATTTTAAAATGAGTCAGAATATAAGCAGTTTGGATTTAAGGTTTTTTCTCCAACTCCTATTTTTGTTTAATTTATTTTTGCTATAAGAATTGGTTCTATGAAAAACTTGTCAATATAAAAGTTGTAGATATTATTCTGAAGATGTAAAATAAATTTAATTAGATTTAATTGCTTAAGAATTGAGTAAGTTATGGGTTTTTTTCTTTTTCCTCCCCCCTTTTTCTTTTCGTTTTTAATTTTTTTCATCGGTAAAAATTGGTCCTATCAAAAACTTGTAAATACAAAAGTTTTAGATAATATTGAGTACATTTATATAAAATTTAGTTGGATTTGATATCTTGAGAATTGACGAAGTTATGATTTTTTTTCTCCCAAAAACCATGTTTTTTTCGCCCCTTGAGCCCATTTTTAACTTTATCAAAAATCTGTCACGCATAAACTTTTTCCTCATCTTTTAGAAGTAATATAAACTTTAAACCGATTCGATATCTATTTTAATTAAAAAGTTATCGCATTTTTTCTGTTTTCACAAAAACCCTCCTAACTTTGACCCCCTTGGTCCGATTTTGCCCATTAACGAACTTAACCGAGATTTTATGCCCCTTGATTTTATGTAAAAGTTTGATGAAGATCTGAGCATAATTATGGAAGTTATCGTGTCTAGAAGAAAGTGATATACACCGATAGATAGATAGATAGATAGATAGATATATATATAAACTTTTTTACTGATGGTAGTTTTGGGGTCTAGGAGTCATGATTCGTGTAGATCCGCAAAAATTTTTCAGAAATTCCAACATGGGAGACAATGCAATAGGTAGTATTTCATACGAAATCTACCTAATAACAATATTATCAATGCTTAATTCAGTTAAAAAAAAAGGTGACATTACTTTTTGGGCTATAAGCAATATATTTTTAATTGCATTGGTAATCAGTCTATAGTTTTGAATTGTATACAAACAAGAACATATACAAAAAGTTTATATTCTAAACAGAAGCATTGTCTCTTTGTCAATATTGTAATCATGATTTATTCATAAATGTTCACTTCTAAAGAGCACATATCATGAAACATATAATGCAGTTTATGTTTAGTTTTCGCTTTGAAACAAAAATAATTTGGGTTATTTTATAAATTAAGTAATTTGTAAAATTAACTTTTAAAGGTAGTTAAATTAATCTGACAAATAACCACTGTAAAATTTTATTTCCAGTTCTTTTTCAATATTTGTTTTACAATAAGATAATTTATTTATTATTTAATTCATAGAAGACATGAAGTTTTACTAATTAATGTTCAAACTATGCTTCTAAGTACTAATTCAAAGCATAAATTTTCTTTAATGTAAAGTTTACTTGTAAAAAAGAGAATCAAAATTAGAGTATTTGTGTTAAATATTATGTAAAATTGTTTTAAAATTTAGCTTTTTAATACCTTCAAACTCTGAAAAACAAGAATATTTAGCTGTAAAAAAGTTTACAAGAGAAAGCCTACTACCAGGGCTGGGCGATTTCAGAAATTTAATATTGAAATACATCAACAAGTTCATATTGATACTGATAATATATCACGATAACTTCCTGAAACTGTTCAAGAATAGAAATATAGCTAATTTTGAAACATAAATGGTATAGTAGCAATAATTTAAATAAAATTGATGTAGAAAGCAACAAATCAATGTTTTACACTTATATGCCACACAGCAGTATAAAAATTTGCATATATATATATATATATATAAAATCATTAATTGTAAACAATATTAATACACACACACAAAAAATATATATTAGAAAAAAAAAATGTTTGGTATGGTATCTGTTTGCAGGTATACCATTTGTTCAAAGTATTTTTCATTTATATTTCATTTTCAAAGTATTTTACACTTATTAAAAACAGTATGTTTCCTATTCTTACTATGATATGCATTATTTATTAATAGCATTTTAACTATTTAATTACATAGTTTTAATTGAGAAAATTATAAAATACAAACTAAAATAAATTATTCTTAAATTTAGGACATTGATAATTTTATTATAATTAAAATAAGTAAAAGCACAGAAAAAGCTAAAATTAATTTAATGTGCTGTTATGTTATGTTTTCTCAGTGGATTACAGATGCAACAGAAATTTTGCATTTCAGTCTTTCTCTAAAGAATCAATTCATTCTTAATAAGAAAGAAAAAAAAATCACTGTATATCTTTCTACCTATTTACTACAAGAAAATACAGAAGCATTTAAAAAAAATACAAATATTCAAATGACACTTGCATATAGTTTTATACTAATATCAATTTAATTTTTTGATAGATATTCATATCTGAAAAATATCAAGACAGGATATATTCAATTCACTCGAGAAAACTTCGCTTAAATGAAAATACAAAAACCAACAAAGAAGAAAATATAGTATAAGTAACTGAGTATAAATATAATGAACTAAATATAATTAGCATTACTAACTGAAAAGCTCCTCTTAAAAGTAACCAATCATCACAGTGAACAACTGCTTCAACCTTGGGCTTTTCACCAAAAACAAAAGACAAAGTTTTATCATTAGCAGACATTGATTGGTTGGTTGCTAACAAACTGAGCATTCCAGCTGTTCAGCTATACACTCAATGATAATATTTTCTGTAACAAATTTGGCAATAACCAGTGATCATGAGATTATTCATGATATTTCAATATCAGGAGTTATTGTAATATGTGCATACAATCACATCGATGAGAAAAGAAAGAACAAAAAGTGTTATTTAGTATTACATAGACAGACAATCGAACAAACTCTAGGTATAAGGTGAAGAAATACATTGCAATAATTGGTATATTTCTAGCAAAGATAATCAGAAGAAAGTAAAGTTACATTAGGTAGATTTTCTATTTTGCATGAGGCGACAGGTTGAAGACTAGAATAGAATATTTGGCTTTGTATTTTGATGCTCTAACGGTGAATGCAAAACATTATTTTATTGGATTTTGATTTATACAGCCCTATTTTTTCAGGGTTTGTGATCAAAATTACAATAAGTTCTAAACATTATTATTTTTTTGGGATACGTTAACAGAGTCAAAGTTTAAATACTGTTATTGCAATATTTAAAAAACATAAACATCTGTTGATACATTGATAAATAATCCAGCCCTACCTACTAAATCATAGTTTCTGGTGCTCTTTCAAAAAAAATCTTTTTGTCCATAATCCAAGCCAAAATCAAAGTTTAAATATAGCTGTTGCAATATTAAAAAAAAAACAAATATCTGTCGATATATTGATAAATAATCAAGACCTACACCCATATGTACATTTTTAATTTATTGAAAATTTTGATCATCTTAAACTATTGTATGCCCCCTTAGAGTTTTAGAGCAACATAATTGTGTCCCTTATGTAATATTTTATTAACAGTATCACTGATAAATAAGATTCAACTAAGGACTATAAAACATGTTTATATAAAACACTTACATCATTTACATTTGTAATTTCCCAACTGGCAATACCAGGACAACTTGCCATTCGTAGTGATAAAACCCTTAAACATTGAACTATGTTTGAACTATCAGGCACACCACATTCCTTACATAAGTCGAGCATTGTTTGTTCCTCATCTATACGCATTTTGTATGCTTCAGCTAGATGATTGGCAGCATTCTAACAAACAAGAAAATAAAAGTGTTTAAATTATATGGTAATTATTTATTTTATATTAAATTAAAATTTCAAAATAAAAGTAAATCAAAGTCAATCATACCTTAAAGACTTCATCAGCCTGTTTAATACCAATATTTTTCATATTTAACCACGCCTTCTTTCTCCGTGAACGCTGAAAAAAAAAAAAAAAAAAAAAAAAACATTTTTTTAATTTTTTGATTAATTTAGATCTATTAAAGATTTTCAATGCAAACATGCATGCAAATTAAAATAATAAAGAAATTAACAAAAGGAATGAACAAGCATGATTTAAAAATAGTGTGCTCAAATTTACCTATATCTCTGACTAAAAATAATTTAACTAAAAATTTAAGAGCATTATATTGCATACATAATTTTTTTAATAATCAGAGGTACAATTATGCACCAGTGTTTCAGCTATAATAGCAAAACTAAAACAACATATTTTACTTTTGCGCTAAATTTGGGTTTGTCCTTTTGATAAAGCATTTGCCAAAACATTCTTTACAAATCGCAACATATGTTTATTGCTCATTATTTATTGATAATTATGATATTAACAACATTTTATTAAAAAATACTTGAATTGTTACAATGATGAGTTACAAACCTGCATTACCTTTCTATCATAAAACAAGGGATGATTCTGAGTTTCTGAAATTAATAGCAAATTTTCTGAAAAGATGTAACACAGAGGGGAGAGGAATCCCCTCCCTGCACTAACCATGCAAAATTTGTATTTTTACACAATCTTTTTGCAAAATTTGTGAGTTTTTTGGAATTTGTGAGTTTTTTGGGGTTTTTTTCACAAATTTTGCCTTTTTTTGTGATTTTTTGGTAAAATTCATTTTTTTTTAATTCATCCTTGATCATTTGACGAAATTTGAGGTGTTTTCCTTCTCCATGAGATTTGCTATTTCTATCCCCCCCCCCCCCCCCAAGTCCTTTGAGAGACAAAATTTGTATTTTTCACAATTCTTTGACAATTTTCATTTTTCTATGATCATTTGGTTTGCGTTATTTTGCAATCTTGAAATTCACATTTTTCTTGCAATTCTTTGACAAAATTGATGATCTAATATATCTGGCAGTGAATAATTAAGAAAATTGATTTTTTTTTTTTTTTTTTTTTTTTTTTGTCTCAATTTTTGAATTGATGATGGGTCAATCCATTTCAAGTGGTCCAGAAAATATTTTTTTGGTCGCTCGACCATTTTTAAAAAATCTGAAATTTTTTGTACAACAACCCTAACATGACGGAAGTTCAAAATGACCGTTCTTTTAATTTTACTATTTTTTGTTTGTGCACGGCGGCCATCTTTGTTTCATCGTGTGCAGCGATTTTCTGAGATACTAGGATACACAAAATTGTAAATATCTCGTCTTCTATTTTCCCAATTGAAATGGGGTTTGCAGCATTTTCTTCAGAATAAAATAGGCTAAATATACAGTGATAGAAAAATTTTGAAAAATAAATTTTTACTGGTGAAATTTTAGCACAAAATGTACGATTTTTTCCAAAATCTATTCGTTTGCAACAGGAAAATTTTATTGCAAGAGCAACTGTCAACCTTACACAATTTTTTCTACAAATAGGTCAAAAGTACGTGTACTCATACACCAAGTCCCAGATCTTGGAGTTAATTTCTCCTTGCAAAAAAAATTCCGAAATTCGTCAAAAATTTCAAAAATCGCACTTTTCAGGCTTTGATATCTCTGGTGGGGCACGAGATAAAAATCTGAAATTTTGGCCTGTGATAATATTGTGTAGTAACGTTATGTACAAAAAATTTCAAGAAGGAGATTTGACTACAAGCTGAGATATGACATGGAAAATATGTGAAAACAATACTGTCAAACTATTGTAAGCCTACTATGTAATTGTTCAACAAGACTGTCAACCTTGCACAATTTTTTCTACAAATAGGTCAGAAGTGTGTGTACTCATACACCAAGTCCAATACCTGGGAAATAATTTCTCTTTCCGAAAAAATTTCCAAAATTCGTCGAAAATTTCAAAAATCGCACTTTTTAGGCTTTGATATCTCTGGTGGAGCACGAGATAAAAATCTGAAATTCTGGCCTTTGATAGTATTATGTAATAGTGTTATGTACAAAAAATTTCAAGAAGGAGATTTGACTAAAAGCTGAGATACGGTGATTAAAGAAATGTTAAGAAATGCTATTACGAGTACATTAGGAGAAATGAGATTAGTCTCTTTTATTACAATATTTACCCAGAAAATATCGTTTGTTGAAAACAGTTAAATAATAAGCATTTAATTTACAAAATACTATATGTGCTCCACAAAGAGCTTAACAATATTTACGAGATATGTTATGAGTTCGACCAGTTACTGTTCTCAGTCCATCAGGCTGTTCTTTCTAAAAAAATTATTTGAAGCTCCCCAAGTCTTGTCATCTCTTGTTAACTTGAATGAAATTCTCTAGGTTTAATAATTGAAGCCATGTCAACTCGATCAGTTGCAATTCATTGTCTGTAATTTACTTTTCCTGAAATGTGTTCCGAGTAAAATTGTTGCAATAGCATTTCTAGTAGATTTGTTCATCTGGACAAATAGTGTATTGGCTTAGCATACATTCTGAATTGTTTAAATCACACAGAAGCATTTGAAAAAGATATTTGTAACTAACATTTAACTTTGTACCATAAATAATTAATTTAAAATTTTGGAGGTATGAACAATTACATAGTATGTTACAATAGTTTGGCAGTATTGTTTTCACATATTGTCCATGTCATATTTCAGCTTGTAGTCAAATCTCCTTCTTGAAATTTTTTGTACATAACACTACTACACAATACTATCAAAGGCCAGAATTTCAGATTTTTATCTCGTGCTCCACCAGAGATATCAAAGCCTAAAAAGTGCGATTTTTGAAATTTTCGACGAATTTTGGAATTTTTTTTCGCAAAGAGAAATCATTTCCCAGATCTGGGACTTGGTGTATGAGTACACAGACTTTTGACCTATTTGTAGGAACGATTGTGCAAGGTTGACAGTCTTGTTGAACAATTACATAGTATGTTACAATAGTTTGGCAGTATTGTTTTCACATATTGTCCATGTCATATTTCAGCTTGTAGTCAAATCTCCTTCTTGAAATTTTTTGTACATAACGCTACTACACAATACTATCATAGGCCAAAATTTCAGATTTTTATCTCGTGCCCCACCAGAGATATCAAAGCCTAAAAAGTGCAATTTTTGAAATTTTTGACGAATTTCGGAATTATTTTCGCAAAGAGAAATTAACTCCCAGATCTGGAACTTGGTGTATGAGTACACGCACTTTTGACTTATTTGTAGAAAAAATTGTGTAAGGTTGACAGTTTCCCTTGCAGGAAAATTTTCCTCTTGCAAACGGATAGATTTTGGAAAAAATCGTAAATTTTGTGCTAAAATTTCACTTGTAAAAATTTATTTTTCAAAATTTTTCTTACACTGTATATTTAGCCTATTTTATTCTGAACAAAATGCTGCAAACCCCATTTCAATTGGGAAAATAGAATACGAGATATTTACAATTTTGTGTGTCCTAGTATCTGAGAAAATCGCTGCACACGATGAAACAAAGATGGCCGCCATGCACAAACAAAAAATAGTAGAATTAAAAGAACGGTCATTTTGAACTTCCATCATGTTAGGGTTGTCGTACCAAAAATTTCAGATTTTTTAAAAATAGTCGAGCGACCAGTGCTGGACCACTTGAAATGGATTGACCCTGATTGATTTTATTTATTTATTGATTTATTTTTTCATTTTCAGAACTGAACATCTCAAATCATTTGGAAAATTCAGAGCAGAATTACCTCGGCATGAAATTTAATTTTGAAATAAGTTGCTTCGTAAATTCTTAGTAATACTTTAAAGATGTCATAATTTATTTCTAACATTTAGTTTTAAATGGAATTAAAACCTACCACGATATCAAGAAGTGTAGTAAAAGTGCATATTTATAAATATACTAGCATTTTAGTACATAAGCTTCTTCATATAACTCAACTGTACATATATATATACACTCTATTGCCATTGATTATGGGACACTTGCGATTTTAGACATTTTACTAAATATCTAGAAAAATACATGAGGAATCATCTCGAAACTCTTAGTGTATAATTATAATAGTATACGTCATACATCTCCGTAAAGATTTTTTACCGAAACGCCATAGGGGACTGTCAACAAATTAAACTAGTTGGATGTGTCAATCCCAAAACTTTCTTCTATCTCATAAGTACATTTTAATATTTAAAAAAAAAACGTGGTGACCCCAAAGTTACCCACTATCGAATTTCCTCGAATATTTGACCTAGCCTGATGAGATTCTGGCATCCGAAAAGCCTAAAACGCAAAATTTAATTAATATTCTGAGAAAATGAGCTTAGTAGTGCCTCATGTTGGGTAATTTATACTAAAACCTAATAAGCATCTATTTATGTCAAGGCCTAACAGAATCTGAAATTTGATGGAATATCGTCCATTAATTCTTGAGATATAGTTATAACAAAAAATTTGCAAAACGTAGCACAGCAACACCATAGCTTAACCAATTAATGCCAAAACGTAAAAAAGCGTCTAATTATGTTATGGTGTAAAAGAATCTGAAGTTTGATGAAATTCTGTGCATTAGTTCTTGAGATATAGCTAGTTTGAAAAAAACGTGTAAAATATAGCACAGCAGCACCATCAGTTGAAGGATTTATAACAAAACGTAATCATCGTGTAATTATGTTATATGTCATTTTGTAACAAAATCTGAAGTTTGATGAAATTCTGTGCGTTGGTTGTTGAGATATAGCTATCGGAAAAATCATGCAAAATGCAGCATAGCTGCACCACCTGTTGCAAGGTTAATACCAAAATATAATCAGCGTCTAATTATGTTATATATTCTAGTGTAACAGAATCTAAAATTTGATGCTCTCTGCATTAGTTCTTGAGATATAGCTATCACAAAAATCATGCAAAATGTAGCATAGCAGCACCACCTATAGGGAAGTTCACACCAAAACCTTATCAGCGGCTATGTATCTCAAGGTATCGCGGAGTCTGAAGTTTGGTGAAATTCTGTGCATTAGTTCTTGAGATATAGCAATCTTGAAAATCATGAAAAACGTAGTATAGCAGCGCCACCTGCAGGCCAATTTTCACCAAAACTTAATCAGCGTCTATGTATATCAAGGGGTCACAGAATCTGAAGTTTGGTGAAATTCTGTGCATTGGTTCTTGAGATATAGCAATCTTGAAAATCACGAAAAATGTAGTATAGCAGCGCCACCTGCAGGCCAATTTTCACCAAAAACCAATAGGCACTAATTCATATCATGGTCTAACTGAATATAAAATTTTATTAAATTTCGAGCATTAGTTCTTGAGATAGAGCACCCACAAATTTTTTGTCACATACAGACAGACAGACGGACAGACTCACAGACAGACATTTTCTAAAAATAGTCAAAACGTGTTCAGGACCTTCTAAAACGTATAAATCCGTCGAAAACCGGAAGTCTAAAATTTTCATGAATCCAATACTTTCTTCTTGTAAAGATAGAAGAAAGTAAAAAGAATGAATATCTTTTGAATAACCCTGTCAAAACTAATGTAGCAAAAGCGCTCAAACTCTAGATTATGATTGAATGCCTTATTGTAATACACTGTGTTCATTTTTATGCAAATAGCATGCACACTCGCAGAGTAATTAAGGTTTTTATAAAAATGGTCCCAAAATTTTTCCAAGTTTTTCCATTATAATTTTCAGAGTTATAAATATAAAATTTTTTCAAAAAATATGACAAACAACATTGCACACAGTACCCTGTAATCAGAATTAAAAAATAATAAAAATTGTATGAAAAATGAGTAAGTTTACTATATAATTTTTTACTGTGCATGCGTCAAAGATATCAAAATTTCATTAGCATATTATGTTAGCTAAATGTATAGAGCAACTTTTGTAAAAGTCTCAAAATCATAGCTTGAAAATTCTGAAAATAATCATCTATAGAAAAAGGACAAAATCCGTTGTTTCCAAAATGAAGCAAAAAAATGAGGGATTTTATCCAAATGCAGTAGTACATCCCATATTGTGTATTCTATATTGACACTAATCAATGAATGTATGGATACAACCCCTCTTGTTTTTGCTTCATTTTGAGAATAACGGATTTTCGACTTATTCAATTGACGATTATTGTCAGAATTTTCAAGATATGATTTTGTGACTTTCACAAAAGTTGCTCTATACATTTAGCTAACATAATATGCAAATGAAATTTTGATATCGTTGACGCATGCGCAGTAAAAAATTATTTAGTAAACCAACTCATTTTTTATACAATTTTCATTATTTTTTAATTCTGATTACAGGGTACTGTGTGCAATGTTGTTTGTCATATTTTCTGAAAAAAATAATATTTTATATTAAGAACTCTGAAAATTATAAGGAAAAAACTTGGAAAAATTTGGGATCTTTTTTATAAAAACCTTAATTACTCTCCGAGTATGCATGCTATTTGCATAAAAATGAACAAGGCTTATTACAATAAGGCATTCAATCACAATCTAGAGTTTGAGCGTTTTTGCTACATTAGTTTTGACAGGGTTATTCAAAAGATATTCATTCTTTTTTAATTTGTTGATGGTCCCCTTTGGAGTTTCGGGAAAAAATCTTCACGGAGATGTATGACTTATACTATTATATTTATACACTAAAAGTTTCGAGATGATTCCTCATGTATTTTTCTAGATATTTAGTAAAATGTCTAAAATCGCAAGTGTCCCATAATCAATGGCAATATAGTGTATATATATATATATATATATATATATATATATATATATACATATATATATATATATATATATATACAGGGTGTTCGAAAAGTCTGGAAACGGCCAAATAACTCGAGAAATACATATGAGATTGACAAACGTAAATATACGTGTTAAATATTTTTAAATAAGCTACTCTGTGATACCAAATTTGACCTTCGAAACCGACCCCCTGGGGGTCAGAGGGGTTCCAACTTTGAAATCTTAAATTATAACCCCCATTTTTTATTGCAGATTCGGATTCTACGGACAAAAATACGTAACTTTTGTATTTGATGTTTATTTCAAATCTTCATTTATCACGGTGTAATCGATCATATTAAATCGGTACATATTCCCGCTTTTCCAATGGGATTTTCCCTAATCGAAACTGATTGGGCAGAATTTTTGACGTCAAATTCCTCGTCTTTTGTAGGAATAGCGTTTCCTGAAAATCACCCGTGGCGATTATTTCAATAGTGCTACACTGTTAAAAATTTGACCCATTTACTGTAGCGTCACTCCACAGCTATTATAGAAAATCTCTTTTATGACCAATGAGAATGCTCCATAACACAGTAAAGTAATCGTTTTCTATAAAAGCGGTGGAGTGACGATGCAGCAAAAGGGTCAATTTTTTACAGTGCGCTTTACTGTGTTATGGAACATTCTCATTGGTCATGAAAGAGATATTCTATAAAAGCTGTGGAGTGACGCTACAGCAAATGGATCAAATTTTTAAATGTGTAGCACTACCGAAATAATCGGCACGGGTGATTTTCAGGAAACGCTATTATTGCAAAAGACGAGGAATTTGATGTGATAAATTCTCCCCAATTAGTTTCGATTAGGGAAAATCCTGTTGGAAAAGCCAAAATATGTATCGATTTAATATGCTCAATTACACCGTGATAAATGAGGATTTGAAATAAACATCAAATACAAAAGCTACGTATTTTTGTCCGTAGAATTCGAATCTGCAATAAAAAATGGGGGTTATAATTTAAGATTTCAAAGTTGGACCCCTTCTGACCCCCAGGGGGTCGGTTACGAAGGTCAAATTTGGTATCACTGAGTAGCTTATTTAAAAATATTTAACACATATATTTACGTTTTTCAATCTCATATGTATTTTTCGAGTTATTCAACCGTTTCCAGACTTTTCGGACACCCTGTATATATATATACCAATTAAATTTCAGATTGAAAGATTGCTCATTAAAATTAATTTTACAAGTAAAAAAAAAAATATTGTTTTATATAAAATTAATTTATTATTTTTAGCTCAATTAAAATGCTGTTTGCTTGCATATTTTTAATTTAAAAAAAAAAATGATAGTACACTTTTTATCAATTAAAAGTAGTATATTACAAACACTTAGTTAATAGAGGTTAAATTATTATAAACTAGTCGTTGGGGGCCACCGTAATACTTACCCATCATGGATATGTATATGAAAATAAAACATGTGAAAACTATTTATACAATGCATTGCGATTTACAAACAAAATTTATATATATTGTTAATATACATAGCAATGCTATATTAAAGAACTGCTGATGTACCAATTTCGACAAATTATATAAAACGCCAAACTACTCAGGTAGTACCGAACTGCGTAAAAGAAACATCCTTATAACTCCAAAAATAATAATTCTATTAACTAACAATTAACTGCGTCGGATTAAGCGTCTCATTTCCAATTAAAATATACTTCTAAATTGAAATTTGAATGAAATACAGGGTCATGAAAAATCGAAGAATGTGGAAAACAAGATTACAAATATCTCGGCAACTAATAATTCGATCGACTTCGTTCTATATGCAAAATGTGTGTTATTTTATTGCCTTTTACGTCCATTCCTTAGAACAAAAAAATTCGAAAATTTTTATATACCTTTCATCAGAACGAATTTTTCGAGAGTCCGAAAAAAATAGTTCCGGATAATCGAGGTTGCTGATATTAAATAGGGTTCGTCCCATTCTTACATACTAACTACATACAAAATTTCAAGTCTCTATCTCAATTTGTTCGGGAGATAGAGCGTTTACAGACAGACAGACTGACAGACAGACAGACAGACAGACAGACAGACAGACGGCAAAAAATTTTTTCTAAAAATATGTTTTTCGGAATCTCCACTATCTAAAACGTGTAAATCCGTCAAAATTTTTTTTTCGATTTTCAAAACGATTGCAAGACTTACCCTATACTACGTATGATGGGTAAGTAAAAGGTATGTTTCAAGTATATAAATAACTCAACATTTATTATTTTTACTAGCAGGGGAGACCGAGCTTAGCTCGGTCAAAATTAACTTTGTGTTCAACTCGATATAGTATTTTCACTGTATCATTAACTCTGTATTATTACTGTAAAACATGTTTATAATAGTATTATTTAGAAAAACAATCAATAAGAAAACTATATTTTTATGCGCATATTTATAAATTTTATTTTATTTTAAATTTTACAACGAAAGGACATCGATCTAAATCACTTTTTTAGCTCGACTCTGATTGGTTTAACCATGGATCTCGAATCCTCTTAAGAATGTATAAAAAAATTCTTTACATTCTGAAAGACAATATTTTTTGCTAGATATAGCCAAATTTGGAGGCATTCTTTTCATTTGGCTCCAAATACGTGTTTTGGTTTTCGTAATTTTTATAGTCGATTTTTTGGCCATATGTCGCCAATATTTTGTCAAATATCACCAAGTTATTGACTTTTTCCATATTCTTGTGACCCTGACCCATATTACCCAAAATGAGCCACTAATCAAATTTGATCAAGCATGTGACATAGCTCAATCGTCTTCAGGTAATCAAAAACAGTAGAATATAAAATTGAATCAAAATCGTTTAAGCCATTTTTTAGGTAAAATTAGCTTGGCAGCATTCAGCAATGAAGCGAAATGACCCACTAATATAAATTTGTTTAACATGCGAGTCAGCCCAATAGTCTTCTCGTGACAAAAAACGTTTTGTTTAAAAATTTAGGGTAAAATTGATTGAGTCGTTGTTATATATAATTAGAATGACCCTAGCTCATTAAGACCCAAAATGACCCACTAATAGAATTTTCGCGAGCATGTGTCCAAGCCAAATGGTTTTCGCTTGCTCAAAAACGATATAATACAAAGCATAGTCAAAATGGTGAGTACCATTTTCTATATAAAATTAGCATGACCCATTATGACCAACAAATGACCCTTATAATCGAAATCTCTCGAACGTGTGGCCTAGCTCTTTAGTTTTAGCATGCCGAAAAACATTAGATACAAAATTTAGATAAAATCGATTGAGCCTTTTTTTAGATATAGTTAATTTGACCCTGACCCCTAATAATCCAAAATGACCCATTGATCAAATTTTCTCAAAAATCTGTCCTAACCCAATGATTTTCTTGTGACCGAAAACGATAAAATGCAAAATTTAATCAAAATTGCGCGAAACATTGTCTAGATAAAATTAGAATGACCCAAAAGTGGCCCACTAATTGAAATTTCTCGAACATGTGACCTACTCCAATGATTTTCTCATGCCAAAAATATGTTGTATATAAAATTTCTTTAAAATCGACCCACCCATTCTTTAGATATAGCTTGACCTTGACCCATTAAGACCCACAAATGACCCTTATAATCGAAAGCTCTCGAATATGTGACTTAGTCCATTAGTTTTCTCGTTTCTAAAAATTTTTACATACAGAATTTCGTTAAAATTGATCCTGCCGTTCTTTAATTATACATAGCTTGACCCAGACCCTTTATGATCCAAAATGACCCATTAATCGAAATTTTTCGTACATGTAACCTAGTCCAATGATTTTATCGTGCCAAAAAAATGTTGCATACAAAATTTCATTAAAATCGATCCACCTTGTTCTTTAGATATAGTTTGACCATGACCCATTATGACCCATCATGATCCACAAATGACCCTCATAATCGAAATCTCTCAAACATGTGATTTAGCCCATTAGTTTTCTCATGTCGAAAAACTGTCACATACAAAATTTCGTTATAATCCATCACGCCGTTCTTTAAATATAAATAGCTTGACCCAGACCTTTTATGACCCTAAATGACCCAGTAATCGAAATTTCTCGAACTGAGACCTAGCCCAATAGTTTTCTCGTGCCAAAAAAATGTTGTATACAAAATTTCGTTAAAATCGATCCACCGGTTCTTTAGATATAGCTTGATATGATCCATTATGACCCATCATGACCCACAAATGACCCTTATAGTCGAAATCACTCAAACATGTGATTTAGCCCATTAGTTTTCTCATGTCAAAAAACTGTTACATACAAAATTTCGTTATAATCGATCGCGCCGTTCTTTAAATATAAATAGCTTGACCCAGACCCTTAATGACCCAATATGACCCATTAAAATTTTTTCTCGAACATGTAACCTAGCCCAATGTTTCTCTTGTGCCCGAAAACCATAGAATGCAATTTTTAATCAAAATTGCGGGAGAAAATCTCTAGATAAAAATAGCATGACCCACAATGACCCCAAAAATGACCCACTAACCGAATTTTCTCGAACTTGTTACCTAACCCAATGGTCTTCTTGTAATCCAAAGCGATACAATATAAAATTTGGTCGAAATCGTTAGAGCCGTTTTTTAGATAAAAATGGCTTGACCCACAATGACCCAAAAATGACCCACTAATCGAAATTTTTCGAACATGTGACCCAGCCCAATAGTTTTCTCGTACCAAAAAACGATTGGGTACAAAATTTCCTTAAAATCGATCCAACCGTTCTCTAGATATAAATAGCTTTATCCTAACCCATTATGACCCAAAATGACCCAGTAATCGAATTTTCCCGAACATGGGACCTAGCCCAATGGTCTTCTCGTGCCCGAAAATGGTAAAATCCAAATTTTTGCGAAAATCGTTAGAGCCGTTTTTGAGATAAAATTTACCCACACACACACACACACACACACACACAATTTTTGCTCACATTATAGTATAAGATATTTATAGCTGTATCTAATGAAGAATATAGATATTTGTATTAAATATTAAAATAATACCTGTTTTTCAGATCTTTTGGTCATACTAATATATATAAAAAGAGTCGTATTATACAAAGGATCACCATTATTAGATAAGAGCCGCAAATGTCTATAGCCTAAATAAGAAAATTTTTTATGAGTTAAAAATACAATCAAATTCAAAATATTATATATTTCTCTTTAAAAGGTAAATTATAAAACAGATTACAGCAATTAATAATGTAACAACAACATATCAAAAACTTTGAATAAGATACAAAAGGAAAAATTTCTGGATTGGAGATCTGTATTTTTAGTTTTAGAATTAAGATAAAATAAATAAATAAAATAAAAGACAGTGAAATAAAAGGACATTTAAAAAATTCTGTTAATTATAAAATGACAATAACATTAGCCCTTCTTCCCTATTGTCTGCTGAATCTAACAGCCAAAGATGTTAACTTAGTTTTATGAAAATCAAAGCACTGATCTATGATAAATTAAAATCCCTTAACAATGTTAATACTGAGATGTGTAAAAAACTCAGTATTATGAAATTTTTAAAGAATCTAACTCTCAACAATAACTAGGATAGGAGGAATATAATATGAAATGACTTAGTGAATTAATGATGCAGCAAAAAGTTATTATAGCCAATATCATACAGCACGATAGTGCTGTATAGAAGAGCTCAGACACATCTCTAATGTTAAAGTCAAAGTTTGCCTCTTTAATAACTTTGGACCCAATCATCGATTTGCGACAAAATTGAAAAGATGAAGTGTCCTACTCTGGACCTCAAAGTTTACAAAACTTCATCCAGATCCACAGATTAGTTATGGAGATCCAGGACCCCTATTTTGTCACTTTTTTCTCGAGAAACAAGAAAAAAGGACAAACAAGTCAATTATAGACCGAACCAGGAAACATTAAGCGACATGTAATTGCTTGTTCGAAAGCTTTTAATTTAGGTATGTGCCCTTCGAAAGTTCTGTCAAAAAATATCCAATATTAAAGAAATGGCCCACATTTAAAATTTGTATAACACTGTATCTTCCATAATTTAATGTTATAGAAATCTCTCCTTTTTAATTGCTAATTCAATTATTTCTTTTGAATTGCCACCAACTAAAAAACAATTCAATAATTTAAAAAAGAAATGATAACACATATTTTTTTTATAGATCAATAAAAATTCTGATTCTCCTGATAGATTTTTGCATGTTTGAAATTAATGTCATTCAAAACAGAAAATACATATTTTTCATAAGCATATATATATAAACTGTAACTAAATATGTGTTAAAACAACATCACACCTTTATTTGAGTGTTTTCGACATCAAAACAGTTGCTACAATACAGATATATCAATTAAAAAGGAATAATTTAGAAAACAAATTCTTCTATATATATAAAAATAACGATTTGAAAATGAAGTAATGAAATTTGTGTAGGTACCTATGGTCAAAAGAAAATCTGCGTAGATACCGCGAAGCTGCAATGAGACTACCATAGGGAAGAGGGCAGTTCTGTCGCCAAATATCGGCAAGTTTTTCACCAACTTGGCGTTATTTCCAGTATTTTGTCAAACTTATATGTCTACTAATAACTTTAAAGTAATACTAATAATAGTTTAGATTTGTTAATTGAAGGTAATAAATAAAGTTCCTGTAAAAATCTGAAAAAGCTGTGAAATCATATGAAAAACTGGTGGAACCAGAGAGAAAAGTAGAGCTAGATCTAAAACAGGTTACAGAAAAAATTGGAAAATATTTTCAATCTAAAAAGGTGCATAGAAAAGAAATGGAATCAGATTATTTGTAAAGCCCATGCAATAACCCAAATTTTTAATAGCTGAAAATGTGGATTGAGCTTTACTGGTGCCTTATATTCAGAATTATACTACTATGCACTCAAAATAATTGCTGAGCAAAGTAGTCAATAGTATATATTGTTATACTGTCTCAAATCAGTTAAGCTCCACAATGCTTAACATTCGTTAACGCGTAACACTTCATTTAATGCTAAACTAATATAAACCATGAAGTAATAATTAATGTATAACATTAATAATAATCAGGTTGTTGAGGTACTGATGTAGATAAATATGTCTGAACACAAATATTTAGTATATGGTTGAATCGTATATTCTCAAGGTTTTGGGTTTACTTCGAGCTTTGATCTTCAACTTATCAAAAAACTGGAATGGAATTGTGTCCACAATTTGTACTGAACGGACTGTTCTCATACTTCATTAATCAGCCTGTAACCTATAATTATGAACCCAAATTTTTAAACTGGTTATGGATGATTGGAATATGGAGGGAGTTAAAAATGGCTCTTTTTCCTTGATTAATTTTAAGGCACCAGTAAAGCTCAGTCCTCATTTTCAACTAAGAAAAATTTGGGTTATTGCATGAGCTTTACAGATAATCTGATTCCATTTCTTTTCTATGCACCTTTTTAGATTGAAAATATTTTCCAATTTTTACTGTAACCTGTTTTAGATCTAGCTCTACTTTTCTCTCTGGTTCCACCAATTTTTCATATGATAGAGAAAATCATTCATTTGTATGGTTTAATCATATTGCATAAGGGATTAAGAATTAAAAAAACAAAACTCTTATTTTTCCATTTAAAATTCGAAATTAAGATTCTGAGAAATAAGTATCTTCATATTTTATGATAAAAGATGTAATTTTAAATATGATTGTAGGCTGTGTAACACCAACCATTTAAGGGAGACCCGTACCCCATTTTTGCCCCAAAGTCATCAAAAGTTCAAAATTTTTTTTTTATCTCAGAAAACGATAAAATACATATTTGCGAATATCCATGCAAAATTTTAGAACTTGGGGACACTTGGAACAGGTAGAAAATGAGCTGTTTTAATTGTACTCACTATAGAGTTTAAAGGACTAGCGGCCATTTAAAACGTGTTTTCCTGAAAATGACTTTTTTCATATTTTGCCTAAGTTCAAAGTACTAAGGCTCAGTGGTAAAAGGATTTAGAAACAAAGTGTTTATGTTTTTAAAATCTTAAAAAAATTTGCAAGAAAAGTAAGGTGAAATATTTTTTTTTACTATTTCTGAAAATTTTAGATAAATTGGTAAACATGAAAATTATAACAAATTTAAGGAAATTTACCATGCATATTTATTTTTTTAGCCGATTAAAATAGAAAATTAAAAATATCTCTCCTTACAAGGAAGGTCTCCATACGGGCATACGCAGAAAAATATAAAAAAATTACAGAATGTTCTTCTCATATAGTTATATATATTTATAAAAAAAATTTCGGCGGAAACTCCTTATAACGTCCGTAAAAAAATAATAAAAATTTCGTTTATTTGGCGATTTATCTCCGGTTGGCGGAAAAACGAAATTTTGAAAAATACGCTTTTACGCTTCGAATATTTTCGTAAAGAAAAAACTTTTTATGTTCAATTTATTTAAATAAGTTTAGTTTCAGTAATTTTAGTTTTGCATTTTTACTTTACTTTAAGTGTAATTTTGTCATATACGTTTATATGTACTTATAACAAAATGAAATTAATATATTTTATCATTTAAAACAATTTAAATTGATTAAAATTGTTCCAAATTGAAAAATACACTGTTAAAAATCTGCTGCATTTTGTTGCAATGCACTCCCTTGCTTGTACAGAAAACGGTTACTTGGCCGTGAAATGGAGCTTTCTCATTGGTTGGAATAGAGATATTATATACAAGCGGTGGAGTGCGTTGCAACAAAATGCAGCAGATTTTTAACAGTGTATGACATGGTCAATTCAACGTGCTATGGAGCATTTTCATTGGTCAGAAGAGAGATATTCTACAAAAGTAGTGGAGTGACGTTGCAGTAAATGCTGCAGATTTTTAACAGTGAAGTCAATTAAAATCAATTTTCAGACTCGTTAAAATCGTCTGCTTTTGGCGAGGAAATGCACTGCTCGCCAAATCCCGCGTCGCTTTCAGCTTTTCACGCCAATTATTCCAAACTATTATATTTTTTTACATATCTAATAATGTAATTCCGCCGCTAATTTTCACTGATCCTTTATTACCTGCATGAGTAGTTTAATTCGTATTTTTTTCAAAAAATTCTGAGTATGCCCCCAATGGAGACCTTCCTTGTTAGTTCTTTTCTATATACTATAACACTATTTAAGAAATTTTCGTAATACCAAAATATTGAAAATTGAATGAGGAGTAGTAATTTTAAAAAGTGTATTTTTTGACAAAAAAATATCATAAAAATCCCCATAAAAAATATATTTTTTAATAAAAAGAGAATTTTTTTGCTAATTATTCCTTAAAAAAGATTCTTAAGTAGTACACCAAAATTCATTACTTTAAAATCAATATTAAAAATTTTGGGTTTTTTCTTACAGGTCTCCCTTAAGACCTTAATATGAATTTTACAAGAAAGAAAAAAATGAATTAAGGTATTATTATTTTTATTCATTTATTTATTTTTGTGGCTTTTTTTGCAGTTCTCTTACATTTGAAAATGTGGACACCATGCTAAATGAATTTTTTACACTCTTTTACTTAAGTGAACTTAGCTTTTGTGCATAAAAATGGAATTTTGAAATAGTTTTTAAATTCCACATAGGCTAGAACTATAAAAATTACATTTACAACATGGGTGCAAGTTTGAAATTTTGCCAAGACTGAAAATATTTTGACCCCCCCCCCCCCCCCCCCCCGAGTGAGCACATATATGCATGTCACTCATGCATGGGCGCAAGTTTGAAATTTTGCCAGGACTGAAAATATTTTTAATCCCCGCCCCCAGAGTGAACAAATGGAGAGTGAATTTTGACAAAAGACTACTCTTTTTTCTAGCTCCTTTGACAAAAAATTGTGATTTCTCTGCAATTCTGACAAAAATAGTGTTTTTTCTGCTGTCATTTTAACGGTCCTCTGACAGGAATCACGTTTATTATTATTTTTTTTATTACGAAACACGCGCCTTTTTTGTCAGAAATTGAGCTTTTTCCACAATTTTATCACAAAAATCATGTATTATCAGCAAAATTGCATCTTTTCTGAGATTCCTTGACAGAGACTGCGTCATTTTCGTGATTCTTCGACAGAAATAAGGTTTTTCTTGAGATCCGTCTACAGAAATCACATTTATTCCACAATACTTTGACAAAAAACGAGTCTTTTTACGATCTTTTGAATGAAATAGCGCTTTTTTCTGCAATCTTTTGACAGAAATAACACTTTTTTCGCGATCTTTTGACAGAAATAAAGCTTTTTTTTTGTGATCTTTTGACAAAAATCACGTTTTATTGATTATCTTCTGACGAAAAATTGTGTCATTTTTGTGATCTTTTGGCAAAAAACACGCCATTTTCTCGAACATTTTTTGTCATCAGAGATTTTTCCGTCTCGCTTCTGTCCTTGGGAACTTTTAAAAGACGGAATTCCGTCCAGTGAATGGAAAACTTGCACCCATGATTTACAAGTACATTTCAAATAACAATACAACATTTAAATATTTTAAGAAATTAAGTATAAATGAAAATCTCAATTTTAAGGGATTTTCCACTAGGAAGCTACAGGTGATAAATGGTCAAATATTCTTTGCATCTTATACAATTGTACATGACTTGAAACAACAATACATTTGATGAATACGAATAAGAATCACTAAAAATGCAAAATAACTGTGAAACTACAACAATGAAACATTTAAAAGGTTAACTAGCCATTGGAGGCCACCATAATACTTACCTTACCCATCATGGATATGGATAATATAATAAACATCCAAAACAAAATTTAAATGTATTTTTCAATATTTTTAATATGCATAGTATTGTTTTATAAATGAATTGAAGCAATTTTAACAAATTATATAAAACGCCAAACTACTCAAGTAGTACGGAATTGCGTAAAAGAAACATCTTTATAACTCCAAAAATAATAATCATATTAACTAACAGTTTACTGCACCAGATTAAGCGTCTCATTCCCAATTAAAATATATCTCTGAATTGAAATTTGAATAAAATACAGGGTCAAGAAAAAATCAAGGATGTGGAAAACAGGATTATAAAATACCTCAGCAACTAATAATCCGATTGACTTCATTTTTTAAGCAAAATTTGTGTTTTTTTATTGTTTTTGACATCCATTCCTTAAAATAAAAACTTCAAAAATTTTTATATACCTTTCATTAGAACGAATATTTCAAGAGTCCGAAAAAAAATAGTTCCAGCTAATCGAGGTTACTGATATTAAATAGGTTTCGTCCCTTTCTTACATACTAAATATGTACAAAATTTCAAATCTCTTTCTTAATTTGTTCGGGAAATAGAGCATTACAGACACACAGACGGATGGCAATTTTTTTTTTCTAAAAATATGTTTCTCCACTATGTTCTAAAAATATGTAATCTCCAGTATCTAAAACCTGTAAATCAGTCAAAATAGTTTTTTCGATTTTCAAAATGAGAAAAAGACTTGCCCTATACTATGTATGATGGGTAAGTAAAAAGGTAGAAAATAAATTATAAATTAAAAATGCAAGTAGTATTTTTAAAATATATGATTTTAACATTTAACAATTTAATATCAGTTAATCTATGATTAGACATTTAAAACTGAATTTAAAAATTCTAAAAAAATTTTCATTCTTTCTTTATCATTGATAAAAATTTTTTCCAGTTGTTAAAAGAGAAACAAAGCAAAAATTATATCTGTTCTTATAAATTCAATTGTTTACACTTTATACCAAACATTTAAAAAAAAAAAAGCAAAATTTTCATGATTCAGTTTTGTGCTCGAGCCAAATTAATTTGTTGTAACTGAATTTTTTGCATAAAAATACATGAACTGCAGTAAAAAAAAATATCTTAAAGATGAACACTGAATGCTCATAAAAGGTTTAAAAAATAATAATAATAAATAGTTTTACTTTTGTACTTATTTTTTAAATAAAAATAAACATCGGATGACTGGTTAACAAACACTTTCATATTTGTATAATAAATAAATGTTTGGTTAATGAATATCTCACAAAACAAAATAAAGAAGAAGCAATGCCGTGTTTCAGATTTGTGGAGCTGTATTTAACTGCATCTATTGTTGACTTAGAGAAGATTTTAACAGTTGTATACCCATGGTCTAATTCATGAGCTTCAGTGCCTTCAAATTAGAATGTACAGATTTGAAACATTAATTTTTATAATTTGTGTACATCTTTTATATATATATATATATATATATATATATTAATTACAAATTAATCATTTTAACTGAAATTTAATTAACAAAATATTAACATGCTCTATGCTTCAGTTGAGCTTTGTCGGGCCCTGCAATAAACAGAATCTTTTAAAGAATTAAGGAGTTTTTGAACAATCAAAATTTAAAATTTATATGATTTAACTAGATGTACTCGTCAAGATTTGACGATAAACATGTTAAAATATTAATCAGAATAATGTTTCATTTTCTTAATTAGTTACCTGTAAATAAAGTTTTGAAAACTTGATTTAAATCTATCTTATCTATGTGATTCCAACAGATTCAAAGCATTTCATGGCTCTGTCAGTCTAACCTACTCAAGTAATCATCTAAAAGAATTTTAAGCAGAATTTTAACAGCGCTTGCTTTTTAGCAGAAGGATAACTAAAATCAATTGAACTGATACTTATTTTGGTGAATTTTCTCTGTGTTTTGAAAAAATAACAATGTTTAGTATTTCCTAATTTTTTAAATCATATTGAAAAGTTTTTATATTTATCAGTCTCATTTTAAATCCCTAAACTTAAAATTTCATGCTACCAAGTAACTATTTATAATATATTTAAATTATTTGAATTTTTCATAACGTTTTCATACATTATTTAATTATTAAGCCATGAGTATCACAAAGTAGTTCAATTATAATTCTTACATGACTATTTTTTCCCCTGTTTTCTCTTCTTTATATTAATTTTTTCTCCCGGAAAATAATTAATACTTTTCCTTATATGCACACAAACATAAATCTTCCTTGTAATGCTCATACAAAATATAACAAAAATTGTAGATTAGTTTAAATTAAAGAAAAAAGAATTTAGTTTAAATATTTTAAGTTAAAATTGCTAAACTATTTCTAAAATATTTTAGCAGACTTCACAATTTTAAAGATTCAGACATTACTTCAAAAACGGCACTCGGGGACTTAGTTAAAAATCATTTAATATATGGTCTGTCAGGTTTTGATAGCACCTGTGCTAAAGAATGGAATTTCTTCTATTTCTCTATTTGAATATTTTGTATTGTATGGTTGTGTACAGAATTTCCAAGGTGACATTCCTTCTTTGTGGAAAGGGGAATTGAGAGATAATCCTATGCAGGTGGTGAATAAGAGGAAGAGAAGATTGCTGACAGGCATGTCCATCTGTCAGTGAAGTATGCGGATGGTCAGCAGATAAGCAACATGTCACTAGGCAAGAAAGGAGTGGGGGAATGTGCCCAATGAAAGAGCTCAAAAGGGGGTTGGCATTTGTGTGACCCTGTGAGTTGAGAAGGGCAAGTTTGTCTCAGAGAAGTCAGTCCGTTCCTGGGTCTCATACCTAGAAGGTGTATGCCAGAGGTTCTGGTAAAGTGTGCTCTGTGTTGTAGAGCGTAAGGCAGTGCGTTTTCTGGTGAGCAAAGGACACAGACGTCCTGGTGTTTAGTGCTCTGGGCTAAGAAGTGCAGGTCTAGTATACTTGTATTGGGAGACTCAAGGTTAAGCTCCGATAAAGTGAATTTAACGTGTATTGAGTGTGAGGTGGAAAGTGTAATTGGAATAGTACACAGCCAATCTTTACTGTATCTAATTTAATGTTGAACCGGATCACCTATATCCGAGTTGTAATTGTATATATTTGTAAATAGCGTATTTAGTGTGTACATATATTCTTAATAAACTGATAATTCAGTTACCTGACGGCGTAAGTCTTCATTTACACAAACCTCACAGTGGGTGACCGATATCACCTAGTAATATCGGTGGTGGCAGCTATATCTACCACGGACATTCTTTAAAGTAATGTGGACTGAGAGGAACGTCCGACAAGTTGTTGGCAGCGTCGGGATAGAATCGCCTGAAACCAGTGACCAGCGAGTCGTGTTGCAGTCTGTTAATCCCGGAGTATCCAGTGGAATTCTTGCGTGGTAATGCCGGATCGTCGAATGTGTGCTAAAGCGTCGTGCCATATCGTCGAGTGTGTGCTAAAGTGTCGTGCCGTATTGTCGAATGCGTGCTAAAGTGTCGTGCAGTGTCGCCGAGTGTGTGCTAAAGTATCGTGCCGGATCGTCGAGTGGGTGCTAAAGTGTCGTGCCATATCGTCTAGTGTGTGCTAAAGTGTTGTGCCTGTGCCATATCAGTATTAGAAAAAACTGAACTGTTGTGCCATATTACCGCTACATCGTGGAACTACCTGTGATTAGAAAAGTACCCCAGCAAATAAAGTATAAGGTAAGGTGTTTTGATCATATCCTTCTGCTGACATCTCGAACCAAAATTTGTTGTTGTATAATTAATAGTAATTTAAGTAAATTGTCTATATTATTTATGTGTTTTATCAATACTTCCTACCTACAAAGTGTTAATAACCATATTGGCAATTGTTTTAAGGAAAGGTCATAATAACTTGAGCTAGTATTGACTGTCTATAATTTTTTTAACTAATTGTGTTAATAGTAGTTGGAAAGAGTAATTAAATTTACTTAAATTTAAATTATTGTTAAAGTAATATTTAAATGAAGCAACATTTTTTTAAGTTTGAAGAGTGTACAATAACATTTGCTTAGAATTTTAATTGGCCAATAGTAGTGAGAAAAAAAAAAAAAAAAAAGGCTCAAAAGAGAGCCATAGTGAAGAAAAATAAAAGTGAAGATTTTCAGTATATTTGTTTTAAGTGTGAGAACCAGTATTGAATTTGGAAATATTTTAGTGAGGATAATTGTAGAAATTTATGTATGCATGTTTTACAATTTTTCTTAATGTGGATTTTTTGATTGACATCAATACTTCTATTCAATTTCAACGTATCAGTATTATTATGTAAATTGTATGTTGTTATCTAAGTGTATAAATTGAAATCTGTATTGCATAGTAATCAAATCGAATTATTATTTTACCTTTTGTTTTATTGGAAGTATATTGTGTGATATCAATGGTTGAGGAAAATTAGAGTATTCAGTAGGTTAATTAGAAATTAAAGGCATTGATTATCTGAAGGGTATTAATTAGTAAAATAAGTGGAGATGTATCTGTACTAAGTTAAAAATTTAGGAAATATTAATTTGGTAGTTTAAATATTATTGTAGGGTAGTAATAACAATTGGTGAAGGTATAGCATTCTTATTAAAACTAAAAAAGGTGGATCTTCAGGTGATAGCTGAAGAATTGGGTGTTGAATTTGTGGAAGATGATACCAGAATTCAGCTTAAAAAAAAGATAATGGACAGTGATGAGTATGACGAGGGGGTTATTAAGGAATTATCGGAAGCTATTGTTGCAGAACGTTTAGAGCAGGAAAAATTAGAAAAGCAGGAAAGATTAGAGCGCGAAGAAAAACAGGCAAAATTGGAGCGCGAAGAAAAACAGGAAAGGTTAGAAAGAGAAGAGAGGGTTGAAAAATTAAGGATGGAACATGAATTAGAAATGGAGAGACTAAGGGTTCAAGGATCGGCAAATAATTCTAATGTCTCTAGGGAACCTAATAATGAAAGTAATATAGAAAAATTGATCAAAAGTGTGAAAACTCTATTTATCAAAGTACCGGAAGGGACTGAGGGATGGAATTTATTTTTCAACAGTTTAGAAAGGGCGTTCAAAACTAAAAATGTACCGGAAAACCAGCAGGCCGAAATTCTACTAAATATGTTAGGAGATAAGGCAGATAATTTGTTAATTTATACGACTATGGAACAAATGGAGAATTATGAGGAGTTAAAGGAGTTAGCTCTAAGGGAACATGAGCCGACACCGAAGGCATGTTTGGAAAATTTTAAGAAGGCTAAGAGAAACCAGAATGAAACTCATGTATTATTTGTATCGCGTTTAATAGCAACATGGGAAAATTATTGTAAGATTAGAGGTGCTGACTCTTATGAAAAGGTCAACCAGTTAATAGTTACTGATAAATTAGTAAGTACGTTAGATGAGGATACCGCGTCATACATTGGGTTAACTCATCAAGGTAAATGGTTAGAAACTTCTAAAATTGCTAAAGAATGTGACAATTACTTTGACGCTAAACATAAGTCTTACGCCGTTACGTATAAAAGTTTTAAAGGTAAAGATATGCACGTAAACAATGGAAAAATGAGATCGAGGGAGGATAGCAAAGTTAGTAATAATTGGAGGCAAAACGGGAGTAATGAGACTAATTCTTTTCCGGATAGGAAAACAGATTTTAAGAAGCCTAGTGATGCTTCAGCTCCTAAATGCTTTAAATGTGGTTTGAGAGGTCATTACGAACGTTTTTGTAATAAAGTGGGTAATGAGGGAAATAATAATGGTAATAAAGGGCGATATCCGAAAGCGGGTGTGCATAAGATTGTGGTAAAAGAAAACAAAGATTTACCTAATGGAGCTGTTGTGGCGAGAATATCGGCAAAGGCCGAACAGAGAACTAATGTTATAGGTGAGAAATTAAATAAACTTGAGAAAATTGAAGTTAGTGTAAATGGGCAAAAAGCAAAGGGATTGGTTGATTCTGGATGTGAAATTAGTGTTGTTCATAAAGATTTGGTACCGGAAGACAAATTAAAAGGAGCGGGTAGTATTTATTTACAAGGGTTATTCGGTGAAGCAGTTAAATCGCTGTTGGTTAAATTACCGTTAGCTATTCCGCAATTCGGACAAACTAATATAATTCATCAGGAAGTACTTTGCGCAGTGACTGATAGTATTAATGAGCAAGTAATTTTACATCCCGAAGTGATTAATGAGTTGTCAGGTGTCAACCGCGAGGAGCCATTGCTAGAGGCCCATAAATTAGAAAGTTCAGAAATTATTATTGATAATTCGAGTGAAAAAGGAGATATGAATAATGATAGTTGTAATGTTTATGCAATAGAAGCGAGTTCGCAAAATGTACAAACTCAGATTACGGAAAAAACAGAAGTGGAGAATGATAATGAAGCCATTGTTAGTAATTCAGATATGTTTAAGAAATCCCAATTAGATTGTAAAGAGTTAGAGAAAGCTTGGGAATTAGCTAAAATGGATAAGGGGGATTATTATATTGTAAATGGCTTATTATATCACAAAGAGAAATTGTTAGGCGAAACTATAACGCAATTAGTAGTACCCAAAGTAAGAAGGGAAGAAATCCTAAAATTAGCGCATAGTTCGGTATTTGGAGGGCATCATGCAGCCAAGAAAACTTTACAGAGAATCAGGTATTCCATTTATTGGGAGGGGATGGCGAAAGAAACTAAACAATTTTGTGAGTCATGTTTAGAGTGCCAATTGACTAGAGGGGTTAAAGTAAATGATAGAGCTCCTATTTCCCCAGTATCGCAGCCGGAACTTCCATTTCAGGTAGTTAATGTTGATTTAATTGGGCCTATTGATCCAAAAAGTTCCCAAGGGCATCAGTATATACTAACCTTAATTGATCAGCATACCAGGTGGGCAGATGCGATTCCTCTAAAAAGTTTAACTGCTAAAACAGTGTGTGATGCGTTACTTCAAATATTTATGAGGACAGGAATTCCAAATATAATTGCCTGTGATAATGGAACCAATTTCACTGCCGACTTAACGAAAGAATTTGAGAAAAGGTTAGGTGCTAGTCCAAGATTTTCGACCCCACAGTATCCACAGTCTAACGGGCTTGTGGAACGATTTAATCAAACCCTTAAACGTATGTTACATCATACTATGAGAGAAGAAGGAAAAAAGTGGCATGAACAAATACCATTTGTATTATGGGCGTATAGGGAAGTCCCGAATTCTACGACGGGAATCGCACCTTCCCAGTTATTATATGGTAGAGCGCCGGAGGGTCCTTTATCGATTCTCAAGTCATCCTGGGCAGGAGAAAATAAGGGGGCGCAGTTAGATACTACGCCGATTCATGAGTATCTGAATAAACTTAGGGGACGTTTAGAAAGAGCCGCAAATGAGGCAAAATTATCGTCCGAGGTGCAACAAAATAGAATGACGTATCATTATAACTTAAGGTCAAAGGAAAAAATGTTTGAAGTAGGTGATAAAGTAATATTGTTAATCTCTGATTCAACTAATAAGTTATATTCTAGGTGGCAAGGGCTGGCAACCATAGTCGAAAAACAAAATCAGCATTCGTTTATAGTTGAGTTAGCTGACGGGAGTAGGAAGCATGTGCACCAAAATAAAATAAGAGAATTTATTGCTAAATGTAATATAGTTAATATTGTTTTTGAGGGTGATGAGGAATTTGGAGAAGTTGGGGAAATTCTTATTTTGAACCGTGATCAGGAAGTAGAACGAGATATAGAGAGGTTCGAAATAAAAGGGTTATCTAATAGTCAAGTCAAAGATATAAAGTCTATTTTGAGGGAGAATAAAGAGTTGTTTATGGGTCCTGTACGACCAGCGGATGTAGGAGAACATTGTATTGATCTTAAACCGGGGGTGGAAAGGAAAAAGCCAAAGTTATATAGTGTGCCGGTAGCTTATAAAGAGGAAGTAGATAGGCAGATTCAGGAGTTATTAGAATTAAATCTAATAAAAGTGTCAAATGCTGAAATTAGTCATCCAATTGTTTGCGTGGCGAAAAAAGACGCAACTGTTAGACTTTGTATAGACTATAGAGCTTTAAATTCGGTAACTCAGGTTCCAACCTTTCCGATGAAAGATTCTCAAGAAATCATGTATACCGCAGGGGCGGCTAAGTATTTATCATCGATTGATTTATTGAGAGGTTATTGGCAGATTAAAATGGCTGAGGAATGTAAACATTTGACAGCGTTCACAACGCATAACAGAACTTATCAGTGGCGTACTATGCCTTTTGGATTATCAGGGGCGGCTGCCACATTTCAGAAAGATATGAATGAGGTTCTTCAAGGTCATCGGAGGTATGCGGAAGCATATATTGATGATGTCATCATTTTCTCCGACACCTGGGAAGAGCATTGTGAGCATGTTAGGGCCGTCATTGAAGAACTTAAAAATAGAAATTTTACGATTAGGCTGGATAAATGTAAATTTGGTGAAAAATTGACTAAGTTTTTAAGTCATGTAATTGGAGGTGGAACGCATGCACCTGATGAGGAAAAAATAGGAGCAATAAGGGATCTAAAGAGACCAAAAACTAAAAAGGAAGTTAGATCTGTTTTGGGATTAATGGGATTTTACTGATCTTATATTCCAAATTATGCCGAAATTGCTATACCATTAACCGAATTAACCAAAGGGAAGGTTAAAAATACTGTACCATGGGATGAAAGGGCAGAAAAAGCATTTAATACTCTTAAAGATGAGTTATGTAAAGTGACGAGTTTGGCTACACCTATCGTAGACCGGGAATATCAGCTCCACGCAGGTGCTTCCGACCTGGCAGCAGGATGTTGCCTTACTCAAAAAGATGAAAAGGGTCAGTATAAACCGATAGCTTTTGCCAGTCAGAAATTGTCAGGGGCTCAGCGTGCTTGGCCGGGTATAGAGAAAGAGGCTTGGAGTGTTCTCTTCGGGTTGCATAAGTTTGAAAAGTGGACATATGGATCTCAAATTGAGATAATTACGGATCATAATCCATTAAAATTTCTCACCGAAACAACCCCAAGGTCCCCCAAACTCACTAGATGGGCTCTTGCATTGCAACGCTGGAACCTGAGCATTTCTCATCGTCCAGGAGCTCAACATTTAAATGCTGACGCAATATCCAGGCTACATAGAAAGAGCTGGGAAGAACAACCAGTTGTTAGCCCATTAGCATCAACGACCCAGTAGTGGACAACCTTAAAGGGATGTCGTCACACATTTAATTTTTTTTGTGTATGTGTAAATATTTTTGAATTTTGTGTTTATAATAGTGTATTAGTACGTGTATTGTTTTTGTAATATTAATATTGGTACAAGGTTCAGTAGAGATGTCAGTAGATAGTGTTCAGACACCTAGAAATACCTATGTAATAAGCATAATGAAGAAATCTGTAAAGAGACTATTGAACTCTTCTGCGATATTACTATATGTTTGATGAAAATTAGCCCCTAAAAGGCATATTTTCCGCTAAGGTGGGAGGTGTCAGGTTCTGATAGCACCTGTGCTAAAGAATGGAATTTCTTCTATTTCTCTATTTGAATATTTTGTATTGTATGGTTGTGTACAGAATTTCCAAGGTGACATTCCTTCTTTGTGGAAAGGGGAATTGACAGATAATCCTATGCAGGTGGTGAATAAGAGGAAGAGAAGATTGCTGACAGGCATGTCCATCTGTCAGTGAAGTATGCAGATGGTCAGCAGATAAGCAACATGTCACTAGGCAAGAAAGGAGTGGGGGAATGTGCCCAGTGAGGGAGCTCAAAAGGGGGTTAGCATTTGTGTGACCCCGTGAGTTGAGAAGGGCAAGTTTGTCTCAGAGAAGTCAGACCGTTCCTGGGTCTCATACCTAGAAGGTGTATGCCAGAGGTTCTGGTAAAGTGTGCTCTGTATTGTAGAGCGTAAGGCAGTGCATTTTCTGGTGAGCAAAGGACACAGACGTCCTGGTGTTTAGTGCTCTGGGCTAAGAAGTGCAGGCCTAGTATACTTGTGTTGGGAGACTCAAGGTTGAGCTCCGATAAAGTGAATTTAACGTGTATTGAGTGTGAGGTGGAAAGTGTAATTGGAATAGTACACAGCCAATCTTTACTGTATCTAATTTAATGTTGAACCGGATCACCTATATCCGAGTTGTAATTGTATATATTTGTAAATAGCATATTTAGTGTGTACATATATTCTTAATAAACTGATAATTCAGTTACCTGACGGCGTAAGTCTTCATTTACACAAACCTCACAGTGGGCAACCGATATCACCTAGCAATATTGGTGGTGGCAGCTATATCTACCACGGACATTCTTCAAAGTTGTGTGGACTGAGAGGAACGTCCGACATGGTCTAAATGATGTATAACATTTATTTCTTAATATAATTCACATATATTGCAGTTTACAAATGTATTACTTTTTCTAAACTTCTGCGCACATCACAGGAAAGTGGAAAATTGCTGCTACTACCTACCGACAAAAAAATGTTTAAACATTTACATTTTTTAGAAAATTAGAATACATTTTTTTTTAAATATTGCTAGATATTAAATTAAATTTTACAACATTTTAACAATTTTTATTTGTATGAGTGTCACATTTATTTTTTTATTTTATTTTATTTATTTTTTAAAGAACGCAATTTGTAAAGATTTTCAATAATTTTATTCTTACAAATATGTCTCTAAAGTCCTGAACTGGAAATTGGCTGTTTATATCTAATAATTACTATGTTTTAATTACTTAAAGTACTTAAAAAATAAAATTGTTACTTAAAAAAAACAAAAAAAAAAACATTGTTGAGGGTTAAATTTTATTTAGTTATAAGCATCAAAATAATAATGATAACAAAAAGAATAAAAATCATATAACTTTCCCTCGTAGTAAAATGTATCATTATTCAAAGAAATTATTTTGCCGACCGTTGGGATTGAACCCTAGTCCTCTACAAAAGCTTAGAGCTTTAAATTCGTGCCTTAAACCACTGAGCTAACCAGACTTGCTTTGACTATCTTCTAACTGGAAGGGCTAATAAATTCAATTTCACGCATGCGCAAATGCCGGAATAGTTGATCTTAAAGAATTAGCTTACAGTTTTAATATATATGATGCCATAATCAATGGATATAATACTGAATCTTTTTAAAAAGAGTATGTCTTTATTTTTTTTTTAAATAAGCTATGACATGGATCAAGCCATCAAAATATGATCTGTCGATCATAATAAACTAGCTGCTTTTAGCAACCAGTTTGGTATCCTTTTAAATGTATATTAAGCATTGCACCAAGTTGCTTTTATTCTTGAATTAACTTACTTGCTCAATTCTTCCCCAAATCCAAAGACTTTAATAAAGAAATCAAGAATTCTCTGCAATTTTGATATATTTTCATGCACTTATTATTATTATTATTATTATTATTATTATTATTATTTTAGTTGACAAATATCAGTTAATTACCATAACTGTAAAAATGCTAGAAAAATGAATGAAATGTCTGAACTGAGATTTGTCAAGACATTGCCCAAATTAAACTTATTTTACTTAAACATATTATTACATCAATGTAATTTTTTAGTATTAAGAAATTCATTTAAATTTTGAAAATCATACATTTACATTTTTTCTCTTTATTTAATAACTAAATGATAAATATATATACTTTTGTTTTATTAATTTGATTTCTGAGTTCATAAATATAACAATAAAGTAATGTAACTAAGAGAAATAGCAAATTAAAATCCTTGTGCATGCAAACCGTAAACAAACCTTAGTGCCACCAAATTACCTAGTATGACATCATAAGAATATTGTCGAATCATTGTTGGAGAACTTGCTTTGCAAATGATTACCTACATGGTTTAATATTTTCTAGCACTTGTATTGAATGCATCTTCTGTGTTGGTTTACTTTATGAAGCGAGATTGTAAGTTATCAAACTAATTTCTACTGAAGTTATCCTAGAATACATATTTATTTGAATGCAAATTAGGAACAATGTTTTGTTGTTGAAATGAAATATTTTAGTTTATGTTACTATTATTACGATTAACTATTTATTCAGGTATTTTTTCACAACAGGCAGCCTTGGCATTTTTTTTTAAACTTCGTGCAATTCGGGCTTCAGAAAGTGAAATATGTTGCACAAATATATATAAATAGCTATGCAAAACCTGGTGAATTTTTATTTTTGTTTATCTATATTTATGCATATAAACAGTGGCGCCAACTTATATGGGCCCATGGGGCACGAGCCCACCCAATATTTATGTATTTGTTCAAAAATTTTTTCAGCCCACCCAATATTTTTCAAAAGTTGGTGCCACTGCATATAAACATATATACACATATATAAACTAGTAAATCTGCAGATCAGGAGCCTCAATGTCAGCTTTTCACATCTTTTTTTTTTTAAAACACACTTAGCGTAATATTCAACTTCCTGGAAACTGTAATTTAAAATTTTCGAATTACGTAATTATTTATAAGAATAAAATAAGAATAAGAAATTTTCAGCCATCAAAAGCATTAAATTAAAGATTTAGTTATGTTAGGATATTCTGAAATGTTCATGATCTATTATTTTTGTTTTTTTATTATACCACAGTAGATATCTTCAGGGGGGCTCCGCCCCCCTGAACCCCCCGTATTCTCATTAAATTTAAATTTCTAACTTTCTATCAATCTGCTAATGATTATCAAATATCTTGTATTTCTTTATACATTTTGATTTATAAGGATAAATGACAGTTTTAATAAGCATTTTTCATTATCCTCATACTTCAAGATACCTGCCCACGAAAAACACCTAAATCTGATGTATCAGGAACTTTTGAAAGTGTAAACTCAGTAATCTAGGGTTTTACAATTTTGTTTCCGAAAAAAAGAAGTTTTGATTGCATTTTGTGGCCGTTATCGGGGACTGACAGATAGACAGAAGAACAGACTGGCAGATGGAAAACAATAAATTTTGCGTCGCCAAAATAAGCCTTCACTGAAGTTTCGGCAATGATGTCATTATTCATGAGTTATTGCTGTCCATGTTTCTTGTATTTTTAACGACTACTATAAAATACCTGTTTTATTGGGTTGGAAACTAAGTTCCCGCAGTTTTTTTAAATAGAAGTTTTCTACCAGAATCTATATTTTGTTTTTTAGATACTAGAGCTAATTTGTGTTGAAACTCAGATCTATAAAATGGAGTGTCAAGTTGAAAAAAAGGAACATTTTCGACACCTCCTTCTCTTTGCTTTCAATCAAGGTTGTAAGGCCGCAAAAGCTGCTCGTGACATTTGTGCTGTGTATGGCGAGGGTGCGATAGCTGAAAGAACCGCCCATGATTGGTATGCCAAGTTCAAAAATGGAAATTTTGACATCAAAGACGCACCTCGTTCTGGCCGTCCAATTGAGTTCGATGAGGAGCGATTAAACCAACATTTGCACGAAAATTCGCGTCAAACGACAAGAGAACTGGCAAAGAAAATGAAATTCTCCCACACTGCTATAGTGAAGCATCTTCACTCGATGGGAAAAGTTCAGAAGTTTGGAGCATGGGTTCTGCATGTTTTAAGTGACAACAACAAGAATCAACGAGCCGCAATCTCTGCTGGTTTGCTTGCTCGTCACCGCTCAACTCATGGAAACAAGCAACGATTTCTTTACCGAATCGTTACTAGCGATGAAAAATGGTGCCTGTACATTAATATGAAGCAACGCAAGAAATGGCTCAGCCCTGGTAAATTACCAACACCGCGTGTAAAACAAGATCTTCACCCACGTAAAACGATGTTGTTGATGGGAACATCAAACTTGTTCTCATTGCCTCCATAAACTTACCTTTTGCATACTTCATTTCAACCTAAATTAATAGTTCCCTAGTTCCTTTGTTTACATAATATTTATTACAACAGTATTCAAAATTCACTTTTACTTTTATTAAATTACTTAAATATAATATCTACTTACCTTTTCTAATTTATTTCCACTTGTTAAATATCTTTTAATTTACGTTTTATCTAAAATAAACATCGTTAATTTCACAGTACTTTATCCGCGTGTTTTGCTTTCTTGTAACATCGGACGATACGATTATTTTAATCGATCGGCAGTCTTTTTCCCGCCAGATGGCAGCATACGTCTCTTTTAATCGAACTTAATCGATTTATCGTTTTTGATATTTGCATATCAAAAACGATATCGGCCGTTCATTGGCTCCCATTAGCACGTGCCGTTTCGGCCAGAGTATATATGCTGTGCGATGTCAAGACAGTTTCGCCTCTTTCGTTCCTTCGCTATGAAGGACGCGATGTTTCAAGAAACTTGAACGCACGAAAAGTTACCGTCGTTCATGGAGTTTGAGTTTAATTAGTATGAATGATTTTAATCTATTTTAATTGTGTTTTTCCGAATCTTTTACTGATATCATCTCTGTTAAAAACGCTGCTAGTTTTCCTGCTGTCATGAAGTTATCAAAGTGTGTAAGTTCACTTTCATGCTGTTTTCATCTGAAGTCATAAATAAAAGAAGTCTTGATGTCAACTTGAATTGTTTTAATTTTAACACATTCTACACTCCTTGGCCAGACCAGCTTTCACTGTGCCCATCTCTGTTTTATTTAAGTTCACTTTTAAGTCACTAACTTAGCGTTAGTTGACAAATTATGGGTTATGGGCAGAAAGAGGAGTGTCCATAACTGAAGATAGTAATTGATGTGCTTCATTTCAAGTTTATTTTTCTTTGAAGATTTAGTTTAAGTTGGACTTTGATTTATTTTTATGATTTGAATTATAACGTTATTTACAGAACATAATTAGTTTTCTCTGCATATTTTATTTGAACTTTTTGAATTGTTGGACTATACATTTTGACTTTTATGAAGAATTTAATTTACGTTTTTGAACTTTTATTTTTGAACTTTATACTTTTGAACTTTTTATTTTTGAACTTTATCAAGCCATATTTTTATGATTTGAACTTTGAATAAGAAATGAGGTTCGTCAATTAAGATCGTTTTTTTGAAAAAGTAGGGGGGGCAGGTGAAGAAAAGTGTAAAATTGGTGTTTTCTTGAAAATTTTTTTTTCCTTTTGAAGAAAAATGGCGACAATGTCAATTGCAATTGAAAAGTTGAATTCCAGTAATTATGGAACTTGGTCTTGTGACATTAAATATTTGTTACTGGAAAAAGGAATTTGGGAGATAATTGAAAACGAAACTCCAATTCCAGAGGTTAGCACGACTGTCACAACTGACGCTGTGAATGCGGTTAAAGCTAAACATAACCAAGTCCTGTCCCTTATCTACTTGAATATAGAACCAGAGTTTAAGCGAATAATTGATGATTGCACAGATCCGATAACAGCTTGGAAGCGGTTAAAAGATAATTTTCACCCGGATACAAGAGCACATCATATGGCTTTATTCTCTGAGTTAATGGAGAGTAGAATCAAGAACGGCGAGAGTATAAATCTCTTAGCAACACGTTTAAAGAAAATTTTTTTGAATGTCAAAGCAATTGATAAGAACTTTTCTGAAAATTATTTATCTTATCAATTTTTAAGGTATTTGCCTTCCTATTTCGACAGTTGTGTCCAGCATCTCTTGAGAAGGGAAGATAAGTCTTTTAAGTTTGACTTGATCGTAACAGAAGTAGTGGCTGAAGAGGCAAGATTGAAGTTGCGTGATTTGGACAATAGTAAGAAAATAGCCGCATTAAATATTCAATCTGAAGTTCCTGTTTCCTCTTCTACGTCTAAAAAGCAGTCATCATGTAAATTTAAAAGTAAAAAATGCTGGTTCTGTGGCCGTTCAGGTCACTTATATGCAAAATGTTTTGAAAGGAAGAAGTCGCATTTTCGTCGTGCCTCATCGTTCAGAGATAGATTTCCTTCTCGTCGTTCCAGTAGCACATCTTCGAGATCAACTAGCCCTGATGGTTCCTACCGACGGCGGAGTAGCAGCGGCAGCAGTGAAGTTCCAAACCCGAACCGAAGAGAGTCCTCGTCCAGCAAGTCCAGAAGGAGGTTTCAGAATCACCATCGTTCCAGACCTGCTCAGTCACCCGACAGCTACCTTGATGATGCAAATTATAGTGACTCTTCACGTAAGTCATTTTTCATTTCCCAAGCTAGTATTAGTACTTGTGTTAACAGTAAAACTTGGGTTTTCGATACCGGTGCAAGTCACCATTTTAGTCATGACAGAAGTTTGTTCACTAAATTTGAACCTTTAAATGATAAATTGTCAGTAGCTGTTAAAGATGTCTTGTTCCCGATAATTGGAAAGGGCGAAATTAAGCTGAGATTTGGTCAAAGAATTTTTACTTTAACGAATGTAATGTATTCTCCTCAATTACGTAGAAATTTGATATCTGGGCCCCAATTGGACTTATGTGGTTTATCTTTTCATGGAGGTAGAAAGGGGGTGAACATCTGCAGGGGGGACGACTTTTTATTTAGAGCCTCGCTTAAAAATAGGGTGTATAAACTTTTTCCTAAAATTCCCAAATCTAATTCCGTAAGTTTTGAAATTTCTGCAGCCAATAAAATTGACCCTATGGTTCAGTGGCACCGCCGCTGTGGTCATATAAGCCAGTCAATTCTAACTAATACCAGCCGCCTGCAAAGTGTTAGGGGTATGCCTAATTTAAAAGAGACATCTTTGGTCTGTGAACCTTGTAAACTTGGCAAATTTCGCAGCGTGTCCCACAAATCATTTAAGACCATTCGTTCCACGAGGCCGTTAGAGCTTTTATACGCTGATCTCTGGGGTCCGTGTCATTCGGTGGGTCGAAATGGTGAACGCTATTTTCTCTCAATCATTGATGATTTTTCTATACGTGTCTCCGTATATCCAATTAAATTAAAGTCAGAAGTTTTTAATATTACTAAAAATCACATTCTAAGAGCAGAAAATTTCCTCAATCTTAAAGTTAAAAATTTTAGGTCTGATAACGGTTCTGAATTTAAAAATTATGAATTTGAAAATTTTTTTGAGAGTAAAGGCATTCACCATGAATTTACTAACGTTTATACCCCCCAGCAGAATGGAGTCGCGGAACGTTTTATGGCAACCGCTGCAGATGGCATCAGAACCTTATTAATTGAAAGCCAATTAGATCCGAGTTTTTGGCCAGAAGCCTTAAAATATTTTGTCTATAATTGGAACAGGGTATGTCCTAAACATTTAAATAAAACTCCCTTTGAATTATACGGTAGAAGGAAGCCGTCAGTCTGACACCTCAGGCCTTTTGGTATTGTGGCATATGTGGGTGTGCCTAGTCAGAAAAGACTTAAGCTACATCCTAAGGCTAGGCGCGGCTACATGGTAGGCTATGCCTTCAGGACCAGAGGATATAGGATCTGGCTTCCCGATACTAATGAAATAATAGAAACATCTAATGTAACTTTTGATGAATCGCGTTGTGGCTTGGGGCGCAGTGGAGCTGCACTGGGCACCGAGGATTATGCCCTCTTTTCTCACGATGGTGGAGTAAATCCAGAAAGCACTGGTGGAGTAGCATCTGGTTTGACTCCAGATCCTCCCAGTGAACTACCTCGTGAGGAAGAGGAGGACATGGAATCGGAGTCCAGTGTGTTAGATCAGCCTTCCACTAACCCCCAACTTAGAGAGGTTAGATGGGAAAGGAGGTCTATTGCTCGTAAAACTGGGAATAGGACTGACATCTATTATTTTGAAGAAGGTAGCACCCAGCGTCTCAGGTCTCACAACGAAGTTGAGCAGTACTGTAAAAATAATAATATTGTTTTTAAACCTGAACTTTTTGATTTTTCTGCTTCTAATAAATATGCTGGTTTAGTCCCTGTTCCATCCGTTTCATCTAATTCTGATAGTTTTTCTGATAATTCTGACTCAGAATCTGATTCCTTAACCTCAAATTATGTACGCCCTTCTGCATGACTAGGCGTTGTGGATGATATTCCCAGAACGTATAATCAAGCTTGTAGGTCCAAAAAGAGTGCGATCTGGCGGAAAGCAATGGAGCAGGAAATCCAGATGATGAGAAACAGGAAGGTGTGGCATTTGACTGATTTACCTGTCCACGTTACTCCAGTAGGTTGCCGGTGGGTTTACACAGCAAAAAGGGATGAATTTGGAAGGATTGCCCGTTATAAAGCACGGCTTGTTGCCCAGGGCTTTAAACAAGTGAAGGGAGTCTCTTATGAAGACACCTTCAGCCCTGTGGTCAATTTCGGGGTAATCCGGTTCTTTTTCTCCCTTCTTGTCTCGTGTAGCGGGTGGTCACACACTCAGTGTGACGTAACCTGCGCCTACTTGTACGCACCTTTGAGAGAAGACGCGTACCTCCCGGTTTCGTAATCCCTGGAAAAGAACACCAAGTTTGCAAGCTAGATCGGGCTCTTTATGGCTTGCATCAAAGCGGAAGAGAATGGTTTTATGAGATACATGAGGTTCTTTTAAAGTTGGGTTTCAGAAAATTGTCGTCTTGTAACTGTGTATATATTTTTGGATCTGAGGTAGTTTTTCTTTTGTATGTTGACGATATAGTGAATTTTGGAAAACGTCAGCATCTTATTGATAGGGCTTTATCCTTGCTAAAGAAGGAATTTGACATTAAAGTTTTGGGCAGAACTCGTAAACTTTTAGGAGTAGAATTTGAGGAGACCAATCAAGGTCTATTTCTACATCAAAGTAATTATATTACTGAAGTTTGTCAAAGGTTCTGTAATTTTAAAATTCCGCATGCTTCTTTACCAATTAGCAAGGGTGTTGTCTTTTCTCGATCCAATTGTCCTACTTCAGATTCCGAAAAAGAATTTATGTCTCATCTTCCCTACAGGAGTATTTTAGGATGTCTTTCTTTTATTGCTAACCGGACTCGACCAGACATATGTTATACAGTAAATATTTTATCACAAATTCAGTCCAATCCTGGCCTTGTTCATTGGGATGGCCTTTTAAGACTTTTGGGTTATGTTAAAGATACCAGTCATTATAAATTAAAACTTTCTTGCAGTTCCAATTTTCTTTCTATTTTTTCAGATGCTGACTTCGCCGCTAATCGTGACGATCGGACCTCGATCGGCGGCCAAATAGTCATGATAGACAAAGCTCCCGTCGACTGGTGCACTTTTAAAGAAAAGTGCGTCAGCTTATCGACCATAGAGTCGGAATTTGTCGCAATGACTGAGGCCGTCAAGAACTTGGTCTGGTTTGATCGAATACGCCGCGAATGTCAGAAATTCAATATTTTTCCTGATAATGATAATAAAGCAATTATGTTGGTTGATAACCAGGCTGCAATTGATTTCGTAAAATCTCCTGTAGAAAATTATAAATCTAAGCATATAGACGTCAAGTTATTTTTCATTAGGGATCTGTTTTATAAAGGGGAATTTATTTTGAGGCATGTTCGCAGTAAGTCCAATCTTGCAGATGTTTTCACTAAACCCTTAACCAAATACGAATTGTTAAAGTTTGTAAATTCAATTTTTGTAACTTAAGTTACATTTTTTCATGTAAACTTTTTATGCGTACCATTTTTCTTTGTTAATCTCTTTGTATTGTTGGTATTTTCTGAAATTATTGCACATTGTTTTAACTTATGTCACTATTGAATGCACATTGTTTTAGCTAAATTTGCTTGCACATTGTTTTAAATATTTGCTTGCACATTGTTTTAGCTAAATTTTGATCCTACATTGTTTTAAAAAAATTGTACTTTGTAAATGGCATACATACGTGCATGTGCATATTTTCAATTTTTCATAACCAACAGTATATATTTTCCCTCCTTATCCTTGATCATCAGTTTTTGTGGTAACCATTTCCGTAGTCTTGTTCAGCCTATGGTACCTACGGTTTGTTCATCCTGCGGATGGTATTAAATTTAATGTAGTTTATTTAAAAATCTTTAATTTTCATTTTATTAATGTATTTTTCTTACTTCCAGGCATCTAGAATCACCAATTTTTGTGTATGCATGTTTTTCTGTTCCGGGCAGAAGACTGAGTGATGATGGATAACTGAGATCTATATCCATTTTGATGGATATGTAAGACAGGTAATGGAAGCAAGGTATGGTGTAATCACCAAGTTTGAATGTGCCGTCGTCTTTTGTCATGTTCCGAATTCTGGATGCCGTAGTGGAAGTGTTCTCGCCATAAGTTATAGTCTTCAAAGCTTTCATGGACTTAATAAATTTTTTTTTGAATAAAGTTGATGATCAAGGGTACTCATCGATGGAGGAAGATTTGTTATCCAATTTTCCAAATTGGAAATTGCAATGTATTTTTGGTACGTATTTAAATACTAAAACTTTTGTAATTCTAAAATGTATTTCACATTGTATTGTAAAATTTATACTGTGTGAAAGAAAAGAGTTGTGAGTGATTGTGGAGACGAGGAGATCTTCCTAAAATTTAAATTTAAATTTTTGGATCATTTTTTTGATCTTGTTAGGAAAATTTAAAAGTTTTGATTCTTTTAGAATCTTTTTGAGAATTTGATAGTTAAATTGTTTATCGTTAAATTTTGATAGAATTAAATTTAAAAATTAGTTATCCGTGTTTTTAAATTTTTAATGTTTTTATTTATAGTAACATAAAGTTTTTTTTTGGCTTCGGGATTTCTTTTATTAAAGAGCTTTATTCTGTATACAGATAGCTCTTATTATATAAAGCAATGAGAGGGGGGGCATTGATGGGAACATCAAACTTGTTCTCATTGCCTCCATAAACTTACCTTTTGCATACTTCATTTCAACCTAAATTAATAGTTCCCTAGTTCCTTTGTTTACATAATATTTATTACAACAGTATTCAAATTCACTTTTACTTTTATTAAATTACTTAAATATAATATCTACTTACCTTTTCTAATTTATTTCCACTTGTTAAATATCTTTTAATTTACGTTTTATCTAAAATAAACATCGTTAATTTCACAGTACTTTATCCGCGTGTTTTGCTTTCTTGTAACATCGGACGATACGATTATTTTAATCGATCGGCAGTCTTTTTCCCGCCAGATGGCAGCATACGTCTCTTTTAATCGAACTTAATCGATTTATCGTTTTTGATATTTGCATATCAAAAACGATATCGGCCGTTCATTGGCTCCCATTAGCACGTGCCGTTTCGGCCAGAGTATATATGCTGTGCGATGTCAAGACAGTTTCGCCTCTTTCGTTCCTTCGCTATGAAGGACGCGATGTTTCAAGAAACTTGAACGCACGAAAAGTTACCGTCGTTCATGGAGTTTGAGTTTAATTAGTATGAATGATTTTAATCTATTTTAATTGTGTTTTTCCGAATCTTTTACTGATATCATCTCTGTTAAAAACGCTGCTAGTTTTCCTGCTGTCATGAAGTTATCAAAGTGTGTAAGTTCACTTTCATGCTGTTTTCATCTGAAGTCATAAATAAAAGAAGTCTTGATGTCAACTTGAATTGTTTTAATTTTAACACATTCTACACTCCTTGGCCAGACCAGCTTTCACTGTGCCCATTTCTGTTTTATTTAAGTTCACTTTTAAGTCACTAACTTAGAGTTAGTTGACAGTTGTGCATGTGGTGGGACTGGGAAGGCATTATCCATTACGAACTGCTTGAACGGAACCAAACAGTCAATGCGGAATTCTATGTTCGACAAATGGAACGACTCAACGTAGCTATTCAAGAGAAAAGACCTAATCGGCAGCATGGAGTCCTTTTGCTGCACGACAACGCCCGCCCTCATATCGCCAATATGACCAAGGAAGCCATTCAAACGCATGGCTGGGAAGTACTGCCGCACCCGTTGTACTCTCCTGATTTGGCACCAACGGATTTCCACCTCTTTCGATCTCTATCAAACGCTATGCGCAGAGTTTCGTTCAATACTGATGCAGACTTGAAAGCTTGGTTGGATGAATTTTTCGAGTCGAAACCAGGGGATTTCTACCAACGAGGTATTGAAAATCTTGTTAAACGTTGGGAAGAAGTTGTAAACAACAATGGAGAATACATTGTTGATTAATTATTTGTTATTTTTTATTGAAAAATAAACTTTGAAATAGTTTTTAAAAAACGGCGGAAACTTAGTTGCCAACCCAGTTGGCATTCTATAGTTGACATTCCATTTAAACCCTTTCGACTCGGGTGTCACTTACACAAATTTTATTTAATTTACACCACTTTTAAAAAAAAGTTTCCTTCAAGTACACAATTTCAAAAATGCTGTAATTAAATAAGGCAAATTTTATTTTCCTTTATTACTAGTGCCAAAAACAAATTTTGCAAAGAAAGATGATGTCGAGTCAGACTGGACATACGAATGCAAAGAGTTAATGACCTGAAATTTAACATAAATTAACTCGATCAAAAAAAAATGTACATTTGGCAGAACAAAAACGTATTTAAAAACACGGCGGGAACTTCGTTGCCAACCCACTTGCTACTTTATCGCTAACATTACATTTTAACAATCAGCATTTTAACATGAATTAGGTTGATCAAAAAAACAGAGTATAGATTCCGGTAGAAAAATTGTCTTTAAACAAACGGCGGGAACTTAGTTTCCAACCCAATATTTCAATTATGACGTCAAATTTTACCAAGTGAAATTTTTTTTAAAAACTTTATTCTTTTTTATTTCTTTTACTTCTAATTATGCCCCCATTTTTGTCAGAAAAATTCTTATGAACGAAAGAAATTTCCGTGTTTAATATTTAACAAAGTACTATATTTATTTTTATTTTAATTCTGACGTCATTTTTATTTTTTCTTAGTTTAATTTTTCGAATGGAAATTGCTCAATTGAAACTTATTGCCCTTGAAAAATTATTCCAGATTGATTTTTATTTTTTTTTATTTATTTATTTTTTTTTTTGGCAACGATAAAGGAAACTGATTAAATTTTATCCAAAAAATCACTATTGATTCTGTATGAAAAAGAAGGAAATTTTGAATTATTAAGGAAAATATTTGAATAATATTAATAAAACATACCCTATATTCTTTTCTGGGCTATGTTATATTTATGCGCAAAGATACAAAGACATTAATTAATTCATCAGTTTTGACGTTGACTTCATTTAAATTTTTGTACACGCATTCAAATTTCTAACATTATAAAAATAAGGATTAGGATGAATGGTTGCTTAGCAACCATTAAGAGAAAATAAAGAAAGTGAAATAAATACATTTGAAATAAGTAAATCTCTAAAGCAAATTAGTTTATATTATTGAAACACACTTATAAAAAATCTCCAAAATTTACAGTAATAATTTTAAAAATCTGACAAATGCGTAGACAAAATTTCAAAACAATAGGCATCATTTAACAGGTAAATTTTAGTATCCATTTATCGTTGAATTCCATTAATGAAATGTGTCATCTTCTCCCATTAAAAAAAAAAAAAAATGAAAATCATTGGATTTACCATAGAAAAGCATTACTGCGCAAAATAAAATATTCTATATTTTCTGAACGAATGAATCAAATCTAACAAAAAACTATACAGCTTAATCCCAGTGCCTCACTAACATACCCACTTAATTTCAAGCCAATCGGATGAGTTTTGCGTCAGTTATCGCGGAACAGACAGACAGACTGACAGAAACCAAAAAATTTCGAGTCTCCAAAGTAAGCCTTCACTGATGTTTCGGCAATAAGCATATATATCTATATATATACAATAATTGTAATATATAAATACTTCTGTTTCTATATAAAAGTACAATAATGGCTTCTTTAAATTATATAAATTGTATACATATGAAAAATTTACTTATGTACCTGAAATAGAATATAGATTTCCAGAAAATGAGATGCTAAATGTTTTTTCTCGACGAGGACCCATGCTGGAAAAATACCTTTATTTATTGCTGAAACGTCAGTGAAGGCTTACTTTGGAGACATGAAATTTTTTTGTTTCTGTCTGTCTGTCAGTCTGTCTGTTCTGCGATAACTGACGTAAAAAGCATTCGATTGACTTGAAATTAAGTGGGTATGTTAGTGAGGCACTGGGATTAAGCTGTATAGTTTTTTGTTAGATTTGATTCATTCGTCAGGGCTCCCAACACATTTTAGTTAGCAAAAAGGGGGAAAGGGGACCATTTTTCTTTAAAAAGGGGACTTTGGGGGACCATTTTTTTAAAAAAAGGGGACTTTGGGGGACCATTTTTTTTTAAAAAGGGGGACTTTGGGGGACCATTTTTTTTTTAAAAAAAGGGGACTTTGGGGGGAATTTTTTTTTAAAAAAGGGGGGTCTTGGGGGACCATTTATTTTTCATTAAAAATGAATCCATCTGCTACATAGAATTACTAAATATGTTAGCAATTTTTTTTGTTTGTTTGTTTGCCTTTTGCCAAAATTGCCTTTTTTTTTTTGCAAATCTTTTGACGAAATCTTCCATTTTATCGCGATTTTTTTTATGAAAGTTGTCATTTTTCGTAATCTTTTTTGTGAAATTTGCCGTTTTTCGCGAATCTTTTGACAAAATTTTCCGTTTTATCGTGATTTTTGGACAAAATTTTTCGTTTTTCATGATCTTTTAAGGAAATCTGCCATTTTTTCGGAATTTTGTGACAAAAGTAGCCATTTTTTCATGAATCATGCCGGAAATTATTCGTCATTTCGCGATTTTTTAATGAAATTTATAGTTTTTTCGCTATTCTTTGACGAAATTACGCGTTCCGTCGGGCGCGTAAGAGCTATTTTTTGCGTTCCGTCGCCGATTTTTTGCGTAATTTACGCCTATAGCGCGTCCGCATCATCGCTGAAGATCTGCGTTTTTTCTAATGTGAGGCAAGAAGGGCGCTATTTTTCAAACTAAAAGCCAGGAGGGGCGGCGCGCCCCCCTGAAACCCTCTGAATAAAGAATGAAATGTGAAGTTTTTTATTTCTTTTTTAATTAACTAGGGGGGCGCCGCCCCCCTGCTCGCTATGCTCGCCAACCCCCCGCGTAATCGCTTCGCGATTCCAAATTATTGGCTACCCCTGCTTGCTGCGCTCGCCAATACCCCATGGTATGAATAAGCAGCTGCAGACCTTTCAACTGATGTGTCACACGACTGGTGTTGTAAAGAAATTAAAAATGTGCCCCCCTGGGGGGCAGAGTGGGAGGCGACACAAAAGACATCCATAATATGAATAAGCAGCTGCAGACCTCTCAAATGATATGTCATACGACTGGTGTTGTAAAAAATTGAAAATGTGCCCCCCTGGGGGGCAGAGTGGGGGTGACACACAAGACATCCATAAAATGAATAAACAGTTGCAGACCTTTCAAATGATGTGTCACACAACTGGTGTTGTAAAGAAATTAAAAATGTGACCCCCCTGGGGAGAGCAGAGTGTGGGGGTGACACACAAGACATCCATAATATGAATAAGCAGTTGCAGACCTTTCAAATCTTGTGTAACACGACTGGTGTTGTAAAGAAATTAAAAATGTGCCCCCCCCCCCTGGGGAGCAGAATGGGGGATAACACACAAGACATCCATTATATGAATAAGCAGTTGCAAACCTCTCAAATGATGTATCAAACGACTGGTGTTGTAAAGAAATTAAAAATTTGGCGAAATATTACAGTTATCGCCAAGTTGGCGTCACTTTTGACAACTAATTTTGGTCGCCAAATTTGGCGATATACCGCCAAGTTGGCGACAAACTTGGCGATTGTTGGCGATGGTAACCTTTCCTCTCTTTATGGTAACCCATACGGCGATGATTAGACGGAGCCCTTTCCTGATTGGTCTATTCGGCTCATGGAAGGAGTGGACAACCCGGATTCGTTAGTTCCGGAAATCTTCCACATCAGCATCATTCCAGGAGTCATTCCTTTTAAGGCTAGTTTTTTTTTACTATAGAAGGATTACTATTATGAAATTTGAAAATAAAATAAAAAAAACATAGACTTGATTTGGATGGGAAAGAATTAAAAATCTTTAAAATATATTTTTCAGAAGTGTAAATAAACAAACTAAATTTATACAAACAATAGTAAAACTATATAAAAAAAATTTTAAGCGCATTTTTAAGATATATATATTACATGCTATATTTACTTATTATTTTTTATTTTTTTCATTCAGTTCCGAAAATTAAAAATAGCTATCAGTCCAAAAAATCGGACATAAAAAATCCCCAGAGAAAAAAAATAATAATAATCTGGAAAAGTAAACAAACTTCTTAACATATAATCTTAATACATTTTAAATTTGAGTGAAATCGCATAGTTATATCACATATTCTTTATCTGAAAAGGTTTACTGCCATTTCTAGAGTTTCTTGAAGGGGCGAGGAGCGTTCTTTGAGATAAGGTGTAAAACTGCATGATTCTTCTGACAATAAATATATATATAGAGAGAGAGAGAGAGAAACAGTGTGTTTTATCAGTCAAAATATCAAAAATTTCGATAAATAATCGCCCTCCCCCCATAAAAAAAAAAAAATAAATAAAAATAATAATAATAATAATAACTAGCTGCACCCGTCGAAACTCGACGGAAAACAATATGTATTAGGTATGATATATATCAATCTTATATAGACAGTAAAATACTGAGCGAAATAAACAATTGCTACCTCTTAAAGTAGGGATAAGATAGCTTTTCATGATGAAGATGTACAAACTTCAGAAAATAACAAAAAATAAGGAAAACAACTCATAAATTACTATGTTGGACTTAACTTCAGCTTCAATTCTTTTTTTAATGCGGTTTCTAAACCTTAAATATTATTTAAATGCCAAATTATTTAGGAAGTTAATATTATACCCCAGAAGACGAATTCAAAAATATCTGCTTAGTTTATTTTTTTTCGTTTAAATATCGCTTTTATTTATTGGTTTGTATCCTCCATGAACTTGTAAAAATTAATTTTATTGTTATGGCAACAACAAAAAGAAAAAAAACGATATCTCTGTTATTAAAAAGAATAAAATTTTTGTGTTTGTTGCTGAAATGCAGAATTTCTTTTATTTTAAACAATAACTTAATACAATGAAATGATTTTAATTATTTTTTGATATTATGTAAGATAGAAATATAGTAATACCGGCATATCACAGGTTTTATTCTTTTTTTTCTAATATGACATCATTTACATCTTCAGAAATACTCATCTTTTCTTAAATAAAAGCGTGATTTATGCAGTTATTTAAGAATTCTTTAGTTTTTCATAAAATATTCATTATAATTAAATAGAAATGGCGCAGTTTATAGAAATATTTTCATTTGAGCAAACCATTGACATTCACATTAATAGAAGTTCACTTTATTTAGATGCAGGAATTAAAGTCAGTGAATATGACATCATCACTAACACAGCTATAACAATGTATATTATATTCATGGAACAAATTTACCTGGTTTCTGTATGACGACATTTTCTCCATCGACAAAATTTCGCTTTAAATAGTATATTTTATTAAAGTTTATCTTCTGTTATCCTTCTATAGTAAAAAAAAACTAGCCTTAAAAGGAATGACTCCTGGAATGATGCTGATGTGGAAGATTTCCGGAACTAACGAATCCGGGTTGTCCACTCCTTCCATGAGTCGAATAGACCAATCAGGAAAGGGCTCCGTCTATGCAGCGCCGTATGGGTTACCATAAAGAGAGGAAAGGTTACCATCGCCAACAATCGCCAAGTTTGTCACCAACTTGGCGATATATCGCCAAATTTGGCGACCAAAATTAGTTGTCAAAAGTGACGCCAACTTGGCGATAACTGTAATATTTCGCCAAATTTTCAATTTCTTTACAACACCAGTCGTTTGATACATCATTTGAGAGGTTTGCAACTGCTTATTCATATAATGGATGCCTTGTGTATTATCCCTCATTCTGCTCCCCAGGGGGGGGGACACATTTTTAATTTCTTTACAACACCAGTCGTGTTACACAAGATTTGAAAGGTCTGCAACTGCTTATTCACATTATGGATGTCTTGTGTGTCACCCCCACACTCTGCTCTCCCCAGGGGGGGGGGTCACATTTTTAATTTCTTTACAACACCACTTGTGTGACACATCATTTGAAAGGTCTGCAATTGCTTATTCATATTATGGATGTGTTGTGTGTCATCCCCCACTCTGCCCCCCAGGGGGGGCACATTTTTAATTTCTTTACAACACCAATTGTGTAACACATCATTTGAGAAGTCTGCAACTGCTTATTCATATTATGGATATCTTGTGTGTAACCCCCCCCCCCCTCTGCCCTCAGAGGGGGCGCATTTTGTAATTTCTTTACAACACCAATTGTGTGACACATCATTTGAAAGATCTGCAACTGTTTATTCATTTTATGGGTGTCTTGTGTGTCACCCCCACTCTGCACCCCTGGGGGGCACATTTTTAATTTCTTTACAACACCAGTCGTGTGACATATCATTTGAGAGGTCTGCAGCTGCTTATTCATATTATGGATGTCTTTTGTGTCGCCTCCCACTCTGCCCCCCAGGAGGGCACATTTTTAATTTCTTTACAACACCAGTCGTGTGACACATCACTTGAAAGATCTGCAACTGCTTATTCATCCAATGGGGTATTGGCGAGCGCAGCAAGCAGGGGTAGCCAATAATTTGGAATCGCGAAGCGATTACGCGGGGGGTTGGCGAGCATAGCGAGCAGGAGGGCGGGGCCCCCTTAGTAGTAAAAAAAAAAAACTAGCCTTAAAAGGAATGACTCCTAGAATGATGCTGATGTGTAAGATTTCCGGAAATAACGAGTCCGGGCGGACCACTCCTTCCATGAGTCGAATAGACCAATCAGGAAAGGGCTTCATCTATGCATCGCCGTATGGGTTACCATAAAAAGGGAAAGGTTACCATCGCCAACAATCGCCAAGTTTGTCGCCAACTTGGCGGTATATCGCCAAATTTGGCGACCAAAATTAATTGGCAAAAGGGACGCCAACTTGGCGATAACTGTAATATTTCGCCAAATTTTTAATTTCTTTACAACACCAGTCGTGTGACACATCATTTAAGAGGTCTGCAACTGCTTATTCATATTATGGATGTCTTGTGTGTCACCCCCCACTGTCCCCCCAGGAGGAACACATTTTTAATTTCTTTACAACACCAGTCGTGTGACACATGATTTGAAAGGTCTACAACTGCTTATTCATATTATGGATGTCTTCTGTGTCGACCCCCAGGGAGGGCACATTTTTAATTTCTTTACAACACCAGTTGTGTGACACATCATTTGAGAGGTCTGCAACTGCTTATTCATATTATGGATGTCTTGTGTGTCACTCCCCACCCTGACCCCCAGGGGGCACATTTTTAATTTCTTTACAATACCAGTCTTGTGACACATCATTTGAAAGATCTGCAACTGCTTATTCATATTATGGATGTCTTATGTGTTACCCCCCCCTCTCTGCCCCCTAGGGGGAGCACATTTTTAATTTTTTTTACAACACCAGTCGTGTGACACATCATTTGAAAGGTCTACAACTGCTTATTCGTACCATTGGGTATTGGCCAGCGCTGCAAGCAGGGGTAGCCTACAACTTGGAATCGCGATTACGCGGGGGGTTAGCGAGCGTAGCGAGCAGGGGGGCGGAGCCCCCCTAGTTTTACTTACATAATACTTAATAATATTACTCAGTAAATAATCTGTGTATTGCAGGGAATAACTATGAGCAATCATTTTATTATGATTAAATTTAACAAAAACCTTTATTTATTTTATTTTATTTTTATTTATTTTTTTTTAAATGCGATTATACATTCACCGATGAGATCAATCTCCTGATTGGTGGAAAATAATGAAACAAAATAAATTTTGAGAAAAGCTTAACCTGTTGCCACTGTTTTGAAGAAATGTCATGAAAAAGCTTTTAAAATTAAAAATAAAATATAAAAATTGAAATAAATTAAAAATTAGCCAGAATGGGCACATCTACACATAAACAGCTTTCATTTAAAAAAATAATTATCAAAATCGGGACAGTAGAAAGCTCAGGGCTGATGTCCAAAAAAACAGCCAGGTGTTTTAAATATATAGATAATAATCGCAAAAAAAATTGCTAATTCTGTTAAAAGGTCTTGAACTGAAAGGGGGGGGGGGACAAATTTTGCAAAAAATTGTAAAAAGGAAAAAAAAAAAAAAAAAAAACGGGAATTTCAGGATCTTAAAGAAACAAAACAAACATATCAACCTCGTCAAATGTGCGCGTTAAGGTTAAAGGGCAATGTGCCACTAGATTGATCATTCTTTTGGAGAAAGAGCAGGTGTTAATAGAGTGATTATCATGTGTGGTTATCTTTTACTTCAATCAAAAGAAAACCAAGTTTCATGTTTGCTTCTTTTGTTATAAATGTGTACTTTAGTGATTTTATTAGAATTAAAATATATGAAGCTTCGAGTCATAAACATATCACGTCAACTCCTCTCCCCCCCTTTTTTTTTTACTTTCCAGTTTTTTTAATAATTAAAATCTTTAATTAACCGTCAATCATTATGTAAAATTACACCAGAATACATCGATATACATAATGTCTAGTTAGTTAAAAGAATTTAACTGCATTTGATAAAATTTAAAGTTAATAAAATTGAAATTGACAAAATGTCCGGATTTTAGAGATTTCCGGAATTTGAATGCCCGGAGTTTTGAGTTTCAAATGCACAGAACAAAGTTAAGGACCCTGTCCTCGCTCGAGGAAACGCTCGCGAGCTAATGCTATTCCTATGGGGAAGCATTTTTCTAATAACTCTTTCGCATTTTAACATTTTTGAGTAATTTTTCTGCATTGGATAGCTGAGATGCATGCCGACAGCGCACCTTTTTTACTTTTTCGATTTTGGTTGCAGATTTTTTTTAAAAGTACATTTAGTTTCGAAACCGGTTTTGAAAATGAAACTAACTTTGTAAAAAATATCTGCAACCAAAATCGAAAAAGTAAAAAAGGTGCGCTGTCGGAATGCACCTCAGCTATCCAATGCAAAAAAATTATTCAAAAATGTCAAAATGCGAAAGAGTTATTAGAAAAATGCTTCCCCATAGGAATAACAGCTTGCGAGCGTTTCCTCGAGCGAGGACAGGGGCCTAATCAAACAAAGTCCGGACGTTTCGCCAATTATTTGTATTATTATTTTTTTTAAATATACATAAAAAAAAACATTTTAAATTAGGAATTTTTAAAACCGGTTCTAAAACTTCTCTACTCTTAAAATTATTTTTAAAGAATAAAGATATTCATACTTTTTTCATACCACATGTCTGCTTTCGGCAAAATGATCTAACGATCTGTTCTTCCGTAATGCCCGCGATCCAGTGTTGAATTCATGTGTGTGTGTGTGTGGGGGGGGGGGGGGCTTTCCTGTTCAGAACAATGAAATTTCCCCACTGGCAGATTTGAGTTTACGTTTTGAATAGTCAAAAAGTACAAGCCCCCCTCCCCCCAGAGTCGCAGAAATTCCGACAAAAAAGTCGGAATTCAACATTGCGCGACACCCGCATCAATGCGGCTGTGATGATTCACAACTATTATTTTTGTCTTATTTAACTATTCAAATTTTATTCTTTTAAATATATAAAAGACTCCGTTAATGTGTTAACAAATGTACTTTGCTTAAGTGCAGAAAAAAAAAGAAAATCTTTTAAGTTAGTTGAAAGCAAACAAAACAAAAAATGGAATAAAAAACCAACTCTCCCCCTCCCTTCCCCCCCCCATTACAGCTTTTTTTTAAAAAAAAATCCATATTTTCTAAATGAATTGACAGATTTCTTTCAAATTTTCAACAAGTTGTAATAATAGTAAATTAGGTATAAAAAAATTTTATTAAAATATAACAAGTTAATAAAAAGTTACAACGCCTGCTGAAAATGCCCAATTAACAGAACCTGGCAAGAAAAAAATAACCATTTGTGATTTGTTTTCGTTTTTTTTTTTTTTTTTCCCCACCTCATTAAGTGAAATCCGAAGTCGAATGTTAACGCAATCGGATCATTTTCTTCAGGTGGGTAATATGTTTTGCCATGCAAAGTAATAATGGATAGATTTATTATTTCTTTTTAGCTAACGATTTAGGGAGGGGAAAAAGAAAAAAAAAACCCACAGGACAGAAACGGAAGTCCGTTTATAGAATAAAAGAGAAAGGTTATCGTTGAAAAATCGAAATTGATGAAGCTGCGTAAAATAACTGCCATGTTCAGTGTAAAATGCACAAAGAAAAATTAAGTTTGTTATCTAAAATTTGAGGCATTGGCTATTTTTTTTATTTACTTTATATATATAAACCCTGAAATACCTACTTTCGTTTTTATTATTTTTAAGTGTTATCTTTTTGATTGGTTGCCGAGTTTAAAACCTAATAGCAGACAGCTATAACTTAGCGAACATTCCATTTTTTGAGAGAAAATGTGAATGTTTTTCCACACCCCTAAAGAAAAACAGATAAACGCAACTCCCGTGTCCCCCCCCCCCCCCCCCAGATAGGAGAAAATCAAAATAACTCTGCAAGCAATGTATCTTTAAAAGTTTAATTTACTACTCTTATGGAATGGTTATAGTTAGAAAATATTTTTTTTAATCTTAAAAAGAATAAAAACGGACTTTCGCGAAAGTAAAATAGTTATTTCGCAAAAATTAAAAAGGTATCCCTTTGTCTCTCTCAAGAGGGGTACCTACATCTTACGATGCAAACAGGGCCGTAGCTAGAAGTGTACGATAAGGGGGGCTCAAGGGAATGTAGGGGGGGGCTCATATTTTTTTTGTTCTCTCTCTAATGCAGAAAGATAAATTAGTGCATATTCCAGGGATGAGATTGACCAAAAAGCAAAAAAGCTGAAAACTGCGTGAACGACTTTTGAGCAATGACAGGAATGTCAATCGCAACAAATATAATTGTATTAAAATATAACATACAATTTAGCTTTTGGTAAATTAAATTAAAATAAAATTATTAACGTGAATTGCAGAAATTATTTATACTTACTCTATGAAAATTTAATTTATTAAGATACAGTACATTAATAAAACCCTGTTATTGGCATGAATATTTTTTTTTTTTTTTTTTTTTTTTTTTTTTTTATTGAAATTTTCTAACAGTAAGAAACTTTTGGTTAAGTATTAGGGAAAAGAAAATAGAAATTTTCTTTGTTTTTTAGCTTTGCTCTTGCACAAGGTAAATTTCTTTCTCCTGCTTTTTTCTTGCATTAAAGAAAACATATTGATGTCGCTGGACTTTAAAAATCCTCGGTCTCCAGAACCCAGAATTTAAATTCTGGGTCTCTTTTTTACAAAAGTGGGTCCTCACTGATAAGTCATTTTTAGGTGCAAAACTCGAACTTGTTCATTTGGAAAAAAAGACTGAAATGCAATAATTTTTGTTTTAACAATAATTAATGAATAATTAAAATCAATATTATTTTTTAAAACTATTGAGAAAAATTTCATTTGTTTTTAAAAAAATAAATGTGCAAGATACAAATTTAATTATAAATTAATGCTTATTTGAGTGTAGAAGATAACATGTATCACTATTGTTTGCATTTCTTTTTAAAAAGGGCAAGACTGATTTATTGGAAAAAACATTTTTGTTGAAAAAAAAAGGATACTTTTGTTGAATATAAGGGTATTTTTTGTTCAATTAATGGGTACTTTCAGAAGTCACATTCATTCAGAAAGATTTAGAGGTGTCAAAAATAGATTTTGGAGCAGGAAAGTCTGTATTTGGAGTGTCAAAAAAATTTTGAAAATTAATTTTTGGGTTAGTTTTTTTCAAGAGTCCCTTTGATGAAATTTTTAGTTTTAACACTATCTCTTCATGAAATATGTCATTTGTTGGAATCTTTTGGCAAAATTTAAAGTTTTTTTTTTTTTTCAAAAATTTGCCATTTTTTGCGAATATTTTGACGAAATCTGCCGTTTTTTCACGATCGTTTGACGAAATATACCGTTTTTTCGCGATCGTTTGACGAAATCTGCCGTTTTTTCACGATCGTTTGACGAAATAAACCGGTTTATTGCGATCATTTGACGATATCTACCGATTTATCCTGATTTTTTTTACGAAAACATTTGGTGAAATTCGCCGTTTTATCGCGATTTTTGACAAAATCTGCCGTTTTTTCAGTATTTTGTGACGAAATTAACAATCCTCTCACGAATCTTTTGACAAAATTGACCGGAAATTAGTCGTTTTTTGGCGATCTTTTAAGGAAATTTGCCGTTTTTTCGCGATTTTTTGACGAAATTACGCGTTTTGTATTTTTTTGGTAAATCAGACAATTTGAAATTTGGAAATAACAAAAAAGCGGAAAACCGCGGATCCGCGGAAGAATCTCATCCCTGATATTCACATTGTAGGTACTATGTTTCTCATTAAACTGTTGTAATAACTTCATTTTATGCTAAGGAAAGTATATGATGATGAAAATTTTGAATGTATGACTGGTGCAAAATTAAACATCCTGTTAGCTTCATATGTACCAATAGGATGAGGGAGTGTTGAAACACGTATTTTAGATACAATTTAGTAACTTTGCAAAACTGTGAAAGGGTCTCAAAACTAATTTAGATTTTTGAAATTAGAGATTTTAGAATTTCATTTGAATTTTCGGAACATTTAGTGACCTTGAAACTTTTTCCAGGGGGGGGGGGGGCTCAAAGTATTTTAGGGGGGGCTGAGCCGCCCATAGCGCCCCCTTAGCTACGGCCCTGGATGCAAATATGGAAAAAGAAAGTACGATCGGCATAGTTTATTTTGTTTATTTAAGGAATATACCTGTCAAATTACAATATTTAGTATAATTTATTAAATAAAGAAAAACAATACCTACTTTGATCACGCTTTTTCTTCTTTTTTTCTTTTTTTTTCTCTTCCATCAGCAATAAGAATCTATGAGATTAATTAATCCAACTGCAGCCTATTGTTACTGAAATAAGTGCTTAAAAAAGTAAAAGCACCTGCGAACGGGTCACGTGAACACATTGGGATGAAACGGTAACGATTCCAATCACAAGAAAAGGGGGATTAATGAAACCATAATATGAGTGGCCGGTTCCATTTGACTTCAAAACGCTAATTGATTGCTTACTAGGGAGGGGGGTGGAAGTGTCCTTTACTTTATTTTCAAGCCTTAAAGAAAGTGTGAATTTAGACATTGAAGGAGCATGAAACATCAGCATGCACCGCAGTTTTGCCGTTTTCTAAATTATTTATTTATTTTTTTAAATGAATGATTTCTTTGTTTTTTAGTCATTGAAAGCGGACTAAGCGGACCAAAACGCATAAAAGCGGACCAAAGCGGACCTTTTTCTAAAAAGCGGACTTTCGCGGGAAAAAGGGGACCATTTGGGAGCCCTGAATTCGTTCGGAAAATATAGAATATTTTATTTTCCGCAATAATGCTTTTCTATGGCAAATCCAATGATTTTCATTTTTTTTTTCCTTGAGAGAAAATGACACATTTCATTAATGGAATTCAATGATAAATGGATACTGAAATTTACAAGTTAAATTATTCGTATTGTTTTGAAATTCTGTCTACGCATTTGTCAGATTTTTAAAATTATTACTGTAAATTTTGGAGATTTTTTATAAATGTGTTCCAATAATATAGACTAATTTGTTTTAGAGATTTACTTACTTCAAATGTATTTATATCATTTTCTCCATTTTCCAATATTGGTTGTTAAGCAACCATTCATCCTAATTTTTATTCATAATTTGAAAACGTGTACGAAAATTTAAATTAAGTCAAAATCAAAACTGATGAATTAATTAATGTCTGTATCTTTGCATATAAATATAACATAGCCCAGAAAAGAACATAGGCTATGTTTTATTAATTTTATTCAAATATTTTTCTTAGTAATTCAAAATTTCATTTTTTTCCATACACAATCAAAAGAGACTTTTTAGATACAATTTAACCAATTTCCTTTATCCATGGGTGCAAGTTTCAAATTTGGCCAGGACTGAAAATATTTTGAATCATTCCCCCCCCTCCCCCTTTCTCTCGAGTGAACATGATGATTCACGATTTTTTCCATGACCGTTTGACAAAATTTGCTTTTTCCCATGATCTTTTATCAGAAATGGCGTCTGTTAAGCGATTTTTTGACAAAAATCGCGCCTCTATCGCGATCCTTTTACCAAAAATCGCGTTTTTTGCAATTCTTTAACAAAAATTTGTGACTTTTTTGTGATCCTTTGACAAAAATTCGTGACTTTTTTGTGATCTTTGACAAAAATTCGCGACTTTTTCGAGATTCTTTGATAAAATTTGCGCCTTTTCCACGATCTTTGACAAAAAAAATCGCATTGTCTCTGCAATTCTGACAAAAATAATGTTTTTTCTGCTATCATTTGACGAAAATCGCGTCTTTTTCGCGATCTTCTGACAAAAGCTCGCGACTTTTACGTGATCCTTCGACAAAATTTCGTGTCTTTTCCACGATCTTTTGACGATACTCACGTCTTTTCCTCGCTCCTTTGACAAAAAATCACGTTTTCTCTACAATTCTCACAAAAATAATGTTTTTTCTGCTATTATTTAACAGAAATCGCATCTTTTTCACGATTCTTTGACGAAAATTCGTGACTTTTACATAATCCTTTGACAAAAATTCACAACTTTTTCACGATCCTTTGACAAAATTCGCGTTTTTTCCATGATCTTTAGACAAAATTCGCATCTTTTCCTTGCTCCTTTTACAGAAAGCGCATATTCTCCACAATTCTGACAAAAATAACTTTTTTTCTGTTATTATTTGACGGAAATCACGTCTTTTTCGTGATCTTTTGATAGGAATCGCGTTTATTTTGCTCTTCTTTGAAAAAAAAACTCTCCTTTTTTCCGATCTTTTGACAGAAATAGTGCTTTTTTGCAATCTTTTGACAAAATTCATGTATTATCAGCAATCCTTTGAAAAAAAAAATCGTATCTTTTTTCACAGTCTTTTAACGAAAAACGCCTTTTCCTCGATCTTTTGACAAAAATCACATTTTCTCCACAATTCTGACAGAGATAGCGTTTTCCCCAAGATCAGTTGAGGAAAATCGCGTCTTTTCTGCGATTCCTTGACAGAGGCTGCATAATTTTCGTCATTCTTTGACGAAAATAACATTTTCTTGAGATCTGTCATACAGGAATCGTGTTTATTGCACAATTTTTTGACGAAAAAGGCATTCTTTTGCGATATTTTGAATGAAACAGCGGTTTTTTCTGCATTTTTTCTGTCAGAAATAACGCCTTATTCCTCGATCATTTGACAAAAATCACTTTTTATCTATAATCTTTTGACAAAAATTCGTGTCTTTTCCCGCAATCTTTTGGCGAAAAACGAGTCATTTTTCGTCGTCTGAGATTTTTCTGTCCTGCTTCTGTCCTTGGGAACTTTTAAAAGACGGATTTCCGTCCTGTAGACGGAAAACTTGCACCCATGCCTTTATCGTTGCCAAAAAAAAAATTAAAATATGGAATAATTATTTTTCAACGGCAATAAGTTTCAACTGAGCAATTTCCATTCGAGAAATTAAACTAAGAAAAAATAAATAAATATGACGTCAGAATTAAAATAAAAATAGATATAGTACTTTTTGTTAAATATTAATTTTAAAGTAGTTGTTAAAAATACAAGAAACATGGATATCAATAACTCATGAATAATGACGTCATTGCCGAAACTTCAGTGAAGGCTTACTTTGGTGACTCGAAATTTATTGTTCATGAAATTGTTCAAAATTTATTGTTTATTCCGTCTGTCAGTCTGTTCTTCTGTCTGTCTGTTCTGCGATAACTTCTGCAAAATGTAATCAAACTTTTGTTTTCGGAAAAAAAAAATTGTAAAACTCTAGATTACTAATTTTACACTTTAAAAAGTTTCTATACATCATATTTAGGTGTTTGTGGTTGGCAGGCATGAAGAAGTATGAGGTTAATGAAAAATGCTTGGCCAAACTGTTACTTATCCCTATAAATCAAAATGTATAAAGAAACCCAAGATATACGATAACCATTAGCAGAATTAATAGAAAGTTGAAATTTTAAATTTAAGGAGACAACAGGGGGTTCAGAGGGGCAGAGCCCCCCTGAAGAGATCTACTATGTTATAATAAAAAAACAAAAATAACAGATCATGAAAATTTCAGAATTTCCTAACATAACTAAAATTTTAATTTAACCGATTTGATGGATGAAAACTTCTTATTCTTATTTTATTCTTATAAATAATTATGTAATTTGAAAATTTTAAATCACAGTTTCAAGTTAAATTTTGCCCAAAGTGTGTTTAAAAAAAATTATATGTGCAAAGCTGATGTTGAGGCTCCTGATCTACAGATTTACTAGTTTATTGTAATTTAAATGAGGGGAATGAAATATATGTATTTTAAATTTATGTGTTTTGAATGAAAGTTATGTATTTTAAATTAAATGACAGTGATTGAAGAATATTTGGCAACTTATCACCCGTGCTCAATTAATATAAAAGTATCAAAATGAATGTTCAGCATATAAAAAAAAAAGAAGCGGTGAGCCTGGAACTGTTGAAGACAGTCCCACGACTTAAGCTTTTATTATACTGATAAGAACATATATTAAACCTATTATAAAGGGAAAATTTATATTATTTCTTTTATATATTATTTAAGTTTTCAAACAAATTAATTGAATTCTTATAGAAATCTATACTAAATCTATGTTTGGTTAATATATAATGGTTAGTGAACACTGTTTTGGAAAGGATTAAATTCGTTAACCACTCATCCACTGTAAGTGGAATATGACTTATATTTTATGAGCAAACCAGATAATCAAAGGGCAATAATAATTATGAAGCTTTAAGTGATTTCTCCCAGAGAAAAAATTCATTAAAGAAAGATAAAAAATTTTAAGAATCATAAAATAAATCTATAAAATTTAAATTACCATCCTAATTAAACTATCTAAAAGCTATCCAACAGTAATAGATAGCAAACATTTTATTTTAACAATGGTAAGCTAAGTTAATTGTTAGGTAACTTACCACTTCTTAAACATGACACAGGAACAGTATACTGTCCAATAAAATCATCTCCTATAAATTCATCATCCAGAACTGCTATTCTGAGTAAAGCTAATTCAGGAACTGTAATGGTGAACTCAAAACTCTCATCAAATATAGGTGAATGCCCTGTATAAGTAAAGGAACAGATACAAATTTTAAAACCACGTAACATAAAATCACAACATAAATAACAGAATTAATAACATCAGTTTGATTTTAAATTAATTTTGAAATACAATAGGGGAAAATGCAAAGTTCTCCTAATTGCATTCCATTTTTGAAAGAAAGAAAAAAAAAAAGTTATCTGCATGAAATTTATTATATTTTTGGCAAAATAAAATTTTATAATGGTAAGCTACATCTTTTTTTATTATTATTATAACAAATAAAATCAAAAGATTTGTGGATAAGTAATTTTTTTAAAATAATTTTTGCCATATGATTTTCGTTTTGTACAGATTTGCTCAGACTTAATCCTGACATATTCCGAGCAAAAATTTAAAATTTTTTCAGTAGTTTACAAAACGAGTCATTGTGAACCACTGTAATACTCATGCATCATCAATATGCATAATATAAAATATGAAAATAAAACATGAGCAAACTATTAATAAAATTCATTGCAATTCCAAAGTAAAGTTTAAACATCTTTTATGTTACATTAATTTGTATTACATTATTTTAATCTTTAATGAAATGATTTCAAAATTTTTTATATACACTTCATCAGAATGAATATTTTGAATGTCCGAAAAAAAAAAAAAAATAGTTCCAGATAACTAAGGTTCCAGAAATTTAATAAGCTTTATCTCATTATTATATTCTAAGTATATATGAAATTTTTAAGCCTCTATCCCAAAGTTTTTGTAGATAGAATGTTTAAATTCATGGCTTGATGACGTTGTAAACCTTAAATGTTTTATTACTGAACTCTGCAAAAGAAACATCCTTATAACTTTAAAAATGATAATAATATTATCTAACAGTTTACTGCATTGGATTAAGCATGTCATTTTCAATTAAAATATATCTTTGAATTGAAAGTTGAATAAAATACATAGTCATGGAAAATCAGAGAGTGGGAAAAATATGATTACAAAAATTTCAGCAATTAATTATCCATTTAACTTCATTCTTTATGCAAAATTTATGTTTTTTTATTGTCTTTTACATTCAATTCCTTAAAATAAATAATTTCATAAAATTTATATACTTTTTATCAGAACGGATATTTCAAGAGTTGAAAAAAGAAAATTCCAGATAATAAAGGTTACCGATATTCAATAGGCTTCTTCTAATTATTACATACTAAGTACATACCAAATTTCAAATCTCAATCTCAAATTCTTTGGGAAATAGAGCTTTTACACACACATACAGATAGACAAACAGCATTTAATATGTTTCTTGAAATTTATCATGTTTCAAATGTGTAAATCCGTCAAATTTTTTTTTTCAATTTTTAAAACAACAAGGTAGAACCAGTCAAATTTTGACGAAAGAAAATGTTTAAGAAGGAACTGCTTCATTGACTTATAATAAACCTACAAATTTAGTTATAAGTAAAAAATGCATATTATATTGGTATGTCTAACTCTTAAACAAATTATATTTATCGTCAAATTAAAAAAAAAACTATTTCTATAAAACGCAGTTGTAGAAATTGTTAAAATTAAACTTTAATCGTATATGTAAGCAGTAAAAAGTAATAAAGATATGTTATTATGATAAAGTTATCAATTAAGGTTCTTATGTTAGTATTCCAAAATGAAAAAAAGCAAAATTTATTAAACTTTGACTCAATTATAGAGTTTTTTTCCCGTGAAATCTAAACCTGGCATCATTTTCACCATATCAAAATTTACAAATACACATTTCACATCTGTATTCACTTTTTCAAAGAAAAAAAAAATTGTCATTTTAATTTGATCATTTTGATTCAAAACTTGAAGTCTCAATGCTATTAGTTGAAAAAGATATTAACTGTTGATATTCTTTTATGTGTAAATCAAATTTTGTAAATGAAATCAAAATTCATCAGGTTTTATAGCAGAAGATATTTAAATTTAAATTTTTCCCTTTTAATGAGAAAATGGCAACATAAAGATACAGCAATCAATTTTTTCCCTTTATTCCTTCGCTTTTAATAGAAATGGAGTACTACTGTTGCCACGATTAGAAAAGCGGTATTAAAAGCTACAAAAAAATTAATATTTCAAAAACAAATTAAGATACAGCATTCAAACAAATTTCATTTTTAAAATACATTTTTTTTATCTCTACATGATGATGTAAAATTTGAAAATGTATAATATTTAGAAGTTAAAAAATTTTTAGTAGCAAAAATTGCAATACCAAAATTTCATTTAAAACTTGAAAGTGTTGCCATGCGCAGAATGACGTATGCGTTACGCACAGATATGTTTGGCTTTTCTAATATATATTAGGAGACTTACCCTACGCTAAATAAGATGGATAAGTAAAATCAGTAGTTTATAGCAATAAGTGATGCTACTTCAAGGGCAAAAAATGAGCTATTCTACAATGCATGCAGCTGTAACTTACTTTTTTTGTAAAAAATTTGTTCTGCTCAACAATTTTCAAAGCTCTGCTGAAGTGTATAGGGTTCCTACATAATTCAAGTAAAAAAATTCCCTGACAGTTTCAAAGACTTCAGAGACCTTTTCCATTAAAAACAGATTTATATATTATTGTAAAGTGCTCCACAATGGACAACTTTAATCTAGATAAATGCTAAAAAAAAGTATGTGCTGTTTGAATTTCCAATTTTTTATTTATTTTTCAGATGATGCTATTTTTATATAGATTGAATAAATTTTATATAAAATTTTTAGATTGGGTGAATAAGCAATTGAAAATTTCTTCAATGATTATGATAATCAAGATTCTGATGAAAAATAGTACATATAATTCCCTATTATTTCCCTGACTTTTTGCCTAAATTTTTGAATTACCTGACTGTGTTTTCCAGACCTGTAGAAACCCTGGTATAGCAATCCTTGTATGAAGTAATTGATGTTTTCCATTAACACTTAGTTCTGAAACCAAATACTAATCCACCAAGGAATTAAAATTCTTTCTCGTAACACTTGTATATTTACTTTCTATAATTTTCAAGATTTTAAAATTAGGCAATTCAATAACTCTCTACAATTAACATATTAAAAGGGCATAAGAGAATTAAATAAACAAATATAATGAATGACAGTGGCATAGTTAGGGGGCGGCCACCCCAGACGCCAAGGCCAAAGGGTGCCAAATTTACAGATGTTTAAACTGAAATTATATCACATATTTTAACAAAAAATTAAAATGGTTGATCTTTTTATTTATTTATGTTTTTGTGTGTGTGTGTCTGTGTATGAATGTTTTTTTAATAAGATTGTAATTTGTTATATCCAAAAAGTGAAGAAAGTAAAAGCTTAGTAGATGTAGAAATTTTTAAGGGATGGCTCAACACACATGGTATCTAAGATAATTATGTATGTAGACAAAAATGAATAAATAGGGAACGCCAAATTGAGAGGAATTTTAAATCAAAATTATTTTGCATATTTTGACATTAAATAAGAATTAATGATTTATTATTTTGTGTATGTGCATGTGAATGTTTTGAAGAAATTCAGCGGAGATTTAGAGAAGGGGAGGAGAAGGAGAATTGAGTGATCTATAATTGTCAATCACTGATGGAGATTTCTAACTGTTTAACCTCCAGTTTATAAATCAAAAGACCTGTTGTTGATTTGCAGTCACATTTCTGGTATTAAAAGAACATTGTTCATTTGTATACTAGCTGAACAGCACATCAACTTTTCCAAACGAATAGCGAATGATTAAAATCTCTATTCATATTGAAATTAAAAATGATTCTTAAAATGAACTTTTGGGATAGGTTCCCACTATCTTCGGCAGAGTAGATGAGCCTACTGTGGTCACATCTCTAACCAATAAAAATCTTCATTCAAATTTCTCAGTTTCAAAGTGAATCTTCATCACAAATATTCACTGCCTATGACCCTGTACAGCAGGTGTGCTGCATACACACTGGGAATTCTGAAATGAATTGTAAGGTGAGTTGAAAGAAAAAAATTCTTCAAATATCAGGCTCATAAAAACTCAGATAAAAATGCCCATGGTGGTGAAAGATAGAACTAACTAGTTGGATGTGCCAATCCCAAAACTTTCTTCTATCTCATATGTACATTTTAATATTTTTAAAAAATAGTTACTCATTTTAATGCTTTAATAATTTTAATTCAATATCATACCAACTTTTATTTTCATCTTAAATTTCTAATTCAATTAATTAACCAGAGTAAAAATGAATTTCCGTCTTTGCACGAGCTCATGGACAATAGAATGATAGGCAGATTTTCTTTTTTTTTTATTATATTCAGAGAGGATCTACTTGCCTTGCCAAAAAATAATCAAATACAAAAAATTTAGTTCAGTTCTAGAACTAACTTCATACGCTTTTAGGTGGTGCAATATTGAAAATGGCATGAAATTCGCTATTGCAGTGCCCCCTTCCAGCAGATTTTTTTCAAATTCAGGGAGGACCAACTACCCGTAACCATACACTTACACAAAAAATTTGGTTCAAGTCGATGCATAAGTTCATATATTTTTGGTTGGTACAATATTGAAAATGGCACAAAAATCGTGATTGCAGTGCCCCCTTCCGGTGGATTTTTTTTTAATTCAGGGAGGACCAACTAGCCATAGTCATACACTTACACAAAAAATTTGGTTCAATTCGATGCATAACTTCATATACTTTTGGCCCATACAATATTGAAAATGGCACAAACATCGCAATTGCAGTGCCCCCTTCAAGCAGAATATTTCAAGATTGAAGGAGGACCTGCTTGCCACAGCCAAAAACATTAAAAAAAAATTTGGTTCAATTCTATGCATAACTTAATACACTTTTTGATGGTAGAATGGCGACATAGGGACACACAGACAGACATTTTGTTAAAACATGTTTTTTGGAATCTTTGACCCTGAAAACGTATAAATCTGTCGAAAACCGGAAGTAAAAAATTTTTTTTATTACAATATTTTCTTCTATTGAAGATAGAAGAAAAAAAAACTAGGCAATCAAAAACAGCATTAGAAATTAGAGGTCGTTAGTCGTCAAATGCAACTAAAGAATTGAATTTGACGACTACAAAATTATTCTTAGTCATCAAATTTGATGCCTAGCTTTTAAAAAAATATTTATTAGACATTCTGTTCCGATTTTTTTTTTTTTTTTTTTTTTTTTTAAGGGTATAGTTTGAAAATTTGGAACTAGAAAACATCGCAAATTTCGACAAATAGTCGAAAAAAAAGTCAATTTCGTCAATTGTTCGCATAAAAAACCGCTGATTTCAGTAAGAATTCGGGAAAAAAAAATAAATAAATAAAAAAATTTAAAAAAAAGCGATTTACAAAAAAAGCAAAAAAAAAATTTTTTATACGAGAAAAAAAAAAAAAAAAAAAAAAAAAATTCTACAAAATATTGTGAACAGAAATGCAAATTTCGTTAGAAAATTGCTGAAAAAATACAAATTTCATCAAAGAATTGCAAAAATCCTGGGGAAAATGTAAATTTCGTCATAGTATCACAGGGGGAGGCAAATTTTTACAAAGGATCGCGAAAACAAATCTTAATTTTGTCACAGAATCTTTAGAAAAATGCAAATTTTGTCAAAAGATTACAGAAAAAATGAGAATCTTGTCCTAGGATCGTGATAAAATCCATTAATTCCTTCCAAAGGCTTGTGAAAAAAGAAATTTCTTCAAGGAATCGCAAAAAAAAACCTCGCAACTTTCGCCAAAGTTTTGTGAAAAAAGGCATAATTAACAAGGGAGGTTATTCCTAGCATTTCACCCTCTACTGTAACCTTTAAAAAAATCTGTGAATTTCAGAATCTTCTTTTAAAATTCAGAATCACCCCTTGATTCAAATGTAGATGCATTGTTTTTATTATTACTATTATTATTATTAGTTTTTATTTTATTTTATATATATATATATATGCATATATACATTTTTTTTTTTTTTTTTTTTGCTAAATTCAATCGTAATTTCCAATACTGGATAAAATTTTGTTTTACAGATTAAGTGCATTTTTCTATTAATTTCTAAATAGAGCAATAATTAGAAAAGCTTTACACCAGTTTTACAGTTGCTTCAATAATTATAATCTTAGAGATTAATTTCTATATTCTTTAAATAAAAATAAGTATTTGTGCTTTTCCAAAAAGTAGTATCAAGGATGGTTATGGTCCGAATTTTCTGATAATTTAAGGTAATCATTTCCAAAAATTATAAAAAAAATCGGTCATAAATCTGAAAATTTGGACATAAAATATATCGCAAATTTTGAGAAATGGTTGCCAAAAAATCTCAATTTAGTCAATCGTTCTAAGAAAAATTGCCAATTTTTTCAAGAAATAAATGTTTGTCCCGGTATGTTCTTTTTCCTTTGAACATTTTTACTAATACAGTCAGTTTTTTTAAAAAAGAAAAAAAAACTATAACCAATTTTTAATTTTTTTTTACACAGATGTAAAATATTTTTCCACATTTGCTCTGAAATTTTTAAATTGATATCTTAATTAGTTTTCTTAATTTTTGCTGCTTAATTTCTTTCATTTCAGCAGTGAAATCAGGTTTAGATGTGTGAGCAAGTTTGTTATTTTGTAATAAAAAAAAAATATATATATATATACATATCATGTTTTTGATGAGTTTTGAATTAATATTCTCAGCTAATTATGAAAAAATTAGAAATTTGAGCCTCATGTGCATCAAGACTAGCCTTGTACTGTCCTTACCCACAAACTTAAGCTACATTCTTGTTTCTCAAATAAAGATATAAAATTTTCTTTTTTTCAACTTTTCTATAAATAAGATATTCACCTTGAGTCTGAATCAAAAGACTGGTATAAAAGTAGAGTTGAAATTAGTTTCAGGTACGGACTGGGCCTGAGAACTCAGAATATTTTTTATATTCCAGATAACCACAATCGTAATGGAAATTAACATTGGTTCCAATAAATTTTCAGCTTTAGTTTAAATTTCTCTGATATTTCCAGGCCAACAAAATTCCCTGATATTTTTGTGTTTTCTCAGTTTTCAAGATCTGTGACCACCCTATTTTACAAATCAAAATATTTTAAGCATTAAAATACCTTGTGAAGGGAAAAAATTTCCAGGTCAATTAAATTCCCTGAAATTTCTGTGTTTTACAAGTTTTCAAGATCTGTGACCACCTTGTTTTACAAATCAAAATATTTTAAGCATTAAAATAACTTGTGGCAGGGAAAATGCAAAATAATAATAATACTGATAGTAGTAAAAAGTTTTGTACAAGATCATGAAATGACACAATCAGTAAAAACACTTAAGAATTTGATGAAGATGAAATATTCTATTTTATTTTACTTTTTATTTTTTTAGAATGAGCCCTGGAATTTTTATACCTTCATTAGAAACTGTTCTAGTACGAGCTTCAGCACAATCTATAGCCATCCCATAGATTTGCACTACAATGTAAGGATCTATAGAACTTGCTTTTGCTGATGCTCCTTTGGGCTGAGGCAGCTGCTGAGCACTTATTACCTAGGTTTAGAAAAAGAAAATTGCATATGTATTATTAGTGTTTTTATACATAACATGAATTATAATAGCACAATTCCTTTGTAAAAGTGCATAATCTACCTTATTTATTTTAATTATGGAATGAACAGGAAAAAAAGCCACAAATATCAATTACCTTGAGGAAGAGAATTGTAGGTTCCACACCCGGCAATGGATCCTTAGCACATCCACCTGAATAAAGCCAAAGATGATCCCTCAAAAAAGGAGGCTTTAAGACATAGCCACAATTGCCATTTTGTTGAAACCAACCTTGATACAAATCCATCATGTGACCAGCAGTTTGGTAATTCATGGCAACTAAAATTAAGAAGTAAATTATAAAGCTTCTAATACAAATATATATATATATATAAAACAGATCAAAATAAAAAGAATAACATTTATTCTTTCAAATATAAAACATTATTAATTTAAATTATATAACTAGGGATCTATTATTAGGTATCAATACTGTATCAGCTATACAGCACTGTGCATAAGAGGGGAGGGGGCAAAGGAGGTTGTTGCCCTGGGAGCAGAACTTTAGACAGCACCAAATTTATATTACCAACGCTATTTTTGGCCTGTTACATGAAAAAAAAGTTAGGTGAGGGCGTGCCAAATTGAAACTTTGCCCCAGGCACAGTTTTCTCTTTGCATGCCCCTGCAGCTATATTATCAAGATTAAGACAGTTTTCAAGTATATTGCTCAACAAGCCCAGAATTTTCTGACACATTCACTAACTCATTTTTAAACATATAAACACAAAATTGGCAGGGCAGACTTCTGATGTGATGTGAAATCAAAACGAGTTTTTAAAAATTATTTTTATAAATAAATAATTTATCGAGTTATAGGTGATTTTAAGTAATATGACAACTAGAGTTCTCCTCTCTGACTGCTTTTTTTCTCTTCGTCTGGCAATTTGATACAAAAAGCCAACTTTGAAGCTATTTTCTGAAAGATCTTTTACGATCATCAAAAAAGAGAAAATATATTTTGGTTACATAGTTTCTGAATAACAACATCTGCCAATTTCAAGCATTTCTGAACAAAAATGAATTAAATTTTGTGTCATAAAATTGTCTTTTTGAATTTTAGAAAAGCATTAAACAAATTTTCTGAAGTTGAAGAAATTAATTTTATTGTTTTAAGGATAACTATATTTTTGAACTACATGGAATTTATCTCATGACAATTGGCATCCAACTTCTTTAATATGCAAGAAGTAACCATAGATTATAAAAAATATGCAAAAGAAAAGACAAAAAGAGAGAATTTAGATGAATGATTATTTAAATATTGACATTGTAAAATAAAAAAGTACAAAGGCTTTTTAAATAGATATTTTATTGATTGGAAATTTCATGTTTAGGCCGGAAAAGTTGCACAATTTTTGTGGTCAGCAGATAATTCAAGTCAAGACTTCCATACATTTAGTAAACAGGGATACAACTCATTTGTATGCCAGTTGCATCAGATGTCTATCAAACATGCAATGTATTATTTCACTGTTAAAGCTATAGCAATATATATATCTAATTGATATTCATACATTTCACAATGCTAACCATAAGATTATATCCTGCATTCCCAATTACAATTAAAAATGCTAGTTCGTAGTATTTTTTTTTTTTTTCCATTATTTAAAGATAATTTTCACAAGCAAATAACAGTTTATAAATTAACACAAAAAGTGAGCAATCATTAATCAACTACTTGAGCTAAGCTGCAAAAATGGCAATAAAGAAATAAAAATTAAAGCAATTTCCATTTCATTAGAACAAAACTAAGTTTTATTGAATTTACAATAAATGCTGTCACAATTTCGATTAATGTTTTGTAATTGTTTATATACAGGGCGAAACAATGCAGACCAGATCATAATCAAATGAAAAGAAAATATGTTTTCTCCTGGCCCTTCGTTGTCTCAGCAGTCTGTAAATTATGAACATGCATTCAAGGTGTGTCAAAGTACTTCTTGGCACAAAAAAACTGGATTAAAATTTTTAGTTTTTTTTTTTTTTTTTAAATAAGATGATTACGGCTTTATTTTTAAGTAACAAAATTATTTTCATGCATTTATGCAGTGTTTATTTTCTGACAGAATTTATTTCATTGAATCACACTGCCTGCAATATTTTGATGCCCGAACTAAAAGGGATGTGTGATAATAAATAATTATACAGCTCATATTCAAAATATTAGAATAATTACCTTTTTTTTAGAAATTGAAAATATCGTTTGGTAATTTAATGTCTTTTAATGAAAATATGCAAACGATATTTTTATTAAGAACTTATTGTTGATTAAACTTACTTGTTATCTTAAATTTAATGTCATTTTTGAAAAGATTAATTGCAAAAAAAATTATTTTGAAAAGTCAAAATATTAGAATATTTATTCAAGTGGTTAAAAATATTAGAATATTTCACATTAATTCTCCTTTAATTATTACCAATTCTTAACTGGTGGCATCATTGATTAAATTCAGACTATTTTATTTAAAATCAGTATTCTTTTTTGCAGTTTGTTTCTTTTTCGTCTTAAAATGGGCCATGTGAGTGATATTCCTGAATCTATTAAACTTCGTATGGTTGATTTGTATCGGCACAGTAAAAATCAATGTTTTATAGCGAATTATTTACATTGTTCGCAATCGAGCGTTAGTAAAATACTAACACAATATTCAAAAATTGGAAAATTTCAAAATAATCGCCGAATTGGTGGCCGAAAACCAAAAACATCTGCTAGAGATGACAGGAAACTGAAGTGTATAGTTAAGAAAAACCGTTTTAAAAGTGTGCGATTCTTGCACCGAAAATGGAAAGAAGAAGGAGTTGAAGTTTCTACATCGACAACATTAAGACATCTCCATAAATTTAAATTTGAATCTCGTGTACCGAAAACAAAACCTCTCATGACTGCAAGACAAAAGCGTATAAGATTGAATTGGTGTAAATCAAGACGTTTATGGAGCAATGAAGATTGGAAAAATATATTATTTAGTGATGAAAGTATGTTTTGTGTTTCATATGGTAATCAAGGTATTCGAGTTTGGAGAATGAAGCAAGAAGCATTTGATAAAGAATGCATTAAACGTTCTGTAAAATTTGCTGTTAGTGTCATGGTTTGGGGTTGTATGAGTGCAGAAGGACCTGGAAAGTTATGCATCGTCTACGAAAAGGTTAACTCTCTGATATATCAAGAAATTTTAGAATATTACATGATTCCATCATCAGAAGATTTATTTGAAGATGATTTCATCTTTCAACAAGATTTAGCATCCCCGCATACCTCGGTGTCAACTAAGAATTGGTTCCGCCAACGCAACATTAAGGTACTTCCTTGGCCACCAAATTCACCAGATCTTAATCCCATCGAAAACTTAAGGTGTATAATGAAGAAAAAACTTCAAGAAAATCCTCCTTCAAGTAAAACTGAGTTAGTGGCACGTATAAAGTCTATTTGGTCTAATATTGATAGAAATGTTTGTAAACACCTTGTACATAGTATGCAAGATCGATTGTACGCTGTTATGAAAGCTAAAGGGGATGCTACAAAATATTAACTACCATTTACTTCATATTCATAAGGTAATATTGTTGCGTAAAATAAAATATTCTAATATTTTGAACCAATCTAAATTTTATTCTAATATTCTGGTGTGTTTAAGGAAGCTGTATACCTAATCTATCGTGCTGTATTTTATATTTTATAAATGTTAAAATCTTATCTAAACATTCCAGATTTAATTTATAAGAAATTTAATTGCATTTACTTAGTATAAAAAATAAATAAATGACAAATAATTTTTTCTTATTACTTTTTCTCAATTATTCTAATATTTTGAATATGAGCTGTATTTTGTTTCAAAACAGAACTTTTTATTGACAAACTATGGCTGCATTAAAAATCAAAAGAAAGTTTCTTAGTAGTGCTTTTATAAAATCTTATAATGCTCAAGCCCTGATGACATCAAAGTATCAAAACTCCAGATGAAGAAATTATTAATGCTGAAGAATGGAAAAATGTCATTTCAGCAATGAACAAGAACACAAAATTTAATGATTGGTATTATCGATGGTTTTCATTTTCCAAGAAAATTATGAAATTGATTACCTAGATCTTAAGATTCTTAAACAATTCAAGAAATCTTAATTCAAAAGAAGTTTCTGAACTTACATGTTTGGAATTAGAACAAACTGAAAGAAAATTGGTAATTTTGATACAGAGAGACAAATACAATGAGAAGATTCGTAGCATAAGACCAATCCTAGATGAAGATGGTATTATAAGAGTGCAAACACAAGTTATTCATAAATAAAATACTATCAATTTTAAGTACCCAGTTCTTTTGCCTTCTGACCATCCTGTAATTCACCGCATGATCATCTAGAAATGCCAAGAGCTTTTACACATGCAGAAATGGCTGTTTTGATGACATCGTTATGAGAAGACTACTAGATACCTGAAAGCTAGGAAAACTATTCGAGCAGTAGTACAGAATTGTGTATGATGCAGAAGATTTAATGCACAAAAGACTGAATATATTCCTATTGCATTACCAGCAGAAAGAGTTGAAGATGCAGTAGTGTTCCAAATAACTGATTTTGCTGGCCCATTATATCTAAAGAATGAGAAAAAAGCTTGGATTGTGCTATACACTTGTACGGTGTACAGGACCATACACTTAGAATTAGTGACATCATTATCTACTGATGCTTTTCTTCATTCCTTCAGGCGTTTTATAGTCTGAAGAGGAAGACCAACTACAGTGTATTCTGATAACAGCAAAAATTTTGTCGGTGCAGAGACAAAGCCTTTTTGGAAGTAGATTGGGAGTAAATGTCTGCTGTTGTAGCAACACAAAAGATTCGCTGGAAATTTAACAAGTCTAATGGAACCAAGAGGGACAGTTGGTAGGAGTGATTGACACAAATCATGAAATGCATCCTGAGAAAATTTCTAGGTGCAGCTTCATTATCCTACGAAGAACTGATCATAATTCTTTGTGATAATGAACAAATTGTAAATGCTAGATCACTAACATATGTTACTGAAGATGTGAACGATCTAGCACCATTAACACCATCAATATTTTTACAGGAAATAAGATCTTTAGTTGAGATAGATTTTGATGCAATTGACACACAAAACTTAAATAAAAGAACTAAGTATAAGCAACATGTTCCAGAACATTTACATAAATGATTTCATTTTGAATATTTAGAACAATTGTGACAACAAAGTCAAGCACTGACTATTGGAAATGTCATACTTTTAGAGTTTGATAAGAAATGTGCCAACTGGACTTTAGCCCGTGTGCAAGAACTCATTTCTGAAAAAGATGGCCACCAAAGAGTTGCACAAATAAAACCTGAAAATGGTGAACTTTTGAGACCTATGCAGAAACTATACAATTTAGAGTACGAACTGAATATTTCCAGCTGAGCGAAAAATTGCCCAGGCCGGGAATTGAACCCGGATACTTGGCTTACAAGGCAAATGCTTTACCTGTCAAGCTAACCGGGCTAAAGTGGCAAAACAGTGGCTGTTCCAGAATGTTATAGATTTTAAATATCTTTGAACTAAATAGACTTTTTCCTTATTTTTATTATTTAATATAGACTTTATTCTTAATTTTTAGTATATTTCATATGTTTTATAGTGTGAATTTGAATTTGTAATTTAATATTGAATTTTGTAGAAGAAAATGTTTATTTACCTGCTTTGAGAAAAAGTAATGTTGTAAGAATTGTGTATTTTGGTTATAATGTAAGTATTAGTCATATTTTATTTGATTTTACATTTTATTGTACCAATTGTGTTTATCTTTTGAAAACTCAAGGTGGGAGGATGTGGCGAATTTGATTAATGTAGTTGTTTATATAGAGGGCGGCACAATGCAGACCTGTACATGATCAAATGAAAAGAAAATATGTTTCCTGCCAGTCCCTCTCTGTCTCGGCAATCTGTAAATTATGAGCGTGCATTGAAGGTGTGTCGAAACACTTCTCGGCACAAAAAAGCTGGAATAAAATGCTTAGTTTTCTATAAGATGATTACAGCTTTATGTTGAAGAAACAAAATTATTTTCATGCATTTATTTTAAGATACAATTTATTTCAACCAATCACATTGTCTGCGATATATGTCACCAATAACAATATAACAGTAGGATTAAGATAGTAACATGATTAGGCTAGAAGACTACTGCTTTTTTTTTTTGTTGTTCTTTTGGTAGCTTTTGTTTACATAAATTTTACTTTGTTTATTTCTTCTTTCACAAAATTGTCTTTAATTTTGAAGGGTAAGTATGCAGATTAAAATAACAGTGCCAAAATGGTGATTGTTTCTGCTTCAACATAAACATACATATATAGGATCCAATATATATAATTTATGTCAATATCACTAAACCCAAGGGTGTTTAGGAATAAATAATGTTCTAAAATTGTGATTTTTGTAATATTGATGGTGCTAAAAGAATGATATTTAGTATGGTAGCTACTTTTAAGATGTAAAAGGTTTCTAAAAACAATTAAAAAAAAATAATAAATAAAAATAAATTTCTAAATGGTGAAACAGGAGAAAACATTTTAAATTATGTTTTATTTAGAAATTTTTGAGCTAGAAACTTAAAATTTAACATGCCTGTTACTTATAAAACATAAATACTAACACATAAAAGTTTCTAAAAGATTAAAAATTTAAAGGAATGAAATGAGCAAAAAACCTTTGGCATAATGATTTATTTGAAAATCTTAGACTAAAAACTTCCCAAGAAAGCTTATTAAGATAATAAAGATTTAAAAGGATGAAATAATTTAAAATATTCTAAGATTACTCTGAAACTATTGAGGGTGGAGATTTTAATCTTTGAATGCATTGAGCAGCAGATTTGAAATGTAAAAACTTTTCAGAGGTAGCAATTCCAAAGTTTTCTTTTTCCTCATATATGTTAATGCTTCCTGAAAAATTACAGCATGGTAGCACCACCAGTTAAATATTAATACAAATTTTTATTAAATTCTGTGCATTTGTTTTTGAAATATAGAACCCACAAAATTTGTGCCACATACATGAAGACAGATGGACAAAGTCACAGTCAAACATTTTCAAAAAAATATATTTTAGAAATCTCTGAGCCCTAAAATGTGTAAATCCACTGAAAACTGGAATTCAAAAATTTTCACAAATCCAATACTTTCTTGTTGTAAAGATAGAAGAAAATAATAATTGTATAATTAACTAAAATTACAGTAATAAAGAAACATGATTGCTAATGAGACAGGTGTATTTCATATTTAGCCATAAAATTTTACTACACATATTCTACTGTACTAATTTAATTGCACTAAATCAATGTTTTCTAACTTTTTAATGGCATTTGAAATTTTATAGTGAATCAAAGTATACTAACACTGAATACTATTTTTTTTTTCATAAACTGGTATTATTGAACAAATTAAAAAAAAAAAAAAAATTACTACACAAAAACTGATAAACAGAATTTCCAAGTAGACTTCATTGTAAGGCGTTGGTTGGAAATGGACTAAAATGGTTTTCTTATTAATTCAAGTATCATGTCCACTTAATATATGGCATAAGAACAAACTGTGACAATTAGTAATATTTAAATTATTTGCAGCAGTGTAATGGACCCCTTCCCCAATGTCAGTAGGCACCCAAATATCATTTAGTATATTTCAACAACAACATGTGCAAAGCCACAAGTTTTCATGTAATGAATAAAAACATGATTTGAATAAAAATGTAATAGTAATCAAACAAAGTAATTAATAGAATTTATTGAGAAGCAAGTTTTCATAATTTAAAATTAGACAAACTTGTTTAAAACAATGAAAATTTAATTGATTAAAACATAGGAAACCAATAATTTAATTTTAAAGAAAGGAAAGAAAAAATAAAAATATAATACCTAATTGGCATCCACAGCTCCAAAATTCTAAAGGATTATAATTGCTACTATCAATGCGTGCACTATTTGGAAACACATGCGTTAGATAATGTTTATTATGATTAATCAATTCCTCAGCAGAGAGTTGAATCAATTTAGAGGCCATAATTTCTGAAAATGAAGAAACATCGGACAACTTCTCTGTAAGAAAAAAAAAAAAAACAATAATAATAATAAAAAATGAATAAGTTAATTGAATTTAATGCTAAATCAATAAAAATTTATTACACAAAATACGAGTTCTTAAACATATAATGTTTAAATATAAAACAACCTATGTGCTATAGAAGGGGCACCCCGACCTGGTGTGCAAAGTGTGTGCCGAACATAGGCACCAAAGATTTCAGTTGAAAGGAAATACTTAAAACAAAGAAAAAAATTTAACTTTACTACACTGTAAAAAAAATCTGTTAAATATACGGCAAAAACTAGTTTTTGCTGTAAAAATTGCAGTAAATTTAGCTGTAATTTTTTTATTATACCTGACATAATAAACATTAGCTGTAAATGTTTGTTATATTTAATTTTACTGTAACTTTTATGGCAAAAACTGCTGGCAACATTACTGCCAGCAGTTTTTACCGTAAATGTAACAGATGTTTTTTACAGTGTAAAATGTATTTATTACATTTCCTTGGCATCAGATTTTTTTTTTTTTTTTTTTTTTTTTTTTTTTTTTTTTGTAGATTTGCATGTTACAAATATATTTATAAATATTCAATTCTCTTATTATTTCACTTTTTTTCTACTTCTGAGTGTCTTAAAAGTGATTTAGACAGAGGCCTGTCCAACCTTTTATTAAAGAGAAGCCCTCATATAGTTGCGAGCAATGAAACTATGAAAGGCGCCATATTTCACATGGCTAAAACATGCACCACTATTATTTTACTATAGAAGTGGTAAGCAGTAGAGTGTAGTAAAGTTTTATTACCACGGGGGATAAATTCCACCTTTTTTTTACCTTTTCACAGAATTAACATTGATGCTACTGAATATTCCTAAGGCAAAAACTAATTTAAAACATTTATCCAAAAGTCCACTTTTTAAAGTTAAGTGTTATAATTATTATATTCTAGTTTTTTTAACAAAAGGCATTCCCACCCAATTACAGCACTATCTGTATAACACACATACATCTAATGGTGGTATCCATAAATCTCCTATGACCTATGACTCAGAAACTATGTAAGAATAATTTACAGAAATAATATAAATAATGTAAATTTAAAATTATATTTTTCAGAGGGACAACCTATCGCAAAAGCTATATAGGTGAAAGAGACCAGAAAATGTAATCACTAAATAACAAATTAATAACATTAAATAATGAACACTAAATAATGGTCACTGGTAACAATGCAATAAAAAACAAAGAAAAACAAAAAATTCAAATATTATTGATTTTAAAGAAATCATTCTTTAAACAAGTGAGTAAGTGTGATCACAGGTCGCACAGAGGGTTTCATTTAATATCTCTTTCAAAAAGTTTTTTCCTTATTCCTATTATGTGTTATAAACTATATGTCAAAGTTTAAAGCGATTGATTCTTTAGTTTTCCCATACATAACAAAATTTAGAAAATAGCCCCTCCTTGGACAACACTCTCCTCTCCCTGAATTTTTCACTTTTACAAACATTCAATGTTAAAAAATAATATTTACAGTAGTACTCAGTAAAAAAAAAAACGCATTCAAATTGCAATAAACACGCCTATCTAATAAAAAAAAGACAAAATTGCCCTTCCTACAACAAAAATCAAGTCTATCTTAATTTATAAAATTTCTATTGTATGTTATAAACCATGTCGAAGTGTAAAAACGATCATTTAGTTTTCCTAATTTTAAAAAATTCCCTTTATTTGTCTGCGCGAGAAACTATCTTTTCTATAAATTAAAAAAATAAATAAATAAAAAAAAAAAAAATTCATAAATTGGAAAGTTGTGGCCTCACTTTTTTTAAAAGTTAGATTTTATGAATCAGCACATGAAATAACAACTGTATGTAGAAGTACGAAATTTGTAAAATCAATAAATAAAAAAAATTGCAATGAGGTTATCAAATCCTAGTAAAAAAAATTATCTCTTTTTCTTTCCATTTCACATGGTTTGCCATGGCAAAAAAATACAATTTTGGATATGGTTTGGAGGGGGATTTTTTTAAAACTTATAGCAGCTGAGCTGTCGTCTCGAGTGATCCAAAACTCAAGAAAAAACAAGCAAGATTGAGAACGAATTTAAAACAATTCTGGAATTAATTACCAAAATAAAAACAAATACACCTTTTTCAAGCGATTTATTTATTCCATTAATTTATATTAGATACATAATAATTTTTAAATTTATTTAAACTTTGGCAACAATTGGAAGGGAAAATAACAAAAAATGAATGGATAATATTAAAATAAATATTTTAATTAAAATAATAGTTTTTTTTTTCAAACTTTTATGCTTTGTTGTGTCAAGAGGTATTCAGCAGTAAGTATCCAAAATTTGAATGCTCTGCCTTGTATAGTTTTTGTGAATGGACTCTCTGACAGACAGACAGAGGGCAGAGACGAATAAGCCTTTGTCAGATGAATGAAACCCTAAAGAGATTTTTAACACTTTCCAACATAAAAGTGTTCATAAATTCGGTTTGTCTGTCTGTCGGTCCAAGCTCTAACTTGCAAAAAATATTTGGAGTTCTGTGCAGTAGATATATATTAACGATGTATACCAAGGTGTATTCTGCATTGTGTAGAATTAATAATTGATTTACAAGAACACTCAAAAGAATTCTGTTACATTATGGTCAATAGAGAAAAATCATTTGCAGTGTATTTTAATGACATGACATTATGCTGTTTCAAGTGTATTATAATTGATATAAATCATCAAATTTCATTATAAGATTATTATTATTATGTCTTTGAAAGTAATTACTTAAAGTGAGTGCAATAAAAATTATTTTACATTTCATAATTTGGTCTGAAACATAGGTTTGCATTAAATATGAACAGTATTTGAAACATTACGATTTTAAATTGAATTTGGATACTATTGAAAGGCTATCACAAAAAATACTTTATAGCAGCAAATCATGTTGGCTGCTTAATTAATTGACAATGGACACAATGAAGAAATGATTATCTGTTAGTTTAAAAGTCTACAAAAATGCCTATTTTTGGGAGGTTTTAGTAAGTTGAGACTACCAAGCAGATTATTACGTATTTAGATAAGATCTTAGATACAAATATTGTAGAACAGCAATCGAAGCTATTTTTAGCAAACAAAAATTATAAAACATTGGATTTCTAAATCAGACGACTCAGTTTACATTTACGAAAGTCCCTGATACATCAGATGTAAATGTTTGTAGTTGGCAGGCAAGTAAGGATATTAGGATAATGTAAAATGTTTGTCCAAACTAGTACTTATCCTTATAAATAAAATTGTAAAAAAAGAATTTAAGATTTACAATAACTATCAGCAGAATCAATAGAAAGTTACAAATGTAAATTAAATGTGACCACAGGGGATTAAGGGGTGCTTTGCCCCCCTAAAGAAATCTACTTTTTATCTAAAAAATACCAGTATTAATACTTCATGAAAATTTCAGAATATTCCAACATGAAAACTTTTTTAACTCTTCTAATGTCTGAAACTTACAATATTTTATTCTTATAAATAATCATGTAATTTGAAAACTTTAAATTGTGGTTTGCAGGAAGTTGAATACTTTACAAAATGTGATTAAAAACAATGATTTGTACAGGTGACGTTAAGGCTCCTGATCTGCAGATTTACTAGTTTAGAATAAAAAATGCATCTTATATTGATTATTTTAACCTAAAGTTACTGAAATACTTAGAAACGAAAAAAGAAATCATGTAAAAAATATTTGCTTTAATAGCCAGAATCAAGTAAATAGAATGTTTATAAGATGAACCAGAGAAATTAAGAATAGCAGCCCTAATAGAAATGAATATGCCTGTCTCATAAGTTTCAGCTTTACAAACCAAAGTATACCAAATTTTATGTTTTATAAAAAGCATGTAAATTTAAATAATTATCCAAGAAAATAAACACTTTAAATCTGTGTTTATGTTTTTTGAAAGAGAAAATTAAAATGCAAGTTTGCAATAATAAATGGATAAAAGAAAAAAAGGTAACTATTAATCAACTTACGAATTTCATCAGCTATTTCAATATCCCAAAATCGTATCCTTGTTAGAGTGACTATGTTAGATAGTGCACGACAAAGTTTTATTTTTCTTAAGATATTCTGAAATAAATTTTAAAACTTCATAAGATGGATGGGAAATCAGCAAATTACTCAGAGCATGAAGAAAAGATTTGAATAAAATAAATAAACTGAAAAAACTAAAATGCCAACAAATACACATACTATACTGTTTATACATACTCTGCTACTATTGCATTCCTGATCTTCATCTTCATCTGAAACATCTCCTACAGAATCCTTGCAAGTTGGTGGCAATTTTTTCCCCTAAAAGATAAGTCAATTAAATTAAATTACCAGTTAGAAAAATTTTAAATTACTTAATATAGAAATTTTTTTCAAGTGCACAATAATTTTACAGCTTTACATTCTTATCAGGGTGTCTAATAAAGTTAAAAACTTCCCTGATTTTTCAGGGATTTCAATAATAAATTTTCAGGCGATGTTACATGCAAAAGCTTAAGAGTTGTGAATTTAAAAGTTTAACTTTCATAATTGATCAAGTATCAATTACTGATTTTTAAATAAATGCTTGTAAAATTTACTCTTATAATTTGAAAAGAAATTTTTTTTTTACATGCTAAATATTTTAAGGGTTTTAATCGTTTTTAGTATCAAAATTGCGTAATTTTGGGATAAAATTTAAGATAAATCTTTCATCTGATCTGTCTAATCACAATAATATTTTTCAGTGCATCAAACAAAAACAAGAAGGAGGGGAAAAAAAAAAAAAAAAAAAAAAAAAATGAAAAAAAAAACTTAAGAATTAGTAGCAAATTTTATAAATAATATGAAGGCATTAAAATTTGAAGAATGCAATGATTAGAACGAGTTAGGAATCCTGAATTCAGAACAGGGATAGGAACAACAAAATTTTGAAAGAATAAAGTAGTTGTTTTCCCTGCTGGAAAGAAATACAGTAAAACCTCTAAATAACGGACACCTCGGGAACACACAAATTGTCCGCTATTCGGAGGTGTCTGCTATTGGGAAAACCTCCGAGATTCAAAACCTGCTAAGAAATGCTTAATGTTTCATTAATTTACTTTTATATGTCCTAAAACCTCTATTATATAATTAATCAGAAATTAAAATTATTTTTTAATCAATAAGAATGAAATAAATTTGTGCACACTTTTATCCATTGTTTATTATATTCTCGTGAAATAATCTGTTACAAAAGTTTACTTTTGCTCGTGATTACATGTAATTTGTTTTTCTGTGTGACGTTATTGGACATTGTAAAGTTCCAGGCGTGAAGCGAAGGATTGCACTTTTTGACCTTTAAAACCACAAAATCTCAATATATTCTTGGGTGACATTTCAATGCTGTGGGAGATATTCCTCCCGGACAACACCCTGAATTTAGCACTGAACGTAGGGGGGGGGGGGGGGGGGAGAATTGTCTCCAGCTTTTTATCTACATTTATCTGCGATCACAAAATTTGTGACACAATGTCCTGATAAATTCAGAGGCTTTTTTGCTTTGCTTTTCATTTTTTTTTTCTTTTTAAAACATATTTTTTCATCCTTTATCGCCGAATAAAGTGTCCGCTATTCGGAATGTCTGTTATTCAGAGGTTAAACATACAAAAATTTAGGTTTTGGGAGTGGGGATTGGAAAACTGTCCATTAAAGAGAGGTATCCGCTATTTGGGAATGTCCGTTATGGAGGTTTTACTGTACTTTTCTTTCTGTTAGAAAAAAAAACTAAAAAAGTTTTTTTTTTTTTTTTTTTTTTTTTTTTTTTAGATTATTACAAAAAGGTAACAAATAGAAAAAATAATAAAATATAACATTTTAAAAATTATTTTTAACTTTGTGAGATTATTTTTGCTTTTGAGTGGTAAAGCAAAATCTTTGGGGGAAAGGTTTGATTCGAAGAATTTATAATTATTTATTTACCATAGCTGCAGAATTCTAATAGAGCAAGAGAAAAATAAAAATTAAACAATTAAGATTTTTAACTTTGTGATAGAGAGGGATAGAAAGAAGCAGAAATTTTCAGGGGTGGGAGGGATGGATTAGATAACTGCTTACCCAAGAAGCAAATAATCCCTAACCGAGCTTCTGCCGAATGTCCTAATATAACAATGTTTTGCCAGAACAACCTCTCTACCTGAGGCTGACTCCCTAGAATTCTTCTTGTCCATCTGACAAACCGCAAAAGGACCATCCTTTTCTGATTACTATCGAGTCAGTTTTGAAAGTTTTGCATATTACTTTACAATCATTTGGTCATTTTGTAATTTTTTGCCAAAAAAATTACAATATTGTATGATATTTTGCCAATTAGCTAATGATATTATGTCAGAAATTTTGGATTCAAAAATAATATTTAAAAGTAAAAAAAAAAAGCTTGTTTTAATTAATAGAATAAATATTGTTAATTGCAATTACTTTTACAAATAAAATGCAAAAAAAATTATTTATTGATAACATAATTGATTTTTAAAAAAAGTTTTTGTTTCATTTACGACCTATTTTTAATTATACAGGAAATTATGCATATGACGTTACCATTGAGGAATAATACAAACAAAAAATTGGGTATCTAATGATTCACATGCCTTCATTTGTTTATAATATTAACTACTTCACCAGTATCAGGTATAAGGAAAAATTGCTTTTACCCTCGACTTATCTCAGAGCAAATGTTTAAAAGAAGAACACTGAAAATTAAATATATTTGATAATAGATTCGTGATTTATCAGAAACCATTCATTTATATTTTTATGAAAATTCGGTAAAAGTTAGAAAATAAATTGCACAAATATTCTTTAAAATACATTTTTGTAAAGAAAAAGTATTATATTGTTTGTAAAGTAAGTTATAAACTAAAAATCATTTAATTGATATATAAAAACCAAAAATCAATGCATTTTATAGCAGACAATATTCTTGCATAGCACATATTTTAATTATTTTTTTTTTTTCAGTTATGAGAAAATGGTTACAAAAATATGTAGTAATTTACTATTTTTCATTGCTTTTCTACAGAAGTGGAGTATTTCACTCACTACTAATATGAAAATGACATATAAATTAATACCTCAACAATAAATTAAGATGCTGTTTTGAAACAAATTGCATTTTAAATTATTTTTTCCCCTGCATTAACAGTGCAAAAGTTAAAAATGTGTGATGCTTAGAAGTTTAAAAAGTTGCAGTAGATTATCAGTATTTATCCATACAACGAACACCTGCTTTGTTTTGCCAGTTTAATTTTTGTCTGGAAAAAAAAAAAAAAAAAAAAAACTAGAATCAAAGGTTAAAAAGTAAAAATAGTTTTTCTAAAACAACTGCTTTGTAAGAATTCAAAGATAATTTTAAATTTTTTTATTTCTTATGTTTTTTCTTTAAAAACTCATGATGTGACAAATAAACTTGATTATGAAATACTCATGTTTTTCTTTATTTAATACTTGATAGAAAATTCTAGAAAATTAATTAAAAATATATATAATTTTCATTCTAACAGATGTAAATTTTTCCAAGGGGTGAAAAAAGTAAAGGCCAGGATTCAATCCAGCGATGTATTGGCTGAAGCTGCCAATGCTCTTCCAACTGAGCCATCCTGGACGAATTCTGGAGGACTTTTTCACCCAAATGACCTCAACGATCACAGAATCTGGTCTGATACTATGGATCAGCTCAACAGAATAAATCGAAGGTCAATATTTGGAACTGCATCCAGAATTCGTCCGGGATGGCTCAGTTGGAAGAGCATTGGCGGCTTCAGCCAATACATTCCTGGTTCGAATCCTGGCCTGGACTTTTTTCATCCCTTGGAAAAATTTACATCTGTTAGAATTAATTTTTACCGATTTAAATAATCGTGTTTAAAATTAATCTAATTTTCATTCTGTTTCTTTTTTTAAGAAAGGGAAAATAAAAAGTGAAATTCTTTTAAGCTTTTTTCTTTTAGGATTTCTCAATTGATTTCTGAATGTATACATACAAATGTAAATTACTGATAAAAGTAACATTCTAATATTACAGTCACCGCAAAAAAAATCTTGACACTTGCGATTTTAGACGTTTTGTTAAATATCTAGAAATATACAAGAGAAATTTTTCTGAAACTTCAGGTAAGTAAACAAAATAGTACAAGTCATATATTTTCGTGAAGAGTTTTGTCCAAAATCCAATAGGGGACCGTCAACAAATTGAAAAAAAAAACCCGAATATCTTCTGAATCACCCTGTTAAAACTAATGTAGCAAAAATATTCAAACTTCAGATTTTGATTAAGTGGGTTATAATAATAAACTGTGTTCATTTATATGCGGATAGCTAGCATGTATACTAGTAGAGAAATTAAGGTTTTTATAAAAACTGTCCCAAATTTTGCAAAGTTTTTTGTTTATAATTTGCAGAGTTCTTAATATAAAACAATGTTCTTTTCAGAAAATATGAGAAACAACATTGTACATAACACCCTGTAATCAAAATTAAAAAATATTAATGATTGTATGAAAAATGAGTAAGTTTACTGAATAAATTTTCACTGTGCATGCGTCCACTCTATAAAAAGTTCACTTGCATATTCTGTTAGCTAAGTGTATTGAGCAACTTTTATAAAAATTTCACAACCATAGCTTGAAAATTCTGAAAATTATCGTCAAAAGAATTAGATGAAAATCCGTTATTCCCAAAATGAAGCAAAAATTTGAGGAGCTGTATCCAAGTATAGTTCTACATTCAATATTGTGTGGACACTAATCAATGGATAAGCCCCTCATGGTTTTCTTTCATTTTGGGAATATCGGATTTTGACCTTATTCTTTCGATGATAATTCTCATAATTTTCAAGCTATCATTGTGAAATTTTTTCAGAAGTTGCTCAATACACTTAGCTAACACAATATGCAAATGAAATTTTTATAAAATTGACGCATGCACAGTGAAAATTTATTTAGTAAACCTGCTCATTTTTCATACAATTATTAATATTTTTAAATTTTGATAACAGGGTATTATGTACAATGCTGTTTCTCATATTTTCTGAAAAGAACATTGTTTTATATTAAGAACTCTGCAAATTATAAGCAAAAGACTTTGCAAAATTTGGGACCGTTTTTATAAAAACCTTAACTTCCCTACGATTATACATGCTATCCACATATAAATGAACACAGTTTATTACCATGAGCCATTTAATCAATATCTGAAATTTAAACGTTTTTGCTACATTAGTTTTGACAGGGTGATTCAAAAGATATTCATTCTTTTTCAATTTGTTGGCAGTCCCCTATTGGATTTTCGCCAAAACTCTTCACAAAAGTACATGACTTGTACTATTTTGTTTACATACCTGAAGTTTCAGAATAATTCCTTATGTATATTTCTAGATATTTAACAAAACGTCTAAAATCGCAAGTGTCAAGATTTTTTTTTGTGGTGACTGTACAGTTTTCATTTTTCCTTTATTATACTTTAGTTCCTACTTTCAAGTTTTTTAAATGTTTCTTTTTTGCAGTTTCAGAGCACTTTGGCAAACATTTATGGACATTTAATTAAGGGTGCATTCAAATCCAAACTGCTTATTTTCTGATTCATTTTTAAACTCATCTTTGTTTTCAAACGCATAAAATTGGCAGATTCTCCTATTCAGAATCTATACAATGTTTAGTGTTTATCCTTAATAAAGGCAGAATAGATTGCAAAATGCACTTTCAAAATTGGCATTTTGAACCAAATTTAAAATCAAAGGGCTGAGGGGGGGAAAAAAAAAAAGAAAAAAGGATCATACTTAGGAAATAATCGTTTATAAATCAAGTTCTAATTAACTCAATGAAAAATGAAAACACTTTACTTGAAAATATTTATTCAAAAATCACATCAGCAAATTTCATGCTTTCACCTTTAAAAATGAGTCTGAAAATGTATCAGAAAATTTCGAGCTGTTGAGGATGAAAAAATATTTTTTTTCAGTACATCCTTAAATCCATTGTTTTTTCATTTCCCATATTACTTATTGTACGGGTTACAGAATTTTTAGCGGTTTATCACCTGTAGCAGACTAATTCAAAATTGCCTGAAAAATAATGCATTAAATATTAATTAAGTTCAGGAAATTCTAACATTTTGTACTGCCATAGGAAGCACACCTTTATACATAAATTTTATAATCCTTGCATATCAGGATGTGAGCTAAAAATTGATTACAATTGATAATTCTTTACATACAAAAGCCATGCTGCATTAAATAAAAGAGTTTAATATAATACCGAGCAAGGCTCTGTCTACCTGGTACTATATTAAATAAAGAAGAATTCTGTCCACTAAATTTTCAAATCAACATGATTTTCAAAATCAAAATAATGTCAGAATAATTAATAGGTAAGATTAACATTTTTTCTCCCTTCAACAAAAATTTTGGAAGATAAAATAAGGCATGTTATTACATAAACATGTCTTTAACTTTTTAAAAATATTTCATATAAATTTTATACCTAAAATAATACAAATTTCTGATGTAGAAATGAATTTACTGTGCTAAAAATGAAAGTATATATAAATGTAATAATTCTATGAATGCTTTACTAAATTCGAATATTTGAAAATTATATTTTTAAATGTACATAGGAATAATCAATAAAACTTTAATATTAACTATATAGTAATTAATGAATAATATTATTGAAAATAAATAGATATCTTTGAAATATAAATGTTAAAAAAAAAAAAAACTTTATTACCTTTATTATGATTTTCCCTTTCAACATTTCTGGAGTCATTTGAGAAACTCTTAAAATACCGTCTTGATTAGGTATGTATAAACTCTCACCAAATATTTTTGTAGTGAGAGAAGAAACTTGCTCTTGAAATTCTATGCTACAATGATTCTCTAGATGAATTATAAGTGGATATCTGAAAATAAAATGTTAACGAAAATAGTCATTAATAAAATTCTATTGTTGAAAACAACAACAAAAGCAAACTAATTATATAAGTTCTTTTATGAGCAAAACAATAAAATCTACCGTAATTTTCGGAAGAAACAGCGCGGCGTTTACGTGTTTTAAACTAAAATTTCTACCGATGCAGCATTTACGCGCATTTTTTTTTTTTCAAACAAGCGTGATATTTTTCTGAATTTTTCCGAAAAATTAAAAAAAAATCGATCATAACTCCAAAATTTCGGACATAAATTGTATTGCGAATTCCGACAAATGGTTGCAAAAACAAATTAATTTCGATTTCGCCAAAATATCACAAAAAAATGGCAATTTTCATTAAAAGACTGCAAAAAGTTACGCAAATTTCGCATTAGACTACGAATAAACGAAAATTGCATTTTCGAATGAATTTCCTGAATTTCCCTCTTATCTCCCCCTCCCCTTCTTTTATAACTTTCAGAAAATTTGTTTTGAATCCGATTTTTTTCCCGTTCCAAAGATTCAGGGATAAATCATGATGAAATGAATGAATCATAAATCTTTGATGAAATGTGCTTTTTTTCAAGAAATCTTTTTAATTGATTTCATGCTTTTTTGGCTTTTTTTTTTACAAATTTCTCCTTTTTTTTCTGCGTTTTTCAACAGAATTTACGTTTTTTTTTTTTTTTTTTTTTTTTTTTTTAAACCCAATTTTTTTTCAAGTATTGCTTTAATTATCAAAATTCATGATTCATTCAAAGATTCACAATTCATTCCTGCAAATTTTGTGAAACGATCGCAGAAAAATCCCATGTAAGCGCCCCCCTCTAATTATTTTTCGATTTTTTGTCACGTTTGGGGGGGGGGGGAATTAACGGTATTTTACGGTACTGTTAGGAAAAAAAAATCACCGTATCCGCTGCGCCGCACTAAGCATATTTTTACTTTTAAACTCGTATGCGTCGTGGCGCTTATTCCCAAAAATACGGTATTTAAATAATGTTATTAATTTTGTATTTATTTATTAATTTCTGATTAATAATTTCATTTTTATGATTTCTTAATACAGCTTATTAATGTGTTTCTGTTTAACACGTCAACCACGATTACCGCAGAAATTTCACCGGCGGCGTTTACGACGATGTGGTGTTTACGACCATTTTCTAAATTTATTTGAGTGATTTTTCGCGATGCGGCGTTTACACCGCTGCAGCATTTCTTCCAGAAATTACGGTATTCATTATTACACATTTTTACTTAACATGGTTTATATAAGTAAAGATGGAATTTTGTCTGTTGTTTCTTTCACCCACTGACATTTACAGAAAATGTGTACAGTTGTATATTCCCAATGACAATACAATATTTTTAGACTTTTTTAAAATTTACATTAATAACTAGTATTTGTCATTCCAAAATGTCAGAGTATGAGGTCACATAAAATTAAAATCTAACATTTAAAAATAAGTTTTAATTTTATTGTTACTGTTTAATAGTAAAAAATTCCATTTGAAATAACAGCTGTCTGTAAAATCTTCAATTTCAAGTGTTTAATTCAGTTATTAGTTGTCTCAGGTAATGTTCAAATGCTCATCAAATGTTCCCATCCTTCTTATTTAGTTAGGCCTATCCTCAGTGAAAAAGTCTTTCAATGAGAACTTTCTCTAAACGACAAATTGGCTGTAAACTATACTAAAAATGACATAAGTTGTTTCATGCGACAACTCCTTCAGACCAATGTCCACAGCAGTTTTTGATGAAGTTAATCTTTAAAGTCTGAATCTCTGAAAGGACTTTGGAATTTTTGTATAGTGACGGGATATGCAACTGTTAAAAGGAAATAAAGTTTGTAAGCATGAGAGCTTTTCTTCTTCCCAATAATTGCAAATAGGTTTGCTAAGGAAATTTTTTTTCACTCAGAAATGGTTCATGATAATCATCAAAATGAACCATTATAGCTTGTGGCAAGTCTAAAAGTTAAAATTGTGGGTCATAGACAATATTTGTTACTGTACTAAATGCACTGTTATAAATCCTCACATCATCAAGATCAGGGCCCGTCTAAGGCTATGGAGGCCCCCGAGTCAAGCATCAATCTAGGAGAGGGGGGAGGGGAGGGGCTCCTTCTATCTATTGATAGATTTTTTTTTTTTTTTTTTTTTTTTAATGAATAATGTGGAAATGGCTAGTAATAAACTTCATACATATTGTATGTATGCATAAATTTTGTACTCGGTGCACTTCACATCTGTATATAGGGTACCACAAAAAAGATAGTCATAACTTTAAGAAAAAGTACTAGCAGGATAATTGTAGGAAAAAAATTATAGACTGGTTGACAGATATATCTCTTTGCAATCTTTTTCTTTGCTTATCTACATATGTTATAAGATGGCTAAAAAAAATGTCGTAAATTGGTCAAAATTAATGGTTTTAACTTGCCACACTATGAGAAAAATGTTAATAAGGAATTTCTTTTGAAAACTATAGAATACTAAGTTGTTATAATAAAACTTTATTAATTTCCTAGTGCAGTTTGTTTTTAGCATAGATAAATGAGGTACTGGGAGCAAAAAGAGGAAGGAGAACCACTCTTACCTCCTAATTGTTTGAAAATATGTGAATTTTGATCACTTTTGGCTAATTTTAATCATTTGGCACTTTTTAGTGAAAATCCTAATTACTCTCATGATGTTCCCCTAACTCTTTAGGGGGCCCCGGAGCAATTACCTTGCATGCCCCTGCATAAGTCGGGCCCTGATCAAGATATTGGTATGTAACATAACTCTGCACTGAACTGCTGAGAAAAGTCCACACTGAAGTCCAAATATGGGATCATTTTCACTATATTTTGCTATTTAATAAATGTGGTCTGCTAATGTTATTGTCATTGGCCACTTTTATTTTAGAAGTACTTATTGATTATGTTCCTTAACTTGCTTGTTTTGAGAAAAAAGAGATATAGCATTTTGATATCATTCAAGTTCAACTGGAAGCAGTATAGCTTTGTGGCCCTTCCTGATTAAGGAATGAAAGGAAGAGGTAGTCTGAAACTTGATCCATGTAAAGTGAATTTAGAGTCTTTTGAAACTGTCTTTGTTGCTTGTCATTTTGTTTCAATGAGTTTGTTAATGTGAAATATTTTTACAAAAGCATTAAGCTTTGTTTGACAGCTTATGCAGAGTACTGCTACTTATGGGTTAGTCTTGGAGATCATACACTACATGGCCATTGATGACCATCTACTTGCGATTTTAGACATTTTGTTAAATATCTAGAAAAATACATGAGGAATTATCAAGAAAATCTTAGTGTATAAATATAATAGTACAAGTCAAAAGACACCCCCAACCGGTGAATCCCTCCTTTAGGTTTCTTTCCATCTCATTTATATTAAGCCTTAATCAAATAATACCACACCAACTCCAAACATAGTAGAGTTTTGGTGTAATGACTTCCTTGTGCTGTGTAATTTCCAAGTCACAAAATAACCATTAACTAAAGATGTTCATACTATAAGTATAATTTGTGAATTAAAATGTCAGAGTTAATAAGAAAGCTAAACTTGGCTCTACAACATGATCTGGGAACTTTTTATGGTCAATGAGTTACAAGACTTGGTTTATTTTTTTACATGAGATGTTTTTGATAGGATTATATATTTCTAAAAATAACTACTAGTTTTTGGCTGTTGTCCAAATGAGATTACAATTTTTTGGAGATGACAAAAAAATTCACTGTGAAAAAAAAAAAAAAAAAAAAATACAAACTAGCTACAAATATTTAAATCTTAGTTTTTAATGGAATACTGATACATACGGTGATGTAACAAAAGCAAATTCTTGTATTGTTTCAAAAATGTCTTGTAGTGGTATTTTTGATGTCAAAGTGTTTCCATGATATACAACAGGACCCTCTAAGCTATCCCAACAGTCCACTGGAAAATTAATAAAAAAATAAAGTGAGAAAAAAATATAATTGCTTAAAATAAATCATGAATGCATTTTTTATTTTTTATTATACAATAATAATAAACAAAGCTTTACAAATACGGTCAATATTTATATATTTTTTTATTCTGATGACAAAATTATTTGACATATCCTCCCCAGACACAAAATTATCTTAAGAGTGCAAATGGCATTTTTTGACCTCCTTACTCTTGCTTGCACATGTCAGGTTTTTATTTATTTCATAATTTGAAATGATGTTTTTATTTAATGTTGCCAATTCTAAGACAGCACAAATAATATTTCCTCTCTAAAAATAAAAGTATTTTCATGTGAATGTTTAAAAAGATAACTTTGGTAAAAATTAGATAAGATTTAAATTAATAAATACAAAATATCTGATTTACAAAGACTATTTACTTAATTCATTTTATATTACTTTATTTTCAAAGGTTTGACTGATCTTATTGAATTGTACATAAAAAAAGCCATTGCATATCTTAAAAGCAGCTGATTTAGCCTTAAAATTTCACAATCCAAAAGAAATGAATGGAAACCTGTTATAAGGAAGATCATCACTACTTTTTAAATTATAATGCAATCTTTTTAAAATGAATCAAATTAGAATGTTTTTTAGAATTTGTGATGTCTGAATGGGGATTGGCAAGTGTAGCTCATAGGGGGCAGAGCCCCCTAATATACATACATTTTTTATTAAATAATACAATATGTACAACATTATTTGATGTAGAAAATTCTATTTTTATGATCATTATTTCTTATTTTTTAATCTTGCAATTTTGTACCTGGTACATAAAATACACACCTGATAATTTTGATAGGAGTTCTTGCATGAAAAATTAGCATTATATGCCTGAATATACAATAAATATTTTTTTATTGAACTCACTGAATTAAAACCACCACAATTTAAAATAAAATGTCTAAAAAATGAGGGTACTATTTGGTTATCCTGCCGACCAATTTTTCCAAATTATACAAATCACCAAATTAATAGCCAAATTATACATATTGACATAATTTTTATTTTAAATAATGAAAAAACAAATAATTAGTAGAATATTAATAAAAATACAAATAAAAAGTCGAGATAAAAATTAATGACGTTTTTAACATGTGCAATGTATTTAATGTCATTGAATGTGACATTCATGGTCATCCATTTTCGGCATTTAATCTAACAATTTGGTGACAGCTTTTTGGTCGATGAGATAACCAAGCAGGCCCAAAATGAGATTTTAAAACTATGATTAGCATTTTCACCCCTCTCTTTCTCTGTTTTTATTAGTTTTACAATCCTATAGCAATTATTTGTAAGTTTTTAAATAAATTTAAAATAAATGAATAAAACAAATCATGCCTTTTTATTTGTTATAAATTTACAATAAAACAAATTTAATTAAACAATAATATAAGTGATATTTTAGAAAAAAGGCATATGAGTATTTATTTTTGAAAAAATTTCAATCAATATAATTGATCTATATAAAATACATAAACACTTTCATTTGTCGTTTTTGAAGTATGATTTCATTCTATTACATAATCACATAGCCATATAGGCTATGCAATTACCGTTTTAAAGTAAAACTAAAAATTTTAAATAATTTACATATTACAAATTGAGCTGAAATTAATGTCTGAAAACTTTTCACACACAAGAAAAGTATATCAATGATAATATTGTTTCAGAACTATAAAAATATATAATTTATTATGTTTAATATAATTTCTTCATCATCAGCCTTTGAACCAAGAAAAAGTTTTCTGTCTAATAAAAATAACATTATAATTTGAACAATTTTTTATCAAAGTGAATATAATTCAAAGTTTCCATTGCTACCAACAGAAAATTATAGAGAATATATGAAAATAAATATCTAGTTCAAACTATATTATACTATATTTCTCAAAAAAATTAAATACCTTTTATGCAACGGCATCCCATCTTAAGAGCAGTGCTATAACCTTCAATGCTAGATGGCCCTTTTAATTGATCTTCTAAAAGATATCTAAAACATCATAAAAGTATTCAGTAAAAGCACTCACAAGTATCACAAACAAATCACAGGTATTCTGTAAAAAGTATATTCATTCTTAGAAAAGTTGAATAAAATTAAAAAAATAAAAACTTTTAGAAAATCAAATATTTTTTTGTCTAGCGAAGTGAAGGGTAATACACAGCGCAATATTATTTTCCATGCATACATAGCTATGATGGATATTAAAATCTTTCCTTAAGCATAACTAAAAAAAACATTTGCTCGATTTCATTCTAACTGTCACAGAAGGTAGCTATGAGACAAAAAAGTTTATCTGCCTATTATGAATAGTAAAATTCAAATTTTTTAGAAATCATAAAAAAATAGATAAAAAACCATAATCTATTGTCATGTGTCAAGGAAATTTAGTGTACATCATTTTTACCAGCCGAATGTTTCTGTAGACAACTGGAGCAATCTGAGCAAAGAAATATGCACACAATAATATGTTCTTAAAATGTGAAAAACTCTTTTGAGAAGGTTTGTAAAGTTTTCAGCTTGGTGGGTCTTATCATGTGACACATTCCCCTTATCATCAAATCAAGGGGTAGTGTTACCAACAAACAACAAAGAATTCTATAAAGGCATTCAATTTTTGACAATTTAGAATTGGCAGATCTCATACTTGCGAATTTCAATTTTAATCACTTTGGTATTAATAGCCAATCTCATACTTGGAAATACTTGAAGATTAATTGATTTCCAATATTAATCTGATTTTTTACTGACAATTGCCTTTGACATTGACCAGAGAAAAGGCTAGTTTTTATTGCATCAGAATTGTGTAAATTTCATCATATGATTATTCTTTATTTATTATATTTGCTGTTTATTCTGTTATAGGTTAGATCTCTTGCTGTTAGTGTATATTGTCAAGTTTGTCGCCAGTTTGGTGATATATTGCCAAATCTGGTAAGAAGAATTACTTGCCAAAAGTGACATCAACTTGGTCCTATTTCTGGTATTTTACCAAAATTCCTATAGATTTCCACTGTAATCCAATAGAGTCCTGTATTGTTAAAAATATTTAAATATATGATTTAATTTTATTTTGGAATTGCAATGCATTTTATAAATAGTTTACACATGCTTTGTTTTCACTTTTTTATTATGCATATCCATGATGGGTGAGTAATTTTTAGGACTATATCGCCAAGTTTGTTGCCGACTCGGTGATATATTGCCAAATCTTGTGACAAAAATTACTTGTCAAAAGTGACATTAACTTGGAGCTATTTCTTTTAATTCGTCAAATTCCCAAAGACTCATTCTAATCCAAGAATCCTGTTTTGTTAAAAATATTTAAATATGCATTTAAATTTTATTTTGTAATTGGAATGCATTTTATAAATAGTTTACACATGTTTTAAATTATGCATATCCATGATGGATAAGTATTATGATGGCCCCCAACAACTAATTTTTTTTTCTTTACTTATTCATAAAGTGATTGATTCTTGATGTTTTTCAGATTACGTTTTTTGATGGATTTACAAAGGCGGCTTTTTTAGCCACAGCAGACTTTACCAAAACCTCTACAAATTACATCTATTGAAGAAAGTATTAAGTTTTAAGTATGCATTTCGTCTATTTTTTAACCCTTAGTTCTTAATGCCTGGGGCAATCATCTGACCTTGTCCATTTATCTAGTAAAATTCATTGTTGAACTATGATTAAGACAGTTTTCTAAAATTATATGCTCCATTTAAACATCTATGTAAAAATTAATTAATTTGAAATCTATTCTTTAAGGAAATGCATGCAAAAGATTAAAAATTCTCTCTGAATTTTTATATCCAATATTCAAAATTACTTCTTAAATCACTGATGAAGAAGTATGCTTTCAATTCAAAAAGTATATAAATCAAGCAGAGTTATTTAGATATGGTTTTGTTTTCATGTAACAAAATTTGTGGGAACTCATTAAAATACACAATTTATTTTTTTATGCGATGCTTATGTACAATAATCTATGTTTAGAAAAACCTTGTCCTCTGTCAGGAATGAAATTTGAAAAATCACTTTAAGTCCAGAATTTGTCAAATTATGACCTTTTGAATTTCATCAAATGTCAGTGTTTACTGCATTAAAAGTGCTTCCTTTTGTTTTTAGGTGCATTCGTAATTATGTAAATACATAGCACCTATATTTGTCATTCAGTCTGTCCGTCTGCATATAACAACGCAAAAACAACCCAATCAAATCATTTGAAATTAAAAATATATAATTATTACATAATTTTGTCAAGTCATTTCAAATTTTATGAAAATCGGATGCATATATCAATTACAGGAACAATCAAAAGTATTCCTTTACATGATGGTTAATGGGGAAAAAAGTTTCAAATTCATTTTAATCGTTTGAAATATAAAATATATAATTATTACATAATTTTATCAAGTCATTTCAAATTTTATGAAAATCGGATGCATAGATCAATTACAGAGACAATCAAAAGTATTCCGTTACATTATGGTCAATGGGGAAAAGAGTTTCGAATGCATTTTAATGGTGTTACACTCATTTCAACATAATAAAATTGAAGTACATATTATAATAAACATTTTGCACAATTTGTGGTGCAAAGAATGAAATGGTGTTTCTGGTGCAGTGTTATTGATTTACAAGGCCACACAAAAGTATTTCATTACATAATGATAGAGGGAGAACATTTTTTGGTGTGTGTTTTAACTGTAATTCACTATTTAACATTTTATGAGATTGATATACATTGCTAAGGGATACTACAAGTTATTTCCTGTGTAAAAGAAAGCAGATAGTATTTACAGGGACATATGGATTTTGGCCACTACACTGTATCTGAAATACTGTGTACAATTACATTGAGAGCTGAATATTTTAGGTGTGTTCGTAATTATGCAAATAATTAGCATCTATACTCAACGTTCAGTCTGTCAGTCCATCTGTCTCTCTGCCCACATATAACAAAGCAAAAACTGCCGGACAGAATTGCACAATATTTAAAATATATAACTTTAGCGTAATTTTGTTGAGTCATTTTAAACTTTATGAAAATCAGATGCATAGCTTAATTAGAGGGACAATCAAAAGTATTCCATTACATTATGATCAATAGGAAAAAATAGTTTCAAGTGCATTTTGATGATATTAAACTCTTTCGAATAGAATTGACATGAACCTATGATGGGGCATGTTTTAGCTATGTTAAACTATTTCACATTTTATGAATATGATATATGTTACTCAGGTGTAATAAAAGTTACTTCCCGTATTTTTACAGGAACACGAAAAAGATTTCGACCACTATACTGTATCTGAAGTACTGTCTACTATAACAGCAAGATCTGAATATTTTTAATACTTTGTTATTGTATGAATGCACCTCATTTGCTATGTTTCATGCACAATTTCCAACTTGTTAATGTAAGAAAACATTAAGGAAAAAAATAAATAAATAAAAGAATGCTTTTAGGAGAGTACAATATCTCTAAAAAAATTTTAAAAGAAGATCAAGCCTAGGGGCCTCAGGCAATAGTTGATTTGTCTCTGCTAATTTAAGTAACAAATCTCAATTTTAACATTTAGCAAAATAATCAATGACTATCATATGTTAAAATGTTCTTGTTATCAGATTGTAGTTTTAAAAAATGAACAAACTGTTATATTGAGTACAGAATCCTTTGACAAAATTAATCATCTACAAATACTGAAGAAAAAACTAATTTTGAAAAAGTAACTTATAATCACTTATTTTCAAAAGAAATATTTGTAGATAACTACATTTTTCTAAAATAAATGTAATTTGCTTAAAATGAAAAAAAAAAGTGATTTCTCTTATAACTGTTCTAAGTACAATTTTGAACATTTTTTTTTTTTAATTTTTTATTTATTTATTTATTTATTTATTTTTTTAAGTAGATTTTTAAAAAATTTATTTTTGCACATTTATAAAAACAATGAGCACTAAATTTTTTAATTTTAAAAACAAATACATAGTGTTGAGGTATCACACTCTTACTTTTATTAACTCCTTTGAGAATTGAAATTCTATAAAAAAAATACTACTCTTTTCCTGGAGACATTTTGTCAAATTGAAAGCAAATAGATATTACCTAGGAAGGGCATATAAAAAACAAAACAAAATTTCTAATTTTTTTTAATCAAATATTTCAAAAAATATTAATGCATTTTATGTAGATCTCCACAAACTGCATCTCTGAGTAACAAATAAATAATATACATATACTTTTTTTTTAATTTGAAACATTTTGTCTCAAATAAATACTATCTCTTAAGAAAATACAGAAAACAAAATGTAGATACATATCTATGTATATACAGTCGAGTCTCTATATAACGAAATCCATCATTCCAGTACAAAATTCGTTATATAGAGAAATTCGATGTATAGAAAATGATGTTAAAAATCATATTTGATGTGTAAATTTTGAACAAATATTATTTTTCATGTTTTTAATTAAATATTTGAAATGTTTAAAAGTAAATATTAACCTAACATTCTATTTCTTAATTATTTAAGCAGTTTCAAAAAAAGAGAGCAGACATTTATTTGAAAGCTTAATGAGAATCAAATAAGGAAGACTTGCATTAATTTCAGACGAAGAAATCTGCAATTTTTTGTTGTTTTGATTTTAAAATTGTTACGCTCTCAAAAAAAGAAAAAAAAAATTGCTCAATTTTAGCAAGGAATGAAAAATTGTAGTTAACATTTTCCTTCATTTGAAGGCCTCTTTTATGTGCCTCTCATTGACTCCTTTCTTATATGTGTAACAATCTAATTGACTCTGTTTTGAGAAGGATGTTAAAAGGTGTGTGGGAAGTGGAATGAATTCGTTGGATTTAAAGAACAAGGAGATAAGTAATAAAAAAAAAAAACTCAGCACTGTGTTAGGTAACATTTATTAATTTTTAAAAATTTAAATAATTAACTTTGATTTTCAAATTTAATATTTAATTCTAAAATAATTTTACTTTAATATTTATAATTTAATATTTAATCCTTAATTTAATTATCTAAACTTTATGTTAAAAATAACTTTATTAAATTTTTCTTAAAAGGTCGTCAATAAAAATTTAAATAAATTAAATATCTTAACTCCAATATTTACTTAATTAATTAGCACTTTTAACCATAATTTATAATAATAATTTTCAATATATTTTCTAACGATCTTTTTATTCAATAGTTAAATATTCTTAACCACTGATCTTGGCCAATGCTCGTCTTTGGTGCGTGTTCAATTTTGGTCAATCAGCGTAGCGCATTTTTACCGCTTTCGGAACGACGCTTAAGGAAGGGACGCGATTTCTCTCTCTCTTGGCCATTGGATTTCAGTGAGTGAGGACGTGTGGACTTCCCCTGGTTTGCCGTGTTCCAGATTTCGGCATTCCGGGGAAGGTCTGCATTGTCCAAACGAAATTAATCAAAAATAATCTTTTAGATTGATTCTTTTTATTGTCATCTATTAATGAACTTCTAGATATATATGTAAAATCTCATGGTATGACTTAGTTAAGATCTCAACTCAACGTATACCTTCTAACGATGGCTAAATAGGTCCAAATCCACAATCCTTTTTCTAAGTAGTGTTCCCCTGCACAACAATCCAATTACAGCTGGAAATAGAGGTATGCTTACATCCTGCTGCTCTCAGTTGTCTACAATTTAAATGCTCAACGACTGAATTGGTGTTTGACGTCTAGGTATGAACTTTTTCTTCTTTTCTGTTGAGAACTATCCAAAAGGCAGCAAAGTATTGCAGATGAGCTCATAGAGCTTTAGTATGGCATTAAAATGAACATTGAGCTCATGAATTGTTTTTCTTCTAATCAAAATGTTCTATTGATCCAACAGGACAATGAACTCTTAAATAAGAAAGAACTTAGTGATTGAGGAAGAATGGTAGTTTCGCCATAGTGAATAGTTCATTTGAGTTTATTTTCACATTTGTTTAGAAAGAGCATACGATATTCATTCCAGCCAAAAATGATTGTTTTCTTATAACAAATTTTTCATGCATCATTGTATATTCATCTCATAATAAAATTAATGTTATGCATTGTTTCTACACAATATAGCATGTAATAGCAAGGGAAACATTATTGGATAGTCATACTGTGTTATTTTATTCTATTCTTTTGGGATCTGCGCTGGTCTAGGTATCATTTATGTTTTTATATGTGTTTCAATAAAATATTTAGTGTTTATAAAGTAGTGTTTCTTTAGTGTGTTAAAATGTGTATTATTTTTGTACAATACTCTCTAAATGGTCGAGAAAATTTAAGCGTCGGCCATCTATACTTTGTTTACCGGTTTAGGTGAGTGTTTTGTGTTCATTAATTTTCCACCATGTTTCTTCTTCCCCTTTTTACACACGCTTTGTACTACCACTATATTAAATAGAACTTTAAAATAATAACTTAATATTCCTTTTCCTATAACCCCATGTTTAACCCCTTTAAACCAATAAATATTTAACCTTCTTAATATTTTATTTTTATTTTTTTTTATAATCTAGCACACTGAATGATGAATCAAAAATAAGTGATGGAAAATTGATTCCATATGATTTCGAATCTTTTTTTAAACTGAATAAATTAAGACCAATTTATGAAAAAATTTGTTATATGGAGATAGATATTTCACTATATAGAGACTGTTTCTAATGTAATCATGTGAAAAGGGGACCGTTCCTACAAAAAATTCGTTATATAGAGAAATTCGATGTATGGAGTTTCGTTAAAGGGAGACTTGACTGTATAATCAAAAATTAAGAAAAGCATAATAGCATTTTATGCAGACCCTCACAAACTGCAATTTTAAGAAATAAATAAATAAATAATAGGACTACTGTTGCTGAAAACTAAAAGGAAAGACATTGCATATTAGAAATACATACGTGTTATGAGAAGTGGAAATAAAATAATGAGGCAAAGGATGAGTCATATCTTGACAAACAGTCTTATGAAGGGGATTAAAAATATCACAGCTTTCAGAGAGAAGGAACAATGTGAAACCTAAAAAAGATTGTTATTACATATTTCATCTTACACACAATATTATTTTAACATCATACTAAAAATAAAACAGAGATTAAAAACAGCAACCATTCAAAAAAGAAAAAATATGCAAAGGGAAGAAATATTAAAAAAAAAAAAAAATTATTATATTCAGTTTTTAAAAAGTCAATACATAAACACACTACTCAAATTAATAAACTAACAATTCAAATTCATTTTTTTAAACCAGATTAAAAAGTGAAAGATTTCATAGTAAATTTTGCAACACTTTTGATCAAATTTGAATAAAAATTATATTTATGAATGTTCTATTGTTTATTAACCATTTGGAAAATGGTTTTGTTTTTGGTCAAGAAGGGACTTTGTGGAATCCGCATTCTATACATTTCTTTTCTTTTTCTTTCTTTTTTTTTTTTTTTTTTTTAATTACTCCAGGAATATTAATGTTTAATCCATGGCATATGAAATATATGACTCTGTTATAACATAAGCCATATTTTGATCATCATAAAAATGATGTTTTTACGGATTTTTATTAACTCAATGGAAAACATTCAAACATTTTGCTTTGGGCGATGAAAGTCCGAATTTCATTTCTTTTACATAATTCTATACGTTTAGAAATTTTTTTATTATAATAGGAAATTGAAATGTTGTTGCTAACAAAGAAGAAAATTAAAAAGTTACAAAATGGGTAGGCACAAATTATCAGATATGGAAAAAAACTAATCTAAAGAAAGACGACATATGAAAGATTGTCATCTAAAGCAAATGAGTTTTTTTTTTTTTTTTAAATCTACAAAATTTTTTTATAAGGCTAAAATTTTATTCTTTGGTGAAAAAAAAATCATTTTCCAAATAGTTGTTGTAATTTGTTAAATTACCTTTATTTATTTTTGGTCTTAAGACTTTGCTGAAGTATATAATATTCAAGCACTAAAATTCATGCAGTGGATGAAGAAGAGTTGAAAATAAAAAGTCGAGACAGATCATTCAGCAACAGATAATAGGGTAAGATTAAATAATAATAATAAAAGAATTTTTTAGAAAATTTTATATTGAACAACTGAAATAAATAAATAAGAGTAATAAATAATATGTAACACTTAAAAATACTCTATAAAATATCCTTATAAAAAAAAAAAAAAAAAAAAAAAAAAAAATAGTTACACAAAAATAAAAATATGTATGCAGAAATTAAGTCAAAGAAAAATCTTTTGTCAAAATCAGTGAAGTTCGCATTCGTTTCTGCCATTCCATTTCAATAAAGAAAACTGTTAGAAAAATTCTAAGGAAAAAAAAAAAAATAATAATAATAACAAAGGAGAAAAATGAAGAATTTATAAAAATAACTACGGGGGTCAGACCTTGTTTGCTATGACCACCAACTCCTGTTCAAGCTTTGCAGCCTCAAAAAACATAATAATGTGCCTTGTTTAAAAAAATATTACCAGGTTACAGAAGATTGGATGATATTATCATGATAATGATGACTATCTTTTGTAATTGGGTTATCATACTTTTTTGTTTGAATGGAGCATTTTCTGCTAACCATGGATGCAAGTTTGAAATTTTGCCAAGACTGAAAATATTTTGACCCCCCCACTGAGTGAGCACATATGCACGTAACTCGTGTTTTTTCCACGACCATAATGAAATTAGTTTTTTCCCCCAATCTTTTGACAAAATTTGCGACTTCTCTACGATATTTTGCCGAAATTTGTGATTTTTCTACGATTTTAAACCGAAACTTGCGATTTTCTACCATTTTTAGCCAAAATTTATGATTTTTCTATGGTTTGCAGACGAAATCTTCGATTTTTCGATGAAATCAAAGTATTTAATACGATCCTTTGACCAAAAATCTCGTTTTCCCTGCTATCATTTGATGAAAATCGTGGAGGATTTTGTGATCATTTTGTGGAAATCGCATTTTTTTCCTGATCTTTTGGCAAAATTCGCGTCATTTCCACGATCCTTCGATTAAATTCACATCTTTATTGCGATTTTTTGACAAAAATTGTACCTATTTTGTATTCTTTAACCGGAAATAACGTCTTTTTTGCGATTATTCGACGGAAGCGTCTTTTTCGCGATCCTTTGTCAAAATTCGCATCTTTTTCACGATCCTTTGACAAAAATCACGTTTTCCTTGCAATCATTTGATGGAAAACGTCTTTTTCTCAATCCTTTGGCAAAATTTGCGTCTTTTTCTCGATCCTTTGGCAAAATTCGCATCTTTTTCTCGATCCTTTGACAAAATTTAAGTCTTTTCCACGATCCTTTGATTAAATTCACGTCTTTTTTGCAATCCTTTGACAAAAAATGCATTTATTTAGTATTCTTTGATTGGAAATAGCATATTTTTCGCGATTCTTCGACGGAAATAGCATCTTTTTCGTGATTCTTCGACGGAAATGGCGTCCTTTTCGTGATTCTTCGAAGGAAATAGCATCATTTTCGCAATTCTTCGACAGAAAACTCATCTTTTTTGCGATCCTTTGACAGAGACTGCGTCTATTTCACATTCTTTGACCGAGATGACGTCTTTTCCGCGATCTTTTAATAGGAATCGTGTTTTCTTCACAAGCTTTTGACGAAAATCACACCTTTTTTCGCAATTCATTGATGATATTAGAAGTGTTTTTCGTGATCTTTTGACAGAAATAGCGTGTTTTTCGCGATCCTTCAACAGGAATCGCGTTTTTTTCAGCAAGCTTTTGACAGCAAACGCGTCTTTTTTTTTGCAATCCTTTGACAGAAATAGCACTTTTTTCCGCGATCATTTCATGAAAATGTTTTTTTTCTGCAATCCTTTGACGAAAACAATGTTTTTTCTTTCCGCGATCCTTTGACGAAAAGTGCGTGTTTTTTGTGATCCGCTTCCATCCTCAGAGATTTTTCTGTCTTGTTTCCGTTCTCGGGAATTTTTAAAATACGGAATTCCGTCTCAGGACGGAAAAACTTACACACATGCTGCTAACCCTGACCTCATCTATACATTTGAATAATTACAATTATACATTTGAAAATAAGCTTGTACAAAATGGCTAGGTTTAAAATGTTGCTATCTTTTTTACTTTTATAACGATACTAAGGACAATATTCTTCCTTTGGATTCAAGGTTAAAAAAATTTGCAGTCTGCTTATGGGAATGGTTTTCAGGTCTGGCTTATTTTGTGTCGGCCGATTATCTACTCAAGTGATATAGGCCCAGGGGCCTTTCTAAGGGAACCTAACCCACATTTATGCAAGGTTCGAAGAAAACCACAAAAACTCCGAACGGTTAGGCCGATGGCTGCGATTGGGTTCGAACCTGGCACTTGTCATCTACCAGTTGAGAGCAGTTTTCTCGCTGACATTTGACCAACGTTAGTAATTTGGCTAATTAAAAATAAAAAACATTCACCAAATGAAAAAAGTACTAGCCAAAAAGATTTGCCGTGTAGCGTAAAAAGAAAAATATATTTTTACAGTAAAACCTCCATAACGGACACTCCCAAATAGCGGACACCTCCATTTAACGGACAGTTTTCCAATCCCAACTCCCAAAACTTAGTTTTTTGTATGTTTAACCTCTAAATAAAGGACATTCCGAATAGCGGACACTTTATTCGGCGATAAAGGATTAAAAAGTATTTTCTAAACAGAAAAAAAAAAATGAAAAAAAAAAGTAAAAAAGCCTCTGAATTTATCAGGACAATGTGTCACAAATTTTGTGATCACAGTTAATTGTAAATAAAATCTGGGGAAAATCCCCCCCCCTCCCTCAACGTTCAGTGCTAAAGTCAGGGGTTGAAAGGGAGAAATAATCTCCCAGACTATTGAAATGTCATCTAAGAACATTTTGAGATTTTATGCTTTTAAAGATCAAAAAGTGCAATCCCTCCCTCCTCTCCCGGAACTCTACGATTTCTAATAACATTACACAGAAAAACAAATTAGTACATACAATCGCAAGCAAAAATAAACTTTTGTAACAGATTTTTCTAACAATAATATAATAAACAGTGGATGAAAGTGTGCACAATTTTGTTTCAATTTTTTTGCTTAAAAATAATTTTAATTTCTGATTAATAATATAATAGAGGTTTTAGGACACATAAAAGTAAATTAATAAAACATTAAGCATTTCTAAGCGGTTTTTGAATTTTTGAGGTTTTCCCAATAGCGGACACCTCCGAATAGCGGACATTTTCTGCGATCCCGAGGTGTCCGTTATTTAGAGGTTTTGCTGTAATCTCTTAATGTACTCTTTTTTTCCCAATATATTCTAAAATAACCTAAGTTTTTATAATTGCGACAACAATTATTCTTTACCTAATTTCAACTATCTGCTACAAATATATTGAAAATATGTATTATATGCATGTAAAACACATGAAAAACGAAAAGAAAAAAAAAAAGAAAGTAAAAGCAAAAACTGAGCACTAGCAATTTGGCGAATCGAATCGCTTGTTTACTCGCCAAATGAAGAATTGAGTCGCAATTTGGCGCAATGGCGAGCGACAGCGAGAACACTGGTTGAGAGGTCAGGAACGCTCGGCCACAGGTGGGGCCGGAATGGTCTTCAGAATCAGTACTGAAAAGCACTGTGTTATGAAACTTCAAGCTTATATTTTATGTTTTGATCAAGTTTTAGTTATTTTCAGGAACAGACTTACCTTATTCATGAATTCTTTTCTTTATTTGAATACATCATCATGAATATTTCACAATGTATATTGTTTATATTAATTAATAAAAATATCAGAATATTCTAAAATGTATTTATCAAGTAGTAATTCAACCAAAATAAGACAAAAATATTTTGCTTATACATTTACCTGTATGTATACTGCATCAGGTGATGCAATACATAAATAAATTTGCTAGTCACACTCAAGGTTTTTGCTGCTGCTCACCATTGTGCCAAATCTCGACTAAATGTTTCATTTGGCGAATAAATGACAAATAAGACTTGCCAATTTGCAAGTGTTCTATTTCTGCTCTTTTGTGTGGTTACAGTTGAGATTCTTATTCATGTTACTGTACAAATGATGTTGCTTGTCATCTTCAATCGCAGTGTGCCATTTACATTATTATTTACAGAGATATTGACTGAACACAAATTCAGTTTAGCAGCACCCAAAGACACAGAAAGGATTATACAATAAGTATTTCTCTGTTGTCAGTTTATCACTATCTATGTGCCGATAAAATTATAACCAAAATTACTCTCATCAATCGCCAAATCGAGAAAGGTTTTGGTTAAATGTTGAATTTTCCATTTACTGTATTGCAAAGTATCATCGCCAATCATAAATTTTTTCTATTAGTTATAGTCAAAATCTCATAGCAATTTACCACTAAACATTTAAAATGTATTTATTTTTAATAGTTTTTGTAGCTTACTGTATGATTTCTATTTTCTAAGTAATGACAAAAAATTATAATATTTTAAAATACATTGGAAGAAAAAGGATACAATAAGAAGTTAAAGGTAGATTTTTCAGTGGTTCACACCAAATATATTTTGCTAACATGCTTTTCATTTGGCTACTGTTTTTTTATTTCTCATTCGCCAAATCACTAATGTCGCTCAAAAGTAAGCAAGAACACTGGTCACACTACTATTATACCATGTGATGTAACATTAAAATTCTCTGTAATGAAAATTCTTTTAAGTGTTTCATTTTAATATATGATGAAAATTTCACTATTAAAAGCGTTTCTTGTTTAATAATTTATTTAATTTTTTTTTCTACTTTAAGTTTCACAGATAAAAAAAAAAAATCCAAGTTTTTTATTAACACTAGAATTGCGGAGAGGGTCAATTTGACCCAAATCGATGTTTAATTTTTCGCCGCGCGAAAAGTATTCATTGAAAAACTGTTTCCTTTTCTGACTTTTAATATTTTAAGGTAAACAACAGCTATTCGCATTTACTAGCAAATGACATAAATATTTTTTGAGTTATAAAAACTTATACCTAGAACCGTGAAGCGGGTCAGTTTGACCCGTAATAAATTTTTACGCATAAATGACAAGATAGAGATGTATTTTTTCGGAAGTAATGAGAAAGTATATCTGTCTCACTCCTGATTCATCTACACTGTGCAGAGAAAACTGTAAAGTTGCTAAAGTTATCTAGGAAACTGGGATTCCATGAGCTTTTATGTAACGGCAACAGCGAAAATTTATGTAACAGACATATATTTGCACTGAAAATCAAGGCTACTAAGAATTTTTTAAAAAGCTTGAATATATTTTGCAATTGCAATCCAGGTTACAGATAAAATTTTAGTAAGATATTATAATATAGATTTTGTAGATTTGTTTGTAAAGTTACAGATTTCTGTAGCTTTACACAAGTTACTTTTGTACGTTTGCATCGTTTCTTGTAAACTGTACAAATAAAATGTAAGTAAACATACAGATTTTGGCAGTTTACATTTGTAGTATTACTTTTTTTACAGTGTAATAAGAATAATCGGAAGGGGGGGAGCGAAAATTTTCAACCTAGATCTTAATATTCGTTATGTGAGAAATGGATGATTGTAGTAGAAAATTGCAATAAATATTTAGAATTAGTATTGAAGTTGCTTTTATTATGCATTTATTGAGAATAGAGACATGATATTCCTTATCTTAATATTACCATCAAAGAAGTTTTGGAATGTTAGCTACTATTATCTGAAAATTATTGAGAATGCAAAAGATTGAGGATGAATATCTGTTATAAATGAAGAATATTAAATTCTAATGATGAAAATGTAATTGACGATGGCTCTGCCTATACTATTAACATTGATGGACTTTTTCATTGGAATATAGATAAAAATTTATCAGTATTGAACAAACTTTCTGGTATTTATCAGATGAAAAATCGGATATAAAAAAGAAGAATTAGGATTTTGAACAAAAGGTGACAAAATTTGAATTTTATCTTCATGAAAAATCTGTAAATTAATTAAGCAATAACTTGCACATTCACAACTGGAAATAAAGAATATGACAAGAAAACTGCAAAACTAAATATATAAAAGGCCCTAACATAAGCGTAGATGAGCACTTATTTCTTTCAAAATCTGTGAATAGGTTTACTCAGTATATGTCTAACAAAACCAGATAAGTTCAGAATTGTATCACGCTCTAGTTGCTTGTAAATATTGAAAAAAATCGGGCCTTATAAAAACTGTAAAACTTCCAAGACGAGAAATGCAAGTCTCTGTAAAAATCTCAAAATCGGAATTGCGTGTGGTATTCTTTTAACACATTCAGATATCAACATGACTGTTTACTAAGAAGAAAAAGGTAAAAATGTTTGACTAGCGGTTTACATCTAACTGTTAAAAGTTTAGATAATAAAAAAAAAAACTAAAAACACTTGTTTAGAACAACGCAACTAAATTCGGTGTAGCTGTGTTATTACCCAGGTGATCAGAAGTCTGCTTATATCAAGCCTTCTTCTTATAGGAGGCCAGAGAATACAATATATAATGTTTTTTTTTTTTTTTTTACGTTTTGCTGCTATCAACACTTGGGTTTTTGATCAAATCTGTAACCGGAAAATCTATTAGTATACATCAATTTATTTAAGAGATAATTGATGACGTACAAAAATATTTTGTTATTTCCTAGACAAATAAAATGGAATAAAATAAAAAACTTGTCATTTGGTCAAGAAGAAACGCTAACATAGATGAAAAACACAAACCAAGCATAAAAGTAAAAGTGCATACTATAAATTAATATCTCAATTAAAAAACATGAAAATAAAACTTAAGATAATTGTTCAAAATGTAATGTACTCACACGTTTCTAGTAAAGGTATAAAATCTTTAACCATGTTTTTTAAGCCATGCATACAATAAATTAGAATCGATAAATCAATAAAACCAATAAGTAACTTGTATTTTGCATTTTTTAAATTTAAAAAAAATATTTTAAAATTTTATATCTAATTTTTTTTGCATGGGATAATCTATTTTTAATGTTTATTAAGTCCAAGGTTATTTATATTTAATATATATGTTCAATATTTATTAAATGCATTTTCATCATACTTAATGAAATGCAATTGGGCAATTCTTTGAGAAACAGGACATGGGTGGCAAAAACTTAAGTAACTTGGAATTTTATCAAATCTTGGAATTTTGTAGCAAAAAGTATGCACTTTTCATTTATTAATAATTTTTTTTAATTCATGATCTTAAAAAAATCCAGTAAGAGAAGTTTCACAGGTATCCAGAATAACACAGTTTAGATAAATTCCCATACTAAATGTTTAAGATCACAAATACTACATAAAACATGTTAAATTTCTATTTGTTTTTGGTCTGCTCATTTTTAAAGAGAATATTTTAAGAAAAAATATTGTTAAAATAAAAATATATGAGATTCTAATTACTTTAATTAATAAATTTTAATGAAGTAAATATAGGATGTAATTCCGTTACTACAATGATATTAAAGTTTTATTTATTTTAAGAATAATATTACTAAGAATTAAACATTCTGTTTTTTCTTAATGAGTCTCTGAAAGAATAAATTGATACAAAAAAATTTGTAATATGTTTTTTAATTAGTGGTATAATTACTGGTAACGGAATTACATAATGAGTAATGGAATTACATTGTACTTTTTTTTTTTTATGTTATTAAATTCTAGGTACTGTGGAAAGCATATTTAAACAAATGAACATAATATTTTGTCATATTTAAGTATTTTTAATTTAAAATAATTCAGTTTCATTAAATTTCATCTCTATTGATCTAAAAGGGAAAAAAAGTAGCTGCACTCTGATTATTCTAATGTAAACATTAGGTTTAGTTGTGTACAGTTTTTGTGAAATAAAACAAACAAATAAACTTTAGCAGTTCATGTTTACAACATTAAAAGAAACACATAATATGTTTTTGCAGCAAAATAATGATGTTAAAATTAGCTTTTCAAAATTTGCAACACTACGCCCTAAGCAAGTTTTGCTACAACAAGATATCCCCCACATTACTTGCTATATGCAAGTACCATGAAAATGCAAGTCTACTGCTAATTGCTATAGAAAAAGTTTTACCACAAATCCCAATATCTTTCAGGGAATTTTGTTCTGTTCTTACTTGTAATCAGGATGATGAAAGATGTATGTTCTCTGAATGCAACAACTGTCCTCAATTTTCTTCTATTAAAGCTAGTGATGACTTTGAGGATGTCAAAGATTTGGCAATAGAATGGTACCAATGGAAAACAGATAATACCAAAGTTCTTAAAATTGTTGAAAATGGGACTGTAAAGAGGTGCTTTACTGAATTAGAAGAAATTCCAAATTTTCTGCATCACATGTACATAAAGAGGAAACAGGCTGAATCTTTCCAATTTCAAAAATTAAATGTCCAACAGAATAGTTCAAAAGTAGTAACCAGAGTTGATTTTACAGAGAATTATACAACAATGAACCAAAATGAAATTCAATCATCTCATTGATCATACAACCAAATTACTCTGTTTACTGTTTGTGCTTGGGAAGGTGAAAATGTACATTCCATGGTTATTGTATCTGATTATATGTCACATGATAAATACGCAGTAATAATATTTTTGAAATTAATAATTCAGGAGATAGAAAAAAATATAAACATATGATGAGGTAGTATTTTTTTCTAATGGAGCATCTAGCCAATTTAAACAAAAATATTTGTTGTGTGCTCTCACTCATCTGAAAAAAAAAATATCACTTGGGAATTTTTTGCCACAAGCCATGGTAAGAGTGCTGTAGATGGGATTGGTGGAATGGTGAAAAGAATTGTGTCTGCAGCAGTATTGTCCTGGGAAGAGCAAGTACAAACTGCTGCAGATTTTTTTTGTGTGGCTAAATCAATATGTGAAAATATTGAGGTATTATACTGTGGAACAAAAGATATTGAAAATAATATGGAAGAGCATAATAAAATTTGGGAAAACATTGTGCCCATTCCTAATGTTCGTTGTTTGCATTTTGCTAAAGTTGTCAGTGAATATATGTTGGAACTTTAAAAAAATGTCATTTTCAAGTATTTCTTCATGTCACAACTTTAATCCCAAACCTTTCTGTAAGCCTAGGAATGAACTTAACCTGCCAGTTTGTTAAGGGTAGTGGGTTTTGGTAAAATATATACCTGCTACTTCAAGCAAGAAAATAGAAATTGCACACCATTACATAGGGCAAGTACTTTCAAAACAATCCTCTCACTTACATGTAAAGTTTTTAAAACGAAATAGGGAGGCTTTTATCTGGCCTTCTCAAGATGACTTTGATTATGTTGAACAGGAAGATGTTTTGATGACCCTTTCTGAACCACAAATGGATCGTAAGGGTCATTTAGTCTTTAAAGATGATCAGTTTGTAAAAAAGTATAATGTGAAGTAAAATCGTATCAACAATTGCATTGTATCTTGTACTAGAAATAAAATTTTGAATTTTAAAAGCTTGATTTTCAGAAGATGTAATTCCGTTACCACTGATGTAATTCCGTTACTTCTATTTAAACCTCAATTTAAAATATTTACTAATGAGTATATTCTGAACAACAAATGTTTCTTAGAATATAACATGTAGTTAATTTAACCACATAAAACAAACAATGATAGCATGGCTAGATTCACAGGAAATTAAGTTTGACCAAACAACACTTTTATCTTTGTCTTTTTTCTGTAATTCCGTTACCAAGCATTTAAAAATTTCTAAAAAAATCTTATATTATTTTAGAACTTTTTCAAATGCACAATTTGTTTTCTGTATCTGTGTAGTTATTATTCCTGCAAAAAATCAGAACTTTAAAAATAATAAATAGACTTAATTCTAATAAAAACTTATAAATTTCTTCTGATCTGTAATTCCGTTACCAAAGAATTGGCCAATTTTAAGTAATAGCATTTTCTGAAATATAGGAAATATCTAACGACTTTATGTGCAAAATATATTGTAAACACTAAGAAATATTGATTATTATAACAAAATATAATCTTTTAACTAACCAAATTAAGTATTTTTACATATTTATAAATCCTTTTCCATCTCGGGTCAAATTGACCCACTTCGCGGTTCTAGGTATACCGAAAGTCACGCGGTTCTAGTGTTAAGGGTTGGTAAGTACATTTTTGCCTTAGAATCAATGCCATGTGTACAACACTGTTCATCTCAGTAATTTTTTTTTCTCGTAGTACCTATTTATACAATATATTTTTGAGAAGACTGCTATTTTTTAAATGCAAATATAACAGTCATCCAAGTGATTCTGAAGTTTACACTATACAACTGAAACAGCAAAATGCATTGAATTGTACATATCTTTTAACCAACCATTGAGTGCTATTACAAGAGTTACAATAAGATTTTGATGCCACATTTTATCTTGATCGCAGATTTTACAGCTAAAATAAAGTTTGTGAACTATCTGTATAAGTTCTTACAATTACTTAATTTGGTTTTAAATGTCACCTCGCTACTTATATAACAAAATACATTTGAGCTGTCTTTTATAAAAACACAAGATTTTCAGTTAATAAAGGTAATACAGAAAATAGTTAATGCATTGAATTAACTGCATTGTAATGTAAATTATAGTTGCTAACATCTTGTGCTATTTTGTACTACAAGAATTTTACAGAGAATTTTTTTTTTTTTCAAATTGTATAATCTGCTGATTAAATAATGCAAAAATTTCTATTAAATTCTTGTGGTACAGCAAAAGCAAAATAGTTAACAGCTATGATATAAATTAATCTAAACAAAACACTCTGGATGTTTCTCTCAACAGAGATGCTACACAAATTCACTTTGTGGGTAAAATATGGAGGATCATTTGAAATTGCACATGTGAGAATTCAAGTCATTGAGAGAGAGGAATAAATAAATAAATCAGAAGAAGATAAAAACTTTTTTTAAAAGATAGTTTATAAAAATAAAGCAAATGTTAATCCAAAAATAAAAGAATAATAGGCTTTTAATCGCTAGAACTTTAGAGAGGGAATGCTTTTTAAAATTTAAACATAGCCCCCTAAGAAAAAAAATTGGTGCATGTTGGAACATTTTTATTGTCATGATTGGATTTAATATCTTTAAATTTGTCATGAAAAAATTAGTATTTTTATAGGAAAGAATTTGATATTGACCAGTGTTAATTTCCTAAGTTAAAAATGCTGTTCCTTGTCTGTCATAAGTTTAAATTTACCTTGTGAAAGAGGATTCAAACATTCAAAGCTAAAAATTGAATAAAATATAAATTCAGAAATTCATCTAACAAATCCATTGTTAAGGACCCATGGCATTTTGTTGAATGTTGAAAAACAGACTGCACAAAAGCTTAACTTTATTCCTTTTTTAAATTTAAAGACTTTTTTATAATTATTTCATGTTATTGGATTTAAATTCCTCAATGATATTTTTTCATGTCTATATTAATGTAATTCTTTAAATAACAAATAAAATAACAGTGGATTTTAGTTTTTTTTTTTTTTTTTTTTTTCTCCTTGCAAAATTGTTCAACTACCCTCCATTTTTAAATATAGGTAAGGAGACTCCCATCTTAGGAAAAATTCAATTTCAAGACCTGTATACTATTTTTTGATATAAGCTAATCAATACAGATAACTGGTTTTAATTTCACCACCAAAGCGTCCATATTTTAAGAATAATAGCCGTGAAACTAAATCAGTCGTTTCATAAGGATTTTATATATATAGGGTACATAAAAAAGCAGAAAAAGACAGATCAATGGAAGATTTTCTTATGAGATGAAATAAATTTTGTTACCATCAATTAAAATCTGTTTATTTTGTTTTGCTTCTTCCGATGGTTCAAACTGTTCAATTATCTTCATACAGTCTTCAGTGGAGATATCAGTCATCTAAAATAAAGGTAACACTTTGATTATTAATGCTTTTCTATCATATGGAAGTGTTCAAAAGTATTCTGACAAATAAAAATAACTGAGAGAATCTAACAAATATGAAAGACACAAATATCAACAGTACCCATAGTGCAATCCATAAACTTTCAGATTTACATAGCAAACTAAATCTAAGAAAAATTTAAAAGGTAAAAAAAAATAAAAAAAAATAAAAAAAAAATAAGAAAGAAAGAAACTACAAACAAACAAACATACATACATATACAGGGTGATTCAGCTCGTCGGTGACAAACTTTAAGGATCGATAGAGCACACCTAGACGAACATTTTTGAATAGGGAATGTAGGGTCCCTGACGCGATGGTAAGGCGCTAGGCGCTTTCGAAAATTTGGGTGCCGAAATTCGAAACGTCATAAAAACTAGGGAAATGGTTAGATTTTCTTGCTTGTTGCGTCGAAATGATTCTGTTTGTTTAGACTTTCTTCAGTACCAATTTGATAAGCGTATCTCTTAAAACATGGATAGGGGGCGCTGCAGACTTTGGAGAGCTAGACAACAACTTTAAGCCCGTTATTTTGATAATTTAACACATGCTCGCCAAAGTTTATACTCTAACTTAAAGTTTGAACCCAAAAGTAGAGCCCTGCAAAAAGTGTAAGAGCCGGAATAAAATGTCAAAGTACAGGGTGGTCGAAACTCGAAGGCTCCTAAGAGATCAACAAACAGATTTCTTGACTTATGGCATGCATTTTCATGATTCTGTTTGCTGGGGCTCTCTGAAACTCAGTTGAACGGTACAAAAAGAAACATCGATAGGGGGCGCTTTGGGCAAAAAACATAATTCGTTGACATTTCGGACGCTAACTGGAAACGGGGCGCTACGATCAGTTAGTAATAATGAAAACACATTTTCTACCTCTGCTCAACACTTCTGAATAAATTTAGACCAAAAACATCAATGATACTGGAAATTTATTTACAAAAAATAACACTACAGAAGATGCTCGAAATTTCGACCTTGGGCCATGATGCAGGCTTTGCACCTCCATCGCATTGAGGAGTGTGTGTTTCCAACAATGCCAGGAGTATCTCTGATCTGCCCTGCAGCTGCCACAATGCGCGCCACAAGTTCTTCAGCACTGCTGACAGGTGTATGGTATACCTCGGCCTTCAGGTAACCCCAAAGGAAGAAATCCAAGCAGGTGAGGTCTGGTGATCGGGCAGGGCAGTGAACTGGACCCCCACGCCCGATCCACCGCTGGCCATACCTTGCGTTTAGATGGAGACGCACGTCGTTTGTGTAATGGGCCGGAGCTCCATCGTGCTGGAACCACATCTGGCGACGCGAACCTTCGGGTACGTGCGCCTCCTCCAGAAGCTGCGGCAGCACTTGATCCAGGAAAATCAGGTAATTTCCACCTGTCAGCCGTTCAGGTAACAAATAAGGGCCAATGAGGCAATCCCCCAGAATGCCGGCCCACACATTTACTGAGAAACGCTCCTGGGCTGCTCGGCTTCTGGTTTCATGTGGATTTTCATCACACCACACATGACTGTTGTGGGCGTTCCACATTCCCTCCCGGCTGAAGGTGGACTCGTCCGTAAACAAAATGCTGTTTACAAAACGGGGATCCCTGGATCTCATCGCCAAGTACCATCTTGAGAATTCCACTCGAGGGCCAAAATCCTGCTCTCTGAGCAACTGCACCCGCTGGATGTGGTAGGGGTGCAGATTCCGGGAACGTAAGATGCACCACGCAGTTGCTTGCGAAATGCCAACATGTCTGGCGATATCTCTCGTGCTAAGACCTGGGTTGTCCTCAACCAGGTTAAGCACAGCCTCTTCGTTGTCGGGGGTGCTCACTGATCGCTCCCGTTCAGGCCTGCCTCCGTCGAAAGATCCCGTTGTGGACAACCTCTGGTGTACTCGAGCGAAGAAGGCATGGCAGGGGATTTGCCTGTTGGGGTAACGCTCGGCGTACAACCGCTGAGCGGCTCGTCCATTACAACCAGCAGCGCCATACGCCAAATGCATGTCAGCCAATTCAGAGTTTGTGTACCGTTCCATCCTACTACCGATCTGCAGACAAGTAACCCGAAGCTTAAGTAGGTACCGCACGTTCAAAAGACGTGTCTGCGCATACAACTACGTCATCTCGCGTTGTCGTCTACGCATTACGTATCTTTTGCATATCGATATGGTACGATATCTTTTGCATAAATCAGCAAAAAGCACCTTATGTAAATTTTATTGCGCGCATTGTGCATGATTGAAACCAGCTATGTTTGTTAAAAAAAACAAACAAACTGCAGTTTTAATAGCTTCTTATGATAAGTAAATTACTCTCTTGTTTTGTTTCTAACTGATCGTAGCGCCCCGTTTCCAGTTAGCGTCCGAAATGTCAACGAATTATGTTTTTTGCCCAAAGCGCCCCCTATCGATGTTTCTTTTTGTACCGTTCAACTGAGTTTCAGAGAGCCCCAGCAAACAGAATCATGAAAATGCATGCCATAAGTCAAGAAATCTGTTTGTTTATCTCTTAGGAGCCTTCGAGTTTCGACCACCCTGTACTTTGACATTTTATTCCGGCTCTTACGCTTTTTGCAGGGCTCTACTTTTGGGTTCAAACTTTAAGTTAGAGTATAAACTTTGGCGAGCATGTGTTAAATTATCAAAATAACGGGCTTAAAGTTGTTGTCTAGCTCTCCAAAGTCTGCAGCGCCCCCTATCCATGTTTTAAGAGATACGCTTATCAAATTGGTACTGAAGAAAGTCTAAACAAACAGAATCATTTCGACGCAACAAGCAAGAAAATCTAACCATTTCCCTAGTTTTTATGACGTTTCGAATTTCGGCACCCAAATTTTCGAAAGCGCCTAGCGCCTTACCATCGCGTCAGGGACCCCACATTCCCTATTCAAAAATGTTCGTCTAGGTGTGCTCTATCGATCCTTAAAGTTTGTCACCGACGAGCTGAATCACCCTGTATATCTATATATATATGTGGTATAGGCGTGCATATCCACTATTAAGCGTGCATATTTTCTTCTCTATGTCGCAACTCTGATGATAACAGTACTCAAGTGATGTAGCTGAATGAAAGGCATGGTTAAGCGCCAATATTAAAAGCTGAAGTGAAGAAAAGAGAAACGAACAGTTGTTATGAGTTGGCAGGAGAAAAAGAAGGACATAGTATGACGATTCAAGATGTGTGTTAATTCTGATGAGTGATGAAACAAAAAGCTATGATGTTTTAAGATGAATATAAGTCCCTTGTAAATAGCAATCTGTAAATATTTCATTTTTGTAAATAAATTGTTCTTTAATATAAGTTTTAAAATTTAATGGTGTCAGTCTGCAATATTTGTTTCTGTTTTTACTTCTATTGCTACAAAAGAGGTATCAGAAGTGTCATGAAAGTGGTGACGCATGCCCACAATCAGTATTTTTTAAGCAGAATGGTGCAACAAATAAATTAATCTAAGTGAAATACTTCTAGCATATGCTGTATTCTGAAGCTGGATATCTGTTTATGAAGTGAGTTTATTATTTTCTTTTCCTTTTCAATTATGTCAAAGTTGGTTGATTTTAGGAATTAGAACTTTTGTCGAAAGTGGAAAAGTCATCTACTATTAAAACATGGCATAAATTAATTTTTGGAGAAGTCGGTGACAGGAATAATAGACAGAGTTCGAAATTTTACTTGCTTTTGAAATTGTTTCTGATGAATATAAATCAAAATTGCAAGATATTAAAGATAATTTTTTTGTAAACGATTTGATAACTATTTGCAATGTTTTGTGTATAAATAATTCAGGAATTTTTGATAAAATTGCAGCCAGAATAATTTCTAGTTTATGTGACTTTAATGTTTTGAAATCTATTTTAATTCCTGACGAAGGTGCTCTTAGCAATGATGAGAGCAATAATAATTCTAAAAATGATTCAAATAAAATTAGTGATATGTCAAATATGTGAAAATAATTTGAGAAATAATTCTGGTAGTTCTAGTTGTGAAAATAATGAAAATCAGAAAATTCTAATTCTTGATTATATTCTTAAACCTTCTATTAATGATATTGAGAATATGCTTACGGAATTTGATGGTAGTAAACTTCAAAATGTTAAAAAATGGCTTGCCGATTTTGAAGATATTGTTTCTTTATTTAATGTTAGTGATCTGCACAAATTGATTTTGGCTAAATGCCATATGATAGGCAAAGCTAAATTGTTTATTAAAAGTGAAACAAAAATAAGTTCATGGTCTAAAATGAAAGCGTTACTTATTTCTGAATTTGGTCAAAAGTGCAATTCAGCTGAATTACATGAATTGCTATCTAAAAGGAAAATTAAACCAAATTAATCTTTAGACGAATATTTTTTAAGTATGAAACAGTTATGTTCAAAAGGCAACATGGAAGATTTTGCACTCATTCAGTATGTAATTAATAAAATAAATGACTCTGTTTTTAAAAAATCTTTTTTTGTATGGTTGCCCCAATATTGTTGAATTCAAACAAAGATTAAAATTCTATGAAAAGTTACAGTCGGAGTATGAAAATGCAAAATCTCATAAACATGAAGGAGCTAAGCTTAAAATTAAATTCGAAGTTGAAGTTAAGAATAGATTTAAGCCTGTAAAACTAAATATGCAGTGTTATAATTGTGGCGGGAATAACCATAAAAGCATTAACTGCATTAATAAAGATAAATGGCCCCTTTGTTTCTCTTGTAATGGTTATGGCCACAAATCATTTCAGTGTAATAAATCGAAAGATACAAATGTTAAAAACACTCAGCTACAAGTTAATACTATTACTACATAGCAAGATTTAATTCTTAAAGAGATAAAGCTTTATTCTTTATATTAAGCCTCCTTGATAGATACTGATAGTCAAAAGACTCTATTAAAGAAAAGTGTTTATTATAATTAGAAGAACTTTGTGGAATTACCTACGAGTGTCACTGTGACCGGTTTAGGAGAAACCTCAATTAAGCCAGAAGGTTATTTTGATTCAGAAATTGAAGTTGATAGTTCAAAATTTAAAGTTGACATTTTTGTCATTAATGACAGTTCATTAATTTTGATTTAATTATTGGCATTGATGTTATTCATCAATGTACATTACCTATTTCTGAGAATGAAGTGAAATTGTTCAAAATGGAAGTTCAGTCTAATGACTTTTTAGTTAACATTGTAAATATTCTAGATGAACCTAAAATTGATTTAAGTCACATTACAGACAAATATTTGCGTTCGGAATTATTCTCTTTAATTCAGAATTATGGGCCAATTAAAACTAAAACAGTAGATGTTAAAATGAAAATTAATTTAACTGATAAAATCCCAATTTGTTCTTCCCCTCAAAGATTACCGCCATATGAAAAAAACAAAACAAAAAAACAGTTGAAGACCAAATTGACGAGTGGCTAGAGCAGGGAATCATTCGGAAAAGTTCTTCTAATTTTTTGTTGCTGGTTTGTTGGTTAAGAAAAAAGATAACACAATGAGACTTTGTATTTATTTATAGAAGTCTTAACAAAAAGACAGTGAGTGAGCATTTCCCATTGCCAGCAATAGATGATGTTATACAGTGGCAGTCAAATATTTCCGACCAGCAAAAATTTTTCAGTTAATTTGTAAATATACCCATATGAAGAGGAATCTCAAAGTGATATTTATACATTTTATTGACATAATAGTTAGGAACTTACTTATAGAAGAACATGTAAATATCAATAAAATTAACTGACAAAATTAAGTATAAAGGAAAACGCATGTTTTCAAAAGTTTCCGGCCACCTTCACAAGTTTGTAAAAAAGTGATATTGTAATAGAAAATTACAGTGATCAACAACATTTACGATTAGTATTTTATTGTATTACTATTTTATTAGCTTTAGCAATAAGTACTGTGGCGTAGCAACATGACATTCATACAATCAACGGTTAAAGATCGTCTGATACTTTTTTCCCCCATTTCTTGCAATTTTGGACAAATTTCGGCTGAGTTGGAATACTTATAATTCTGCAGACTTTTGTCAACTTCTTTTCAAAGATTTTCTATTGGATTCATGCTGGGCGCTTGGGCTGATCATTTCAAAAACAAAATTTTTTGTGCGAAAACCATTGCTTATCAAGGTTTGCAAACATTATGTCGTTATCATGTTAAGAGAAATAGATGTGACCAAATTTTTTTCTCTAATAAGGCAGAAAATAGTCTTGCAAGATATCCTTATACATTGTATAATTCACCTGGCTGTGGATTTCAAATAACAGACCGACACTTTTTGAGGAAAATACTCCCCACAGCATAACGTGTCTTCTGCCATGCTTCATTGTAGTAATAACATAGGTCGAATCATATCTTTTGTTGTTAGGTCATCGGACGTTGTGTCTGCCATCACTTCCAAAACTGTTTCGAATTCGATTGATGGAAAAACAGAACTTTTTTCCAGTTTTCACTTGACCAGACTTTGTGTTCCTTGGAAAATGAAAGTAGGGTACATCGGTATTTTTTTTACCTCAGAAAATTTTTTTAACACCGACTCTTCCATAAAGTTCTGCATCACGTCAGCATCGTAACATGGTAGACTAACTTATTTCAGCAATATTTTCATTCCGTAAATCGCAGTATATTGCAATGGAATTTTCATACGGATTATCAATGGTTTTTCTCCTGATAATTCTGTTCTCAGGAATAGTAATTTTCCGGAGTCTCTCGGACCTCTGAACGTCCTGAAAGCCACAACCATCTTTATATAATTTTGTAAATATTGTTTATAGTCGATTTTACCAATCGATAACATAGCCTCAATATCTCGACAAGATTGGCCTTTTATCGACAAACTAATCACTCATTTATGAACAATAATTGTTGAATTTTTCAAATTTGAATTCAAACTATGCTATACACGTTGATTCATTCATAAACACAACCGAAAAACACTTTAAGGATAGAAAAAAACTAAAGAATGATAAGTGGCCGGAAACTTTTGAGAACATGCGTTTTCTTTTATATTTAATTTTGTCAAAAAAATTTCTTGATATTTACGCGTCCTTCTATAATTAAGTTCCTAACTAATATGTCAATATGATGTATAAGTATCACTTTGAGATTCCTCTTCATATGGGTACATTTACAAATTAACTGAAAAATTTTTGCTGGCCAGAAACTTTTGACCGCCAATGTAGATCAATTACATTCTGCTAAAGTATTTACAGCCATAGATTTAAAAAGCAGTTTTTTTCATGTAAAGGTTGAAGAAGGCTCACAAAAACACACCTCTTTTGTCACTCATGAAGGACAGTATGAATTTTTAAAGTGTCCATCGGGCTGACCAATAGCTCTAATTTTTTTCAAAAATATATTTATAATGTATTTCGAAACCTATAAAAAGATCACACTGTAATCATTTATATGGATGACCTAATAATACCCACTAAAAACAAAGCTGAATGTCTAGAAAAATTAAAACTTGTTCTTGAAATTGCACCGGAATATAAGTTGGAATAAAATCTTAAAAAATGCAATTTTTTGAAGCGTGAAATTGAATTTTTTGGGGTATAGAATCATAAATAGCAAATTGTGTCCCTCCCCACTGAAAACAAAAGCAGTAATAAATTTTCCTGAACCAAAATGTACCAAAGATATTCAAAGTTATTTAAAATTGACAAAATATTTCGAAAGGTTATAAGAAATTATTCGGTTATAGCTAAACCGTTGAGTGATCTGTCAAGAAAAGATTATAAATTTAAGTTTGATGTAGAAAAACAGAAAGCTTTTAATGAACTCAAACGCATTTTGTTGTCAGAACAGTACTTTCAATTTACAATCCCAAAAGTGCGACGGAAAACCAATGTGATGCCAGTATTGTTGGCTATGGAGCTCTATTAATGCAACAATCTCCAGTAGATAATCAATTTCATCCATTTTATTTCACCAGCAAAAAAACAGCTGAAGCTGAATGAAAGTATACTAGCTATGAATTAGAAGTCTTAGCTGTAATTGAAGCCTTGAAAAAGTTTAGAGTATATGTGCTAGGTATTCCATTTAAAATTGTAAACGACTGTAAATTATTAACATTACAGTTTAAAATCCATTTAAAATTGTAACCGACCTAGCATTTAAAATAACTATGGATAAGAAAGAAACGAGTACAAAAATAGCTACATGGGCAATAATGTTATCTGATTTCGATTATACTTTTGAGCATAGACACGGTATTAGTATGAGGCATGTTAATACATTAAACAGACATCCTATTCGTATGGTAATCCAAGATAGCTTAATTAAAAGAATTATTCAAGCTCAAGAAACTGACAAGCATATTAAAACCATAAAAGAAATTCTAAAAGTAAAATCTTATGATGATTACTTAGTTAAAAATGATATTCTTTATAAATGTGCTAATGGTAATGATTTATTAGTTGTATTAGATGAAATGCAAATGAATATAATTAAGGCCACTCACAAAAAAGATCATTATGCAATTGCACAAACAGAAAAAAATTTAGAGAATAACTTTTACACCCCCATAGTTAAACAAAAAATTGAGAAATGCATAGCAAAAGCAAATTGTGTTCCCAATATTTTAATTAATCAAAAATCTGGTAAACAAGAAGATTTGCTACACCTGATGGAAAAAGAAGAAACTCTGTTACATACCTACCATGTTGATCACTTAGGTCCATTGGAGAGCACAAATAAAAATTACAAACATATTCTTTCCGTCATTGACACATTCACAAAATTTGCTTGGTTATATCCCACAAAATCTATTGATACTGTAGATGTAATTTCTAAATTAGAAATCTAAAAAACTGTCCTTGGAAGTCCATTTTGCATATTTCAGATAAAAGTCCTGCCTTTACCTCTAATTATCGCGATTATTGCGTCAGAGAAAATATTAAACATATCCTGATTATCACAGGGTTACCAAGAGATAACGGCCAAGTCGAGCATCTAAATTTGGTCATAATATCTGTTCTGTCTAACTTATCTGTAGATAATTCTACGAAGTTGTATACACATGTAAGCTATGTCCACAAGTGATAAATCTGATCTTTCAGAGAAGTATTAATACAACCCCTTTCAAGCTAATGTTTGGTACTAAAATGAAGCTAAAAAAATAACAGTGAGATTACTAACCTTTTGAATGCTGAAATACAATCCAATTTTATTAGTAATCATGAAAAATTGAGAAAAAACGAAAAAAAAACACACACACACACAAAAAAAAAATAAATAAATAAATAAAAGTCCAAGAAGAAAACCATAAAATTTATAATCTCAGATGAAAAAAGGCCTAACAAATTTAAGCTTAATGATATGGCTGCTATAAAATGCACACAACAATGTTCAGGTTTGAGGTTAAAAACAAAATATTAAGTCCATACAAAGTCATAAAAGTAAAAAATAATGACACCCACAATGTAAAGAAAGTTGGATTTAATGAAGATCCAATGATGACCAGTACTTGCACAAAAAGGCATTTTTTTTCCAACTAAATACATCTTTTATGTATTTTCTCAAACTCTGAAAAATCTCTAATTTTTTGGATCTGATTCTTAATTTGAGTAATCTAATAATTTGAAATCAGAAGCAATACTATAAGCACATATATTCTACCAATTAGATCAACTAGATGTTGTTTGAATGTTTAACAAGTTAACCAGGAAAATCACATATTCAAAATGCATCTGATCTCAACCATTCTGGAAAAATGATTGCGTCCTGTAATTATTTATTTAACCAGGAAAATCACATATTCAAAATGCATCTGATCTCAACTATTCTGGAAAAATGGTTGTGTCCTGTAATTATTTATTTCCAATATGACTAGTCAATGCTAATGTTAAATTGTAAAACCTATGAGCTTCATAACTTTTTTTTATCTCTGTCTCTCTCCTACCCACCTCTCCTAAAGTGTGGTGTAGTTAGTGGATGATTCTGAATTTATAAATATTTTTAGGTATAGCTAAAAACACCTCACAGAATAACAAAAATCACTTGAAATACATTATACAAATATTTCATTTACTGAAAAAAAGTAAATCAAAAAATTAATTACCCCTTGTTCCCCTTCAAGAAACAGTTGTAAATCTTCTAAAGTCATATAATCTTTTCCAGAAAATCTATAAAAATAAGTAAAATGAACAAATAAATAAAATGAAAATAAATACATTAACAATGTTTTAAAAATTTAACTTAATATAAAAGTAGATTTACATTTTTTTTTTTTTTTTTTTTTTAAAGGAGAAAATTCTACCGTGAAAAGATTAATACTACAAATTTATAGGTAGAGTTATCAATAAAAGTAATTATAAATTATTCACCACTTTTTCAGTTCTTTAAAAGAGGCTAGAACTTCTTCCTTATAAATTATAGTTAAAAGTCAGAATTCTTTTAATATTTCTACAATTTAAAGAAGAAGAATCTCTATAATGGTACCAAAGCTGGGAACAGAAGTAGAAGGCCTTGTATTATCATGTCATTGAAGCAAATATAAACTAGTTATAACAAAAGTAAAAATATTTTTATTTCTAGGATATTATTAATTATATATAGGAGCAGACGTTACCAGTTAACATCAGGAATTTAAAGTTTTCTGATGTCTATAAATTTCAGACGCAAACACTGAATCAAATTGTTAGGTTTGAGATTAAGGTGTTTATGTGCATGATTCATTATGTTGTTATTAATAAAATTAGTAATTTCTTTACTTGCAATTTGTGAAGCATCATATATACATATAGTTATACATCATTTTGTAATTTATAATATGACAGGAATACATGCAAATACATACAGAATATCCATTCATTTTGAGAAATATTAAGAAGGAAAACAATACATTGATAAAACATCAAAAGTTACACTGACCTTACAAGTAAAAAATATATTTCAGGTCTAGTTGAGATTTCTTTAAAAATATTGATGAATTCACTACTATCAATTCTACCTCGTTCTTCTCCTTGTTTCCCATGCTCAAATTCCTAGGGGAAAAAAAAAAAAAGATATGGTAAAATATTAAAATCAAACAGAGATAATTCAAAGCATTGAAAAAAGGGTGACAGAAAATCCCATAAAATCACAAATAATTTGAAATATTTAAATTTAGTAACTGTTTTGTACATTAAAGTTACTACTGATTGAAGAAAATAAATCTCCTTGACTTTTCTAAACATATTTCAAAAAAGTGTCAATAGTGGCCTGGGACACATTGACACTGGAGATAAAAACATATGATGACTTATAAAGCTAAAATTTTCCAGCTATAGATGATATTGATTAAAAGTTTCATTCTAGCATCCTCTCAAAAACTTTCTCTCAGGGCATATGAATTGTTCTCCTTCATAACTTTTGATGCCTACAAACTTTCAAATGCAGCTTCCTTTAAATTGCAAAATCTTGGTATACAATATTTGTATACTAAGTCAAAAAAATTTCGGCTACTATAACTTTGATAGTATTTTCCTAAATTGCTTGTATCTAAAAATGGATAATGTCATTCGATTGCATAGTTTCTGAATAAAAATGCCAGTTAATCTTATGCATTTCCAAAATGAACTAAATTCTAGCAAAATATGGCTTTCTGGATTTGAAAAAATCTTTAATAAAATGATGCAGAAATGTTTTCATAAATCAGCTTTTTACTATGCAGCCTTCCTAATACCAGGGATGCCACTCAAAAAACAGCAAAAAAGAGGAAATTATGCGTAAAGTAAAATTTACGAAATTTTTTTCACAACATTTATGCTTGAATTTTGTAAGCTATATTGTTTATAAAAAAATAATAATAAATAATAATAATAATAACAGCTTTTTTTTTGTAAACTTTTAATTTATAAGAGTAAATAAAAATGATTTTTCTTTAGTTCACAGTGTTTTACATCAATTAAGGTAACTCAGCAACAGATTCAGTGAGAAATTTTATGTATTGCATCAATTTAAATCAATTTAAGTAACTCAGCAATAGATTCAAGGATTATTTCAGGAGTAAATAGCAAAAAATTTGCAAGGTTTTTTTTTGTTTTTTTTTCGCGATTTATTCTTTTTATTTGACAAAAATAGCTGTTTTATTTCATGATCGTTTGACGAAATTCGCCGCTTTATTTCATGATCGTTTGACGAAAAATGCTGTTTTACATCGCAATTGGTGATGAAAATCACCGTTTTATTTCGCGATCGTTTGACGAAAATAGTCTTTTACATCGCAGTCGTTTGGCGAAAATTGCCGTTTTATTTTGCAATAGTTTGACGAAAATCGCCGTTTTACATCGTGATCGTTTGACGAAAGTCGCGTTTCACATGGCGATCGTTTTACGAAAATCACCGTTTCGTTTTGCGATCCTTTGATGAAAATTGCTGTTTTATATCGCGACCGTTTGATGAAAATAGCTGTTTTATTTTGCGATCTTTTGACAAAAATGTGCTATATTTCACGATATTTTAATGAAAATAGCTGTTATATTTTGCAATCACTTGACATAAAAAGTTGTATTTCGCGATCGTTTGATGAAAATTACTGTGTAATTTCGCAATCGTTTGACAAAAACTCCTGTTTTATATTCACAATCATTCGATGAAAATTGTTATTTTATTAATATTGATTATTTATTAATATTAATATTAATTTATTATTATCGCTTAACGAAAATTGCGAATTCTTAAAAATTAAAAAAAGCAGAAATCCGCCATTTGGCGAAAAAGTGGCATCCCTGTCCTCGTCATCCAGGGATTCCATGACAAGAGCAACAATACATATTTTTTATAAAAACAATAGAGCTCTGGTAATTTGAATAAACTGGGACTGCTAAATGTTCTCGTTAAAATTTTGGATTATCTGAAATTTTAGTATCAATAAAACAAGAAAAGGAAAAAGCAAAAAAGATCAGAAGTTACTGCAGCACATTCAGTGCCAAAACATTGTGATGAATGAGATGAAGTGTCTCAACAGTTGAGACATCGGCAATGTATGTGTTAACAATATTTCTTTCTATTTTTTTCTTCAAAGAAATATAATATGCATGTTGAAAAAATTTTAGATTACTTTTTTTTTTTTTTTTTTCAAATAAAAACAATTTATTTCTATTTTTTAAAATAGTAAATAAATTTTGGATCAGGTAACTATGACTTTTGAACAAGCAGGGTTGTACAATTATAGTTATATACATAAAAGAAGAGACAGAAATGCTTATTATTTAATTTTTTCATAAAACATTGAAATAAATGATTAGTGTTGTAGTACATAACACATGATGAATTTAATAATCCTGTATTATGCACTACATTAAAAAAATTATATTCATTAAAATAAATAGACATCCTTACCATAATTTTTTGCCGTAAACGAACTGTGCTTAGTTGATTATTTAACTTTTTCATAAGAGATATGGTTTCATATTCACTAAGACCTTTTTGATCAGTATCTGCCTGATCAAACACTTCTCTCAACCATCTAAATTAGAAGTTAAGGTCACTACAAACTTTGTTTTTGTTTAAAATCATATTTAAAAAATATCACATTAAATAAAAAATACAATCATATTAAAAAAATAAAAATGTAATTCAATAAATTACTACAATTATTTGGAAAATCATATTTGCAAAGACTAAAATTTCGGACTTATAAATAAATTCTACATTTGAAAAATAATAATAAGCATAATTTTATGGTGATAAAAACATGGGTTACATAATAACAGTCCTATATTATGTATGGCATGGATTAAACATTAATATTCTTGGATCAATCATAAGTAAATTTTAAATGAGATTTCACTTTAATAATTTTCAGTATTGCGAATTGTTAAACTTCTAAACATCGAACATTTTCAATTTTTACACTGTTGTATGGGGAAAAAATTGTACTTTTAAATGCAATTTATTCGAAAGTTGTATCTCAGTTCGTTTTTTAGTTATTATTTTCTTCTTAATTTTTATATATTTCATTTTTTCAGTTTTTAATCTTTGTTTTGTCATTTTGGCAACAAAAGTATTCAATTTTGGTTGAAAATAAAGGGAAAATAGTAGATTGCTGCACCTTTTTGTTGGTTTATGGGGCACACAGAGTAAGCAGAATTGGCCCAATGTAAACAATTTATTTACAATTACACGAAGATAAAAAAATATATATACATACTTAAGTATGACAAAGCATAATTTTTAAATAGAATGTAATAATCTTGCTCACAGAGCACAGATAGAGTGACGTCACGGAATATGTATTTGCTGAAAGAAAGGGTAAGAAAAATGAATGTTGTATTCCAACAATTACCTTTTTGCAATGTGCATTTTCTTAACTAAACATTATTCTCCTATTAAGTAAATATTATGCAAGAAAATTATAGAGAAATAATACTAGCATCCATCAGGCCGAAATGTTGGAGCATGAAGTCGCATAAACCTAAAACATAATATTTTAAAATAAAAAAAGTTTTATTTTCATGATTACTGTTCAGTAGTGTAAAAGTAATTTTCAGATAGCAGCTGTTGAATCTTCATTTTCAAGTGTTTATTTAAAATGTCAGTTGCTTCAGAAAATGTTAAAATGCGAATGTGTTATCAAGTGCTCCCCATACTTCAAATTTGGTCAAGTCTTTTCTTAAAAAAAGTGCAGAGTATGTAACGGTTAAAGGCAACTGAGTTTGTAATCACAAGGTTTTTACTTCTTTCCTATATTTACAAATAAATTTGATAAGGAAAAATCTTTCAGTTAGAAATGGTCCATGATAATCATCAAAGTGAACCATTATAGCCATGCATTTAGCATAGAGGATATGTACTGCATACTTTCTGAATTTTTTTAAAGAACACCATATACCCTCTGTTTCTCAAGAAAGCTATAATATATATGCTCTAGGATATACTCTCAGAATTAAACATATACCCTCTGCTTAGTGCATATATCCTTATTTTTCCTTACTACTACACCACTGATTATAGCCTGTTGGTTGAAATCTTGGAGCACAGATATCTTTTGCACTACTCAGTGTACCATTTATCAATCTTCACTCCATCCAGATATTGGTATGTAACATAACTCTGCATCCAACTGCTGAGAAAAGTCAAGCTTGAAATCCAGACACCATCTTGCTACATAATTATTATGGTCAGCTAACATTCTTGTCATTGACCATTTTGATTTAAGAAGATTTTCTTGATTATGTACTTTAACTTGCTTGTTTGTGGGAAAAAGACATATGACATCTTGAAATCATTCAAGTTCAACTGGATGCAGCATCACTTCATTTGTTGCATAAAGCATGAGTAGTAGTTTGAAACTTCACCAAGGGAAGAGTCTTTTAAAATTGTGTTTGCAGATTGTCGCTTTGTCTCAATGAGTTTGACACATTTTTCGAAAACTCTCATTGTTTGTCCCCAAAGAAACAAAATATCTCTTATATGGAGAGATGTCTTTTAAAGAATATAACTGCCTAATATCTTCAAGGATTTAAAAAATAAACCTCTAAAAGGCTGAATGCTATCTGCTTTACATTTGCAGCATCTTTGTTGAAAGTCAGCCATGAGGAAGCATCTGATCATTGAAAATTTGTCATTAATGAGAGGTAACACTGGATTCCTGCTGAGCTTTAGATTTTTAATTTAGTTTGCAGAAACTGAAAAGGAATTATTAAGAAAAATTAAGCACAAATCATTTACTTACTCTGATGAAAAGTTTATTTTATTTAGATACAACACATTCCACAACTCTTGGGAGAATACTGCACAAAATGCTACGCCAAGTTCATTTAGTTTTTGAATGCATTCTTGTAAGTACCCACCAGTGACTTGTCTGTCTAGCCACTTTCATTTCCAAGGATTAGCTATATTGTTCTTTACATCGATATTTTGAGCATTTACATTGCTATTTCAAAAAATTATGTCAGTTCTGCTATTCCTGGCGAGTGGATAAAATATCTAGTCAATTTGTTAGTTTTAGCATGCAATGCAATAATAACATCGCTAATGAATCCAAAAGTAATAAAAAACAAAAAATTGAAAAAATTTTCTTATGAAAACACATACAGCATGAAACTTATACTAAATAACAGGCGGAATAGAGAAATGTCAGAGTAAATACAATGCTTGCATGTGCATGCAGATCACAGTTTTTTTGCTTGTAGTCATAGCAGAAGTAGATTTTTTTTCCTTTACTCTCTCACATACAGCACGAAACTCATACTAAATAACAGGCAGAATAGAGAAATGTCAGAGTAAATATAATGCTTGCATGTGCATGCAGATCACAGTTTTTTGCTTGAAGTCATAACAGAAGTAGTAGATTTTTTTTCCCCTTTACTCTCTCTTTTAACTATAAATAATGTCAATGATTTGCACACACAGAATTGTCCAATCAATTCCCTGCATGCACACAAACTAGATTCTGTCGACAATGAGCTCATAAAAGATTTTCCTCATTCAGCAAGCACATGATCAAAGTCTGTAGAGTTCTATTCTAAGAGTTCCATGCCAATGTAGTCTTTCAGCAAATGTTCAATGATAACCACAAAATAGGATATCAACTGCACATGATAAATGACTTCTTGTAGATAAAGAGTTGAAGTATAGACATATTTTGATGCCTGTTGGATTAAAATCATTTTACAATTCTTTTATTATTTAACTAAATAAAAAATGAAATTCTTGCACAAAATAAATTTTTAAAAAATAACAAATTAAAGAAAAAAAAATGAAAAAGCAGAAAATGACAAGAAAGTGGAAAACTGCAGAAGAATCTCATGCATGTCAACTGGAACTCTGCTTTAACAGCTTGAGTTTTTTTTTATCAACATAAATTCAGAAAGGATAATGAATTCTAAATATATACACATTGACTTTCACCAATGTTGAATTCAGAATGTGGGGCCACCAGAAAAATGAGATTTCGCACCTGAAGATATGAGATTGTGTGTTTTTATTGGTAAAAAGTGGAGTACTCCCACCCAGAGCTCTATAATGTCTGATCTATATGCAAACTATTTTGTATAAAAATTTAAAAGACAGCTACTCATACAGGAAAATGAAATTTCTTAACTTTTCCAGGTGTATTTCACAAAAATTCTAGTTTAAAGGTATAATGCACAGTGAAGACACTAAGGATAAAACAAATATAGTATCACCCTAAAATACTCAAAATATTCTGAATTCTAATGATGATTAAAAACTCTTTTTTTCTATCCCTTCCCTCCCCTCCCCTTTCCACACACAAAAATTTCTCAGATGGAAGAAATAGAATGCCCACTTTAATAATTATAAGTTTCCAAAAAAAACTATTAACTTGTTATTTAATATTTGTGCATTGAGCAATAATTTACTTCAAAATCACACATAATGTATCACAAAATCACTAATGCTCAGATAAACTGTGTTTCCAAGAGAAGGAAAAGCAAGAAAAGCAGAAGATATTTAAGCGGAGAAATAGAGCCTTGTGATAATTATTTATTGCAACTTGAAATAAAAAACAATGCTATAAAACGTTTTAAAATCTGTAGTAATGAGTTTTAAAATTGTAAATGATCTGCATGGTGGATGGGGGTAAGTTGGGGAAAGCAAAGGACAAAGTTGATTTATTTTATTTTATGGAATTTGCTAAACTATGGAAGATTTTTATTCCTTGTATAACAAAGACGACACTTCCATGATCATCACAACCAAATTTTATCAAATTCTCAGACTTTTCAAGATTTTAGAAAAAATATTGAAATTACTTGGCTTATTTGGTCAATTTCCTGACTTTTCCAGATTCTCCAGGTTTTCCAGGTAATACAGCAAACCTGCATTTAAAAAACTTTAGAAATGCAAACAGACCACCATAGAAAATGTAGAAGAGTGGTTTGAGTCTGATAAAGATTTCAAGCATGAAACATTATTTGACAAGGATATAATTAGGGATGTAACAAAGATGATTCTGATGATGATTCAGTTGTGGTTTGAGTCTGATAAAGATGTCAACATGAAACATTATTTGACACAGGGCCCGATTATGACTATTTGGGGCCCTGGGCAAAGATAAATTAGGGGGCCCCTTTCGAATCATTGGAGTGTTATTCAAATAGAACTGATGGTCCCTCATATGTGTAATGCATAAACATATTTTTGCACCTTGGATATAAATAGGAGGAAATTCTTAGCTCCGTTAATTTTAATTAAATACCTTAATAAAAGTCCCTCTGTATAGAACAAAACACTTTTATATAATTTTAGCAATTTGTTATATTGCTTTAAGATAAATTTAATAACTACAACTTTTGAAAGAATTAGAAAAAGAAAGTTTAGATTTTATAATTTAATGTATGATTTGGAGGCCCCTTAAGGTCTGGGGCCCATGGGCAAAGTCCCAATTTGCCCATGCGGTAATAAGGGCCTGATTTGACAAGAATATAATTAGGACTATAACAAAGACAATCCTGATGATTCAGTTGAAGTTGACACTGCCAAAATTTTCCATACAGGCAGGGTAAAAACATTAGAGTTGGTCTTACGTTATGCTATGTTGAGCAACAGCTGACAGTTTAATCCTACAGAAGGTCACTGATTTCTTTATGGTAGTTTATCTTAAATTTACATAATATAGAACAATTTTAACTTCTTATAAAAGATGTGTGATATGAATTTCAACAATTTAATTTGTATTAAATAGTTTTAAATATTTATCATTAGTGATAATTTTTCTTTTAATTCAGTTAATTAAAACTATCATTTTTTTCACAAAATAGCAGAAATATGTACTTTTAAAAACTGCACAAATTGAGGAACTAAATGTATTTCATGCATTTAATTAATTAAACTACACACATAGTAATTTATTTATTTTATTTTTTACTTATCTGATTTTATTGTTTTTTTTTTTTTTTTTTTTTTTTTTTCCCTTAACTGCCTAACCCTCAATCCCGTTTAGGCTGGTTAAATGGGAAATTACTGTATAATTTTTTTTTTTTTTTTTTTTTTGTAAAATGCACTAAAACAAAATTACTTGAGAAAAAAAAAATTGGGGTTTTTTCAATACAGTAAAAAACGCACAAGGTCAAAAACTTTCTTTTAAGCGGGTTAACCTACATGCTATATTTGAAAATCAGAGTTACCCAAATTTTCGCAAGGCAAGGCCCTTTTTTGGGCTATTTCTACTGGACTGCAGCAGTAATTTATAAATTCTTTATAATTTACAAAAAATAAGTTTTTTTTTGTACATTTTTTTCAATAAAATTATTTAGATTTTTGAATAAATACTGCCTAATTAGATGGCAGTTAGATGGATAATTTATGTATATATACATATATATGTGCATTTCACATTTAAGATTTTTCTACTCTTTCTTTTATATAATACAAAAAATAAATCAAAGGTGCAAGTAACATGTTTCTAGTCAACATCTAATTTTACATACATAACAATGATAAATGCTTGAATAAACACAATAAAGGATACTTTTCTCTCATCTTTTGTCTTTCATCAAATGTGTCAGGAGCTAGAAGATCAAATATAAATTAATCCATATATTAAAACAAAGTAATTATAAATTAAAATAATGAATATTCAATAATCCTTATAAATGTTGAATAGCTTATATTGATCTCTAGAAAGGTCTTATTAAAATTTTTCAAATTTGCTTTCATTATTATTATTATTATTATTATTATTATTATTATAAGGATATTTTTATTTTTGGAACAGGTTTTGAACTGAGCTAACTTTTTTTTCTTCAATGCATGCTGAAGTATCGATTTCTTCTTAATTTCAGAAGATATTCCAAAAGATAATTCAGTAAGAGGTGATTGTCAGTTACAAACATTAACTTTTGAATAGCTCATTATTAATTTTTTTTTTCTCTTTTATAAAATCAATTTTATTTTTATTTTTATTGTTTTTCTGTTTCTGTTTCCCCCACCCCTGCAATGACAACAACAAAAAATATATAATAGTTTTGCTGCAAAGAAAATATTTCTATTAAAGGCTTGAGTGTGCAGATTAAATAAGATATGCAACCAAGAATGCTAAAAAGCCACACCAAAAGTCTAAATAAAAAATTTAGCAATATAATCATAAACAAAGAATGTATATATATATTTTTTACTTAATATTTGATTATAGTACAATCATGGGTGCAAGTTAGAAATTTGGCCAAGACTGAAAATATTTTTAATTCCACCTTCCCCCCCTCTCCCAATAAATGAGCACATATGCACACAAAGACACATCACCTTACAAGGAGAGAGTCCGAGGCTTATGTCACCGAATTCGATGAACATTTGTTATAGATAGAGTATAGTATAGTTAGTATATAAATATATGACAACCATAAAGTGCAACTTCCAGGAGGTCTAGAGAAAATAAGCCTTAAAGTTTATGCTACAGTTTATAATCCAATAAATGTCCTTCAACGGCAAGCACCTCCGTAGACTGATCGGTAGTGAGCTGGTTTGGAGATTTTTCTACCTGGGATCTAGCCCGCTCAGACCTTTTTTTTCAGAAATTTTTTTTAATACATTATTTTCCAACTGCAATTGAAAAAATATGCATAACAAGTTAAATTTATGAAAAATATAAATTAAATGTATTTTTCACAGCATACAAATGCATTTTTCGACTGCAAAATTTTACATATTTAAATATATATATATTTTTTAAAGTAAGCATATTTATATGTCTATAGACCTAACATTTTTTGTTGTAATTTAAGGGAACAGAGCACCTTTACTTTGAGCAAAATCGTCTATAGCATAATTGTCGCAAAAAAGATCTATTTCTGTGGTATAATAGAACCAAAAAAAATTTTTTTTCTTATTAAAATACCATTTATGAAGGTTTTAAGAAGTAAATAATAAAGGTAAGAATATTTAGAAACTTTAAATCTGTGTTTCATAAAACTAATTTTTCAGCATTTTTTGATTTTTGAAATGCTCCTAGCGACGTAATTTTTAATCAATATTTATGAAATTGATAAGGAAGTATCCTGATAGTATTTAGAGAGAAAATGTGTAAGTTTTTTAAAATTCATCTTCATTAAGATAGTCAAATTTGATTTCTTACTTATTAAAAAGGCAAAATTTTGATGAAAATCAATAAGGAATTTAGAAAAAAATCTGTAAAATATAAACTATTCAAGAGATTTTAAAAAATCTTACACAAATTTATTTATAATAGAGTTTTAAGTGATAAAAATGCAAAAAAAAAAAAAGAAAATATCTCAAAAATTAAAACATGAGGAGCATTTCAAAATGTTATTTAAAAATTAAAATTTTTTAATAAGATTGGAAATTTTTTTTAAGGTGTTCTATATGCTTTTGGTGAAATGTATGTATGCACAAAATTTCATAATGCTATGATTAAAATTAAAAAAATAAATAAATAAATAAATAAAAATAACGTTCAACATCCCCTTAAAATTATTTATAGTTTTTTCTATAATTTGCTACTACAGTACAGAACCATTTATCCGGAATGGTTGAGGTCGGATGCATTCTGGATAACTGGTTTTTCCAGTTAACTGGTTGGCATTAAAGCAGCATCCATTTGATAAGTTTTATAGAATATATATGGTTGTGGTATTACTTCTAATTTTAAATTAATTATTAGATTACTTGAACTAAGAATCAGATGCAAATAAGATCAAAGGTTAGAATTTGAAAGAAGGTAATTTATGGGAATTACTTGGGAACAAATCTATCTGCACTTTTAAAAAAAAAGCCATAAAAAGACATTGAATTACTGAAAAAGTTGTTAAGTAGGCAATAATTACAAAACAAATCCAAAATTTAAAAAAGTCACATCAAGAATTATGAAAAACATCAAATATTTGAAATTTTTTCACAATGATACAAATTAAAATAATATGATTATTTACGCATTTATGCCACAAATTTTTATTTATTTCTGTGTGATAATTAGTAGATTATTCATAGAAATAACTGTATACAATTTTAAATAACAATAAAAAATTTGTAGTCTATGAACAAATAAATTGAACTACTACTTTTCTCATTAATAATTATCTAAACATGCAAAAATTTATAGTTAAAAATGCATTTATATGATACAAAAAATAAATTTAATTTATATGTTTCATATATTTTACTTATTACGCTTATTTTTACAATTGCAGTTTGAAAATAATTGATGAAAATTTTTATTCCGAAGAAAAGGTCCTCGTGGGGTTAGATTTCAGGAAGAAAAAGCTCAAATCAAGCACGTTACCGAACAGGCTACGGAAGTGCTTGTCACTGGTGGAAATTTATCAGATTATAAACAATAGCATAAACTTTAAGACTTATTTTCTCAAGACCCTCTGGCGATTGTGCTTTATAGCTGTCATATAGTTATATACTAACTATACTCAATCGATATACAAATGTTCATTTAATTTGATGAAAAAAGCCTCCGATTAACTCCTTATCTATATATTTAAAACACCTGGCTGTTTTTTTAGTCATCAGCCCTGAGTTTTCTACTGGCCCGATTTTGATATTTATTTTTTTAAATGAAAGTTGTTCATGTGTAAATGTGCCCATTCTGGCTAATTTTTAATTTATTTCCATTTTTATATTTTATTTTTAATTTTAAAAGCTTTTTCGTGACATTTCCTCAAAACAGTGGCAACAGGTTAAGCTTTTCTCACTATAATAGAAATTTATTTTTCTTTATTACTTTCCACCAATCAGCAGTAAAGCCTGTGATTTGCCGGTATTACGATTTTTCTATTTTACATAATATCAAAAATTAATTACAATCATTTCGTTGTATTAAGTTATTATTTAAAATAAAAATAAATAAAACGTTTTCCTCATTTCAATAACAAACACAAAATTTTTATTCTTTTTAATAACAAAGATATCGTTTTTCTTTTCGTTGTCATGACAATAAAACTAATTTTGACAAGTTCATGGAGACTACAAACCAATAAATGAATTAAATTTATTGCAAGTGCTGTAAATGTGTAATGGGTTGGTTATGCAGTTTTAGTAACTCCCTGTTTCTGTTATAATTAAAATGTTTTGTTGATATTATAATACGAGGTGGAACCCGCCGAAATCGAAGAAAGAAAATCTTTAAGAAAGAACAGTTTCATTGACTTATAAGATATCGTTTTTCTTTTCGTTGTCATGGCAATAAAACTAATTATGACAAGTTCATGGAGACTACAAACTAATAAATTAAATTTATTGCAAGTGCTGTAAATGTGTAATGGGTTGGTTATGCAGTTTTAGTAACTCCCTGTTTCTGTAATAATTAAAATATTTTGTTGATATTACAAATACGAGGTGGAACCCGTCGAAATTCTACGAAAGAAAATATTTAAAAAAGAACAGTTTCATTGACTTATAATAAATCTAGAAAATTAGTTACAGTAAAAAATACATTTTATATTGGTCAGTCTAACTTTCAAACAATATTATTTTAATTTATATTTATATCATTAATAAAATAATATAAAACACAATTATCCAAATTATTAAACGAAATATAACCCAGATTCACTGGATTTTTAACAGACTATTTAAAATAGTATATGCATTTTAATTTCCATTTTTTTTAATTTTGAGAGAAAGTGCAGTTGCCACAATTACAAAATTGGTACTAAACAAAGAACAAAACAAAGCATAGTTCAAAACTGCATTAAGTTTTCGACTCTTTGGTCAGAATTTAAAATATTTAAATTGTTAAAAAATATCCAATTAAGACCAGAAGAATCTGAATTTTCGGAATTTTTGCTTAAAATAGGTAATGGAGAAATTCTTGCATGAATGAAGAATTCTCTGGAGACTCAAATAAAGTATGTTTACCACCGTCTATTATAGCAGAAAATGACACCGTATCCCAAATTTTTTGAAAAGGATTTTCATTTTCAGATAGTATTACCAAATTGACTAAAGTTTCAATTCCAGTCCCGAAAAACGATCATTGCAGTGAAATTAACCATAAAGTTATTAACCTTATACCTTGCACATGCAGAACATACATGAGTAGAAATAATTTAATAACTGAAGGTGAAAAAGAAATCCTCCAATTTCCAACGGAGTTTTTAAATAGCTTAGAATTGAGTGGATTGCCTCCACACATTCTCACATTAAAAATCGAAGCAATTCTACTATTATTAAGAAACTTAAGTCCTCACAAAAGTCTTTTAAAAGGGACCAGGTAAATTGTACGAAAAATGTACGAAAATCTTTTGGATCTAGCAGTTACTACTGGCGAGGTAGTTGCAAAAAAAGTTTTGATTCCTAGAATGGATTTAATGCCATCAGATACAACTCTTCCCTTTTCATTTAGAAGGTTTTCATTGTTCGTGTTGCGTTTTGCATGACAATTAATAAAGCACAAGGGTAAACAATGGATTCTGTTGATATTTATTTACCTCAGCCAGTATTTAACCACGGCATATGTTGCGATGTCTCGAGTACGTTCATTTAAAAATTTGACAGTGCAAACAATTCCAAAAAGCAACACAACAACTAATGTCGTATGTAAAGAAATACTTTAACTCGAAAAGAAAAGTTAAATCTTAACTCAAAAAGAAAATAAAAAACCTATCATTGAACCAATATGAAAACTGATTTTCTATTTATCATAGATAAAACTGAATAAAATTTATATTTTCTTCTAAGTACACTTTTCTTTTATGTCATTCAATTTAATTATTCATAAGCTTTAAATGTAACTTACTTATCTAATATATATTCTTTTCCGTCGAATTTCGACGGGTGCAGCTAGTTAGATAATAAAAACACGTTAAATATTATATGCAGTAAAATTCAATTATGTTGAAACCGAATTAGAAAAAAATAAATGTAAATGCATGTAAAACAGTCATATTCATGTTAACAGTATTTGAAAAGTTTAATTCATACAAGCTAAGATGAAAATTGTGTCTTTTTTGCAATCCTTTTTACAGAGATCGCATATAGTTTGGATTTTGCGATTCTTTGATGAAGAGCATATCATTTTGGCAATTTTTTGACAGAGATTGCACCTTTTTCATGATCCTTAGATGGAAATAGCATCTTTTTTGTGATTCTTAGACAGAAATAGTATCTTTTTCGCAATCCTTCTAAGGAGTTTGCAATTTTTCCTGCTATCTTTTTATGAAGTGTGATGTTTAGCGATGAATAGTGATGTTTCTGCAATCATTTGAGAAAATCACTTTTTTTCAATAATTCTATATGAAACTTGCATTTATTTCAGAATTCTTTGACCAAGACTGCATCGTTTTGGCAATTCTTTGACAGACATTTCATCTTTTTCACAATCCTTAAACAAAAATAGTGTTTTTACCATAATCTTTTGAGGAAAATCGAGTCTTTTTCACAATCCTTTGATAGGAATAGCGCTTTTCAAAAATCATTTGAGGATAATCATATTTTTTTCCACAATCCTTTGATGGAAATTGTCTTTTTCGCAATCCTTTCATGGAGATTGTATCTATTTCGTGATTCTTTGATGGGGACCATGTCATTTTGGCAATTGTTTAACAAAGATCGTGCTTTTTACATGTTCCTTCAATAGAAATAGCATCTTTTTTTGCAATTCTTTGACGAAAATAACATCTTTGTGTTTTTTCGATGCAGCTGTGTTTTTGCAATGTTTTGATGGAAATCAAGAATCAAGTTTTTTTTCATGATTTTTTAGCAGAAACAGTGCTTTTCCGCAATCATTGATGATAACAGCATCTTTTTTGCAATGATTTGACAGAAATAGAATTTTTTCTGCAATCTTTAACAAAAAATCATGTTTTTTAATTTTTCTTTTTTTTTTTCTTTCAGTTTTTTAACAAAAATCACATTTTTCCTCGATTCTCCGATGGAGATCACGTCTTTTTCGCAATTCTTAATCGAGATGGTATTAAAATGGAGTTATTTTAAGCCACATTCTTAAACATTTTGCTTAAATACTGGGAAATCTAAAGACCCCCCCCCCCCCCTTGCGGCCATCGGAAATTTTCAAAAGATGGAATTTCACCCTATCGATTGAAAACTTGCACTCATGAGTACAATAAAAACTAAAACTAAAGTACACTATCACTAACTAAATGCAATGTTGTATATTGCTATACTATAGCAGCATTTTTTTTTTTTTTTTTTTTTTTTTTTGTTTTGAGTATATTTATTTAAATACTGGTGTTTTTGACAGTTAAAACATGGTTTAAAGATATGTCATATCAAAAACTGATTTTCGACAGCTCAAGCCAACTTGAAACAAAAGAAACATTTAAAAATATTTACTTAGAATTCAAAAGATGATTGGGGAATTTTTAAAACATGGGATCATTAAAAGTTAACTATTAGTAAATTCTAAAATTTAAGGTTAATTTTTTTTTCAATGCAGTATATAAGTATATAAACTTATATACAAGCATTAAAAGACAGCAATTATTTTGGAAAATTAATTATTAAAGCATTTAATTAATCAATCTACACGTGAAAGTTGAGCGTGCTTCTAAGTAAAATTATATTATTACAGGTATTAATACGCTTTGTTTACACAAAACACATAATTATTTATGATAAAACATTATAATAAATATCTTATTATAGTTTTCAGGACATCAGATTATCTTTAAAAATAAATTTACGGAAAAAAAATCGGCGTTTAGATCGTTACGCAATTTGGACATTCCAATTTCTTATTTGAGAAAAGTGCATTTATTGCAAAGTAATGTTACGAAAATCGATATTTTCAAATTAAACAAAAATGATTTCAAAGATAGATAAAAGAGATTAAAGTACTTACTTAACGTGTTTTGCGTAAAAATAACAGCTTTGTTTCGATCGTTACTTTTGGACATAAAAAAATACAGAAAAAGTCTTTCTAGAAAAGTCCTTCTAACTTCAAAAAGCAATAAATTGGTAGTGCCATTTGTTAACAAAATTATAAAACAATCATCCATTTCCTTTATATATTCACTGTTTATCATTAGAATCTCCTGAAAACAAGTTAAAACTTTTTTTTCTAGGTCCATAGGAACAGTTAACGTTATGAATGTCCAAAATTGGCTACTTTAGTCAAAAAAATTAAAATTTTAAGATATTTATACAAAACTTTTTATATAAATTATATTATTTTTTGTCTCTGAATAGAATTAAGAATTCAGTGAAAATAAAAATTAAAGTCAATGATGATTAAACTTGTTTATTCAAAAGCTTAAAGTTATGATGTGTGTACTGTGCCCACTTTTTGAGAACGTGCGATTACAAATAACCTGTTTTGTTTTAAGCTAATTTGTGATAAAATGACAATAATAATTAAATATAAATATTAATATGTATAATTAAATTAAAATATAATATATATTTGAACATTTCATACATATAAAAACTTACATTTTGAAGCTCCAATGAGTACATTTAATCCAGTTACCCAAATATTTGCTTCATCAGGTGAGGATGCAATTAAATCTAAAGATTCAAAATTGTCATTATAAATAATGGAAAAAGCACAGTCTTCTGAATATGCCCATGAGATTTCTTTATTACGTAGAACATCAGTAGTTCGGCCCATTCTGACTTCTTTCATACTTCTAATAGAGACTGGAAAAAGAGCAAGATTGGTGTATAAATAAATGTTTCTGCTGATTTAAAACAGCAGGTTGCAGAAATTATATTGTGATTATATAAATCCTAATATGCTGTGGTAGTATTAAATGTGTGTGGGTACCAAAAATAACAACAGTACGGGCACTCATTTGAATCATTAGATTTGAAGAGAAAATAATATATATAATGAATTTTACTTAAAGAAGGAAATCAGAAGGATTGGAATAATGAAGACTAATTTGATATGAAGATTTGTTTATTAATTTTCAAAATAGTAGAGAGGAAAATTTAAACTTTCCACTGATGGTCACGTAGAAAAATTATTTTATTTAAAATTTTGAAGTAAATCCTACAAATTAAACAACAACAACAAAATAATAATAGTAATAATAAATTAATAAATGAAGCAGCATTGGTATTATAATAAATATGGCATTACAAAGTTATGCACATCACCATTACATGGAATATGGATGTTACATGTGTATGGATATTACATGTTACATATGTGTCCCCATTACATGGAATAAAAAAATAGTAATGATAATTGAAACATTTATATGCAACAAATAAAGGTTCATTATATCGTAGCCTACGTCACTTTAGCATAAATAAAGATTATAAACATGAAAAAAAAAAAGGACTAAGATAAGTTTTTTTGGTCAGAACTTTTCTGTAAGAGTGAAGATCAATGTTCTGTTGAAATTCACTCAGGCCTTGTTTTTAGCTATTATATCAGGCTGGGTCGGGCCACTAATTTCTCTCTACGAGCCAGGACGATTTTTTTCTTTTTTTTTTTCTTTTTTTTTATGGATTGGGCAAGGTTCGAACCTAAAAATTTCAGCCTGTGCAGACCTCTACCTCCAATCCCTTTTCCACTGTACAATCATCCTATTCACATTTTAATAGCTATTTCATCAAAACTTTGCTCTGAATTGATTTGTAATAAATTTAATATTTATGAATTATTATATATAAATTATTAGAAAAACTAAATATGATGCAAACCCAAGAAAAAATGCAAAACTTCATTTATTAAAAAGAATTTTAATAAATAAGACCTAAATAGTCCTTCATCTCATGCTCAATTTAATATAGAAGATAGACCATTTAAATCGGCTTCAAGATCATTCTTCAATGTGATGAAGATCAATGAACAACAATATTGATGAGAATTCTTATTACAGAAGATTAAACAGAGTTTCCCCCAGACGGTTTCAGGGGGGCGCGGCGCCCCTCCTGCCCTTTAGTTTCAAAAACAGCGCCCCTCTTGCCTCACATTAGAAAAAACGCAACTCTTCAGCGATGATGCGGACGCGCTATAACGCGTAAATTACGAAAAAAATCGGCGACAGAACGCAAAAAAAATTCTTTCGCGCCCCACAAGGCGCATAATATCGTCAAAAAATCGCGAAAAACGGCAAATTTCTTTTAAAAATCGCGGAGTAACGACTAATTTCCGGCAAGAATCGCAAAAAAATGGCTAATTTCGTCTCAAAATCACGAAAAAAGGGCAAATTTTCTTTAAAAATCATGAAAAAACGACAAATTTCGTCCAAAAATTACGATAAAACGGAAAATTTTGTCAAAGGATTCGCGAAAAACGGCATCTTTTGTCAAAAAATTGCGATAAAATGGCAGATTTCGTCAAAGGATTTGCAAAAAATGACATATTTCGTCCAAAAACCGCGATAAAACGGAAAATTCTGTGAAAAGATTCACGAAAAACGGCAAATTTTGCCATAAATTCGCGAAAAAACGCAAAATTCGTCAAAATACCCTGAAAAAACGGCAGATTTCGTCAAAAGGTTGCGAAAAAATTGCAAATTTCGTCAAAGGGGCACAAAAAAAAAAGTTAATTTTATTTTCGGAATTTACTTTTTTTCATGTTTAAGCGTGACAGAATTGGTGGTTTTTTCACTATCTTTTGACGAAATTTGACATTTTTTGTGATCGTCTAGTAAAATTTGCCGTTTTTTCGCGATCTTTTCCCGAAATTTGTCATTTTTTCGCGATTTTTTTAACCAAAATCTGTCGTTTTTTCGCGATCTTTTAACAAAATCTGCCGGTTTTTGCGATCTTTTAACAAAATCGGCCGTTTTTTCTCGATCTTTTAACAATATTTGTCGTTTTTTAGCGGTCTTTTAACAAAATTTACCTTTTTTTTTTATATCACTAGATTCTAAGATTCAACTCTATAAAAGTGCCCTTAAAAATCCAAAAAAGTGCCCTGAAGAATGTAAAAAGTGCCCTTTTCAGAATAGTAGCGCTCTGCCCCTTTTTAAACCTGGGGGGAAACTCTGATTAAATATAAAATAATTAAATAAATCAAAACAAGTTTTTCAGGAGACAAGATTCAATTGATGGTTTTCTTGTATTCAAATAAAGCTTACTTTACAATAAACATCAGAATTGTTTCCAATTAACATCATCATTTTAAGTAATAAGCTAGTTTCAACTTCATAAAATTAATTTTCCTGAAATAGAGAAAAAGCTAGATAATTTTCTCAAGAACAAATTAGTATAGGACCCAAGTTTTATTAAAATCCTTTGAGATGTTTTTTATCTATAGTAACATTTTCAATGTTGAATTTGTTTTAATCCGTCACAACTAACTTTCCTGAGTATGGAACTTTGCTGGCTCATTTTCTCATGTTGCAGCACAAAAGGCAAGTTTTGTAGAAATTACATGAGCACTTTAGGAAGATTTCATAAAAAATACTTATAACGGTTATTTCGTTATATATTGCTTATTTTGTTATACATTATTTCTATGCACCCCCGTTCCCTTTTCAATTCAAAATTCGTTTAAAATTATGCTTCATATTTTTTCATTTCTCTCAGCCATTATTTTGTAAACCGCCAAAATTAATGCCTCTGGATTATTAGTAAGAAATATGCCTGCACTTTAATCAACCGTTTCAAAACAATTTCCAGATGTCAGCTAAGTCTGAGCGGATGTTCCTTTCATTCCCTTTTATGGTCATCAAACAGTAATGCGGTTAAATTGCAACTTAATGCCTCTTTCACTTCATGAGAAAATGCTAAAAAGAATTTAACACCTGCGCATTAAAATCTGGTTACCCCTTGCTAGACATAACTATTGCAGCTTGGGTATGAACTTTTCTTACCGCCCGTTACAAAAGCCCTTGCTGCACGTGTAAATTAATGTATTGGCAACCATGAGAACTTTACCCCCTTTCAGCAGGGGAGTCAAATTGAATACCGATCAGGCTGGCTGCATTTTGGTTGCAATTTGTAGTGTCGTTTCCATTGTGCATGGGTAAATTTTTGTATTTTGGCGACTTTGTTCTACGCCAACGCTGTGTGTGTTATCTCTGTAAGACGGTCACTTCACCCACTGCTCTCAAACAAAAAGGTTCGACTTTTCTGTCCGGAGACTTTCTCTCCGATCATATAATTGTACCTCCCCTTATTATATATGCTTAAATAAAACTGTGACTGATTCATCATTATGGGGTTTTTCGATATCTTCTTAACGGACCTGGTTAACTGTGCTTCTTATTATATCCTTTCCAGTACTGCATTCTAGTTTACAAAAAAACATCATATGAACATTATCAACGTAACAGCCTCTATAATACTATCTATTATATTCTCTACTAATGTCAGAATTTCTGCAGCTCTATGCTGATTATGACCTCTAAAGCCCAAAACCACCTCTAGTAAAAAACTTTCTCTATCTATCCATCTACATATATATACTATACATACACTGATTTTCAAAAATTAAAGAAAAACATCAAAAGTAGCAATTGCTCAAAATGTTACAATATTTTAAAAGGGGTTTATATTCTTTTTGACAAAGTTCATTCCAGGAGTTTTTAAGGAGTTTCAAATTTTTTTCTAGGAGATTTACTTTGTGTTTTTAATACAACTAGGATTTTTTTTATAAGATGTTTTTGCAGAGTGATGTATACAGACATGGAGGTTATACGTTCTCAAAAGTGAATCTTCAAAAATCTTACTAATTTTAAATTTTAAAATAGCATACACAATATTATATGCTATTAATTAATGAAGTTTTCTAGTTATTGTAATTACTAACTAATAATTATAATTAATTAAAGCTTAAAAACACAGATTATGTTAGAAATTAAATAAGGTTTAATTGTTTTGAAAACTAAAATTATTTTTAAGGTGGACTGGGGTAATTCCCAATCAATGTGTTTTGGGGTAATTAATTGATCACTAGGACTGGGCAATGTAGAGATTTCTCAAATCGATTTATCATCCATCTAACATTGCGATTTAACACTAATTTTACCCTCTATAATATAAAACCTATTATTTAATTTTTAGTAACAAAATACGAGCTTTATGCACGCCCCCCCCCCCCCTTATATTAATTTAGCATTTAATTGTTCAAATAACTTATTAGAGTTATATTTTACACACACACACACACACAAAAAGTCTCTTTTTTTTAGTTAATGACCTATTTTAATATTTTTTATAAACTCATTCTTTAAGAAATGAAATAAAAAAGGATTTTTTTCATTGTGTCTGACTTGTTTTGGACACTACAATCTAAATTACTTAAGGAGTAGGGGAACCTGGGGGCAACTTCTCCTAACAAGTTCAAATAGCATTTCATTGCTAACAACATGTATACAGGGTGTTTCTAAATTCATGGTACAAATATTAAAGGGTGATAGTACACATCAAGACAAAGAATATTAAATTGGAAATTAAGGGTCCCCAACGTCTTCCAAAGGAGATAGGCGCCATTAAAGTTTAGGGTCCAAAAATTCAAATGGTTATAAAAGACAGAAAAATTAGTTGAGTCATTTGCACTTTTCACTAAAACTATTCTTAATGTCAGTATTGTCTTGAAAATAAATTACAAAGATATATTTCAAAAAATACTGATAGAGGGCGCTTTAGACTTTGGAGTAACAAACAACTATTTTTTACCATTATTTTTTGCATCTTATTAATTGTTTTTAGAAGCTTAGACATAAACTTAAATTTTGAGCTCAAAATCTAAATCGTTGGGAGTAATTAAGTAGCGGAAACTAAAATGTGGAGGGAGGTTCAAATTTCAAATGATTATAAAAAATAGAAAAACTGGTCAATTGGTTTGCAATTTCCACTAAAATTATTCTTTATGGCTGTATTAACTTGAAAATAAATTATAAAGATGAAATTTAAAAAAATGCCGATAGAGGGCGCTTTAGACTTTGGAGTAACGTACAACTATTTTTTACCGTTATTTTTTGCATATCATAAAATTTTTTTAGAAGCTTAGACATAAACTTAAATTTTGAGATGAAAATCTTAATCGTTGGGAGTGGTTAAGTAGCGCAAACTGAACTGTGTTCAATGGGGGTGGAAAGGTTCAAATTTCAAATAATTATAAAAAACGAAAAAATTGTTCGATTCGTTTGCGGTTTTCGCTAAAACTATTCCTTATGTCAATATTTACTTGAAAATAAATTTTAAAGATATCTTTCAAAAACAGCCGTCAGAGGGCGCCTTAAACTTCAGAGTAACCAACAATTATAATTAATTATTATTTTTTGTATCTACAGGCAGGGCCGTGCTTAGGACTTTGGCGGCCCTGGACGAAATATATTTTGGCGGCCTGGTCACTGGTCGAGATAATTCGATCTTTCGTAAATAATACTCGGTTTTAAAACAGAGCAAATTAGCTTGTTTTTAGAGTCTCTATAATATCTAATCGGCAGTGGCGCGAGTACTTTTATACGAGGGAATTTCTACGTATTTGTATCATCCTTACTTCCATGAGTGTACCCAAGGATGTGTTGGGGGAGGGGGTGATAGGGCTAAAGCACAGCCCGAAATTTTCGAAAGTTATATGAAAAAAGTACTGATTTTTTTTCTTTCTTTTTGAGAAAAATTTGTAATTTTTTCAAACATACAGTGGATTAGCCATTCTTATTAATCTCATTTTAATCCACATTGCCATGAATAAAGAGAAAGGAAGGGGTGATGGGATTACAGCCCTTCTCTTTTTGAAAATTAAATTAAAAAAAATCCTTACTTTTTTAGATAAATCTAAGATCGACATTTTTTTCTTCTGTTTTTCAGCGAAATAGCCATTCCCGTTAACCCCATATTAGTCCACATTGACATACAGCATACCCAAAGATGGGAAGGGGGGGGGGGGGGGTGATGAAATTAGAGCCCCCTCACCTTAAAATAGTCGATAATAAAATTAAAATTTGTGCAGATTTTTTTTATTTTGTTTGAGACAAATTTCTATTTTTTTCCCCATATCATTCAACGGATTAGCCGTACCTAGAAGTCTGCACGGGCCGGGGTTGGCCCGTACCGGGCCCAGCGGAATCCTTTCGAATTTTATAACGAGCGGGCAGATGTAGAATAGTTTTTTCAACGGATCCGGTCGGGCCGACAAACAACATAAACGGGCCGGGCCGGCAAAGAAAATGAACGGGCCAGATGGGCCGGGCCGATAGTTTTCGGGCCTGTAGGCCCGTTTTGAAGTTTTAAGCAGAGACGATAAAATATGAGCTATTTTCAACGAAAATGGTTTTAACGAGAATAAGTATAAATGTGCGTTATGAGCCATACTAGTTTGACAGCATCAATATAAAAATGTACAGTGTAGAGATCGGCATCGGAAAGTTACATTGAGCATAACCCGTTTTAATATTTTTTAGCTGACTCATGCAGGGTCGAGATCAAATGTGCATTATTTTTCTACATTTAGACTGGCCGGACCGGAACTAGACTTAAATGTTCTCAAGATCTGTAAGGCAGAAAACATGATTTGTAAAAATTATTAATAGCGATAAAGAACTTATGTTAGCTTAATCTTTGGATATATACTTCTGGATGGTTTTTAAATTAATTTCTCAATAATGCGAAAGTTTGACACATTTTCTGATTAATTTTAAATTGTAAAAGTATAAAAGTGATAAGCTTAACTATTAAAGGGATTTGGAATCGAAAAACGTTTTTTTATTTTTCATAAATAAAATACTTGTATAACTTTGTTGAGATATAATAGTTTCTCAAATGATTGCAGGCTTTTCTCCCTTCCCATGCTAACGCTTCCGGAAATTCTATTCAAAACGCTAATTATGACAATATTTTATTTGCTTGCAGTATTCTTAAATTGCTTGTCTCAAATAATGGATAACGCCATTCGATTATAAAATTTCTGAATAAAGATACCTGTTAATCTTATGCGTTTCTGAGAAAAAAAATTAATTTAGAAATGTATCAGAAAGGAGCTTCTTTGAATTTAAGAATGAATTTGGATTTAAAATCTTTAATAAAATGATATAAAAATATTTTTATAAATCTTCTTTTATTAAACAGCTTAAAAAGTAATGATGTTTTTAGCTTTATTTTTTCTTCTTTTATTCTAAGCCATATTAATTTTTTAATGAATCTTTATTCGAATGTTAAAAGCCTAAGAATCTAAGTATTCATTAATGTTGTTAATGTGTATTTCCTGTAAAATATACCGTAAAATCATTCAATAGACATGTATGCAGTATTCTTTAAAGAAATCTTAAATATATGATAAAAATCTGAGTTTTTTAAAAAGTTGTAGAAATTGTAATGGGCCAAAACGGGCCGGGCCGAACTGTTGAATTTTACAACGGGCCGGTCCCAGGCCTGGAATTTCTGGCCCGTGCAGACCTCGAGCCGTCTCTTATCTTTAGTACCATATTAGTGCTCAATGACACCACATTATACTGAAAGAAATGAAAGGGGTTGTTGGGATTACAATCCAATACCACAAAAGTCATTTTTTTAAAGCAAATTTATATTTAAAACCGATTATCAAATACGATAGTCTATTTCAAAACCGAATCTATATTCAAATATTATCCTCTACCGCTCAAAAGACTAGCCGCTCTTTTCTCTTTAGTTCCATGAGGGCAGCTCAATGCGTGTCAGAGTTAAAGCTCAATGACATTACATTCTACCCAAAGAAATGAAAGGGATTAATGGGCTTACAGCTCAGGAAATTTTTTGACGAAATATGTGTTTTTTCGCGATATTTTGTCGAAATTCGCGTTTTTCGACAGCTTTTTCATCAAATTCACCTTTTTTTTTATTCTTTTTTTAAATTATTTTTTCTGTAGAACTCTGGGGGAATGCCTGTATTTTTTAGAGATATTTTGTCGAAATTAGCATTTTTGCCCCCGCGGCTTTATGAAAATGTTTGCTTTCTTCTGTAGTATTTATACGAAACTTTGTTTTTTCCGGGCTCTTTTCGCAATCCTTTGTCGAATTTCACGATTTTTTCCGCAGCACTTTGATGAAATTAGCTTTTGTCTGTGGCCCTTTGACGAATTCGCATTTTTTTAAAAAATGCCTTGATGAAATTCGCGATTCTTTTGCATGATACTTTGTCGAAATTTGCAAGTTTATCCTCGGCTTTTTGACGAAATTTGCGTTTTTTTTTGCAACCCTTTAACAAAATTTGTATTTTATTTCGCGACCCTTTCTCGAAATTCGTGTTTTTCAGCCGTCATTAGACGAAATTTGAATTTTCTTCGCGATTAGTTGTCGAAATTTGACATTTTCTCCGCAATCCTTTGTCAAAATGCGCGATTTTTTTCGCAACCCTTTACGAAATTAGCTTTTTTCCAGTGGTTCATCGACGAAATTCGCATTTTTCACAATTCTTCAACGAAATTAGTTTTTTTTTCTTGGCTCTTTGATGGAACGCGTGTCTTTTTGTGATTTTTTGTTGAAATTCGCGTTTTTTTTTGGGGGGGGGGGGGGCTGATCTTTTGTTGAAATTTGCAAATTTTCCGCAGCCATTTGAGGAAATTCGCGGTTTTTTGAGACCCTTTGACGAAATTTGCGTTTTCCCACGATCCTTTGTCGAAATTAGCCTTTTCCCCTCGACTTTTTGATGAAATTATCTTTTTTGTCACGATCGTTTATCAAATTTCGCGTTTTTCAGCAGTCATTAGAAGAAAATCGTGTTCATTTAAAGAAATGTGCTTTTTCTCTAATTGACGAAATTTGACTTTTTCTCGCGATCCTTTGACGAGATTCCTGTTTTTTTTTACGGCCCTTCGACAAAATTCTGATTTTATCTGCGGTCTTTTAACAAAATCCGACTACTTGTATATTCCTTTTAACCAAATCAGATTTTTTTTCTGCGAATGATTGACGAATTTGATATTTTTCGACAAGCATTTGTCGAAAATCGCGATACATTTTTTCAAAGTCCAAACTTCAGACTGATGACGATTGTTTTAAATTTTCGGAAAATTACGGACAAATTTAGCCTTTCCCCTTCTGGCTGCAGCCTTTTTGTCTGAAAGGTTGAATTGCTCACTTGGTCTTGTTTCGTTGGTCTCCCACACCCCATATTCAAGATTCAGACATAAAATTGGTAATTAAACTGAGAAAATTTTCAAAATTGTTGGCAAAATTTTACGGTTATTGAGTCGAATTTTTTTTCATGTATAAAACATGATATTATCGGAATATTCTCTATCAGGAGCACTAATAAAGGTTTCTATTCGGTAATTCTAAGTTCTTTAGAGTAGAAAGTATTTCTCTCTAGTTCATATGTATAGGTGTAACATATGTTGATAAGAACTGAATTCGGCAGGTTACGGTTGGTTTTCTTTTATTACCTCAAATTATCTGCGAAAGATATGAATGCCTAATGACAAGGCGTAATATAAACAAAAGTATAAATCCTAAACAAATGTAAAAATTAAAATTTTTTTTGCAGCCCCCCAAATTTTGGCGGCCCTGGGCAAATGTCCGGCTCGACCCCCCCTAAGCACGGCCCTGTCTACAGGGCTTGAATTTCAGGGCGGGATTCGCGCCCAAAATTTTGTAATCCCGCCCAAAAATATATCATGGGCGGGAGGCTCCCACCCAAAAAAAGTTACGAATTTGCCGAAAAATTTTGCATTTTGAAACTACAATTAACTCCCACAATCTTTCAAATGTTGTGATATTTTCGTGCGACTGAAATATTTTGCAAGTTTTTTAATTGCAAAAAATTGTTGAAATTCACGATTTTTTCCGCAACCTGATCGTCAAATTTTGCATTTTTTTTCGGCGATCGATTGGCAAGTTTCGTGCATTTTTCCACCGCGAGAACGGAGTAATTCCATTTCAAATCTCCTCCCCCCCCCCCAAAAAAAAACCCCCGCATTCCAAGAGTTATGAAACATTGTTTATCAGCCCGGAAGTTCAGATAGTTATTCCGAATTTCCGGCTTGATAACCGATTTTTCATAGCTTTTAAGCAGAATTGCATGTTTTCACAATCAATTTGATCAAGCATTTGCAGAAAAATTTGTTAGATTGTCGCGATATAAACTCCAATTTTGCCAAAGCATCGCAGAAAAAACTATTTTTCTTAAAAAAAAAAAGCAATAAAATGCAAATTTCTTAAAAAAAAAATAGTAAAACAAATGAGAATTTCGTGAACAGATCGTGGAATAAACGTGAATTTCGTAAAAAGATCATGGGATGAACTCAAATTTCGTGAAAACATTGCAGAAAAAAATGTGAATTTCGTGAAGGATCGTCATATAAATAGCGCCGTACAGAAGGTGGGCGGTCGCCACGGGCGAAGAAATTTAGGGGACGCCGATTTTTTTACTACCAATATCATTTGGCCTGTTTAGAAGAAAAAGAACACTAAATTGAAACATTGTCCCGTTTTCTCTTCGCACGCCCCTGCATATGAATCCGAATTTATCAAAATGCCGCTTAAAAAACGCTAATTCTATGAAATCCATCATTTCTGGGAACGTATATCTTTTCACTCAGTTTCCCGGCTGGGAACTTAAAAAATCATCATGGTCGCCAACGATGACGTGCACGCGTTATATCGCGTAAATTACGCAATAACATAGCTCGAGTGGTCCTTGAGATACGTAATTTCGTCAAAAAATCGGAAAAAATGGCAAATTTCGTGAAAAAAGTGCGAAAAAACGGCAAATTTCATTTACAAAAATTACGAAAAAACGGCAAATTTCGTTTACAAAAATTACGAAAAAACGGCAAATTTCGTTTACAAAAATTACGAGAAAACGGCAAATTTCGTCAAAAAATCGCGCTAAAACTGCAAAATTCCACAAAAATACCGAGAAAATAACAGATTTCAACATAAGATCGCGAAAAAACGGCAGATTATATTAAAAAATCGCAAAAAAAAAAAAACGGCAAATGTTAAAAAATAATGAAAAACGAGTTTTTTTTTTTTTTTTTAAATATCGTGATAAATCGGCAGGTTTCGTTAAAACAACGCAATAAAATGGCAGATTTTGTCAAAAGATTACGAAAAAACGGCAAATTTCGTCAAAAAACTCATACATAAATTTTATTGGGAACCTACATTTTTCATCTAGAAACCTATAAAAAGAAAAAAAAACTTGCATAATCACTTGGAGTTGTTGATAAAAATTGCTTTAGTGGTATTTTGTCATGTCTGTATTCGTGTAATTCTTTAAATAGCACAGAATATAACAATAGGTTTTAAAGATTTTTTTCTCCCTCCCAAACAGCTAAACTCCCCTCTATTTGTAAATGTTGGGAGGGAGTCTCCCTTACTCTGGAAAATTGAATTTCAAGCCTGTTACTGTTATTACTGTGCCTGTTACTGTTAATTACTGTTATTTTTTGTATCTAATTAAATGCTTGTAAAAGTTCAAACTTATATTTTGAGCTCAAAATCTGCATCGTTGTGAGTAATTAAGTAGCAAAAATTGAACTGAATTCGAGGGTTGGAGAGAGTAACATTTCAACTACTGAACACAGTTAGTTTACGTTTCTTAACCCTCCTATCGATTTAGAATTTGAGCTCAAAATTTAAGTCTAAGCTTTTACAAGCATTTAATTAGATACAAAAAATAACAGTTAAAAATAGTTGTTGATTACACTAAAGTTTATGGCGCCCTCTAACAGAGTTTTCTGAAATTTATCTTTAAAATTTATTTTAAAGGAAATATTGACATAAAGAATAGTTTTAGCAAAAATCGCAAACGAATCGACCACTTTTTCCGTTTTTAATAAACATTTGAAATTTGAACCTCCCCACCCCCATTGAACACAGCTCAGTTTGCGCTACTTAACCACTCCCAGCGATTTAGATTTTCAGCTCAAAATTTAAGTTTATGTCTAAGCTTCTAAAAAAATTTTCTGAGATGCAAAAAATAACGGTAAAAAATAGTTGTATGTTACATCAAAGTCTAAAGCGCCCTCTATCGGTATTTTTTTGAATTTCATCTTTATAATTTATTTTCAAGTTAATACAGACATAAAGAATAATTTTAGTGAAAATCGCAAATCAATTGACCAATTTTTCATTTTTTTATAATCATTTGAAATTTGAACCTCCTCCACAGTTCAGTTTGCGCTACTTAACTACTCCCAAAGGTTTTGATTTTGAGCTCAAAATTTAAGTTTATGTCTAAGCTTCTAAAAAAAATAATGAGATGCAAAAAATAATGGTAAAAAATAGTTGTTCGTTACTCTAAAGTCTAAAGTGCCCTCTATGGGCATTTTTTGACATTTTTCTTTATAATTTATTTTCAAGACAATACTGACATAAAGAATAGTTTTAGTGAAAACCGCAAATGAATCGACCAATTTTCTGTTTTTTATAATTATTTGAATTTTTGGACCCTAAACTTTAATGGCGCCTATCTCCTTCGGAAAACATTTGGGACCCTTGATGTCCTATTTAATATTGTTTGTTTTGATATGTACTACCATCCCTTAAAGTTTGTACCATGAATTTAGAAACACCCTGTACACTTGTTTTTACAGACACTGACTAGGGAAGTGCACGAAGTGTGAGTCACCGATTTTGACGAAAGTGGTATCGTTGGAAAGATCTCATTGTGAGTAGTAAAAAACTCAATGGAATTACCCGTCGCAAATGATTCATTTTCGAGATATGCGACAATTTATGTCACGCAGCTAGTGAACACTTACTGGGTAACCGAAAATTTTTTTAGCCTCAACTTTAACAAAAGTGATATCGTTGGAAAAATCTTATTGTGAGGAGTGAAAAACTCAATGGAACTATCCGTCGGAATTGAGCCGTTTTCGAGATATGTGACAATTTATGTCACGCAGCTAGTGAACACTTACTGGGAAACCGCAAAAATTTTAAGCGTCAACTTTAACGAAAGTGGTATCGTTGGAAAGATCTCATTGTGAGGAGTGAAAAACTCAATGGAACTTGCCGTCGGAATTCAGCCGTTTTTGAGATATCCGACAATTTATGTCACGTTTTGCACACTTATTACTGATTTCTTGCACACTTATTTGGGAACCGAAAAAAAAAATAATCTCCATTTTGACGAAAGTGACATCTTTGGAAAGACCTCGTTGTTAGGACCAGAAAATCATGTAGCAGTAGGAACTGGAAATGAGACGCTTTTGAGATTTATGCCACAGAGGTAATATATTTTTGCTGTTATTTATAATGAATAATGAAAAGACGTCATAATTCATTAGTTAGATTAGCGAGTAGAATGTCTCCGTTAGATACGGGAAATTTTAAAATGGAGGGCCAAAATCACATTACTGTGAAATCCAAGCACCTCATTGGTCATTGAGTTGCGTCCTTTTCAGACAACAATCTCTTAGCGGTAGGTAGGTGAAATGTCGCAATTTTGAGGTAAATCTTAACTGTTTTCATTTATAATCTAAATTTTTCCCTCTTATTTTATAAAATGTCATTAAAACACCTTAATTGAGTTAATGTTGATGGTTTATCGTAAATAAGAACAGACGGTAACAATCGCTTCAAAATTACTTTACCCCTCACTCTTTTTCAAATGGAGAAACAAGCTCGTGATTTTCATCCTAACCACATGACCAATGAGGTGACTGGATTTTATTTTACTTTGATTTTGGCCCTCCATTTTAGAATTTCGCGTCAGGTACTAACTCCTCGCTGGTCCTATTGGATCAAACTTGGACATTGTAATGACGTCAATACTTGCTTTCATTGTGACGTCAGTCATGAAGTTTTGGTTTGACACTGACTTTAAGCAAATGGTTGCTACGTTTCATTTTTTAATTAAATATAAATCGCAGAAAATCTTACCAATTTAAATTGCATTTAAAGTTTTAAAACCTTTAGCGATGAGAAACAGATATAATATACAAACAAAATAGAAAATGCAGCATAGCAACCGTTTATTTGAAGTCATGACTGACATGTCAACCGGCTCGTAAGAAGCGAACGCTGGTTTTATATATCTGGATTGGAAATTGTTTCTTTTTTCGTCTAAATAGGCGTCACTTTCATATCAAAAAGAGCGTCGTAACGATAAGCGATGAAAAAGAAAGATAAAAGAGACTATCGTTGCTAGCGGAGATGTTGCGTGTGAACTGATGGTGTTTGTCAACCAGTGGTCAATTTGAAATTGAGAAAGTTTTTAGATGTTTTTTATTATTTAAAAATGTAGTATTGTGAATAAAACTTTGAATGTTAAGAATAGATATTTCGCAATGCTTATCAAGTTACACACGGACTGACTAGAAATTTTTACATCATGTGTGGCCTAGTGTGAAAGGTGCCTAAGATCGGTACTATGGCTAATTTTACCAGCACCTGTAGAACGCAACCTAAGCATGCTGGTTTAGGAAAAATGGCACAGGCCCCTGTGAAATGCGAAATCGGGGCCAGTTCTGAAGATAATGTCGGTGAGTCTTCGGGCTGTAATGAAATTGCCGACAAATCCGTTATTTCTACACTTGTTCGTGATCACTTACTGTCTCATTTTGGGAACTCTATGTTGAATAGAGAAGCTACCAACGTAGAAAATCAAATCAGTCGCCGAACTTTTGACACCGTGAAATTTTTGATTGAGAATGAATTTTATAATTCTATGGATATGATAATAACTGCAGACATAGAAGATAATGAATTAGAAGATGATCCTGCATACGATCCCTCTACAGAAAAGGAACAAGTAGAAGTTCCAGAAGTTTCTTTGAAAGTAATGAAAAAAGCAGTTGAGGCATATGATAAGAGAAAAAAAAAACAAGTTAAAAGCAGTGAAGAAACAGTCCAGAAAAGTGACAAGCCACATGGTAGTCACGCAGTGGCGGCAGTATTTGGAGAAAGGTGGCAATACATCGCAAAAACAGAATGAAATTCGTCGTCATATGTGGGCTGAATTTATAAAACACCGTCGAGAATACAAGGTGACTGTTCATGATAGGGACCTCAAAATGTGGGCTATGGACAAGGCTATTGAAGTAGGTTTAGAAAACTTTAAAGCATCCTGCAGATTTATAGCCTATTTTAAGCAAGAATATAAAATAAAAAGCCGGAAAGTGACCCACATTGTAACCAGAAGGGATGCATTCCCAGAATTCTCTCTCCAGCCCATCATAGATTCTTTTCGTAATGATGTGCTAGAAAAAATAATGGAAAAAAATATTCTCTCAGCTCAATCCCCAATACTGATCAGAGCGGTTATATGTATGAATACGTAAATAAAAGAACACTTGATTTTCAAGGGTCAAAAGATGTGGCTGCTGCAGTTAAAAGTAAGCAGAAAACAAACCATTCTTATACCATCCAAATGACTATTTCGGCTTCTGGAAAATTGGTTGGCCCAGTTTTTCTCATAACCCAAGAACCAAAAGGTGAATTCGGGCCCCAAGTGAAACAAAAGATAGAAAAAATGTGTTACGATGATGTTGTCATCGTGTGCTCCAAGTCAGGAAAGAGCTCTAAACAATTGACAGCAGAGTACTTCATGAAATTGAAAGAGTCCATAGGCGACGAATAGACCCTCCTTCTTTTGGATCAGTGGTCAGGACAGAAAGACATCAAGCTCATGAAAGAGAAAATGGGAGAAAATGTAGAGGCTATGTTCTTCCCTCCAAGTACGACAAAGTACTTGGAGCCACTCGATGTGCAGACCTTCCACGATTACAAACATGTAATCAAATGCATGGTTGAATATTCTTCGACTCATCGAAGCTTGTGTGGAGATGAGGACTCTGGAGATGAGGGAAGCTCTATTTAAAATGCATCACCTCGTCTACAATCAACTATCAGCGCCTGTATTTGATGTCATGAGGCGGTATGTTTTCCAAAAAGCGCTAATACAGAGAGACATTCCATCCTTCAAATCGGTGAAACAAGTATGCTTCAACATACCAGAGAAGGTCTGCAACAAGTGTGACCGTCAGCCCTTTTTAAAATGTTCCTGGTGTCAATTTCCATTATTTTTCACACACTTCTATATACAAGACCACAACCATCAGTGAATACTGTAAATGCATAGCGCAACAAACACACACATTGCACACAAACTAGCATATGTATAGCTATTATTGTTCTTTATTTTTTCACATTTTTTTTATTGGCACAGCATGATGTTAAATCCTATCAGGGACCTTGCACCATAAAACCCCATACAACCAACCACATTTGTTTTGATTACATACTTAATATTCAAAAATAAATATCATAATTAAATTAACAGGAAGCCACTAAATTGCAATTTTTTTTAATTTAACGAAATATCAAGATAAACAATATTGTATTACATTAAAATAATAAATAAACAAATTGTGTGACACTAATTGTCAGATATCTCAAAAACGGCTCATTTTCGACAGGTGATTCCATTGAGTCTTTTAACCCACACCATGATATATTTTCAATGATACCATTTTCGGTTAAATCAAGGGTAGAATATTTTGCCGTTCTTGTATAAGTGTGCATTAGCTACGTGGCATAAATTGTCGGATATCTCGAAAACGGCTGAATTCCGACAGCAAGTTCCATTGAGTTTTTCACTCCTCACAATGAGATCTTTCCAACGATACCACTTTCGTTAAAGTTGACGCTAAAAATTTTTGGGGTTTCCCAGTAAGTGTTCACTAGCTGCGTGACATAAATTGTCGCATATCTCGAAAACTGCTCAATTTCGATGGATAGTTCCATTGAGTTTTTCACTCCTCACAATGAGATCTTTCCAACGATATCACTTTTGTTAAAGTTGAGTCTAAAAAATTTTGTGGTTACCCAGTAAGTGTTCACTAGCTGCGTGACATAAATTGTCGCATATCTCGAAAATGAATCATTTGCGACAGGTAGTTCCATTGAGTTTTTTACTGCTCACGATGAGATCTTTCCAACAATACCACTTTTGTCAAAATCGGTGACTCACACTTCGTGCACTTCCCTAGTGAGTTAAAAACTTATTAAAGTAAGACAGAAGCAGATTCAATGATAAATTTAGCTGTTCATTTACCATCAGGAGAAAAGTAGTATAAAAAGGAGGGGGGGGGGGAAGGGTGCACTTTTGTTTCTTTTTAACTTTTAGATTATAATAAATGTGTTTAATATAAATGTTGACATTCATGTAGTGAATGGAGATAAATTGAAAAGCCACATTACCAAAGTTGCTGATTTTTTTGAGACTGTTGGCTCCTGTAAGATTAGTAATAAAACAATCTTAAAATATATTTCTTTTTAATGATAAGTAAATGACAAAAAAAGTAGAAAATCACAAATCTGCAGAAAAATCCATTGAATGCTCCTTCATTCTGCTGTAAAAAACAAGTTACTTAAAACATTACAGAACCTTCTTAAAGTATTTTTAATTACAGTAGACTCCCTCAAATCCGCAAACCTACAATCCGCAACTCTCAAAAATCCACACATAATTTACGGATGTAAACAATGAAACATTCAGTTGATATATAGGGACAAAATTTGACTTTTTTAATTTTATATCAATTCCATATAAATTTTAATTTATAACTTTTGTTAATATTATGGAATTTGTGTTTTTTCATGAAGGAAGAGTAAAATTATTTCTGAAAAAATTCAAAATATTACTGATATTGATAATCACAATCTTCTTACAAAATACATTTATATTATCAATCTTTTTTTGGTTTTTAAGTCTGGCTAAACATAAAATAAACCTTTATATATATAATTTTGATGCAAATTAGTAACGTACTTTTATGAAACAAGTTCCATTGAATAATTTAGGAAAAATATGTTTAATCTTTATAATGAATATTTAATCATACATTACTGATTATTAACTTAACCTTTGCTTTTCATATTTTAATCATTTTAAAAATTATCTAAATTTTTATTTTTTTGGTTTATTACTTATTTTAATATTTTATTTTATTGTAAGTATACATTATAGTTTCGATTGCTTTATTAATTACATTCAAATTACTATGTAAAAAATAAAAACAAAGCAATGACCAGAAATCCGCAAAATTCTAAAATCTGCACAAACGCCGGTCCCAAGCTGTGCGGATTTGAGGGAGTCTACTGTAATTACATAGTAATTAATTAAAACTAAGGTATTCGAATATTACTCAAACATATGAAAATTAATTTTTCATCAAAATAATGCATACAAATATAAACTAAAAATGGATTAATTTAGATTTTAACCTTAAGACTTTTTTTTATTTTTCTCTGACATAAATAGTGAATCAGTTATAAATAAAACACAATAAAATGTTATTTGGATTTCAATTAATAAATAAATGTGTTTTTAATGCACTACACACATCATAATGTATTTCGCATCAAAAAACAGTATATCTTGGGAAAAAAATAATCCAAGTGCTGAGCATGCAACAGAAATTTAATATTGAAGATATTGAAATGTCCTTGAAATCCATTTGCATCCAGTGTGAAAAAAAGAATAAATTATTTAAATGCATGCGTAATCAAAGCTGATAAATATATTTTCCAAAATAAAGCTATATTTGTTGAATAAATAATCAAACTGAATATACTAAAAGCACATGGCAAAAAACCCCCGCAATATTGAAAATACAAACAAGTCATTGAAATCTGCGAGCATCTTATAGAAAAAAGACTTAACCAGTTTTCTAATTAGATATAACCAATGTGATATGCATATTTTAATGAAAAAACTGTATTTCACTTGGCGATCAATAATTATTTTTTTAAATCATTCACCCCCCCTCCGAGGGGAGGGGAAAGAGAAACACTTTTTGACCATTAAAAACACAAAACTTTCGAGGGGGAGGGGGGAAACCCATCAGCCCATTTCCTAGATACACTACTGCTGGTGACTGTAATTTTGTATGATTAAACTTGGGGACTAAAATTGAGAATTAAAATATTCTTGGAGAAAAAAATTATTCAACTGCTGAGCATGCAACAGAATCCATTTGCATCCAGTGTAAAAAAGGAATAAGTTAATTGAACTGCATGTGAAATCATAGCTGATGAATATATTTTGCAAATTAAAGCTATATTTCTTGAAAAAATAATCAAACTGAATACACTAAAAGCACATGGCTAAAAAAAAAAAAAAAAAAAAAAAAAAAAAAAAAACGAAATATTGAAAATACAAATAAGTCATTGGAATCTATTTACATCCAATGGGAAAAAGAATTAACCAGTTCCGTAATTAGACGTAATCAATGTAGAGATGCATATTTCGACGAAAAAAACTATATTTCACTTGGCAATCAACAGATTTTTTTTAAATCGTCACTTGGTGATTGATGACCAATTACTTGAAATGCATATCAAAGCTGATGAATATATTTTGCAAAATAAAACTGAATTTCTTGAAAAAAATATCCAACCGAAATAAATAAAGAACTTGGCCAAAAAATAAAAAATACTGAAAATACAGCTATGTCATAGAAATTTGTTTGCATCCAGTAGGAAAAAGAAATAACCACTTTTCTAATTAGACATAATCAATATAGAGATGCATATTTTGATGAAAAAACTATATTTCATTTGGCGATCAATAATAGATTTTTTTAAATTGTCATTTGGTGATCGATGACCAATTACTTGAAATGCATGTGGAATCAAAGCTGATGAATATATTTTGCAAAATACAACTGTATTTCTTGAAAAAAATATCCAACTGAAATAAATAAAGAACTCAACCAAAAAAAAAAAAAAAAAAAACGAAATACTGAAAATACAGCTATGTCATTGAAATTTGTTTGCATCCAGTAGGAAAAAGAAATAACCACTTTTCTAATTAGGTGTAATTAATGTAGAAATGTATACTTCCATGAAAAAAAAACTGCATTTCACTTGGCGATTGAAAATAGATTTTTTAAATCGCCACTTGGCGAGTGACGACTAGGGTGGCTATTGATAGCGAACAAATTACTTGAAATGCATGTGGAATCAAAGATGATGAATATATTTTGCAAAATGAAATTGCATTTCTTGAAAAAATAATTCAACTAAACACGGTAAAAGAACTCTGCAAAAAAACCGAAATATTGAAAATAAAATTATGTCATTGAAATCTGTTTGCATCCAGTAGGAAAAAGAAGAAAACACTTTTCTAATTAGATGTAATATTTTAATCATCTAAAAAATTAGTTAAATTTTTATTATTTTAGTTTTTTACTCATTTTAATATTTTATTATATTGTAAGCATTTATTTTAGTTTCAATTTCATTGTTAATTACATTCAAATTACTGTTCAAAAAATGTAAATCAATGACCAGAAATCTGCAAATTTCTAAAATCTGCACAACCTCTGGTCCCAAGCTGTGAGATTTTAAGGTAGTCTACTGTAATATACTCCTACAATTTTGTATACTGGTTACACAACTATACTGATTTCAGAGTTGTCCCTAGCAAAGGCAAGGCCAGGTGCGAAAATTTTTGCGAGGCCTTTTCCTTCTAGCGTCTCATATCAAATCAAGATGAAACTGGGGGGGGGGGGGGGGATGGTTGCAAGGGGAAAGGGGAGAAGGCTAAGTCCCCCTCCCCCCCAACAAGGACATTTCGAACCTCCCCTGTCAAAGATTCCAAGGTCATTAAAAAAAATTCTGTTCCAAAAATCCATATGAAATTCTGTTAAAAAATAGAATTTAGTTTTGTGACCCATGTTTTGCAAAAGTACTAAATTGTAGCATTTGGGCAAAAAGTGCAAATAAATATTTCAACACTTGCATATCCTATTTGCACATAGCTAATAAGGTGTATAATTTTGCACTAGCTATCTAGCTATACACTCGAATTTTTCATTCTTTTTTTAGCATAAAACGAAGCTATTACAATCGTTTAATAAGAAACACAGTGCCTACAATGCATTTGTGCGTGCATTTGTCAGAGAAAGAGAGAGAAAAAACATGATCCCCCCTTATTATATTTCTTGATATCCCCCCCCCCCCTATTATTTACTTCTAGCATCTTCTTGCATTGAATTGGATCAGGTTAACATTAATTTTTAAGGTTTTGTTCATCTGAGTAAACTCTATTAGTCTCACTCTTCTGTTTGTCTCTGAGAGTTAGTTCCCGGAAACTGTTTAAGTTAGAGACTTTATGTTTGAAAATTTTCCCTCAGAGCAGATTTCATTATTCTAATAGATTCTTTGTCATTTTAAGGTCAAAATTTAATGAAAAATATTTTATCAATTACAGTACAGTGCCTATTATCAAAAGTCCAATTAACTGAACTTCCAACTATCCAAACAGTCTATATTTCTCTCAAAAAAAAAAAAAAAAAAAAAAAAAATTAACCAAACTTCCAACTATTTGAGCAGCTTATTTCTGAGAAAATAAAATTTTAACCGAACTCCCAATTATTCATTGGCTTGGAATACAATTTTATAAAATAGAAAAAAAAAAAAAAAAAACTGATAGTGGATCAGAAAATTTTAAGAATGTAAAACAATAAAGGCAATGGGAAGAATCTTAAGCTATGAAGAAAAGGAAACTAACGAGTGGTTAACAGCTATGGAATGGCAGAAGAACATTGATCCTATTTGACTAACGTACCTAAGAAGAATTAAGAGATGTGGCAGCAATGAAAAGAATGTTTTTGTTGAAGCAAACAGCAACCAAAAGCTTCTTTGCTTAAATTATAATCTCTGGAGTTCAAAAAATGATTAAAAGATTGAAAAAAGTTCATGATAAAAATGTAATATAAAAAAAAAATAAAAAGACAAAACAAGTTTTAAGCATGCCAAAGGTAAATGGTGTTACTAGTCCTAAGATAGGATAACATATGAAATTTTTAGTATAGTCAACATGCCTTAAGGCTGCTAGTCACTCCTTTTCTGAATTCCTCTCCGTAACGTTAAGTTTTTCGGATGTTTGATGTATTTTTATATTCAAAATATCTCCTCGTGAAATTAATATTTTTAACTTCTTTTTTCAGTGTTCTTCTCTTTAAGGTTGTCCTTTTTTTTCTTAGTTCTCAAAATATTTCTATAATCTTTGTTTAATTTAATATTTTATGTTTTAAAAACTGACAAAATGGGAGTAAAATTTTAACACTTCATATAAAATTAAGCATAGCTTTTAGAGATATTTTGAAAACTAAGAAAAAAAAGAGCATGTTTAATAAAATTAATCACTTATTGTTGCTTCGGCGCTGACTAATGCCGAAATGTCTGCAATGAGGAGGAGGGGTGATGATGAAAGAAAAAGCTGAGAGCTGCTGACTAATGAAGGCTTGGATTGTGGTGGCTAGTTTTGTTTTGTTTCTCTGTTAAGAAAATTTTATATTCCACATATTCTTTAACAATGTCGCAACATGTTCATTAAACTAAAGATAAACTATGGAGACTAGACGACTACAAGGAATATTTTCTGCTCTCGAAAATCCGAGCCTAACTTTTTATTTATAAGTTTTACATTTTATAAATAACCATATTTAAATATCTAAATTTAATTGTGAAATAAATAACTTGCAACAATAATAATAATAGTAAAATGTTTAGCTGTTTTTAAAATTGAATTTATTTTTTCTTTATTTTTCTTTTTTTTAAACCCAAGCATGAGGCCTTTCAAGGCGCGAGGCCCTGTGCGGCCGCACCTGTCGCACATCCCTAAGGACAGCTCTGACTGATTGATACCTCAATTTGACAGGATGATTCCTGATCATTGATATTTCACAGAATTTATCAATTTTTTTACTTAATAAAGCCATAAATGCAGTACAGATATGATTTACATATGTTTAAATTTATTTTAGACATTTTTATGAATGGACACATATGTAATATAAATATATATATAGCTAAAATATTTATATTTAAATTTATTGTTATTACCAATGAAAACAATTTAAAATATTTCAATTAAAATCTTACCTATGCAACATCCTAATTTAATAATATTGTTTTAATGTTCATCATAAATTCATTAAATATGTATTTTGCTTAAAATCAAAATTGATTTGTTACAAGTTTCATATCAAAACAATCTTTCAAACTATTTCTAAATTGTGTAGTAAGCATGAACAATAGAGATCATAATCACTATAATTTGTACTCAGTGCTAATAAATTAAATTGTATTGTACATACTTGTAATTAAAATTATGCAAGAATATAAAAAGTTATGTTTTTTACTGCAATACTTAACTATAAATCAAAGAAAAGTTCAAATGAAAAACAACTATTTTATCTTTATTTCACAGTAAAAAATAAATTGTACATGTAATTATTTATTAAAAATACAATACTAGTAAAAAATAATTGGTTGAGAAAGAATATAAAAAGGTTACAAAAGTAGTAGACAATGAGGATGTGTAGATGAAATTCCTTGAAAAAGGAGCAGGAAAATTTCGCTGGCCAAAATGAGATATAGTTAAAACCATAAGAACAAAATATATTTTTTATGATACTGTGAAACTACAAGGTTCAAATCCTTTTGATATGGACAGCAGTAACACTATGTATTGTGCTTTTAAATGCTATAAAAATTTCTGCCAAACAAGTTGAATGTAATTTCAAAACCAATAAAAATAGTAAATTAACTATGCCTTGCTTATTTCTTTTTCATAACATACAAATTAAATCAGGCTTTATATTAAAATTGATAATTTATAGTCTAAATTAATTAATGTAGCTATCATTTATACAAAAAATGTCCTGATCAATAATAGTCCCAGGTGTGATCAATATTTACCCCGTTGCAGGGATAATTGCCGATCACTGAAATTTTTTAATTAAACAAACTTTAAATAATATTTTAATCAAAGTCTATATTTTATTGAATAAACACATGGTGAAGCTTTAACCATGTTAAATTTGGTTACATCAATTGGAATAATTTTAAAGATATTTAGATGTTAGTGTTTTTTGATCAGGAATTACTCCTGTCCACCAGTGATAGAAATTGGGACATAAAAGGTAGGCGTCAAATGACGACTGCTATAAAACTCTTAGGCGTCAAATTAAGATTTTTAGTTGCAGTTTCTAAAATTCATATTAACATTACTGCTTGTTATACTGTATATAATTTAGGGGTGATTCTATTCTGAGTAAAAAAAAAAAAATATTCTGAAATTCACACCAAATTTTCTGAATGTTTACAACAGAGGAGAAGGAAAAATCCACTCCAGCACTGTTTTTTATATTTCTGCGCCCCTTTTACAAAATTTGCCGGGTTTTTTTCGAGATCTTTTGACGAAATTTACCATTTTTTTCTCGATCTATAGAAAAAATTCGCAATTTTTTACGATCTGTTGACAAAATTTGGTGTTTTTTTGCGATCTTTTGCTGAAATTCGGCGTGTTTTTTTGAGATCTTTTGACAAATTTTGCCGTGTTCTTTCCCGATATTTTGACAAATTTTGCCTTTTTTTCGCGAACTTTTGACAAAATCTACCTTTTCTTCTCGATCTGTTGAAAAAATTTGCCATTTTTTCGCATTCTGTTTACGAAATTTGCCATTTTTTTTTTAAATCTCTGGACGAAATTTCCCATTATTTTCGTGATCTTTTGACAAATTTTGCTGTGTTCTTTCGCGATCTTTTGACAAATTTTGCCGTGTTTTTTCACGATATTTTGACAAATTTTGCCTTTTTTTCTTGATTTTTTGATGAAACTTACCATTTTTCGCGATCTTTTGACAAATTTTGCCGTGCTTTACATGATCTTTTGACAAACTTTGCAATGTTTTAACATGATCTTTTGTCGAAATTTACCGTTTTTCCCGATTTTTTGACGAAACGTGCCATTTTTTTGCGATCTTATGACAAACTTTGCTGCGTTTTTTAAGATCTTTTGAAGAAATTTGCCGCTTTTAGCGAATGTTTGACGAAAATTGCCGTTTTTTACCAATTTTTTAAATTTTTTGCCGAAATTTGGATATTGTCCACGATTCTTTGAAAAAATGGGCAATTTTCTTAGAACAATTGACTAAACTGATTTTTTTTGGCGACCATTTCTAGAAATTCGCGATACATTTTATGTCCAAATTTTCAGAATTAAAACCGATTTTTTGTAATTTTCGAAAATGATTGCCTTAATTTTTCAGAAAATTGGGACCATAATCATCTTTTTTTATACTACTTTTTAGAAAAGCGCACAAATACTTATTTTTATTTAAAATTATAAAATTTAATCTCTAAGATTATAATAATTGAACCAACTGTAAAATTTGTGTAAAGCTTTTCTGATTATCGCTATACTTAGAAATTAATAGAAAAATTTACTTAATCTGTAAAACAAAATTAAAAACTCGGCAATTTTTTAGCACAACTACTGAAACAAAATTTTATTTATTATTTGTAATTACAGTTAAATTTAATAATTAAAAAAAAACTAATAATAAGAATAAAAACATAATGCATCTACATTAGAATCAAAGAGTAATTCTGAATAAAAAAAAAAAAATTCTGAAATTCACAGATTTTTTGAAAAGTTACAGCAAAAGGGGAAGGGCTAAGAATAACCCCCTTCCTTGTTAATTATGCGCTTTTCCGCAATCCTTTGACGAAATTAGCATTTGTTTTCGCGATCTTTTGTATACATTTGGGAATTTTTTTTTCGCAATACCATGACGAAATTTGTGTTTTTTCTGGAACTTTTTGAAGAAATTAGCGTTTCTTTTTGCGATTCTCAGTAGAAATTTTGCATTTTTTTTTCACGTTTTTCTGCGATTCTTTGATGAAATTCACGTTTTTCCAGCGATTATTTGACGAAATTAGCATTTCTGTTCGAGATCCTTTGTAGAAATGCAGGGTTTTTTTTTTTTTTCGCTATCCTATGAAAAAAAAAAAAAAAAAATTGTTTTTCTGCGATCCCCAAAATTCGCCTTTTTCCATGATCCTTTGCCAAAATCAGAGATTTTTTATGCGGATGATTGACGAAATTGATTTTCTTCACAACTATTTGTTGAAATTTGCAATGTTTTTTATGTTTGAATTTTTAGACTAGATCGCTTTTATTTTTAAATTATCAGAACCGAGTGTCGAATAAATATTAAAAACTAGGCATCAAATTTGATGACCGAGAATAATTTTGTAGTCGTCAAATTCAATTCTTTGGTTGCATTTGACGACTAACGACCGCTAATTTCAAACACTGCAATCCACTCTAGTTATTCCATATTTTAACACAATGGAAAAAAATCCAAAAAAATGATAAAAAAATATATAAAAATCCAATAAAAAATCTTTTTTTTTTTTTTTTTTTTTTTTTATAAAAACATAACTTTGTTAAACCTTAGAGAGGTTTATATCCAGTTAATGTAAAAGTACCCTTTTTCTTTTATGCATAGTAAAAAATAATGAAGAACTCCTATAAAAATATTATGCATATAACTTTACACATTACTTTTTTCATTCAAAAATTTGTAAAATAGAGAATTCATGATTTCAGAACCATTCAAATTAAAATAAGGTTAATTATTAGATGTTCAACATTAACAACAAGATCATCTTTAGAAATTTGAAATTAATAAATACGAAATTCAAATAATTACAATTAATTCAATACATACTTTTTGCTTTTGAAGATTTTTTGGAAGATGGTACCCATTTTAGAGCAGAGAGATCTTCATCAAGAGAAAAGAAGCGTCTATACTGACGAGCACTAGGTCGAACTTTAATTAAACTGCTCCCATTTATCATGTATCTCAAACAATCTAATGCTAAAAGCAAAACATGAAAACAATACATTATTTCAAACAAAAAATTAAAACATAACAAATATTGCACACTGATTATACAATAAAAATATTAAGTAAATTAAGATACATTTTTACACTCTTTTATTTAACTCAAACAGGTCTTTATATGTAAAAAGAATTTTGCAATTGACCTTACTTACTGATAAAGCTAGAAATAAAATATGCTTAAGGATGTATTTTAATTCAAACTGCTTATTTTCTGATTTACTTTTAAATTCATTTTTGCTCGCAAATGCATCAAACTGACAAATTTTCTTATTTAGAAACTACTTAATGTGCCATGCTTATTGATTTTTGCAAAAAATTGCTGTTAAAATCAAAGTTTTTAACCAAATTTTCCGAAGGAAACGGAGAATGAAATCTCGGAACGAAAAAACAGGTCATACTGAGAAAATAATTGTTTATAAATCAAATTCTGATGAATTGAGCGAAAAATGAAATCACACGGCATCTTATACATCTCTTCAAAAATCACCTCAGCAAGTTTCACATTTCCACTTTTAAAAATGACTCTGAAATTGTATCAGAGAATTTCGAGCTGTTGGGAGAGGCCCATACATCCTTAATAAAAAAGCATATACAAAGGTGTGTGTTTCTAATGACAACACAGGGTCGTTCCATGTCAAATTAACACAGAGTTTACATCACCATTTCAGAATTTGATGAAAATTGATAGGGAGTTGTAGACTAAGAAAATTACCAAGTATTATTGAAATATATCATCCAGTTTAGGAAATACAAGCTTATAAAGTTGCCAAAAATTGGTCAAAAATACTCCTAATGAAATTTTTTAAATTCAAGTTGTAACTTCCATAATTCAGATACAAAGCTGAAAAAGATGTCATTTTAAAGTCTTTTTCATGGCATTTCAAATGACATCAAACATCATAGAGGGTAAATAAAAATGTTTTGAAAATTAAATTCAAAATTTTAAATTTGAAAAAGTACATTTTAGAAAAATTTAAAAACATTCAAACTGTTTTTAACTTAAACAATAAGTTTGAATGTGGAACAACAATGGATTCAAAGTTAAACTTTTCAAAAATATGCATTTGTTGAAAATTTCCTCAGCCGTAAGTCTGGCTACAATGAGTAAAATGCTATAATTTTTATAAAGTTTGTTGTCTTTTTTTTCCCAGGATATATTAATTATCTTTTCAGTAGTTCACCTTTTAACTCGTTTGGGACCAAGCATGGATGCCTATATGCACTTTCAAAAAGTGCCAAATTTATATTACCAACATCATTTTTGGCTTGCCTGCTTGCCACAAGAAAAAGTTGGGGGAGGGGGTGCCAAATTGAAACTTTGCCTCAGGTGCAGATTTCTCTTTGTACGCCCCTGATAGAACTCGTTAATAAATAAACAAAAGTTCAATAAAAACAGACTTAAAAGAAATCTTGCCTAAAATAAAAGGTCCCAGCCAAAAAAGATACCATTCAAAGACAAACAACAAGTAACAATGTAACAGCTAAAACAGAAACTTGTCTTATAATGGAATTATTTTCTGTTAATCTTGCGATTCTGTTGGAACAGATTTTACTTTAAAAGTAATCAGAAGCACTAAGTATGCTTGAATATTTTATATGAAATAAAATAACTATAAAAAAGCATTCTATAATAACTGCTACTTTTATCAAGATCATTTTATATGATTATTTTATTATGTAAATGTATTGTCTAAATTTGTTATAAGAGTTTTTAAAAATAAATCCAATGAAATAAATCATTTATCATAGACTATACATACATGATATTTTCAAAATAGTCAAGTTACTGTTGATGATAAATATTTTAAAGCATAATATAAATTAGAAACTAAAACATATTGGACTGGGACCATAGGATTCATTATATCTATAAAATTTTATGATCGATAAAGCAAGCTTTTAAGTAAAAAATAGTTTTTTCCATTTAAAATTAACATAAATCTAAGCCTGTCTTCTTTTTTATTCTCTTAAGGTATAATTTAAACTCAACTAAACCAAACATAGGAGCCGACTTTGGTCCCAAAGCTGGGTCTGCCAAAAAGTGGAATTCTTTTAAGTCCGATTCTTAAACATTTTCATGTGAATCCTGAAAAATCAAAAACACTTTTTTTCGTCTTCTGAGATTTCTCCACTCTTTTTCTGTCCTCAAGAATTTTAAAAAGGCAAAATTCCGTCCTGTTGGACAGAAAACTTGCACCCTTGATCACAATACATATGTGATAGTCAACTAATTTGATTCGCCGATAATCACTGTAATAGTGAATAAAAATGCAAAAAAAAACAGGGGTGATTCTGGATGATTTTTTTTTTCGGAAATTCGCATAGCATTTCCGAATATCGGCGGGGAAGAGGGGGGGGGGACAAAATCGGCGTTTTCCCGCTATCTTCAGACGAAATCAGCAATATTTTAGAAAATCGGCGATTTATTGCGATCTTTTGCCAAAATCGGCAGTTTTCCGGCGATCTTTTGATGAAATCGGCGTTTTCCCATGTTTTTTTAAGTGAAATCATCGTTTTTTCGACGATCTTTAGACAAAATTTGCTTTTTTACGCGATTTTTTCTTGAAAACGACGTTTTATTCCCGCGATCTTTTGACGAAATCGGCGTTTTTTCCGTGATCTTTTGATGAAATTGGCGTATTTTTTCAAATATTCTTTTGACAAAATATTTTTAAGCGATCTTTTATCGAAAACGGCGTTTTTTCCCGCGATCTTTTAACGAAATCGACGTTATATCCGCTATCTTTAGACGAAATCGGGGTTTTCCCGCGGTCTTCAGAAGAAATCAGCGTTTTATCTGCGATATTTGGTGAAATTGCCGTTTTTTCCGCGATCCGCACAGGAAATTCACGTTTTTTATCGATTTTTTGACAAAGTTCGTTTACAAAAACATTGACGAAATCGTCGTTTGTCCACGAAATATTGACGAAATGTAGGCTATTTCGGCGATCCTTTCACGAAATTTGCATTTCTAAGTAATTGTTTTTTCCGAGCAAAACCGTACAAATTGGCAACTGATAACCCAATTTCAAATTTTCGGAAGAGGATGCCTTAAATTTTCGGGAATTTCGGACGAAAATCACCCCTGGATCAACAATTTATGCAAATACTATCCGTAATTTTAAACTGAAAGTTTCTATTTTGAGTCCATGATTCTGATTTAATGTTTTTTTACACAGCAATCTTTCCTAGTTGTGCAGTGCACATTTTCTCATGCTTTACTCAAAATATCAGTTAATAAATATGGCAAGCTAATCGTGATTTTTTTTCGAGATCTTTTGCCAAAATTTGCGTTTTTCTGGCGATTTTTTGCCGAAATTTGCATTTTCTCGCGATCTTTTGTCGAAATTTGCATACTCCCCGCGATCTTTTGCCGAAATTACCGTTTTTTCGCGATGCTTGGTCGAAACTCACGTTTTCCCCACGATTTTTTTGCGCTTTCCCTGCTATTTTTTGACGAAATTCGCGTCTTTTTCAATGATTTATTGCCGAAATTCGAATTTTCCGCGATCCTTTGCCGCTATTTACGTTTTTCTCGTGATCTTTTTCCGAAATTTGGTTTTTCCCCAAGATTTTTTGCGAGAAAAATTTCTTTTTCTTTGCTATTTTTAAACGAAATTAGAAATTTTCCGTTATTCTTTACGTTTTCCAGCAATTTTTTGACGAAATTCGCGTCTTATCCGCAATCTTTTGCCAAAATTTGCGATTTTTCTGGGGTTTCTTGCTAAAATTCGCGATTTTCCTTTGATCTTTTGCCGAAATTTGCGTTTTTCTCGCGATCTTTTGCCAAAATTTACATTTTTATCGTGATCTTAAGTCGAAATTTACATTTTCCTCGCAACCTTTTGCCAAAATTCGTGTTTTTCCCACGATTCTTTGATAAAATTTCTTTTTTCACTGCTATCTTTGAACGCAAATTTGAGTTTTTTTCGCGATTCTTTGCGTTTATCCTGCTATTTTTGACGAAATTAGTATCTTTTTTCTTAATCTTTTGCCGAAATTCGAATTTTTCCGCGATCTTTTGCTGCAATTTACGTTTTTTTCGCTATCTTTTTCCCAAATTCGCATTTTCCCCAAAATGTTTTGAAAGAGAAATAGCTTTTTCTCTGCTATCTTTGAATGAAATTAGAGTTTTTTTCCGGTATTCTTTGCGTTTTTCCCGCTTTTTTTTAACGATGCGTCTTTTCTGCAACGTAACGTCTTTTCTCTTTGCCAAAATTTGCCATTTTCCTGAGGTTTTTTTTGTTAAAATTCGCGATTTTTCTCTGATCTTTTGTCTAAATTTGCGTTTTTCTCGCGATCTTCAGTCGAAATTTGCATTTTTCCTCGCAACCCTTGCCTAAATTCGCGTTTTCCCCGCAATTCTTTGATAAAATTTGTTTTTTCCATTCTATCTTTGAGTGATATTTGAGATTTTTCCGCGATTCTTTGCGTTTTTTCTGCCATTTTTTGATGAAATTAGTGTTTTTTAACGTGATTTTTTGCCAAAATTCGAATTTTTCCGCGATCTTTTGCCACAATTTACGTTTTTCTCGCGATCTTTTTCCAAAATTTGCATTTTCCCCAAGATTTTTTTGAAAGAAAAATACTTTTTTCTCTGCTACTTTTGAACGAAATTAGTTTTTCCGCTTGTCTTCGCGTTTTTCCGCTATATTTTTTTAAAGAAATTTGCGTCCTTTCCGCGATTTTTTTCCAAAATTTGCGATTTTTCTGATGTTTTTTTGCTAGAATTCGCAATTTTCCTCTGATCTTTTGCTAAAATTTGCGTTTTTCTCGTGATCTTTAGTCGAAATTTGCATTTTCCTCGCAACCTTTTGCCGAAATTCGCGTTTTTCTCACGATTCTTTGACAGAATTCGCTTTTTTCCTACTATCTTTTGGTCTTTTGCGCGATCTTTGGCCAAAATTCACTATTTTCTCGAGACTTTTTGAAAAATTCGGCCGATTTTGCGGGGTTTTTTTTCTATTTTTTTTCTTTTTTTTTAAGAGTTAATTTTTCTCGCTATTATTTGAAAAATTCATATTTTTCTGCGATCTTTTGCGAAAATCGACTTTTTTCTCTCGATTCTTTAATAGATTTTGCGTTTTGCCCCACTATCTTAGAACATAATTCGCATTTTTTCTGTGATTCGTGAACATAATGCTCGTTTTTCACGCTACTTTTTGACGAAATTTTCAAAGATCTTTTGACGATTTTCATGTATTTTTTCACGATCCTTCCACAAAATTGATGTTATTTGCAACCTTTTGACGAAATAGACGTTTTCCCACGATCTCTTGATGAAATTAACATTTTTTCCCCGCTATTCTTCGACACTTTTCACGTTTATTACCCAATGTTTTGACGAATTTTGAGTTTTTTCGCGGTCTTATGTCCGAATTTTCGGATTGAAGATCGATTTTTTTTTTTAATTTCGGAACAAATTAGTCCCGCAAAAAATCGTAAAATCACTCAACCGCGAAAAAATCTCATGCCTGCATTTTTCAGGGTCTGCCAAGCTATTGCAAGGTCTGCAGATATATTTCAGGGTCTGCGCGGCAGACCCGCAGACCCGGAAGTCGGCGCCACTGAAACCAAAAATACAAAAAACTAAATTAAACAGTTTATCTTTCAATGGCTTTTCTGAATTATTTAAGTCCCAGTAATTGTTAATTCTATATTAAAAAGCAAAAGTTTCAAACTAAAACTTGTAAAAGAGATTTCATTTCTTGACTAAAAAAGACACTGTCAGAGAGAAAAGTTCTTTTTTCTACACAGTCAATAACAGTTGAAAATTCCATTTACATTTGTTTTGACTAAGAATACCAAGAATATCTTATCTTGCACAGTGAGATTTTGAAAATGAATATCAAAGATAGAAACACAGAAAATATAAAATATCTTTATATTTTAAAAATGAATACCAAAAATATAAAACATCCTGATATTGTGGTCTTTCTTTTTTTGAAATAATTTTAAATTTTAAATTTTTATTACACAGTTTAGAAAAAAAAAAAAAATTGTAATTTAAGAAATTACCCCAACCATTTGAAAAATGTTTCACTCGATACATTCATCTATCATTTTAAGCTAAATACCAGTTGTTTTATTGTGTATTATCCGTGCCACTGCTATAAATGACTTTATACATGCTGCAATTTGAAGGTACGGTTCGTTTAAGTTATATCACTCTATTGTCGCCAAGCATAAAAGTTGGCGACGAAAGAAACATTTCAAACTATTTAACATTGTTGGTGCAAAAGTAATCATTATTAAAATACAGCTTTGGCATATACTGTTACACTTGTAAGACTTTGGCATATATTGTTTGATTTTACAGAGCAGAATTTTGGTGATGGAGGTTTTAAACCAAAATCGATCGCAGCACATGCATCTGTGAATGGGTCCATCAGACATCGAATCAAAAAAGTTTTTTCCCAGTTTTTCCCAAGCCGATTGCTTTTTAGTTTTCTTTTTAGGTGGTGGAAAATCAAGAGTAATAGCTATAACATTTTCCGGCTTGTTAGAATCACTATTGGCACTCAAATTTTCCTGGTTAGAACCGACCGATAGTAAAACGCCATGGCTAGTGGATTGGTCGCCCTGGCGACATGATGTTTTACAATTAATCGGTTCGGCATTAAATTGCTTCCTTTTTCGTGATCGCCTTTCAACACGTAATTGGTTTTCAGCGGCTCAATAATCTTTTGATTTTATCATTTTCTGCATTGAAAGACGTTTTTGCGCCAAACCAAATACAGTATTACTCAGTTATCCCGTCGACCAATTTCGCCAAATGATACGAATCGCCAAACTAATAAGCAACTTATACATGTTGACTGTGTTTAATATCATTGAATGCGATATTCACGTTCATTCATTTCTTTGGCTTCGGCTTTTTCCGTATCTGTTAATTTCCGTCTACCCATTTTTAAATTTGTTAGTTTTCTCCTTTATTACAATGATTTTAACCATTTTAATTTACTATTCAAATAAAAATTCTTCTAAAAGTAAAGAATTTAATTTAAATTCAAATAAAAATTCTTCTAAAAATAAAGAATTTAATTTAAATTCAAAAGTGGTAACATCATTCAAAATTGGTAACATCATTCAAAAGTGGTAACATCATCGGGTCCATTCTCCCGAAAACAACAACCATTTTTCAAATGGTTAATAATCATTAATGTAGAGGGGTAAAAAACACGTCTTTTTCAGGTAACAAGAGTAACCATGTCTTACTCTTTAGAGGACTCAGCATATAAAAATAAATAAAGTTTATCAAGTTTTCCTTGTGCAAATATAAAAAGTAGACACTCTTCTTTATTATTCAGCAAAAAATTCTCTTCATTTAGTAAAAGGCATCAAAAGTGATGCATTTCTATGTTAAAAGACCACCATAAATGTAACGAGAGTAACCATGGAATTGCCAGACATATCTAATTCCCTTTTTTTTAATAAGATGAATGTAAACTGCTAACATTTTTTTAGTGGGTAATATATTAATTATAGTTAATGATAATATATTTATTTACTTCAAAATGCAAATAATTTGATTTGATGATTTTTTAATGTCACCTATAACTGACAAACTTTCATTTAAGTGATGAAGATCCTGAAATTTTATATTCTAGCATTGTACATTACGAATCTATAATCTTTGTTTGATTGTATATCTTGCCGACACTATACTATTTGTGCCTTATAGCTTTATTTTATTGATGTCCCATACCTCCCTGTTAATAGGAAGGAATCTAATACATTTTTAAACTTAAAGTTTCTTTAAATATAAAATAGCTTTTGCATGTTATATCTCTATATTGTTCGGGTAGATTAAAAAGTGTTTCACCTAGCACTTTATACATTGAAATTTGTTTTTAGTCAAACAAAGTTGATTTTCTTACTTTTGTAAAAAGTGTCCTACATTACAGCACTTTCCTCTATTTAAAAAAAACTGTGGCATGGAGAGATAGATTTCACTATTTTTTTAAAAGGCAAGGTGCATTTTGTCATTTTTAAAAAGGATACTTAAAAAATGGCTTATAATAAACAATTATCGCAGAATTAATAAAAATTGCAAGCAAGTAATTTCATAAGTTATTAGCACAAATAACAAAACCAACAAATATATTAACAGCTCATTTTGCATTTATACTAGGAAAAAGTAATGTTAATCACCTAAATCATAACTTACAGGATGTATGTAGCCAAGATCTCTAGCAGTGCTTAAACTTTTTTATACCAGGGGTCATTCCATATCAAATCAACCAAAAAAATTCAATATTCAACCTAACCATTTCTGATTACAATGAAACTGCCAGGGATCATTCTCTATGATGCTATAAATTAGAGCATATTTTTAGATTTTGTATATTGCTTTAAATTTCCATACAATAAATTATTTAAATTTTGAAAATAGAACAAAAATCTTGATTGCAGCGCCCTCTTCTGGCGGATTTTTTTCAAATTCAGGGAAGACCAACTAGCCATAGCCATGCACTTACACAAAAAATTTGGTTCCATTTGATGCATAACTTCATATACTTTTGGTCGGTACAATATTGAAAATGGCACAAAAATCGCGATTGCAACGCCCCCTTCTGGCAGAATATTTCAAAATTGAAGGAGGACCTGCTTGCCATAGCCAAAAACATTCACAAAAAATTTGGTTCAATTCTATGCATATCTTCAGACACTTTTTGATGGTTGAACGGCGACATACACACAGACAGACAGACATTTTGTAAAAACATGTTTTTTGGAATCTCTGACCCCTAAAACGTGTAAATCCGTCGAAAACCGGAAGTCGAAAATTTTTTCGATTACAATACTTTCTTCTATTGAAGATAGAAGTAAGTAATAAATAACAAAATAGATAGGATTAAATTGCTATTTTAATGTAATTTTTGCTTTTATTTAATAACTCCTGTTCCCATTGAGATCCCACTCTAAAAATTTCAGAATTTTAAGCTTATAATATTACAACAAACATACATATTATTCAAAATTTTTTAAAAAACTATCTAAAAAATTTTAAAATTTAAAATTACGATTTTTTTTTAAAAACTATACATAGTCAATTCGCATATCAAATTAAACTCTCCTCTTTGAAATGAGTGATCATAAAATTTTCTATGTTTGATAGAACTTGAGAAATTCAAAATTAAAAACATGTAAGCAAGCCAAAAAATGATGATTTTTCAAAATTTATATAATTAACTATATAAAATTTTAATGCGAAAAAAAAACAACAACCATATATTATCAATTATATCATCAGGCAGAACGATTGGGGGGGGGGGGGGTCACTGATTGATTTGGCATGGAATCATAGGCGTAGAGTTGTATGGGCCCATGGGGCTCGGGCCCCTCCAATAATTTTTTCAAATGGGCTGTATTTTTTGGCGTCAACCAATTCAGAAAAAGTCACAAATTTTGGAATTTATAATAATTTATAGAATTTTTTCTGAGTATATTTTTTTCCAGAGAAAATTTTTTTTCCCTAAATTCGTTGTTTATTTTTATTTTTTATAAACGGCTAAAACAACCCAAGAAAACTTTTACCATAGTGTATGGGCACTCTCCGTCTCCCAGGATTTTTTTTCCTTTCTTTCTTCTTTGGATAGTGGGCATAGTTTCTAGGAAAAGTACCTTTTTCTGATTCTGACGTCCTGCAAGGGGGCAATAAATTAACACGTCGCATCGTTACGTTAAAAACGTAGACAACGAGCCCAACACAATCAAATTACAAAACCATAGATAAGATGCTTGCCTTTCCCCAAACATACAAAGAATGGTCCTTCCGGCCTTATAAAGGTCCTAATTTAGGAGCTTCAACGAACATGGGACGTGCGGGGAAGTATAGAATTTTTTTTTTTTTTTTTTTTTAATTCAGTGGATGACTAAAGCAAAAAAAATCCATTGTGTCTGAAGGCAACGAATGAGGATGGGAATTTTTTTCTTTTTACTCAAGTTAGGCATAAAGCATAAAATTTGTATATAAATGCAAATTGCAGATGGAAAAACAGCTATTAAAGTTATCTAAAGATACTCAGCAGTTTCTTGCAGTAAAAGATTATTCCCAAGGAACAAGTAGTTCCAATAAATAGTAAGTATTCAAATGTTCCTACTTTTTATTTTAAAGAATTTATTTTTGCGTTACCTTAAGTTATCTGATTAAAAGTCTGAACAGACCTGGGCCGGGCCCGAAACTCGATTTCAAGCCAGTTTCCTTTCATTGTCCGCAACCTGGTAAAGTCAGGGCCTCCCCCCCCCCCCACACACACACATACACACACTTATCTCCTAAGCCTGAACATTTTTTAAAAATCATATTAATCTGAAATTTGATTAATTATTATCATTTCGATGTTCACTCTGCCCAGGCTTGCAGGCCGATTTCCATTACTGACATTCGGGCCTGGCCGGGTCTAGTCATTAATCTTTTTGGGCCAGGCTGGGGCCGGGCCTAACTTATTTTTCTAATTACTAAACTAAACATTGCACATTTAATATTTTTACACCGTTGCATAGGAAAAAAATGCATTTTTAAATTAAATTTGTTTGAAATCTTTGTCACTATTTGTTTTCAAATTATTATTTTAAAGTTTTTATTATTTTTTGTCATAGTGTCATCAGAAGTATTCCATTTTTGGACATTAAATATGGACTAATCAGAAAACGAATAAAATAAAATAAGTTGCAGAATTAAAAAAAAAAAAAAAAAAAAAAAAAAAAAAAAAAACATATATTTTAGATTTATCAGTTCTCTACTGAGGACAACAACTATTTTCCAAATAGTTAAAAAGAATCCCAATTTTTACGGTAAAATATTACCCAGTTGTGTTATTTCTGAGATTTCCTGCACTAAAAATGGCAAGACGGGATTTTTAGCATCTGAAAAATTTGAAATTTCATAGAATTCAAAATATCCTGATTAGATAATTTTTTATCAAAGAACAGGATTTATTTTAATGTCCTTCTTTGACTCTGGAAAAAATTTTCTTGAAAATACAAATTAAAGGATGAGAGTGGTGTGCTATATATGTCTTTTTGAAAAAAAAAAATGCCTTATCTAAAATTTATTCACAATTTGTATACTTATGTGATTAGAAAAAATATGCTTCTAGCATCAGTGGTACAGGAGTTTCCATTATATCTATTTTAAATTATCCGGTATATATATTTTTCACTATTCAGATTGTTTTGTAGCTAGTCATGGTTAAAAATGTTTTGGGGTTGTACAGAATATTTTACAAGTACGTGTGTGTTCCTTAAGGCTAAAATTCCGTTTGGCGAAGGCACTTGCAAGCTCATGTTAAATGTGTGGGATTTTTTATTTTTATTTTTTTTATATTTCTTTTGCATTTCGACATTTTTTTTCATTGGATAGCTGAGATCGATGTCTATCTTCAGTTTTTTTTTTTTAGTTTTCCAATTTTGTCTGCGGATTTTTTTTTTTTTAAATGAAGTTACATTTTCGGAACCGGTTTCGAAAGGGAAAACCTGATCATAAAAAAACTGCAATAAAATATAGGGATCGACCACAGCTATCCAATTCAATACATATATACATATATGTGTGTGTGTGTAGAGATATCAAAATACAAATGAAATATTTGAAACGAATCTTCCCATAGATTTAAAGTAGACGGCTTAAGGCTACACAAGACGGTAGCCTTAAAGAGTTCAAATATCTTACTGAAAATAACATATGACTGTTTTATTATTATTATTATTTTTTATGGGAGCTTTTCAGTGAAACATATCTCTATTCACCTCACATATAATGTATAACTATCAAAACTCAGTTTTCACCCATCAGAAAGTACACCTTTGATGCTGAAAAACTGCATTTAAATTTGCTTCCTTAAAATTTAAGAATTAGATAAAATGCCATTAAATTTAATTTTAATGATATACCATAAAATCTACACTACTTGGCCATTGATGATCGTCCACTTGCGATTTTAGACATTTTGTTAAATATCTAGAAAAACACATGAGGGTCATCCTGAAACTCTCAGTGTATAAACATAATAGTACAGGTCATACATTTCCGTGAAGATTTTTTCCCAAAACTTTATAGGGGACCGTCAATAAATTAAAAAAGAATGAATATCTTTTGGATAACCCTGTCAAAACAAATGTAGCAAAAGCGCTCAAATTTTAGATTTTGATTAAGTGGCTTATTGTAATAAACTGTGTTCATTTTTATGTCGATAGCATGAATACTCGTAGAAAAATTAAGATTTTTATAAAAACAGTTTCAAAAATTTCCAAGATTTTTGTTTATAATTTGCAGAGTTCTTAATATAAAATAATATTCTTTTCTGAAAATGTGACAAAAAACATTGAAAATAATACCCTGTAATCATAACTAAAAAATAATAAAAATCGTACGAAAAATGAGTAGGTTTACTAAATAATTTTTCACTGTGCATTCGTCAACAATATCAAAATTTCATTTGCATATTATGTTAGCTAAATGTGTAGAGCAACTTTTGTGAAAGTCGCAAAATCATAGCTTGAAAATTCTGAAAATAATCGTCAATTGAATAAGTTGAAAATCTGTTATTCCTAAAATGAAGCAAGAACAAGAGGGACATATATTCATTAATAAGTGTCAATAAAGAATACACAATATGGGACGTCCTACTACATTTGGATAAAACCCCCTCATTCTTTTTGCTCCATTTTGTGAACAACGGATTTTGTGTTTATTCCATAGACGATTACTTTCATAATTTTCAAGCTATGATTTTGACACTTTCACAAAAGTTGCTCTATACATTTAGCTAACATAATATGCAAATGAAATTTTGATATCGTTGACGCATGCGCAGTGAAAAATTATTTAGTAAACCTACTCATTTTTCAAAAAGTTTTTATTATTTTTTAATTCTGATTACATAGTATTGTGTGCAATATTATTTGTCATATTTTCTGAAAAGAATGTTACTTTATATTAAGAACTCTGCAAATTATAAGCAAAAATCTTGGAAAAAATTGGGACTTTGTTATAAAAATCTTAATTTTTCTACGAGTACACGTGCTAGCGACGTAAAAATGAACACAGTTTATTACAATAAGCCACTTAATCAAAATCTAAAGTTTGAGCGCTTTTGCTACATTTGTTTTGACAGGGTTATCCAAAAAATTTTTTATTATTTTTTAATTTATTGACGATCCCCTATAAAGTTTCGGGAAAAAAATCTTCACGGAAATGTATGATCTGTACTATTATATTTACAGAGTTTCGGGATAATTCCTGATGTATTTTTCTAGATATTTAACAAAGTGTCTAAAATCGCAAGTGGACGATCATCAATGGCCAGGTAGTGTATAAATTTTATGGCCTTAAAAAAAAATTACAATATTTTGACATCGAATGTCCACGGAATCAGCTGAAAATTTAAAAGCTTATTCCTTATATATTTTTACATTCTATAACACAGAGGTTTGTTGTAATTGATAGTAACTATAATTTTATGATTTTTTGAATGTTAAAAATCTTTAACATTATCATTGAAACTTAGTGCATTATCCTTGGAATTGTTGCAGAAAACTACCACGATTTTTTTTCTTAAAAATTAGTGGTGTACAAAAAATGGACCAATACGAATCCTGAAACTACTTTAAAAATTCATTAAAAATACAAAACTTCAAATTACAAAAAGCTTGTGATAAACTACGTATATATGGGAGAAAACATTTGTTAAAAATTTCAAAGGTGTATATTGCATAGGTTATGAGATAAAAAATTATTTAGACAAATAAATAAATAAGTAAATAAATAATTCAATGCAATAATCTGTTAACCAATATCTTAAGTAAGAAAAATCATGCGTCAAACATAGATTAGAAATACTTTCCAACACTTCCTGAAATCTTTAACAAATTTTCGTTGTTTAAGGAAACAAGGTTATTACTGTGCATAACCAAATATGCATTCCGATACTTTTGAAAAGCCCTGTATTTGATCTGTCAGTTTATATATACATACTATATAATGTGAAAATTTAGTTGAGCAAGAAAATGTCTAACTGGTTCAAATTTCACTTTTAGCAATTTGTACTAATAGATCGAAACATACTTGAATAATTCTGTTCAGTTCTGTAGTTTATCTAGTACCTTTATTTCACGCCAGTATTTTGCTATAATTTAGTTCAAACAAAAACACTCTTAAAACTACTTAAATCACATTTCCAGAAAGTGTCATTTATAGGTGACCATGTAGCCAATTCTTTGCGTGACCCTCAGCGTTCGAAATCCTTGGTGGTCCGCTGGTCCGAGACCACCGATAATTCAATCGGACCACTAATTTGAAAAATTTAGTGGTCCGCAGGACCAGTGCCTTTTTTCAGGCCCTGAGAAAACTGCAACCGATCGCACATAAGATTTTTTTATTATTATTATCAGCGATGCCGCGGACGCGCTATAGCGCGCAAATTACTCAAAATATCGGCAATGGGACGCAAAAAATAGCTCTTACGCGTAATTTCGTAAAAGAATCGCTAAAAAACGGCAAATTTCGTTAAAAAATCGCGAAATAACGACTAATTTATGGCAAATTTGTCAAACAATTCTCGAAAAAATGGCTAATTTCATTCCAAAACCCGAAACAAAAGGCAGATTTCTTCGAAAGATCGCGAAAAAACGACAAATTTCGCCCAAAAAAAATCGCGAAAAACGGCAGATTTTTTCCAAAAATTGCGGGAAAATTTCAGATTTTTTCAAAAAATTTCAGTAAAAGGCAGATTTTTTCAAAAAATCGTGAAAAAAACAAATTTTATCCGAAAATCCCGATAAAACGCGAAATTTGTCAAAAAAATCATGAAAAACAACAAATTTCCTCAAAAGATTGCGAAAAGACCAAGAATTTTGTTAAAAAAGCGCTAAATAACGACTAATTTCTGGCAAATATCGTCAAAAAATTCGTGAAAAAAATGGCTAATTTTATCCTAAAACGCGAAAAAACGGCAAATTTTGTCAAAAAATATCGCGAAAAACGGTATATTTCGTCAATAAAAGTAAGTTTTCGTCAAAATAACGCGGAAAAACGGAAATTTTGACAAAAAAAAACACACACACACACACAAAAAAAAAAAAAAAAAAAACAAAACAAAACAAAAAAATAAGTGAATGCCGGGAGAGAATTTTTCTGTTTTATAAACTAATTTTCCTGCTTCAAAATTGTTGTTGCTGCTCCAAAAACTGATTTTCCTGCTTCCCAATCGGTTTTTTATTGCTCCAAATCTTTCTGGGTGAATGTGACTCCTGAAAGAACCATTTCATTAAGCAAAGTACCCATTTACTCAACCAAAATATTCCTTTTTTCAGCAAAAATGTCTTTTTCAATAAACCTGTCTTGTCCCATTTTAAAAGAAATGCAAACAATAGAGATACTTGTTATCTTCTACACTTAAATAAGCATTATTTTATAATTAAATTTGTATCTTGCACATTTATTCTTTAAAAAGTACAGAAAATTTACTCTAAGTGTTAAAATTATTTAATAGAATTTTATGTATTGGACCAGTGGTGATGTCTGCGGACCAGTAAATGCTCATGCTTACTGGTCCTTGGGACCAGTGACTTTTTTTAGGAATTCTAACGCTGACCCTGTATATCATTTTATTTACATTCTACAAACATTTCTTAGTAAGCTGAAAGCAGTTCAACATAAAAATGCACAACTTATTTAAAAACCACCTTTAACTAAATTATGCTCATATTCAGTAACCTTTACTGTTATTTTACAAAAAAACTTTCCTCTTGTATATAATTACGTGTGCAAGAGAAATTTTCTACAAGATTTACTTTTAAAATATTGTGGGGGAAATAGAATATAAAAATAAAACCATGTATTTAAGGGTGTATTTCGATTCAAACTGCTTATTTTCCAATTTATTTTTGAATTCATTTTTGCTCTCAAATGCACCAAACTTTCAAAATCTCTTATTTGGAAAGTACACAAGGTGCCATAATTGTCGATTCTTTGATAAATGCAGAAAATATTGCAATAGAAGCAATCAAAAACGGCATTTCGTACTTATTTTTCCCTAGCGAGAGATCTGGGAACGAAAAAAGGGTCATCCTGAAAAGGTAATTGTTTATAACTCAAATATTAATAAATGGAGCGTAAAAAGACATCACACGGCACCTCATACGTCCCTTCAAGAATCCTATCAGCAAGTTTCATGTTTCTACTTTTAAAAATATGTCTGAAATTGTATCAGAAAATTTTGAGCTGTTGAAGGTCTAAAAGCGTTTTTTCGAATACACCCTTAAGGCTACCGTCCATAAGGATTAAATACCATATGCAGCGTCAAATTAACAGAATAATGAAACAAATTTTAACATCTGTATATATTTCTAATTCTTTTATTGTTAAATAAAAGAAAAAAAAATCAAGGCAGAAATTTTAGAATCTTACAAAGGATTTCATATTCAACGATCAGTGCATGATTTATTCTTATTCTATATTCTCTAGTTTATTTATATACGATTTTCATAAATTTAATATACATGTCTCATTTTTCATTTTGCTATATTATATTCATACTAAATTTTATTTCATTTATGACTTCTTAAACATGTAATTGGTTTCTTAACTGCAGAATTGCTGAACCTTGTACAGATGAAAAATCTTTAAACACACCATTTCTTTTTAGTTGTGAATAAAATCTATCCTCTTCAATAAACAGTCACTGCCAGCGAATAGCTGTAGCGCCTACCTCAAAGCAAATAAATATGAAATAAACAGTCATGCGTTGCTGACGACTGATTTTTCGCTAATCATTGCCACAGATTAATCTCAGAAAATGAAGATGAATTACACTTTAAAATTTTGTTATTTGCCATTGCCACACACATTGCCCGTATAATGGGTTTTCCACTAATTAGCAGGATTGGAAAAAAACCAAAAAACCGGTTTTTTTTTGGTTTAAACTGGTTTTTTTTAAAACATCCTTTTTTATTACATATACATGCATACTTATTGATAAAAAGAGACTTTTGTTGGATTATAAGTTGTATAAATTCATTTTAAAATAATTTTAATTAAATAATTACAGTTAATTATGTAGAAAATTGAAAAAAACATTTTAAATTAAACAGTTATTAATAAAGTCTTATGTTCAAACAATAAGCTATCCTACACAGTAAAACATTGGTGCTTTGAAAATCTTTATAAATAATCTTTTTATTACTTAAATAAACATTTGATATAGTTTGATGAATACAATATTCTTTTCCACAATTTTTCAAAAAATAAATTTGAGAACTTCTTGGAGGTTTTTTTTTTTTTTTTGGGGGGGGGGGGGGGGAGAGAGAGAGACAGTTTGAAATCAACATTTATGGCCATTAGATTTAGCAAATAACAGAGGGGAAAAATTAGTTTGTTATTAAAATATATTATAATTAGCACCCAATTTTTGAATACTCTCTTATTGAACTTTCTTCATATTTTGATTTTAATTTTTAAAAATAATCTCCCCAATAGCAAAAAAAAAAATATCTTTTATAGTTTTAGCAAAATTTTAAAGATCATCGACTAATGTAGCTCCATATTCAAAAGCATTGTGCATGTTACGATAGATTGCTTTAAATAATCTAAAATGAAAATATTTTATACTAAATACTGAATAGTTTTAATCTATTTTATCTTTGATCAATTCACATATTCTAATACTTTTCTTTAGAGCAATGGAATATGTTCACCAATACATACCGATTTTCATCCCATAAATAAAAAAAAATAATCTTGACCCACTGTATCTAATATTTATTGCTGAAATAAAATGTCAAAAGTAGAAAATATTTATATCCAATAATTTGTAAGTCTTAAATTATAAAGAAAATTGAGAAAATATCATTAGATTTTTTTGAAAAAAACCAATTGGTTTTTTTGAGAAAAAAACCAGTTGCTTTAAACCGTGGTTTAAACCATGGTTAAAACTAAAACCAATTGGTTTAAACCGTGCCAACCCTGCTAATTAGTGTGCTCTATTTAAAAACGCTGTCTAAAAACACTATTTAATTATAACAGAACTTTATTTATATTCCAAACACTCAAGCGCACGCATTTTTTTTTTTTTTTTTATGCACAAAAAAGTGACGCAGCCATAGGATTTCTTCTCAGAAAAGAAAAAGGGGATGTCCAGAATATTTCTTCATGTCATATATATATAATGAAACCTACTAAGACGGAATTTGAAGACGAAAAATTTCGCTTGACAGGTTTTTATCTAAAAAGATGTAATTGCACGGTTACTTTTTCAACGGAACTACGGCATTTTTCCGATTAAAATAGGTTCTGATTTCACAGATTTTACTGTATTTACATGTATCTTTATATATTTGTTATACGTACATTAAAACTGATAAAATGGAGCCTGTCTATAACAAATTCTTGTCTTAAATGGAAATTTTTTGTGCTCCGACGAAAGGATTACCATACAATCAAACCTGCTAAAGTCTGCAGAAGCCTGTCAAACACATATTTTCCAGTTCTTTACACTTGATTTTCACCCATTTTACTGCATAAATATTTAACCTGTTTAAACGGAAATAGTCTGTAAAAGAATCCTGCTTTAATAGGAAACATTCCATAACGAAATTAATACCATAAAAATTTATCTGCTAAGGCGGAAACTTCTCTAAAACGGAAATTTCCTTTATTCCTTGCATTTTCATCTTAGAAATCATTACTATTTTTCAGGGTTGGCAAGTTTTTGACATGCGACGGTTTTTGATGGTTTTAACCATGGTTTAAACCGTCGTGTCAAAAACCTCCTTGTCAAAAATGTCTAAAACTGTCAAAAACCTATATTTATATGTAAATAAAAATATTTATTTACACATATATAATCTACCTATATTTATATTTAAAAAGTAAAATTTATTTGCTTTTAATACAGAAAATCTTTCTAAATATATTGTAGGAGAAATAAATTTAAATTATTGAAGAAACATATTTTGAATATTAAACAAAACCTTAGATTTTGGAAAACTTATCTTTTGTAGCATTATTTATTAAATTTTAATATGTCAGGGTTGCCACTCTAATCTTGATAAAAAATTCCCTGTATTTTCCCTGTACTGCAACGCGTTTATTCCATGTCGAGTGCGAAAAAATATATGCGTACACGTATGAAGGCTAATTAGAAATGATATAATTTGCCATTACCAAATTCCCTGTGTTTTCCAGATTTTTTAGGATTTTTTAAAAAATTCCCTGGAATTTCCCTGTTTTGGGAGGAGATTTAAAATTTCCTGTGTTTTCCAGGTTCTTCAGGTTGCGTGGCAACCCTGTATGTTATTCAAAATATGCAGGGATATTATATTATGGAGAAATTTATTTATAACCAAATTTAGTGTATAGTTTAAAATAAAATTAAAGATTAGACATGTTCTGTAATCGATTAGGAACAGAAAGATGTTCAAAACTGGTTATGTGCTACGTGGGGCAAATGAATTGGATTATTGAACTAAATTTTTACTTTGATAAATTTTCATTTGAATTGATTTTGATTATGTAATCTATCTAACTAATTGGAAGTATTTAATGAATGTTTTATTTTTTTTTAATTATATATTTAAATAGATAATAAAAAAAACTACATAATATTTTGTGTTTTAGAAGTATTTCACAGATCAGTGTAATTTTTTTTCTGTTTTGACTTTTACAATTGTTATTTGGTTTTTCAGAAAAATCAGTAATTCCGAATTTTAAATCATCAGTCATTTTTTGAATTTATAACTAACATAAATATAGTAAAAAAATTAACTCCTTTCTATAAATATCCAAGTATCTATTGACAGTATTCAGCCTATTTATTTACTATTCTGAAAAATTAGTTTATACAAATACTTATGAATTTCTTTCTTTCCCCCCATCCCTTCCACACTGAATGCTATAAAATTTTGTTAAATATCTTAATTATTCAGTTGTTGAATAATTACTTTTTGTCTTACTTTGCTATAAAAGTAAACATTATTTGTATTTTTAATACTATTAGTGTTGTGCTGTGGGGTGGGGGGGGGGGGGTTAGAGATAAAAATGGTTTATAATGATGTGTAATAATCATACATATAATAAATAATATGCATTATATTTAAATTCAAATTAACCTACTGGATATTGAGATTATGCATATAATGTGTATTGCATAAAAAAAAATTATTAAACATGTGTATCAAATTCTACACTTTTGAAAATCCTGCATTTATAACACTTAATTTGTTAACTTTTTAAAATATTAGCTATGTCAAAATGCATACTAAATAACTTTAGATTTTTTTTTAAATAATAATAAATAAACAAGATATTTAAACATAATTTGTGTAAATATTTCTGCTTTTCCATTTCGAAATAAATTTCTGAGATTTGAAATCTGTCATTTTTACCTTAATTTTTATTAATTAAAAATATTTAAAGAAATGCTAATTACAAATAATATAATTAAATTGCAACATAATGTATGTCAACTGTTGCTATTTTTAAAATTTAACTACAAACTCTAGTGTCCCGCAGCAGATTGTGATTCTATGGGTTTTTGACGGTTTAATCCGGTTTAAACCTTTGTCATGTCAAAAACCCAACCCTGCTATTTTTGTATCCATCATGAAATAATTAGTTTCTAGTTTCAAGGGGGGGGGGAGGACCCCCCCCCTCTCTCCGCCGCTGACTGAGCCCCTCCAATAATTTTCAAAACTCTATGCCTATGCATGGAATGACCCACCAATTTGTTTTCTCTCTTATACATTTTTTTACAACAGCTGTTGATTTAGATGTTATTCTTCTTTAGTTCCAATATTTGGTGCAAATTTATTATCGTAAAGGAAAGCTCTCTTACTTTGCAAAAATTTATTATATTTCTCTTGCTTGTACAAAAAATGAAAGATTTGATTTCTTAAAGGAAATTATAACATCACTAATTCTTTAAATTTAAATAACATGTTTAAATGAAATGTTTTTTATGCCGTTATAAACTTATTATACTTAATGTCTTACAATTCTCGGGAATAATGTCACAAACAACTTTATTAGTTTTATGCATCTTACATTTAGGAAGGAAAATTCATTACTTATACTATATCTAGATTTAAATGATTTTGTAAATTTGTGTTTGTCATCAGCAAAAGAGAGTTTCTACAAGGTTTTAAAAAAGGGCCTGTGCTGCTGGTGGGAAAAGGGCAGTTTTTAATTTTTTAAGGCATGTTCAAAATCGATAAGGGCATTTATTTTCATTTTTTATATGTAAAAGTAATGGGACTCTTTTAAAAACAGAATGAGCCAGTTTTTACAAGACAAGTAAATCTTTTATGATAAAATGCATTAACGGCATTTCTTTTTTAATAATTAGGGGAGGGGTGAGTGGTAGAAAGATATACTATTTTTATTTTATTAAAAGACAAGGAATGGGCAACAAATTCTGAGACTGTCTGGGAAGACAGCATTTTAAATTTTGCTCAAGACTGATCAGTTTTATAAGTAAATTTAATTTACAACTCTTACCATTTGAGATCTTCCTCTCAGCAGGTATACTCGAACCAGTGTGAAACGATACAGTTTTGGGCCGTTGAGAACCATACGCGCTCCCATTTTCTCGGCTTCCAGAACATGACCAATCTAAGCCCTCCAAATTTTCACTACTATCTTCCTCGGAAATACTGCTTCGTTCGTCCTTTACGGCTAAATTTGTACCAGATTGGTGTGAAATAGGAGAAATATTAGGAAGTTCCTTTTTAGGAAGATTCACTTGAATTGAAGAAGCATCTGACTGATATTTTACTTTACCAACACCTTGTGACTCTTTAACATTGTTAGAGACAACCTCAGAAATATTGACTTTAGACTCGTCGGAACAATAAACATTCTCATCTTGTTCTGAAGAGTTACTATCCTTATGGCCAAGAGTATCCTTATCTTCGGAACTCATTTGTTATTTTATGCAGCACAACATTGTTATCCGTATAGATCACCAAAAGAATGTTATCCCAGTAATTATTCAGGGAAAAGAACGAAATAAACATTGAAGAAACGACAGATTAGACCAATCACACTGAATAAACACATTATTTTGCAAATCGTATCCCAACATAAATCACTTTGTGCAGAATAATTCCCTTTAAGTATGGAGTAATCATATGTTCCAATAAGTTCGGAGACATAACATATTTGATGTGAACATTGAAACGAAGCTGTCATAAAAACTGAAGCTCGTTGTTCACATACTTAAACATTAGTTCTTCACATATCACAAAACCAAAGAAATTTTCTCGAAAAACACATAACACACACAAATTTCATTATGCCTCTTACACAGCATACTTCCCGTCGACATCGGTTGTAAACAAACTAAAGATTGAATTTATCTCAATCTGCCGCCAGAGGCCGCATTGAAAAGATGGTATGCTGCCAAATACATTTTTAATTTTAGAAACTTTAAAAAAGTTTGGAGGATAATTAATAAAGGTCACCTTGTCATTTATACTCACTAAAACTACAAGAGAAAAATTCGCTTTCTTATTAATAGCACTTCTTTATACGAATAGTCTATATTGTGATTTTATACGCACAATTTCAAATGACGTCACAAATAGCCCATTGGAGGTCAAACATCCGTTGAAGAACAGTTATGATTGGTAGCTGTAAGAAATGTGGGTGCGGTTGGATGTCAACTGGTCAGTTGTGATTAGATAATTTAAAAAAGAGAAAAAAAAATCAGCTGACAGCAACTTTTTTTATAAATTTTACCCATGTGCCGTCAGCTGCGAAGCATTTTAACATCCTTTTTGCATTAAACAGTTTTCTTTTTAAAAATATCTATCTTCTATCCGCAAGGGTGTGGTTGTTGCCTCGGTATGGTGCCTCGTTTAAGATCGACGTAGAGACTTACGATGTAAATATCTTACGACAGCTACAAAGCAGACGTAAGATTAAGCCCAAGTAAATGCACGCTTACGCACTACAAATGTAACTACGGCCTCTGACTGATAGAGAGCAAGAATACTTGTAATGTAATGTATCTGGCAACAGTTTTTTTTAAGATTTTATCGAGAACTGGGCCGTAGCTAGAAGTGAATAATAGCGGGGGGGGGGGGGGACTCATATTTTCTGTCCCTCTCTCTGGTGCAGAAAGATAAATTAATGCATGTTTACTTTGTAGGTACTATGTTTCTTATTAAACTGTTGTAATAACTTCATTTTATGTTTAAAAAATAATATGGTGATGAAAAATTCAAGTACATAGATAGTGCAATATTAAACATCATGTTAGCTTCATATGTGAAAATAGGATAAATGAGTTTATAAACATTTATTTTAGTCAGGCCTGACCCAAGGGGTGTGCGAAATGTGCTACCGCACGGGGCGCTGAGTCAGGTGAAAGGGCGCACACAAAAGCAAAATAAAAGCGATAAAAATCACTTTATATTTTCGGGGGGGGGGGACTACATTCTCTATAGATAGGCTGAGACCGGGTCGAGAAAGAATTATTCTTTGTGTTTAAAAAATAATTCAATGGCTCTAAATTTTCGCATATAGCGGCTTCTGTTCTTAGATTTAGCCTTAAGCTATAAGGAAAGGGCAGCTGACGTCACTGTGGGCTCTTATTAGTGTGGGCAAGCTGTTTTCACCCGTGCTTCGTTATAGCATCGACTCTTCAGGCATTCTGATTGGTCTACAAATTTTATCATGGTTGTCTGCTTGCTATGATTGGGCTACGTCATCAAGATGAATCCTACAATGATCGCTATGACAAAAATGTAGCGGTAGATTGGTTGAAAAAAGTGTTTGTTTGTAAACATGCCCTTTCCTTATTAGGCTCAAATTGCTTCTTCATACTGACAGTCCAAGAGCTGACAGCCCCATCACAGCTGAAAACCCCATGTCATCTAGCACAATAAAAAAAAACCCTTCATTTTATGGAAGAGTAGTAATAAAGGAATCTAATGATCCATGTCTGCTGGATGTGAAGTGGTGTATAATCCAAAAATTAATAACACTAGTGGTTTTCTCGTAGGCTTAGCTTTGTCCTACAGTGTTTGTCCTACAATCAAAAGTATGAAAACACGGAAAACTGGGTGCAGGAAAACACAATGCTAAGCCTAAGAGTCAAACAGTAGTGGTATTAATTTTTGGCTTATGTTCCACTTCGCTTCTTTCAGACATGGATCATTAGATTCCTCTACTACTTTTCCATAAAATAAAGGGTTTTTTTCTTGTGTTCGACGACATAGGGATTTGCGCTGTCGGCTCTTGGACTATGAGAAAATAAACTGAATCACTAACCTCAGGACCATTCTATAAAAATCTGTTTCCCTTGCTATGTATGCTAATTGTTTTCGAATCTACGGTGAATTCTATCCCTTTCGGCAACTTAAGCGCATTATTAAAGAGTCTTCTGATTCTACGAAAAATCTAAGCTTGGACCCAAAATGAGCGGGAATAAGAAACCATTAGGAACTTACAGGTGCAGAAACTTTAAAATGAAAAACCGATTGAAAAGACGAGACTGGACTTATCAGCTCATTTCCTTCTCCTGACAGTCAATAGTATTAGTGTCAAAAATTTTGCCGAAAATAAAAAACAAAAGAAGGGTATGTAATTAAAAATATGTAGGTAAATAATTCTTGTTAAAATGATCACGCTATCGAGAGATTAAAATTAAGTTGCTCACTAATTATTACTTTCTTCTATCTTTACAAGAAGAAAGTATTGGATTCATGAAAATTTTCGACTTCCAGTTTTCGACGCATTTATACGTTTTAGAAGGTCCTGAACACGTTTTGACTATTTTTAGAAAATGTCTGCCTGTGAGTCTGTCTCATGGAGCTAAGAAGGTATATGGAGGAGACATATGTGACGTCACTTGAAGCCTTTCCTACCCCCCGTTACAACGCCGCAGCCGCCATATTTGACCTGGGTAAGCTGCCTTTCCCCGTCTGCTACCGATCGTCGTATTGAGGAAGTTCCTCGCGGCGCAAGTCAACTACGGTAAAAGTCAAACATGGCGGCTATGAAAGAGGGGGAAAGAACTGGTTTTTCGGCGTCAGGGCTCACTATGATGCTAGATTGATATGTCTCCTCCATATACCTTCTTAGCTCCATGGTCTGTCTGTATGTGACAAAAAAATTGTGGGCACTCTATCTCAAGAACTAATGCTCGAAATTTAATAAAATTTTATATTCAGTTAGACCTTGATATGAATTAGTGCCTATTGGTTTTTGGTGAAAATTGGCCTGCAGATGGCGCTGCTATACTACGTTTTTCATGATTTTCAAGATTGCTATATCTCAAGAACTAATGCACAGAATTTCACCAAACTTCAGATTCTGTGACCCCTTGATATACATAGACGCTGATTAAGTTTTGATGTAAATTGGCCAGCAGGTGGCGCTACTATGCCACGTTTTTCATGATTTTCATGATAGCTATAGCTCAAGAACTAATGCACAGAATTTCACCAAACTCAGATTCCGCGATACCTTGAGATACATAGCCGCTGATAAGGTTTTGGTGTGAACTGCCCTATAGGTGGCGCTGCTATGCTACATTTTGCACGATTTTTGCGATAGCTATATCTCAAGAACTAATGCAGAGAACTTCATCAAATTTTAGATTCTGTTACACTAGAATACATAACATAATTAGACGCTGATTACATTTTGGTATTAACCTTGCAACAGGTGGTGCAGCTATGCTGCATTTTGCACGATTTTTTCGATAGCTATATCTCAATAACCAACGCACAGAATTTCATCAAACTTCAGATTTTATTACAAAATGACATATAACATAATTACACGATGATTACGTTTTGTTATAAATCCTTCAACTGGTGGTGCTGCTGTGCTATATTTTACACAGTTTTTTTAACTAGCTATACCTCAAGAACTAATGCACAGAATTTCATCAAACTTCAGATTCTTTTACACCATAACATAATTAGACGCTTTTTTACGTTTTGGCATAAATTGTCTAAGATATGTTGTTGCTGTGCTACGTTTTGCAAATTTTTTGTTATAACTATATCTCAAGAACTAATGGACGAAATTCCATCAAATTTCAGATTCTGTTAGGTGTTGACATAAATAGATGCTTATTAGGTTTTAGTATAAATTACCCAACATGAGGCACTACTAAGCTCATTTTCTCAGAATATTAATTAAATTTTGCGTTTTAGGCTTTTCGGATATCAGAATCTCATTAGGCTAGGTCAAATGTTCGAGGAAATTCGATAGTGAGTAACTTTGGGGTCACCACGTTTTTTTTTTTTTTTTTTTTTTTTTTTTTTAATTTTAAAATTTACTTATGAGATAGAAGAAAGTTTTGGGATTGACACATCCAACTAGTTTTATTATGCTGCTGTAAATGGAAAGTTTAATAGGTAGAAATGAATCAAACAAAACATTTTTTTAAAAGTTGATTCATTTATTTATTTCGTATAAATGAATACTTTTCATGCAAATGGCGAAAAAAAGGAGAATATTTAAAATTTACAGTGCATGCTCCTAGTATTTAAAAATTGTCAGTTTCTTGAAATTACGAAGGATGTTGCGTCCTGAGCTCAGAATGGCAGAACCAGATTTCAATTAGCTCAACATGACGTTCTGGTACGTGAGAAAAAGATTCAGATAGGAGCTTATCACTTGCTTTTAGCCACAATTATACTCATTTAAATAAGATTATGAGGTTAAAAGCGGAAGTGAATTAACTAATCTATACTAATATTATAAAGAGGAAAGATTTGATTGTTTGTTTGTTTGAATTGAATAGGTTCCGAAACTACTCGACGGATTTGAAAAATTCTTTCACCGTTGGAAAGCTACACTATTTCCGGTGAACATAGGCTAATTTTTAATTGATTTATTCAAATATTTTTCTTAATAATTCAAAATTTCATTATTTTTCATACAGAATCAATTAAAATTTTTCCGATAAAAAATAACCATATTTCTTTTCCGTTGCCAAGAAAATGTAATCTGGAATAATAATAATAATAAATTAATTAATTCAATTAGTAATTATGGAACAAAACAATCTGTATAGTTTTAAAATAGAAAAGAAAAATAATGAAATAGTTTACTGATAAATAAACGACTATTACATTACTGGATTACCACGTGAGGCATAAAATCGCAATTTTGTTGTAATCGTTTTAACGTGATCCGTAGATGATATCTGCATCTAAATAATATTGGCAATAGCATTGTTTATATAATTTGTTTACATTATTTGGCAATACTTGATCTCCCATCGACCAAAAAACTCTCGCCAAAGTATAAGGTTAAATGTCAATAATGGATGATCGTAAATGTCTTTCTTTTGACATTAAATATGTTTTACATAATTGTTACGTCGTCAACTAATTTTAATTCGATGTTTTATCTCAATTTCTATTAATATTTTAGTAATTTATTAATTCTTTGGTTATTTAAAATAAAAATTATATCCATTTGTATAATTTGGCGAAATTGATCGACGGAATAATCAAATGGTACCAATTGTTTGTTTACACTCTATCTGGATATTTAGGTTCATAGAATTAGCGTACTTATCGAGTCTCCGCCAAGTCATATGCCAAACAGTCATTAAATCTGCGTTTTAGCCTTACTATTATATCTTTTTTATCTGCAGTTACTTTATCATCACTAAAAAAGGGTACTTCTAGGTTATCCCGTCGACCAATTTCGCCAAATTATACAAATTGCCAAACTATACATGTTGACATAATTTTTATTTTAAATAACGAAAAAACAAATAATTAGTAGAATATTAATAAAAATATTAATAAAAAAATCGAAATAAAAATCACTTAATGACATTTTAAACACGCGAATCGCATTTAATGTCATTGAATGTGACATTCACGATCAGCCATTATTGGCATTTAATCTTATAGTTTGGCGATAAGTTTTTGGTCGACGGGATAACCTAGAAGTACCTAAAAAAGAAATATTTTGAATGTGAAGGAAAAATCATTATCATGAAAAAATACTTGCAATTAATTTATCATTCATTTTAATAAAAAAAAACAGCTCTACTAGGTCATCCCGTCGACCAAAAATTATCGCCAAACTATCAGATTAGATGCTAATAATGGATGATCGTGAATGTCGCATTCAATGACATTAAAGACGATTCACGTGTTTAAAATGTCATTAAATGATTTTTATTTCGTCTTTTTATTAATATTTTTCTTAATATTTTACTAATTATTTGTTTGTTTAGTGCATATTTTAGTGCATTTTTTATGCTTAATTGAATGGTACTAAGCAAATTCTTTTAAATCCAGTACTTGGTGAGATACTTCACATTTTCCTAATTTGGTGATGTCTTCGGCGCAAAAACCTGAGATTTTGAATCCTTATCTATATCTATATCTATATATCTATATATATATATATAAATCTCTCCTTTAGGAAGTTCATCGGATGGTCTAAAATAATAACATGTTTTACCATACCTCAGAAGCAAATTCAGGTAGAAGCAATTCAAGTGGAATTCAAGATAAAAAACCTACTAAAAAAATTTTAATTACTTTAGTATTTTTGTAATTTGTCAGTTATTTAGTCATTTTAGAGGTATTTTGTCGCCAAAATGAACTTTGAACTGACCAATGTAAGATTACATAAATCAGACAAAAATTGTGGGTATTTGATTCGATATTAAGATTGTTTATTTAAATATATTTCGTTTGATTCAAGAATACTTTAGAGAAACTGACCCGCGTAGCGGGCGGAGGCTGCTAGTTTAGAATAAAAGGACATCGCAAAAGTTCTTGCACCGGACCTCGCTTTTTCAAAGGACGGCTCTGCCTCTTTTATAAAATCAATGAACGTTTTTCCTTTTATATCTAAAATATTTTTGCTGTCCTTTGCCAACTTACGAATATCTTAGTGTAAATGCGAGAAGTTATGCGGTCTTCCTTTTAACACTTTCCAACAAAGTTGAAAAGTATTTATGCATTCGGTTTGTTTGTCCGTCTGTCCGTACGGAAGTCTATCCCAACTTTAATTCCCCTAAATGCATTCGGACTTCATACAATTTATAAACGCTATTTAGGGTCGCATAGGCATGTTTGGTATTGTATATGAAATATGTAGGATTAATAGTTAATTTAAGGGGCACCCAAAAAAATTCCATTACACAATATCGTACATGGGGAAGCAATCATTTGCAGAGAATTTTAATGACATTACTTTAAACTTATTTTATGACTATTTCAAATGTATTGAAAATGATATACATCACTGAATATTTCACTACAAGATAATTACGATAGAATAGGGTATTCATAACATTTGTCGCTTATTTACAGGTACGCACAAAATAAAATTTGAAGTAATATTGTTTTGAAGTGAGTTTTCAATTTCGGAATGCTCTTTTCAATTTAACCATTTTTTTTTCATTTTACTTCTTATATATAAATTCTATACTTCATATACAGAGCTGCTAAAACAATTCCCCGCCCATTCTTCTTTTTAATGGAAATTGCTGAAAGGGAAATTTCCATTAAAGTATATATGTATTTTTGAACTGTGCTAAATTTTGGCGCCATGTAGTTAATATATACTAGGACTTCCCTCAGAGGGATTAGTCTGAGCGATATTGCTTAGAACAGAGTTTTTAAAATAATATGCTAAAAGTAAAAAGAGATTCTATCTTTAATTGATTATATATTGTCACAAATTGAAATGATAAAAAAGAGCAAGGTGAATGTTACATTTGCAAAATATTACATTTGTTTTCAATGTATGCGATGAGGTTTTTGATAAAAAATTGGGGTATTCTCACTTAAAAAAAGATACATAAAAATTCCGAAAACGCCAACAAAGGAATACAATCTGTCGTTTCGTGTGTGTTCCAGATATACTCAATCTGATTTAAATGGGTCGTGCTTGCTGACCATACGCTGATTTGTTTTCGTTTTAAACCCATTCCCATGAAATTGAGCTGTATTTCGCTTTAGCATACATAAAAGAAAACGAATCGGCAATCATGAATGTAGTAGAGAGTTTACAGAGGTATACGCCGCATACTTTCTGGATTTTTCAAGAATCACCTTATCTCCCTCGCCCTCTTTCTCAAAAAGCCGCAGTACATACATTCTAGGATATATTCTATAACTTGAGCATATACTCTCTGCTTAGAGCGTATATTCTCTATTTTTTTTAAGATTATTCCACTGTTGGCAATGACAATAGCATAAGATATGAACGAGATCTGAATATCTCGTCTGCATAAGCTTTGAGCCGTCAAAGTGTCATCACAAGTGATTTACAAACCTGAACATATTTTTTTCAGCATAACATGCTGGCTCAAATACGCCAATGTGAACTCGATTACGCCGTTTTACCGGAAAAAGGTTATTATTTAAAAGGCCTGCTAGTGGCAATTGAGAAAATGATTCTATGATAAAATTCCTAGATTAGTAAAGCTGAAAAGTTAATGTCCCACCCCACTCCTCATACTATTTTATAATGGAATTCTTTTGTGGTGACGTGTAAATGAATAATAAATATTTTTTGCGTGGCATGTTCTACAAAATATGTATTCTAGTGCTCTTCATAAATGCGTATCAATTTCATTATATTTTGATGGGTTTAACATAATTAAAAAGACCTTGGAACTATTTCATCCCATCGGCCGTAATGTAACGGAATACTTTTGATTGTCCCTGTATTCGAATTTATCCGATTTTATTAAAATTTGCAACGACTCAACAAAATTCGACAACAAATAGATATTTAAAATTTCAAACGATTCCGTAGGATAGTTTTTGTGCTGTTATATGTGGAGATACAGACGAACGGATCAGACGGCGACTATAGTTACTAAATATTTTATATTAATTAGGGACACACCTAAAAAAACAGTTAAATTTAAAAGCGCACGCCGAAATTGAAAACGCATTTCCAGAAATTATTGCTCAAAAATAGTATTGTAACCGATTTCTTTTGTGTGTCTTTGTAATTGGATTAAAAATGCTATGAATATCCTGTTATAACTTAGTAATCGTAATGAAATCCAGTGGTTTATATAAGTTTCGTAAATTTGCAATAGCGTAATTTCATTAAAATACTCTGCAAAGGATTTCCCCCAATAGACCATACTGTAATGAAAATTTTTTGGGTGCCCCTGTAAATAAACTATTAATCCCACATACTTCATATACAATATCAAACATGCCTAGGAGACCCCAAATAAGGTTTCCAATTGCATATAAATCGGTGTATATTTACGGATGTTTGAGTGTGAACAGACGAATAGACAAACCGAATGCATAAATATTTTTCAGCTTTGTTGGAAAGTGCAGAAAAAAAGCAACCTCACAGGCTGAAGATCACAACCGCATCGATTTATTTAATAGCAAAAATAGGTATTTCTTGGTTATCCTGTCGATCAAAAAACTATCGCCAAACTGTAAGGTTACATGCCAATACTGGATGACTGTAAATGTTACTTTCACTTGTCATTAATTATGATACGCGTGCTTGTTACGTCATAAAGTGATTTTTAATTCAACTTTTAATGTGTATTTCTATTTTTGTGTATATTTCTGTATTTTAAAAATGTATTTATTCTTCTGTTATTTAAAATACAAATTAGGTCAATTTATGTAATTTGACAAACAGTTTGGCGATTTGTGTAGTTTGGCGCAATTGGTCTACGAAATAATCAAGTTTAGAAAAAAAAAAAAAAAAAAAAGCTCGCCAAAAATTTAGAACAGGATATGGAACTTTTCCATATAATTAGCGCCAAATTATCATTATTTACATTGCATGGTGATCTGGCTATTGTTATTTGTTTATTAATAAATTGCTTATTTTTTTAACCATTTGAAAAATGGTTGTTGTTTTCGGGAGAATGGACCCGATGATGTTACCACTTTTGAATGATGTTACCACTTTTGAATGATGTGGTCACTTTTGAATTTAAATTAATTTCTTTACTTTTAGAAGAGTTTTTTTTTAATTTAAATTAAATTCTTTACTTTTAGAAGAATTTTTATTTGAATAGTAAATTAAAATGGTTAAAATCATTGTAATAAAGGAGAAAACTAACAAATTTAAAAATGGGTAGACGGAAATTAACAGATACGGAAAAAGCCGAAGCCAAAGAAATGAATGAACGTGAATATCGCATTCAATGATATTAAACACAGTCAACATGTATAAGTTGCTTATTAGTTTGGCGATTCGTATCATTTGGCGAAATTGGTCGACGGGATAACTGAGTAATACTGTATTTGGTTTGGCGCAAAAACGTCTTTCAATGCAGAAAATGATAAAATCAAAAGATTATTGAGCCGCTGAAAACCAATTACGTGTTGAAAGGCGATCACGAAAAAGGAAGCAATTTAATGCCGAACCGATTAATTGTAAAACATCATGTCGCCAGGGCGACCAATCCACTAGCCATGGCGTTTTACTATCGGTCGGTTCTAACCAGGAAAATTTGAGTGCCAATAGTGATTCTAACAAGCCGGAAAATGTTATAGCTATTACTCTTGATTTTCCACCACCTAAAAAGAAAACTAAAAAGCAATCGGCTTGGGAAAAACTGGGAAAAAACTTTTTTGATTCGATGTCTGATGGACCCATTCACAGATGCATGTGCTGCGATCGATTTTGGTTTAAAACCTCCATCACCAAAATTCTGCTCTGTAAAATCAAACAATATATGCCAAAGTCTTACAAGTATAACAGTATATGCCAAAGCTGTATTTTAATAATGATTACTTTTGCACCAACAATGTTAAATAGTTTGAAATGTTTCTTTCGTCGCCAACTTTTATGCTTGGCGACAATAGAGTGATATAACTTAAACGAACCGTACCTTCAAATTGCAGCATGTATAAAGTCATTTATAGCAGTGGCACGGATAATACACAATAAAACAACTGGTATTTAGCTTAAAATGATAGATGAATGTATCGAGTGAAACATTTTTCAAATGGTTGGGGTAATTTCTTAAATTACAATTTTTTTTAACCATTTGAAAAATGGTTGTTGTTTTCGGGAGAATGGACCCGATGATGTTACCACTTTTGAATGATGTTACCACTTTTGAATGATGTTACCACTTTTGAATTTAAATTAAATTCTTTATTTTTAGAAGAATTTTTATTCTATATTTATGTAACCTAAATTTAATCGTGTTTTTTTTTTAATTGTTACTTACTTTTTAAAATAATCGAAATTCATTCAAAAATGATTTTCGCAAAATTTGCGCCAAACCCGATGCGTATATGATATCTCTGCTCTAATTTCATGATACTTTTCAAATAATATCTTTACCTAGGCGTTTATATAAATCATGGTCCAGTTTGGGCTTCAGAAATTGAGATTTCAAATCTGATGATCGTTTATGCTTATTTTTACTCGTAAATATCGCACAGATGTCATATTTATGAGTAAAAATATAAGCTACATGGTAGCGCGATTTTTTCCCCGCCAAATTGATGAAAACGTTGTTTTTGAATATTGCTATAAGTGTTTTACGATTTACGATTTATTGTGATATTCATATTTTTTATTATGTTATTTATTATGCTTATTACTTATAACTGTTTATTCTTCGCTTCAACTATAGTTCCTTTTTTGATATTACTTGATTATCTTGTAGACCAAAAAATTATCGCCAAATAATAAGATAAAATGCCAATCATGAATGATCGTGAATGTCTCGTTAAACAATGTAAACATGTGTTTAAAACATCATCAATTGATTTTTTATACCGTTTTTTATTTGTATTTTTATCAATGTTTCACTAATTTATTTCTTCTTTCGTTATTTAAAATAAAAAATATGTGAATATGTACAATTTGGCGAAATTGATCACGAGATAACGAAGAAGTACCAATATTTTATTTCAGCACATGTTTTATTTAAACACGACATAATTGTTTCATATTTGCATGTGCGAAGGTGCGAAATATAAAAGATGCTAATGGCGGCTATTAAGTGCTATTATAAAAATTATCGCAAAATCTCAAATACTAAGTTACTAAGAATTAAGACTTTTTTCTTTTAAATTAACAACAAGAACAAAATTATTTTTCAGTTTGTTTCTTAAGTTTAAACATAATTAATTGTACTTAAAAACTTTTTGCGTATTTTCCTTGCTCCATGTGCTTAAATTTGGGAATCTAACGAAAATATACAACCGGTAAAAAGTGACGCACACAATATTTCTGTGACGTATGCAAATGAATTGGGCTTTTTATCAGTTTTTTAAAAATAGTTTTAAAACTATTTGGAACTAATTTTTGAAAGTAGGTGCATTCAGTAGGTTACTCTCATAGGTATCGTTTGGTACAATCAGAATCGCATTAGTCTTCTCTTCGTCAAGACAACTATTTACTCCATGCACTCTGATTCGGTTGTCTACGAAAATATCCAGCCAGTGAAAAATGACGCACACCAAGTTTCTGTGACGTATGCAAATAAATTGTGTTTTTTTATCAGTTTTTTAAATATAACTTTTAAACTATTTGGAACTAATTTTTCGTATGTAGTGCATTCACCAGATTACCTTCATAGGTACCTATTGGTACAAACAGAATCAAAATCCGACAAGTACTTTTTGAGATTTTCTTGACGAAAGAATTTTTTTGACTTTTAATATCGTTACGTATCTCTGAGTATAAAGACTTCGCTTCGCTCAGACAACAAATCTATATATCACATACAGGGCTGCTTAAATAATTAGGATAATTTTCCCATTGTATATGGATACAGCTGAAATTGGGTTTTCAAGTGGGTTATGCGTTTCCTTATGGTTGAATTAAATTATGTATTGAATTAGAGACTATATATATATATATGAGATAGGGGGATTAGTCATCATGCCATTAAGTATGGTATACATTCTGATCTGGGCAACGTCGGGTATTGTAGCTAGCAAACATATAAAAAATATCTGAATAACAAATATTATAAATGAGTTTTCATACAATCAATCGGTTATTGCTATATTTATGATAAGTTAGCCTTGTTTCGGATTTTGAAAATGTTTAATATTATTGTACATTGAATTTTTTGAAAATTGAAGATAAAAGTTATTTTTTCGTTGTACTTTAAAAATCTGCATGTATTATTATTATTTTCGTGTTACAAAATTACTTTTTAAAAATAAACAAATTAAAAATTAAAAATGAAGGAGAAGAAGAACAAAAATTAACAAGGATTGCATTACTAAAAAATCAGGAATCCCCAGATAAAAAACCACAAGACCGCCTCCTGTGAGGCCTCAATGCTTTACTAATACATTTTATATGTAAAATATTATAGTGTAGCGCCTTGACCATAACTGACGTTTGCAAATGTTTTATAACTTTTATCACCGTTAATCAGGAACCTTTCCACTCCACTCGAGCTTCACGAGAATTCCTGGAACAAGTTTTTTATCGGTGTGGTGCTAACTCTCATCTCTGTAAAAACTTCATTTAATGTTAAATCTCAGCGATGTATGAATTTTATTGTAATAATTATTTTAGTAAAACAATGTGTGTGTTTATCCGTGGACTAGTGTTTCAGTGGTGACCCGGAAAATTAAAAATTTTAGAAGCTGAATTGATTCAACTGCAGGAAGATTTAGCCTAGCAGAAAAAACTTCATGAAGAAATAAATAATAGCACATCAAAGGGTTTATTTTTGATTGATGAGAGTAGATATCAGGTCAGTTCTATTTTCTGTAAATTCGAGAGAGATTTTTTTTAACTTTATCATGCTTAATTCATATTATTATTAAGGTTATTGAACATAAAACACATTCATATTATAATAGAGTATAATTTAAACATTTATAGATAACTGGATATGCAAGGCAATGAAATTAATAGAATTGCACTTCGCGTGCCGCCGTTTTGGAAACAAAATATTCAATTATGGTTTTCACAAGTAGAAGCCGCGTTTCAGTTATCTGGAATTACAAACGATGACACCAAATAGCTAGTCTAATTTCATCAATCGACTCTGAAAGTTTAAATTATGTTAGTGACCTTATATACAGTCCCTCACAGCAGGATAAATATGACACATTAAAGAACAGTCTTATTGCAGAGTTCGCGGACTCTGATGGAAAACGCTTAAAAAAAACTTCTGAGTGAATTGCAGTTGGGAGACAGTAAACCGTCCACATTACTCCGCCAAATGCGCGATTTGGCTGCAGGCCAACTCAAAGATAACTTTTTGCAGAGCTTATGGTTACAGAGATTACCACCAAATATTCAAGCCATCTTATTGGTATAAGGAAAGGACATGTTTACAAACAAACACTTCTGTCAACCAATCTACCGCTACATTTTTTGTCATAGCGATCATTGTAGGAATCATCTTGACGACGTAGCCCAATCATATCATACTTACTTATACATTGGGAAAATTTAGACCAATCAAATTCCCGGAGCTCCGCCGTATAGTGTCAGTCGTTAAAGAACGAACAGGTTTTTCTCTCTATCCACAGTAATTCGCCCACAGTGACGTCAGCTGCCCTTTCCTTATCGAACGAAAATTTACCTGACTTGCGGTTTTAGCCGACAAGATATACGAAACTACAGCAGATAACACGCAGGTATATTCTGTTGCAAAATCAGAACCAATTGCGGCAATAGGCCAGCCAGCTATTTTAGACATGCAAAAACAAATTGAGAAGTTGACATTGCTTGTCGAGAAACTTTCCGAAGAAAAAAGTCAATGTAATTCAAAGGGTCGAAAATTCACATTCCGAGGCCAATCTAGGAATGTAAGCAGAAATCCGGCTTTTGAAAACAATCAAAATTATTGCTATTACCATAATTGGTTTGGTCGTTTTGCTAGGCAGTGTAGGCAGCCTTGCTCATTCGCCCAGTCGGGAAACGAGTAGATGCTACCACTCAAACAAGTGCCGTGGGTGGTAGCGATGTTTCGGTAGCTAAAACTAATAACCGCCTTTGCGTGTATGACAGTGCTACAAATCTGAAATATTTATTGATACTGGTAGTGATGTTTCGTGCATACCAATAAAAAGAAACCAACACGGTTACCAACACATTCCTGACTCCTTTGAATTATATGCCGCAAATCAGCCAAAAATAAAAACCTTCGGTACAAAATTATTACAATTGAATTTAGGTTTACGCCGGGTTTTTAAATGGAATTTTATAGTTGCTGAGGTCTCGACACCCATTATCGGAGCAGACTTTTTGAGACATTTTAATCTACTTGTTGATATTAGGAATAAAAGACTTATCGATGGAATAACAAAAATAGGCACCTCAGGCAGTTTAGATAATGTTCAATAAGGGGCAGTTAAAGTCATTATAGAAAATTCCCGTTATCACGCCTTGTTAAGATCTTATCCAGATATTATAACCCCAGATCCCAAATTTGGGAAGGCCAAACATTCCACTGTGCATTATATTGAGACTGTTGGGCCGCCAGTCCATAGTCGCCCTATTAGATTACACCCAAAAACCCTCAATGCCGTTAAAAAGGAATTTGAATTTATGATTGAGAAGGGTATTTGTCACCCACCCAAGAGCCCCTGGTCTTCTCCTCTTCATAGTGTGACTAAATCGACAGGTGGTATACGTCCTGTTGGCGATTATAGGCGATTAAACGCAAAAACAATTCCAGATCGTTATCCCATTCCTCACTTACAAGATTTCTCCTCTGCTCTCCATGGCAAAACTATTTTTTCAAAATTAGATATTTTTCGGGCTTACCGTGCGATTCCGGTAAATGAAGAGGATATCCCGAAAACTGCAATAATAACACCTTTTGGCCTGTTCGAATTTCCCTTTTTAAATTTTGGTCTCTGCAACGCTGCCTAAACTTTTCAGCGATTTATCAATGAAGTTTTGGCATTTTGCTTTGCATATTTGGATGACATTTTAGTTTTCTCTGATAATGAAGAGCAGCACGCAGAGCATTTAAAGCAATTATTTCAGAGACTCAGCGACTACGGGATACAACTAAATACATCTAAATGTGTCTTCGGGGTCTCTGAACTTTCATTTTTAGGACATTTGGTTTCAAAAGATGGGACTAAACCCTTGCCAGAAAAAGTTCAAGCGGTATTAGATTTTAAGGAACCGAAAACTGCAAGGGATTTACGCATGTTTTTAGGCTTAATCAATTTTTACCGTCGATTCTTGCCACATGCTGCGGACAAACAGGCCATCTTAAATGAGTATCTTAAAGGAAATAAAAAAGATAACAACCATATAGAATTGACTGTGGAAGCTAAACAAGCTTTCAATAATTGTAAACAACAACTTGCAAATGCAGCTTTACTTGCTTACCCTTCAGAAACGTCGGATTTGGTTTTGTGTACTGATGCTTCAGATTTTGCTATCGGGGCTGCACTCAATCAAGTTACAAATAACCAATTTCAACCTTTGCGATTTTTCTCCCGGAAACTGTCTCCCACTGAAAAACGTTATAGCGCGTACGATAGAGAATTATTAACAGCCTATTCGGCTATTCGACACTTCCAATACATGCTTGAAGGTAGAACATTTTGCATCTACACCGATCACAAACCTTTAACTTTCGCTTTTCATCAGAAATCAGATAAAGCATCCCCACGACAAAACAGACAACTAGATTAGATATCACAATTCACAACAGATTTGCGTTATGTAAAAGGTTCAGATAATATCATAGCAGACACTCTCTCTCGAATTGCAGCCATAGAAATACCTTCGCCAATTGATTATACAAATCTGGCCAATGCACAGGCGAATGATCCTGAATTACAAGACTTATTAAATGAAAGCACTTCTTTGAAACTTCGTAAAGTTGCTCTACCAGACTGGGAGATTTATTGCGACTATTCAACAACTACCATCAGGCCTTACGTTCCAAAAAGCCTACGTTTTGAAGTATTCAAATCTCTGCATACTCTGTCCCATCCAGGAACAAAAGCTACGACAAGACTCATTACCAGTAGATTTGTGTGGCCGGAAGTGAATAAAGATTGTAGAAACTGGTTCCGTGCTTGTATTGCATGCCAAAGATCTAAAGTACAACGTCATGTCTCCAGTCCTCTGGGATCCTTTAAGACCCCAATTGAAAGATTTGAACATGTCCACATGGACATAATTGGACCTTTGCCACCATCTCAAGGATATTGCTACGCTTTGACGATGATAGACCGATTCACGCGTTGGCCCGAAGTCATTCCCATAGCTGATATCACAGCAGAAACGGTTGCACTGACATTTGTTTCTGCCTGGATTTCTCGTTTAGGGGTGCCTACTTATATAACAACCGATCAAGGTCGTCAGTTTGAAGCAGAACTATTAAAGTCTCTAGCTCGACATTTCGGAATAACGAAGCTTCGAACGATTTCATTTAACCCGAAGGCTAACGGCATTGTAGAACGATTATATAGGCCATTGAAAACTACCATCAAATGCCACATGACAGAACGATGGGTGGATACATTACCAATTGTGCTGCTCGGCTTTCGTTCTTCCCTGAAAGAGGACATTGGCGCAACAGTTTCAGAATTGGTATATGGAACTACCTTGAGACTTCCCGGTGAATTCTTAGGGTTGCGATCACCTTCGGACCCTGATCCTAAACCTTTCGTGGATAACCTGAAAGAGGCCATGAGAAAATTGCAACCGGTACCTCCTGCAAACCATGGACGCCATACACCATTAATCTATCAGGAGTTGAAAAACTGTTCCCACGTCTTTATCAGACATGACGCAACCAAGAAACCACTCCAACCTACTTACGATGGACCCCTTAACGTTCTTTCCCGTTCAGACAAATGGTTTACAATTGACATTAAAGGCAAAAAGACAGCAGTTTGTCTTGACCGACTAAAACCAGCATTTTTGCTCAGTGTACCTGAAGATGTCCAGCCAAAGAAACCCGTCTACAGTCAAGGAAACCCGTCAATAGCCAAAGAAACCCTTCAACAGGCAAACACGATAGAACAACAAAAGAATGACAGATTCAGATTCAGATTCAGATTCAGATTCAGTTAGGTGGGGAACAGAGAAAATAACCAAGTCCGGTAAAAAAGTCCATTTGCCAATCAGATTCCGTGTCTGAAGACACTGGGGGGGAGGAGTACTGTAGCGCCTTGACCATAATTGACGTTTGCAAATGTTTTATAACTTTTATCATCGTTAATCAGGAACCTCTCCACAGGGCCTGATTATCAACGGGGCACACTCACACCAGGAAAAACAAATAAAAATCTTTTCCTTATTCAAGACAGTAATTTTGAATGAAAAGGACGCTTAATTAAGACGAAAATTTCTATAACATTTTGCTGGTGAGAGAGTGCCCCGTTAGTAATCAGGCCCTGCCTCTCCACTCCACTCGAGCTTCACGAGAATTCCTGGAACAAGATTTTATCGGTGTGGTGCTAACTCTCATCTCTGTAAAAGCTTCATTTAATGTTAAATCTCAGCGATGTATGAATTTTATTAACCATTTGAAAAATGGTTGTTGTTTTCGGGAGAATGGACCCGATGATGTTACCAGTTTTGAATGATGTTACCACTTTTGAATGATGTTACCACTTTTGAATTTAAATTAAATTCTTTATTTTTAGAAGAATTTTTATTTGAATTTAAATTAAATTCTTTACTTTTAGAAGAATTTTTATTTGAATAGTAAATTAAAATGGTTAAAATCATTGTAATAAAGGAGAAAACTAACAAATTTAAAAATGGGTAGACGGAAATTAACAGATACGGAAAAAGCCGAAGCCAAAGAAATGAATGAACGTGAATATCGCATTCAATGATATTAAACACAATACGCGTACTTAAACAATCATAAAGTGATTTTTATTTCTTCTTTTGCTATTTAAAATAAAAATTTAGTCAACATGTATAAGTTGCTTATTAGTTTGGCGATTCGTATCATTTGGCGAAATTGGTCGACGGGATAACTGAGTAATACTGTATTTGGTTTGGCGCAAAAACGTCTTTCAATGCAGAAAATGATAAAATCAAAAGATTATTGAGCCGCTGAAAACCAATTACGTGTTGAAAGGCGATCACGAAAAAGGAAGCAATTTAATGCCGAACCGATTAATTGTAAAACATCATGTCGCCAGGGCGACCAATCCACTAGCCATGGCGTTTTACTATCGGTCGGTTCTAACCAGGAAAATTTGAGTGCCAATAGTGATTCTAACAAGCCGGAAAATGTTATAGCTATTACTCTTGATTTTCCACCACCTAAAAAGAAAACTAAAAAGCAATCGGCTTGGGAAAAACTGGGAAAAAACTTTTTTGATTCGATGTCTGATGGACCCATTCACAGATGCATGTGCTGCGATCGATTTTGGTTTAAAACCTCCATCACCAAAATTCTGCTCTGTAAAATCAAACAATATATGCCAAAGTCTTACAAGTATAACAGTATATGCCAAAGCTGTATTTTAATAATGATTACTTTTGCACCAACAATGTTAAATAGTTTGAAATGTTTCTTTCGTCGCCAACTTTTATGCTTGGCGACAATAGAGTGATATAACTTAAACGAACCGTACCTTCAAATTGCAGCATGTATAAAGTCATTTATAGCAGTGGCACGGATAATACACAATAAAACAACTGGTATTTAGCTTAAAATGATAGATGAATGTATCGAGTGAAACATTTTTCAAATGGTTGGGGTAATTTCTTAAATTACAATTTTTTTTTTTTTGTAATAATTGTTTTAGTAAAACAATGTGTGTGTTTATCCGTGGACTAGTGTTTCAATAGTAAATTTTAATCGTTTTGAACAGTGTATATAAACGAGCATTTAACTGTTGCAAAATAACTTATTTTTCTGGATCATCGATAAATTAATTTATAAATTAATTTATGTTTCTGATATAGCCTGTGATTAACAGTAATCTTACATTATTTCATGTATCCATGTTTATTGTAAATGAAAGATTATTGCAGTTCATAGAAATCATTTAGTTTCGTTTGTTGAAAGCTTATAAAGTTTTAAATAACGGTTTCTAATTAGCTTTGAGGAATTAATTTTCAAATTGCACTTCCTAACGTTTAATAATAAGTAATTGGACAGTAAACCAGAACGCCGTAGTTATAGTTTCCTTCAAAAATCGATAACATTTTCAAACATGTTTGAGGGATTATAAATTTGTTGTAAGATCAGGTTACATTATGGTTTTGAACTGCGTTGCATCTTTATAAGCAGCTGCTTTTATTCATGGCTGTTTTAACAAAAGAATAAAACAGAAGTGGTAACAAAACTTTGATTAAATAATAATTTTTTAAATGTACGAGTGTTCCAAATTAGAATAATTATTCGCGACAAAAATTATAGTTCATTCTTTAAAATCAGAGAAGATTAGCACATTTTTTGAGCCTGCAAAGTTTAAAAGCCTTTGTTACAAATCACGTGTAAAGCAACCCAAGGCGCCATGCGGTCGCCAAAGGGAAAGCCACCTGTGGCGCAATGTTTTGTTTAAAAAGGTAGAAGTTGTTACGATTTCTCGATGCGAGGAAGAATATTTTACTTCCCCGTAAAAAATATGTATCTTTTTATGTAAATATTAGTGTTAGTGTCTGTTCAACTATATATGTGTGTGCGTGAAAATAAATAGAAAAAATGCCAAGTGGAATATTTTTTAAAGAAAACAAACATAAACTTATATAGCTCGAATCTTCTAGGATTAAAACTGTTCTCTAGAAATGAGCAGTGTCAACATGGCGCCGATACCCGGCAAATGGAACATTAACTTGGATTAAACATAGTAGATTTCCCGATCCGGAAGTGTGTTTCAAGATTACCGAAAAGAAGCTCGAAATCTCGGCAGATAAAAGGTACTGTAATTTTTATTTCTAAGCACGAATCTTGAAAAATTAAAGGCTAAGCGTAAAGTTATGAAAACGACCGTAACTAAACTAATAACAAAGGTAGAGTCGTTTATTGAAGATATTGATTTTGAAAATAAAGATAATATTAACTAGTATTAAAAAATGCTCTGACGAGCACCAAAAAAGGTTAATATGTTTTTAAGTATGAAAAAGGGTTTGACAAGTGCTTCTGTTAATTACTGAGCATGAGGAAGGACAAGGGATTCCTTCTTGGCTACAACTCACTTCAATGCCAACTTTGAAAAAATCATATTTGCGCTTTTTCCATATAAAAGAAATTTGCGGTTCTTTAGTAGAACTTCCCATCGAGCTTTAGATGTTAACCAGGAGTGTAGTCGTAAAAATAACATAGGATATATGCTCTAAGCAGAGGGATACCCTAGAATGTGTATACTATAAGCTTTCTTGAGAAACAGAGGGTATATGGTGTTCTATTAAAAAGTCCAGAAGGTATACGGCGTATAACCTGCACTACATCCCTGATGTTAACTGCACAGTTCACTCTGCACTATACTACAAATCAATTTTCTGTGCAATTATACACTTAGGGTATGCTTGGTGCAGTGCATGAATGTGATACCTACAGGAACTAGGTTTTTGGCACTATGTCGTCTTCTCTTACATTTATGTCTAATTAAGCTGCATCTTTACTGGTTATGTCTTTACACTATACATTTTTATAGTAACTGCGACTAATTTGTTTTCACGGAAAAAGCGCAAATATGATTTTTTCAAAGTTGGCATTGAAGTGAGTTGTAGCCAAGAAGGAATCCCTTGTCCTTCCTCATGCTCAGTAATTAACAGAAGCACTTGTCAAACCCTTTTTCATACTTAAAAACATATTAACCTTTTTTGGTGCTCGTCAGAGCATTTTTTAATACTAGGACTTCCCTCAGAGGGATTAGTCTGAGCGATATTGCTGAGAATAAACATTTAATAACTTGCGATAAGTAAAGAAAATGAGATGTTACCTTTAATTGGTCATTCATTGTGATAAAATATGATGAAAATAAGCATATTGAATCATAGAATTACAAAATCTTATATATAAAGTTGCATATACTATTTTTATAAAAGAAAAGCAAACCATGCATGAATATAAAATTGGAAATATGCAAAATGTTAAAAGTAATACAGAAAATAAAACACCAAATTTTCCTATATTGGAAATATAACTCTTTGAAATGATGTCATGAGCATAAACAGAAGCTTCGCACCGATTTGAGAAACTATAAATAACATAAACTATTATGTTTGAAGAGAATGGAGTGTATTTTAGACGGTGTGAAATCCGTCCGAATAGTTTATAATGTTGAATATCTGTTTTCCGCGGATGCAATGAGGTTGTCGATAAGAGTTAAGGAATCCTTTTTTAAAAATTTGTCCTAAACGAACACTTACATCTTATAAGTTACTGTGATGCCAAAGTTATAGTTTCTGACACTAACAATATCCTAGAAATTGCAATATTCTCAATAAATTGGGTTTAAAACTTTTTCTAGAAAAAAAAAAATGTTTAATTTGTGAAATTAAATTGTCGAATGTTTTAGAAATCGTTCATAACAAGAATATTATATCCTAAAAGCTGCCACAAAAAAAAAAAAAAAAAAAAAAAAAAAAAATTTAAATTTTTAGTCACATCGACATAAAGAATTCTCAATTTTAGAACTTTTTTCTCGTGCATTGATGGTGATTATTGTTCCTACGTAAAATATAGTATATTTTGCAGCAAAGATAGTTACCAACATTTTTTGCCCACATTATTGTTTAAATCGGCTAGGTACTCCCAATGATAACGAAAAACACACAAACGTTAATGCTTTAAAGCATAGAAATACAGAATCAAAAGCTATTTATCTCCTATTATATACACATAAATTATCTAAATAGTGCTAGCAGATGCATTTTTAAATATACATAGATCAATAAAACGCTTCATTTTTCTTTTATTAGTATTTCTTAGTATTCATTTTTCATTTATTTGTATTATTCAGTAAAATACTCACTTTCTTAAGCCCGAACAACGTCAAACTTTTTATAAAAGCGCCAAAGTCCATATAACAGCGAAGTAAGAAACTTAGCCAAAAGCAGGTAATAAATCGCCAAATATTGTTCTTTTCGCCCTCTCTCGAAATGCATTTTTTTCCGTACATTTAAAAAACACGATTTTGAGTCATCTTATTTAAAATTCAAATAAATAAATAAGGGGAAGCAATAATAGCATAAGTCAAAACATTTTATTTCAGCATCAAGGAATTGTATCGTAGTTACACATGTGGAAAAAAGCTGCTTTTGGCCAAAAAACGTTGTCTTCCCTAAATTTGAATCCGATTAAAAAAAGTACCGTGATTAATTAAAATGTTATAGGCAGAGCTGCCAAGTCTCCGGCATTTTGGATACCGGTATTTTAATACAGAAAATCTTTTATTAAATAGGAACATTCTGCTGATTTAAAAAATAACTTTTCCTATAAGAAAATTCTGCTGTGCAATAAGCGGGGGCTTGGCATCTCTGTATAGGAATATTTCGTAACCTCCTTTTTAACCTTAAAAAAAGAACGGCCATTTTTCGGGTTCAAAAAGTATTGCTAATTGTTCCATTTTGCATACAAAGTACTGATTGTAATATTGATACATCTATGGTGATAAATTTCCAATAATTTTTCAAATCCCATTTATTTCATTAAAAATATAAATCTTTTATTCATTTAGTTTAAAATAAATGGTTTTTAACTAATTTCATAACACTTTTGAAATATCACTTTTCATTGGCCATCTTTTTAAAGCATTTAGAAAATGGTTGTTGTTTTCAGTCAAATATAGATGATGGTCTGTCCGCATTTTCTTTTATTATTATTATTATTTATAAATGGTGGAGAAATATTCATACTTAATCCATAACGTACATAATATATGACTCTGTTATTACATAAGTCACCTTTTTATTATCATAAAAATTATGTTTTTACTGATTTTTATTAACTCAATAGGAAAAATTTTGTGCTTTGAGCAATAGATGTCCGCATTTCATTTATTTATTTATTTTAACAAAATTCCTTGTAATGAGAAGAATTTTTATTTAAATAGGAAATCCAAATGTCGCTGTTAATAAAGAAGAAAGTTACAAAAAAAGTTAAAAAACGAGTAGACGCATACTATCAAATAAAAAACGACGAATCCAAAAAAGACGTCGTATGAAATATCATCTTTGAAAGCAAAAAAACGAGGTCTGATTATCGAGCCTACTGATTACAAAATGTGCATTACATTAAAAAAAAAAAAAAATACTGCAAATATTGATTTTTTTTACTTTTGTGCAGTTTTGGCTTCGGAAGGTGCGCTATGTTGCAAAAAGATATAAGCGACTATGAAAACACACTTGGTAAACGTTCATGCTCAGTTTTACAAATAAATATGGCACATATATGCCCTATACACACCGAGGTACCTAATTGCTGCCAAAATGGCGTTCAGTTGCCTAACATGCTGTTTATCATATAAATGTTATAATAAATTGTTTGTTCTAAAAATATTATCATTTATTGATTGTTATTTCTTTTTTTTTAATAACAGAAAATGTTTCGTTTATTCCTTTTTTTCATTTTGAAATAAATAAATAACGTGTTATTATAGCATGCTATACGTATCTGGTAATCAAAACGATGTTTTCGCCTAATTGGCATAAAATATCTCGCCAAACCCGGTGCTTATATCTCTAGTATATTATCTCAAGTATTTTATTTATGTATACTATAATTATTTTTACATACCACTTACTTCTTGTATATAAAAATAGGTAAGTGGCTCCTTTATGCAGTATAAACCTTTTAAAAATAGCCCCCGTTGCCCCTTTTTGGATCGAATTAAAAAAAAATCAATGTCTAATTCCAGTATTGCTCCCAGGTATGCATACATATTCCAAATTTCAAAGTTGTATGCCAACAGGAAATGGGTGAAAAATGGGAAAAGATGTCACATATGCACCAGGGTACATAATTGGCGTCAAAATGGCATTATTTTACCTCAGATGGTAACCCGGCTTATTTATTTATTATTTGTTTATTTACACATAAAATGTTTATTTACTTTCATTTGATTTTTTTAATTTTATAAAATATTTCTTTTTATAGTTATTAATTATTATTATTAATTTATTTACTGTAAGTTCTTTTTGAAAATAGAAAATTATTTAAAAATGTGTATGTAAGCGTTATTTGAAAACGGAGTTTTCGCCAAATGGGCTTTGAAAAAAATTGCGCCAAATCTGATGCGCTTGTGGTATCCGTGCCGAAAAATTAGTGACCAGAATTGACTTCCACACACAAACAAAATTTAAGTTAAAAGAGAACATGCAACAAAAATAAATATAAAGGGAAAATGATGTCATAAAAGAAACTTTTTATTTAAAAACGTAATTGTTTCTAATTTTCACACGCGAAATATATAAAACATTCTTTTAGCGATCAAAAAATGTTATTAAGAGATTATCACAGAATCTCAAAATCAAAGTTTTTATGACATTTTTTTTAATATAAAAAAATAACAGTTTTATTTTCCTGCATGATTAAAATTTAAAATGTTTTATTGCATTCAATATTTTTGAGTGCGTTAATGATTACTATTTACTCCATGTACTGATTCGGTTATCTACGAAAATATTCAGCTGGTGAAAATCACGAACAGCAAATTTCTGTGACGTATGGAAATAAATTGTGCTTTTTTATCAGTTTTTTTAATATAACTTTTAAACTATTTGGAACTAATTTTTCGTATGTAGTGCATTCACCAGATTACTTTCATAGGTACCTATTGGTACAAACAGAATCAAAATCCGACAAGTACTTTTTGAGATTTGCTTGACGAAAGAATTTTTTTAACTTTTAATATCGTTACGTATCTCTGAGTATAAAGACTTCGCTTCGCTCAGACAACTAGTCATTTAATTTTTTGATAAAAACTGAAGATTTTCTAATATCTTAAAAAGAAAAATAACTGCTGCTGTCAAAATTTATAAAATGATAACAACAGCATAAAATTTTGATGTATCAGAATAATTATAAAAGTCATTGCATTGCTATACAGGGTGAGTCATAAATATCGAAACAATAGGCTATCTCCTTAAATATTGCCTCTAGACCCATACTTCCAATTGCAAAAACTCATTAAAAAAGGTGAAATTTCTGATAAGATAAGTTGTAACTCCATGGGGGGTCTATATGAAAAAATACAAAAATTAAATTTTTATACGGCCCCTGTAGAACAAAATTCCCAATTAGGAAATTATTCCTTATCCATTCCTAATTTGAACAAAAAAAATTTCATCTCCGTATCTGAAAACCTGACAAAGATATTAAAATCCAAAATTCTCAAAAATTCGTGACTTACACCACTTTACCATGCCTGTAAACGATGTGTTATTCATCCATTTTCAAAGCAAATAAGGGATCGTTCACAAATTGTCCGTTATTATATATCGGTTTAAGACCGTGCCTGTTATTTGGACATAATAAAGCAGCGTATTGATTTAAATCAAAACATGTTTTCTAAACATGTTGATCGTTAGCACGGAGGTCTGAATAGATCAAAATATATAGGTCCGGTCCTAAACCGACCCATAGGGAAAAAAGTTCTGCCCGGTATGAAATAATGCTGAAATCATAATCCGGACCAGCCTAAAAAAGAGCTTGCATCATAGCCAGATCAGCCGTGAATTTCTAGATAGTTTTTTACTTCAGTATAGTTAAAAATTGTTATGCGTGGAGGAGTTCTGACCAAAAATATTTAATATAGATTTTCGATTTTTATATTTATACTTTTTATTATTAAAGAAGTGCCAAAGGCTGTGATATATTCATTTTATCAATGAATCTCTGTTTATATGTAAATGTTTCACTTTTATTATCGCTAATCCACATCCCGTGCGTTGGAAACTTTGAAAAATGTTATACAGTAAAACCTTTTAAGACGGAATCACATAGGAAAGAAAACATACGTAACAGACAAATGCCCTTCCTAGGAGGAATGGAGTTTATTTTTTTCTCAGGTATTATTGTATTTATTTTGCATGGATCAACATATTTTCTGTTGAAGACAGAATTCCGTTATAGGCAGATTTTTTTCTCTGGTTTTATTTTGTTTAATTTTTTAGCATTTAAATATACTAGTCTTAAAAAAAAATCAATTTTAAAGATTTTTTTTTTTTTTTTGTAAAATAAAAGCGATATTAAAATTTATGTGGTTTTTGTAAAAATATTGATTGAACCAAATTTTAATTATTCTATGTACGTATTAGATCAGTCAGAGGCTTTGATTTTAATACGGATTGTTCGAGACCGGAATTTAAAATTTCATCCAGTGCAGACCTAAATATCTCCGGTATGAAAAATACGTTAGGCCCGGATAGGCGAGTCTTCAGAAAAAAGTAACGTCTCGGTCCTGATTTGACCTGAGCTCAGAATAAAGATTTTTTAACAGCCTCTCTAAGACGATAAAAAGCTTGAAGTTGTGAAAGCTAAATTTGTAAAAAGACTTAATCTGCATCTTAGGAAAGCATTCTTTTAAATAACTGATGGGCAATAAAACAGTAACATTTCGTTTTTCTGTATAATGACTTTTTTCCCCGACTATTTTTTGTCTTTAAATTATTAAAAGTTAAGAATTGTTAAAGAAAAAAGTACAAACTTGAAACATGTCATTTTTAATTATTTTACATTAGTTTTTTTTAAAAAAAATGAAAAATTATTTACTTTTGAAAATATGATTTTTTAAAAGTTATCACTTTTTAAATAAATTTTTTTAATAGTTCTAAGATAAATATTGAAAGACAAAAACCCCGAAACAAAACTAAAATCCGATTTTCATTTTTAATTAAATAGAAAGAAATTGAAATCCGATAAATAATGTTTGGAGTTATAACGATTTTTAACTATCCCATTTAAACCGGTACTAACCATATAATTTTTTTTAATTTTTATGATAAATTTTAGGATGTGATTTTCTTAGCAAATTATATGGCTAACCATCACAAAAAAGAAAAAAAAGAACAAAATTCTAACTCAAAAGATAGGTTTTTTTACACGTTTCCTACAACTGTTAAAGTAACATTGTCTTTCGAATTGCGCGCATTTCAATTTGTGTCTAATCCCTTAAACCCTCATGAATTATTCAAACGGTTATAACTCCGCGAATTTTGAAGATATGAAGATGCAACTTTTTGTGTATTATTCAGGACTGGATAAGGAAAGTTTTTCTAATTGGAATTTTTATCCTACGGGGGCCGTATAAAAAGTTAATTTTCGTATTTTTTCTAATAGACCCCCCATGGAGTTGCAACTTATCTTATCAAAAATTTCACCTTTTTTTATGAATTTTTGCAATTGGAAGTATGGGTCTAGGGGCAATATTTAAGGAGATAGCCTATTGTTTCGATATTTATGACTCACCCTGTATAAAATGCATGATAAGAAAAATAAACCATGGATTTGAACGAAAAAAGTACAGAACTTTATTAAAAGAATTAAAAGCCATACCAATTAAATATATTCAAGGTAATTTCTCAAATAAAACATTCACAACTAGAAAAATTCTAGAAATTGAATAACAATTAACATAAGAATATTCCCGAAGGAATAATAATTTAACACAAAAGCATTTCTAAACAAACCGAACTTACATCTGACAGGATTTGAACTCTCTATCCGCTGCTGAGCAGCCAAATGCCTTACCTCGAGAGTCCTAGTTTAACACCAGAGATGTTGCAAATTTTGCTATAGTACCTATATAAATACCAGCATAAGTCTTGTGACTGTCATCAACAGCTCCGATCTGATTGTTTTATTTTTTATATGCCCGACGGCTATTTTCCTACTTTTATTTTAGCTACTCGAAACAATCGCCAAATAGGTTTCCTTCACCATAATTTCATTTTAAATATAAAGCTGTCACTAGCTTTATTTAAAATACATGACTTTCATTAAAAAACACATAAATTAAAAATACATATATCAGATACATTTAACTTGCACGTTTTTCTTTCATTTTATTAAAAATACTATAAGTAAATATATAACTACTTAATTTATCCCATCGACCAAAGAACGATAGACAAACTGTAAGATTATATACCAATAATGGATGAACATAAATGTTACACTTCCTTGACATTAAACCCGCTACACTTGTTTGTCATCAATGTTGTAATCAAATGACTTTAATTCGATGATTTATTTATATTTTTATTAATGTTTGACTAATTTATTTGTTCTTTTGTTATTTAATATAAATTTTATGCCAATAAGCGAATAGCTCTTGATATTAATTGAGAAAAATATAATATATAATTTATTAAAGTTACTTTATGGTTGTATCCGCCGACATTATTTGGTTAAATAAAAAGCATTTAACTTCTTACAAATTTCCGCTAACATTGATATTTTTGGTACCTTCGTATTAATTGCCACCGCAGTAGAAGTTGTGCTAATGCGCCAATAAAGAGTGATCTTGTTGTTCGTGCCTTTTTAGTGTTTTTTTTTTTTTTTTTTTTTTTTTTTTTTTTTTGTACTCATTTTGACGTAATTTTTAGTATTTTAGTACTTTTTTAGCCTATTTTTGATACCATTTTTTTTGTGCGCGTGCGAACAAGATTGCTCTTTATTGGCACATTAGCGCAACTTCTGCTGCGGTGGCGTTAATACTCAAGTACCATATTTTTATGCTCTTTAATAAATTCTAATATTACATTTAAAATACTTCAATGTTATTCACATATGCGATATCTTACAAATATCTCTTTATGGTTTGATTTGATAAATTCTGCATTAAAATATGAAAACTTTTATTAGTATTCTTTTGTTCGAAATCACCTGAATAAATCAAATTTTATATTTGGTACGTCTCGACGTCATAACTAAACGTCATCATTAAAGTAATCTTTTTCGTTAATGACTTTTATTTTTTTAACCTAAATTCATTAATTTTCTAAACTTAAAATTTTTTAATGGCAACATTTTTCCTTTTGAGTAATTTGGCGAATAGTTTGGCGATTTCTATAAATGGGTGAAATTGGTCGACCTGATAATCAAGTAGCACCTTACGTAATATATATAAAATAGGTATGCATTTTTGGCACAGATGTCATATACGCACCATGTTGGCGATTTTTTTTTCTGACGCCAATGTCATATGCGCATCGGAGTATTTAACTGAATCCAGAGTGTCGTTATTTTGCTTGATATGTCAACCCGGATGTTGTTACTTACTTTTTAATAAATAATTTTTTCTTTTTTTTTAAATATATAAATTGTTTTGTTCTATTAAACAAACCTTTTTCTATTTATTGTTATTACCTTTCAAAAAATATATACCGGGTGTCCCAAAAATGACTGATGGATTTTAAAATTCAATAACTTGCAAACGGTGGCAGCTATTTAAAAATTTTTTGCAGGAGGGTTATGTACAATGTCAGGAGTATTTTTTACCGTAACTTTTGATTTTAGTTCGAATTTCAACCAATAGATGGCGCTGACAGCAATTGAAGCCCAGGTCGACGCCGAAACTGACCTCACTCAACACTGATCACCTGGCCTTCAATCGCTATCAGCGCCATCTATTTTTTGAAATTCGAACTAAAATAAAAAGTTACGGTAAAAAACTCCTGACATTATACATAGCGCTCCTGCAAAAATTTTTTAAATAGCTGTCACCGTTTGCAAGTCATTGAATTTTAAAATCCATCAGTCATTTTTGGGACACCGGGTATGTAACTGGTATCCCAAAACGAGATTTTCGCCAAATTGGCTTTAGAAAAAAACTAACGCCAATGTGATTCGTATATGACATTTATGCCGCATTTTAAAATAGAAACAGAAAAAATTCGTGCGAAAACAAAAATTAAAGTTCATCAGGTTTGTTTTCAGAGCTATTTATATATTTTGGCATCATACCCTCCTTTTTTGAAGCCAAAATAGCACCAAGCTTCGGCAAACATTTATATTAATCAGGCATTCATCAAATAAGTAATAATTTAATTGACCTAGAATAATTTAACGTACCCTCAAAAAAAAGCTGACACATTCTCACGTCCGAATCATCATGGAGCGCCCGACTCACCGCTCTTGTGTCGCGCCAAACCGGATTTCTTACCGGTACCCCCTAACCTTTCATCTCAAAGGCTCAAATAAATGTAAAACCATATTTTTACGCTTATCTTTTAATTGTCCTGTAGATTTTTCCATTCATGTCTAATTATTCATAAAATTATAACTGTGAAAAGTATTGGTATGAACGTTTGTACTTAATAACTTTACATATCTTTTTGTCTTGTACAATTAAAAACAAGTTGGAAATTGCACGTGAACGTAGCAAATGAGGTGCGTTCGTACGATAACGAAGTTTAAAAAATATTCAGATCTTGCTGATATAGTAGAGCGTACTTCGGATACAGTATAGTAGTCGAAATCTTTGTGTTTCTGTAAATATGCAGAAAGTAATTTTTAATTACACCTCAGAAACGTATATCTTATTCATAAAATGTGAAATAGTTGAATATAATTAAAACACGCCCCAAACAATGTTTCCCCGTATAGCATTATGTAGTGGAATACTTTTGTGTGGCCCTGTAACTTAATAATAAAAATTCTTTGCATCACAGATTGTACAGAATGCATATTTTAGTATATACTTCATAGATTCATACCACTTATATTATGTTCGAATGAGTAAAACATCATTAAAATTCATTTGAAACTTTTTTTTCCCATTGATCGTAATGTAATGGAATACTTTTGATTGTCCCTGTAAATGATCTATGCATCCGACTTTCATAACGTTTTAAATGACTCAATAAAATTACGTAATAATTATATGTTTTAAATTTCAAACGATTAAAATGCATTTGAAACTTTTTTCCCCATTGACCGTAATGTAACGGAATCATTTTGATTGTCCCTGTAATTGATCTATCCATCCGATTTTCATAAAATTTGAAATGACTCGACAAAATTATGTTATAATTATATATTTTAAATTTCAAACGTTTCGGTTGGGTAGTTTTTGCGTTGTTATATGCGGACGGACAGACAGACAGACAGACAGACGGACAGACAGACAGACAGACGGACTGAGCGACAACAATAGGTGCTACGTATTTACATAATTACGAACGCACCTAAAAATAATATTAATGTCAATCTTGTGTTATATCAGTCTTTGAAATAAAATATTACGTGATGGAAAAACACGGTTACGTCGCTTTTGCGGTTAAAAACATTTGCTATTCGGTCTTTCGGCGCCATTTTTGATTTATTCGCCAAACACACCACCAGAATAACTTTAATAATAATGAACTTTTCCGCAAAATCTTGTCCCGATTGCCTAAATTTGTTCATTTCATCTTATGGACCTTCAGATAAGCAAGTAAATAAAATTACGAATAAAAGTATCATATTACAGTGGCTAGCATAAATTTACGAGAGACTAAACTTTTTGCCAGAGGCGGCTTTTAACTTAAATAAATGAGAAATTAATAAATAAAAAAAATATTTCACTTCGCTTGTCAAAATAGATAGTGAATATGATACATGAAAATAACAACAAATAAGTATTTTTTCACGTGATTTATCTAATCTATTTATTTATTTTTATGTTCATTTAAACTTACGTGCAACAATTACAAGAAGAAGTAAATATAAGAATAAGAATAAGAAATATATAAGAAAAAGACTAAATTCAGCTGGAAATTTCAGACAAAAGTTCGATTTTCTCAGCGACCGACAAACATACAAAGATGAAAAAAAAAAACTGTTCTGAGTTTTACCATGAGGATTAAAATTAACTAAAAACGAAGTTAATCCATCCACGGAAACGTTAGCAAGACTTTGTTGAATTTTTTGCTTTCATTTTTTCATTAAAAATTAAATAAAAAACTATTCTAAGCTGCAGTAATTTTTTGAATGCTATCATTTTATTCGTCTCGTCGAGTTCTATCTTTAAAAAAAAATTTCACTGCCGTATCTCAACTGGTTCGCCAGAAATTTTAGAAAGTTGTTTGCACTTTCTATTTCTTAAACATATTATACCAAACGCTACCGCGTTTGCTATGATAAGCTTTCGGAATTTTTGATAAATTTGGAGGAAAAACAATTAGAATTAAAGGAAATTAATTTGAAAATCGAAGAATTGATCACGGATGATACGAATTTAGAAACGGAAGTTCAAAATAGTATCGATTATAATGATACTATTAATGAAACGAAATTTAAAATAAAAACAAATTTGAAGAAATTTAAAAATGATGTTGAATCGAGAAACGCTAGTTCGTTGTCAAACGCTAGTACGGTTCCTTATGTTAGTACACGATTGCCTACTGTAAATTTGCCAAAATTAAATATTCCGAATTTTAAAGGCGATCCTAATACATTTCTTGAATTTATCAATAGTTTTAAAAATACTATTGATGTTAATGATAATTTGACAAAAATTGAAAAATTAATATATTTGAAATCATTTTTGTCTGGTGAAGCCTATAAAACGGTATCTGGATTAGCCCTAACAGAAAGTAATTATGATCACTCGCTAGATTTACTAGAAAAAAGATATGGTAAAACGGAAATTTTAATTAGCGGTTTTATAAATAAATTATTAGAAATCGAACCGATCAGGTCATGCTCGAATACGAAAATGTTGAGAGATTTGTATGATGAACGCGAAATAAGCATTAGAAATTTGCAGGCGATAGGAGTAGCTACCGACAATTTTGGGTATTTACTAATTCCTATCATTTTAAGGCAATTACCTTATAATTTGGTAATTGAATTTCAAAGGAAAAAGGATAACGAGAAGCCGGGGGATGTTAATGAATTAATGAAATTTATAAAATTTGAGATTGATTCAAGGGAAGCGGCAACTGTTATATCAGGAAATTCCTTAAAAAGTCCAGAAAAATCTCGATGGGAAAAAAATGCTCCTACCAGAACAAAGGGTAATTTTCCCACTTCAGTTGCGCTGAACACGATCGTAAAAAATGTTTGTGTATTCTGTAATTCGAATCATAATAGTTTAAAATGTAAGGAAATGACAGATGAACAAAAGCGTTATAAGTTAAAAAAAGAAGGAAGATGTTACCGATGTTTTTATAAGAACCACCTATTATCTCTATGTAAAGCTAAAATACAACCGTGTGAGTTATGCAAGAGTTTTCAACATAATTATTTGTTTTGCCCCGCTAAGAAATCCTTTGAAATTAGTCCCGTTGAGAATACTAAAAAATCAGAAATTGTACAAAATCAAGAAAATCAAGCGGTTGTATCATCTCTTATTAAAACTCAAAATTTTCCAGAAAAATATTCGACAATTTTGCAAACGGCGTGCGTACAGGTAATGAGAGATTCCAAGAAATTAAGTACAAGGCTATTATATGATTCTGCATCTTCGCGCACATTTATTGCAAAGAATTTAGCAACTGCTTTAAAACTAAAACCAGTAAAAAGAGAGAAGTTGCTAGTTTATACTTTCGCGAATCGTAACGCCATAGAATAAGAGTATGATTTAGTGGATATTACTATAATTAGTCGCCATTCTCCGCATGAAAGGATTAAAGTTCAGGCGCTCGTATCAGACATAATTAGTGCGACGCAAGTAAAATCGCATATTGATTCACAGCTCATAAATGAATTCCGTTTAGATGAAAATGAGTTTGCTGACAGATTTATTAATGAAAAGACTGTACAAATATTATTGGGATGTGATTATATGTTTGCGACAATCACGGGAGGGGTAGAGAAAATCAATAAATATTTATTTATTCAACCAACAATATTTGGAAAAACTTTAATTGGACGAATGCATAGCAATAATGTAAATGGAACTTCTTGTTTTAAGGTCATTTGTACATCAACAGACAATGATTTAAGAAAATTGTGGGATGTGGATCATTTTTTATCCTTTCCTACTGATATTCAAAACGACGAAAAATATGAGGTGATTACGCAATTTCAGAGGGAAATAATTTTCGAGAATCAAAGGTATATCGCGCCACTTTTATGGTCTTCTAAAATAAACAAACAAAGTTTATCAAATAATTACGAAGTTGCGAAACAGAGATTTGTGGGTCTGGAAAAGAGATTAAGGGGTAATAAATCTTTATTTCAGAAATATAACGAAATTATGAAAGAACAATTAAGTGAAGGTATTATTCAAAAGTGCGATACTAATTGCTTTATTGGTTACGTAATGCCACACCAAATCATTTTTAGACCAGATTCTTCTAGTACGAAATCAAGAATTGTTTATGATGCTAGCAGTAAAAGAAATAATGAAAAAAGTCTAAATGATTGTCTTTTCGCTGGAGAAAATTTAAATCCTAATTTAATTGACATAATATTAAATTTCAGGTCTCATAAAATTGCTTTTTTGGGCGATATTGCTAGAGCATTCTTGCAAATAGAAGTGTCTAACGAGGACAGGAATTATTTGTGTTTTTTATACTTTGATGATTGTGACATAGATAAGCCTGTAAATTTATATCATTTTAACCGACATTGTTTTGGAGTCACGAGCTCCCCGTACGTGTTGGCTTCGACAATTAAGAAACATATTAGAAAGTACAAAGAAATTAATCCTATTGCTTATAATATGTTAGATAATTTTTTATACGTGGACGATTTGGCATATGGGGCTCCGACAGTCCAAGAAGCTTTCAATTTATCAGCTTCTGCTGTCTCAATACTTAAGGATGCGAATATGAACTTGAGAAAGTTTAATACAAATTCTTTAGAATTAAGGGAATTATGGAAAAATGATAACCCAGTTATAGAAACAGACGAAAGCCATTCAAAATTAAAAATTCTGGGACTTAATTGGGATAATATAAACGACATCCTGTCAATAGATTTTAAGGCATTTATGTCAGATGGTGATAATTTGGAATACACCAAAAGACATGTTTTGCACAGCGCTGCCAAAATATTCGATCCTATCGGATTCATATCGCCATTCTTAATTAGAATTAAATTACTTCTTCAAGAGTTATGGGAACGCGGTTTAGAATGGGACGACACACTTCCTAAAGAATTTAAAGAAAAATATGAAAAATGGTATAGCGAAATAAAACTGTTAGAAAAGATTCAGGTACCCAGGTATTATTTTAATACAGATAATATTTCAGATGATAAAGTTCAACTTCATCTTATTTCTGATGCTTCGTTAAAATCTTACGGGGCAGTGGGCTACTTCAGATACCAGACTTCCGAGGGCTTTTCTAAAACTTGTTTTGTAATTTCTAAAGCTCGTGTGGCCCCTTTAAAAAGAATCACTTTGCCTAGATTAGAGCTTCTAGGTGCATTAATAGCTGCCAGAATAGCCAGCCATCTAAAAAATGTTTTCAATAATATTCAAAAAGTAGTATTCTGGACGGACTCCACAATAACGTTAAACTGGATCAAAAATTCTGCTGCCAAATGGAAGCCCTTTGTTGCGAATAGGGTGGCAGAAATACAAGAAAATTCTGATCCCAGTGCATGGAGGCATGTCAGCAGTAAAGATAATCCAGCTGATATGCTCACTAGAGGACTCTCTTCCAAAGAATTAGCCAGTAATAAGCACTGGTGGCATGGCCCGGATTGGCTAAGTAAATCCGAAAATTTTTGGCCAAAACTTGATAACGTAAAATATTCTTCTTCTAACATTGAAATAGAATCCAGAGATAAAATCGTCGTGAACTCGGTAATAACTCGTGAAAGAATCATCGACATTAATAGATATTCTAATTTAAATAAATTGTTGAGAATAACAGCCTATGTATTGCGTTTCATAAATTTGACTAGGCATAAACAAGATAATCGAAACACATTAACAATGGAAGAACTCCAGGAAGCGGAAAATTATTGGATACGACAAATTCAAAATGAAAAATACTTTGTAGAAATTAAATGTTTGGAAAAGGCAAAGCCCCTTCCTAGAGATTCTAGTCTCATAAAATTAAATCCTTTTATGGATGCTGAGGGCATCTTACGTATATCAGGGCGACTTTCAAAATCTAACATCTTACTAGAAAATGAAAAGTATCCGATTATTCTGCCGCCCAAAACTAAATTAGCTGAGTTAATTATTTGGAATGCACACGAGAAAGTGTATCATTCTTCAGTGACACATACGCTTGTTGAAATGAGAGAAAGGTTCTGGCTTCTAAAAGCCAGAAAAACGATAAAGGATCTACTCAAAAAATGTGTTGTCTGCAAACGATTTTCTGCGTATCCAGGAGACCAGACAGTAGCTCCGTTGCCACCTGATCGTATTGAACAGTCTCCACCATTTAATATTCTAGGATGTGACTTCGCAGGTCCCTTATTTGTAAAAGATAAGACAAATAAACAATACATTTTACTTCTTACCTGCGCTGTTACAAGAAATATTCATTTGGAACTGGTAGACAGTTTATCTACGCAAGCCTTCTTACTCACATTTAGAAGGTTCATCGCTAGACGGGGTTTATGCTCCGTAATTTATTCCGACAATGCATGTACATTTAAACGTGCTGAACTAGAACTTAAGAAACTCTGGACCTTAGTAGCTCATCCAGAGGTGAAAGAATTTTTTTCTTCCCATAAAATAAAATGGAAATATATAGTAGAAAAAGCCGCGTGGTGGGGTGGCTTTTACGAAAGGATGGTGCGAAGTGTTAAAACAGCCCTACGAAAAACGCTAGGCAAAGCATCATTAAATTATAACGAACTGTCCACCATAGTAGCTGAAATAGAAGGCACAATAAATTCTAGACCCATCACTTACATGAGTGATGAAAGCCAGGACCCCGTACCATTGTGCCCAGCACATTTTTTGATAGGGAGAAGAATAACTTCTCTCCCTTCAGCACGCCTGCACCTTGACTCGAATCTCTCTTCCAGGAAAGAATTGCTTAAATCGTATAATTATCGAGAAAAATTGATGAGATTGTTTTGGTCCCGATGGAAGGGAGAGTATTTATTAAATTTGAGATCAGCCCACCAAAGTATAAACAAAACTAATATTCCCCAATTTAAAATAAACGATATTGTCTTAATAAAAGACGATAGTTTACCCAGAAATTTCTGGAGTTTAGGTAAAATTATAGAAACCTTTCCTGGAAGAGACGGCAAGGTGAGGGCCTGCAAAATAAAAACTCAAAAATCTGTTTTGAGAAGACCAGTGCAATTACTCTATAATTTGGAACTCAATGAAAATTGACTGTTTTTAGTGAAATTTGCATTGTAATCTTTTCTTTTATTATTCTAGTTGAAGTGTATGTCCAGAATTCTTAAAGTGTTTAAAGTATGTATATTCTTATTATATTTTGAAATTTGTACTTGATTTAATGTATCGTATTGCAACATGTATTGTGATGAACCCCATAGGTTCATGGGGGGGGCAAGCTGTTACAAATCACGTGTGAAGCAACCCAAGGCGCCGTGCGGTCGCCAAAGGGAAAGCCACCTGTGGCGCAATGTTTTGTTTAAAAAGGTAGAAGTTGTTACGATTTCTCGATGCGAGGAAGAATATTTTACTTCCCCGTAAAAAATATGTATCTTTTTATGTAAATATTAGTGTTAGTGTCTGTTCAACTATATATGTGTGTGCGTGAAAATAAATAGAAAAAATGCCAAGTGGAATATTTTTTAAAGAAAACAAACATAAACTTATATAGCTCGAATCTTCTAGGATTAAAACTGTTCTCTAGAAATGAGCAGTGTCAACAGCCTTTTGAACTTTTGATGCTTTCCTGCTACACCGGGAGGTGGCAATACAGACAATCAATTCATTGAGTTCACGGATGAAAATCTAGGATAACTTAAATTTTGAAATCAAATTCATGGATGAAAATAAAGGATGAGTTAAATTTTGATTCGCATATGGAAACGGAATCGGTCTGCTAAGTTATATCTTTGTGGAAAACATCTAAAAACTCCATTTTATCTGTTAACACGTAGGTTTACCATTGTGCTTTCTGGCACACAAAAGTATGAAAACATGGAGAACTGGAAGCCGGAAAACATAATGGTAAACCTATAAGTCAATCACTAAAATCAGGTTTTTAGCTGTTTTCAACCAAGATATGGTTTGGCAGACCGATTGCGTTTTATTATGCAAATCAAGAATTAACTAATCCTAGATTTTCATCCATGAACTTGATGAAGTGACTGTATGTGCTACCGTCTTCCGGTGTATACGAGATACGCTCGTCAATCCCCATTAAGATACCATAAAATCTAAAAACACTCTAATATGATTGTTTTTTTTTTAAAGCAATTGTAAAACACTAAACTTTTAATGGCGATCTTTCTGTGTAAACTCATTTTTATTCATTTCCCTTAGATTGGGGATTTTTAAGGTCGAATCTGCTTTTATACATTTATTGGCCATTTTACAATGTTTGAGTAAATAAAATAATTCAAACAGTTAAATATACAGTCTTTGCCTCCTGGTATTTTTTGAACTGCGCTATAAGAAACATTTTTATGTAAAATATTTTAAATGTATCGTTTAAATCTGATGTAATTGTTACTAAATTTTTTTCACTTTTTTAAATATTCATATGAAAATACAGTCGAGTCTATATATAACGAAATCCACCGTTCCAGTAAAAAATTCGTTATATAGAGAAATTCGATGTATAGAGAATGCTGTTAAAAATCGTATTAAATGTGTGATATTTGAACAAATGTTATTTTTGATCTTTTGAATTAAAAATTTGAAATGTTTAAAAGTAAATATTAACCTAACATTTTATTTCTTAATTATTTAAGCTGTTTCAAAAAAAGAGAACAGACATTTATTTCAAAGCTTAATGAAAATCAAATAAAGAATACTTTCATTAACTTCAGACGAAGAAATCTGTAATTTTTTGTTGTTTTGACTTTAAAATTGTTACGCTCTCAAAAAAAAAAAAAAAAAAAAGCTTTAATTTTACCAAGGAATGAAAAATTGTAGTTAACATTTTCCTCCATTTGAAGACCTCTCTTATGTGCCCCTCATTGATTCCTCTCTTACATGTGCATCAATCCAATTGACACTGTTTTGAGAAGGATGTGGAAAGGTGTGAGGGAGGTGGGATGAATTCGTTGGATTTAAAGAATAAAAAGAGAAATAATGTAAAAAAAAAAAAAAAAAAAAAAAAAAAAAAAAAATCAGCACTGACGATAAATCAAAAATAAGTGATGGAAAATTGATTCCATATGATTTCGAAGCTTTTAAAAACTGAATAAATTAAGGCCAATGTATGAAAAAATTCGTTTTATGGAGATAGATATTTCGCTATATAGAGACTGTTTTTAATGTAATCATGCGAAACGGGGACCGTTCCTACAAAAAATTCGTTATACAGAGAAATTCGATGTATGGAGTTTCGTTAAAGAGAGACTCGACTGTACTTTTGTTGTTTGAAAAGAAATATTATTTGTGCCGTCTTAGAATTCACAACAATAGTTTAAAAGGTCCTATCAAGATATAAAGTAAATAACTCGTTTAAATATATTTTTAAACTTTAATCGTTTTGCAATATTATTTGGTCATTTTAAATATAAAATAATTTCTTTTACCTGCTGCTTTTAATGCACATTAATGAATTTATTATTTTAAAATTTTCTTTCTCTTTTTGATATTTATGTGAAAATACTTTAGTTGTTAGAAAGGAAATATTTTTTTGCTCTGTTTTAGAATTGGCAACAATAGTTTAAAAGATCATTTAGAAATGTGAAATGTTTCACCAATTATATTTTTAAATTTAAACTGTTTGTATTATTATTGTTTCGCTATTTTAAATATGGCATAATTTTTTCCATTAGCGCATATTAATGACTTTATTATTTTAAAATTTTATTTCTGTTTTAATATTCTCATGTAAATACAGCTTACGATGCATTTTTCGATATTTTCCCGCTTTTAACTCGTAATCATTTAACTCATTTGAAAGTTTTTTTTTTTTTTTTTCTGTTTGTGACAGTCGCCTGTAAATAAATTTTTAGTGAAGCAAATATTAATCTTTGATCATTTGGCAACAATTTAAAAATAATAACCTTTTCTAAAATGTGTAGAAAATCTCTCTCAAAATGGTGAAAAATTGATTTTAAAATGGAAATAAACACCCCCAAAATTAGTCAAATTAATAATAATAATAATAATAATAATAATAATAATAATAATAATAATAAATGCAGTCTGCACACTGGGAGATTCTATGATATATTTTTAGAAAAATTATTAAATTTCTATACATATAGTTTTTGCTGCTTTAAAACGTTTTTTCAATGGAATAAAATTTCGGCCAACTTTAGTATTAAATATCTCTTAAAATAATTTTTGAATTTGAAAACCGCATATATCAGTGCGTTTATCAAACATTTGTTTAGAATACTACCAATTTTTATATTTTTATGTTTTCTTAATATTATTTTTTTTTATATTTTCAGTAGTTTTCTTAATATTAGCGAAGAAATACTCTAGGTCACAAAAAATTGTTCCCAGCGGTGACAGCATTAGTTATTATTCTTTCTTTTTCTTTCTTTCTTTCTTTTTTTTCTTTTTTTCTTTTTTTCCTTTTCTTAATAGAGAGGTAGCACATTTTTCATCTACTTATATATATAAAATACAAACGGAAATTTCGCGTTTTCCGTCTACTCCTCCAATTCTACTGAAAAGATTTTGAAGTAACTTATATCGTTAGATAGGTATTATTTCAAGGAAGGTTTTCGTATACAGTACATTGTTCTATGTATATTAGTTATAAAGTTATGATGGAAAGTTTTTTTATTTTGGACAAAAGGCATTTGGCAATACCATTTGGCATGCGTTTTTCGTTTGGCACGGCATATAAAACTATCTTTGTTAAAGAATTGAAATGTTTATATTAATTGGAAATAAAGAAAAAAAAAACGCGAACATTTCTAAAAACAAGTTGGAAATTGCACGTGAGGCGTAGCAAACGAGGTGCGTTCGTACGATAACGAAGTTTTAAAAATATTACTCTCATATATCAAACTCATAAAATTAGAAATAGTGAATTACAATTAAAACGCTCATCAAACAATGTTCTCCCTATACCATTATGGAATGGAATAGTTTTGTGTGGCCTTGTAAATCAATAACAAATGTTCTTTGCATCACAAATTATGTAAAATGTATATTATAATACGTACTTTATATTGTATATAAATTTTATTAAGTTCGAATGAGTGCAACACCATTAAAATGCATTTGAAACATTTTCCCCATTGACCGTAATGTAACGGAATACTTTTGATTGTCCCTGTAATTGATCTATGCATCCGATTTTCATAAAACTTGAAAATAACTCGACAAAATTATGTAATAACTATGTATTATAAATTTCAAACGTATAACATACATTTGAAACTTTTTCCCCATTGACTATAATGTAATTGAATACTTTTGATTGTCCCTGTAATTGATCTATGCACCCGATTATCAAAAAATTTGAAATAACTCGACAAAATTATGTAATAACTATGTATTTTAAATTTCAAACGATTAAAATGCATTTGAAACTTTTTTCCCCATTGACCGTAATGTAACGGAATACTTTTGATTGCCCCTGTAATTGATCTATGCATCCGATTTTCATAAAGTTTGAAATAACTCGACAAAATTATGTAATAATTATGTATTTTAAATTTCAAACGTATAAAATACATTTGAAACTTTTTCCCCATTGACTATAATGTAATTGAATACTTTTGATTGTCCCTGTAATTGATCTATGCACCCGATTATCAAAAAATTTGAAATAACTCGCCAAAATTATGTAATAACTATGTATTTTAAATTTCAAACGATTAAAATGCATTTGAAACTTTTTTCCCCATTGACCGTAATGTAACGGAATACTTTTGATTGCCCCTGTAATTGATCTATGTATCCGATTTTCATAAAATTTGAAATGACTCGACAAAATTATGTAATAATTACATATTTTAAATTTCAAACGATTCGGTTGGGTAGTTTTTGCGTTGTTATATGCGGACAGACAGACGGACAGACGGACAGACAGACGGACAGACAGACGGACAGACAGACGGACAGACGGACGGACTGAGCGACAACAATAGGTGCTACGTATTTACATAATTACGAACGCACCTAATAAAATAAAAAAGTTATTACTGATTTTATTTAATGTACAAATAAGAAAAAATATTGTTAGAAATAATATAAAATAACACTATTTTATTTAAATATGGAGGCAAGTTTTATACGACTTAAATGAAATATGCGTTGTCAAATTTGGTTCGATTCAAATTTCAGGTATTTTTTCAAATAGAATTTTTAGGTTCGGATCTCGTTCATGTCCACGAAAATTATTTTATCATACTCGAGTCCGGTTATGATTCTTTCGAATATTTTGGTCGGATTCAGATGTGGTTTGGGTCAAATTTCAGGTTTCTTCAAATCGGATTTTTTAGGTTCGAGTCGGGAATTCGAGTCGGATTTTTTAGGTTCGAGTCCATGGAAATTATTTCGTCTTGGTCGGATCGGGTTGTAGTTCTTTAAAATATTTTATCGGGTTCAGATTTGGTTCAATTTAGATTTCGGGTTTTTCTTCAAATAGAACTTTTGGGTTCGGGTCTTCTTGCGTGTTCACGAAAATTATTCTGTCTTGTTCGAATAAGGACATGCTTCACTGGAATATTTTTGCCAAGTTCAGGTTTTGTTCAGTTCGGATTTCGCGATTTTTTCAAAGAAATTTTTTGGGTTCGGACTGGGTTCAAAATGCATGGAAATATTTTGTCTTGTTTGGATCCGGTTGTGGTTCTTTGAAATAGTTTTGTCAAATTCAGATTTGGTTCGATTCAAATTTTAGGTATTTTTTCGAATGGAAGTTTTAGGTTCGTATCGAGTTCATGTCCACGGAAATTATTTTGTCTTACTCGAATCCGGTTATGGTTCTTTCGAATATTTTAGTCAGATTTAGATGTGGTTTGGGTCAAATTTTAGGATTTTTCAAACGGGATTTTTTAGGTTTGAGTCGATCTATGACCACGGAAAGTATTTTGTCTTGCTGGGATCGGGTTATAGTTCTCTGGAATATTTTTATCGGTTTCAGATTTTGTTCGGGTGATATTTCGAGTTTTTTTAAAAGAAAATATTTAGGTTCGGGTCAGGTTTCATGCCCTAAAATTATTTTTTCTTGTTTGGATCGGGTTATGCTATATTTGAACATTTTTACGGGATAAAGATTTGGTTCGGGTCAGTTATCAAATCCATAATTTTTTTGAAACAGAATTTTTAGGTTTGGGTCGGGTTTATACTCACGGAAATTTTGTCTATCACGGATCGGAGTGTGGTCTGTTTTTTTCTGGTTGGGATTGGGTATGTGTTAATTAGTCTAAACATTAAGGTTATAATAAGTTTTGCTACTATTTTTTTTATGGATGTTTCTTTTTTTTGGCTATTTTTGCTATTTGATAATTTATTATGGCGTATGAATCGTTTGCGGATTCGAACAATTGTACGCCAAATTTTTGTTTTAAAAACAAATTAAAGTCATAATACAATTTTAAATTGAATGGAATACATTTAAATTTTATCAATGATAAAAAAATAAACTGCTAGAAAACTGTTGTGTGATTTTTTTACTGCAACACAGCTAATGACTCATACATTCTAATGTTCGAAATGCCAAAAATCTGCGTACAACCATACAGTAAAAAGAAATTAATTGAGTGGAAGTATAATGTCTTGGGGTGACGCCAAAAATGTAACCCTAAAATCTGCTACATTAAGTCCAAATAAACACCAACAAAACCATGTGCTTTGACGCGCCGATCAATTCAAACTGGTTTAAACCCGTATTTCTTTGTTTTTATTTTTTACCTTTTAAACTGTTATTGAATAGATGACTAAATTTTCGTTTAAAAAATAACGTTTTGTGACATTATTGGCTGTAATACACGATCGGAATGCATAAAAGATAAAAATATATCAATCATAGGCAAAAATTATTTGATTATTTTTATCATATGAATTTGAAATATCAATATAGAAGCATCATTTAAGAGTTTGCTCGAAAAGTTAACATTCTTTCGTTAATGTCTTAAAATCGTCTGCACTCTGAAATCTAGATTTTAGATTAATATTTGTTATTTAAAACCTTTTACACGCCAATGTTCCATAAATGGAACATCAACTTCAAAATTCTGCAAAAAATTCATTTTTATTCCTATTGCCCTGTAAAAATTAGTATTCTAAAAGAAAGTATGACTTGATTTTTTGGCGTTGATTTTACGTTGATAAAATAAATCATGTCTTAGGGAAAAAATCGTAAATTAGGACTTTTTTTAGACTTTTTGTTGGGCAAAATTCAAAAATTCATAGAAAATTCAAAATTTAACAAATATTTTTATAACTAAGTGAGATCAAGTAAAAGTAATCATTTTATTAGTAGAACACAAGTTATCAAAAAAAAGATTGATTTTTATTGTTTATTTTAGATAAGAAATGTGCATGTTCCATAAATGGAACATTGGCGTGTAAAGGTATATTTTTTAACATGATAAAGTCTTTTGGTTGCAATGCATATAAGTTTTGATAAAAAGTTTCTGTATACGAGGTGGTTTAGTAAGTGTCGACAAAAGATGGTTATGATATTGATATACATTATCCCCCCCCTCCATACCCTGTCCCTTACCCTCCCCCTCCCCCCTTCTCTCTCTTCCACACTCGTTCTCCCATCTGAAGTGGATTACTCATAACTGACAGGGAAAACATGTTTGTTTGTTGATAGTTAGACATTGTTTATGACTCAAATAAGCTATAATGTAAGAAGTGACTTTGGAAAAAAGCGTGAGAAGGAATTCATATGATTTTACTTTACTCTGCGATTTCCTTCACTTAGAATACCTCATACAGACCAGATTTTTTCAGTCCATTTCGAACAATAGAAGAGGCGCTAGAATATTTTTATGAATTAGCAGATGATTCTGAAGAGGAATTCATTGACATTTGTTAATTACATTATCTGTACCATCAACACAAAAAAATGTGTTGTAAGCTAGAAAAACACAAAAAAATGTTTTGAATGTGAAAAAAAGACTATATGGAAATGCTTCTCTAACTATCATGGATAATAGATCAAATGTAGGACACAAAAATTAAGGACAATCTATCTATCTATCTATCTATCTATCTATCTATCTCTCTCTATATATATTTAATTTTTGGTAATTTTTTCTCTCTTTTGTATTTTTTTAGATTTTGATTTATTTGATTATTTTGCTGTAAATTGTAGTACAGACATTATTTTTATTATTATTATTATTTTCCATTACATTTTTTGTATGTATTTCTTTTTTTAATTTTGATAAATAATTGTAAAGATGCTTTCCTACAGTGAGTACTGCAAGTGGGAAAGTTTTTTTTTCTAAAAGCTTTGTGGGGTCTTGAGCATTTTTGCTGGAATAGTTTCTGAAATCGCAAGTAAAATGAAGGCTCGATGGGCGAAGCCCGGCTATTTACCTGCTTAAATTGTGTTATTATTGCAAAATGCCTATACATTATCTATAATCATGAAAAAAATGTGCACAGAAATAGAGATTTTAGTTTAAATGTTGTTAATCATACTTTATAAAAACATGTGAAAAAACTAAGTGTTTCCCGCCAATGTTCCATTTGTGGAACATGCTATAAATCATACACAAAAATTTTTTTTCGAGAAAAAAATTACTCATAGTGCTTATGTTTGAGTTTTAATGGGATTTTTACCAATAAATAATTTGTGTTACCTTTCGATCATAGTGCGGCGTTTAAAAGGTTAAGTTTTCATGCATGATTTTAAAAGAATTTTTTCATCAATATATTTTATATATTGACATAGAATTATTAATATGTTGTTAAATCATAAACATTTTTTATCTACGTTATAAATTATTAAAAAGTTCTGAAAAAAAAGAAAACTTTTAGTAATACAATTTTTAGTTCAAATTAAATGTTTTAAATATTTAATTTTTTTTTACATTTAATCATTTTTAATTTTCTAATTTCAATTATTTTAAAAGCAAACATTTTTTTAAAATAAATAATATAATAGAACAAGTATGAAAAATCATGCGTTAAGCATAGATTATGAAGCACTTTCCAACACTTAATGAAATCTTTAACAAAACTTTGTTATTTAGGTAAATAATAGTGCATAGCCAAATATACCCAAATAAGTATTCCAGTACTTTTGAATAGCCCTGTATTTCATATGTCAGTTGATATAATGGGAAAATTTAGTTTAGCAAGAAAATACCCAGTAGCTTGACATTTCTTTTTCAGCAGTTCATATTATTAGAAGGAAACATACTTGAATACTTCTGTTCAGCCCTGTAGTTTACATTGTACCTTATTACACGTCAGCATTAGGCTAAAATTTATTGTAAACTAAAACACTTTTAAAACAACTGAAATCACATTCTCATAAATCATCATTCATAGGCGTCCATGTACCGAATTCTTTGCGTGGTCCTGTATATTCTTTTATCTATATTCTGCAAATATTTCTCAGTAAATTGAATGAAGCTCAGCGTAAAAATGTATAGCTTATTTAAGAACCATGTTTAAATAATTTACGCTCATATTCAGTAACGTTGGTGAGCTCTTTTGGGTAGCCCTGTATATCAACTATAACATTTATAAACACCATATAATGTGCATATATTTAGCGAAATATAAACGCGCATATCATAATTAAAATGCATTTCATTCCTCCATCAGCCATCATCGGACACATATACGGTACTTCGGAAAGAATATACTATTTGAAATCTTTTGTATGGCCCTGTAAATGCTATGTACTTCATATTATGCAAGACAGTAGCGTATAATTTATATTAAGCTTCAGTGACATATATCAATTTTATTATACATGAAAAAGCTTAATATATTTAAAATATGTCACACACAATTCCCCCCTTTTACCATTATCTAATGGAATTCTTTTGTGTGGCCCTGTAAATGAATAATAGCTACATTTTCACCTTATATTTTATAGAATGCATATTTTAATATGTTTGACAGGGTATATCATCTTTAACAGATAGATCAGGGTATAACATCTTTAAAATTCCTTTGAAATGATTTTTCCCCATAGGCCGTAATGTAATGGGAAACTTTTGATTCGCCCTGTAGATAAACTAATCATGGTAGAAACTTCTTTTTCCATAGGATTTGTGCTAGGGTAAACCTCAATAACGTCCTAAAATTTCATGGCAATCCGAGTATATTAACGATTTCCCCCCCATAGGCCGTAATGTAATGGGAAACTTTTGATTCACCCTGTAGATAAACTAATCATGGTAGAAACTTCATTTTCAATAAGGCTCGTGCTAGGGTAAACATCAATAACGTATAAAAATTTCATAGCAATCCGAGTATATTTACGGGAGTTAGAGCGCGGCCAGACGGACGGACGGACAGACGGCCATACGGACAGACGGACAGACAAACCGAATGCATAAGCACTTTTCAACTTTGTTGGAAAGTGCTAAAAAAGACCATTTTAAAAAATCACTATTTCTTCGTAAAATATGCTTCAGCTGTAATTCATTTCTTTCAATTCGTCTTATTAATACAAAATCCCTTCCACATGCTTTTGTTTGGGACATTAAAATTTGAGCGATAAATGGTTTCATATTGTAAACCTTTCTTGCGGTTTACTTCACCTCCAAGTATCTTTTTCCTCCATAGCGTACAATAGCTGTGATAAACAATCATCATTTAAACTGACAGTTTGCCAGTCTATGAATTTTAAAGGTCTGTCCCAGCTTTTTTAATTATTTCTGCGAAAATTTTATGCAACCAACCAACCATAAGCAAATGAAGGGGAAAGAAGAAAAAAGGCGATTTTTTATGAGAATGAGCTTTGGAATTTAATTAATTACTCAGTTAATAAATAGAATTTCAAAATTCTGAAGCTCAGGTACATTAGGAGAGATTTGAGGCTACTCTCAAAAAAATTTTGAGCCTCGTACATGGTGTAGATTTTGCTAGTCATCGCAGACACACACATACAGACAGAGCGTTTTGTTCTTTTATCTTATACTATAATGCGAGCAAAAATTGTGTGTGTCTCTCTCTCTGTGTGTGTAAATTTTATCTCAAAAACGGCTCTAACGATTTTCGAAAAATTTTGGATTTTACCATTTTTGGGCACGAGAAGACCATTGGGCTAGGTCACATGTTCGAGAAAATTCGATTATTGGGTCATAATGGGTCAGGATCAAGCTATTTATATCTAGAGAACGGCTGGATCGATTTTAAGGAAATTTTGTATCAGACCATTTTTTGGTACGAGAAAACTATTGGGCTGGGTCACATATTCAAAAATTTTCGATTAGTGGGTTATTTTTGGGTTATTATGAGTCAAGCCATTTTTATCTAAAAAACGGCTTTAACGGTTTTGACAAAATTTTATATTTTATCGTTTTGGATTACAAGAAGACCATTGGGTTAGGTAACATGTTCGAGAAAATTCGGTTAGTGGGTCATTTTTGGGGTCATTGTGGGTCATGCTATTTTTATCTAGAGATTTTCACACGCAATTTTGACTAAAAATTGCATTCTATGGTTTTCGGGCACGAGAAAAACATTGGGCTAGGTTACATGTTCGAGAAAAAATTTTAATGGGTCATATTGGGTCATTAAGGGTCCTGGTCAAGCTATTTATATTTAAAGAACGGCGTGATCGATTATAACGAAATTTTGTATGTAACAGTTTTTTGACATGAGAAAACTAATGGGCTAAATCACATGTTCGAGAGATTTCGACTATAAGGGTCATTTGTGGGTCATGATATGTCATAATGAATCATGTCAAGCTATATCTAAAGAACAGGTGGATCGATTTTAACGAAATTTTGTATATAACATTTTTGACACGAGAAAATCATTAGGCTAGGTCACACGTTCGAGAAATTTCGATTAATTGGTCATAAAGGGTCATAAAGGGTCTGGGTCAAGCTATTTATATTTAAAGAACGGCTGGATTGATTTTAATGAAATTTAGTATGTAACAAATTTTAGACACGAGAAAACTAATGGGCTAAGTCCCATATTCGAGAGATTTCGATTATAAGGGTAATTTGTGGTCATGATGGGTCATGCTAATTTTATATATAAAATGGCTCGTACCATTTTGACTATACTTTGTATTATATCATTTTCGGGAAAGAGAAAACCTTTGGGCTATGATACATGCTCGCGAAAATTCGATTAGTGGATCATTTTGGGTCATAATGGGTTAGGGTCATTCTAATTATATATAACAACGACTCAATCAATTTTACCTAAATTTTGAAACGAAAGTTTTTTGTCACGGGAAGACTATTGGGCTGAGTCGCACGTTAAACAAAATGATATTAGTGGGTCATTTCGCTTTATTGCTGAATGCTATCAAGCTAATTTTAGCTAAGAAATGGCTTAAACAATTTTGATTCAGTTTTACATTCTATTATTTTTAATTACCTGAAGATCATTGAGCTAAGTCACATGTTTGATCAAATTTGATTCGTGGGTCATTTTGGGTAATACGGGATAGAGTTACGAGAATACGGCAACACTCAATAAGTTGGCGATATTTGACAAAATATTGGCGACAGTTGGTCGAAAGCCAAATTAAAAAATGTCTCCAAATTTGGCTATATCTGGCAAAAAAATATTGTCTTTCAGAATGTGAAGAAATTTTTTATACATTCTTAATAGGATTCGACATGCATGGTTAAACCAATCAGAGTCGAGATAAAAAACTAATTTGGATCGATATCATTTCGATGTAAATTTAAAAAAAAAGTAAAATCTATGAACATGTGCATACAAACATAGTTTTTTTATTGATTGTTTTTGAAAACACTACTATTATAAATAACATGTTTTACAGTTATAATACAGAGTGAATGATACAGTAATACTATATCCAGTTGAACACAAAGTTAATTTTGACCGAGCTTAGCTCGGTCGCTCCTGCTAGTTAGTATAGATAGATTGTAACCTGCTATTTATTGAAAATGCTTTTACTCTTTACTTATTATTTAACCATAAGCATGCAAAACTGTTAAATTTACCATTTCTGGAATCAGAAAACATTTTTTATTGAGTTATAATTTACATTTTCTTCTGATTAAAAAATGACGACATGTATTGCAGTGCTAAGAGTCAGTTCCAGTTTCATGCCTGCAGTTTAGATGGAGATATTGAAAAAATATTTTATTGTAAATATTTGTTTGTACTTTTATTTTGTATATATTCTTTGTTTAATAAAATAGTACTTGAAACTATGAAATTTTGAGATGCTATATTTAAAAAACGATTACTTTTGCAGTAACAATGAAAAATAGTTTGAATATTTCATTTGGCGCTAACTTTAATGCTTGGCGATAATGGAGTGATATAACGTATACGTACTAAACTTTTAAATTGCAGCATTTATAATGTAATTTATAGCAGTTGCGTGGAAAATACACGATACAATTATTTGCAAGCTACTGCTATATAGCTTGAAGTGACAGTGATGTCAAATATGCATTACATTGGCGCGAAATTTCTTCTGACGCCAGTGTCATATATGCATCAGGGTACTTAATTGGCGCCAAACTCTTATTATTTTGCTTAATATGGTAACTCGGATGTTGACTTTTAGTTATTAATAAATTGTTTACATACTTTTTTTCTTTTAAAATTATGTAAATTGTTTTGTTCAATTGAGCTTTTTTTAATTTATTGTTATTATTCGCTATTTAAAAATATGTATGTAACTGGTAGGGGAACTGGGGCACATTGATACAGCTTTTTTCTAAGAATGTTTTTCGTGTCCAGAAAGCAAAAATTTCAAGTTATTTTTCTATGTGATGTCAGCAAAACCTGTGTAGTGTGTTATAAAAATGTACAATCGATGTTTTATATATTATTTTTGCATCTAATTTAAAAAAATAAAAAAAAGTCATTTGTATCAATGTGCCCTATCCCCGGGGCAGATTGATACGTCTGGGAAAAATGGAGACAAAATAACATCAATGCATATTTTTCATGGAAAAATAGTTTGCAAACCATTTAATATTATTTATAAAAATTCAAATCATCTAAACTTCATTTGTAAGCAATATTAAAGTAATCAAAATGAAATGTATAATGACTGGATGTTCTGGCTGTTCCTTTTCTGATTGTTGGCTGCGGTAATTTTGTCATATTTGGCACTTCAACCCCAGCATTATCTTCTTTCTTGCTAAAGATGAAAAAATCACTGAGTTTTCTGTTTATAAATCGTTTTAAAACAGAAGATAAAGGATAATTATCTTCTGCTAAATTCTATGCTTCTGCTATAAATTAAAAATTCTATTTATAATATAATTATCCTGTGCTGTTTTACAGCTTGGTTTTCTTACTTAACATTTCTTATGTCGAAAATACTTTTTTCTCTGAAGAATCGATATAAATTTGAGATTTTCCAGGCAGCCGTCCTTTTCTTTTGTCTGTTCTACTAGCACTAGATGCTGGGTAAGTTTGCACGCCTTCTCTTTGCAAAAACACTATAAAATGTTCTAATATAAAGAAATTAGAGCTATTTCACTTCAATAAAAACTAATATTAGAAATTTTTAGCGAAAAAGGGTTGGATTAAAGAGTATATTGTAAAAAAATAATAAAAGGTAATGAAAAAATGAACTAGAAAAGGATTTAGGTTGTATCAATGTGCCCTGACAAAGACTGTATCTATGTGCCCCATACAGTCATTTTGAATAAAATGAGTCTCAAATCCAATATTTCATAATTTATCTAAAAAAAAGAATGAAGAACTGATAAAGAGTAGCTTTACTTGCCAGGGAGAGTATCCTTTTCGGTTGAAAACACTAGAACAGTTGTATAATACTATTTCAATTGTACAACTCAAATTTACTTTTGACCTACAAAAACAATAAATCCCCCATCCCGATTCATCAAACAACTGAATCATTCCAAGACTTTCTGTATGTAGTTGAGTGCACTAGTATCACCGTTTGGAGCTGTTGTGAAACTTCCTGTAATGACCCTTTGAGTTGTAGAGGGGGTGTATCAATGTGCCCCAGTTCCCCCTATTAGAAAACAAGTTTTTTGCCAAATTGCCGTCCAAAAAGATTGTGCCTATGTTGTGCGTATATAATATCTGTGCTCTTCAACATAGCACTTTTATTAAAATAATTTAAAAATTAAGATGAAGAAAATTCTGTAATCGGAATACAAATCTAATTAATTGAGTTATGTGAGAATGCTTAGGTACAAAATTAACTACTGTTGTAACTATAATCGTAAATCACAACATTCGTGCATTGAAAAATTTTTTAAATTTACGTTATTCTGACTCAATTACGGAATTCATTGAGCAAAAATATTTAAAAATATCATTCTGTTTCATAAATTTTTAATGATCAATATTATTGTGACTTACATCTGTCTTACTTCTACTTTAAACATAAAATCCAAATTGGTATTTCATTCTGGTTGTTGATAACCCGAGTCCTGCTCAAAGTATTTTTATAAAATAATTTTTTTGAAAGCATCTAGCATGTTTCATATTGTTTTATGTTACTTTTTTATCGAATTATGAGAGAAAGTTCATTAATCAGTAAAACTCATTTGTGGAATATTATTCATTTTTAAAAAATCTACTACACGTATTTTGAAGGAACTTGCATTATAAGTTAGACAATTTTTCAGGGGTGTTTTTAGTATATAGCATATTGCTCTACAAAGCTGAATTATAGAGTAAGTCAATTATTTTGAAATAAATTTCTATAATCAGGTAAACCTGGTTATGAAAGATTAGCCTTTATAAAAATATTAATAGACGGATTTTGATGAGATTTACATTGTTAGTTTGACAAATTTTCAATGACAGTTTTTGTAAATTGCATAGGGCTATGTCTTTCTATAACAAAACCTGCTATAAAAATCAAAGATTCATCTGGATAGACAGACCAGCGTAGCGGGCGACGCCTGCTAGTACAGTATATGATTTGATTACTATTTATATACATTTGATGTACATTAAATTATGTGAATACTCTTGTGACTCTAAAAATCATGAAATCATAATATTAATTTATTCGGCCCTGCGAATAATATTAAAAAAATCTATATATATATATATCTTTATATATAAAAATCTTCTGTGCGTGTGTATGTAACTGAACTCCTCCTAAACGACTGGACCGATTTTAATGAAATTTTGTGTGTTTGTTCCAGTGGATTCGAGAATGGTTTAGATTCACCTTTCATTGAAATTGATTCAATACTTTTTTAGTAATTAGGCAAAAACTAATAGTTAGTGATTTTTCGCTAATTAAAAGTGCTATAAATATAAAAGAAAGTCTGGATTTCGTATCAATCACAACACAAAAAAAATCTATCGAACCAAAAATCTTGAAAATTGGGGTAAAAATACTTCTTATAACATCGAGTGCCGCTAAGAAGGGATTTTCGAAAATTCCTCACCTAAGGAGAGTAAAAAAAAGAACGAACTTAAAAAAAAATCCTGTAAAATCGGCTTTTGTAGATATTTTTCAACTGATATTATATATAAGTGTATTTTTTCATTCTGAATCGAATGGTACTAAGCAAATTCGGTTAAATCCAGTAGTTCGTGAGATAATTCACATTTTCCTAATTTGGCGATTTCTTCGGCGCAAAAACCTGAATTTTTTAATCCTTATCTCTATATATAAAAGAAAGTCTTGATTTTGTATTAATCGCAGCACAAAAAATATACCGAACCAAAAATCTTGAAAATTGGGGTAGAAATACTTCTTATAACATGGAGTGCCGCTAAAAAGGAATTTTCGAAAATTCCACACCTAAGAGGAGTAGAAAAAAGAACAAACTTTTAAAAAAGTCCTTTAAAATCGACTTTTGTAGGTATTTTTCAACTGATAACATATTTTAGTGCATTTTTTCATTCTGAAACGAATGGTACCAAGCAAATTCGTTTAAATCCAGTAGGTCGTGAGATAATTCACATTTTCCTAATTTGGCGATGTCTTCGGCGCAAAGACCTGAATTTTTCAATCCTTATCTCTATATATAAAAGAAATTCTTGATTTCGTATTAATCACAGCACAAAAAATATACCGAACCAAAAATCTTGAAAATTGGGGTAGAAATACTTCTCATAACATCGAGTGCCGCTTAAAAGGAATTTTCGAAAATTCCACACCTAAGAGGAGTAGAAAAAAGAGCAAACTTTTAAAAAAGTCCTTTAAAATCGGCTTTTGTAGATATTTTTCAACTGATAACATATTTTAGTGCATTTTTTTATTCTGAAACGAATGGTACTAAGCAAATTCGTTTAAATCCAGTAGTTCCTGAGATAATTCGCATTTTCCTAATTTGGCGATGTCTGCGGCGCAAAAACCTGAAATTTTGAATCCTTATCTTTATATATATAAATCTTCTGTGTGTGTGTATGTCACTGAACTCCTTCTAAACGAATGGACCGATTTTAATGGAATTTTGTGTGTGTGTGTTCCAGTGGATTCGAGAATGGTTTAGATTCACATTTCACCGAAACTGATTCAGTACTTTTTTAGTAACTAGGCAAAAACTAATAGTTAGTGATTTTTCGCTAATTAAAAGTGTTGAATAAGTTCGATGAATAGAGTGCGGACGGAATGCCCGAGCGGTCTAAGGCACCAGATATAAGCTCTGCTTTTCGAAGAAAGAGATCTCGTGTTCGAGCCCGCTCCTGTCAAACGTGTATGCTTTACAGTAATATAGCCTGTATTATAATTTTGATTAACTGACTTCAGAAAATCGTTAACTTTTAATAAAAAAGAGAAAAATAAACTTTTCTATCAAAAATTGAACTGACTTCAAAAAATACTGAAGAGTGAAAAATAATTCCCTTACATAATTGTAATAAGAAATTAAATTAAGAGCGTAGTGTTTACCGTGCGTATTACTATATTTAGGTACATTTATTTGATTTTCTGGTGTCGTTGACAGGACAACGTCTGTCGGGTCTGCTAGTATATATATATATATATATATATATATATATATATATTTAATTTAGAAGTGTAAATAAGCTCCTGTCCACTTCATTTATTTAAAAAATTTCTGTAATGATATATTTTTAAATATGCGCACTTGTAAAGATTCGCAAATGAAAATTTTATCTCACTGCCCTCCCCAAACCCTCTTCAGAATAAAAAACCACATCTCGGTTTTATCACTTGCTTTAAGATGAAATTTTTGTCGGATGATACAACCATCTTTGTAGGATTATTTTTGCACCTAAAATGTTTATTTTAAATTCGAACTTTATCAAAAATTTGGAGGTAGATGAGCGAATCCTGACAAGTTTATTAAATTATATCTAAAATCTCTGAATCTTTTAAATACTTTTCTATGAATTTAGTATAAAGAATGTCTGGTTTAACAGAATGTGGAGTAATTATGAAAAAAAATTAATAAATATTAATTATTTGAAAATTTGTTGTAATTTTATATTGCAGTCATTAGTAGATAGTTGTGCTTATACGGAAAGGAAAAACTATAAGGAATTTAATTGCTATTAATTGGTTGAAAATCTGGTGAAGTTTAACATCTCTATCATTAAAACCCAAGTGTGCTCAGAAAATATGGAAAAAGTATAAAAAATGAAAAATATTTTATTCATATTACACCGAAACTTTATACCATAGTCACTGTTTTCGAGGAAAAAGTATAAAAATTTAATAAACATCTATTTGTAAAAATCTGAGGAATTTAGTATCACCATTGGCGATTGCTCATTCATGTTGCTAAATTTAAATGAGATTAAATGATGGTTGTACTTAACCCTATATCCGCTAGTGCAGCGTTCACGTAACGCTCGAAATAATTCTTAATGCTTAAATTAATTGCTTTGACACTACTATTAGATAAAAAATCGCTTTATTTATTGGCAGAAATTTTACTATCTATCTATCTATATTATAAAAGCCAAACGTATCTGTGCGTAATGCATACGTCATTTTGCGAATGGCAACACTTTGAAATTTGAAATGCACTTTCGATTGTGCAATTCTTGCTGTTGTAAATTTTAAAGCTTCTAAACATCGCATAATTTCAATTTTTATACCATCGTATAGAGGAAAAAATGTAGTTTTAAATGCAATTTGCTTGAAAGCTGTATCTCAATTTGTTTCTAAGTTATTAATTTTTTTGTTGTTTTTTAACACTTGTTTGTCATTGTGGTAAAAGAAGTATTTCATTTATGTTGAAAGTAAAGGGAAAATAGTAAATTACTGTATCTTTTTGCTGACAAAAGATTTGATTTTGATTTTATAGAAATAGCATTTTGTTACTTTTAAGTTAAACATAATTTGTTTAAGAGTTAGATTTAGCAATTTAAGGCGTATTTTTTATTGTAACTAATTTTGTAAGTTGATTTTTTATAAATCAATGAACAGTTCTTTTTTAAACATTTTCTTTTGTCAATTTTGACTGGTCCTACCTTGTTTTAATAAAGCGAAAAATACTTTTCTCAAATTGTGGACACAAAAAGGCGTTCAACATAAAATTTGAAATTTTCTATTTTATAAGTTTGACAGTTAATGGGTTAAGAGAATATAGAACAGGGTTGATACGGGTCAGGGAATTTTCAGACCAGCAAATTTTTCGGTACCAGTATTTTACTATAGAAAATCTATCCTTAAATAAAGCAAAATTTCATGCTTTTTTACTAGGTTTATTTTCTCATAAAAAATTATTGATATTTGACCTGGAAATTTCTGTTCGATCGTAGCAACCCTGATAGAAAAACTATAAAATCTTAAATATTCATTTATTGAAAGTTGTAGGAAATTTTATATTACCACTATTAGTTCATTAAGATGAAATTGGAAAAGTGATGAAAATATTAAGAAACAATCATTTATCGAAAATCCTGTGAGTTTTCATGTCCCCATCAAAATAATAGTATATTACAAAAACCCACAGCTTTGATCACGTAATAGCTAAAATATGCCAACTGGTGCTTGCATATCTAACTTTTATTCGAAGAAATTATACAATCAGAAATCTCTCTAAGTAACTAATGCTGTTACTGCCACTGAGAATGAATCTTTTTGTGAACTAGGGCATTTCTTCGCTAATATTAAGAAAACGACTGCACACAAAAATATGAAAATTGATGGCGGTATAGATGAATGTTTGATAAACACGGTGATGCAGACAGGTTTTAAATCGAATAATTATTTCATGAGATATTTAATGTTAGATTGGTCAAAATCGTTCCGTTAAAAAGTTTTATAGGAGCGAAAATTATACATAGGGATTTAACCATTTTTAGATCATTTTATACATTAGAAGTTCCCAGTGTGCAGATCGCATTTTTTTTTTTTTAATTAACTCATTTTTCAGAATTTCTGTCCATTTTAAATTCAAATTTTTAGCATTTTCAGAAGCATTTATTACACATTTTAGAAAAGATTATTATTTTAAATTATTGCCAATTGATCAAAGAATATTTCCTTCAAAAAAAAAAAAAAATAAATAAAAAATAAAAAAAATAAAAAAAATAAATAAATAAAAATAAAAATAAAAGTCTACACGCGATTATTTTAAACAGAAAAAGACTTTCAAATGAGAACGAAATAATATGAGTTAAGAGCTGTAAAATATTGAAAATTACTTCATAAAACTATATTTACAAATGAATATTAAAAGAGAAAGAAAATAATGAATTAAACATGCGTTAACCGCCGTAAATATAACAAACTAGCAGCCTTCGCCCGCTACGCTGGTCAGTTTTTTTTTTTTTTTTTTTTTGTAAGAAATTTTGAATCAAACGTAATTTTTATATCATAGTAAATTTTAGTTTTATATCGTACTTTAGACTGTCTGTCATCGGAGAAAAATCAGTCATCTAAACAAAAAGTTCAATGTTAGTCACCAATGAATGACGTAGCGCTCAACATGTTAACAATTTTAATCACATAAAAATTCATTCAGCGGAACTTTTACAGTAAAGCCAAACTTTCGTAATTGGGTTCATCTGATAAAAAAAATTTCCTAAGTATTCAATTAAACAACGTAGAATGCTATATTTCATTTGTTAAAAAATTTCTGAAAAACTATCCAACTAACAATGTAAAATCCATTAAAATCTACCTTGTAGAACTTAAGTTATAAGCGGCCGCAATGAAAATTCACTTTGCGTTTTATATATATTGAGATAATTAAATATAGCTTACATAATCATGTTAACCTGATTATAGAACTCTCTTTCAAAATTATAGGTTCAATAGATTTTTTTGTGCTGTGATTAATACGAAATCCAGACTTTCGTTTATATATATAGATAAGGATTGAAAATTTCAGGTTTTTGCACTGAAGACACAGGCTAAATAAGGAAAATGTGAAGTATCTTGCAAACTACTGAACTTAAAAGAATTTGCTTACTACCATTTAATTCAGCATGAAAAAATACACTAAAATATGTTATCAGTTGAAAAATAATTACAAAAGCCGATTTTTAAGGAATTTTTTAAAAGTTCGTTCCTTTTTTTAACCCCCTTAGGGGTGAAATTTTCGAAAATCCCTTCTTAGCGACACTCGATGTTATCAGAAGTATTTTTACCCCAATTTTCAAGATTTTAGGTTCGGCAGATTTTTTTTGTGCTGTGATTAATACGAAATCCAGACTTTCTTTTATATATATAGATAAGGATTGAAAATTTCAGGTTTTTGTGCCGAAGACACAGTCAAATCAGGAAAATGTGAAGTATCTCGCGAACTACTGAACTTAAAAGAATTTGCTTGGTACCATTCGAATCAGCATGAAAAAATACACTAAAATATGTTATCAGTTGAAAAATAACTACAAAAGCCAATTTTTAAGGAATTTTTTAGAAGTTCGTTCCTTTTTTTAACCCCCTTAGGGGTGGAATTTTCAAAAATCCCTTCTTAGCGGCACTTGATGTTATCAGAAGTATTTTTACCCTAATTTTCAAGATTTTAGGTTCGGCAGATTTTTTTGTGATGTGATTAATACGAAATCCAGACTTTCTTTTATATATATAGATTAGGTCAAATTTAAAATAGTCAAGCAATAATAGTGCAAAAATTTTGACTTTCGTGAGACATTTCACATTTCTAAATCATAAATTATTGTTGCCAACTATGTGTTGATAAACGTATAAACGTATATTCTTTTCAGCTACAAAAGTGTCCTCACATGGGTATCAAAAAGAAAATGAATACTTTTAAATAATAAATTCATTATGCGTTAAAAGCAGCAAATAAAAGAAATTACATAATACAGGGTTATTACAAATAAATCATCGGGTTTTGATACGTTACTACTTGCGAACTAGGAAACGTATATGTATGCATGACAAGCTCAAACCAGAGGGCGTTAACTACAGTTTTACGCTGTGTTTGTGTTATGTGCATGTGATTGTCATAGTTGCTGCGCGAATGTCATATTCAAAATGGCGATTGGACCACAGAAAGCGTTTTTTGAATTAGAATTTTCAAAGTGTGAATCGCTTATAACCGTTCAGAGAGCATTTCGGAGGCAAATGACACATGCGCAGCTTAAAACTGTAGTTAACGCCCTCTCGTTTGAGTTGTCATGGAAACATATACGTTTCCTAGTTCGCACATAGTAAGGTATCAAAACCCGATGATTCTTTTGTAATAACCCTGTATTAAAAATGACCAAGTAATATTGCAAAACAGCTAACATTTAAAAATACTTTAGACGAGACATTTGCTTCATATTTTGATACGATATTTTTAACTATTGTTATGAATTCTAAGACAGAACATATAATATTTTTTTTCAACCAACAGAAGTATTTACACGTATACACGTGTTAACTCTTTGGTTGTTAATTTGTTGTTAATATGGAACCAAATTACATATTAATTTAGTTGTGTAATTAAAAAGAGAAAGAAAAAAATTAGAGAAAATTACATCAGATTTAAAATATACATTTAAAATGCCTTACTTTATAACTTTTACCGTGATTAAAAAAATAATAGGTGGTAAAGACTTTGTGCATTTCACTGTTTAACTGATCTTGTTTAATCAAACATATAAATAAACAGTAGATATTTATCAGCAGCTGATTCCACCTTAAAATTTCCCAATCAGAGGGAAATGATTGGTATCCCGTTTACAAAAAGATTATACCTTAAAAAAAAATTGTTTAGTGTTTTGCAATTTTTTAAAAGCCGATCAAATTAACGTGTCTTTAGATTTGTAGTCCCTCAACGGGGGTTGACGAGCGTAGCTCGTAAGGGGTAGAGTAATTCAAAGAATGCTGTTCATTATTACACTGAATTAGGCGAAAATTAGACTTAAATTAATGTAAAGAAATTAAACTAATTCTTAATAATGCAAATTTAAAAGGAATTTTGAAGGGTTTATGCTCATTGCACACGCTAATTTCAGTTTTCATTTGAAAGTTTGAATATTTTAAAAATAGTTCTTAGTACGCATTTATATCTCAAAAATTGCCATCATTTCAGCGGTTCTCAACAAGGGGGACGCGTATCCCTGGGGTACATGATGGACCTGTAGGGGGTACATGAAAATAATATGTGTAATGACGGAAATCATCAAAATGTTTAATACAGTTATATAAATGGTCACAATTAATAAAGTCACAGACAGACATGTTAGAAATGATAATGACTTGTAGTAATTTAATAAACAGTTTTGATAATAATTACTAATAAAAAAAGCATGTTTGTTTACATTTTCTAGCAGAGTGTAGGGGAGGAAAGTGCCTGTTTATAAGAATCTCCGAAATGAAAAGCCTAAAAAAGGTACGTGAAAGAAAAAGGTTAGGAAGCGCTTCTAGTCTAACGCCTACCACCCTTCTGATGATAGAGGCACCATCATAAAATGTAGCCCATGTTTTTAAAAGGCTTTTCTCTCATTTTACACTTTTAAATGAAGAATCTTTTAGAAACTGTTCTTAGACAGCATTTTTATCGTGTAAGTGTAAACCAAACAAACCATACAGACCAAATTTTAAATTTCTATCGTTAACAATTAAAAAAAAATCCTCATTTAGAACATCTTTAAAATGCTTTTTCCTTACTTCATACTTATAAATTGTGATTTTTTTTTTTAAATTGATTTTTGAGAATAGTTACATCTTATAACCATCTTTCCATCTTTAAAATTTCTATAATCGAAATTAAGATGATTTTTAGAAAGCTTTTCGCTTATTTCCCCTTTAAGAATTTGGAATTTTCTAGAAACAGTTTTTATTGAGCATTTACATCTTATAAATAACTATCATGCACAACTTCATGTCTCTAGCCCTTCAATATCACACAAATTGCAATTTTAGAATGTTTTCGTTCAGGCATCCAGTTTCCGACCCAAAAATAATTAAAACAAGAAAGAGAAAATCATGCGTCAAGCATAGATTATGAAGCACTTTCCACCACATTCAGAATAACGTAATAAAACTGCACTCTTTGAAAAGTTATTTGACCAGTAATTAAATACATATTTTTTTTCATTTTCCAATAAATTAATTACAGTTATAAGCGATTTTTGCCCCATTCCGGCATTTCTTTACTTTCCTATGCTGTTGCGTTTAGACATGCGGTCGAAGACGCCAACTTTTATTGCATTTTCTGAAAAATATTTTGCCTTTAGTCGAAAATAAAAACAATTACATTACATATTTTTTTCCTAAAATTAACGTTTGATAAGTTTAAGAACAAAAATGAAATTTAAAGTATGTATGAAAGTTGCAGATTGGATTTGAATCCAACTTTAAATAAAGCAATAGATTTCAGAAAGTAAGCAAAGTTACAAGTCGAAAGCTTCATTTTATTAGAGTCTCATTTTTTTGTGATTCATTAAGATATTTTACAACTATTCCCATATTATAATAAAGATCCAGGGAATTTAGAAATCAATGATGTATGCGGAATATTTTTTTAAGCAAGTGACGCAGGTATCTCGCGTAAAAAGGGGTTGATTTAAGTAGGACATTTGGCAAGGTTATTGGGATAAAATAACAAGGTTTTAATGAAATACTCTTTAAAGAATACTTTTTTCAAAATAATCTGCTCTCTTAAAACAAAACAGTGGATTTGGCTGCTCAAGAAAGAGTTCTAATTTACTGGATCGTGAATGAGCTGATTTTTAAGTGGTTTACTCTTCTTGACTTGCTTTCTTCTATTTCTAATGCACTCATTGAGATCGGAAACTAAGCAAGTCAACTGGAGAAGAAAACAGATCATTCCCGCGTTATTTTCATCCACCGCTGGCGCTGCTGTCGACCTGACCTTGCAAAATACAAGATGGAGGATTTCCGAATGCACTGCACGCTGATGCTCCGTGAAGCTGATTTTCGATGCATCTTAAAAGTTCGTGGTTTCCTCAAGATTATTTGCTAAAGAAGCCGATATTTTACGAAGTAAGTACTATGAAAGTATTTTATTTACATTATGCTATCCTTTTAATAGATTTATCTTCTCTTTTTTAATAAACAATTAATGTTAATACTCATACGTACCGTACATAACAACCTTGAAATAAAATGGTGTATCAAGCGAAGTAAAAATTGTCTTATAATGTAAATACTTAGTTCATTTAACAGTCTTGTAGTATAAAAGTTTTGAAGAATTAAGTTATGCAATTATTACATCTGTATTTATAGAAATTTATCAAAATACTGAATTTAAACTATTCAGTGTCTTAGTGAAAACACACTGGTTTATAGATGTTCAGGCTGGTTAGAAGTGCTTATTTTTTAGTGTACTCCTATTTCTCAATTTTGCTAATATTGTTAAGGGATGGAAAACCCTATATAAACACGAAAAACAAAGTCCTCTTGTATTTTGATCTACATGTTGCTGCATATAAGGAAAAAAATTATAGTGTGTATATAAACACATTTCTAAGACTCTTGCATTCTTAACGTTTGAACATGTGTGTACTTTGTTACTGTTTTGTTTGACAATGCTTTACATTGCTATTGAGCAAAATTATTGCATGCATGGTCTGTATTATTATAATTTGTTTAATATTTAAAAGTATTTAACTACATTGTTACATAAAAATTGCTTTAAAAGTAATATTGTTTTCTTGCACTTGCTTTCAGGTAGGTTTAAATGAGGATTTATTAACAAAACGTAGACAAATATATATTTTTTCTTTCTATACTGGTAAATACAAGTATCATTTCCCAAATATTATGTTCCTGATTTCTTTAACAATGAATTATATGGCAGGTGAATGTGAAACGGTGGGAGAATTTCAAATTTTGGAATGAAATGATTTTATAAATTTTTAATGACTTCAATAATAGTATTTTCACAAAAAATATAATCGTAATAAATGTAAGACTATTTAGATATTATAAAATGTTACTGAAAAAAAGAAAAGTTTGGTAAATCTAAAATAATTATCGAAGCAAATCCCTTTCCTTTCAGAAATGTCTTGTGATATCATTGCCTTCCCCTAAATTGGTAATGTTAAGATGCACCGCCCCTTAGCAATATCATGATCTCTTTTGATAATTTGCACAGCACATAAATGTAGGAAGTATTTATGTTGATGTGTGATCACGAGGCACTGAATTTAGTTTTAAGCTTTCTTTACATTCTAAATTTATCTTAAGTGAGGCACTGTAATCCCAGCCCAAATGCTTTAATAACATGAGTAAAAAAAAAAAAAAAAAAAAAAAAAAATCAAATTGTGTTTTTTAGCTTATCATAGGTGGACCTTTGAACCAGCATTTTGTACTTTTTAAGAGTAACTTTAAAAACTATTTGAAAGAAAAAATTGAAGTTTTGGATTTACATAAGGCAGGACATAATAAATATAAATTAATCAATAGAATTGTAGGTTGTGCAATTCATATCATAATTTTTTTCAATAATACATTTATGTTTTGATATTAGTATTAGTACTATAACCACACAAAAAATATTCACAATTATAATTTCAGTAGATAATTATAACAATATGAAAATATAAATTAACATCAGAAGCTCAAAGTTTTAAGTGTTTGATTCAAAAACTTATTATCCAAATGACATTTCCTTTTTAGGCATAGTTTGAACCAAGATTATATCTTGTGAAAATTGGGTGTTGCCATTAAAAGACAAATTTTGGACTGGTTTTGATTTGCAGGTTGGCCTACTAAAAAATTTATGTACATTATTTAAAAATAGTTAATTTCCTATTGTTTGGTACTAGTAACTTTCTTTTACGATTCTTACTGTAGAGTTAGGAGTGTTTACTCTTTTCCCCTGCGACTGTATACAGCGTTCAAAATTCTTAGTGGACTGCTGGTATAAGACCACCAAAAACTCAATCGAACCACCAACATTGTTGTTTTGCAAGACTGGTAACTTTTTTCCCTCTGTCTGTTATATAAATTTTCCTGTTTCTGAAAAAAAAAAAAAAAGAATTATTTGAAAAAATATATATAAAAAAGAAAAGGAAAAGTATATACCAATTATTAGTAAATAGTATATATATTTTTTGAAACACCCTGTATGTATAATACTGCATTTTTTACAGAATAATCAAGTAAGCCTGGCTGATAACAAGTTCTACTGATTACTTATTGTGTAGATTTGAATAAAAAGTGTTCCAGAATCTGACTGAGGTGCTCCTATAAGTGATACATTGCCGTCAACAAGGTCGGTTCTAGTGAAAACCTAAGAAATGTAAGTGGTTTTACTTTTATTTATTTTATTAATAATTATGTTTGTATGTGACAGTCATCTTATTTTTTTCATTCGCTTCCTGTTCACGTATATTTAAAACCACCCTCTTTAAAGAAATCCACCCCCTTCAAAGAAATCAGGGTTCTTTATTATAATTCTAATTTCTGATTGGACATCTTAAGGCCACTGTCCTCGCTCGAGGAAATGCTCGCGAGCTAATGCTATTCCTATGGGGAAGCATTTTTCTAATAACTCTTTCAAATTTTGACATTTTTGATTTTTTTTTTTTTTTTTTTTTTTTTTTTTTTTTTTTTTTGCATAAAATAGCTGAGGTGCATGCCTTTTTTACTTTTTCGATTTTGGTTGCAGATATTTTTTACAAAGTTAGTTTCCCTCTCAAAACCGGTTTTGAAACTGAAAGTGCTTTTTAAAAAAATATCTGCAACCAAAATCGAAAAAGTAAAAAAGGTGTTTTGTTGGCATGCACCTCAACTATCCAGTGCAAAAAAAAATTATTTGAAAATGTGAAAATGCGAAACAGTTATTAGAAAAATGCTTCCCCATAGGAATAGCATTAGATCGCGAGCGTTTCCTCGAGCGAGGACCAGGGGCCTTAACTGACTGTTTCGTTTTCCTATTGAGGTGTGGAAACTTCATATCCGCATAGTTAGTGCTGAAACTAGCCTCTTTTGTGCCTGGGACAAACATGGATTTTGACACCTCCCACCCCCTCACACTTAACAGAGCCGTCCCTAGCAAAGGCGAGGCCGGGTGCGAGAACTTTTTGCGAGGCCTTTTTCTTCTAGAGTCTCATATCGAATCAGGGCCGTAACTAGGGGGCTGCCAGGGGATGGGGGGCTCAGCCTCCCCATTCTAAAACATTTTGAGCCTCCTCTGGAAAAGATTTTAAAGTCATTAAAGCAATTTCTGTTCCAAAAATCTAAATGAAATTCTGTTAAAAAAATCAAATTTTGTTTTGAGGCCCATTTTTTGCAGAAGTACTAAATTGTAGCATTTGTACAAAAACTACAAATTAATATTTCACTTGCACATCTTTTTTGCATATATGAAGCGAAGAGGATGTATAATTTTGCACTAGCTGTACACTTGGATTTTTCATTCTGCATTCTATTTTTTTCTTAGCATAAATGAAGTTATTACAAGCCGTTTAATAAGAAACATAATGCTTATAATGTGTTTGTTTGTGCATTTGTCAGAGAGAGAGAGAGAGAGAAATGAGCCCCTCTCCTTACATTTTCTTGGACTCCCATGAATATGTGGAACAAAATTGGAAAATTTTATTCCAAGTATTCTGTAACAATGCCGCAGCGTGTTCTTAAAACTAAATTATGGAAGCTAAACGACTACAAGGAATATTTTTTGTTTTCGAATATCCGCGCCTAACTTTTGATTGATAAAAGTTTTACATTTTATAAATAACCATTTTTAAATATATAAATTTAATCATGAAATAAATAACTTGCAGAAATAAAAAAAATGTTTAGATATTTAAAAATTTTTTTTTCTTTTTATTTTACGCGAGCGTGAGGCCTTTCTAGGCGCGAGGCCCTGTGCGGCCGCACCTTTCGCACATCCCTAAGGACGGCTCTGACACTTAAAAGTAAATTTACAAAAAAGGGGGTATTTTGTGATTTTTTAAATACGTAACATAAACTATGTAATTAGCTTTGTCAAACATTGATTGAGTAAAATCTTGAGTATTCCGCACAATTGCCTCTCCTCCATTGTCAGATGATTTAGAAGAACATTAGAATGCTGCTCACAGAAAATTTTCAAAGTTTGCAGACAATTTTGATTTTTTTTTTCTTTTACAAAACTTTTTATTAAAAATAAATAAATCAAGACCCTGGGCAGAGAATCGGTTTGGTGCATGTTGCAAACTCTTGAGAAGCTATGCAATCTATTTTTCAACTGGAACATAAGTTTGTTAGAAGTTATTTGCTGGTACAGTATTTTTTGGAAGAAGCACTGCGGCAAAAAACAAGTTTTTAAAACTTTAAAATATTGTAAGTGCAGCACATTGCTGGAAAGGCAGGTACAATCCCCATCCCCCCTCCCTTTTTTTTCCAGCCAGGGCTGGTAGCAGAAACAGTAGCGCTGAAGCGGATGCTGTCGATTATTTTAGGCTTTGCAGATTAATTTAACAAATTAAAAATAAACTTTGTGTTAAAAAATGCATGTTAAATGCTGAAATTTTAAAGTTTATTTCATTCGAAATTTTAGTGTATGTTTATGCGCTTGTTTAGCATTTTTCTGCAGTTTGCAGTGATTTTTTTTAACATTTGAAAGGGAAATTCTGTTTTAATATTTTGTAATATATATCTTAAATCTTATAATCATATAATTATAAATCATATCTTTAATCTTATAATCTATATGTGATGGTAAATCCTCTTTTCAATAAAGTCTGATTCAGAAAAATGAAAGGTAGAAGTGCATGTAATGTAATATGAGAGATTGAAAAAAGGGCATTTGTCCTTAAGTTCTGTTGGCTGTTTATCGCAATCCCCAAAGCAGAATACTGTGGAATGTTCTGCAACGAAATTTAGCTTATCAAAAATGTTTTTTGGGAATTATACGAGTTTTTCTCACTACAAATTGATTTTTGCAATCTTTTTAAATGAACGATTAAAGAATCGACATTTTCTCTCTCGGTTATTGAGTGAAAACTTTCTAGAGGTGATTCTGAGTTAAAGAAAAAAATCTGAAATTAACAGCAAACTTTCAAGTATTAAAATCTGGTTTCATCTGCAAACTGCCATAATATTGAAAAACATTTTCTCCATTTTACATAAAAATTAGCTTAACAATAGATGTGTTTCAGAAAAAAGGAATTTGAAAGAAAGAATATTAATGAGGACATTTTAAAACTTCTTTTTATAGTCTAATTGCAGAGTTGGAAAAAAATCCAGTTTTTTTTTCATAAAAAACTAAAAAAGTTTTTTTTTTTTTGGTTTAAACCGGGTTTTTTAGCATCCTTTCTTATTACATATACATGCATATATATTGATAAAAATAGACATTGGATTATAAACTGTAACTTCATTTTAAAATGATTTAAATTAAATATTTACAATGAATTTATGTAAAAAATAAAAGAAATTAAAATTTAATTTAAACAGTATTAGCAAACTGTCTTATGTTCTAAGAATAAAGTGCTGTATACAGTGAAGCATCGATACTCTGAAAATCTTTATAACTAATCTTTTAATTACTAATAATAAACATTTGAAAGTAGTCTGATAAATAAAATATTCTTCTCCATAGCTATCCAAATAATAAATTTCAAATACTTCTTGACTTTTTGTTTCTTGAATGACAATTTTAAGTCAACATTTTTGGTCATAGATTCAGCAGATAACTAACAGGGGGGGGGGGGGGGGAATCACTATTATTAAAATGCTATAAGTAGCATCCAATCTTTGAAAACTCTCTTATTCGACTTCATATTTTGATTTTAATGCTTAAGATAACCTCCCCAATTAAGATTGGGGATTTCTTTTACAGCTTGAAATCTTATAGATTGTATTATGTTAGTGCGTTAAATAATCTGCAGTTTTCAAAAAATTAAGATATTTTCTATTAAATATTGAATATTTTTAATCTACTTTATATTAGATCAATTCACATGTTCGAAGCTTTTTCTAAAGAGAAATAAATATATTCACCAATGCAGACTGATTTTAATCCTATACCCAAAAAATGATCTAAACCTGCTACATCCAATGCTTATTGCTGATATAAAGTGTTAAAAATAGAAGTTATTTATATTCAATAATCTGACATACATAAATTATTAAGAAAAAGAGAAAATGTCATTAAATTTCTTCTAATAAATTTTTTTTTTTTTTTTTTTTTTTTTTTTTTAGAAAAAAACCAGTTGGTTTAAACTAAACCATTGTTTAAACCAAAAGGAGTAAACAGTTGTTTAAACCATAGTTAAAACCAATTGGTTTAAACCATAGTTAAAACCAATTGGTTTAAACCGTGCCAACCCTGGTCTAATTGTTGTAGGTTCTATCTTGTATTATATAAATATGCAAATATATAGAAAAACAACTAAAAATCCACAAAAACCTGTATTGGTTGGGTATTTGCCAGCGCTGATACATTTTGAAAGTATCAGCAAAGGTGAATTTTCAGCAATATTTTATAATGTTGCTTTAAGAACTTTCATTTTAACCCTTAAGTGGTGTGGTGATTTTTTATAACATAAGTGGTGAGATGGGGTGTATGACACCCCAAAGTTTGACTTCTTACACACTCCACAAAATTTGGCAAATTAAAATAAGAAAATTTCCTGTGAATTTTGCATTATTTAATTATATAAAAACAACAAAAAAAGTTCTGTAAGTGTATATACATATGCATATAAATTCACGTATCTAAAGTGTCTAGTAATGTAAAATGGCAATATTTTAGAATTTAAATTTGTCTGGGGTGAAAAACACCCCACCTCACCAGTTAAGGGTTAAATTTGTTTTTAAAATGGTGATTTATTTTAAGATTGTATCAGAAGTAACACCATGATTTAAACAAGCGGATAAGTGTAATCGCACAGGATTTATTTATTCTATTTCCATTTTATTCATGATTGGCTGAATTTTCAGTAGTGTAATATTTATAAAGCTAAAATTTTTAGTGTATGGTTCATTTTTTGTTTAGACTATGGATGGGAAATTTTATAAAACATTTAATCTAAAAGCTGCAAAATATTTTAATATGTTCATAATCATTCCTTAACATTATATTTATTGCTATTTAACTTAATTTCAATATTTTCTTTTAACACAGGAAGATGGTGATTTCATGGAGGAGTAAAATTCTACTGTGAGGAGTCAAATTCAACAATCTTATTTAATCTCAAGGATCCTCAACAAAGTGTCTATTTTTCCTAAGATTTTAAAAGTTGGACAAACCAGTGGACAGATTACAATATGCTCTTTATGTATTTAATGTTTAATGCAAATGGACTGTTATATTTATAAAGGTCCTGTTAAAGATGTTATTGAAACTTGTTTATCTGATGTTGGAAAGAATTGTTATCAATTAACGTTAGGTTTATTTTGTTCTTGCTAAATAAAATGTTTTTGTTGTTAAATAAAATTAGTTTTTTTCCTTTCTTGCAACATTCTAAATTGCCCATTTGGATCTAACTTTTGACATAAAATGCTGCAGTCTTATGCTTTTATATTTATTTAAAAGTTAGTTGATTTAAGAAACATTGAATAAAATCAAATATTAAAAGATTAATTAAGAGGAAATAAGTTATTCTTGAATATAAATTCAAGTTTTAACAAATGTTTTAAATGAAATCAAGAATAATTGCACATGGTCAATAAATCCATTTCTCAGTTATTTCTGCATTTAACTTTTGTACTACAATATTTTGTGGAAGGTTCTTCATACTATAAAATAATTGTCCATAATCAAAATTTTAGCTATACAAGTTTTTTAATGGCATTCCTCCACATTTCCCAATTGCAATGTGCTTATATAAATGCTATGGGTAACAATTATTTTATCTAAGATTTCAAAGCCATTTCAGATTTCAAACTAAACAATTAAAATATTTTTTTAAAATTTAGTCAGTTTAAGAAATATAAGATTTTGATTGAGATTTAAATCTAGGAATAATTACAACAAGGTATCATGTGTTGATGTTTATTCATTTAAAATATTTTCAATTTCATTTATTTAAACACTGCGCTGGCCGTATGTGTGTGGGGGATATTTTTTTAAAGGTTTTGTTTTATAATACTTTCTTTTTCAAAACTGGTTCTGAAACTCGTATTAATATTTAAAAAAAAAAACTAACCAAAATTGCAAAAGTAAAAACTAACCCACTTACAGATCATCCTCAAATATTCTATGCCCCCCCCCCCCAAAAAAAGGTAAACATTTTAAAATCCAAACAAGATAATTGAAAATAACTTCTGCATAGGATTATCTGAACTCTTAAGGGGAACAATCAGCTTCTGACATTGTGGTGCTGAAGTTGAGTCGTTGGGCTAATATCAAGTTTATTTTTTCAATATTTGTTTAGTAAGATGCCTAAGATTGGTTTATTTGATTGAAATCATAAATTTTTAATAAAAAAATAAGTGTTATTTACAATTAAATCAGAAGCTAATGAAAAAATTAAAATTGTATATAAGCATATCTGAAGCTATAAGTATCATTGGAAAATATGTAAACTTGAAATTGCCCAAGAAAAGAAAGGAAAAATCCCATTAGCACCACAGCATCAGAAGCTGATATTCTGTTTAATGTTGTTCGGGTGCTGTTGTACAGTTATGTAAATTTAGGCAGTTTGCATGAATAAGTGTTTTCAAATTTACACTTTTGAGATCACCAGTATTTTAATTTAATGAATATATGTACTTTTAAATTTAACAAAAGAAAATACTGATGTTAAAAATTTCTGATTTGACAGAATAATAAAAAATTCATATAAGCTCTATTTAATTTTGTATAACGATTCAATTGCCTTTTCCCCTAAATTGACATAGGAAACAGTTTCATTGAATTAGAAAGAAAAAAAATGTTTTTATGATTCATTAGAGAACTTTCAGTCATGTAAATTAGAATGTTTTAAGTCTTGTTAATTAAAGACTTGGAAGAAATATTGGAGAATCCATGTTACAGTTTTCCAATCTCTCTCTCTCTCTCTCTCTCTCTATATATATATATATCCCCCTGTAATTTCAATAAACAGAAATTTAAATCCGAAATGAGAATTTAATTGCAACACTTGAAAATGTGGCAATAATTCCATGTTATATTGAATTTCATTGATAAAAATTAATCGAGGATTACTGAATTTAGTTTTAAATGATGTGATTTTATTTAAACGATTTAGAAATCACTTGAAGATTTTTGTAATTTTAAGCAATTTTGCTTTTCTTAAGAGTGAATTTATTCAATCCTACAAATTCAAGGAGTTTTGGATCAACTCTTAAATGAGTTGATTTCATTCATGTAAGAATTGGTTACAAATCGCCCAAGTGCTACTGGATTAAATCAAAAATGACAACATTTCACTCCAAATTGAATTGATAACAAATCGCTCAAGTGTTACTGGATTTGCCTTAAATTATTTCACTTCACTCAAATACGAGTTGGCTGCAGCTAACTCAAGTGCTGCTCGATTTAACCCTAAAGACTTCATTTCACTCAAGTATGATTTGGTTACAAATCGCTCAAGTGCTACGAGATTCAGTCTTAAATGACTTCATTTCACTCAAGTATGACTTGATTACAAATCACTCAAGTACTGCTGGATTTAACCTTTATTGATTTGATTTCACTCAAGTATGAGTAAAATAGAGATCACTCAATCATGAGTTGATTAAAAACAACTCATTCACTTGAGTTGTTTCAGCTCTTCTTGAGAAGGTTCCTTTCAACATGGGAAAAGAGTGGATTTCAGCTCAACTTGAGTTATTTTAGCTTTTTCGTTTTAAGAGAGTGCAATTAAGTTTTTAAATTAAAAAAACATAATATTTACCTGAAATATGAAGCCTTTTCTCTGTTATTACTATTAAAACAATATTTATTTAATCATACTCCAAAATCTGGTTCTTTACAATTAATTAAAGAAAAGTATTACACTATCGAATGATGGACTACACAAGTAAAATAATGAAGTACATGACGCTGAAAAATTATTCTCCCGCTTTCGTCTCCGTCTACTGTTTGTGAATTCTGCTGACTTCAATATATGACTTATCTTTGAAACGAAAAAAAGCATGGGATTGTTGTATTTGCTATAATATCATGCCTTAGTGTCGATTTCATCCATGTTTTATAATGAGAATTATGAACGCTTCATTTATTACTTGGCTGTAATTATATAAAATGCATTCTGCGTCTATATTTTTATATAAGAAAAAAATAATTTATTTAAAAGTTTAAAAAATAAAATAGTAATGGATTGTATGTTCAATATATGCCAGGCAAGTGTCGCCCTTTTAGCGTGCGCCTTGGGGCCGTTACCTCACGTCAGACACCGGCCCTGAGCAGAAACGTTATCTATCAAAGTAACAGCAAAACACAAAAACCCCAATTTTTCTTTTAATCGGATTGAATTATTAATTATAAATAATGATAATTGTGTTAAAATAATACTTATCTATACATATAATAAAACAGTAGGACCCGGTGTGTCTGTACATTGAAGATAATTGACAAAAATGGAGTCAGGGCGATAAAAGAAAACCAATGAAACACAAAAAAAATTTTTTTGAATTTTTTGTCTGTCTGTCTGTCTGTCTGTTTGTTCGAGGTTATCTTCGTAACTACTGAATGGATTTTTATGCGGTTTTCACTAATGAAGAATGCACACTCCCGGGCAGTGTATAGGCTTTGTTTCATCAAAATCGGACAACAGACAAAAAAGTAACAAAAAGAAACAAAAGAAACTATTAGGTGCGCTGCTCACGTTTTTTAGTACATAACGTTTTTTAGTACATATAAAATCCAATAGATGTCACTGTGCGATTTTAAAACGCGCTATCGTTATGTTTTCGCCAGTCTACTTAAGTATGAGAAAGTTTCAAGCTGGCTGTCGTTCCATGTGGTTTAGTCGGTAGAACGTCAGTGCGCCATACTGATGGCCCGGGTTCGATTCCCAGCATGGAATTTTTTTTCACTATGTTGGCATTAACGCCTATAAGCAATTAAAAGAATTTGAAATATTGTATTCAAGGCGAATTTTCTCTCTGGGAAAATTTCCTTGCATTAATATGTCAGTGTAATTTTTTTTTCGATTTAATTTTTTTTTTCGAAACTTTGTTTTTCTTAAAAAATTACAGTAAATATTTGATATTTCCCAACGTTTTTTGAATGATCGACTTGCTTTTTTTTTTTTTTTTAATGTATGTCTGAACCTTATCTAACTACTTCTTCAAGATTTCTTTAGATAAACCGACCAGCGTAGCGGGCGAAGGCCGCTAGTTTTAAATATAAATCAGAGAAACTTAATGGCATAGTTGAAGTAGTTTACAACTTTTATCAATGATCTTCCATGAACATTAACTTATTATACTTCACTGAAATATGTGCGTTAGGTATTTATAACACAATAAAGAGAAATGCAGTTTTATTAAAGCAAAGAAATAAGTACAAAGACAAAACTTACCTTTAGCCGCAACAGATTCATTGCTTGTGATTTATTTAAATCATTACTGATTATGGAGAAAAAAAAATTTAATAAAACAATATGACTGCAATAAGAAACAAATGGCGGCGGGGCGGAGTGCATTATGGGATAGGTATAGCCATGAGAGTTGCGAAACGGCAGATGGCGCTTCAAAAACGTCATCTGTAATAATGCCATGACCGTAAAATTCAATTTTCGCACAAAAAAGAACTATTAACAGCACTTTGTGCTGTTTTTTCTTCCGTTTTTTCTTACAGTGTAGCCTATGTTGGAACAGGAACAGGAACTGGCATTATCAATTAACCACCATTACTATTAAAATAGGATCGGTATTTCCTGTTATTCCGAGTCTTAATTTTGAAAGTTTTTAGAACGTTTTCACTCATTTCGCTCTTTTAAATTTCGAAATATTTAGTAAGTGTTCTTAAAAATAATTTATAGCTTATAAATGACTACTATGCCAAATTTAAAGTTTCTAGACCTTTTACCCAGATAGCATGCACATTAGCAGCAAATTTGATTTATTTCTGTTATTTTCTTGCCGTGACAAATTTGATTTGACAAATTCACAGCGAATATCCAGCCAGATAAACCATTCCCCACTTGTATGAGTATTTTTTTTTTGTAAAAATTGATGCAAGAATATCTTTCATGAAATTGACGAAAGCAAAATATTCCTCTATTGAGAAAATAGGCAACTTACGGGACTGCATCCCTTACATGACCGCCATCGAACACAAACCAGCTTACTGCTCTCAACAGAAAACATTAAAAAAATTTCAATTTAACAAATTACAACGACTATTTTGAAAATGATATTTTCAAAGACTCAAATTTTAAAGACTTATAAATAAATTCTATACTTAAAATAATAATAATAATAAACATAATATTTAGGATGATTATAGCGAAACATATATTACCTACGCCATGCATTAAACAGTAATATTCCTAGACAAATGATAAAAAACAACAACAACAGTAGATTAAAGATATTTAACTGTTTAAAATGCGCACTTTTATTTGATGAAGTTAATCAGAGAGATTTCTGAACGCCTCATATTACGCACGACATGGATTAAACATTAATATTCCTGGACCCATCACAAAAAAATTTTAAATGAAATTTCAGTTTTACAATTTTTGGAACTGCAAATTTTTCAACTTCTAAATATCGCAAAACTTTCACACTGAAACTACTTTAAACTTTCACACCATTGCGTAGAGAAAAAAATGCACTTATTAATGAAATTTGTTTGAAATCTCTTTCACGATTTGTTTTTAAACTATTAATTTTTTTAAAAGTTTTTATTACTCTTTTTGTCATTGTGGCAACAGAAGTATTCCAATTTTGGACATTAAACTTGGACTAATCAGAAAACGAATAAAATAAAAACCAGAAGTATTTCATTTTTGGATATTAAACTTGGACCAATCAGAAAACGAATAAAATTAAATAAATTGCGGAATTCAACCAAAAAGATTCAGATATACACTAATGTTCAAAAGTTAAGCATAATTGGTAATTAAGTAAGTAATGAAAGAAATATAAATCGAAATGTGGTGAAACTCCAGGTGTGTAAACAAAATAGTACGCGTCATATATTTTCGAGAAGAGTTTTCCCCGAAATCGAACAGGGTACCGTCAACAAATTGAAAAAGAACGAAGATCTTTTGGATAACCCTGTCAAAACTAATGTAGCAAAAGCGTTCATACTGCACATTATGATTAAGTGGCTTATTGTAATGTACTGTGTTTATTTTTATAAGGATAGCATGTGTAGTCGTAGAGAAATTAAAGTTTTTATAAAAACAGTCCTAAATTTTCCCAAGTTTTTTGCTTATAATTTGCAGAGTTCTTAATATAAAATAATGTTCTTTTCTGAAAATATGACAAACATCATTGTACACAATACCCTGTCATCAGAATTTAAAAATAATAAAAATTATATGAAAAATGAGTTGGTTTAGTAAATAATTTTTCATTGCGCATGCGTCAACTATATCAAAACTTCATTTGCATATTGTGTTAGCCAAATGTATAGAGCAACTTCTGTAAAAGTTTCAAAAACATAGCTTGAAAATTCTGAAAATGATCGTCTATAGAATCAACTCAAAATCTGTTATTCCTAAAAAGAAGCAAAAAATCAGGGGTTTTATTCAAATATTAGTTGTACGTGCAATATTGTATAGGCACTAAACAATGGAATATGGATACAGCCCCTCATCTTTTTGCTTCGTCTAGGGAATAAAGGATTTTGATCTCATTCTATCAACGATAATTTTCAGAATTTTTAAGCTATGTTTTTGAGACTTTCACAAAAGTTGCTCTATACATTTAACTAACATAATATGCAAATGAAATTTTAATAGCGCTCACGCATGCGCAGTAAAAAATAATTTAGTTAACCTGCTCATTTGTCATACAATTTTTATTATTTTTTAATTCTGGTGACAGGGTATTGTGTACAATGATGTTTGTCATGTTTTCAGAAAAGAACATTATTTTATATTAAGAACTCTGCAAATTATAAGCAAAAAAAAAGTGGAAAAATTTAGGACTGTTTTTATAAAAACCTTAATTTCTCTACGAGTATACATGCTATCCTTATAAAAATAAACACAGTACATTACAATAAGCCACTTAATCATAATGTGCAGTTTGAACGCTTTTGCTATATTCGTTTTGACAGGGTTATCCAAAAGATCTTAGTTTTTTTCAATTTGTTGACGGTCCCCTCTTCGATTTCGGGGAAAATTTTGTTTACACACCTGGAGTTTCACCACATTTCGATTTATATTTATTTCATTACTTACTTAATTACCAATTAAGCTTAACTTTTGGACACCAGTGTACTTTAGATTTCCCAATTCTCTACCGAGAACAACTATTTTTTCCAAATAGTTAATAAATAAATAAAAAATAAAAAAACAGTTACCTTAACAATTAACAAAAGAAAAACGAAACCTGTGAAATGTCTTTCGTTACGGGAAAATTCAAGATCATTTATGAAGTATCATCGGATGAACGAGCAACAGAGAAGTATAATATCAATTGAACTGTCGTTCGATACTTGAGCTCGATTGAAAGCATGTTAGATAAATATTTTAGAACAATTGTATTATTTGGACTGAAAAAAACAATCAAAAACAAATTTTATCATAAATTACAAGTAGGACTGACAATTTAGATTGTCACTTACTGGTGTACACAAATTCAATATCACATCACGGCAACAATAATCAAACATTCGAAATCCTGCAAACATCAATTCAAAACTTAATTAACTTTAACACTCAGGCGAAAACAAAGAAAAGAGACATACCGGTTTTTTGACGTTTTATCCCAAAATAGAAGACCAACTCAAGTCTTTGCTACAAAACTTTCGATGGTTATAAAAACATATCGGAAAATCGGAGAGATGTGGGACTTTTCTCTATTATAAGATAAACACTTCTAGATAATAAAGACACCAGGGTGCACATTTAGTTAAAACCAAAACATAGAGGTCTTTCCAAAGACAAGGCAGATGACAATGTGTGTTGGCGGATTAATAAATATTCTTTTATTGAAAATCTTGTGGAATTTTATAGCACAATCAATATTCTTTGTTGCATTAAATATATTGTGGAAATTTTAGGGGGAACGCAATGAATATTTATCTTTTCGGAAAATTCATCAGAAACAAAATAAAATGCTAGGATCTTAAACTGAAAAAAAAAAAGGTCTTTCTCAAAAATATTCTAGGATATAAAACTCAAAATAATTTGGAAATATCCCTTCTGGCATCGTTATTAAAGAGAAAAGAGGAGGCGAACTGAAGAGTTCAAAAGTTCTTCCAATTTCCTGAAGTTTATAGAATAAAAATTATCTGAAGACTTTTACGATTGGACTTTTCCGCACTTTTGTTAGAAAGACATTTCCCGATCGATTTACCCAAAGATCTTTCCTTTTTCACATTTTGTCTTCAACTTATGACAGCCCGAAAGAAATGTTCGTAAACTGTCTCTATTTTCTGTTATATTATGTGTTCAAAAACAAATCAAAGTTAGAAAAACACGGACCCAGTTATTATTTTATTGGCATTCCAGTTGCACCTCTATGACACATATAGTTTTTTTCTTTTATTATTTCAAATTCTAAAGCAATTCAATTTTCGAAAGAATAAATTTAATTTGACAAACATAACTTTTAAGTTACAGATATATATATAAACCGATAATAATCTATAAATACATTTTAGGGATTTTAATTTCTTTTAAGAGGACTGAAAAAAAAAAACAGTTACTTTGAAAATTAACAAAAGAAAACGAAACATCTAACCTGTGAAATGTCTTTCGTTAACGGAAAATTCAAGATAAGTTACGAAGTATCGGATGAACGAGCAACTTCGAAGCATAATGTCAATTGAGGTGTCGTTCGATACTTGAGTTCGATTGAAAGCATGTTAAATAAATATTTTAGAAAAAATGTATTATTTGCACTAAAAAGAACAATAAAAATTAATTTTATCATAAAGTACAAGTAGAGCTCATAATTTAGACTGTCACCTATGAATTTTCCGATGTTCGAAATTACTATAAATTTTTTACTCAACTCAAAATTAAATTCACATCTCTCGTTTCAAAGACAGTTTATTTTTAGGCAGGGACACATCTCAGTTCCTTTCGAACACAGACAATTATTAAAGCAACTCAATTATAAACCATTTTTTTACGCATATTCTCTTAAAAACATTCGAATCACAACTCAAAAACAAAAAGAATATTTTTTCACACAGCTTAGATAAAAGCTGTAGAAATAAACAGATAATGTATTTCAGTCACGATTTATCGTTTGCGCAGAATTTTTTTTTTACATTTTGATATAATTTGGTACATTTTGGTTGCTAGGCAACACCGCCAGTATAAAATTAAATAGTATTTTAACAAACAAACTACTGGTGTACACAAATTCAATATCACATCACAGCAACAATAATAAAAAATTTGAAGTCTTACCGTAAAATAGAGTGAATATAGGAACAGCGGGGTGAATAGGAACGAAACTTCCCTGTCTTACATATAAGTTCATTATAAATACATGTGTTGATATTTTTAGTTGCCAATTTTTTTATAAGAAGGTAATAACATTAAGAGTTGGAAAATTCAGTTTTGACATGTTTGCACCACTACTGGGGTATATAAAAAAACTTCAAGAGGATCCTCAAAAACCTCATTTTTTCAATGCCTTCAAAACTTTGTATGTAACTACAATATTTTTCGTATTCTAAACCTAAGAGAGGGGATTTTTAATTAATGATAGACCTGTAAACGATATGCTGTATTAAATTCTACTTATTTCTAAACTACATAATGAAAAAATAAAAAATGGTTTGTAACATCAGAAGTTTAAGATTTATGGGGTGAATCGGAACACGTTTTCTCTTATGATTTACTAGATAGTACCCGTCAAGATTTGACGATAAACATGTTAAAAGATTAATTAGAATCTGTAAATAAAGTTTCTAAAACTTGACTTATTTGAATGTTATCAATGTGATTCCAACAGATTCAAAGCGTTTCATGGTTCTGTCAGTTTGACCTACTCGAGTAATCATCTGAGAGAATTTAAGCAGAATTTTAACAGCGTTTGCTTTATAGTAGAAGGATAACTAAAATTAATTGATCTGATATTTATTTTGGTGAATTTTCTCAGTGTTTTTAAAAAATAACAATGTTTAGCATTTCCTAATTTTTAAAATCATATTGAAAAGTTTTTATTAATTTTATTTTTATCAGTCTCATTTTAAATCCCGAAACTTAAAATTTCATGCTACGAAGTAACTATTCATAATATATTTGAATTATTTGAATTTTTCATAACGTTTCATACATTATTTAATTATTAAACCATGAGTATCACAAAGTATTTCAACTTTAAGTCTTACATGACTATTTTTTCTTTTCCCCTGTTTTGTCTTCTTAATTTTAATTTTAAATAAAATAATTGAAATAAGTACTTCTTTTCCTTATATGCATACAAACATATATCTTCATTGTAATGCTCATACGAAATATAACAAATATTGTAGATTGTTTTAATATATTTAAAAGATAATTAAATGAAAAATACTTTAGCTTAAATATTTTAAGTTAAAATTGTTAAACTATTTTTAAACTATTTTAGCATACTTCACAATTTTATATATTCAGATATTACTTCATAACGGCACTCGGGAATTTATTTAAAAATCATTTTATATATGGTCTGAATGATGTATAACATTTATTTATTTACATAATTCACGTATATTGCAGTTTACAAAGAATTATCTTTTTCTAAATTTCCACGCACATGTCAGGAAAGTGGAAAATTGCTGCTACTACCTGCCGACAAAATAATGTTTAAATATTTTCATTTTTTAGAAAAATAGAATACATTTTTTTTAAAATATTGCTAGATGTTAAATTAAATTTTACGACATTTTTACAATTTTTATTTGTGTGTGTTATATTTATTGTTGTTTATTTATTTTTTTTTTTTTAAAGAATGTAATTTATAAAGATTTTCAATAATTTTATTCTTACAAATGTATCTCTAAAGCCCTGAATTGGAAATTGGCTGTTTATATCTAACAATTACTGTGTTTTAATTACTTAAAATATTTAAAAAATAAACTTGATACTGAAAAAAACATTGTTGAGTGTTAAATTTTATTTAATTATAACCAAAGAATAAAAATCATATAACTTCCCCTCGTTGTAAAATGCATCATTATTTAAAAAATATATTTTGCGGAGCGGTGGGATCGAACCCTAGTCCTCTACAAAAGCTCAGAGCTATAAATCCGTGCCTCAAACCACTGAGCCAACCAGACTTGCTTCGATTATCCTCTAACTGAAAGGGATAATAAGTTCAACTTCGCGCATGCTCAAAGACCAATTTGAGTTGATCTTAAAGAGGTCGCCTACTGTTTTAATATATATGATTTTTCAATACAGTAATAGTTTCATGTAATATATGAAAACAAATGTATGAATATGTATTGTAACAATATTTTGTTTGTTCTAATTACTTGAAGAGTTTAAAGGTGCCCAGAAAATACTGGGTTAAACAAAAAAGTCAACGCCTAATCCAACACACATGGAACACACAATAAAATAATTTAAAAATAGCAAATTAGTTATAAAAACTGCACAGAATTATTCTCTGACATCTACAACTTTACACAAACATCTCAAAATGAAAAAACAATTAAAACAGAGAGGGATGAAAGCATTACTAAGGGCTGGGGATGAGGGCTTATTAGTACATTGTATTAATACATTCAGCGATTGGGGCTACTCAATAGATTCACTTACCCAATGACTTCTAGTAATGGACAACACAGAACAGGACTGAATTTGTATTAAATTCTACTTCTGCAATTCGAATATAATTTCTTAAAATAAATTTTAATTTTTCTTGATTTCAAAGTTGTTTTCTAATTTTTAAAAAGGCATATCTTTACTTGTATATAAAACTAGCAAAAGCCATGCTTTGTTTGGATTCGCGAAGCATTATTTTATAAAACAGATATTTGAAAGTAACAATATATTTTTTTTTATTATTATTTTTGCATCTTTATTAAACAAAAACGTTATTTTATGTTTTGGCGCATTTTAATTTTTTATTTATGATGTAAAGCTGGCATAATAAGATATTTTCGAAGCAAACTTTTACAATTTTTTTTTAAATTTTCAACTAAAAGCTCTTTTAAAGATGTTTTTACAATTTCAAGTAGCCACTGGTGTTTTTTAATTGTTTGAAATATGCATGTTTCCAATCTTTGTAATCAACATCCGATAATCTTTGATAGCTATTTTAGAATAATACATTTGAAGAAAGCTTGAAGAAAGTTACTTCTTCAAAATCCTATTTTCTGGAAAAAACATTTGAAATCTGCTTTCGTTGATACTATGAATTTTTAACTGTAAAACATTTTATTTTAATTTCTTCGTTTTTATACATGTTAGCGTATGAGAATTGCTGTAATTCTCTCCGCGTGGGAGAACTTTTTACTTTCTGAGAATGGCAACTCAATTAATGGAATTACCTTTTAACGAAGCGGTCTCTCATTCTCGCAGTGACGTTTTCACGAATAATTATTGTTGTGTTTGCGAACTTATTAAAGTCTTATTTTTCTATAAATCCTTCTGATTAATGAGTCGATATTATTTAGCCACAATACGACCTTCGCAAAAATATTTATAAAGAGCTTGAACCAACAACTTCACGCAGATCTTTTAATTTTTCATTTATATAACAAATTTAAGAATTAATTTTATTTGTTTACAATTATTTTGTTGCCAGTTTACAAAAAAAAAAAAAAAAAAAAAAAAAAAAAAAAAATCCATAATACAATTCTTTTAAAATGTTTAAGTGTCATCAAGTGCAAACGATTTTGCGGGATAATGAAAACATGTTTTATTTAATAAATTAATCATGATTCTATCTATAATTATTTACTCCATGATTTAAACTTTTTTTTCTGAAAATATACGCGTTTCATTTTTTATTTATTTGCTAAAATGCGTCCGTATTGGAAATGCATGTAAAATAAATTAATTAAAATAATAATTTTTTTAACGTTTTACTGTAAAAAAAATTATATTCTGCAAATCTACAGATCATAATTTATTTTTGTGTTTAATTTGAAGTTAAAATATTGAATAGTTTTTTTGTAAAGCGTACGACAAATTGTAATTTGAGTGGACTAGTAGAGGATTCGCTTCGCTCATCCTAATAAACAGTAAAAATGTTTCGGTTTTGCTTAAAAAGTAAAGAACAAAACAAGACCGAAGTTTCTAGTAGAAAAATAAAAAAATAAAAAAATCAGTTGTTGCTTTTTTTTTAATGTTGAAGTTGAAAAGTGTTCCGATTCACCCCATTTTACGGTATTAATTTCAAGTCAACACATAATTAACTTTAACATTCAGGCGAAAACAAAGAAAATAGGCTAATAGTATTTTTGACACATTTATCCTGAAAAAAAAAAGACCAACCTAAGTCTTTTTCTGTTTGTAGCAAGTACAAAACTTTGGACGGTTATAAAAAAGATATAATAAAATCCAAGAGATATGGCACTTTTCTCTATGATAAGATAAACTCTTCTAGATAATAGACACCACGGTACATATTCAGTTAAAATCTAAACCTAGGCCCTTCCAAAGGCTATCATTTGGAGATGACAATGAGCGTTGGCGGGTTAATAAGTACTTTTTTATTGAAAATCTTGTGGAATTTTACAGCACTATGAATATTCGTCGTAATGTTAAATGTATTGTGGAAAATTTAGGAAGATCGTAATAAATATTTATCTTTTTGGAATGTTCACCAGAAACAAAATGAAATGCTAGGATCTTAAAGCGAAGAAACAGGTCTTTCTGAAAAATATTCTATGATCCAAAGCTCAAAATAATTTACCTTGTGGCATCCATATTAAGAACCATTATTTTGAAAAGCAGACAAAGTGCGATAGTTGTATATTTTGATTTGCTTGATTTTTTTTTATATTGAAGTAGATCATATTTAATAAATCATGTGCAAGTTTGAAGCCCTGAAAAAATTCCTTCTTTCCTAAAAAAAATAACAAAATTCAAGGCCGCGAATGCCATTTTTTCTTGAAAAGTGATATGCTAGCATGTTTGGAGTGCTATATCTCTGACAAGCCAAAAATCCCAAAATTCTTTTACTATAAACTATTAGTATAACACTACCTGCTTATTAAAATTTAGTTGTTTCTATAGGGCATTGTTATTTTACATTGTTATGTTGTCACAAAATACAACCAAAATGACGTTTTTGTCCATTTTCCACATTTAATATCTTATTTAAGCAATAGCATCCCGGACTTTTTCTTATAGAATATGAAAATACACCACAAGGATAAGCTAAATGATATAATACAGCATCGAGATAATGTTGCTGTAAGTAGATGTAATCTGTTAAATATTAAAAATTTTCAAAATCTGCTACATTTAAATTAGTGTTATTTAGAAAAGCGTCTCGATTGAATAAACCAAAATATAACATGCAGTAGTTGATTATATGTACAAAAATATGGAAAACTAAAAAAAGTGGGATCTCAGAAAAAAAAGAGAAAATTTCCAAACAAACAATACCGATGATCACACTTTTTCCCTATCAGAAAATAAAAAATACTATTTATCTTTCCTCTTTCTGTGTTTTTTCCCCTTTTTTCTTTCTCCTTTCGAAAGAAAAATGGGATATTTCATTTTCTGATAGGGAAAAAAATGTGATTGACTTTGATTTTTTTCGTAACTTTTGTCATTTTTTCCTCTAAAAATATGACGAGACTCCATTTCTTTTTCTTTTCCATGGTTTTGTGCATATTTTTAGCTACTGCATGCTATATTTTGTTTTATTCAACCGTGAAGCTTTTTTTATGTAACACTAATTTAAATGTTGCAGATTTTGAAAATTTTGAATATTTAACAGATTATATCTGTTAACAGCAACAATATCTTGATGCAGTATTATATTATTTAGCTTGTCTTAGTAATATACTCTCATATTCTATAACGAAAAGTTTGGGGTACTGATTAAATAATATATTAAGTGCGGAAAAAGGTCAAAATCGTGTTTTTGAATGTACTTCGTGGCAACATAACAATGTAAAGTAATGACCCTTGGAAACAACTAAATTTTAATAAGCAAGAAGTGTTATGCTAATGGTTTATACTAAAAGAATTTTGGGATGTTATTGCTCACCAGAGATATAGCTCTCAAAATTTATCGGCATTTCATTTTTCATGAAAAATGGCATTCACTGACATTTTCTATAAAAAAAGAGGAAATTTTACCAGGGCTTCAAAATTGCACAATATTTATTAAATATGATTTACTTCAACATAAAAAAAATATCAAGCGACATAAAAAATACAACTATCATAAAATCACTTTTTTGTCTGAATTTCAAAATAATGGTTCTTAAAGAGAAAAAAAAATGGCGAACTGGAGAGTTCAAAAGTTTTTCCAATTTGCCGAAGTTTACAGAATAAAAATTATCTAAAGACTTTTGCGATTGGACTTTTCCACACTTTTATTAGAAAGATATTTCTCGATCGATTTACCAAAGATCTTCCCTTTAGCACATTCTACAGATAAATATGTCTTCAGCTTGTGACAGTCAGAAAGAAATGTTCGTAAATTGTTTTTATTTTCTGATGTATTATGTGCTCAAAGACAAGTCAAAGATAGAAGGACACGGTCCCAGATTTTATTTTATTGACATTCCAGCTGCACCTCTATGACACACATAGTTTTTTCTTTTAGCCTTTTTCAAATTCTAAAGCATTTCGATTACCAGTTAGATTATTTTTCAAAAGAATAAATTTAAATTGACAAACAAATTTTAAGCTACAGCTCTTTTTTTTAAAACTTTTTATTTAGCATTTCTATTATGTGCTTAGAGTTGCTTATTTCGATCAATCCTATTATTTAAATTTTCGATAACCATCTAACTTTTGAACATTTGATATTATGTGCAGTGAAGTAAAAATGAAAATTATCGCTATAACTGTAATAAATTAAAATTTTACTGCAGAAATTAACATAAAGCGGATCAAAAGAATAAATTTAAATTGAGAAACATACATTTCAAGTTACATCTATTTTTTAAATTCTTTTTATTCCACATAGCTATCCTGTGCTTAATGTTGCTTATTTCGATCAATCCTATTATTCAGATTTTAATCACGATCGAACTTTTGAGCTTTTGAAACTATGTGCACTAAAGTTCAAAATGAAAATTATTGTTATAAATATAATAAATTAAAATTTTATTGAAGAAGATTACTATAAACCGGTAATAATTTAAAAGTACATTTTAGGAAGTTCAATTTTTTTAAAGGAGCAATTCATATGGAATTCGAACTTAAAAAACAAAATAAACTTGAAGGAAGAACAATATATTAATTAAAAAATACAAAAAGAAGAGAGAGAAAAGATGATGTAGTTTACAAATTGTCAAATTGGTGATGTTCGTTTTTGTATTGATAGTAATATAAAATTTATTGAATTTTATATTACTATCAATGTTCATCGCTATGTTTTAAATGTATTATATAAATAATAGGATGAATGTAATAAATACTTAACTTTTCTGAAAATTCACCAAAAACAAAATAAAATGCTAAGATCTTAAAGAGGAAAATAAAAAGAATATTGCCCAGTTAAACTGATGGCATTGAGCTCACAGGCTACGCATACTAATTGCACTTTACAGCCTTATATTTTCAAGAGTTAATTCCGTTCAAAAAACAAATTAAGGGGGGATACAGCTCCCCCCATTTCCTCTTTTTATACTTAATCATTGAACCCCTAAACTAATCAGGAACATGCTTTATCATATAAAAAATCTATATCCAAAATTCAAAGCAAATCGGAAAATTCTTAATAAAAACCCATTTTTGTAATTTAAGAGGAGTTATCCCCCTCTTTTATACTTAACGCTTAAACTTTCAAAACTATTCAGAGATTTGAACGAAATCTGATAATTCTGCATGAAAAACCCATTTATATAAATTAAGGGGAGGGGCATTAGAACCCCCGTTCCCGCTGTTTATATTTATTCAATGAACACCTAATAACAGTCACGGAATCGCCCCATCAGAATGATCCTATATCTAAATTTTGAACGAAAACTTAATTTTGCATGAAAAACCCATTTATATCAATTAAGGGGAGGGGCACTAGAACCCCCTGTTTCCCCTGTTTATATTTATCGAATGAACACCTAATACCAATCACGGAGGCGCCTCATCAGAATGATCCTATATCTAAATTTTGAGCGAAAACTGATAATTCTGCATGAAAAACCCATTTATATCAATTAAGGGGAGGGGCATGAGCCTCCCGTTCCCCCTCTTATACATATCGAATGAACTCCAAAAACTAATCAGGGAAGCCCCTTATCAGAATATATCTATATACAAAATTTCGAGTGGATCGCATATTTTTATCATGAGTTATCGCGTTACGCACGTACGCACGAACGAACGTACATACATACAGAACGGGCGGGCACATAAGCTCTCAGGCTATGATAGCCTGTGAGCTAAAAACAGGTCTTTTTCAAAAATATTCTAGGATCCAAAACTCAAAATGATTAACGAATATTCCTTCTGGCATCCTTATTAAAGAGAAAAAAGATGGCGAATTGAAGAGTTCAAAAGTTTTTCCGATTACCAGAAGTTTGCAGAATAAAAATTATCTATAGATTTTTACTATTGGACTTTTGTATACTTTTGTCAGAAAGACGTTTCCCGATCGATTTAGTCTACCTTCTTCAGATGCTACAGATATATATGTCTTCAGCATGTGACAGCCAGAAAGAAATGTTCGTAAACTGTCTTTATTTTCTGATGTATTATATATTCAAAGACAAGCCAAAGTTAGAAGGACACGGTCCCAGTTTTTATTTTATTGACATTCCAGCTGCACCTCTATGACACACATAGTTTTTTCTTTTAGAATTTCAAATTCTAAAGCTATTCGATTTTCGAAAGAATAAATTTAAATTGACAAACATAAATTTTAAGTTACAGCTGTTTTTTAAACTTTTTATTCAGCATAGCTATTCTGTACTTAGTGTTGTTTATTTCGATCAATCCTATTATTTAGATTTTCGATAACGATTTAACATTTGAACTATTGAAACTATATACAGTAAAGTGAAAATGAAAAGGATCGCTATAACTATAATAAATTATCATTTTACTGAAGATGATTACCATAAACCGGATCAAAAGAATAAATTTAAAGTGATTATGCAAAGAATGAGTTTAAATTGACAAACTTAAATATTTCGATCAATCCTATTATTTAGATTTCCATAACGATTTAACATTTGAACTATCGAAACTATATACAGTAAAGTGAAAATGAAAAGGATCGCTATAACTATAATAAATTATCATTTTACTGAAGATGATTACCATAAACCGGATCAAAAGAATAAATTCAAAGTGATTATGCAAAGAATGAGTTTAAATTGACAAACTTAAATATAAGGCTACGCTAATTTTTTAAACCCTTTTTTCAGCATAGTTGTTCTACACGCAGTATTGCTTATTTCGATCAATCCTATTATTTAAATTTTCAATCACGATCTATCTTTTGAACCTTTGAAACTATGTGTACTAAAGTTCAGAAGGAAAATTATTATTGTAAGAAATTAAAATTTACTTGAATAATATATTGAAACTTGAATAATATACTTGAAATAAACCTGCAATAATTTAAAAATACACTTTAGGGACTTCAACTTCTTTTAAGGAAATCGGAACATAAGAATCGTCAAATTTATATAAAAAAAATTATTGCATTAAAATTTCTCTGGTTTTTTTTCCAGCTTAAAATTATGTTTAAATCATGTGTGTATCGTAGTTGGAAGAGGAAATATTATTTTTTTTCGTTTTGTTTTGTTTTCAAATTCTAGCTTTCAAGCAATGGTTCTCTGGAAACGACTTCTTGTGAAAATGTGTTTTTCTTCATGATGAATTTTTTCACCATTTCTAGTATTTAAAGGGTTATAAATCAAGAACCGTTAAACATAAATGGTTAGAACTTGGAACATGTCATTTTCAAATGCTTAATTTTGATTCAGAAAATTTGAAAAAAAAATTACTTTAGAAAACCTGATTTTTTTTTCAAAACTTTACATAATTTTTATTTAATTTTGATTTTAAATATTTTAAATATTTATTTAAATTAATATTTAAAAAAATTCTGAATCAAAATTAAACATATAAATTTCTGTTTATTTAAACAAAAAAATTTTATAAATGATAATTTGAGATATGACGATTTTAAATTACTCAATATTTTTAATAAATTGTGGAGTAAATTGTGTGTGTAAATTGTAGAGTAATTTTTTGCCTTTTTTTATACTCTGAGAAATGTTACCATGTGCTTTTCCTTACAAATGATATGGCTAACTATCATAAAATAATTCAGAATTTTAACTCAATAAATAAAAATTATTTTAAAATGTATCTCGGACTCCCTTCACCCTTTACTACTGAATTATGAATTCATGAAAATTTTACATTCTGAAACATTTTCCGTAAATTGTTTAAACCAAATTAAAAGATTTATATAATCATTTAATAAATTCTTGAAGGATTTTAGAAGGATTAATTAAACTCGAATTTACAGGGATTTTGTGCAATATTTAAAACCCCAATCAAATCTTTTATTTTAAATTGTTTTCTTAGTATTTTGTAGAATTATAAAATGTACAAATATGATGGCCTTGCAATATAAATATAGAAATAATTTCCGAACTGAAAAATCCCCCCCCCCCCCCCCCTCGCCCTTTTTCAGCGACAAGAAAGCTGAAAAGATGCAAAGGCAAAAGAAATCATCCTTTAAAAAATATTTTTGTTTTGTGTAACAAAAATGCTTTTGGAACAAGATAAAGTAATGGATCTGTAACTCATTCTAAACAGTATTACATCTAATTGACGTATTAAAATAATTTTATAATACGTAATTTTAATGGTACTTATAAGTACCGTAGGTAGATAAAGGGTTAAGTGGCAATTCGTATGGAATTCGAACATAGAAAATAAAATAAACTTGAAGGAAGAACAACGCAGTGACTAAAAATTACACCGGTGAAAAAATCCCACACAAAAAGGAGAGATAGAGAAAGGGATTATGATGTAACCTTCAAATTGTCAAATTGGTGATGGAAAGTTGAAAATAGTGATGTTATCATTAGGAAATAACATTGGTAAGAAGAAACAAGAATTTGGCACCATCTTTGTTACAAAAACTTATTGAAAGAACACACGCAGAAAATATGAAAAGAGAAAAAAGAATGAAAACAACAACAACAACAACTCCAGAAGAATAAAATAAAGATATTAAAGTTTAAGTACAGTACAACCTCGATATCTCGAATCTGTGGGGAACAATAAAAAATTCGAAATATAGAGGTTTTGAGTTATCAAGGCTTTGACAAAATTAAAAAATCAAATCTCACCGACTGCATTTTACTGTAAAAAGTAAGATTAAACTATACTTAATCTACTAACAATTAAAAAAATTACATTTCTGGATTTTAATAATTTCAAAATTGTGCTACACACATACTTGTTTTGATTAAATACTACCCAATAAGTCATCAAGAAGTGCATTCGGTTGTTTAGGAAGAATAAGGCTTTAACCTCCTCACTGCCGCCGGCTGATTTTTTCACACAGTAAGCTGCAGGTTTCACTGCAACATAAGCAATTTTTAAATAAGTATAATTGCACAAATAAAACCCAGTTCTGAAAAATTAAGTTAGGATTGATGCTATCAAAGATTATACACCGATACTAATAACATATTTTGTATCAGGTTGGAAAAAACATCTTTTTTTTTATATTTTTAATAAATTACAGAGAAAACAACATTACAATATTACCCTTTGGCTGGGCAGTCAGGGGGTTAACTGAAATTTGCCGTCTCGCAAGAGCTTTTCAGTTTCCTCTAACATAGCAGTACCCTTGGAAGATTAGACGGCTTTACAATTGTTTGTATAAAGAGGAGAGTGAATATTTTATTTTTAGCAATTGTTTTACTGATTGTTATCAGCCAATCAGCAAAAATTGCTTCTGCCACCCAAGCTTTTATATTTGACTGCATAGCCTTAAAAATGATTTAATTTTAGCAAAGCACATATGCCTTTTTAGATCGTCATTTCATAAGAGGAAGAAGCTTTTTTTATCACTTCGATTTGCTGCTAAAAGCACAGTTATATGATGTTAGCTCCATTTGCCACATCGGCTTTCTTTATCTTTAAATGCTACCGTTATATTAGAAAAATTCTGGTAGAATAATCCAGTTTTATGTGCGTTAAATACATTTGATTAATAGTTCTTTTAAAAGAGAAAGAAATTCTAAAAGCTGTTTTTCACAGGTAGTTGCATCATCCAGCGCACTTTCACCACAAAATTTCTAGAAAATTTCTAGCTCTGCCTTTTTTTCGAATCAAAAATATTCCATACTTTCCCTTTAATTTCTTTGTATCAATAAAGGGATAAAATAATACTTAACCAGCATCCAGATCAAACTGTTTCTTATAATCAAGAATAGCCAAAAGTAAAAAGTGAAACTAATTTTTCTGGAAAAAATTTCGATATATCAAGGGTTTTGGAAAATGTATTTCGAGATAAATATGGGAAATACATAAGAATTTTGAAGGAAATGCTAGGGAAATACCTTTTTTTCGAGATATAAACGGTTTCGAGATAAGGAGGTTCAAGATATCGCGGTCCGACTGTAAATGATCTATTACGCGTTTTTTTTAATGTGACCCTGTAAAAAAACTAATTTATTTGTTGCTACTATTTTGGTTAGAGAAGAAAATGGTACTATTTCCATAACATACTGTCGAAATACAGTGTAAAAAAATTTTTAATCTTTACAAAAAAAAAAAACTGTTTAAAAAAAGTAGTTTTTTTTTTTTTTTTTTTTTTTTTTTTTGAAAAGAAACCGTAGTTTGTAATTTTTACAGAAAAAACAGCATTAAAAAAAACTTTATTTTATTTAAAAATTACTGATGTTTTTTGTAAATTAAACAGTTTTAAACTGGCACCAGGATTGTCAGTTTTTCAAGGCATTTTGAAAGATGTTCTTTTGTTTTACTGTATAGACTTAAAAAAAACTAAATAGTAAAAAAATGAGACTTACATACCATAATCACAGACACTTTTTAAATAAAAAGCAGTAACATATCATATATATATTATTCGAAAGACATTGGCCGATTTGTGAAAATGCAGAGTTTCCTTCCCTTCTAATACGTGTTGCCTAATTCATTTAGAGCTTTAATTAAATGTTTAAAATATTAATTTAGAGTATCATACATAATACAGTTGTTGAGCTAAAATTATTCTTATGGGTTTAAGAGTAGCCTAAAAGCATGTTGACAAAAGAAGAACTGCACGTGAGTTTGTTGCACGGATGCAACTTTGATCGAAAAACAGGTAAAGCTTATCGGAATGTAAACTATTTAGACCGGGAGGTGGAAGCATAGATAACCACCTCAACGAATTCACAGGTGAAATTACAGAATTAGTTAAAACTTGATTAGCATATTTAAAGCAATAGGTCTTGTTTGTATTTATGTCGGCCAATTATCTACTCTGTGGGATATAAGCCCTAAGGGGTGGGGTGCCCTATGTGGGGGTCTTTCTAAAGGAACCTAACCCGTATTTACGCAAGGAAGTCCAAGGCTCGAAGAAAACCACGGCAAACTCCGAACGATTAGGCGAAGGTCGCGATTGGGCTCGAACCTAGCACCTACCGTCTGCCAGTTTGGAGGTCAGAACCTCTCGGCCTTTGGTTAATCAATCGGTCTATCAATTCCTATCTTGGTAAAAAACACCTGAAAACCCAATTTTGGTGGTGTCTCCTAGGCTTACCATTGTGTTTTCCTGCTTTGAACTCCTCACGTTTGCATTAATTTAGGTACAGGAAAACACAATAATAAACCTACGAGTCAATCCCAAAAATCGGATTTTCAGATGTTTTCCACCAAGATATAACTTGTCAGACCGATTGCGTTTTAATATGCGAATCGAGTTTTAACTAATTCTGGAATTTTACACGTGGACACGATAAGGTGATTGTCTGAGCTGCTGCCTCCTGTTCTACTAGAGACCCAAAAATATTTTGAGATCAATACATTAAGAGTTAATATATGATTTTCAGAATTTAAATGTCGAGTAAAATACAGCAGATTACGTGCACCTACATTTAAAAATCATTAACTTTAAAAACTACAGCAGAAACATCGCGATATTTAAAATAAAATGTCCATTTTTTATTCAAAATTTAAAGATTTTATAACGCTTACAGAAAGGGGTGTATTTTTCACAAACTTATACATTCATAGTTTCTTTTCACCAGACATTTCCTTTATGTTTTGGTATACGAATGGCAGAAGACATGACAGTTTATTGGCATTTTAAGTCTTATCTTATTCAAAGAGTCTATTTCTTAAAATAATATTTTTCTTCAAATATTAATCGAGTTTCCATATTTGCATACAAGATGAAACAAGTTGAAAATTGTACGTGAAAAATAGCAAATCAAGTGCGTTCGGACAATAACGAAAATTTAAAAATATTCAGATCTTGCTATTATAGTAGACAGTACTCAGCATACCGTATAGAGGTCGGAATCTTTTCTGTGTTCCTGTACATATATAGGAAGTAACTTTTATTATACTTCAGCAATGTATATTATATTCATAAAATGGGAAATAGTTTAATATAATTAAAACACGCCCTAAACAACGTTTCCCCGTATAGCATTATGTAGTGGAATACTTTTGTGTGCCCTGTAATTTCATAATAAATATTCATTGCATCACAGATTGTACAGAATGTATAATTTAGTATATATATACATTTCATAGGTTCATGTCAATTCTATTATATTCGAAAGAGTTTAACGTCATTAAAATGTGCTTGAAACTATTTTTCCCTATTGATCGTAATGTAATGGAATACTTTTGAGTGTCCCTCCAATAAAACTATACATCCGATTTTCAGAAACTTTAAAATGACTCGACAAAATTACACAAAAATTATACATTTTAAATATCGTGCGATTTGGTTGGGCAGTTTTTGCTTTGTTAAATGCGGGCAGACAGACTGACGGACGGAATATAGGTGCTAGCTATTTATATAGCTATGGATGCACCTAAAATTATTCAGATCTTGATGTAATAGTACACAGTATTTCAGATTCAGTAGTAGCCAAAATCTTTTGTGTGTCCATGTAAATACTATTTGCTTTCTTTTATACAGGAAATAACTAGTGGTATTCCTCAGCAACGTACATCAATCTCATAAAATGTTAAGTAGGTAATTTTAATTAAAACGCGCTTCAAACAATGTTCGCCCTATACCATTATGTAATAGAATACTTTTGTGTGGCCTTGTAAATCAATGACAAATGTTCTTTGCATTCCAGATTTTACAAAATGTATATTATAATATGTATTTTATAGATGCATATCAATTTTATTATGTTCGAATGAGTGTAACACTAGTAAAATGCATTTGAAACTTTTTTCCCATTGACCGTAATGTAATGGAATACTTTTGATTGTCCCTGTTATTGATCTATGCATCTGAATTTCATAAAATTTTAAATGATTCGACAAAATTATGTAATAATTATGTATTTTAAATTTCAAACGATTAAAATTCATTTGAAACCTTTTCCCCATTGACCGTAATGTAACGGAATACTTTTGATTGTTCCTGTAATTGATCTATGCATTCGATTTTCATAAAATTTGAAATGACTCGAAATAATTATGTAATAATTATACATTTTAAATTTCAAACGATTCGGTTGGGTAGTTTTTGCGTTGTTATATGCGGACTGACGGACAGACAGATAGACGGACGGACTGAACGACAACTATAGGTGCTACGTATTTACATAATTACGAACACACTTAAAAATTGAATCCGTGAAAATTTTTAACTTCCAATTTTCGACGGATTTACACATTTCAGAATGGCCTGAAACAAAATTTGACTGTTTTTAGGAAATGTCCGTTCATGAGTCTGCCTGTCTATCTGTATGTGAAACAGGTTTTATGGACGCAATTATAGTTCATAATTAATGCTCGCAACTTAATCGAACTTCAGATTTTGTTAGATCTGTTAATAAATAGACACTAATTAGATTTAAAATTTAGAGATATCAGATTTAAAGATAAATAATGTCGCTTCAATGTTGTACTTTTTACGATTTCCGCGATGGATATATTCAAGAATTATAGATAGATATATTCAAGAAGATATACCAAGAACTATTTATAAAACTTCATCAAATTTCACAATCTGGTAGACCTAGACATAGACGCTGATTAAAATTTTGGTTTAAATTACTGAACAAGTGGTGTTACTATGCTCTGTTTTCACGATTTCCGCGATAGGTATACCTCAAGAACTAGTTTCATCAAAATTGATATTCTGTCATCTGTATATTCTACAGAGTTTGACTCAAATAGAACCTTGTAAAATTTGATGTATAAAGATTAATAGGTATCTCTGGTATGCTCAGTTTTTTAGGTGGGTTCGTAATTATGTAAATATGTAGTATCTATAGTTGTCTTTCAGTCCGTCCGTCCGCATATCACAACGCAAAAACTACCCAACCGAATCGTTTGAAATTTAAAATGTATAATTATTATACATTTTTGTTGAGTCTTTTCAAATTTTATAAAAATAGGATGCATAGATCAATTACAGAGACAATCAAAAGTATTCCGTTACATCTGGTCAATGGAAAAATTTTTTTAAATGCATTTTAATGGTGTTACACTCATTCTAACATAATAAAACTGTTATGCATCTATGAAGTACATATTATAATATACATTTTGAACAATCTATGGTGCAAAGAACATTTGTTATTTATTTACAAGGCCACACAAAAGTATTCCATTACATAAAAGTATAGGGAGAACATTGTTTGATGCGCGTTTTAATTGTTGAGGAATACGACAAGATTTCCTGTATAAAAGAAAGCAGATCTAGACACACGGCAGTGTGTCAGCCAAGTTCACAAAGTAAAAGGCGACACACCGGCCGTGGGTTATATTACCCGAACCATTTCGAGCCACTTTTGACCCCTCAATAACTTAAATTCTATTTGACCTACACACTTGCAATTTTTTGTGTCGTGTAAGACCATCTTCTAATTTCCGAATCCTAAAATTTTTTTTAAAAATCTTTTACCGTTCACGAGAAATTGACGTCTGAAAACCACTGTTTTTACCACTGACTCACTCACTCACTCATAGAAATGTTTGATTACTTCCAGGTGACTTAGGAAGTTGAAATTTGGTGTGGAGGTAGGTTATTGGATATATAAATAGGAAAAAATCAGAAATCACCATTAATTAAACATTAATGGTTGGTTAGAGGATAAATTATTGGATTACAATGGAAGTTTATGAGAGTTTCACAAAATACTAGAAATAGTGCCAAGTTGGCGACATTTTTGGCGAGTATCAGGGCTAATCTCTGAAGCTACCGAACCGATTTCAAAAGTAATGGTACCAAAATGATGGTGCCCCGGTTCAAACATAGACTATATCTTATGTCTGTGCCACTAACCAAAAGAGGGTTCAGAAGTGAAAAACATTCTAAAAATGTGATTTTTGTTTTACTGAAGGGCCTAGAAGCACAAAATTTGGCATATTAATTATTTATAAGATATAAATGGTCACTAATGACATTTGCTATAAAATGTCAAATTTAAATGGGTGAAAATCCGCGAAGAGCGTTCTAAAAAAGTTCGAAATACCCATTTTAAAAAAATCTCAGCAAACAACAAACCGATGTTAAAAGTAATGATATCAAAATGATGATGACAATCTTTGCTCCAACATAGGATATATCTTATGTCGATTACACTAACCCAAAGGAGGTAAAAGAGCAAAAAACATTCTAAAAATGCGATGTCTGTATATTAAGGGACTGGACTGGAAACATAAAATTTGGCATTTTAGAGTTTATGGGAATTTCACGAAATATCAGAAATAGTGCCAAGTTGGCGACACTTTTGGCGAGTATCGGGGTTAATCTCTGAAACCAATGAACCGATTTAAAAATTAATCATATCAAAATGATGGTATTCACCCCGGTTCAAACATAGGCTATATTTTATGCGCATACCATTAACCAAAAGACGGTGAAGAAGCAAAAAACATTCTAAAATGTAACTTTTGCGTTACTGAAGGACCTAGAGCTATAAGATTTGGCATGTTAATTATTTATAAGATATAAATGATCTCTACGGGCATTTGATGAAAAATACGGAATTCAAAAGGGGTGAAAATGTGCGAAAAGCGTTCTAAAAATGTTCTAAATTGGAATTTTTAAGCAATTGCAGCACACAACAAACCGATCTTAAAAGTAACGTTATCAAAATGATGGTGATAGTCCTATCTCCAATATAAGCTATATCTTATGTCGATTCCACTAATCCAAAGGGGGTAAAAGAGCAAAAAGCGTTCTAAAAATGCGATGTCTGTATGTTAAGGGCCTAAAAACATAAAATTTGGCTGTTCATTAATTATAAGATATAAATGATCACTAAGAACATTTGTTAACAAATACAAAATTTAAAAGGGTTAAAAATGCACGAAAAGCGTTCTAAAAACTTTCTAAATAGCAATATTTAAGCAATCTTGGGTAGTTAGCGAACCGATTTAAAAAAAAAAAAGATGCCAAAATGATGGCGACAGTCCTTGCTCTAACAAAATTATTGGATAAATTATCAGATTACAATGGGAATATATGGGAATTTGGCAAAATACCAGAAATAGCGCATGTTAGCATGATTTTGGTGCGTAATTTTTGTTGTCAATATAGCGATATTTCGCCAAGTTGGCTACAAACGTTTTTGGTCGACGAAATAATCAAGTAGTACCCAATCACGTAAAAGAAACATCCTTATTAGTGGAATTTATAGGAACATAAGCAATCCTAATGTTAAATTTTTTAATTTGACTGAAAAAAACAGTGAATAAATGCGGGAAAAAGCTGAAAGTTTAATTAATATTAAATAAAACTAATTTAACTAATTTAACCTATTTATTTCAAAAAAGAAACAAATACCTACTTATTTGACAAAAATTAATGATATCCTATCAAAAACATGAATGTGAAAAAATGCCAAGTTCGTTAAAGGTTTCGCTCATAAAAGAAGTGATTTGACAAAAAATAATGATATCCTGTCAAAAACATGAATGTGAAAGAATGCCAAGTTCGTTAAAGGTTTCGCAAATAAAAGAAGTGAGATCTAACTGCAAACCAAGTTCTTTCGAAGCTGCTTAAATCATAACTCCTGTCATGCATATTATTATTCAATTGCTTAAAATGATTTGTTATGTTACTTGTTATTCAATAGAGCGACTTGGCAAGTTTTCAGCTACCAACTTTAATCTTTGAGTCGGAGTACAATTTAATCTAGAATCTGATTGGCAAAGATCTAGTCAATCGTGTGCTCGAATAGGTATATTGAAGTTAAGGTACTGATAAGTTAAGGAAGGGATCAACTTTAATTTCTGATCAACTAAATAGAAAAAATTTAATAAGAGAAAACTTGCTAAGTCACTCTATTGAATAACAAGTAACATAACAAATCATTTTAAACAATTGAATAATAATATGCATGACAGGAGTTATGATTTAAGCAGCTTCGAAAGAACTTGGTTTGCAGTTAGATCTCACTATTTTATTTGCGAAACCTTTAACGAACTTGGCATTCTTTCACATTCATGTTTTTGACAGGATAGTATTTACAGGAACAACCAAAATATTTTGGTTACTATACTTTATCCAAAAAGCTGTGTACTATTACATCAAGATCTGAATAATTTTAGGTGCCTCCGTAATTATATAAGCTAGCACCTATATTCGTCTTACAGTCTGTCAGTCCGCATGTAACAAAGCAAAAACTGAGCAATCAAATCGCCCGATATTTAAAATATATAATTTTAGCGTAATTTTGTCGAGTCATTTTAAATTTTACGAAAATCGGATGTATAGTTTAATTAGAGGGACAATCAAAAGTACTCCATTACATTACGATCAATAGGAAAAAATACAGTCGATTCTCTATATAACGAAATCCACCGTTCCAGTAAAAAATTCGTTATATAGAGAAATTCGATGTATAGAGAATGATGTTAAAAATTGTATTTAATGTGTGAAATTTGAACAAATATTATTTTTGATCTTTTGAATTAAGAATTTTAAATGTTTAAAAGTAAATATTAATCTAACACTTTATTTCTTAATTATTTAAGCCGTTTCAAAAAAGAGAATAGACATTTATTTGAAAGCTTAGTGAAAATCAAATAAGGAAGACTTGCATTAATTTCAGACGAAGAAATCTGTAATTTTTTGTTGTTTTGATTTTAAAATTGTTACGCTCTCAAAAAAGCTTAAATTTTAGCAAGGAATGAAAAATTGTAGTAAACATTTTCCTCCATTTGAAGGCCTCTCTTATGTGCCTCTCACTGATTCCTCTCTTACATGTGTATCAATCCAATTGATTCTGTTTTGAGAAGGATGTAGAAAGGTGTGTGGGAGGTGGGATGAATTCGTTGGATTTAAAGAACAAGGATATAAGTAATATAAAAAAGCAATGAACGATAAATCAAAAGTAAGTGATGAAAAATTTATTCCATATGATTTCGAATCTTTTTTAAAACTGAATAAATTAAGACCAATTTATGAAAAAATTCGTTATATGGAGATAGATATTTCGCTATATGGAGACTGTTTTTACTGTAATCATGCGAAAAGGGGACCGTTCCTACAAAAAATTCGTTACATAGAGAAATTCGATGTATGGAGTTTCGTTATAGGGAGACTCGACTGTAGTTTCAAGTACATTTTAATGATGTTAAACTCTTTCGAATGTAATAAAATTGACATGAACCTATGAAGTATATATATACTAAATTATACATTCTGTACAATTTGTGATGAAAAGAATATTTATTATTAAATTACATGGCCACAGAAAAGTATTCCATTACATAATGCTGTACGGGGTAATATTGTTTGGGGCGCGTTTTAATTATATTAAACTATTTCCCATTTTATGAATATGATATACGTTGCTGAGGTGTAATAAAAGTTACTTCTTGTATATTTACAGGATCACAAAAAAGATTTCGACCACTATACTATATCCGAAGTACTATCTATTATAACAGCAAGATCTGAATATTTAAAAAATTTTAATATCGTACGAACGCACCTCATTTGCTATGCTTCACGTGCAATTTCCAACTAGTTTTTTTTTTTTTTTTTTACAATTAATTGCATTTTGCCAATGAATAGATTGTGATTTAATTAGGATTGTGATTTTATTTCTATAGAAGAAAGTTTTTAAAATCGAGCAAATTAATGTATTTTTAGAGACTGCGGGTTCTGAATGGAAGTTGGCGAGCGTATCTCGTAGGGGACGATGAAATTTTGCTAGTTAAGGACCCACTTGATTGAAATTACCCGATCGCGAAATTCTGTGTTATTCTATGGGAAAACTAATTAGCGCAATTACTCATTATCTAATATAATTAAAAAACTAATTGGATGTGCCAATCCCAAAACTTTTTTCTATCTCATACGTACATTCTAATATTTAAAAAAATAGTTACTTATGTTAATTCTTTAATAATTTTAATTCAATACTATACCAACTTTTATTGTCATCTTACATTTCTGCTTCAGTCAATTAATCGGAGTAAAAACAAATTTCCGTCTTTGCAGAAGTCGATGGACAATAGGATGATAGGCAGATGTTTTTCCAAATTCAGGGAAGACCTACTTGCCATACCAAAAGATACTCACACACAAAAATTTTAGTTCAGTTTTAGGTATAACTTCATACACTTTTAGGTGATGCAATATTGAAAATGGAACAAAAATCGCGATTGCAGCGCCCTCTTTCGACGGATTTTTTTCAAATTCAGGGAGGACCAACTAGCCATAGCCATACACTTACACAAAAAATTTGGTTCAATTCGATGCATAACTTCATATATTTTGGTAGGTACAATACTGAAAATGGCCCAAACATCGCGATTGCAGCCCCCCCTTCCGGCGGATTTTTTTTCAAATTCAGAGAGGATTAACTAGCCATAGCCATACACTTATACAAAAAATTGGTTCAATTCTATGCATAACTTCATATACTTTTGGTCGGTACAATATTGAAAATGACACAAACATCGCTATTGCAGCGCCTCTTTCTGGCGGAATATTTCAAAACTGAAGGAAGACCTGCTTGCCACAGCCAAAAACATTCACAAAAATTTGGTTCAATTCTATACATAACTTCATACACTTTTTGATGGTAGAATGGCGACATATGGACACACACACACATACAGACACACGGACAGACAGACATTTTGTAAAAACATGTTTTTTGGAATCTTTGACCTCTAAAACGTGTAAATCCGTCGAAAACTGGAAGTCGAAATAATTTCGATTACACTACTTTCTTTTATTGAAGATAGAAGAAAGTAATACGATTTTTACCATCAGAAAATAAACGCCAGATGCTCGCGCTGTGTGTTTCAAAAGATTGTCTCCTTAACCTTCGCGACGGGAGCATTTTACGAAATTTGTAATGTATTTTCACCGGTTTTTAAAAACAAAAATTTGTGCCTTATTAAATTGAAAAAAAGTTCCGATTAAATATGGTAGATTTTACAGTAAATCTTTACTGGTGGGGAAAAACAAGGAATATTAAGTGTTTTTGCGGCACGTACCTGTCGTTCGTCCCGAAGGGGGTTAATCCATTGAGAACCAGCATCTTTTACTCGAATTTTATTCATTTGATAACAATTTTAGTTAATCTATACTAATATTATAAAGAGGAAAGATTTGATTGTTTGTTTGTTTGAATTGAATAGGCTCCGAAACTACTTGATGGATTTGAAAAATTCTTTCACCGTTGAAAAGCTACGCTATTTCCGGTGAACATAGGCTAATTTTTAATTGATTTATTCAAATATTTTTCTTAATAATTCAAAATTTCATTATTTTTCATACATAATCAATTAAAAATTTTCCGATAAAAAATAACCATTTTTCTTTCCCGTTGCCAAGAAAATGTAATCTGGAATAATAATAATAAATAAATTAGGTCTTAGTAATTATGGAACAAAACAATTTGTATAATTTTCAAATAGAAAAGAAAAATAATGAAATAGTTTACTGATAAATAAACGACTATAATTGGATTACCACGTGAGGCATAAAATCGCAATTTTGTTGTAATCGTGCCAACGTGATTCGTAGATGACATCTGCACCTAAATATTATTGGCAATATTATTGTTTATATAATTTGTTTACATTATTTGGCAATATTGATCTCCCATCGACCAAAAAACTGTCGCCAAAGTATAAGTTTAAATGTCAATAATGGATGATCGTAAATATCATATTCTTTTGACATTAAATATGTTTTGCATAATTGTTACGTCGTCAACTAATTTTAATCCGATGTTTTATCTCTATTTCTATTAATATTTTAGTAATTTATTAATTCTTTGGTTATTTAAAATAAAAATTATATCCATTTGCATAATTTGGCGAAATTGATCGACGGAATAATCAAATGGTACCAATTGTTTGTTTACACTCTATCTGGATATTTAGGTTGATAGAATTAGCGTACTTATCGAGCCTCCGCCAAGTCATATGCCAAGCAGTCATTAAATCTGAGTTTTAGACTTACTATTATATCTTTTTCATCTGCAGTTATTTTACCATTACTAAAAAAGAAATATTTTGAATGCGAAGGAAAAATCATTGTCATGAAAAAATATTTGCAATTAATTTATCATTCATTCTAATAAAAAAAAAGGTACTACTAGGTTATCCCGTCGACCAAAAAATTATCGCCAAACTATCAGATTAAATGCTAATAATGGATGATCGTGAATGTCGCATTCAATGACATTAAATACGATTCACGTGTTTAAAATGTCATTAAATGGCTTTTATTTCGACTTTCTATTAATATTTTTCTTAATATTCTACTAATTATTTGTTTTTTTCGTTATTTAAAATAAATATTACGTCAATATGTTCAATTGAGCTATTAGTTTGGCGATTTGTATAATTTGGCGAAATTGGTTGACGAGATAGCAGAGTAGTATTAAAAAAAAAAAAAAAAAAAAAAAAAAAAAAAAAAAAAAAAAAGTGGGTAAGTGTGATTGGCAATCGCACACAGGGATTTGTTTAATATCTTTTTCAAAACACTTTTTTTCATTAAATTAACAAATGAAAAATGGTTTTTCGGCGCTATTTTGGGATTTCTTTGCTAATCGCGCCAACCAGAACAAAATATTAACAGAATCTTCCCCTAAATGTTGCCTTGATCGCATAGATTTGTTCATTTCTCTATCAGAATCTGCAGATTTAGTAAAGCTACACAAGTAAATAAAATCATGAATAAAAGTAAAATATTTCAAAGCTTAGCATAAATTTAAGGGAGACCAAATTGGTCACCAGAGGCGGATCTTAATTTAAATAAATAATCTATATATATAAAAGAAAGTTTGGATTTCGTATTAATCACAGCACAAAAAATCTACCGAACCAAAAATCTTGAAAATTGGGGTAAAAATACTTCTTATAACATCGAGTGCCGCTAAGAAGGGATTTTCGAAAATACCACCCCTAAGGGGGATAAAAAAAAAGAACGAACTTTCAAAAAATTCCTTAAAAATCGGCTTTTGAAGTTATTTTTCATCTGATAACATATTTTAGTGTATTTTCTCATGCTGAATCGAATGTTACTAAGTAAATTCTTTTAAATCCAGTAGTTCGTGAGTTACTTCACATTTTCCTAATTTGGCGATGACTTCGGCGCAAAAAACTGAAATTTTCAATCCTTATGTATATAGATCAGATTTTGTAGTTATTTTTCAACTGATACCATATTTTAGTGAATTTTTTCATGCTGCATCGAATGATATTAAGCAAATTCTTTTAAGTTCGGTAGTTCGTGAGATACCTTATATTTGTTTGATTTGGCGATGTCTTCGAAGCAAAAAAGCTGTAATTTTCAACCTATATATATATAAAAGAAAGTCTGGATTTCGTATTAATAATCGTACAAAAAAATCTATTGAACCTAAAATTTTGAAAGTGAGTTCTATAATCAGGTTAACGTGATTATGTAAGCTACATTTAATTATCTCAATATATATAAAACGCAAAGTGAAATTTCACTCCGGACGCTTATAACTTAAGTTCTACTAGATAGATTTTAATGGAATTTACATTGTTAGTTGGATAATTTTTCAGAAATTTTGTAGCAAGTGAAATATAGCATTCTACGTTGTTTAATTGAATACTTATGGAGATGTTTCAGATGAACACAATTACAAAAGGTTGGCTTTAATTTAAAGGTTCCGCTGAATGAATTTTTATGTGATTAAAATTGTTAACATGTTGAGCGCTACATCATTCATTGGTGACTAACACTGAACTTTCCGTTTAGATGACTGACTTTTCACCTATGACAGACAGTCTAAAATACCATATAAAACTAAAAATTACTATGATATAAAAATTTCGTTTGATTCAAAGTTTCTTTAAAAAAACTGACCAGCGTAGCGGGCGAAGGCTGCTAGTTATCTATATATTTAAAACACCTGGCTGTTTTTTTGGACATCAGCCCTGAGCTTTCTACTGTACCGATTTTGATAATTATTTTTTTTAATGAAAGCTGTTTATGTGTAGATGTGCCCATTCTGGCTAATTTTTAATTTATTTCAATTTTTATATTTTATTTTTAATTTTAAAAGCTTTTTCATGACATTTCTTCAAAACAGTGGCAACAGGTTAAGCTTTTCTCAAAATTTATTTTGTTTCATTATTTTTCACCAATCAGGAGATTGATATCATAGGTGAATGTATAATCGCATTTAAAAAAAATAATAATAATAAATAAAATAAATAAAGGTTTTTGTTAAATTTAATCATAATAAAATGATTGCTCATATTTATTCCCTGCAATACACAGATTATTTACTGAGTAATATTATTAAGCATTATGTAAGTAAAATAACAGGATAAAGTTTAATAAAATATACTAAGGTACCCTGGGGTAATAACGCCAGGCGGGGTAATAACGCCAAGTGCTTATATTTTGCATAATTATGAAATAATCAGGTAAATGACACCCATGTGCTCTGCGCAGAAGGGTTTTGAGTCATATAAATCGCAAAAAACAGCTTCAAGTTAATTTGTTTCATTTTTAGGTCTTATTGTTTTTACAAACAATTAAAATTAACGCTTGATCTAAAATTTGCGAGATACGTTTTGTGATGTGAAGACTATCTTTTTATTTGGAAATACTTTGTTAATTACATAAATTTGTAGTGCATTTCATGTACTTTTAAAATGTTGTTGAAGATTTTGGATATCTTCTCGAGATAATTTGTAATTTAAAATGTACTGCGCAATAACTATACCGGGGTAATAACGCCAATCCTTGACATTAATACCCCGGTTGATTCCCTACAGTGGCCGAGCTACATCCTAAATACTGATTCAAATAAACACAGTTAAAACTGTGCAATGTTTCTCATATTTCTATTTAAATGGTCCTTTTTAAGCAAAAACAAGCTCACGGCCTGATATTCTTTTGCCTCATCCCCCCCTCCCACACCACACCTTTATTTTTCTTACACTTTCACAAAAAATTGAATATTTTGAATAGCTTAGGATGCAATTTGTCAATTTCTAAGTTTGTAGAGTTTGTATTTTTAGAATTGGGCTATCTACATGCAATTATTCCATCTTATTTCATAGTTTTGTTTGCATGGCGTTATTACCCATATAGGTGGGTAATAACGCCAAATAGCATTGGTCAAGAAAAACCGCCATTACATTTTATGAATACATATCTGTTAAATTATTATATTTTATATAGATAGTCAATGAGTGGCTGTATCAGATCCTATATTTGTTTGAAAAATACAATCTAAAACTAAGCCGTGAAAATTGGTAGAACCTTAACGTGGCGTTATTACCCCAGGGTACCTTATCTAAAGCGAAATTTTGTCGATGGAGAAAATGTCGTCATACAGAAACCAGATAAATTTGTTCCATGAATATAATATACATCGTTATAGCTGTGTCAGTGACGATGTCATATTCACTGACTTTAATTCCTGCATCTAAATAAAGTGAACTTCTATTAATTTGAATGTCCATGGTGTGCTGAAATGAAAATATTTCTATAAACTGCGCCATTTCTATTTAATTATAATGAATATTTTATGAAAAACTAAAGAATTCTTATATAACTGCATAAATCACGCTTTTATTTAAGAAAAGATGAGTATTTCCGAAGGTGTAAATGATGTCATATTAGAAAAAAAAGAATAAAACCTGTGATATGCCGGTATTACTATATTTCTACCTTACATAATATCAAAAAATAATTAAAATCATTTCATTGTATTAAGTTATTGTTAAAAAAAAAATCTGCATTTCAGCAACAAATACAAAAGTTTTATTCTTTTTAATAACAGAGATATCGTTTTTTTTTTCTTTTTGTTGTTGCCATAACAATAAAATTAATTTTTACAAGTTCAATGGAGGATACAAACCAATAAATAAATTAAATTTATTGCAAGTGCTGTAAATGTGTAGTGGGTTGGTTAAGCAGTTTAGTAAGTCCCTGTTTCTTATTATAATTAAAATGCTTCATTGATATTATAATTATTGTATAGTTATCAAGCAATATTTAAACGAAGAAAAAATAAACTAAGCAGATCTTTTTGTATTCGTCTTCTGGGGTATAATATTAACTTCCTAAATAATTTGGCATTTAAATAATATTTAAGGTTTAGAAACCACATTAAAAAAAGAATTGTAGCTGATGTTAAGTCCAACATAGTAATTTATGAGTTGTTTTCCTTATTTTTTTGTTATTTTCTGAAGTTTGTACATCTTCATCATGGAAAGCTATCTTATCCCTATTTTAAGAGGTAGCAATTGTTTATTTCGCTCAGTATTTTATTGTCTATATAAGATTGATATATATCATACCTAATATATATTCTTTTCCGTCGAGTTTCGACGGGTGCAGCTAGTTTGAATTATAAAACACAAAATATCGTAATTAAATAAAATCAATTTTGAGTCCCCCTTTTTTTTACTAGTATCAAACTCAAGTGCTGTAAGTACTTTTTGAGGGTGCATATATGTTCATGATACCCATGGTACAAGCTTAAATTTTAAATATTAAAAAAAAACTGTAAAGTTTGAAATTTTACGCTTTTCAGAGAAATAGTTAAAATTTGCAGAAGCAAATGTAGCAAAATGTATGCAAAATGTCTACAAAACGTAGAACACCGGAGTCTAACGTTCACTTTCTGATGATAAAAACTATATTTTAATAATAAGATTAGGCAATGCATAATCACATTTTTAAGTTTTCTCATTATTTAATATGAGATTTTGCGATCGGAAAGTTTGAGTTTTAAGTGGTCCCTTAAGTTGAAAAATATTCTTTATTATTTGCTTAAAGTTATTATTAAAGTCATTATTTTCGTAATTCAAGTTTTTCCTGAGAAATTCTCCGAGAAAGTTTTCAATCACCGAAAGAAATTGCAGGGAAATTCTTCCTTAGAGTCTTATTTCGTAATCAGTCGATAATTCCCTTTCATCTAGGTTTGCTTTCGGCAATTAACGTCATTGACATGAGATATCTAGAATTTATATAAGATGCCATTAAAATGATTATTATTTCCGCTTTATATCATAAAAATCACTCTGACAATTGGAATCAAATTATTCAAACTTTACTTTCAGTAATTGTTCATAAAATGTTTTATGTTGCATTCCCTTAGGCTGATTTTTCCATTAAATCGTAAAATTATGTTTACTATTACTTATGTTTATGTTTATGTATTAAGTAATGGAAGCTCTTTATAAGTCGTATACGGCTTGTCTCTTATATAATTGCAAATGTAAAATTAATTCCTAAACCGTTAATTTTAGAGGTATAATTCCAGTTGCACAAATGTTTCAAATATTTGTCTCCATCATATCGAAATTTATTTACGTCAAAATATTCGTATTTTTAGGGTTCCGTACCTAAAATGTGAAAACAGAAAAATTATAAGGTGACTTCCGTATTTGTCTGTCTGTCTGTCTGCCATTGAATGCCATCCTAGCCATTTTACTCGTTAACTACGAAACATGGAAAGTTCAAATTGGTTGAAGTAGTAAAGACTAGATATCCACATACTTACAGATTATTAAAGATTTACAAATATACTTAGGAGGGAGGGGGCTACTTAAGCTACACTGTAAAAAAAAATTTGGGCAATTACAAAAATTTTTCTAGTAGAATTGTATTCCAAGAACTTTTTATGTAACGGCAACAATAAAAATTCATGTAACAGATACAGATTTGCACTTTGAATCAAACAAATTTTAAGGTTACTAAGAATTTTTTTGGGAAATCGTATTCCAAGAACTTTTTAAGTAACGATAACAAGCATTATAGACAAAATTTTAGTAAAGTTACCAAAATTTTAGTAAATTCTTTTGTAAAGTTACAGATGGTTTTAGTTTTGCTTACAAGTTTTGTAGATTGACATCATTTTCTTGTACAGTGTACACATAAAATTTTAGTAAGCATAAGAGATTTCGGATAATTTAGATTACTAAGGTTACAGATTTTTTTTACAGTGTACTTAAAGAAAGAAATCTTTTCTTTGTATATCGTGTAGGGTATTTTGTCAAAGCTTTCTTTACACTGAACTCAAAAATACATTTCTTTTAATTTTAGATGTCACATTTTCAGAGATATCTTCGAGAATATAGAGCGAAAAAATGTTCCCCTCCATCTATTTCCGAATCTACTAAAACTAAAATTATGAAAAAATTACAGGTAGTAGATGTTACTTTAAACCTTACAAGAAAATTATTACGGTTACTCTAGACCGCAGAGTTTTTTGAGAAAAGCACATTTTTCGGTTACACACAATTTTCGATTTGTGGGCATTGAGCAAAGATGTTGAGAAACGTTAGAGTTACCTATCGTAACAGAAGTATAAAAGCAGTGTTGATAAAGATTTCTGAAAAAAAAATCGTCGGTAATTAGCTGAAATAGTAACCCTTAAAGACACGGACGCACAGTGGGGCAAAAACCCAAAAAGCTGGCCAAAAGTCGAAAAATGAAGTTACGATTCAGGGAATTTCGACTATACAGTTGGCTAGAATAATGTTTGGAGAGTCAGAATCTGTATTTATAAAAAGATTTTTGCTTTACTCTTACAAGCAGAATTATTTCAAAAATGATGCTTGAAGGGATATCATATAGAGCAAACAAAAACAGCAAAACAACAGTTTCTCTAAACGCGTGCTACATTTTATAATATTATCCGATTTTAATGATTTGAAATGGATTCACACTATGATAGTGTGTACTTTATTTGCATGTATTACAAAACTTATATTAAGCACATAAAAATTAATAAATTCATTGTCATTTTTGATAAAAAAATGTAGAATTTTTTTTATATTTTTTGCTTTCAAACATCAAAAAGTTTAAATGTTCCACAGTGTTCCGCAACGAAACTTAATGGAAATAGTAACCTAGGCTATTGTCTAATGATTCATAAAAAATCAGCTGCCTAAAACTGCCTTTCTGCATTTCACGCATATTTTAGTAACCACAAGTAAAAATGCCACTTTTTCGGTCACTTCAAAATTTTTGAAATTGACTACTTTTCACATAATTTAGCTGATAAATATTTTTCAAATTATTGAATTATTCATTTTTATTATAGTTTATTACCTATTATATTGTAAATAAGTACTATAATCATAAGATTAAATTAATTTGATAAGTAAGCTTAGTAATGAAAAAATGAAAATAATTCTCTATTATTGATCCGGTAGAATAGCATATTCTTATCTTTATAGGTAGTAATTTTGTTTGTTCTATTGTAATTAGAAGAATTATTTTGTGAATGGCAATATTTGCTAGATTAAATCACTGAGCGTATTTCATTAATGCGAGAAAAAATCATTATGAATATTACTTTCGCCTATATTAGTAATTTGGATTTGATGATTTGCAAGTGAGGATGTGATGGAACACATATTCTGAGTACATTTAAACAAATATTTAGCTATGAAGATGGCAGGAGGTCTAATATATTTTTCTTTTCTCCCGTGCTACTAGAATACATAAATGTTGCTAATAATTCATGAATCGTCAATTTGAAAATTCCGAGATCTTCATTTCAATGATTTTAGCGGGTCAATCAAGATCCATTTTTCTTTTTCAAGAAATACGGAAGCTACTGTCAATGAATGTCAATGAATGGGATTGTATTAGACACCAGGAGAATCAATTTATTTCGTTTAATACAATCATTGATACAGAAGAAATAGTCGTTAAGAACGAATCAGTGTAATACTCAACGTTGCAACCTATGTCAGACGGGATCAAAAAAGCATCTTACCGATCTAACATTTTTTATTAAAATTGGATTGAGATAATTTAGAATTCAGAATATCTAAGTTACATGCAAAGATGTTTAGAGAGGGCTTACACATGACAGACAAACTGGATAGAAAAAATGAAAAGCTCGTACTCTGCATGAAAAGAAAAACACTGAAATTGCAAAATAAAATATGCAAAAATTATTTCGTTTACAATTAAGACTTCTCATCCAGAAACTAAATTCCAGATTTGGAAGCAGAAATGATGGCAATACAATTCAACGATTCTTTGAAAACGCAACTATTTGTGCTTCTATAACGATCGTATACGAAGATTTGATTAAATGATTCTATGTCATAAGTAATTTCTTGTAGTCATGTCATTTTTTTGATAAATTTCGAAGACTTTTCCTTACAAATAGCCCGTAGATTTGAACTGCACCCCTGGCTCTATATGCCTACTTCAGTACACAAACTACTTATTAATGACAAAGAAATAACATTATCTTCATTACTGCCAATTTGTCAAATGCCATAAGATACTCAAGAATCATGCAACAAACTAATCAAAAATTATCGAGAAGATCTATCGCAAAGATGCAGTAGTGAGAAAAAAAGAAAGATAATTTTACGCCATTTAATGTCATTAGATTCTTTCATTTCCAGTTTAGATAAATTATCGTAGAAGAAATTAAAATCATTGATCCTAAGAGTCACAGGATCTTCCAATACCGCCAACAAGTTCTGCTAACTATCTCGACACCTTGACCGTTGAAGAATCTTTTTATTATACAAAATTTGATACTAAAGGTAAATTTCTGGACTATATTTTCGTTTTTGTTTTAGTAATATAAAAATTAAATAGTCTAATATTTTACTTTCCATTAACATACTTAAATTTCGATTAAATATGCCTTGGTTTTTTGAAAATTGCTTTTTAAGTTTACCCTCAAAATTTTAAATTTTATTTAAATCTAATTGTTTTTACTTTTAATCTGTAATAATATTTATTTATTTATTTTTAAAGTTTAACTTTTGAATCTTAATTAGCATCCTGAAAAGTTTATGAAATTGCATATAAATTGAATAACTTTCGAGACATTTTTAATTTTTGCTCCGCCATATTGTATTAGCCATTCTTTTTAATTTTAATTTTGTATTCTTACTTAGCATCCTCAAAAACACCTGTATACGAATTTTTGTACAATTTGAATAACATTTTCATATTTTGGCCAGCTTTTCGGGATTTTGCCCCACTGTGGGACGGTTTGGACATAAATAATGAGTTTGGCGGCGTACACTGCATACTATTGGCTTTTAAAGTCTAGATAACAGCTTTTAATAATATATTTGTGCAATGTAATACCTAGTAGTAGTATAAAAGTAATAAACTTCATATTGTTGCAGACAGACTAATATATCGAAAATTAATTCCATAAATCAGAATTCATAAGAAACTACTCATAAGAAATAATAATAATAAAAAAAGCCATTCTTTATTAAAATACCAATTTTAGATATTTCAGGTATCAACCGTATTAACTGCAGATGATCAAGAAAGAAAGAAAACGTTATTAGTTTTTTAATATCACTAGGGGGGCCCCGCCCCCCTGCTCGCTATGCTCGCCAACCCCCCGCGTAATCGCTTCGCGATTCCAAATTATTGGCTACCCCTACTTGCTGCGCTCGCCAATACCCCATGATATGAATAAGCCGTTGCAGACCTTTCAAATGATGTGTCACACGACTGGTGTTGTAAAGAAATTAAAAATATACCCCCCTGGGGGGCAGAGTGGGAGGCGACACAAAAGACATCCATAATATGAATAAGCAGCTGCAGACCTCTCAAATGATGTGTCACACGACTGGTGTTGTAAAGAAATTAAAAACGTGCCCCCCTGCGGGGCAGAGTGGGGGTGACACACAAGACATCCATAAAATGAATAAACAGTTGCAGACCTTTCAAATGATGTGTCACACAATTTGTGTTGTAAAGAAATTACAAAATGCGCCCCCTCTGAGGGCAGAGGGGGGTGTTACACACAAGATATCCATAATATGAAAAAGCAGTTGCAGATCTCTCAAATGGTGTGTCACACAATTGGTGTTGCAAAGAAATTAAAAATGTGCCCCCCGGGGGACAGAGTGGGGGATGACACACAACACATCCAAAATATGAATAAGCAGTTGCAGACCTTTCAAATGATGTGTCACACAACTGGTGTTGTAAAGAAATTAAAAAAGTGACCCCCCCTGGGGAGAGCAGAGTGTGGGGGTGACACACAAGACATCCCTAATATGAATAAGCAGTTGCAGACCTTTCAAATCTTGTGTAACACGACTGGTGTTGTAAAGAAATTAAAAATGCGTCCCCCCTGAGGAGCAGAATGGGGGATAACACACAAGACATCCATTATATGAATAAGCAGTTGCAAACTTCTCAAATGATGTATCAAACGACTGGTGTTGTAAAGAAATTAAAAATTTGGCGAAGTATTACAGTTATCGCCAAGTTGGCGACAAACTTGGCGATTGTTGGCGATGGTAACCTTTCCTGTCTTTATGGTAACCCATACGGCGATGCATAGACGAAGTCCTTTCCTGATTGGTCTATTCGACTCATGGAAGGAGTGGACAATCCGGATTCGTTAGTTCCGGATATCTTCCACATCAGCATCATTCCAGGAGTCATTCCTTTTAAGGCTAGTTTTTTTTTACTATAGAAGGATTTATAATGTACAGACTCTTTTATCACTGCATCGTTTATGATAATGAGGATATATTTTGTGATAAATAAAATTGTCTTTTTGTTTTTTGAACGATCTAAAACTAATGCCTAAAATTGGCATTTTAATAAAGAAAAAAAATATATACTAAGAAATATATGTTTTTTAAAATAGTGGTGCAAAAAGAACATAAAAAATATTTGCCTGAAATTGAAACTTTGCTATACCCTCCGTATATACATACAATATTCTTTCATTTAGTAATCAATCTATATTGAACAAGTTGGGAATTGGACGTCAAGCGTAGTAAATGAGGTGCATTCATACTATATCGAAGTTTTAAAAATATTCTGATCTTGGTGTAATAGTATACAGTATTTCGTATGGAGTATAGTGGCCGAAATCTTTTGTTTATCCCTAAAATACTATCCGCTTTCTATTATACAGAAAGTAACTTATAGTAGACCTCAGCAATGCATGTCAGTTTCATTAAATGTGAAATAATTTAATATAATTAAAATTTGCCCCAAACGATGTTTCCCCCTATACCATCATATAATAGAATACTTTGATAAATAATTGTAAATAATAATAAATATTCTTTTCATCCCAGATTGAAGAGAATATATATTTTATTATATACTTTATAGATGCATATCAATTTTATTATGTTCGAAAGAGTGTAACATGAATATAATGCATTTGAAACTATTTTTTGCCATTGAGCTTAATGTTACTGAATACTTTTGATTGTCCCTGTAATTTAACTATACATCCGATTTTAATAAAATTTGAAATAAATTATACAACAATTATATAATTTAAATTTCAAGCAATTCGGTTGGATAGTTTTTGCTCTGTTAAATGCAGTCAGACAGATGGACTGGACGATGGCTATAGTCGCTATGTATTTGCAAATTTACGAACGCACCTAAAAACTAGAAAATGTGATAATTTACCAATATCAATAGCCTCAAATTATTTCATATTAAATACCATCCAAGGATTTTCCATTCTAACAAATATTTCTTATATAAATCCTAAAAAATATCTTCCATTCGATTTATTCTCTAAAAACTTTCACCGGTCTTTTCTGACTATACAGATATATATATATTCCTGTAGTTTCTGGCAGAAAAAAGGAAACACTAGTAAAGTCCCTGTCGCATCTTGTCAGTTGAGACAGTCAAAAAATAGGGCTGGCTTTAAGTATACTTTTACTGAACTTTTCCCTTCTCCATTTCACTTCGTTTATTCGCTCCGAAATATTTAGTTATTGCAGGATTTTTTTCCCCAACATACAGATTTCATTTTTTTTAACCGACATAAAGTTCATATGCAACTATATTTTCAGTAGAGTCATATAAGCCTATCACCGAATAGTAATCTTTGGATTATTGAATTACTGAAAATTGCTTCTAAAGATTGCTCTTTGAAAGCTGTGGTATTGATAATGCAGAGGAAGATGAACCATCTAAAATGAGTTTCATTTTACTTACCCATCATACGTAGTATAGGGTAAGTCTTGCAATCGTTTTGAAAATCGAAATTTTTTTTTGACAGATATACACGTTTTAGACACTGGAGATTTCGAAAAACATATTTTTAGAAAAAAAAATTTGCCGTCCGTCCGTCTGTGTGTCTGTCTGTGTGTAACCTCTCTATCCCCCGAACAAATTGAGATAGAGACTTTAAATTTTGTATGTATTTAGTATGTAATAATTGGAAGAAGCCTATTTAATATCAGTAACCTCGATTATCCGGAACTACTTTTTTCGGACTCTCGAAAAATTCGTTCTGATGAAAGGTATATAAAAATTTTCGAATTTTTTTATTTTAATGAATGGACGTAAAAGGCAATAAAATAACACAAATTTTGCATGTAGAACGATGTCGATCGGATTATTAGTTGCGGAGATATGTGTAATTCTGTTTTCCACATTCTTCGATTTTTCATGATCCTGTATTTCTTTCAAATTTCAATTCACAGATATTTTTTAATTGGAAATGAGATGCTTAATCCGACGCAGTAAATTTTTAGTTAATATGATTATTATTTTTGAGTTATAAGGATGTTTTTTTTACGCAATCCGGTGCTACTTGAGTATTTCTGCATTTTATATAATTTGTTGAAATTGGCTCATCAGCAATTCATTAATAGAGCATTATTATGCATATAAAAATTATTTAATTATGCATTTAAATTTTATTTTGGAATTGCCATAGATAGTTTACACGCGTTTCATTTTCATATTTTATATTATGATGGGTAAGTATTACGGTGGCAGCCCAACGACTAGTTTATTAACGAAGGTAGTTCAATAATTATTGTCCTTAATGTATGTAAAATATTTGTACTGTGATGGTTGATGTGGACTATTGAAGCCTAATGTCTCAGATGCCTTTATTCTCAATTTTAGAGCAGTAGCTGCTATATTATCATATTTATTATTAACACATCTTTGGAAGGAGAAGCGGAAGGGCTGGTGGTGGGAGTGAAAGGCTGGTTTGGAGCTTATTGGGCTAAATTTGTGATGGTGGATGACCAGTTCCAAATTTACTAGCAGGGCATTCGGGGTACAGGTCCAAGGCCCCTGATGTCAGGGGCCGCCAAATGCTGTTAAAGATTTTTCAATTATTGTCCAAAATATGATATAGTTTTAATTTCCAATGAAATTTTTAATTTCATTCTAAAGGCTCCGCCGAATTTTTTTTTATAAACGTATATATCCTCATGAGAAGAACATTTTGTAATTTTTTCAGATTTTTCGGAGTATGCCCGTATGGAGACCTTCCTTGTTAGATCTAAGTCTGCTCAAATATTGTTGAATAATTTTATTTTCTCATTTGTTGACAAGACTAAAGCCTATCTGGTGTTACCTTCTATGCTTATGACAAAGTCATCTGCGTAGGAGTTAATTTTCTTATATTTTCAAGATATAGTTTGCTATAAGAATCCAAAGAAGAGGTCCGAGGCAAGATCCATGTGGGCAGCTTCATAAAGTTCTAAACCATTGGATAAAATTAAAGTTATTTAATCCTGTTAGTGTGTTATATAATTTTTTAGTAGCGATTTTAGATAGATGAAGAACCACGAGGGCCACGAGGTAACGGTAGTGGAGGTAGGGCTGTGATACGGTGCGGAGCAGATGGAATTGCCTTTCCTAATGGGTTTCCAAAATCTTAAAAATAATAAAAGAGATATTAACTCAAAAATTCTTAAAATCTGGTATAGGACTGTAATAGAAAAACAAATATGCTTTTGAAATTTGATTGACCATGTCTCAATGCACATGGTATTCGTAATCTAAAATCATTACAACGTACAACTCTCTTAAGAATTACAAAGACATACAGAAGTGTTTCCTCGGGCGTGCTCTGCGTCCTTTCTGGTATAGCTCCAATAGATATTGCACTTCAAAATGACTTTGCTCGTTATCAAGTTCTATCCGGTAACAGACCTATAAACTTAAACAATAAAATTTACAATAGATCAAACATAATGCTCAAACTTAACTCAATTGATTTTCGCAATTCTTACAAAATTAATAACATACATTTTTATGAAAACCTTCCACAATACATAGTTGATAAGGTCCCTCTCAAAATTTATACGGCGCGGGTTTCTGAAAATTATTACTTCCTAGTGAGACTTGGTCTTTCCCGTTTAGGTGGAGCTTTCCATGACCAATAGGGGACGCTAACGGAGCTTAGTCTAGTCTCTCGGACACCCCGAGTAAAATGAAAATTTTGCGGATTGGAAGAAACAATCTAAAAGAGGCGATATCTGTGCCGTCAGGAGGGATTTTCTCGCTCCCTCTAGGTTTCACTGTGGATATCTAGTCTGAGCTCTTCGGTAGGCATGCAGTATGTGCGTCTTAAGGGTTGTCCGTAAGTCGGTACAATCCAGGAGTGAGGACGAATAACTTCTAAGCGAGGCCATGACTATGCGACCAGGAAGGTCTTTCCTCGTCCTTCCGGGTGTCTGGGCTAGAAGCACCTTTCTTTTTGGTTGATCCTCAAAAATGCCTTTCCTCATCATAGGAGTTGATCTTGAGGTTCTTCCATAAAACAACTTCCCTCGAAGATCCTCGGCATCAGGCTCGTGGGCTTTGTGCCTTTCTAGGTTTCAGGTTCTTGCGGATCGTCGGTGTGACTCAGGGTGTGAAAACAAACAAAGGGACTGTTTGGCATTTAGTGTTGAGTGATGGGAACTGTCGCTTTTAGCTTTTCATCTTGCGTTTGGGAACACGGCTACGCGAGGTGCGCTGGGCAGTGCGTAACCCAAAGATCAGGCTGATTCGTGAATGGCAGCACAGACATGTGGCACGGCTGGGAGAATTTCTTATTGGGTTGCATGGAAGTGATGGTTAGATCGTCAGCACAAGTGTCATCAGAAGTGTCATCACAAGTGTCATCAGCACAAGTGCATCACTGTTGATGGAAGCAATTTTGAACGGTTGTTATAAATACTGGACTTGTCAACGAGGATCTCGATGAACACTTTATCTGTACTTTAAATGTCTTTTTTCCTTTGTTTGCACCTTACTGCATCATTTGAGCACATACATTCTTATAGCATAAATGACTGCTACAGTGGTCTGTAACAAACCTTAAAGCTTGCACTATGAATTCGAGAGCATCTTGTATAAGTTAACATCTGAGCGGTGGAGGGCTAAATTAGTATTTGAAGAAATCACATACCGAATAAAGCAATATTATTTTTTAAAGATAATATATCTAGTCTAATCTATTTGGATGCTTAATAAAAGTTAGGGATGATTGTCTTTATCGTATTTTATTCGATTTAACCGACTCAAATAAAAGAAAATCAGTTCCATTGTATATGTTTTTTTCTTTTACTCTATGTTTGCAAATAACTTTTGAGCCGATGTTATTCCTTACCTTTTTTATTTAATTATATATATATATATATATATATATATATATATATATATATATATATATTTACATATTGGAAGGGAGAAGGGAATGTTTGATGGTAGCCCTCTGTAATTTCACTACGATTGAAAAATAGCATGTTTTTTTGTCTGCCAGAAAGTGAGTTTCGTGACTATGTTAGTGAAAAAATAGCAATAAATAGAGGGCAAAAATACTACATATTAACTATTTAAACACTATTATTTTTCTTACACAATCCTGCCTCACTTTAAGGCATTTTATGCAACCAGATAAAAATTTTACTATGCTACTATGAAAGAAAGTGACCATCTATCCGATTATCTGATATTGCTGCATCTTTGATCTCGTCATCAAAATAAAATCACCCAAGAATTTTTCTACGCCCAAGAAAATGTACAAGACACAAGGCTAGTCAATTGAAAGAACATTCTTATTAGAAACTAGCAGACGTCGCCCGCTACGCTGGTTCTCTCTTCCAGACAAACCTTAGATTTTTACAATAAGTTTCATTATATAACGATACAACATAACAACCATAACCGATAACAACCATATGCAATTTACAGAAATCATTCTGAAAATTCATCTAACTAACAATGTAAGTCTCATGAAAATCTGTCCAATATCAGTTTTTATAAAGACTAATTTTTCATAATTATTTTCAGGTGATTGTCGAAATTTACTCCAACATAACTGACTAACATTATAATTGAGCATTGTTGAGCAATAAGAAATATATTTAAAACACACCTGAAAAATTATCTAACTTACAATTTAAGTTTACAATGCCTAAAAATGGTAATTTTATGCCTCTCATGGTGACCCGCCTATTATTGTTTAGTTACTAATATACTGTTTATATACTTATATTTTCAATTTTAAAAGGATATAAAGTGTTTTGTGCTATCATTATTAACTAAACTTTCTTTTATTTATTATTATTCTTTTTCTTTTTAATTAATAGAAAATAATTAAAATGAGATGTGTATGGTAACTGGTATTTGAAAACGAAAGGTTTGCAAAATTGGCGTCAGAAAAATATCGCACTAATGCGATGCGTGGATGACATCTGTGCCAAAAATATATATGTAATTGGTATTTAGAAACGAATTTTTCGCATCTGTGCCACACGCCTTTCACACATCTATATTATAAAGGCCAAACGTATCTGTGCGTAAAGCATACGTCATTTTTAGAAGGGCAACACTTTCTGACGAAATTTCACTTTTGCAATTTCCATTACTGCAAATTTTTTAACTCCTAGACATCGTACATTTTTTATCTTCACAACGTTGTGTAGGGAAAAATATGTACTTTTAAATGCAATTTGTTTGAAAACCGTATCTTAATTTGTTTTTGAGATATTAATTTTTTTTGTAGTTTTTAATTTAATTTTTCTGAAAGTGGCAACTTGAGTACTACATTTCTGTGCAAAGTATTACCAACTAGGACTTCCCTCAGAGGGATTAGTCTGAGCGATATTGCTGGGAATACACATTTAATAACTTGCGATAAGTAAAGAAAATGAGATGTTACCTTTAATTGGTCATTCATTGTGATAAAATATAATGATGAAAATAAGCATATCGAATCGTAGAACTACAAAATCTTGTTGCATATACTATTTTTATAAATGAAAAGCAAACCATGCATGGATATAAAATTGGAAATATGCAAAATGTTAAAAGTAATACAGAAAATAAAACACCAAATTTTCCTATATTGGAAATATAACTCTTTGAAATGATGTCATGAGCATAAACAGAAGCTTCGCACCGATTTGAGAAACTATTATGTTTGAAGAGAAATAAAGTGTATTTTATATGGTGTGAAATCCGTCCGAATAGTTTATAATGTTGAATATCTGTTTTCCACGGATGCAATGAGGTTGTCGATAAGAGTTAAGGAATCCTTTTTTAAAAATTTGTCCTAAACGAGCACTTACATCTTATAAGTTACTGTGATGCCAAAGTTTTAGTTTCTGATCCCAACAGTATCCTATAAATTGCAATATTCTCAATAAATTGGGTTTAAAACTTTTTCTAGAAAAAAAAAATTTAATATGTGAAATTAAATTGTCGAATGTTTTAGAAATCGTTCATAACGAGAATATTATATCTTAAAAGTTGCCACAAAAAAAAAAAAAAAAAAAAAAAAAAAGATTTTAAATATTTAGTCATATCAACATCAAAGAATTCTCAATTTTAGAACTTTTTTTGCTCGTGCATTGATGGTGATTATTGTTCCTACGCAAAATATAGTATATTTTGCAGCAAAGATGGTTACCAACATATTTTGCCCACATTATTTCTTAAATCGGCTAGGTACTCCCAATGCTAACGAAAAACACACAAACGTTAATGCTTTATAGCATAGAAATACAGAATCAAAAGCTATTCATCTCCTATTATATACACATGACATAAATTACCTAATTAGTGCTAGCAGATGAATTTTTAAATATACATAGATCAATATAATGCTTCATTTTTATTTTATTAGTATTTCTTAGTATTCATTTTTCATTTATTTGTATTATTCAGTAAAAAACTCACTTTCTTAAGCCCGAATTAAGTCAAACTTTTTATAAAAGCTCCTAAGTCCATATAACAGCGAAGCATTGTGAAGAGTATTAAATACAAGGTAGTAAGACACTTAGCCAAATGCAGGTAATAAATCGCCAAATATTGTCCTTTTCGCCCTCTCTCGAAATGCATTTTTTTTCGTATATTTAAAAAACACGATTTTGAGTCATCTTATTTAAAATTCAAATAAATAAAGGCGAGGAAGCAATAATAGCATAAGTCAAAACATTCATAAGTCAACATCAAGGAATTGTATCGTAGTTACACATGTGGAAAAAAGCTGCTTTCGGCCAAAAAACGTTGTCTTCACTAAATTTGAATCCGATTAAAAAAAGTACCGTGATTAATTAAAATGTTATAGGCAGAGCTGCCAAGTCTCCGGCATTTTGGGTACCGGTATTTTAATACAGAAAATGTTTTATTAAATTGGACATTCTGCGGATTTAAAAGATAACTTTTCCTATAAGAAAATTCTGCTATGCAATAAGCGAGGGTTTGGCATTTCTATATAGGAATATTTCGTAATCTACTTTTTAACCTTAAAAAAAGCAACGACCATTTTTCTGGTACAAAAAGTATTGCTAATTGTTCCATTTTGCATACAAGGTACTGATTGTAATATTGATACATCTATGGTGATAAATTTCCAATAATTTTCCAAATCCCATTTATTTCATTAAAAAAATTATTCTTTTATTCATTTAGTTTAAAATAAATGGTTTTTAAATAATTTCATAATACTTTTGAAATATCACTTTTCATTGAAATATTCATACTTAATCCATAACGCACATAATATATGACTATGTTATTACATAAGTCACCTTTTTATTATCATAAAAATTGTGTTTTTACTGATTTTTATTAACTCAATAGGAAAAATTTTGTGTTTTGAGCAATAGATGTCCCCATTTCCTATTATTTATTTATTTTAACAAAATTCTTTGTATTTCGAAGAACTTTTATTTAAATAGGAAATCCAGATGTCGCTGTTAATAAAGAAGAAAGTTACAAAAAAGGGTACAAAACGAGTAGACACATACTATCAAATATGGGAAAACGACGAATCCCAAAAAGACGTCGTATGAAATATCACCTTTTAAAGCAAAAAAACGAGGTCTGATTATCGAGCCTACTGATTACAAAATGTGCATTACATTTAAAAAAAATGCTGCAAATATTGATTATTTTTTCTTTTGTGCAGTTTTGGCTTCGAAAGGTGCGCTATGTTGCAAAAAGATACAAGCGCCTATGAAAACACACCTGGTAAACTTTCATGCTCAGTTTTACAAATAAATATGACACATATATGCCCTATCTACACCGAGGTACCTAATTGGTGCCAAAATGGCGTTTAGTTGCCTAACATGCTGGTTATCATATAAATGTTATAATAAATTGTTTGTTCTAAAAATATTATCATTTATTGATTGTTATATCGTTTTTAATAACAGAAAATGTTTCATTTATTCCTTTTTTTTTTTCATTTTGAAATAAATAAATAACGTGTTGTTATAGCATGCTATATGCATCTGGTAATCAAAACGATGTTTTCGCCTAATTGGCATAAAAAATCTCGCCAAACCCGGTGCTTATATCTCTAGTATATTATCTCAAGTATTTTATTTATGTATACTATAATTGTTTTTACATACCACTTACTTCTTCTGGTATATAGAAATAGGTAAGGGGCTCCTTTATGCAGTATAAATTGTATAAAACTTTAAAAAATAGCCCCGTCGCCCCTTTTTGGATCGAATTAAAAAAAAAATCAATGTCTAATTCCAGTATTGCTCCCAGGTATGCATACATACTCCATATTTCAAAGTTGTATGCCAACAGGAAACGGATGAAAAATGGGAAAAAATGTCACATATGCACCAGGGTACATAATTGGCGTCAAAATGGCATTATTTTACCTGAGATGGTAACCCTGCTTTATTTATTTATTATTTGTCTATTTACTCATAAAATGTTTATTTACTTTCACTTCCTTCTTTTAATTATATAAAATATTTCTTTTTATAGTTGTTAATTATTATTACTATTTTATTTACTGTAAGTTCTTTTTGAAAATAGAAAATAATTTAAAAATGTGTATGTAAGCGTTATTTGAAAAGGGAGTTTTCGCCAAATGGGCTTTGAAAAAAAATGCGCCAAATTTGATGCGCTTGTGGTATTCGTGCCGAAAAATTAGTGACCAGAATTGACTTCCATACACAAACAAAATATAAGTTAAAAGAAAACATGCAATGAAAATAAATATAAAGGGAAAATGATGTCATAAAAGAAACTTTTTATTTAAAAACGTAATTGTTTCTAATTTTCACACGCGAAATATGTAAAACATTCTTTTAGCGATCAAAAAGTGCTGTTAAGAGATTATCATAAAATCTCAAAATCAAAGTTTTTATGACATTTTTTAATATAAAAAAATAACAGTTTTATTTTCCTGCATGATTAAATTTTAAAATGTTTTATTGCATTCAATATTTCTGAGTGCGAAAATGATTACTATTTACTCCATGAACTGATTCGGTTATCTACGAAAATGTCCAGCCGGTGAAAATCACGCTCACCAAATTTCTGTGACGTATGCACATAAATTGTGCTTTTTTATCAGTTTTTTTAATATAACTTTTAAACTATTTGGAATTAATTTTTAAAAGTAGGTGCATTCACCAGATTACCTTCATAGGTACCTATTGGTACAAACAGAATCAAAATCCGACAGGTACTTTTTGAGATTTGCTTGACGAAAGAATTTTTTTGAAGTTTAATATCGTTACGTATCTCTGAGTATAAAGACTTCGCTTCGCTCAGACAACTAGATATAACGGCCGGCGCATTTCACTAAAAACTGCCGAAAAAGTGAAGCTGGATTCCACTTCAAACGCTGAGTCATTTCATTGGATCACGTGGCGCAAACCCTGCCCAAATTAGCATTTTATGAGCTGATTTTTGTTCTGAGCACATTGTCATTGTTTTGGTTCAGAGTTTGCACGATTGGTCAGAGTAACTTGGACAAAGTATCAGAGTCTTTCTGGCGGGAGATTTCATACATTAATCTCAAATAAATGGGCCTTATATATATAGCTGGCCATGGTGCAAAGTAAAGGAAAAATAGCCATAAAGTAAAAAGAAGAAATAGAGAGGAATTATGGTGGCTGTGAGTGGTGCAAAAAATGTAACCCTGAGAAATCTGCTACATTAAGCCCAAACACAACCGCGTGTTTTCACTAAAAAGAAAACTTTCAATGACAAGTCTGTGGAAACTTTTAGTACTATAGTTTTTGCTTATATTAAAATAAAATGCTACTTTAGAATGCGTAAATTTAAGCAGATCATTTTTATTCAGAGAAAAAATGCACGACTGATGTTAAAGGATTTAGTACCTGTTCAATGTGATTCTTTTTTTCGCTCCGGGTTGAATATTTTTCGCCGAGTTAGACAAGCAAACAAAGATGGTCTTGGCAATAATTCCAGGTTTAATGCCCGGTTCCCCAAATTTTTGCCCAATTGTTTAAGAGATTCAATTATAATTATATTAAAATAACATTATTCGCTTAATGTAATTTTTTATAAATTTCAGTTAAATTTGCTATAGCAGACGATTTTTTTAGTTCCTTTTTGTTACCTGTCATTTTACCAAAATTATTTAATTTTTCTTTCTTTTTGGAATAATTATATTTTTTATGTTATTTATTTTTTACTTTATTTTTAGAACCATTTTTATTTTCCAAATATATTTTCAGGAAAGAAAAAAAAGTACATTTTTCACATAGAAAATTGATCTGAAATAGAAAAAGAACGATGTAAATGACGAAATGAGATTTCATAATTCGCTAATATCCAATGTTTAAAATGTAACTGAAAATTTGGTTTGGCATGATTTGTAAAATTCAAGGTTTGCGTATTTCACGGAAAATACGGCATCCTCTTTGCACGTTGAAGTGACGGAGTGCAATTGTTTGCGTATTTTAATGTTTATTCTTTTAGTTTGTGTTGGGCATTTTAATTTATAAAACAAATTTTTAATTTGTCATAGAGTTAACTTTGAAGCAAACTTTTTCGAAAAGATGTACGTGCAGTCATTTCTTTGCTTTTAACATTTTAGTATGCGCGTGAGATTTTTCGGTACTACTTGGTTATCCCGTCGACCAAAAAACTATCGCCAAATTATAAGATTATATGCCAATAATGGATGATTGTGAATGTCATATTGAATGATATTAAACACGATACACATGTTTAAAATGTCATCAAAGTTTTAATACTACTTTTTATTCGTATTTTTATTCATGTTTTACTAATTTATTTGTTTTCCAGTAATTAGGATGAGCGAAGCGAATCCTCTACTAGCCCACTCAAATTACATTTTGTCGTACGCTTTACAAAAAAAACTATTCAATATTTTGATTTGAAATTAAACACAAATATAAATTATGATATGCAGATTTGCACAATATAATTTTTTTACAGAATAACTTTTAAATTTTTTTTTTATTTTAATTAATTTATTTTACATGTTTTTCCATTACGGACGCATTTTTAGAAATAAGAAATAAAACCTGCATATTTTCAGAAGAATAAATAATTCACGGAATTAACAATTGTAGATAGAATCATGATCAATTAAAGAAATAAAATGTATTGTCTTTATTCCGACAAAATCATTTACGCTGATGTCACTTACGCATATTAAAAGAATTATATTGTGTTTTATTTTTTTTTCGTAAAGTGGCAACAAAATAATTGTAAACAAATAAAATTAATTGTTAAATTCATTATATAAAGAGTTATTTGAATTCGAAGATTGAAAATTAAACCAAATGAAACATGCATATTATTATTTTGATATATGTAGTACTATTGTTAAATAGTTTGCTGTTTAAAGACAATTTATAAAATGTATTAGCTCTATTATAAAAATTGCCAAGGAAACATATACTTACTGGATGAAAAGAATGCGAATATGATATAGCTTTAAGGCAAGAGGTTGGATACCAGCGAAAAAAACGACGGCATAGATGTCATATACACACCATATCGGCGCGATTTTTCCGACGACAATTTGGCAAAAACCTGGTTTTCGAATACCAGTTACCATAAATATATTTGGTACTACTCTGTTATCCCGTCGACCAATTTCGCCAAATTACACAAATCGCCAAACTAATAGCCAAATTATACATGTTAACATAATTTTTATTTTAAATAATGCAAAAACAAATAATTAGTAGAATATTAATAAAAATATTAATAAAAAGTCTAAATAAAAATCACTTAATGACATTTTAAACACGTAAATCGTATTTAAAGTCATTGAATGTGGCATTCACGACCATCCACTATTGGCAATTAATCTTATAGTTTGGCGATAATTTTTCGGTTAACGGGGTAACCTAGTAGTACCATATATTTTAAAAAGGGAATAACAATAAATTTTAAAAAGTTTAATTAATACCTGTGGAACAAAACAATTTATATTATTTAAAAAAAGGAAATAAAAATAAATAAAAAATTTATTAATAAATAAACAACATCCAGGTTACCATGTCAAGCAAAATAACTACACTTTGTCGCCAATTAAGTACTCCGGTACATATATGACATTGGCGTCTGAAAAAAAATAGCGTCAATGTGGTGCGTATATGACATCTGTGCCAAAAGGACGACATGACGAATCTCTTCTGATAGAGAATGCATGTGCTCGGAAAAATGCTTTAAATTTCGAAGATGCACAAAAAAATTTTAAATTATATTTTTGTAAAATTTTTCATAATCGTTGACTTGGCATTCACTCTGGCGGATCCCAAAAGACTTGCCATAAATGTATAGTAAATAATGAACTAAATATTTTTTCTTTAGCTAATAATATGGATTCTGCTCCACATCCCTAAATATTAAAGGGCTTAACTTTCGTCGAGGAGAAATTAATTGCCCAAGTTCGTCCAGTTATTACTGTTTATCGCATTAAAAGTGGTCAGCTTGAATACAGTGGGCAAATTATTAATTTTCATCACGATAATATAAGATTTTGTACTTTATTACCTCATTCCATAGATACTATAACACGGTACATTTTTGAGTACTACTTGATTATCCCGTCGACCAAAAATATAATTCCAAATTTCAGGGCTAAATGCCAATAATGGATTATCATAAATGTCACATTACATGACATTAAACATAATACACGTAATTGTTATGTCATCAAGTGATTTTTAATTCGGGTACTATTTGGTTATCCCGTCGACCAATTTTGTCAAATAATATAAATAGCCAAACTATTAGCACAATTGCACAAATTGACGCATTTTTTTTTAAATAACGAAAAATCAAATAAATTAGTAAAACATTAATAAAAATCCAAATAAAAAGTCGAATTAAGGTACTACTTGATTATCCCGTCAATCAATTTCGCCAAATTATACAAATCGCCAAACAATTGGCCAAATTAAACAGATCGACATAATTTTTATTTTAAATAACAAAAGAACAAATAAATTAACGAAACATTACTAAGAATACAAATAAAACTTCATAATAAAAATAACTTGATGACATAGCGAACACGTGATACGAGTTTAATGTTATGTGAATGTGATACTTATTACCATCATCATTAGCATTTAATTTTTTAGTTTGGCGGTACCTATTTGGTCGACAGGATAATCAAGTAGTACCAAATAATATAAAAAAACGATTACTTTCCAATAAATAACTAATGAAATAATGCTTCGCGAATCCAAACAAAGCATGGCTTTTGCTAGTTTAAAATAAAAATTATGTCAACATACATAACATGGCTATTAGTTTGGCATTTTTTTTTTTAATTTCGCGAAAATGGTCGACAGGACAATCAAGTAGTACCGATTTTTCATACGAGTAAAATCTATATTGCAACGAACAAATGTGTTCGTATGAAGCACTGATGTTATTTTAAAATGACAACATTTCAGGATAAAATGATTTTTTGCAATTTTTGTTACTGCAATTTTTTAATCTTCTAAACGTCACACATTTTTAATTTTTATTTCGTCATATAGGAAAATAAATCTACTTTCAAATGCAATTTGCTTGAAGACTGTATCTCATTTTACTCATTTATTACGACCTTATATTTTCAAGCATTTTTTTTTAAAAAATCTCTATTACGTATTTCCATTAAGAAATATACACAATTTACTCATAAATCTATAAATATTGTTCCTGATAATTTCCCATTGTAAAATTAAAATTGAATGAGTAATAAAATAGAAGAATGGTTTAAAACGCAGATTAAATTACTAAAAATTACAAGTTCAACATATAATACAACAACTTAAAATTTTACAGTGCCAAAAAAAAAAAAAAAAAAAAAAATACTTTGAAAATGCTTTGAATTTGTTTGAAAACTGTATTTATATTTACTGATTGGCTGTGGTTTAAAAAAAATCAGGTGCGATTTATTTTTAAATGTATCTCTACCGAGTGAAACTCGATTACGATAGATTATTTGTCCTTAGAAAAATATAAGGAGTTCGGGATTTGTTTCCGGTTAATATACTATAGCAAAATTAAAATTTCCTTTATAAATAATAAAATAAAATAAAATAAAATAAAATAAATACAAATTTAACAGACATGTAATTAAATTACGTGCTCGAAACACTGAAATGACCAGAAACAAAACTGCTGCCTTATCGAAATCTTTGCTAATAACTTCTGGCATGCGTCTAATACGGAAATGTGACTTTTGAAAAACTTCATAGCTTTATTTGATTCCATAATTAATATTTTTTATTTAACCCTTTAACCTAACCACGTTAGCCTAATCATGCTTTTCCGCTATGTAATATTTTAATTCAAAGATTCATTTAATATAATATTGAGATTAATGTAAATTTTTTAATTTTATAAGATAAAAAAATATGTAAAGTACAATACAATACAAAAATATGTAAAGTATGAAATACAAATCTTCATACCAATATTTTTCACAGTATTATTTTATGAACAAAACATGAATGAAAAAATCCGCAAGACACTTACCCTTTGAGGGAAAAAGCACTTCAATTCTTAAAATGCTGAAATGATTGATTGACACGAGAATTTAAAAACAAATTTGTTTCAAAATATTTAAAAGTGTTTCTTCACGTATTTGAAAAAAATAAAATTGCTATGTCAAATTACTAGCGTCAGTGTGGCGTTTTGAAATTAAAATTAAGTGGGATAAATTTTATCCCACCCTCTTCAAGGGGCTTAAGGGTGTATTCGAAAAAACGCTTTTCCACCTTCAACAGCTCGAAATTTTCCGATACAATTTCAGGCACATTTTTAAAAGTAGAAACATAAAACTTGCTGAGGGGATTCTTGAAGGGGCGTATGAGGTGCCGTGTGATGTCTTTTTACTCTCAGTTCATTAGAATTTGAGTTATAAACAACCTTATCAGTATGACCATTTTTTTCATTCCCAAATCTCCCACTAGGGAAAAATCGGTTCGAAATGCCGTTTTTGATTGCTTTTTCTGCAATATTTTCTGCATTTATCGAAGAATCGACAATTACGGCACTTTGTGTACTTTCGAAATAAGAGATTTTGAAAGTTTGATGTATTTAAGAGCAAAAATGAATTCAAAAATAAATCGGAAAATAGGCAGTTTGAATCGAAATACACCCTTAAGTGTTAAAATGCTTTTTTGGAGTTAGTTAGGAATCTAAAACGCATATTACGTGCAGAAAATTTATTAAGGTTTTCAATTAAAAAAATAGTTTTTATCTTTGCTATGTAACCCGGGAAGCCCGGGTTCGATCTACTAATTTCACTAAAATCAAAAAAAAAAAAAAAAAAAAAAAAAAAAAGGGGGAGAGTTTCGTATCCTACTCTGATTCACATGATTGACGAAAAAATCCAAAATGAAGGCAAAATGCCATTTTAGCATCTTACCATACTTTTCCAGGTGTCACAAAAACATCATTTTTAAATTTTTATAAGCATGTATTTTTATGTTAAAAACGTTATATTTGCATTTTGTTAAAAAAAGTAAGTAAAAAATTTAGTAATGAATCAACAACAATATGAAGTTGCCATGTCAGTAAAAATGGTACTACTTGGTTAGACTGTCGACTAATTTAGCCAAATTATACAAATCGCCAAACTAACTGCCAAATTATGCATATTAATATAATTTTTATTTTGAATAACGAAATAAAAATTAATTAGTAACACATTAATAAAAATACAAAAAAAAGTCAAAATAAAAATCACTTGATGATGTATTAAACACGTATTTCGTGTCTAATGTCATTGAATGTGGCATTCACGATCATCCATTATGGGCATTTAATCTTGTAATTTGGCGACAGTTCTTTGGTCGACAGGATAACCAAGTAATACCGTTGAAATAACGCTATTTTGCTCTGATTAATTATCCTGGTCGTATACGACATTTTTGTTCATAAATCTCCATATCAATAACTGTAAGTTCCCTTAAATTGTTTTTATTTAATTGTATTTAAATAAAATTACTCACAGTCTTTTCTCTCTGTTCATATTTTTTTCTAAATTAATATAGCTGTTTCTGTTATTTAATTAAAAATAGCATAATATATAGTTGCGCAGCTGATAAATGTTTACATATAGCAATCTTTGCAGCTGAAAACAAAGAAAAAAATCGCTTTTGTTTTTAAAAGATAGATGATCGTTACATTTTGAATACGCTGCAGACCTATACAATAATGTAAATAATCTTTTAAAATACATCCGCATCTGGTAGATTACTTCTGAGATATTCGGATTAAGAAATTCGGTACTACTTGGTTATCCCGAAGACCAAAAAACTACCTCCAAATTATAAGATTAAATACCAATAATGGATAATTGTGAATTTCGCATTCAATGACATTATACACGATACACATGTCTAAAACGTTATCAAGTGGTTTTTAATTGCAATTTTTATTTGTATTTTTATTCATGTTTTACTAATTTATTTGTTCTTTTTTTTTAATTACATCAACATGCATAATTAGGCTGTTAGTTTGGCGATTTTTTATAATTTGGCGAAAATGGTCGGCGAAATAACCAAGTAGTACCAAAAACTCTGTTACAAAAATGGCGTCATTTATATACAGGGTGAGCAAAAAGTCCGTAAAAACTTTAAAAATTCATAAAAACCGAAAAAATAACCGAAATGAAAAACGGTTTGCAGGGTTAGCATCCATAGGTCAAGGGGATTTTTTTAAGACAGAAATAAAAAATAATTCAAAAAACAGCCGACAGATGGCGCTGGTACTTGCGATTTCCGCGGAAATATGCAAATGAACCGGTTATAAGAGCTTGCGCTCCTAATCCACAACTAGTTCACCGTTGTGAGCCATGAACTTGATCAAGGATGCTCACTGCGAAGGACAAAGCTTTATTGGTGAAGTTTTTTTACATGAACAAGGAATCAGCGACTATTGCTTTGCATAAATTCCGATTTCAAAAGGATTTGAAGACGGGAAAGGGGCCTTTAACAGCGACAGGCCTCATAAAGCTTGTTCGGCGGTTTGAGGAAACATTCTGTTCTTTATTTGGGTATCTTTTCTTTGATTTGGGTACGTCAGCGCCACCTATTGGCTGTTTTTTGAATTATTTTTTTCATGTCTTAAAAAAATCCCCGTGACTTATAGATACTAACCCTGCAAACCGTTTTTCATTTCGGTTATTTTTTCGGTTTTTATGAATTTTTAAAGTTTTTACGGACTTTTTGCTCACCCTGTATTATTTAATTTTAATTTCAGGTAAATGTTTTGTTATTTAGAAGCCAAATATATAAGCAAAAAAAGTGATGAATCGCCAATTATTGATTGGATCGAGTTTGACAGCGAATATTTCTTTTAAGTCGTACAAAGATTAATCCCACATTTAAATTAAATATTTTTATCTTATAATATTTCTAATTGATTTTTTTCTTATTTGTATTTCAACTAAAATCAGTAATATTTTTTTAATTTGTTTTTTGGGATGTTTGTATCTTTTCATTTCGAATTAACATAAATGTTTCAATTCCTTAACAAAGATAGCTTTATAGGTTGTCGCCAAATGAAAAACAAATGCCTAATGGTAACCCTTTCGTACAAAATAAAAGAACTTTCCATCATAACTTTATAACTATTCTACGTAGAATTATGTGCTATATACGAAAACCTTCCTTGAAATAATATCTGTCTAACAGTATAAGTTTCATAAAAAATCGCTTCAGTAGAACTAAAGAAATAAGTGGAAAACCGAAATTTTCCGTTTGTATTTTATATATGAGGAGCCCAGAAGCCAAGGGGTACAAGTGACAAAATGTCGATTTAGAGTAAATTGAGTTTAAAGATACTTGATGTTAAATTGGAACATCAATAACAATTGACTAAATTGAAATAGGAGACATCTGCTTGTTGCATTCTAATCTTTGAACTCTCATTTCAATAACTGTTAAAAAAATTGAGTACAATTTTCTTTAAATGTATAATTAATCAATATTGTTTGTTTTTCGAAAAAAGTGGTTTATCTCTATAACTCCCCAAATAATAAGAAAATGACCTATATTTCTTTACCTGAAATGAAAAAAGCATATTTCCAGATACCCTGTGCATTTAACTCAATTTTTTCAATTTTGTCGCTTATACCCCTTGGCTTCTGGGGTCCTCATATATAAGTAGATGACCACAGATACCTTCCTCGTAATTGCTTGTTCTGCCTGACTTAAACAATCATAATCATCTACTAACTCAAAGCACCTAATAAATTTCATTGAGCGATTCTTCCTTGAATTTAAGAAGAGAATCACAGAAAATTTTTTTTCGTTTGATAAATCATAAAAACAAAGAAAAAAAATGGCTTTAAAACCCTCCTTTTCTTAATGTATAATTTTTCAACTTTTAAATGTGTCAAAATAAAGAAAGGGGATGGAGGAGTAAGGGAAGATTAAAATTTCAGTTTCAATATCAGAATGACATTTCCAAAGTAAATATATCTAATGCATATTTTCTGATTTTAATTAAAATTTTTTGTCAAAATAAGTTTAACTATTCATGTGAAATTTCAAAAACTTCATCAGCTAATTAAAATCAAAGACGTTATTGTTGAAAGTATTTTGCAATAGCTAAAATTCTTTCCTAGAAGAAAATATTCTTTGAAAGGAATGAAACAGCTTCTAATTAAGCTTTAAGTTTTTTCTCAGAAAAAAAGAAATTGAAGAAATTCAGGGAAGAGGAAATGAACTAAGTAAATGAAATGGGTTTCTTTTCAATCTGATATTTGAATGCATAAAAAAATTCGAGAATCCAGATATTCTCCTTTAAAAGTATTTCAAATAAATATGTCATTTGTTAATTTTTTTAAAAATTTAAATTATACAATATTGCTATTATAACAACAACAACAACAAAAATTTCAAGGTAATTTTAGATTGTTTTCATAACAAAAATGTTTACTATTGCAGCCGACTGGATGAAAACAATACCAGAGTACTTTGCTATGTTTTAAAACATTATGACACCCAGACTCCAAAATCACCCTCCAATTAAATGTTGATATGTTGATAAGCTATCTTTTTAAATATTACTTCTGGGCACATACTTCCAATTGCAAAGTTTCATAGAAAAAGGTGCAAAATGTGCTGGCATAAATTTCTACTTCAAAGGAGGTCTATTTGAAAAAATAAAAAAGTAAAGTTTTTATACGGCATCCATAGGGCTAAGTTCCTAATTAGAAAATTATTCCTTATAAAACATTCTCATATTTATAAATCTCACAAAGATATTAAAATCCGAAATTCTCCAAAATTCGTGACTTACACTTCTTAACTATGCCTCTAAAAGAAGAGTTTTTGACTCATTTTGAAAGCAAGAAAGGGATCATACTATATTGTCCGTTTTTAAATGTCGATTTAAGACAGTGCCTCTCATTTGGACATAAAACAATCTAATGCTAAGCTTGCTAACAAAATATCCTGGTAACGTGCACAAGATGTCTGCACTTGTCGAAATATCTAGGTCCGGTCCCAAACTGACATATAGGAAAAAGTTCATCCTGGCCTGAAAAAAATTAAAATTCAATTAGATGAAACATTTTATGAAATAAGTTTCGTGAATCTAAACAAAGCAGGCTTTTGCTAGTTTACTAATAAAATGTTTATTTACTTTAATTTTTTTAATTATATAAATTATTTGTTTCGATAATTATTAATTATTATTATTTTTATTTACTGTAAGTTCCTTTTGAAAATAATAGAAAATAAGTTTAAAATGAATATGTAAGAGTTATTCGAAAGCGAAGTTTTCGCCAAATGGGTTGAAAAAAATGCGCCAAATCTGGTGCGCGTATGACATCCTTGCCGAAATATTAGTGACAAGAGTTTGACCTCCACGCACAAACGAAATATAAGTTAAAAGAAAGCATGCAATAAAAATAAATAAGAAGAGAAAATGATGTCATAAAAAGAAAAATTTTATTAAAGCACGTGATTGTTTCTAATTTTCCCACGGGAAGTATAAAATATTCTTTTAGCGATTAAAAAAAGTTATTGGGAGATATCACAAAATCTCAAAATCAATGTTTTTATGACTTTTTTCTTTTAAATAGAGAAAAAAAAACAGATTTTTTTTTGCTTGATTAATTTTTAAGGGTGTTCTTAACTGCTCCGTTCAACAAACGCAAAAAGATTTGACATATTTACAAATTCATTTTTTAACAGAATGTTATAAATTTGGAATGCCTGACTATGGAAGCGATTTTCGATTTTTCCATTTTATGATAATTAAATTACCTATCCAGTTCTAAGCTATTTCAATCACGTGAGCACCCGTTTTTCTCCTGCTTTTAGACCGGTTTTTCTGCTTTTGTCTGGAAATGTGCTCAAAAACAACGTCAACTTTAAAGGCTTGTTATGAAAGCTCTATTGTGTTTAACCACTTCAGTCTCGAGAAAAATCTACTGCATAGAAAAATTATTTTATTAGCAAATTATGGTGCTTTTAGGCTTAGAAAAAAGAAAATAAAATTAGTTTTTTATTTTTAAAATTCTTAAATAGTTAAAATTTATGTCCTCATATGAGTACATCAGGTCACAATTGAGTAAAAGTGTCATTTTTTAAACAAATAAAATCAATTTTGTTTTACAAAAATAATCCTATTTATTGTTAAAAAATTATATCAATTTAAACAACTAAAATGATTTTTTACCTAAAGTTATGTTTTGCGCAAAAATATTATATATATCTTGTAACAATTGTAATACATATCTTGCTACTATACTATATCTGTGGCTTCCGGTTATAACCAGGTAAGGCACATTTTTGAAAAAAATTGAGATAATTTCGGAAAATGTAGCTTTAAAAGAGTGCTTTTATCTGCCATAGTACTGAAAAAAAAAATCGAATACTTCCCGTCATAGGGCGACATAAATTTTCATTTAAAAATTGAAAAAACAGTAATAATCGTTCTCAATTAATAAAAACCATTTTTATATAACTATTTTGGCAAAAAAAAGGTTCTTATATCCTAATTGAATGTAATGAAAATTATCAAGTTCTAATCTATTTTATGAAAGTAATGATAAAAAGACATTTGAAAACTTTAAACGTTAATTACTCAAAATATTAAAAATGTGCCTTATATGATTATTACCGGAAGCCACAGATGTATGCTACATATACTATATATAGGGTGGTCATAAAAAAACTTTGCCGATATATAGAGCTCTAGCTCCATATGATTTCCCGATCATTTTGCGATGAAAAAAAATGGGTGTTGTCATTGAAAAATTTCGAGATTCTGTAACTATAACCGTAACCGTGAGCGCCATTTTGTTGTCGTTCAGAGAATCTCGAGCTCATACCTCTGAATAGCTATATCAGAAATTTCACCTCAATCGGTTGAACGGACGGGCCGCTAGAGCTCCATATATCGGCAAAGTTTTTTTATGACCACCCTGGATATCTTGTAATAGCACACATACCTTTTAATAATAATCTTCTAATAAAGTATCATTTATTATAGACTTTTTTGACTAATACATGCGGGCTTGTACAACTGCACAACTTTTCAATACGTGTTAAAAAATTTTAAAGTTATTAAAAATTATGACATATTTTAGCAGTAAATTCAGTATATTACTTCATATTATTTTTAAAAAGGAAAAAATGTCCTTTTAAATTGTTTTGTAAGACTAAATTAAATAATTTATTCGTTACTAATTTTTTTTGATAACCAAGTGTACACAATAGTTACACAGAAAATTAGTTTCTTTAGCTGGAAATGTATAGTAAAGCCCCATTGTACCCAAATGGGTACAACATATTTACAGGTGTTTTCCACATCCATGCACATATGAATAGCATTTATAAACAACTCCAAATCATTCTTGAAACATTATAGTTTATAAAAAATGCAATACTTTTTTTAAAATTTACTCAAAAATTTGTATTATTCACATACTTTGACGTGAAGTCGTTGGAAAATTGTTTATGTCATCCATCTTGGAAATGTTCCATTTTCAAAGTCACATGGTTCCTTCTTCTTTTTACCTTTTTTATGGTTCCTTCTTCTGCACATTTATTGGTAATATAGGACACTGTGATGTATCTGAATAGTGCTAGCAGAAATCTATGCATTTATAAAAAAATTTTGGGTGTAATTTTGGCTTTTGTTTTAATGTGCCCTAATGGGTACTCCAGGACTGAAAAGGTTAAAAGATAAATACAGAAAATTGATTAGACAGTTTCTGAATAACAACACCTGCTAGTTTCCCGCATTTCCGAACAAAAATAAATTAAAGCATGTGTCACAAAGTTGCCCTTTTTGATTTAAGAACACCTTTAAAATGTTTTATTGCACTTCAATATTACTGTGTACGTAATGTTTTTCTATTTACTCCATGTACTCTAATTCGGTTGTCTATGAAAACATCCAGCCTTTGAATGTGACGCAAACCAAATTTCTGTGACGTATGCAAATAAATTGTGCTTTTTATAAGTTTTTTCAATATAATTTTTAAACTATTTCCAACTAATTTTTCTTAGTAGGTGTATTCAGTAATTTACCTTCATAGGTACCTTCTGGTACAATCAGAATCGAAATCCGTCAAATATTTTTGAGATTTACTTGATGAAAGAATTATGCTTGTTTTTAAAATAGTTTCGTAGCTGTTTACGTTCCGAAAGTAATATTGGGCTGTGTTAATGTATGTCCCGATTAATGTGTGTTGCTGAAGTAATATTGCTTCTTCGCTTCGCTCAGACAATGAATCGCCGGTTAAACATCTTTCCTTTGCAAAAATTTAATCCAGAGTACTACTATTTCTACATCCATCTGCCCCAAGAATTATGGACTCTCCCGTTTCAATTTAAGTGATTGATGTATTTGAAATAAATAGGAAGGCAATTAATGAAAATAATCTCTGACAATATTTGAGAGTTTTGTCGAACCGAAAGCATTTTAAAATTTAAATAAAATTTATATTTGAAACTTATATCATCTGTAGTACTATTATCTCTCAACTTTTAAATAAACAGAAAACGTTTTGAAGTTTATATAATGCAGTTTGCATCTTTATATGTTATTCAATTTTCTGCATAAATAAAATCGGTCAATAATGCATGGTGTATTCATTTTTCTTGTTTTTTGTTTATTTTTGAAGATTTATCTTTCTTATATAATTCAAATTTTCCCTTTTATCGTGAAATACTTTTAATTTCTTGAGAAAATTAGAAATTCTCTATCTTCTTATTCGAAAGTAATCGATAATATCCATTTTATTCAAGTTCCTTTTTGGGTAATTAAAATCACTGCTATAAAATATCTAGTATTTATATCGGAAGCTATTAAAACTATTATTATTGCTTCTCTACTTCATCGGGAAAATATATTTGACTGGACATTAAGCAGCTTACTTCTTAATTTTGTTAGATTGTGATGTGAAATTATTTTACCTTAAAATTTTTATAGAAAATGAAGGCCATTTAACTATTTATGAAAAAATTAGATAATTTTCAATACGATAATAATATTAGCTTAGCATACAGATAGCTTTCTTTATGTTTTCCAACAGGCCATTTCTATTTCCGAACAATATACTTTTTGATGGATTTGTTTAATAGGGGCAACAGACAAGAAAATCATTATTCAAAAATAGTGGTCTTTTTGCTGGGAGTTCTGTTTTCTGTGAAAGTTATTATTATTTTTTAATATTTTAAACTATTGTAATAAAAGTAAAGTAGATAAAGCTTTTTTCTCTTTCCTTTCATGAGTAATTATATTTGAAAATCGGATACAGTAATTTAAGAAGTATTTCATAACAATATGCAGTGTATTGTAGGGAAATCTTTCACTGAAACAGTCTCGGAAATATTTTTTTAGAAACGTAAAGAGTACACCTATTATAATGTATATATATATATATATACAGTAGAGCATCGTTTATACGACACCGAAGGGACTACCGAAAAACGTCGTATAAACGATAACGACGTATAATCGATTTTCACTTCCAAAACTAGAATTAATTTTGTTTTCACTTAATTTTAATGTTTAACGTGATGATTTGCATGAATTTGTAAATTAAACAAGCCAAAATAAACAAATAACAAAAAAAAACGGGGGAGGGGGGAATTAGTAAGCAATTTAAATATGCGTGCCTTTATTTATGTTTCACCGAAAGGTTCCTCATTTGCAATACATCATTTACTTTCCATTTAAAGTCAACTATCAAAAACCCTGCATGGCCAACTAAAAGTCGCCAATACTGATAACAGTTAGAAGGATAATCTATTTGCAACTTAAAACAGGTCGGGAAAGCTGACCATCCCCGAAAAAAGAATGATCCCTCCCACAGTGTAATCTGTTACACGTAAGCTGATTTTTCAGACTGATCGAACTTCGAACCCCAGCCCACATTTTTATAATTTAAAGTGTATTTAAACACGCTCTTTGGTGTGTATATATAGCTGACATGTGCGCTTATATAGCTGACAAATTCCGTTCGCTCATAAAATATACAAGAAAAATAAGCAAAAATAAACCTATACAAAATCGAAAAACCGACGTATAAACGATTTTAGGCGTCGTATAAAAGATATATTTTTACATTAAAATGAATAGGAATGAATCGGGACCACATTAAAACTTCGTATAAATGTAAACGTCGTATGAGTGATCGTCGTATAAACGATGCTTTACTGTATATACCGTATTTTCGGGTGTATAATCCGCGGCTTATACAAGAAAAAAAAACCTTCGAAAAAGCCGCTGCGGCTTATACACGGTGCAGGTTATACACAGATTTTCTTTAAAAAAATTGGAAATCATGATTTTTTTTCTACAATTTTTAAACCTCAAAAAATTTGAAAAAAAAACATCGAAATTTGTAAAATTTTTTCGCTATGCCGCGAAATATAGAGAGTTCTCTCATGTTTGTAAAGGCCATTTTTTTTACTGCTTAAATATAGTTAGTTCTGGGTTTGAAAGAATTGTCGCAACTATCGCCAAGTATTGCACTAACCGGCAGCGAGAAATAATGACGCTCGAACGCAGTTTGCTCTTGATTTGAGAGGGTGAAAACAACAGTATAACATGTTACTTATTTTAAACTTACTTTTTGCTGAATAAGTCGTTTTAACGTTAACTGTATTCAGTTTTTTAGTAGAGATGTGTCATTTGTTAAGGAACGATTCAAAAGGAGCGATTCCGGCAGTGGAACTAAAGGAACGATTCAAGTCTGTAATCAAGTCTGTAAAAAAGAATCCGTCCTTTTTGGAACGATTCTGAAAAAGAACGAAATCACGGAATTGATCCTTTTTTGGAAGGATTCCTAAAGGTTCGAATCCTCGGAATTGATCCGAAACTCCGAAAAGGGCAAAATCCTCGCTCTCGTTCCGAAAAGGAGCAATTCCTTGTAATGAAACAACTCTGAAAAGAAAGGATTTCTTGGAATCGTTCCAAAAAAGAGCGACTCTTCTGAATCATTCAGAAATGACATAAATCAGACACTTTTTTTTGTTCTTTGCAACAGGGCATGGTAGATCATATTTTTTTCTTGAGAAATAAACTAAAAATGATCTTTAACTCAGAATTATCAAGGTAGGAAAGTTTCCAGATTTTGGAATTTGTACTCTATAAACACAAAAGGGTGCTACAGCACCGATTTGCTAGCAAACTATTTTCCGATATTTTATTCATAGATTTTTTTTAAGGTGTCGCGTATAAGTCGAACCCCCCCCCCCCCACTTTGAAGTTCTATTTTTGTCTAAAATTTCTCGACTTATACGCGGGTATATATTTTAATGGCTTCTAACTTCGAACCCTGATCGAAATATACGTTCGTAAATGGTGTATAGCCCGCGGATTATACACCGATGCATCTCCGCGGCTATACGCGAACTTTTTTTACTGCACTTTTCGATTTAGAAGTGCGGGCTATACACCCGAAAATACGGTATATATATACATATATATATATATATATATATATATATATATTAGAATATTTAAGTATTTGAAAGTCATACTTTTCCTACCATTTGTTGTGCGATATTTTTAATCACCTTGAGAGGATAAGAAATTACCCACGTACTTCTAATTCGAAAGCAATCGATGTCATACATTTTTTCCCCCGATTTCCTTTTCGGCAAAAACATCACTGGTATGAAATATGTAGAATTTATATTAGTAGTTATTAAAATGAGTACTGTTGAGATTTAAACTGAATTAACATAGATAATTTATTTCTTATAGTCAGAAGAGATGTATTACCTGAAGAATAATTCGTCGTTGATGGCATTCACCAGGATCCCTTTCTATCAGAATGTTGGCTTTATAATCATGGATGTCTTGACAACTGTTTTAAAGGATTGCTTGAAGGTTATGTACCCTTTTTACTTAATGTTTCACATAAATAAATTAATTGGTTGGGATTTGAAGAGAGATTTAATAACATAGCAATCGAATTGAGATTTTTACACATACTTAGAATCAAAATATTTTCGTTCTGCAAACTAGTCACGCAGTCAAATCTGCTGAATAAAGAATACAATAAAAAAGGATGAGTTACAGATGAATAAATGCAAAACATATATATGAAAAAACATATTAGGAATTTACAAATACGAATGAGTGAGAATTAATGAAATATAATAATTAATTAGAGTCAAAATAGCTTCGTTCTATCAATCTCAAAGTTTTGGTGCTGTCATCTAGTGTCTACTTTCAGAAATAACAGGGTCCTTTTAAGACTCAACATCCTCCACCCCCGGCAGTAGAGGGGACACTTTTGTAATGGGACGCTTGATGTCACCGTCCGCTGTTTTAATCAAAACGACACGAACACGATTGTTCTGTCCTGGGAAAGTTTGCAGAATACGGCCCATTTTCTATCTCATGGGCAGGGATCGGTCATGAATTATCACCAAGTGTCCTTCTCGGAGATTAAAACTTGGAGTAGTCCATTTAGGACGCTGTTGTAGATGTCGGAGATATTCTCTTGACCATCTATACCAAAATTGGTTTTTAGCCCTTTCAGTAAGGCGCCAACGTGCATTTAATGATAGAACTCGCGAATTAGAAGCTTCTGGAATATCAAGGAGCTGTGCTCCGATTAGAAAATGACCCCGCGTTAATGCGCGCGGATCTGATGGATCTGATGATATCGACGTTACAGGTCTTGAATTTATGCAACTTTCGATTTGACATAGCAAAGTGGATAATTCTTCAAAGTTTAAAATACTGAATTTACATGCCTTTAACAAATGATTTTTTGTAAGCTTTACAGCTGCCTCCCATAGCCCACCAAATTGGGGCGCATACGGAGGAATGAAATGCCAAATGATTTTTTGGCTCGAAAGGAAGTCTTGGATTTCACTTTCCCTCAAACATTGGAATAGCTGCTTCAGTTGATTAGCTAGACCTAAAAAATTTTTCCCGTTATCGGAATAAATATCAGACGGTAGGCCTCTACGTGCAATAAACCTCTTTAAGGAGGCTAGGAAGGCTTGCACAGACAAGCCTGATACCACTTCCAGATGCACTGCCTTAGTGCACATGCAGACGAATACAGCTATGTAAGATTTTATTTTTATTTTACTTCTAGGCAAATTTGGCTTAGTTAAGCAGGGACCGGCAAAATCTATACCAATCTTGGAAAATGGACGAATTGGGGTGATTTTGTCAACGGGAAGATCTCCCATCATTTGTTGATAAGCTTGGGTTTTTAGGCGTTTGCAAATTACACACTTGTTGAGTTCTTGTTGTACCGTAGAGCGACCATTAATAAACCAATATTGTTGACGTATTATGGAAAGTACTAGCTGTGTACCTGCGTGTATATGTTTCTCATGTATATGCTTTATTAATAGTTTTGTGACAAAGTTATTCTTTTGGAGTAGCATTGGATATTTTCTATCAAAGGTTAAAGACTGATGTTGTGACAAACGACCACCTACTCGAATGATATCATTTGAATCTAAAAATACATTTAGTGATAATAGTTTACTATTGCTCGGTAAGGACTATTTTTCTTTTAACAACTTAAGCTCTGTGTTGAATTCAGAACTTTGAATTGATTTTACAATACATTGAATTGAATTAGGTATTTCTTCTGAACTTAGATTTCCAAATTTTTTCGATGTACTATGTCTAGTATTATGAATAAATCTAAGACAATAGGCTGTGACTCTTGACAGCTTAGAGAATTTCGAAAACTTAAGAAGAAAGTCTGGAGGTGCACTTACTTGTGTTACATTACTGACAGAGTCAATTACTTCATTTAACTCAGATATTGGAGCAGTGAACCTAGGTATTGGGATTCGCTCATTTGACAGCAGCCATGGAGGCCCATGCCACCACAGAGAATGATTAAGAAGCTTTCGTGGTGGGATCCCCCTAGAAGCTACATCTGCAGGATTTAAAGCACCTGGAATATGATTCCACTCATGGGAAGGCATTAATGCCTGTATTTGACGTACTCGATGGAGTACAAACTGATTTTCCTTTAAAGGTGGTGCTTTTAACCAACTGAGAACAATCTGTGAATCTGACCACAAATAAATATTGTCAAAGTTTACTGGTAATGTGTCGATAATGACAGAACATAACTTAGCTAGTAAAAGAGCTGAACAAAGCTCAATTCTTGGCAATGTTTGAGGTTTAATAGGATTGACCTTAGTTTTTGCAGCAATCAAATTGACAAATACTTTTTCAGGTGTAACAATACGTAAATAGGTAACAGCAGCATAAGCTTTATTCGAGCCGTCACAAAAGCCATGTAGTTGAATTTGAACAACTGCTTCATTAAATAAATTCATGTATCGAGGAATTTCTATGGACTTCAATAAATGCATTTCAGGTGAAAATTCATTCCAAACCTGTTGTATAGAATGTGGAATTTCTTCATCCCAAGAAATCTTATTCCTCCAAAGATCTTGCATCATAATTTTTAACTTTATTGTTGTAGGAGCTAGAAAACCCAGAGGGTCAAAGATTGTAGCCACTACAGATAACAAATCTCGTTTTGTTTTGACATCCTTTAAATCAGTGAACCGAATTTGTAAAATATCTTTGGAAGAGTCCCAAAGTAAACCGAGAACTTTAACAGTATCATCTTCCTGAATGACCTTTTTCGAGGAAGCCTTCATTTCATCAGGTAAGTGAGGTATTATATCAGGATCGTTACAGGTCCACTTTCTAGATTAAAACCTCCGCTTTTCATGATTCTTATTAGTTGTATTACTAAATTCTGAGCGTTTGCTCGTGAATAGGAACCAAAAAAGAAGATCATCAACATAAATTTCATCTTGAATAATTTGGCAGGCTTTTTGATAATATTGTTCGTTATCAATGGCCAACTAGCGTAATGTTCTAATGGCCAAAAAAGGTGCACAGGAAAAACCGTATGTAACGGTCAACAGCCTGTATGATTTGATGGTGTCTTCTAAATTAAATCTCCAAAAAATGCGTTGATAATGAATGTGCTTTTGATTAACGAGGATTTGCCTAAACATTTTTTCGATATCAGCACTAAAAGATTTTGGACCTATCTCTAGATAATCATTTAAGGAGCGGCCTGATGAACCAACTGCAGATGCGTCAAATACTATTCTATGTCGTGTAGTTGAACTATCTTCTTTTAATACCCCGTGATGTGGAAAATAAAAATGATCCGGTTTTGAAATTTCTGAATTTGGTACAAGTTCCATGTGCCCCAAGTCGATATATTCTTGCATGAATGCTAAATATTGCTCCTTAAGCAAAGGGTTTTGGTGGAATCTCTTCTCCAAAAAATAAAACCGCTTTAGAGCTTGAGATTTTGAATCACCGAGGATTGGTTTAGATTTAAACGGCAAGTTTACAACATATCGTCCTGATTCTGCGCGTGAAACGGCTTTAGAATAATTATCTTTAACAAGAGAAATTGGATCAGAATTGGGAACAGACTCAAGTTCCCAGAACTTTTGCAGCTGAGAAGTAATCTGCGTAGTAACATAACTAACAGATGAATTTTGGTTTGATTCATTCGAATAAATAATTCCCGATAGTATCCAACCCTGTTTAGAATTAATAGCACTCGGTGATCCTTTAGGTCCTAAAATAGATTCTCATATTATGATATTGACAAACAAATATGCACCTATAAGGAGATCAATAGGACTGGACACATGGAAATTTGAATCCGCAAGATTCGAGCCTACAATATGTGGCCAAAACTTAGTCGTAATCAAAAAATTTGGTAAGTTTGTTGTAATCTGATTAACAGCTAAAGCGTCTAATTGAAAGATTTCATCATTAAAATGGGGAGAGAATGTCAAAGAAACTTCCTGCAGAGGTGTTTCTGCAATTAAATTATTTATTCCTCAGATTTTATGATTTGTAGGCCTTGATGGAAGACCTAATTTTTTACAAGTTTTAGAAAGTAGGCTCTTTTGAGAACCACTATCGATCATCGCCCTGCAAGGAATGAATTTGTCTGATTTGGATTTTACACGTATAATGGCAGTAGCCAACAATGTTTGAGAATTTTCACTAAACGATTGATTAGTAAAACAATTAGATTCATTTAAATTACCTACAACATTTGGGGTTGTTACATGATCTTGTTGTGTAACATTTTGTTGTTGTGCAGGAGTAGATTTATCACGATGAAGGAGTGTATGATGTTTTGAATTACAATGTTTACATGTGGTATTTATCAAACAATTAGCAACAAAATGGTTAGAACGCAAACAGTTCGTACATAATTTTTTTGTCTTCACTAAATGGATTGCTCAATCGTTGCTCAATAGATAAATTAAGCATTCCTGGACATTTATGAAGTTGGTGGGGTTCATTACATTGTGGACAAATAATTTTTTGTGATTTATTCACATTATCCGTTACAACACTATTCGATACCGATCTTTTTGGAAAATGTTGAGATTTAGGATCAAATTTATGATTAGATTTAGATTTAGTTTTAATAAATTCAAAATTACAATTCTGCAGACTACGTGCTTGTTTTTCAAGAAAACTAATTATCATTTCATTAGTTGGAAAACAATCATTATTTAATGATAACTCCCACAGTTTTCGTAAATTATCATCAAATTTCGTTTGAATTAAATAAACTAAAATCAAATCAACAAATTCATTAAATTCAAATTTTAAAGATTTCAAATTTCGAATAACTTCATTACAAGTGTCCAATAGCTCTAGAATTGATTTTTGCGTAGGTGATTTTAATGATTTAGCATTAATGAATTTTGATAGAAATGAATATGCCAAATTCTTACGATCATCATAGCGATTAACAAGAGTTTACCACGCTTCCTTATAATTATCGCTGGAAATTGAAAAACCCGAAATTAATTTAGCAGGATAATTCTTTACACTCGCTATTAGATAAGAAAATTTTAACTGATCTGATAAATTTTCATTATTATGAATTGCAGTCAGAAACGTTTCCTTAAAGGTAATCCAATTACTAATGTCACCAGAAAATATCGGTAACGCAAATTTAGGCAATTTTAAAGTGTTATCCTTAACAGAAATTCCTGAATTATTACTAGTTTCATTCATATTTTCTTGTATTTTTACAACCAAAAATTCTTCATTTTTAACTAAATCATCAACAACTATATCCTTTGCTTTTGCAAATGAATCATATAAATCATTAATGCTTTCTTCGGCAATTCCAAAATAAGATTTTTTTAAACCAGCTTCTAAGCTGATTAATTCTGATTTAAGCTTTTCAGTTAATTTCACATTTTTATTTTCTATTGATTCAACCACTTGATTATTATATCTGTTTATTTCTTTAATAGTGAAATTAAATTTCTGCTCACTGGCGATTTCTGTTTTCGTTTTCATAGTGACTCAATAAACATTTATATTTAAACTTTAATGTATTTCACTAGACGCTGCGGCTTATTAGACGGACCAAAAAATTTATTTATGTTGAGATTTAAACTGAATTAACATAGAGAATTTATTTCTTATAGTCAGAAGAGATGTATTACCTGAAGAATAATTCGTCGTTGACGGCATTCACCAGGATCCCTTTCTATCAGAATGTTGGCTTTATAATCATGGATTTCTTGACAACTGTTTTAAAGGATTGCTTGATGGTTATGTACCCTTTTTACTTAAGGTTTCACACAAATAAATTAATTGGTTGAAATTTGAAGAGAAATTTAGTAACATAGCAATCGAATTGAGATTTTTACACATACTTAGAATCAAAACATTTTCGTTCTACAAACTAGTCACGCAGTCAAATCTGTTGAATAAAGAATACAATAAAAAAGGAAGAGTTACAGATGAGTAAATGCAAAATATATATATATATATAAAGACGTCACTTGCAGCCACTAAGCATTCGACTTTTACGATCAAGTTTTAAACATGTATAGAAAGGCATGTATATGACGTCAGAAACCCAACAAAAATCGATGTCCTCATTTAAGAAACTCACCAATACATATCGATTACATAATGATTCATAGAACTTAATTTTTTTCTTTTAATAGCTCCATGTGCTAAAAGAAATCCTATTTTTTCAAAATTCGAAAAATATAATTTCATACAGATTAATCAAATTGTATTTTTTCAGCTATTTTATGTGAATTAAGCAAACGCTGAGCAAATAAATTACACAAAAATTCTTAAAAAATATTTTTATAAAAAAATTGACATATCTTTAGTAAAGTACGTTTGCAATAAACAATAAATAATTTAATTGAGGTATAAAAGTGAAATAAAACCAAAATACACCGGGTTTTTATAGAAGACGATATTCTTCAAGCAGAGGTATTTTATTTACAATTTTTTAAGGTTGTAATGAAAAAATGGCAACAAAAATATACTCGGTAATCTTAGGGAAGAAAAAGATAGATGGATGTGCAATATACCATACTGTAAAAAAGTTTGGAACATGATGCACGTTATCGCTCAAATTTAAATGCATTATTTCGGCCCAAACGAAACAATCACATAGAACAGGCACCGAATTTTTTGACATCAGCAGTGCATTTTTTCTCTAAGTGATAATAATCTGCTTATATTTAAGCATTCTAAAGTAGCATTTCATTTTATTATAGACTAAAAACTGTAGTATTAAAAGTTTTCTTCTTTTTCTCAAAAGTACGAGGTTGTGTTTGGGCTTAATGTGGCGGATTTCAAGGTTACATTTTTTGTATCACTCCCAATTACCATACATCCTCTCTATTCTCTTTGTTATTTTATGGCTATTTTACCTTTACTTCACACAAAAATGGACCTCCCACCTCCAGAATTGCCACCGCCAGAAAAATTGTATTAAAAACTACAAAAAAATCAATATCTCAAAAACAAATTGTGATAGGTTTTCGAACAAATTACATTCCAAAGTACATTTTCCCCCCTATACAACTGTGTAAAGACTGAAAATGTGCAATGTCTACAAGTTTAAAAATTTGCAGTAGCGAAAATTGCAAAAACAAAATTTCATCGGAAAGTGTTGCCATTCGAAAAATGACGTAGATACGCTTAGCCTTTATAATATAAATAGGTAGTGATGTAATAAAATCACTTTAAATTGTATTTATAACATTCGGATCTTTATTAAACTTCATCAAAATGTACTAGGGGTGATAAAGTAAAATTTAAATAAAAAATTTTGTAAAATCGATATTTTTGTCATTTTTCGCCGAATGAAGGATACCGAGTTCTTCAAAGGATAAAGAAAAGAAGAACAGTAATTAAAGTAAATCCTTTTACTACGTTAAATAAGTCATCAAAATATTTTACAGAAAATGTTTCGGAAATTGTTTTTGTCTAAAGGTAGAAAGGTCTTCATTATTTTGCAATTCAGATTTTCCTATCTGGTTATAAACTATTTTTACTCATGTTGCAAATATAGTAAATTCTCCACGAACTTCTTTTACAAAATAATCAATATCAACCATTTTCTCCGACTTTATTTTCGGCAATTAACATCACTGATAATGTAGTACCTAGAATTTATATCGGACGCTATTAAAATGATTATTATTTTTTCCTTTTTATCAAGAAAATGACTCTGACTCGAAATTAGGCAGCATATTTCGTTACTCTGTTCAATGTTACTCCAGGCTGTTTTCGTTATGCTCAATTAATGTTACAATGTAAAGATTTTGAGATTGAGAAATTGCTTTCGAAGAAAAAAAAACATTTACTGCTCTTGCATTTAATGAAGTAGCTTTTCATTTTCTTTTTGTAGGAAAATGCTACATTTTGATGCATTTAAAGATTAAATAAACACGAGCACATAATATGAACAAGGTATTTTTATTAGAGTTCAAATATATAACCAAATTAACTTAAAATAATTAAAATCACGGGACCCAATCCGGGCTTCTAATATAAAATCTGGTGTATATAGAACGCAGAAAATGGAAATAGTTGTTATTGAAAACTCTAATAGCGTAAATCTAATACTCATTTACAACTCATACTTTAAGGGTGAAATGTCACATTGTTAAAACAAAATTAAAAAATAACCAGTTATGTACCGAGCCCCCACCCCTGCAAATATATTGATACATACTGATTAGATTATACATAAGTTTCTATATATCTCATGCAGGACAATGCAGTGAATACTGATGAAAGTGTCCGCATTTGCGCATTTCTAAAATATACAACTCATGAGCAGAATTTTCAACAATAGATCAAAATGGATCCCTTGTATTCATCTGCGCACACGATGTATTGCACTTTTTAAATTTTGTAATTGTAGAAATTTCGCAGTTAAATTTTAAATGGCTCCGCAACCCGAAATCAAATGGATCGAGATTTGGTGTACGCTGTAATCAGGAATTATTAAATGGAGAATTAATAACTTTTAAAACTTTTATTTACAACTAGTGTATAATCTCCTTCAAAAAATGGCGGAATGTAGATCTGCGTTTTAGTTTCATTAGACTTCATACAAACAAAGAGCATGGAGATTTTGTTTTTTGTTGAAGTGTTTGCATTGAAGAAAAGTACATTTTAAAAATGACAAATACAAAATATATATATATATATATATGTGTATATATATATATATATATATACTTTAATATTAACTTTCTGAAATAGATGAATCGGTAATAATCTTTAGAATCAAGAAGTGAAAAATCATTGAAAATTACGTCATGTTGGAACAATCCTATAATTTTTTTTTCTCTTTAGTTTTATTAATGTAAAAATACATTTCCAGCTAAGCATAGTGTCACTGGTGCAAACTTTCAAACATATTGAAAAAATATCTATTCTATTAGGTTGTATGAAAAAAATATTGAAGTCATAATGCATAAAGATAAAATAAACAATATTCTCATGATGATCTAACAAAATATGACTTTTTATTAGCTTGTAAAAATAAAATACACATGTACATATTTTCTTTCACCGAAAATAACTTGCAAATAAAAAAATGCATTAAAAAAGACACGGCCCGATTCTTTTTCTTTATTTTCATTTTATTAAAAAAAAAAAAAAGGAGTAATCCGATTGTCGCAATTTTTAAGAAATTTCATAAAAAAAAACTTTTAAAACTAAACTTTAAATAGAAAAATGGGAATATATTTTTTAAATAGTTAGTGTGGGTACATTCACAAATGAAACATTTAATCAAAATAATAATAATAATAATAATAATAATAATAATTAGCAAAATCGTTTCAGTAAAAATCTTAGGTCATTTGAATAAAAAAACAATCTCGAGTTTCAAGCCTTGAGCACGGTACGCCGGGAAATGGTTAGCGACATTTTCTAACACTTATATTTTATGAAAATAGATGTTATTAATTTTCAAAGATGAGTTACCAATAAATGTTAAAATAATTAGATTTGTTGTGGTTATTCTTATTATGTGCTCTTTTTTTGACATATTTTGTTAAAAATCATTTCCTAATGGAAGTTTTTGAAATTTTTTTTTAAATTTTTAAATGGCATCATTCGGATAGTCTATGTACAAATCTCGGTGTCGATCTGCTTACACTTCTAGCTTGCAGAATACTTTAAATAAGCCAAGTTTAATAAAAAGCAGTCTGCAGGGACGTAGCTTTAGGGGGGGGGGAGGGGAGGGAGCCTCCCCTCCCAATATGTTCAGGTAATAGGGCGCCAAAGAAGGTTTAAGGGCGCCGTCAGGCGCCCGGAAAAAAAGGCTTGGTTGTAGTAATAAGTAATTATAAAATAACTTAATTTGAAATGCAAAATTACAAAATAAATTACTATTCACTTACAAAACATGAAAAAGGCACTTAATTTTAGACTTGTTACTACCTCTATTCCCCCACTCCTATCCCGAAGAGAATTTATGCATCGAAAATAAAAAATTTCAAAAACAGACTTGTAATGAATTCCAGGCTAGATGCACAGTTATTTCCTTCTTATAGTAGTTGTTGGTCACCCTTAGAAATAGATAGAAAGGGAAAAGAAGTGTGGAAACGACTGTAGTGCGTTTGAATGGTTCTATAATATGTTTTAGTAGTAGGGCGACACAAAAGGTTTAGAAGTGCAGTCAGGCACCTAAAAAAGAGGGTTTCAAAAAGGGCGCCCTGGAAGCTTTAAAGGCGCCCGCCGTTAGGCACCTAAAATTTTTATTATTAATGTGGCATTCTTAGATTATTTTTTACACACACACACACACACACAAAAGGAAAAAGAAAAAATTATGAAATAACAGTAACATGATTTGGAATTAATATTATTGTAAATTTATAAGAAAAAAAATTATGGTTTCGAAAAAATGTAGGCAATCCATTACATTTGAGACATTTTAAGATTACTACTAGGCGCTATCCCCAGTGTGAAAACAAGAACACATTCCGGAAATGGACATTGTTCGATCACTACATGTAATGTGATTTTTCGGAGAAAAGCTCTTCCCTTCTTTCAATTCAAGGTTGGTGGTCCTCGACAGGGTCATCTGACCTTAATTATTTTAACTCCCCTCTTATGTCCTTCCTTGTGTGAGGTTAGATAATTTCCGGGCGTCACCTACATACATCTTTGTTGTCCAGTGTCTAGTGTTGTCAGATTGTACTGAAGCTAATAACGCGACTTTTTAAAACTAGCGATTTTTTTCGTTCAATTTTTAAAATAAAAATAAAAAGCTGTCTTTCGTAGTCGTCCAGAGAGAAGAAATTCAGTCATGAATGATGACTGAAATAAAACATAAAAATAAGAAACCAGGAACAAAAGAGAAAAAGAAGTTATGAAGCGGAGAAATGACGCAAATTTATGAAAAAGTGGATGAAAAACGATGATGCCGTCGAAGGTAAAAAATGTACATATTTTCCTTTAATTAAGCATGTTCTTAATGTACAATGTTTATATTTCTGACGCAATTGTGAGTTCATTTATTATCAATCATTGCTATTATTATAGGGAAAAAATCGAATAGCATTCTCATTTTTCCGGTAAATTTAAGTTTTAATGATTTTTTTATTTATTTCCTAAACAGATAGCTATTTTTTGATTAATGGTGATTTCTGAAACTTTTACATTATTAATAATCGACCTAGTTTTAACCCAGGACTGGGCAGGAATGAAGCTTTCCCCAAAATTAAAAGACATATATGTTTAAGGGTGTACTCGAAAACATGCTTTTCTACCTTCAACACCTCGAAATTTTCTGATAGAATTTCAGACTCATTTTTAAAAATAGAAACATGAAACTTACTGGAGCGATTTTTGAAGAGATGTACAAGGAGCCAGCCGTATGATCTTATTTTTCGCTCCATTTATTAGAATTTCATTGAAAAACAATCATTGCTTCAGCATGTTGTTTTTTTCGTCTCCAGGTCTTCCGCTTCGGAAAATTCGGTTCACAACGATCACTTTGACAGCATTTTTCACACTATTTTCTGCCTTTATCAAAATATCGAGATTTACGGCACATTGTATAGTTTCGGAATAAGAGAATCTGTCAGTCTGATGAATTTGAGAGTAAAAATGAATTCAAAATTAAATGCGAAAATAAGCAGTTTGGATAGGAATACACCATTACTTACAAATGTTTTTCGAAAAAGCAATCGAACATAGTAAGATGCAATCGAATGGAACCAAACAAATATTCAGTTTTGCATAATTTTGTATTATTATTATTATTATTTAGGTTTTTGGTATCCACATATTGCATTTTCACAGATTTTATTTTATAAAACACTGTATTTCAAATTGTAACATTATAGTTAAAAATGCATCGTTTATGATCAAGTGGTACTGATTTCATTCTTGCAAGGGTTACTGATCATGTGGTAAAAAAAATGTTTTTCTAAAACATTTTCAACTCAGCAATAGATTTTTTTTTGGCTCTATTTTTGTTTTATGATTCCTAAATATAATTTTGTTATGTTTTATCAATTGTACATATACATTTCAAGTTATTTTCACTCTTCTGAGGGGTCTTTTTTCTGCCTTGTGGTGGACATTACAGCTTAAATTTGATTTATCTGAAAAATAACAGTTTTCAATTAACTATATAAACATCACGATGTACCGACCTGTAAAGTGAACTATTCTATCTGAAATTCCAAAATATATGTGTATATATCTTTATTTTAAATCCAGATTGAAATATTCTAGGCATCTGAGATTTTTGCGTCGCCAATTGCTATTGTGATAAATTACTTTTGACGAAATTTAATGATATCCGGTATTCAGCATGCTATTGCTAAATTGAACATGTTGCTTAAGGGGTTAAAAATGTTTTTGTTCAAGTGATTGGATAAAGGGATTTGGAAATAATTGATTTTTGCTTTTAAAGTGGCCATTGTCAAAAGAGAGAATTAAATTTATTTTGAACGACTGTCTTTTAATGTTAAAAAGTGACAGGAAAAAAGTATTCGTTAATATACTGTATAATTAATAGAATAATCGTGCAACCGATTTAAAAAATGCACATTAGAAAAAATAACTACTTTAAAGTTTTGTGTTACAATTGCAGTACAATACAGGTTATTTTTTACTTATCTGTATTTACTGGGGAACTAAGATTATAAAAGGGAAAACATGTTATTTCATTTTACAGAAACTGGAATATTCAGTATATTTGGTATTTAGACCACCGTTACTTCCTTGAAAAAGGGTCGAATGTTCATCCAGAGATTTAACATTCCTTTTTTACATAGTTCCTTTTTTACTATCATTCCCACCACATTGGTGGGAGTGATAGTAGTGGGTCCGATTTCGGAGGATCTCACCAGAAAAAAATTGAAGGCTAAATTCAATTATATTGACCAGTAAGTTTCGGGCGGAAGCTGCGGCTTTGAAACCACTATAACTCTATTGTAATTAACTTTGTGTTCTGTATTTTTATTTTTCTTCCAAATACAATTGTTCTTATCATGTCAGGAAAATGAATTTAAGGATCCAGGGTTCGGATTCTCTTCAAACATTCTACATCGCCTTTTTAGACCTTGAAAAAACAAGAGCTGGGAGAGATATTTTATCTGCACATGTGCATGCACGCTTGAAATGGAAGTTTAATCATGGCTGCATCACTTATATCACCTAAATAGATGCCATTGCCATGAATAATTAACTAAACATAAAAGTAGCATAACTACCCCCCCCCCTCTCCTAAAAAATGTGCAAATAATTCAAGGGCGCCAAAACATTAAAAGGCGCTAAATTTTGGTTCTCCGTCCCCCAATAAAAATTTCACGCTACGCCCCTGGCAGTCTGACGTGAAAATTATTTTGCATTTCCATAATAACACCCTGATACAAAAGACTGCTCATATTGATGTCAAGTGAAGTGGAAAATAGCTCACAAGGAGTCGATATATCTGTATCTTTATAAGTTGCAAATGACGTTGATTTGAAGCCGCTTTGCAATGTGTGACTCAAAAATAGGTCACGGTGACTTCACATTGAAATCATGATGTGAAAGCCACCTCACAGTCATGCATTCGCGAATTAAACGTATCACAATTCGTAACCCAAGGAGATCGATAACCATTTTTCACATCACAGTGACATCACTTCTGCTGGATGTGCGAATCGCTTTAATTGTATAAACTAAACTATGCAGTTAGAATATTATATAAATCGAAAATTAAGCACATAGTCGGCTCTCGTTAATTCGAACCCGTTGGGACCTCCAAGCAATGGTTTAATTATCCAGAGTTCGAATTAAGGTAAGTATAGAGGAAAACGTGTTTAAAGGAATACTATTACAAAGGAATTAATATTATAGCATTTTAAAAATTTATTTTTGGCCGTCATAATTAGAATATGATTTAATATTAAAATAAAGATATAAATACATAAACTAATTAAGGGATTAGGAACAAGCACAATGGAGGACAGATTGCAGGTGTCATTGGAGGACAGACGGAGTTTTATGAAAGCGGGTATCAAATGAATGGAATTATATATATATATATATATATATTAGTTTTAGAGTAATTCTAACAAAAATGAAAGAAATAAAGTTATTTTAAGGATCTGAAGTCAGTGTGAAAGTAAGGAAAAACGAAAACTCGGAATTTCGTTAGTTCGAATTAAACGAAGTCAAGAGAAAATGAGTTCGAAGAAATGGAAAATTTTAACATTATTCTGCCCTTGAAAATTTCGGTCCTTCATGTTTAGTTCGAATTAAGCGAAGATTCGATTTACCCGATTTCGAATTAACGAGAGTCTACTGTATCAAGAATAGTTTAATGTTTTTAATTCATAGTTAATTTTTTTTAGTTTTACTTTTGTCGAAAAAAATGTTACTGGTTTTATAACGAATTTTCCAAGTAAAAAGAAAAAAAAATGTTGTTTGAATTTTCCTGAAGAAAAAATTAATTGCTATCCAAAATCGATAACGTATTAAAAGACAATTTCACGGAATGTTGTTTCTAAAGTACTAAAAAACAAGAGCATGTAAAATAGTTTCCATTATACCGATTTAATCGAAATTTCTTTTCGTTTCAATTTTCATTTTTATAATGAAAAATAAATGTAAATATTTTTGTTCTTTATAAGATTTATAATGTGATTGACATTTAAACGTTCACAAGAATTGAAATATTAATTTTATTGTAAAAATGAGAGATAAGATACAATATGCCTTATAATCGAATGAATTTAATAATAAGTTAATGATTTAATAACAAGTAACCGGTGATCGGATTGAAGTAATTATGCAATAGAGTGATGTATGCAAGTTTTGATCGCATGATACTATAATGCAAATGAAAAATTTTGCTACAATTTCTTTTTTTATTTCTAAATATTATCAATAGATGGTTCCATGTGGTATTAAACTATAAGAATGCTCAAACTAACGTATGGTAATGGATTAAAGTTAAATAAGTTTTCACTCTTTCTAGCAGTTGCAATGTTAAAAAAATTGTCCGTTAAAAGATTATTTGAACAGGATTGCAGCTTCACAGAGTGCTACATTTAATTTCTAAATATCATCAATATTTAGAAATTAAAAGAAGGTAGCATACTAAACTTATTCCCATAGTAAACAACACTTTCCAATTTAACTAGCATTCGCTGTTTCTTTTCAATGATTTTTAAAAAGGTTCAATCTTTTTTTTGAATACTTAATATCTTATTTTTTACATACAGACCTATGCTTTGTTGACATAGTCACATTTTTATTACATTTGTTTAAAAATCCTAACTAGGAGTCTCAGGATTTTTCTCTTAGTAGTACGTAAGGAGGGTTATAATTTTTTTTATAAGACCATGTACCTTAGTAAATTTAAATGTGTGCTCCCTTGGTAGCTCGGAGATTGTCTAAGAGGTATTTTAGTTTCCGCAATTTTTCTTTAACATGTTTTCTGATACAGTATACACACCAGGTTGCATCCTAGCCGTCAATTCTTTGACATCAGCAATTGATGTGGCAAAGAGTTTATTCTTGATGTAGATCCAAAATAAATTAATCAGATGTGGCAATCACAAAACTTTCTTCTTTCTTAATCACGTTAATACTTCCTGAAAAATGCAGCAACGCAGCGCCTCCAGCTAGGTGGTTTAAACCAAAATCTAGTCAGCAACAACTTATGTCAACTAATAACTGAATCTAAAGTTTGATGAAAATCCATACATTAGTTTTTGGGATAGAACTATTGCAAAATTAAAAAATACTGCATGACAGCGCCACATGCTGTGTGATATATAGAGAAAACTAACCAGGATCAATTTTTTTTTTTATCAGGTACTAACTGAATCTGAAGTTTGATGAAAATCCATGCATTAGTTCTTGAGATACATTCATTGCAAAAGCGTAAAAAATGCAAGGCGATTTACATAAAAAATAAACAACACTAATCTATATAAAGGACTAACTGAATCTGAAGTTTTAGAAAATTTCGTGCATTAGTTCTTGAGATACAGCTATTGTGATAATTACAAATAATGCACCGTGGCAGTGCCGCCTATTAAGCGATTTGCAGCAAAACGTAATCAGTACAATGTTATATCAAGTACCAATTAAATCTAAAGTTTTATGAAAATCCATGCCCTAGTTCTTGAGATATGGCTATTATGGAAATTGTGAATAATCCAGCATAGCAGTGCCATCTGTTGAGTTACATACACCAAAAACTAATCAGATCTATTTTATATCAAGGTCTACATAATCTAAAATTTTATGGAATTCCGTGTATTAGTTCTTCAGATAGAACATCCACAAAATCTTTGTCACATACTGGCAGACACATAGACTGACGGACTTACAAACAAACATTTTGAAAATATGTATGTTTTCCGGGTTCTCTGATCCCTAAAATATTTAAATCCGTCGAAAATTAGATTTCGAAAATTTTTACGAGTTCAATATTTTTTTCTTGTAAAGATAGAATAAAGTAAAAATCCAAAGGAGTAATATTTGGAGAGCGCAGGGTGTTGGTCCATCCCTTTCAATTTACCGATCCGAAAATGTTTCGTTTAGGATATAAGTACTGAGGAGCCTTGCTGTGGATTAAAAACTTGTAAAACTGACCTGTCCAATGATACAACAGGTTACATTATTATACGAAAGGTTAATTTGTAATGAATTGTTATAATCATTGCAAGATTTTGGTTCTCCCTGTATTTATGTATTAAAATTAAATGTAACCTCATTCAAAGTTATCCTTTATTCTGAAATTTTCCTTTATCTTTAGAAATGTGACAAAAATATGTGAAAGGCTAGAAGAACCAATTGGTTTTCGAAATTTATGGAAACGATTCTGAAAAAAAAAGTTAGTGCGTTTAATTTTCCTAAACTAATATTTATAAAAATCTCATTCAGCAGAGATAAATTATTTCAAAAATGTTTTTTAAGAATTTTAGCCATCCATTAGATCAGCGGTTTCCAAACTATGGGTCGCGGCGGATGTTTTGGTGAGTCGCGGAACAATCGAGGTTTGTCACAAAATATATATTTTATTTCAACTGTTTTCAAAACATAACAATTTGAACAGAAAGGAAAATTCTTAATTTATTTCTCTATGAATATATGAGCAAAACATCCATAAATATCTAAATCAATATCTAAATCAGCCTTGAATTCCTTAAAGTGGTTCAGCCCGACATACTTTTCTGAACATGCTTTTTCTACATTGCTGTTTCAGAAAGAAAAAAAAATCAGAAACAACTGCTTAAAATTACCTAGTTTTTATCCTGATAAAAATGTCCTCATCGGTTAAGACCGTTGCAAGCAATCCCACTGGTTATAAAGTTATATTTTGGTAATAATTAAACGATTTTAAATTATCTTTGTGTGTTATTCTAATTAGCATTCTTCTTACATACACCGGGATTATCAATTCTTGTTTTTATTGAGAGTGTTTTCTTCGTACGAAAATTGGCCTTTTTCACAGGAAAATATCCCATAGTTTATAGAGGTCATACAATTTCCATATCGTTATAAACCCTTATATTAGGGGGGTCACGAAAAACTTTTATACTTGAAAGTGAGTCGCGAAAAACTTTTTTACTTGAAGATGGGTCGCGTACCAATAAAGATTGGGAACCGCTGCATTAGATTATAATATTTCTAATTTGTTATTTTCCTGATGTTTTCCAAAATAGGTGAACAAATTTCTTGAATAGTATGTAACTATATTAGATTAACTTATAACACGATTATTGATTAGGTAAATCAATTATAACAGTTGTAAATTTCCCATGTGGGTGAAAAAGTGCCCGGACTAGGATTCGAGCCAGGGATGTTTTGGTTGAAGCCGCCATTGCTCTTCAACTGAGCCCTCCCGGACGACTACCGGAGGACTAATTCACTTAACTAACCTCAACGATCACCCAATCAGACCAGATTGAGCGATCGTTGAAGTTTTCACGATAAGTGCAGAATGCCAATTCCTGAAGTGGAGTGAAGAAAACAAGTTCAATCTGATCAGCGAGTATTGCTGTTTATACTTGCTACATATGAAAAAAGGGAAAATATGGTACTAATACAACATTCATTTTAAGGAAATGGAGCATAATTGGAATGCGCTTCACTAGGATCCTGTTTCAAGGTTGTGTATTCACAATCTTCTTTAAATTACAAATCCACGTGCGTGTTTGGAAACTCGTATGTAAAAAGAACCAAAACCCTGAAAGCAGAGCCGTCCTTAGGGCTGTGCGACAGGTATGGCCGCATAGGGCCTCGCGCTTAGAGAAGATCGCACCTGGACATAAAAATTTTTGGACAAAATAAATGTTTTATTAAATCCTTCATAAAAAGAAGAATGTATAATGGAAAATCTTTAATATAAGGTACCCTGGGGTAATAACGCCAGACGGGGTAATAACGCCAAGTGCTAATATTTTGCATAATTATGAAATAATCTGGTAAATGACACCCATGTGTTCTGCGCAGAAGGGTTTTGAGTCATATAAATCGCAAAAAATAGCTTCAAGTTAATTTGTTTCATTTTTAGGCGTTATTGTTTTTACAAGCAGCTAAAAATAACGCTTGATCTAAAATTTGCGAGATACGTTTTGTGATGTGAAGACTATTTTTTTTTTCCGGAAATACTTTGTTAATTACATAAATTTGTAGTACATTTCATGGACTTTTAAAATGTTGTTGAATATTTTGGATATCTTCTCGAGATAATTTGTAATTTAAAATGTACAGCGCAATAACTATAACGGGGTAATAACGCCAATCCTTGCAATTTTTACCCCGGTTGATTTCCTACAGTGGCCGAGTTACATCCTAAATATTGATTCAAATAAACACAGTTAAAACTGTGCAATATTTCTAATAATTCTATTTAAGCGGTCCTTTTTAAGCAAAAAAAAAAAAAAAAAAAAAAAAAAAAGCTCACGGTCTGATATTCTTTTGCCTCATCCCCCCCCCCCCACACACACACACACCACATCTTTATTTTTCTTACACTTTCACAAAAAATTGAACATTTTCAATAGCTTAGGATGCAATTTGTCAATTTCTAGAGCTGAGAGTTTGTATTTTTAGAATTGGGCAATCTACATGCAATTATTCCAACTTATTTCATAGTTTTGTTTGCATGGCGTTATTACCCATATAGGTGGGTAATAACGCCAAATAGCATTGGTCGAGAAATCACGCCATTACATTTTATGTATTCATATATGTTAATTTTTTTTTTTATATAGATAGTCAATGAGTTGCTCTATCAAATCATATATTTGTTTGAAAAATACAAACTAAAACTTAGCCGTGAAAATTGGTAGAACCTTAACGTGGCGTTATTACCCCAGGGTGCCTTAAATTTATAATTTTAGTTAAGAAAAAATGGTGGTCATGACATAAAATATAGCCTATGTTGGAGAAGGATTTTGATCATAAATTTGCCACCATTACTTTTGAAATTGGTTCAGTAGTTCCAGAAATTATCCCTAGAAACACACAAACAAGCACTACTCCTTTATAATAGTTTAGGGATCGAACCCTGGCTCCCCGGATCACAGTATATAGGTGAAAACCATATTATTTTATTGTTAATATAAATCAGCTTATGTTAAGAGTCTGAAAGGAAAAGACCTCTCAAAATCCTTGCACCGGATCTCGCTTTAAACCCTCCTTCATAAAGACGGCTCTGCTCCAAAGAGTTAAATATTATTTAACAATCAACCAATGAGTAGTATTTCAAAGTATCAGTTTCACGAGTGGCTTGTTTAAGTATCGGAACTGTAAAAAAAAAAAAAAAAAAAAAAATACTATATAAGAGCAATAAAAAGGTCGTATTGATGATGGTATCCAATATTGTTTGCAGTTTTTATTTACAATACAACTATTTGCGGAATAAAAATTATGTACATATAAGTGATATTAATGTTAAACACGAAAGAAAAAAATTACATGCAGAGCATTGATTATGACGCATTTTCCAACTCATTCAGAATAATGTAACAAAACTGCAGTTTTGTTTAAAAAATTAAAATATTCCGTCTCATTTCCCCATATGGAAGTGTATAATACCTTTCAAAACCGAATTTCAGCTGCTCCCATCTACAATTGGAAAATTATCTGAATTTTTTAGCAACCTGCTCAGTAGGGGGAACTGGGGTACATTGATACTTGGGGCACATTGATACACCCCCTGTACAGCACACAGGGTCATTACAGGAAGTTTCACAACAGCTCTAAAAGGTGATACTAGTGAAATTAACTACATACAGAAAGTTTTGGAATGATTCAATAGTTTGATGAAATGAGATGGGTGATTAATTGTTTTTGTAGGTCAAAAGTAAATTTGAGTTGTACAATTGGAATGGTATTATACAACTGTTCCCGTATTTTCAACCGAAAAGATTACCCTTCCTGGCAAGTAAAGCTACTCTTTATCAGTTCCTCATTCTTTATTGTTAGATAAATTATGAAGTGTTGAATTTGCGACTCATTTTATTCAAAATGTCTGTATGGGGCACATTAATACAGTCTTTGTCGGGGCACATTGGTACAACCTAAATCCTTTTCTAGTTCATTTTTTCACTACCTTTTATTTATTTTTTTACCATACACTCCTTAATTCAACCATTTTTCGTCAAAAATATCTATTATTAGTTTTTATTGAAATGAAATAGATCTAATTTCTTTATATTAGAACATTTTATAGTATTTTTGCAAACAAAAGACGTACAAACTTGCACAATATCTAGTGCTAGTAGAATTAACAAAAGAAATGGACGGCAGCCTGGCAAATCTCAAATTTATATCGATTCTCCAGTGAAAAAAGTATTATCGACAGGAGAAATGTTAAGTAAGAGAAACAAGCTGCAGAACAGTACATGATAATTATATTTTAAACATAATTTTCAATATAATAATCCTTTATTTTCTGTTTGTAAACCGATTTATAAACAGAAAATCTGCTAATTCTTTCACCCTTCCTAAGAAAGAAGATAATGCTGTTGTTAAAGTGCCAGATATGACAAAGTTACCACACCCAACAAACAGACAAGGAACAGCCAGAACATCAGGTCATTATACATTTCGTTTTGATTGCTTTAATATCGCTTACAAATAAATTGTTTGCGATTTTAATGTTTATAAATATATATAAAATGGTTTGCTAACTATTTTTCTATGAAAAATATGCATTGGTGTTATTTTGTCTCCATTTTTCCCAGACGTGTCAAAGTGTATCAATCTGCCCCGGGGATGGGGCACATTGATACAAATTACTTTTTTTGATTTTTTAAAAATTACATGCAAAAATAATATATAAAACAACGATTGTACATTTTTATAACACACTACACAGGTTTTGCTGACATCACATAGAAAAATAACTTGAAATTTCTGCTTTCTAGACACCAAAATTTTTTTTTGAAAAAAGCTGATATAGAGATTTGTATCTATTACCAACAAGCATTCCTAAATTTAGCTCACTTAAGCGATACATATCCTTCAGTAGAAAATTACCCTTCAGCAATTCCCCCTAATAAGAAGAATAGTAAGCAAATACTTTTTTGCAGCCCTATATATGAGGTATAGAATTCATATATAACGAGTAACATGAAAAAAAAAATTTAATTTAAAAGCGTTTACCGAATTTTGTACTCTCCAGCAATTATTATGCAAAGACGATACTGTAACAGATTTCGTTTGTGTATCCCTGTAAATTAATAAAAATAGGATGGATGCTATGTTTTAACGTGATGGTAGTGAAATTCAGTGGTTTATATCGCTTTCAATACAATTGAAATAACGTAATCTCATTAAAATACTCAGCAAACTATTTTTCCCTCATACACCATAATGTAATCGAATTCTTCTGAGTGCCCCTGTAAATAAACTATTAATCGTACATACTTCATATGCAGCACCAAACATGCTTTGGTGATCCTAATTAAGCTTTATATATTTCATGAAAATCCGAGTATATTTACAGGAGCTAGTACGTGGGCAGTCGGACAGACAAACCAAATGCATAAGCACTTTTCAATTCTTTTGGAAAGTGGTAAAAAATCATTGATATTCGCGATGATTCATAAGAATATGGCTGTAAAATCATCTAGAAATAATTATTAAATAAAGTTTATTTATAAAGAAAAAATACAGCTTTATTTTCAATACATATCAGAGAGTAAGACTTGTTTAGATTTTACAAGGAAAAATAGTCTGTTCTAGATCTGACAGATGACAACTAATCTTCGAAATTTGACAGTAGGTTCTCAGAAGAAGCTAATTTATTCATGAGTATAGAGAATTCAAGCATGATGTGTTAGCTTGCTTTCCGATTTTGTTTTTCTTTTTCTTTTAAAAACCATTCATTGTCTTTTTTTTTTTTTTTTTTTTTTTTTAAGTGACAGAGTGTGTTAAAATACTTATAGCGTTAGACTGTTATTGACACAATTTCTTTTCCAGTGACGCTTCAACTGCGAGAGTCTAAAAGAAAATGTCAGAACTTAAAATTGTAAACATGAAACTTCTTTTAGGCATTAATGCGGTCGTTTTTATTATTTTCTTTTTTCCCCTCATGAGCAATATAGCTAATTTATATATAGCGATAAAAGATTAATTGAGGGGAAAGTGTGGGGCTTGATATTAGGTCACAGTTCATATTGGATACATAACGAAAGCATGGAAAATGAAGAAATCAATAAATAAAAATTTATAAATAAAACTTCTGAGCTTGTCTCAATACTCATAGAGGTAAAGTTTGTTTATTTGTAGGGGACAATCTCCGGAACAATCGAACCGATTTCAAAATTATTAATACCAAAATAATGGGGTTCTTCCCGAATCAAGCAGAGAATGCAGAAACAGGAACCGTTCTAAAAATGCGATTTTTGTGTTACTGAAGAGCCTAAAAAAACGAAGTTTGGCATTTAATTACTATATATAAATGGTCGATATAAATGGTCTCTAAGAACGTTTTCCAAAAATTACGAAATATAAAAGAGGTGAATAAGAACGGAAATCGTTCTAAAAACTTTCTAAATTCCGATTTTTAAGTAATCTCGTTAAATAACAGACCAGTTTAAAAAGCAATTATGTAAAAATGATGGTGATAATATTTGCTCCAACATAAGCAATATTTTATGTCAGTTTCACTACCACAAAGAGGGTGCAGCAGCAAAAAAAGTTTTAAAAATGCAAATTTTGTGTTACTGAAGGGCATAGAAACATTATATTTTATATGATAATTACTTATGAAATATTAATGATCTGTAAAAACATTTCCTAAAAAATGCAAAATTTAAAAGGGATGAAAATGCACCCAAAAGCTTTTTAAAAAACGTTTTAAATGACTATTTCTACGTAATACCAAACCAATTTTAAATACGATGGTGGCAACACATGCTTTTTATATAGACTCTATTTTATGCTGATGTCACTACCACCTCGGAATTGCAAAAGCAAAAAACATCCCAAATTGCGGTTTTTTGTAGCGGAAAGATCTAGAAACATGAAATTTGGCACGGTAATTATTTATAGGACATAAATTATCTCTAAGGATATTTCCTAAAAAATCGAAATTTAAAAGGGGGGGGGGAGGAGGAAATGCGGGAAAAGTATTCTAACAAAAACGTTCGAAATTGCGATTTCTTCGCAATCTCAGGAAATACCAATCCGACTTTAAAAATAATGGCGTAAAAATAATAGTGCTAGCCTTTGCTGCAAGACAGGCTACATTTTACGTCAATTGCCACTACTCAAAATGTGTTGTAGCAGCAAAAAATTTTTGCGTTATTGAAGGGAATTGATTCATAAAAGTTGGTAGGGTTAAAAAAAATAGAAATTTTAAAAAAGTGAAAATATGTGAAAAACGTTCTAAAATAGTTCGGAATTGTATCTTATTTGTATTATGAAACTGTTATTAAAATTTCGTTCAAACATTTTGGAATTGTTGGAAAGTGTTTCATAATGTATGTTTGATGCACGATTTCTCTCTCTTTTTTTTAGATAAATTCTGTTCTGTCTATAAAGGAATTCTGTAAATTTCGTAAGCGTTTACTTTTTAACAACTCTCTAAAATAAACCGTTTTTTTTTATATAAAAATTGAAGTTATAAAGTTCAATACAAATTATAAACTAAAATTTCATAAAGATGAAAAAGTTTTATTCAAAACCTATATTGTTTTCATTTATGTAAGAAATCTAACCGCATAAAGCTTACGACTATTTCAGTAATTCTTTTCACGCAAAGCAATCATTATTTTTTTTTATCATACAAAATGTTTCTTTCCTTTCGTCACATTTCTGCTGGTCATTTTATTCATTTTATTTTACTTCTGTGAGAAAATATAAACAACACATAAAACATTTTGCAATTCAACGTGATCGTTTATTTTGAAAGCTACAAAATGATATAAAAGTGCATTTTTCCGAGTCCCACTTAAAAAATCTTTAGAATACAAAAATAATAGGTACGTAAAAATCATTTCAATAAAATGACTTGGAAAAATGTTTTTGTTTTATAATGAATACGAAACAGTTTTGTTTAAAAAACCTATCATATTTCCTATGCCATATACACGAGTATCCAAATGGTAAGCACCAATGGTTAATGAAAAGAAAACAGCAGAAAATCTAATATAATCTGATATAAGAAATTCTGTTATTAACCATTTGGGAAATAGTTGTTGTTTTCAGTTGAGAATAGACCTTGCGGTGTTCGCATTTTATTTTTTTAATTTTTTTCTTTAACTTCTATGATCTTTTAACTTTTCTTTTCTTATTGCGATACTATAGAAAAAGACATGCTGAAAGATCTCGATCCACGTGCCGAATAGCCGAGTTTCTAGCGGACGCCAGGTTGGGAAAAAAACATCAAAATTAAAACCTGACACATTTAAAAGGAAAATTAATTAAAGATACAGAAAAGAAAAAGGTGGAATTGGGGTCATGAAGCTACAGAATGACCGCAGCTGCTTCGAGCTTATTAATATTAAACCATTAGCTGACCATTTGCATTAGATAAACTTGAATCTGAATCTGGTAAATTTAAATCAGGTAAAATTTCTTCATCTGAATCTGAAATTAATTGATTAACTCGATTGATTATTTCATTTTGGGAACAACGGATTTTGAGCTTGTTCTATCGTCGATCGCTCTCAGAATTTTCAAGCTATGTTTTTGAGATTTGCACAAAAGTTGCTTTATACATTTAGCTAATACAATATGTAAATGAAATTCCGAAAGCGTTCACGCATGAGTAGTAAAAATAATTTAGTAAACCTGCTCATTTTTCATACAATTTTTATTATTGTCTTAATTCTTATTACAGGGTATTATGTACAATGTTGCCTGACATAATTTTTAGAAAGAAAAATTTTTATAATAAGAATTGTTAAGATAATTATAAGGAAAACATTTGGAAAAATTTGGGACTGTTTTTATAAAACCCTTAATTTTTTTACAAGTACACATGCTAGCCGCATAAAAATAAACACAGTTTATTACTATAAGCCATTTAATCATAATCTACAGTTTGAAATCTTTAGCAACATTAATTTTGTCAGGGTTTTACAAAAAATATCGTTTTTTTTTTCAATTTGTTGACGCTCCCGTATGGAGTTTCGGGAAAAAATCTTCATGGTAATATAAGACCTGTACTATTATGCTTACACACCTTGAGTTTCAGGAAAATTCCTCATGTTTTTTTTTCTAGATATTTAATAAAATGTTTAAAATCACAAGTGGCCGGCCACCTTTGGCCATATAGTGTATGTAGAGATAAATATAAATATAATAAAGAGGTATATAAAGATCATACTTAACAGCAAATTTTGAGTGTTTACGAAATTGACCATGAATAAGTCTTCAAATTAACTTTGAATACGATGCGAAACATAATGTAAAATTAACTTTTTGATATTTTTAAGTTTTTTGAAGATATATGTAGAGATAAATATGGATGCAATATACAATGTATAATTACATGTATATAAAATGATCTTCTGTCTTTGGACAGTAATAATAAAAAACTGCTGATGCAACAAATAAACATGTTAATGCCACTTGATTAAATTATGCAAGAAAGTTCTTTTTTTAAATTCACCATCCAGGAACATTTTAATACAAATTATTGAAGGTAAACTCCTTCCTTAGTAATAAAATAACAAAATAAAAACTAAACACCCCCTTTTTTTCCAAAGAAAATCTTTAAGTTGGTAATGCTTCAAGAAATAGCAGAAAAATCTTCAGATTCTTAGAGTCAATATGAAGAAGTTTCAGATGAGAAATTGTTTTATTAATCTAAGTAATTTTCATTAAAGCTGTCGAATGTTTGTCTTCTTGTATCCGGATTTCTAATAAATTATTAGGAAATTATTTTTGTATAGTTTGTTATTATAAAAAAAGAAAAATAATTTTGTCACTTTAGCTTATATTCTATTAACAAAGTATCATTGAGATTATCAGTAAGTAACTAGTAAGTAATTAGATTAATTCATTTATTATATTTCTGAATGCTTTAAAAGTGTTTTGCTCAATTGAATAATCCATAATAAGTATCAAATTCAGATTTAACTTCTAATGTCTCAAATTAATTAATTTCCTTTTCAAATTAACCATAAATGTACTCATATTTAAAAATACCCTTGCTTCAAAATTAAATTAAAATCCATAAAAATGAGAAAATTGAGATACAATTTTCAAATACATTTTATTTAAAAGAGCTTTTTTATATTCGGCAGTGTAAAAAACGAAATTTTATGATAATAAAATAAGAAAAAGCTCAGTAAAACAGTAATTTATGGGATAGGTCATCGCCATCATCAGTATAATATCAGTTTGTATATGCACCACTGGTATATTTTCACTTTATCATTTAGGTACACTGTAAAAAAAAATTGGGAAAATTACAAAAATTTTTCTAGTAGAATTGTATTCCAAGAACTTTTTATGTAACGGCAACAATAAAAATTCATGTAACAGATACAGATTTGCACTTTGAATCAAACAAATTTTAAGGTTACTAAGAATTTTTTTGGGAAATCGTATTCCAAGAACTTTTTAAGTGACGATAACGAGCATTATAGATAAAATTTTAGTAAAGTTACCAAAATTTTAGTAAATTCTTTTGTAAAGTTACAGATGGTTTTAGTTTTGCTTACAGGTTTTGTAGATTGACATCATTTTCTTGTACAGTGTACACATAAAATTTTAGTAAGCATAAGAGATTTCGGTTAATTTAGATTACTAAGGTTACAGATTTTTTTTACAGTGTAGATACTGACAAACCAGAATTGAACTAAATATGGCGCTCTTTGGTGGATTTGTTTTCAAATTGTTAGGGAAATTGTATATTTTTATTATTGTATATGCCGTATTGTTGTGTTTGCCGTATTATTTCATTAAAATTTATTTTACTCGTGAGGCAATTTCTAATTGACAAGGGCAAAGCCTGATAGTTTTCTAGTATAATATATTTTGTTAAAATGAGTTTTGTTGATCTTTTACGGATTGTTACTAGTGCTATGAAAAAAGATGTAATATGAAGGCATAATTAATTTTCGTACTAAGGAAATTGAAATTTAATTTAAATTTGAAAAATCCCTGACAGTTCGGCCTACAGGCGGAGGTACCTTTCGATTTTAGTTACAAATTTCCCCAGCAAAAACTAAACCAAAATTAGAAATAAATCCATTTCATCACTAAGCAGGAGCTACAGAAATCTAAACCTTTTGTAAAAATTCTAATATACACGCATACACACACGCATATATATAATAGATTTAAAATGGCGAAAACAAAATTAGAGGACTTCAAAATGTTAAAATATGCCAAAATGTTCATAGACTGGTTTTTTATAATGTTTCAATAATGTTTTTATAAACTCAACTCACATAACGTTATATATTCATCTGCTTTTTTGTCCATTATATTTCCTATATAACGTAACATTTGCTTTAAAAAAAAATCCGTGAAGCTTATTTATTTTGTTATCTGTTTTGATATAGAAATCTTGCGAGAGAAAAGTCACGACGTAACATTCATTTGTTCTTAAATTCGTCAAACTATTTTTTTTTTCAATTTTTACGCGCAAATTTTGCAATAGTAAAGTTATTATTGCAGTAAGAATTTTCTTGTGTGTTTTTGTTTTTTAATTGTTGGCAACTGCTATACCGAAAAATGTTAATTTTTTCATGTCATTGTTTTATAAGATTTGGTTTTGTCAGAGCCATGTTAAGGAGGTATTTAAATTTTTGAACCTTTTCCATTCCCAACCGCTTGGGCCGATTTTGCTCATTTCCAATCACCGCCGAGATATTAACCATCTCAAAGTATTTGACGAGTTTGAAGATGATTCGTGCATAATTGCAACTTTTATCGAGTGGACAAAATTTAGTACACAAATACACACACACACACACACACACACACACACACACACACACACACACATATATATATATATATTTATATTTATTTATTTATAAACTTTTTAAATGGGGGTGGTTTTGGGTTCCTGGGGCCATGTAATGAAAAGTTATGAAGAAATTTTTCAAAAGTCGTGTCATGGTAACGACTGCAATACCCAGTATTGCTTACGAAATCTACTTAAAAGGATGTCAAACAAAATCGGAGAATCCATATTGTTTTCGTTTTTTCTCCATTTTTTCCAAGATAGAGTAATTTAGTTGTCATAATTACATAATAGTCTTTAAAAATTACGAAAAAAATTATATGTAGAAAATTAATTCATTCCTTTATGAAGGTAAAAAAACTGAAAATGTGCGATGATTAGAAATTTAAAAACTTGCACAAGCAAAAATTGCAAAACTGAAATTTCATGGTAAAGCGTTGCTATTCATAAAATGACGTACAGTTATGCACGGAGACGTTTTTATTTTACAATATAGATTAATAGATTAATCAGAATCACGCTTCAAATAAAATAAAATAAAATCTTTCAATAAGGGAGATTTTCATTTTATTCAAATTCGTAGTCTTTTTGATAGTTATTGAAATTAATGGGTTACTGGTGCTATGGAAAATGATGCAATAATGTAAAAATATAATTAGTTTTTTGTATTAAAAAAATTGAGTATTAACTAATATGCAATACGTAATGTCATGAGAGTTTTCTTATAAAGATAAATAATGGAAGAATGTGATTGCTTGATAAATAAAGCAACAAGAACGCAATAAGTGAAAAAGAGAGATAAAAGATCTATCGAATGCTATCAAAATAAGTATAAAAGTAAAAATAGCTTTTATTAAATATTTTTTAAATGCATTCAACATTCATCTTAAAAAATCTCGCTTAATTTCAATTCATGTTTTTTTTTCAAACATTTCCGCTACAATGGATTGATTTGACGTGGGCACGGGAATCCATTATGGAAAATTTACTGCTTATTTTACACTTCGTTGAAAAAGAGATTTAGTAAATTTATTAAAAAAAAATATGTAATTTTTGCTATGTTGTTTTTTTTTCAATTTTTCACAAGAAGAAAATTTTGGGTTCGTGAAAATTTTCGAATTCTGGTTTTCGACGGATTTACACGTGTTAGAGTTAAGAGTTTCCAAATAACATGTTTTTACAAAATGTCTGTCTGTGAGTCTGTCAGTCAGTCAGTCTGTCAGCCTGAATGTCACATAAATTTTATGGGCACTCTATCTTAAGAACTAATGCACGGAATTTCACAAAACTATCGATTCAGTTTGACCTTGATATAAACGGGATCTGATTAGTTTTTGATGTATATCACAGAACAGGAGGCGCTGCTATGCTGCCTTTTTCACGATTTCTACAACAGCTATATCTCAAGAACTAACGGACGGTTTTTCATAAAACTGCATATTCCATTAGTCCTTAAAATGATATTGTTCTAATTACGGTTTGGTTTTGATCACAAGGCAGGTGGCGCTTCTATGCAGCATTATTCATGATTATCGCAATAGCTGTATCTCAGGAACAAATGCACGAATTTTCATCAAGCAACAGATTCAGTTATTCCCTAATATAAATGAGTATTTTTTAGTTTTTTGAATAAATCACTTACAGATATGCGGCCACACACGGCACAATACCACATACAACTATATGGCATTATTCCTGATTATTGCAATAGCTGTATCTCAGGAACTAATGCAATGATTTTCACCAAACTTCAAATTCAATTATAGTCCTTAATATAAATGAGTATTCTTTTGTTTTTCGAGTAAATCACTCACAGGTGGCACTGCTATGCGGCATTAATTATGATTATACCAATAGCTGTATCTCAGGAACTAATCGAAGGATTTTCACAAACTTCAAATTCAATTAATATCTGAAATAATTTGGTATTTTTTAATGTGAAATATAAAAGCAGCAAGTCTTTATTCCGTTAATTAATAACTACATCGGAATATTAAAAATAATATGCATTGTACAAACAAAAGGTTAAGAACTTATATTATAAATAATTATTTTGCTTATAAGACGTCATTTTATTACCGTATTTATTCGTGTATAACGCGCACTTTTCTTTCAGAAAAATAGGGCAAAACTCCTTGGTCGATATACTCGGAATATTTTTTACTGCTGGATGTAATCACAAGTTATACATATGAATCAAAAAATGTATTCAAAGAAAACATAATCACTCGGAAAATCTTGCTTAAATTGAAGTATCACTGCATCTTTATTTCACTCTTTGCACTTTTTTTATACATTAACGTTACATAAACGTGATGTAGAAATTCTCACTGCCGTCACTCACTCCTACCCTCCATCATTCACTCCCTACACGAAGTCTAATGTATTTTCGCCTTGTTTTTGGCCTGATCTAATGTTTGTTTCAACTTTCTTTACTGAAATTCATTTATTCATTTATTCATTTGCATATCAAATTTACGGTGCGCGTTACATACGAGATTAAAAAAAAAAAACCGCCATTTTTTTCTTGATAAGTTCGGTGTGCGCGTTATACACGCATGCGCGATATACACGAGTAAATACTGTAATAAAACATTTAAAATATACAGAGGTGTGAAAATTATTAGAATAAATGTGAAATTTTTAATAAAATCTTGTTATATTAAAAATACAACACATTTTTTAAATATTCATGCATTTATTATTTAGTGTGCATTCCACACTTTTTATTGAAGATTTGGTACGTTTTGTCATACTTTGTATGAATTTTTAGCTATTAATGTATATTTCATTGTCATAGTGCCAAATTCGGATGAGTCTTTCTATCAGATCATTTTTGTTTGTGATGCTGCAATTCTTTAATTTTTTCATCACAATACCCTAAAGATTCTCTATGGGATTCATATCAAGACTATTTCTAGGCCATGGAAAGTGTTTTATATTTTTTTCATCGGAAAATTTGGTCACAGGTAAAGTTTCATGGCACGGTGCTCCACACTGTAAAACATTTGTGTAAGTTTGCCATCATTTATGTGTGTAACGTTCCTCAAATTCTTGAGAAAGTCATTCCACTATTTTAAAAAACACACAAATCCAGAGGATATTTTCACAGAGGTTGGTGGAACTTTCCACTTGAAGCATGACGTATGATGTAGTACTCCAAGCGCATGCTCAGTGGTAAATGTCGTCATAGGTGACATGGGGAATTGAGAAAGAAAACATTAAACATGTGATCGACACCAACATCATCCTGCACTATTTACAAGGAAACGAGATATGAAGTAAGTTGTCATTTTCTTAATATTTTATTGATAAAATGTTGAGTATTTCAAATATATAAGCTGTTATAATCTAAAGTTTTAAAACCAATGTCCATTACTGAAATGCTTATTTAACTAATTTTCAGCAATGAACATCCAATGTAGACATTACTAAAATAATTTAGTAAGTTCATAGCATATAACATCTTCTCACTTATTTGGAAAATTCTGAAAGTAATTATTTTTAAATTATATTTAAAAAAAAACTCAATACTGTAGGGGTGAGTGGAAAGAGTGGGGCAGTGGGAGGAATGGGACAGTTGGAGGAATGGGACAGTAGATTTTTCTCTTTATGTATATACTAAACATTTCATCAATCAGACGTAACATGATGATCCAAGCAATCATAACCCAATCTTCAATTGAAAAAAAAATGATCAATATAAACTTGCAGTCGTATAACCGGAATAGATTATTTCAATAATCAAAAATAAATTAGCTTAATATAATTTATATGCGTTTCGTATATAAATTACTTGTATATGCATAGAATTAATAGTTTCCTTATTTATGGAACAATATACAGTACGTTATCAGTAATTTAAAATAAGCTTAAAAGACCTTATACAAGAAGTTTAACACAAAACAAGGAAGTAAGGAGGAATGGGACGTTATAGAACGTGTATGTCGACATGTGAATTCGACATGTCAATTTTTTTTTCATAAGATGAATCTAATTTGCTACCATGCAAACATTTTTAGATGATAATATATTGTAAAATTGATTATAAATTAATTTACTTCAAAATGTAAATAAATTAAAGTGATGATTTTACATTGTCCTCTACGACTAAAGATCTTGAATTTTCATTTATGATTGTCATTGAATCGTAATGATACAAAAAATTTATGATGTGGCGCATACATTATCGTCCTACAATGTCTGTTTGATTGTATATTTAGCCGACACTAGACTATTTGTGCTTCATAAATTCTTTTATAGCTGTCCCATACCTCCGTGTAAGTGGGGAGGTATGGGGCACATTTTGAAACTTACAATTTCTTTAATTATAAAATACTTTTATATGTTATGTTTCTATATTGTTCAAGGAGATTAAAAAGCATTTTACCCTTCCCTCTATAAAGTGAAATTTTAGTATTTGTGTCAAACAAAGTTGATTTTCTTACTTTTGTAAACTGTCCCACACCACCCCACTCTCCTCTATAGTTTAATATAAAGCTTCTTTCAATGTTTTAATTAATTTCATCAGATCAACATTTTTTTTTTTAATTTTGTAATCAAATCATTATTATTTACATCTCTGCTTTTGATATTTTTTACTCTAGCAAGCAATGAAACCAATCGGGAAGTAGGCAATATTGTTTATGGTCATAGAGAAAGAAGGGGCTAAAGAGGGATGGAGCTACAATAAAATCGAATTGAAGAACGACATTTTTTAAACCTCCAAATTTATCTTGAATTAAAACAATTTTATCTGCAGATCTATGGCTTCAAACATCATTTTTGCAATTTTATTTTGAAATAGTTTTCATAGTAATTTATAAAGCATTAGTAAATCTGTGGTATTGTCATATTTGCAATATTAATTACTACAATTTATACAATTTCACTCGCCTGATCTTTTCTTTTTTATTCTTTTTCTACTAATCCTTCTAACTTTCTCCCAATCTTTCAATTTTATAACTGTAATTCTGATATTTGATGTTTTAAATTATCTGTTGAAATAATTAAAATCAACGGATAATATATATAGAAAGTAGATGTGCCACTAATCGACAACCTTAATGAATTTCTTTAAAAAATATTTTTTAATTAGTACTATTTATATTGCAATTTTTTCAATATTTTATTCATCGCTCAACAATTTTTAACCATTCTCATAATGCCATCTCTCCTAAATCAAAATTTAATTGTAAATAACAGAAAAATATCAAAAGACCCTACATTTCAGTAATGGATACACCTCAAAATGTAATAAATATAGGGGAGACTAGGGATGGTTGACCACGGCGGAGGCTTTACCCATCCGTCCATTTTCATATTTAAATATTTTTCAGACTTTTCTCGTAAGATAGCTAAATCTATGGAAATGATCAAACAACAAGCTTCAATTCATGCAGATAATTGAAACAGTTGAAACACAATCGGCTGTGAAGAATTTTTAACATTTTTAAAAGTTGAGTTTTTAAAAAATATTTTGCAAGAGTTTTCCAGTTAAAATATCATGGAAATTAAAGTGAGTAGGTTTTAATTATTACAGATATATTGAACTTTAATTATAGGCATGAATTTTGCACAGGTATACTATAGGTTTAAAATAACTGTTTTTTTTTCTTTAGAATATAGATTAGGGGGGGAGGTTTGACTTAGTCAATATGTTGGAGGGCTGACCTTAGTAAAAGCTCTCTTAATTAAATGTTTTTGAAATTTATTTATTATACTTGGTATATAATAAAACGTTAATGTTCATATTTGTAAAAGAACGTAAATTTATTCTGCAAAGATAAAGGAGCGATACAAAAAAAAAAAAATGTTATTTAAAGTTAATCTTTAACTGATGTGACAGAAATCGGCACTTAACGACCGTAAAGCGGTCTGCCACACCGCTCCATCGAAAGATGAATAAAAGATGAGATTAACTTATAGGATACTGTTTTTGTACTTAACTTTTTGTAAAGAGCTGTTATAATTAAAATGCACCTATTCAAATGGCACTGGTGATAGTATAAAATTCCAAAAGAAACAAAATTTCGGTAGTGTCTATAATTAAACTGAAAGTTTCAAGTTAAACCATAAAAATTAAAAAATGCAACGGTCTGTAAGACCTGTAACATCATTTAAAAGTTTAAGGTATTTTGGGACTTACAATCTTTGTAGCTTTGCAAAGATAAAAATTCGTAAAGATATTTTAAGTTTCTTAAAATTATTTTATTTGTTTTCAAATTGTAACTTAAAAGTATTCTGTTTTTTCAAACTTATATTTTTTCTTTAAACTTTGTGGCTTAAAGGTATTCTTAGTTTTTAAAATTTTTGGGGGGGTTTCAAACTTATTTTATTTGTTCAAATCTTGTAGCTTAAAGGTATTCTGTATTTTTTAAATTTATTTTATTTCTTTAAACCTTACAGCTTATAGGTACTCTGGGTTTAAAATTATTTCAAAATGCGTTTTTTAAAATTACTTTATTTGTTTAAACCTTTTACAATAAAGGCATTCTGCATTTCTAAAATTGATTTTATTTGTATATTTGCCAATATGTCTACATAAAATACAGAGAGTCATGCCTCCCATGAGTGAAAAGACTTGACAAATTACTTTTTCATGATTAAAATCTATCTTTCTTCAAATTTATTGCACTTATGTCGCAGGTTTATTCTGATAACTGATTGTATAACTAATAAAATAATACATAAAACTTTGTTCATGGTTTAATATTTAAAAAGTTAAAAATTATTTAGTTAAAAGTGAGTCAACCATACCTAATCGCACCTAATTGTTTTTATGACTGTAATTAGTTCCAGAATTAAAGGAAAGTTCTCTAATGAAACAAAATAACTATTTTTAAATAAATTTCACAATTAGGATACAAAAATTAATAAAATATTTCAGAATTATTTACAATTTTAATTTATTATTGTGATTATCATAATATCAATAGTTTAATTATTTTAGATATTGTTTTAAAATACTAAATGTCAGGAAATTATAGTTATCAAATTGTGTGTGTGTGAGAGAGAAAGTAAGTGTGTTGGGGAGGTGGTTGACTAACTAACCCTTAACCCCTTAACGCGCAGTGTTGCCGGGTCGGCAACACCTAAAGTTCCCCCTGTTTAGAGACACAAAAACTCCGTGAATATTTCAAAAACTACTCTAATGGCTAATTTAAATCTTTCTTATGAGTTCTAGATGGCAGCACCACAGAGATCAAACTCTACTGGTTTTAAATAATAGGTAAAATGTTTTACTGTAATACGCGCTTCACAGCAATGCTCTTCTCACTGCGCTTATCAATGCTTTACTTATGGGAGGTTACCACTTCGGCAACAGCTGTACAATTAAAATGGTTAGTGCAGTCGTTACAAAACAATACCTGTGTACTCCTCTAGGCCTAAATAGATTGCCTAATTTTTTTTCTCTTTAAATTCCAACTTTAAAGAGTATTGCGCCGGAAAGGGTTAAAGGGGCAAGTTACTTCCATTCGTAAAATTCTTAAAAGAGAAATTGACACCATAAATTACAAACAAATTTATTCGAAAGCATGTATAAGCTATCGTTCTTGCCAAATATCTCTAACGTGCTAGTAACTAATCTGGTATGTAATTGAGTATAAAAATATTTTTAGTTGTTTTTAAAATAATCGGTAGATGTTAGAACGATGTAAAAGAAAACTGAATTCAATTCGAATCATTTTTTAAAAATGCTGAACCATGGGCCCCAAGAAGTTGATTATAAATCAAAATGAGTCGAAGATATATACATATAGATTGCCGTTTTTCTAGTAGCTGGAGAACGTAAGAACTTGGTGGGAAAAAAAGTTATCAAATAGGACCTTTTTTAAGGGAGCTATAATAAAGGACCCAAAAAGGAACAACTGTAAGTTAAAAATAAGATCCTAACATCAAAAATTTTTAAATTCCTTTGTACTTAACACTTTACATTTACAATTAATCAAAAATAAGCTTAGGTTATGAATTATTCGTTAGAATAATACTTTAAAGAAATTTATAAAAAAATGAAAAAAATGCTTTAAAAAAAGCCCTAGGACCCCAATAAAAATATCATGTTGTAAGTCCTGGAAGAAGAGTCCAAAACTTAACTTTAAAGTTATGCACTGAAAAGGTGGGAAAAGTAGAGGGTGGAAAATGCATGGCGAACAAAAATATTCAAGGGCCATATGGGACACTGAGAGCCCCAGGGTCTTGTGGGCTGGAATGTAAGAAAGTGGAAAAAACTAAAGGAAAAAGGATTCAAAAAAGAAAAATTAAGAGGGGGCAATTTAAGTAAAAAACAGTAAAAAACAGGGCCTTAACAGGAAAACATGTTAAAATGTCATAGTACTTAGCGTAATATATTTACAGTAGTAAAAATTAAGCATAGGATATGAATTATTCGTTAAAATAATATTTTAATGAAATGCACAAATTGATTGGGTAAATGTTTAAAAAAAGCACTAGAGCCCGAGTAAGAGTGTGAGGGTGTTGACTCTGGAAAAAATAGTAAAAAACTCAATTTTAAAATTTTGCTCTGGGATGGTGAGGAATTAAGGGGGTGAAAAATTTTTGGCGTACAAAAAGTTCAAAGGCCCCAGTGTCGGTGTCTATTATTCCCTAGGGGGCTCCAGTGCATTATGGAATGTAAAATCGTGAACGTATCTAAATGGAACAGAATTTCCAAAAATGAAGATCGGATTGAATGGAATCAATTTATTATCACAAAAACTTCAAGGGGGCGTGAAACGGGTCCCAAGGATCCAGCGTCAATACTGAAAAATAAAATAGCAAACATAACTAAGTGAAGAAAGGTTCCTCAAAATGAAAAAGATTAAATAAAAAAGGGTCGCGTTACTAACAATTTAGTGCATAAAAATGCTAAGGGGTCCAGAGATCTTGACCCTTAAAATATTAAACGTCTGAGTCTCTGATGCATCAGGCTCTGTCTGGGAATATCTTTACCTAAATTTTCAGACTTCTACGTGCGGTAGATTTTGCTAGCCATCGCAGATATTCACAGAGATTTTTTTTATTTTATTAGTATATATGTATACCAGTACCGTAAAGTAAAACTTTAACATTATTTATAACGGGTATTGATTTATTGTTTTTCATTTGTATTTTCTAGATTGAATTCAAATCATTTTTAAAGAAATAGCGTACTTCAAAATTGATCAAAAATTTATTTTTTGCTTTAAATATATATATATATATATATGAAAATCTATTTAATTGAGGATATTTTGATATTTCATTTTTATCCAAAAAGAAATTATGTCTCGAGATGTTGTAAATACACTCAACACAATTGCCCCCACAAATTAAAACTTTAACCATGGAGAACACGCGCTTACCCAGTATAGAAATGGTTTTAACTTTGTCACCAACAAAATCAAGTTATAACCGTCATTTTATTTAGGCAGAGACAATCCTTACAAATTTTGTAATAAAATAGGTTGAAGATCATTTTAAAAAGATAAATGATTACAGTTGCAAAAATCATACGCACTCCGGGTCAAAAAGACCCGGCGCGTGTATTCCCGGCTTAATTGACTTTTTCTGAACTTTATATTTTATTACTTTCATGTTTTAAAAATAACAAGGCTTTTTTTCTATTTGAAAGTGATATTTGAACGTTTTTATACATTTTCTTTATTATACACTTGATAAATATATACATGGAATTAGCATTCAAATTTTCTTCTTTTTTAAAAAAAAATAAAAGTATATGAAGATGTCTGAAATTCCATTTTTCATTATGTATGTTTCAGTGAAAAAAAGTATTAAATGCAATTATAGATTTATCTAAAAATCCATTTGCAATCTTGTATAGTACACATTTCAAATGTTTTAAAAGGTAAAAAAAATATAAATATTTAAAGTAGTATAAATCTTAAAAAACTTAAAATTTTTCAATAATTTTATTTTTAATATGCAGTTTTTCAGAATGTACTTTTAGTAGAAAATCAAAATGCATTGAGTTTATCATTTGAACCATGTTATTAAAAAGAAATATAAATTTCTGAAAAGGTAAACATTCACCTTAATGCATTTAAAAGTTATTTTTTGATTATTATTATTTTTAATGCTTAAAGAACAAGAAAAATAAACATAAATCAAAACTTTAAAAATATATTAAATGACACCTTCCACTAGTAATTTTGCTGAGATACTCATAAATGTTTATATCAGACAAAATTACGATAAAAAAATCGTTTTCAATTTTAAAATTTGCTTTTTTTTTCAATTTTGTTTCTAAGAAAGCTAACAGTTGATAATCGTATTTGTCCAGAGATTGTATTTCATATAGTATCTACTATATGATGTAGTAGTGAGGTGATGATTGTATTTGAAAATTGTATTTGATGTAGATTTGTCCTAAATTTCATAACCTCCCTCCCCGTAAATATTCTAGTACATAATATAATTAAATTAGCTCAAGCTAATCACATTGCTATTTTAGGGCATTCTAACTTTTGAAATTTATTATTTAATCAAAATAAAGTTAATTTAAAGTATATCAAAACTAAACATTTTATTAAGATGCAATAAACTAATTATGATGTTTCATTTAACTAGGTGTCGCAAATTTGGAAGATTGCCTTGGCCGTCGCCTTTCATCCTCTGCTATGAAAATTTTTCCTGTGAGTAAAAGAAAAACTAGTTGGATGTGTCAATCCCAAAACTTTCTTCTATCTCATAAGTACATTTTAATATTAAAAAAAACGTGGTGAGCCCAAAGTTACCCACTATCGAATTTCCTCGAACATTTGACCCAGCCTAATGAGATTCTGGTATCCGAAAAGCCTAAAACGCAAAATTTAATTAATATTCTGAGAAAATGAGCTTAGTAGTGCCTCATGTTGGGTAATTTATACTAAAACCTAATAAGCATCTATTTACGTCAAGACCTAACAGAATCTGAAATTTGATGGAATTTCGTCCATTAGTTCTTGAGATATAGTTATAACAAAAAAATTTGCAAAACGTAGCACAGCAACACCATAGCTTAACCAATTAATGCCAAAACGTAAAAATGCGTCTAATTATGTTATGGTGTAAAAGAATCTGAAGTTTGATGAAATTCTGTGCATTAGTTCTTGAGATATAGCTAGTTTGAAAAAAACGTGTAAAATATAGCACAGCAGCACCATCAGTTGAAGGATTTATAACAAAACGTAATCATCGTGTAATTATGTTATATGTCATTTTGTAACAAAATCTGAAGTTTGATGAAATTCTGTGCGTTGGTTGTTGAGATATAGCTATCGGAAAAATCGTGCAAAATGCAGCATAGCTGCACCACCTGTTGCAAGGTTAATACCAAAATGTAATCAGCGTTTAAATATGTTATATATTCTAGTGTAACAGAATCTAAAATTTGATGAAGTTCTCTGCATTAGTTCTTGAGATATAGCTATCGCAAAAATCGTGCAAAATGTAGCATAGCAGCGCCACCTATAGAACAGTTCACACCAAAACCTTATCAACGACTATGTATCTCAAGGTGTCGCGGAATCTGAAGTTTGGTGAAATTCTGTGCATTAGTACTTGAGATATAGCTATCACGAAAATCAGGAAAAACGTGGCATAGCAGCGCCACCTGCTGGCCAATTTACACCAAAACTTAATCAGCGTCTATGTAAATCAAGGGGTCACAGAATCTGAAGTTTGGTGAAATTCTGTGCATTAGTTCTTGAGATATAGCAATCCTGAAAATCATGAAAAACGTAGTATAGCAGCGCCACCTGCCGGCCAATTTTCACCAAAAATCAATAGGCACTAATTCATATCAAGGTCTAACTGAATATAAAATTTTATTAAATTTCGAGCATAAGTTCTTGAGATAGAGCGCCCACAAATTTTTTGTCACATACAGACAGACAGACAGACAGACAGACAGACAGACAGACAGACGGACAGACTCAAGGACAGACTCACAGACAGACATTTTCTAAAAATAGTCAAAACGTGTTCAGGACCTTCTAAAACGTATAAATCCGTCGAAAACCGGAAGTCGAAAATTTTCATGAATCCAATACTTTCTTCTTGTAAAGATAGAAGAAAGTAAAAACGATAAATGGAGAAATATTGTACACGGACAACCCAAATTCTGTGCAAAGAAATAACATTGCTATCGCTTTTGGAAGCAAATACCCCAGGTTAAGATAACCTTCTGGAGATGGCACGCATGAATGGCAGAATAAATTTTGTAGAAATTTCCCGAAACTGTGCCTGATAGTGAAGTTGCAATCAACATATCTTATCATATCTAATAAACGTGCATGCACACTTGATAACCGAATTTAAAAGAAGAAAAAAAGCTATTGAGTTTTGCTACCCCATAATTTGTTTGCACTTCAGTGTGTCAATTTTTTGGTCATGTTATTGAACTTTAATTTTTCTTGTAGAGTTTTAATAATGATAGACTTGTATTTTCTGTTACATGTTTGTTCTTCCCTATCCCTCCCCCCTGTTTAAAATTAATGGTGAAAGCGAGACTGTACACATTTGTTCAGAATTATTTTTGTGTATGGTGTGTGAATTTCTTTAAATTTTAAATAAACAATGCTGGTAGCTGGTTTTCATAAATGTAGATGTTTTCTTAAACAATTTGGAAGAATTTTTTTAAATAAAAAAACGATGGAATGGAAATTTATGTTAATATTTTGTGTGTGGTGTGAAAATATGTTTCAATTTGAAATAACTAATTGTGCAAGCTGCTTTCATAAATGTAGATGTTTTCTTGTTTATTTTTTTATTTATTTAATTTTTTGTATATTAAAAATGAAATATTAATACGTTTTCTGTGCTTTAAAAATAAACAGATTTGATATTCATAACTAAGCTGTAGAAAAAACAAGATTTTATGTGGGTACCTTATGCTTATATTTCAGGATTTCTATGAATAGCAGTCCAGAGGTACTCTAAACTAACTTAAAGAAATTTGAGTGAAATGTGAAAACTTATTGCAATTTCAATTTAGAGGTGCAACGAATATTTTATTAATAGTAACAGGATAGAAAGCCAAATATTTTTTTTCCTTCTTAATATCTGACTATTAAATTTAGGCATTAACTAAAAAACGTGTATCACCCATAATAACAAAAAAATCACATATAGATTAAAACATATAAATTATTTAGAAACAATGAAAATTTTCAGATATGTCTTTAAGTTTTAAAAATTATATTATAAAAATTTGCTAAATATTATGTTTTAAAACAAAATATACTTTTAAATTTTTATAGATTCTTCAAAGTAACTTTTTGTTCATTAAATCTTTTTCACAGTTACAGAAATATTTAAAACTAAAGGCAATCTAGTTGTTACTTGAATAAACAATTTTGCAAAATAATTCACTGTGATTAATTTTAATAGATATTTAGTATCAGTATTGTTCAAATATTCAATATTTGTCTTAAATTGATTTTCATTGCATATCTTATTTTAATGTGTTTGTTAAAAAATGAAATTACTGTATTATTTTCAATGGAATATTTTTTACAGATTGTGTTGCACCCAGAATTTTTTAAAATTTTAATGGGCTATCTGCCCAGTAAGACGGTAAGCAGATTTTTTTTTCTTACCAACCACTTGGCTACAGTCTATCGGGGTTATAGAAGATAACCCTATGCAACTTTTTTTTAATGGATTCAGAGTCCATCATCTGGAACCAATCTGGCATATAAATATTTTTCCATCTATCTCGAATCTTTTAAAGCTTTGTTAAAACTAACTTGTCGGCCAGCTCATATGCAGGATGTTGACTCATAACATTATTGGCCTATAAGTCCATATGTTGACTGTGGTCATAGAATCTTAATTTACAGGGCAAAGCAATCTCAAATAGTTGATAAAAATCAAAGTTGCCTGTTAAAAAACATTTAGATGAAAGTACAATTGTTTAGGAATCCCATAAATATGATATAAATTATATAATTAATAAAAGCAATTTCTCTATTTGAAACAGAACTAAAGGAGTATATATCTTACAAATATACAGAATGTTCCAAATTCCTTTTTAATTGCTTAAGATATAAAATAAATTCTATAACTTTTAAAAAGGTCCATTTGTTGGTGCAAGAAACTGCAATTTCATGTAAACTGGATCATTTTTCATTAATTGACATAATATATATGTTTCTTTCTGCAACACAGACTACGCTGATTTTTATTTTAATCATTTCATTAAAAAAAATTAAATCCCGCAATTGCTTTTTTTTATTAGTAATACTTAGCTGTATTCTAAATTAATGTAATCTTAAAAAGATTAGATTATAAGTTATTTATATCTCCAGTAGCTGAAAATTCTGCAAGTATCTGCGACAGACATTTTATGGATAGAAAATAATCTGCATGTAAAATGTTACAATTGAACAGTTAATTATTTAAAGAATCACATAATTGTACTATCTTTATGCATTTTGTTAACTTAAATTTATAATAAAATTAAGTATTAAAGAGCTAAGCAATACTATAAATCCTAAAAAAGGTCTGTTGAAAACTAAAATCTGCAAAAGAGAAAAGGATTGCGACATTCGGTCGCCCATCTTAAACTTTCTGCTTTCGGGTTTATTGCAAACAAAAATAAAGGTATATGATCTCAATACACTGTAAAGATGTTCTTTTATTTTCAATGTGCTCCTTTGCATTTTTCTGTTGTAGACCCACTGGAGAGATAAGAGAGAATTCATTGAATGTGATAGTAAAGGTATCCCAAAGTATACACAAAACAAATGAGAATTGTATTATTTTTAACACCAAACAACAGGTACTAAATACCTACTATTTAAGCACACATGAAGGAAAGTACTTGAACCAACTATTAAAAATTTAGAAATGTACTGTTTACTGAATCATAGATAGCAAAAGTACAGATTAGCATTAATTGTAATTTTCTTACTGGCTCAGATATTTTCAGCCAAGGGGAAAATTACAATTAAAATCATTCATTCACAATTAAAATGATTGTATTAAAATTATTTTAGTTCAATTGCTTATCCACCATTTACTGGATTTATACTACCTGCAAATCATTCTGTTGAGCTGACCAAATGCTGTAATCAATAAGGTTAGCTGGGTGAATTAAGTTTTCCAGATTGGTCCAGAAGTAATTGACAGTTTCAGGTAATAAAGTCAAATATTGAATTCAGTATCAAACATTTTTAAAACTCGAAAACAAAATTAGAAGTTTACAATTAATATAGCTATTTACCAATTAGAAAAACTGTGTTAAAATTATTTTAGTACAGGATAAATTGGATAGATTTTTAACACATAAATAGCAAGTAGGAAACGTGATCGCTTATATCTCCATTTTATAGAAATTGCAAGATTCCAAGACTAAAAAATCTATAACCCTAGGGAATTTGTATTATAAAAGAACATTAGTATACAATATGACAGGCTATAAAATTAATATTTTTATTGTACTTTGACCTTCAGACATTTTTGAAATTGCACAATCAAGTTGTAATATTTAGTGGCATTCGATATTACACAATTTATCAAATATCTATATTTATTGAAACTCTATTGAGGAATTAAAAGGAACATCCTTGAAATTGTGGAATATACAATATGCTAGTTTTTTTTTTTCAATGAAGTTTTAATGGCGACGGAAAATAGAGTATAATAAATGGAAATATAAAGTACATCTACTAACCGATGTAATGAAAAATGCTCAAATTGGTCTATCACTGAAACAAATGACTATGTGGGTCCTGATTGGTAATCTTGTAAGCATGACATGCAAATTGAGAAACATGGTATCATTTCTGTGCAAAATACAAACAACCAAATTCATACCAAATTTAAAAAAAAAAAATAATTTAACTGTAAAATGTCATATTTTAATTAAAACAAAAATATTTGATGAGATATAGACATTTTAAGAAGTAATTTTCAGCCTAAGGAAAATTATAAATTGTTCCACATTTTTCAGATTTAATGAAAAAATTGATTTTTTTTAGGGTAATATTTTTCTATAGCTAAACAAATAAATCTAGTTTAATCAAACATAAAAATACTGTTGTCTCTACACACATGTTTCGTAACTATACAAAAAATATATAGTGAAATATGTCGAATACTGTGAGAAGTTACAGGTAATTAGTTTTACCTTACTAAAATATACTGTATAACCTTGCCTACATGATGTGAAACTGCAAAGTCAAATGTTATTAATACTTACACATAAAAATGGATAACTTTCTAGGCAAGTGTGGGGAAAACTTACTCTACTAATGTATAAACTTACACGCAATGACTGTGTGACATTACAGAAATATGTGGGGGAAGCTTACTCCTACAGATGTGTAACCTTACAAACTATTAATGTGGAAGATTACAGACAATTGCAGTGTGAACCTTACGCAGGAATTGTGTTATGTTTCACAATATTGTGGTGAAGCCTAACGCAAAATAACTGTGTAAGATTACAGACATATTTGGTGTAACCTTACCCAGGAATTTGTGTTATGTTTCACAATATTATGGTGTAACCTTACAAGCAATTACTGTGTAAGTTTACAGACAAATGAGGTGAAAGCTTACTCCAACAGATGCGTAACCTTACACGAAATTACTATGAAAGCTTACAGATAATTGGAGTATAACCTTACACAGTAATTTGTGTGATGTTTCACAATATCATCGTATAATGTTACACACAGTTAATGTGTAAGATTACAGACACATGTAGTGTAACCTTACACAGGAACTTGTGTTATATTTCATAATATTATGGCGTAACCTTACACGCAACTACTGTGTAACCTTACACACAGCTTCTGTGTAAGCTTACAGGTAATTGTGGTGTAACCTTACATAGGAGTGGTGTAACCTTACTCATAATATGGTGTACACCTACATAAGGCATGAGTAATGTTACTCCATTTATAGCGGTTACATACCACCATAAGACTGGAGGCAGCAATGCTGCCACCATTTTTATGGAGTAACGTTACACCAAATGTTTTACAGTGCATTATGAATGAATATGAAGTCTCCATTTGGAAACCAGTCTTTTTATTGTGGAATTAGACTTTGTTCAAGCACTTTTTCATACTGATACTGCTTCATATTGCCTTCTACAACATATAAAAGTCTAGTACCCTAAGAAAGCATCATGATCTAAACTATTAATTTAGTAGAATGTTTAACTGTTTGTACTATGCAATTTCGGAAAAATTCTTTCCTGGTACTTCTCCTGAGATACTAACTGCTTTTTTCTGATATGGAAAATATTGATTCATCAGAAAACATACCTAAAAGATAAACAATTCCTTAAAATATGTAATTTGTTGAGAAAAATTCTTATAAAGAAATTTAAAAACAGTTTTACATCTTTAGCTAGTATGCAAAAAACATGATTTCAAGAAAAGAAATGAACAACTTAAGTTTAATTGATTAATTAAGGGAAAATTAATATTTCTCAACTTGCTTCAGTAATTTCTGAATTGTTATTGCACAACTTTTGGCCAAGCAAATTTCCTCTTTGGCATAGAGGATGCGATTTTAACCTTTTTCAAAGATGACGAGCACTGACTCCAGCTGAGCTAAGCTTTCCACGAATATAAGAATCACATACATTTATTCCATATGCTTGCAAAAATATTTTTAGTTTATGACTAGTTGCTCTTCTGTTAGCTTTAACAATTTTATTATTTCTCTTCTATTTTTGCAGTAAATTTACCTATTCTTCCACATATCCTTATTCTTGAAGTTTCATATTCACATTTGGAGCTCAAAAATCTTTTTATTCCATACACAGATACTTGCAAAATTTCTGCTTTTTTAACGATTTCGTGCATTGTATCGTTATTTTCTTGAATGAGACACTTTACCACAGCTGGTCTTCTAAGAGAAATATCACTTGCTTTACCCTTAATCACGGAATAATCCTTTGACAAACGAGGAAAAGCTATCAATTAGCATAAACTAATCAAAACAACAAAAAGATTTGTTTTAAAAATAAACTAATACTGATACCAACTAAAAAAAAAAAAAAAAAAAAAAAAAAAAAAAAAAAAAAAAAAAAAAAAAACAGCAAGCAGACAAAATTTAAATTGAATTTCACATTTGTTTGCTAAACAAACTACCTCTTTATGCAATGGAAACAATTTGATTACTTTGGATAAAATAAATTTTTTTTAATGGCAACATTTAAAATTTTTTTATCCCCAAAACTAATTTTGAGGAGTGCAAAATTGACTAGACCAACAAAACAAATTACCTTTCATGAAAAATTGCAAGTATATGCAATATTAATCAAGAAAAACTGAAAAAAATCACAATTATTCTAATAATTTTTACACCTCTGTATATTAAAAATTTATAGGTTACAACTCATTTTCATCGAGTCATCTTCAGAATGTAAATAGAAATATTACAAACACGTGAATGAACGTGAAAAATTGGAATAAATACTTATTGAATTCAAATTAAATATATAATTTGAATGGTAGTTATCATGCGAACCGTCTAACCATTCATTTTATATACTCCGAATGCGAAACGATTGCGAATCGTTACAAACATGTGAATTTTTTAAATGGATTTCAAAGGACCTCACTTATGAATAACTTTAAATAAAATTGAGATCCGAAAATTAATTTATTCTCATTTAAAACGTAAAAATACACGTAACTGTATATAAATTGTTTAAAAGGTGCATAATAAAACATAACTCTTTAAAAATACTTTAAATGTATTTTTAAGTTTTTTATGTTTTATAATGCACCATATAAATAATTTATCTACAGTTACATGTGTTTTTACGTTTTAAATTAGTAAACAAGGTGAATTCTGCACTGTTTTTGTTCTTAACTCCAATTATAATTTATTCTCGTTAAAAAGTATTTCGTTGAAAAACATTAACATACTTTTTAACGAGAGTAGATTAATTTACAGATCTAATTTTTATTTAAAGTTATTCATAAGAGAGTCCATTGAAGTTTATTTTAAAAGTTCACGTGTTTGTTATGATTCGCTATCTTTTCGCATCCCCAGTATATGGATTGAATTCTTGGACGGTTTGCAGGGTAACTTCATAGTTGAAATACAATATCAAAAATATAGAGCGCGCTATATATTTAATTTGAATTCAATAATTATTTATTCCCGTTTTACTTACCCATCATACGTAGTATAGGGTAAGTCTTGCAATCGTTTTGAAAATCGAAAAAATTTTTTTGACGGATTTACACGTTTCGGACACTGGAGATTCCGAAAAACATATTTTTAGAAAAAAAAAATTTGCCGTCCGTCCGTCTGTGTGTCTGTCTGTCTGTCTGTAACCGCTCTATCTCCCGAAAAAATTGAGATAGAGACTTAAAATTTTGTATGTGCTTAGTATGTAAGAATGGGACGAAGCCTATTTAATATCAGTAACCTCGATTATCCGGAACTATTTTTTTCGGACTCTCGAAAAATTCGTTCTGATGAAAGGTATATAAAAATTTTCGATTTTTTTTATTTTAAGGAGTGGTCATAAAAGGCAATAAAATAACAAAATTTTGCGCATAAAACAAAGTCGATCGGATTATTAGTTGTCGAGATATTTCTAATCCTGTTTTCCACATTCTTTGATTTTTCATGACCCTGTATTTCATTCAAATTTCAATTCAAAGATATCTTTTAATTGGAAATGAGACCCTTAATTTGATGCAAGAAACCGTTAGTGAATATGATTAATATTTTTGGAGTTATAAGGATGTTTCTTTTATGCAATTCCGTGTTACTTGAATTGTTTGGCGTTTCATACAATTTATCGAAAATGGTTCATCAGAAATTCATTAATAGAGCATGATTATGTGTTAAAAATACTTAATTATACGTTTATATTTTATTTTGGAATTGTAATGCATTTTATAAATTGTTTACATATGTCATGTTTTCATATATTATGTTATGTATATCCATGATGGGTAAGTATTACGGTGGCCTCCAACGACTAGTTTCACGTGTATTGCATTTGTAATTTTTCTATTTACTCTCAGAAGATGACTCGATGAAAAAGGGTTGAAACATGTCAATTTTCAATATATTTTAAATGTTTTATTAATAAAGTTAAGTCTTATAAGGAAAATAATTATTTATAATATAAGTTTTTATCTTTTCGTTGTATCTTTTGTAATAATACAATTTTTTCGCCATTTTATCGTTTCGATTTCGCACCAAATTCTTATATATTATTATTACGTTATAGTATTTTATAGAGTAAATCGCTCAACAGATGGCGTTTCTATTTAGTTTTTTTACGATTTTTGCAATAATTCTACCTTAAATACTAATATACGGATTTTCATAAAATTTCAGATTCATTTAGAACTTGAAATAAGTTATTGCTGTTTAGATTTTGGTGTGAATTACTTAACCGGTGAGGCTGCAATGTCTCAATTTTCTGGAATTATTAACGTGTATGAAATAGTAGAAAGTTTTGGGATTGCCTCATCTGACTAATTTAGCACATGGCAACAAGAGAGAGAAAAATGAAACATTATTAAACGTTATTAAACAGATAAAAAAATTATTTATGAAAAGATCTTATTACTTTTTGCAAGTTTTAACTTTGTTTAAAGGTGAAAAAAATGCGCCAAAGGGTTAGAACTAATTAATACGCGCCATGAAAGCGTCGAATCATGGCTGAAATTAAAAAAAGCAATTACTCGTGTAAATATTACTTTATCACACTAATTTAATCACGATTATTTCAGTCGTGATTAATTTAATAATTAATCTGATTAGTTAGAAGAAAATTGAACAAAACCACCCTCAAACTTTGTGAAATTTGCTTTCATCAGTACAAGATTTAGATAGTATTTTAATAAGAAAAAATATACAACGTTTTTTCTATTGAAAATTATATGCAAGCACTTACAATATTTTTACAGTAGCACTCAAACGAACTGAGATAAATAAATAAAAAAATGTGAAAATGAGCTCAAGAATAAAAATATTTTTTAGAAATGCTAAATATTAATGTATATTTTTTAAAAAAGTAATAGCATTGCTAGAAGAATACCGAAAACACACACGTATGTTTATTTATTTTTGTAACTTAATAAGATTCATGTAGGGGAGGGAAATATTTCATAATAATAAAATTGAGTAATAGCTAATTGCCGAAGAATCATCATTAAAAGAGCAGTAACAGAACTACGTGATCGCATGTTAATGGAAGTGAAAAGAACATGATGACTGAGAAATTTAGATAGAAGAAAAAAAATATATCGATAAATCACTTGCATGTAGTACTACCCATTTATATTACAAATTATGAATTAAAAAAATCTCTTGTAATTATATATATATATATATGTTTGTTAATTATGCTAATCACTTCAAAGTAAGGTACCCTGGGGTAATAACGCCACGTTAAGGTTCTACCAATTTTCACGGCTCAGTTTTAGTTCATATTTTTCAAACAAATATGTGATTTGATACAGAAACTCATTGACTATCTATATAAAAAAAATAATTTAACAGATATGTATTCATAAAATGTAATGACGTGATTTCTTGACCAATGCTATTTGGCGTTATTACCCACCTATATAAGTAATAACGCCATGCAAAGAAAACTATGAAATACGATGGAATAATTGCATGTAGATTGCCCACTTCTAAAAATATAAAAACTCTACAAACTTAGAAATTGGCAAATTGCATTCTAAGCTATTGAAAATGTTCAATTTTTTGTGAAAGTATAAGAAAAATAAAGGTGTGTTGTGTGTGTGTGGGGGGGGGGGGGGGGAGGATGAGGCAAAAGAATATCAGACCGTGAGTTTCTTTTTGCTTAAAAAGGACCGCTTAGAAACATTGCACAGTTTTAACTGTGTTTATTTGAATCAGTATTTAGGATGTAGCTCGGCCATTGTAGGGAATCAACCGGGGTATTAATGCCAAAGATTGGCTAATTACCCCGTTATAGTTATTGCGCTGTACATTTTAAATTACAAATTATCTCGAGAAGATATCTAAAATCTTCAACAACATTTTGAAAGTCCATGAAATGTACTACAAATTTATGTAATTAACAAAGTATTTCCGGATAAAAAAAAATAGTCTTCACATCCCAAAACGTATCTCGCAAATTTTAGATCAAGCGTTAATTTTAGTTGCTTGTAAAAACAATAAGACCTAAAAATGAAACAAATTAACTTGAAGTTGTTTTTTGCGATTTATATGACTCAAAACCCTTCTGCGTAAAGCACATGGGTGTCATTTACCAGATTATTTCATAATTATGCATAATATTAGCACTATTATATATGGATATGCTTAATATGCACTATGCATAATATTAGCACATAATATTAACTTTATTTACACTATCAAAATTTTCCTATCGACCATAAACGCACTCTTAGTAAATATACGGTTTTATAGTATGTATTCGAACGACAAAAGTCTAAATAAAAACCATATTCAGCATAGTCCCGACAGTACCCAAATGTACTGCTTTGAGAAGTGCTTCGTAAAGTAAACAAACTGAAAATTAATTTATTTAAGAGTAAAATATTGTCAATTGATCATTTTAACAGAACAACAACAACAAAAAATTATGATGGAACCTTTAAAATTTAAGATGTTTGCAAGTAAAAATAAAGGAAACCATATCAGATAAGAAAATGGAAGCAAAATTGACACTCACACGTTTTAAAATAATATTTTGAACAATTTTAAGTTTACTGGAATTTGGTACTGTTAATATCTAATTATGGTCAAAGGAAGTACAGTTGGTTCTCCTTAATTCGAAATCGGATAAATCGAATCTTCGCCTAATTCGAACTGAACATGAAGTCCCGAAATTTTCAATATCAGAATAACGTTACAAATTTTCATTTATTCGAACTCATTTTCGCTTGACTTCTGAACTAATAAGATTCCGATTTTTGATTTTTCTTTACTTTCTCTCGTACTTCAGACCTTTGAAAGAACTTTTTTTTTCATTTTTGTCAGAATTGTTCTGAACAAATATACATTTAGTCCCATAAACTTGATATCCGCTTTATTAGTGACCTGTCTGTCCATCAATGACATCTCCAACCCATCTTCATTTGAGCTTGTGTCTAATCCCTTACTTAGTTTATGTATTTATATCTTTAAATTTAATATTAAATCATATTCTAATGATAACAGCGGAAAGATGTTTAAAAAATATCATAACATAAATTTATTTGTAATAGTACCCTTTGAAACATGTTTTCCTCTCATACTTTCTATAATTCAAACTCTGGATAATTTGTACTCTGGGTAATTCGAACTCTAGGTAATTCGAATTCTGGATAATTCGAACTCTAGATAATTCGAACATTTCTTGCGGTCCCGACGAGTTCGAATTAACGAGAACAGACTGCGTGTAATATTGTTTCATAACAGTACCATTGCGAATGCATTCAATGAGTGTGTTTTAATTGGGGTAAAATAACTGTGGTACTTTAAACAACCGTCGCGGTACATAAAATATATATCAAAGATAATATAATTCATGAACGTCCTTGGTATCTTCATTCTGCAAGAAACAAATTATCCTTCGGAATCAGACAATGGTCTAGCGTTTCTTTTATTTCTCGTTCTTGTAAAACTCTTCACATCAGGACTTCTAGGTACTTTTTTTCAATTGTTAGGCATCATTGTTTTTAAACAGAAAGTTATGTTTTATACACTGTATGACCAAAGGTGACCGGCCACTTGCGATTTTAGACGTTTTGTTAAATATCTAGACTGAAAAAGAACAAATACTTGTTGAATTATCCTGTCAAAACTAATGTAGAAAAAGTGTTCAAACTGTAAATTATGTTTAACTAGCTTATAGTAATAAATTGTGTTCATTTTTATGAGATAGCATGTATACCTGTAGAGAAATTAAGATTTTTACAAAAACTGTTCCAAATTTTTCCATGTTTTTTGGTTATAATTTGCAGAGTTTTTAATAAAAAAATGTTCTTTTCAGAATATATAACAAATAACATTATACACAATACCCTGCAGTTAGAATTAAACTATAATAGAAATTGTATAAAAAATGACCAGGTATTCTAAATAATGTTTCGCTGTGCATGCGTGAATGCAATCAAAGTATAATTTGCATAATGGGTTTCTAAATGTATAGAACAACTTTTGTGAAAGTCTCAAAAACACACCCAGAAAATTCTGAAAATTATCGTCGATTATTATTTCGAAATGAAACATGATTAATCCATTATTTCGAAATGAAACAATACGATGAGGGGTTGTAGCCATATATCCATTGATTAGTGTCAATATATAATACACAATATTGCACGTACAAGTATATTTGGATACAGCCCCTTAATTATTTTTATTTTATATTTTTTATTTTTTGCTTCCTTTGGGGAACAACGTATTTTCAGCTTATTCTATCGATAATAATTTTTAGATTTTTCAAGATATGTTTTTGAGACTTTTACAAAAGTTTCCATATACATTTAGCTAACACAATATATAAATGAGATTTTTATAGCGTAAGCATGCGCAATGAAAAAGTACTTAGTAAACTTGCTCATTTTTCATACCATTTTTTATATTTTTCAATTCTGAATGCAAGGTTCTTTCTACAATGTTGTTTTTTATATTTTGTTCCTTTTAAAACAGGAACAAGACTCGAGTAAGACTTTTCTCTTAAAAAAGGCTATTTTAAATGATTACTTTATTATAGTTTATGTTTAATACCATTTATAAACGCTTTCTTCTGGAGATACTTAAAATACAAGTGGTATAAAGGGCAGGAGAAATGATTTCTGCATATTTATATTTTAGGAACCATGTGTCTGCGGGGACAGATTTAATGGTCTAGCAAAGATTTACATTTGCTTAAAAGCAAATACATGCCATTTTTTAAAAGATGTTTAATGCATATATACATTCACCCAAATATTAATTTTTTTCAGTAGATTTTTAAGATTTGTTTTAGGGGAATTTGACTGATTGCATCTATAGCACACATTTACTATGATAATGAGCTCTTATTTATTAATGCCGATTTTTGCGCTAATGAGAATGCAAGATTTCTTTCCAACCACTTTTTTAGCATTTTCCAACAAAGTTGAAAAGTGCTTATGCATTCGGTTTGTCTGACCGTCTGGCCGTCACTCCGTCTGTCCGCTCTCTAATTCACGTAAATATACTCGAATTGCCATGAAATTTTAGGACGTTATTGACGTTTACCCAAGCACAAGTCCTATTAAAACTGAAGTTTCTAGCATGATTAGTTTATCTACAGGGAGAATCAAAAGTTTCCCATTACATTACGAGCTATGGGAAAAAATCGTTTCAAAGGAATTTTAAAGATGTTATACCTTGTCAAAAATGTAAAAATTTATATGCTTTTACGAGGTGCATTAAAATATGCATTCTATAAAATATAAGATGAAAATGTAGTAAGATGAAAAAAAATACTAATTTAATGGGAAATTATTAATTTTTTTATCCTCGATTACAAACTATTTTTCAACGTGTGATTAAAATCGTTGCAGTTCTTTAACATTGGAAAGAGGTTTTAATTTTTTAATGGTTTCAATATTGGCATTTGCTGGTGTTATAGTTCCATTAGTGATTTCATAGCCTAAGAAAACCTTTATTTTGGCCTAACTTACATTTAGAAAGTTTAAGTTTAATGTTTTCTAGTTTACAGATTTCAAAAATTTGAACTAAATGATTTAAATGTCCGTCTAAAGAGGAAGAGAAAATTATAATATCATCAAAATAGTTACTACCAGAAATGTGGTTCGACTTATACACGGAAATAGAATTCGTGGGGTAGGAGGGTCAACTTATAAACGAGTACATACGGTACCTAAAATATGTTTCCACATTTTCCTCCCAAATAAAAGAAAATTTAGAATAAAATTCCAATTTGTAAAATCAATAATCCACCCCCTCCCTTCACCACACACCCATTTCGTCTTTGCTGCTTTGATTTTTCCGTTATCAATATAGATTAAGATTCGAGATTTAAATGCATACTCATGAGATATCCGTGTTAAAGAGTGATATGTTGTGCGTGTCAAAATGCTATTAAGATATTCTACAAGTAAATAAATCTCAATTTTGCATCATTAAATAATCTAATTGAACGTAGATTCATCAAAAATTTCTCAATGGAATGTATAGTTTTAAATTTTTATATATTTCTGCATAGTACATGCATTAGTGAGATGTTTATAAGAGTGCAATTTATTTCTCGTTAATTAGTCTAATATTGACACTTAACCGGTCAAAATTATAAAATCTTTCAGGTAGGTAGAAATCGATTAGTCTAAAGTGCTCAGTTCCTTTTTTGCTAACATAATTTGTAAACGAAAAGATATATATAAATTCGCGAACTGCTATTTTTGGAAATAATGACACTCAATTTATTTAAATAAATATACTCTTTTTGAAAACTTACCAAAACGTATAATTTTATTTTTAGATTACTAATTAGATTAAAGATAGATTTTATCGTTAATTATAAAAGCTATTGAAATTGGTTTAGTACTAAATAGAGCATGAACTCTAATCAAGTTTTATAAAAGATGCATTTCACATAAAATGTTTTACTTACAATTATTTATATTTTTAGTTTAACGTATGACTTTGTTTATATTTTATTTATTATTTTTATGAAAACGAATTCCCGGGATGCAGAATATGTCCGATCGGGCAATCTAGGGAAATTTTGCACAAAAATATGGAATTGATTTTGATTTTAACACTGAATTACATAAATACTCAAGACACAAAAATTCCCACTATAATTAGAAAGATCCGTACGGTGATCTTAACAAAATTGTACATAATACATACTCGCGCACATATTAAGAAAGTTTGGGGAAAAAATCTATACCTATGGTAATACAGAATTTATGTAAGTCTATAAATAACATATCGTAAAAGTTTTTGGAAATTTTTATATGGATTCTGTTATTTCTCGACATGAATTGATGTTTGTTTACATATTGGTGTAAATCGCTTTATAGGTGCCGCTGCTATGCAGCATTATTTAAGATTCTCACAATCACTTTAATCTCCAGAACTAATACAAGAATTTTCACGAAACTTCAGATTCGATTAATACTTGACACGAAATGACGTTTTTTATATTTTGGTGTAAATCGCTCAGCAGATGGCCACTACTGTGCTGCATTTTGTGCGATTTTCGCAATAGCACTATATTCAGAATTAATGCACGGAATTTCCTCAAACTTCAGATTCAGTTAGTTCTTGACATAAATTGACTTTTTATACGTTTTGGTGTAAATCGCTCAATAGATGGTGGTTCTATGCTGCAGATTTCCGCAACAGCTCTGTTTCAAAAATGAATGTACGGATTTCCATCAAACTTCAGATTCGAATTGTCTTGAACGTTCGATTTGCCTTGTCATGATTTGATGCTGTTTATACTTTGTTGTAAATTGCTTCATAAATGACATTGCTATACTGCATTTGTTACGATTTCTGTACTCATCAACTAATACATGGATTTCCATCAAACTGCAGATTCAGTTATCTTGACATGAATTGGTTTTGTTTGCATTTTTGTGTCAATCGTTCTACAGATGGCACTGCTATTCTGAATTTTGTAGGATTTACACGACTTTAGCGATAGCCATATCCCAGGAACTAATGCACAGAATTTAATATCTTTAGATTCTTCATGATGGGCATAGATTGCCATTTTGTTTTGGCACTGTGATAGAAATTTCGAAATCTTAAAATATATATATAGAAGAAAGTTTTAGGATTGCTACATCAGACTAGTTTTATTTGTTTCCATTTATATGTTTTATTTTTAGATGTAAATGTTTCTTGTGATTTTTTTTAAGAGACAGTCGGATTACTACCATTTTTGCAGAAAAAGTAGGGAATGAAATTTGTTAAATTTTATTGATCTATATTCTAGACATTTTCTCATTATAAATAAAAACATCTTTAAAAAATTTGAACAGAAAATTAGGTCATGCTTTAAAAAAACATGCATTTATTACATAAAACTGCGCTAAACGAAATGCTTATTTGAAAGTAAACATGAGAGAAAATGTCGTCATATTTTGAAGAAAACTAAAATTTGTTTTGTTAAAACTAAATATTTTACCATAATTGCATTTAAAAAGGCATAAATGTCTAGAATGTTTACTCGTAGGTACTGAGATAAAATCTCAAGTCGAGTGTGGATGTTAATATAGAAATGTGTTAATATAGAAAGTTATAGCTGACAAACGTGACTTCAAGTTTGAAAAAATATTTAGTAGTAAACTATTAGGAGTATAATTATTAAAATTGTGATTACGGGTATAAGAGAGAGAGTGATGTACGAAAATTTTTAGATTGTAAAAATGTCGTAAAGTTTATATTTCACACAGGAACAAATTCTATGATTGTATCAGAGTGAAATAATTTTCGCTGTTTTTTCATTCCGTTATATGTAGCATAAAAGCCTCAAATGGAAATTTTATCATAATTGCCTACCTTGATTATACTTCTCTAATTATTTACACGAATAAAGTTTACCTTTTCTCAGAGGATTTTTTATTGCAATTAATTTTGTACCTTTATCATTACTCAAAGTAACTGTTCTTCTGTAAGCCTTATTTGGTTCTTCGAAATTTTATGGAATTCAATATTGTGTTATAATTTTATGTACCGTTATTTTTGTGACAAGCAATATTTTATATTTATAACAGATAAAGTAATCAAAAATGCAAGTTACAGTATTTATATGTGTATTTATATATACGCTAATATATATTAGAATATGATATTCATATATATAATAATATATATAATATACATATGAATAAACAGTTTTATGGTATCAAAAATACTTTTAAAAATTGATTAAAATTTTTCCATTGTAAAATTTTTTATAATAACAAAAATCTTGACAATACATGTGGACGTCAGTTTCAAAACTAGCTTTATTCGGAAAATCAAATTTTGGGAAATCGTGAAAAATCTCTGAGTGCGTCCATTGATTTTTATTGTACACAAAGATTTCACAATGCTAGAAGTACATGATAAAACTAGATTTTTTTTCTCTTATGGGTGATTAAAACGTTTTATCAATGCACGTTCATCATTAGAATAAACTGATGGAGGAAACTTGATGTTTTAAATTTCGGATAAGGTGAGCTTTAAAACACGCGTACATATGTCTTTAGGGTTTCGTCCGGTTTCATTCGTCTGACGAAACCCTATTCGTTCCAGTCCTCTATCGTCACAATACCCGTACACAAAATCTTTATAAGTCAGAGACTTCAAATTTCGTGTATTTACCTCAAAACCTCACGTTACACAACAAATCATAAAATTTTGAAATAGTCTATTATTTTAAATTAAGTTAATCTTTTCAATGCAATCCGTTCATTTTTGCGATTTAAATAGCAAAACGGAATCTCAATTTCAAAGTTTTGCGCATCGACAGTATAGTTTGGAGGTAAATTATCTCGCTAGTAAACAGAAGGTTGTTAGTTCGAACCCCGGTATTAAAAGTTGAAGTTTTAATATCAAGATGAATTAGAATAAATTTCCTATTTTTTGTCAATTTATGAATTTATATATATTTTTAAATACTGACATTACTAATATTTTTTTGGAATTCAATTTTCTTTCTATTTTAAAAACTATTGCGATTCATTAATTATTAAGTATTTTAAATTTCATAAATTTTTTTTTTGTTTTTAGAAATTTAATGTTCAATTATATCTCCGCTATTTTTGTTTAAATTTCGGATTTTCAAAAAAAAAAAAAAAAAAAAAAAAAAAGAATTTTTTATTTAAATAATTTGATTTGAATACTTTCAATTTCATTAAAACAAATAACTTTATAAATATTCTATTTATATACTTATATATTTTCTATTATAAATATTTTTAAATTAAATTTATTGGTACTACTATCTTTGTAAAAATTTAATAAATATAAATTAACAATTTGGATTTATTAATTAAAGGATCAGTTGTTTTCAAAGAAGTATTAAACGAAATCCTCTGCATGATCTGCGACCATACTTACTCAATTTTTTTCTTTTTTTGTAGGGGGGAAGGGGGGTTGATTAGTCAATAGATCGAAAGTGACTATGAAAATTTTAGACTTTTTTTTCAAGTTAGTTTGATTTAATTTTGTCTGAATCTGCTACATTTTAAAACGAGAATGTTAGCTAGTTTATATTCATTTTATAAATACTAATTAAGTTTATTTCATTAAATTGAAAAGAATTCTAACATTTTAAAATTATATTTTTCGAAGTTAATAGCGTCTGCACTGACGTTGAAAGCAAAACTGAATTTCCTTTACAAAATGTTTCACATTTTTAAAGTGTTTAAACGACATTTGCGAAAACACTTTACTAGAATTTCAAGCTACATCGAGTTTTTTTCAAAAGCTTTTATCACTTCTCTTTGAGATGGATTTTCAGGAGATATTTTCTCCATCATTTGAAATTTATTTGGTTTCGTAAAATGCAAAATAGATACATGGTTGTTCGTGAGGTGTTAACCGCTTCACATGAGAGCCTTTTGCTTATTTATTTTTATTTTTTGTAATTGTTTTTCCAAAACAAAAAATTCATCGTAATTGAATCACAAAAATAGGGTAAACTTAACACTAAAAAATAACCCGAGGATAATGAAGGATTCGAGGAAACTTAAAAAAACCCACTAAATTTTAAATACACAAGTGTATCATTTCTCCCCAATATTAATGTATCATTTATCGTTATCATCCCTTGTTGGATTATCAATCACTTTTTTATGAATGCATTTGTACAATAGCAGTATAATTTATAGTGAAATTAATCCTAACAATGTGTTTCATAAATTAAAAAATTACAAGACAATATTTTCACAATAATAAGAGTTATGAAAAAAACTCAGTATTTGAAAATATTTCCATGGATATTCGAAATTAAAGAAAAAACAGAGTTGTTCGTTCTGCACTACTAAGTGTAGATAAGGATCGGTTCTGCAAATAAAAGAAGCCTTTACATGTGTTAGAATGGCTGTTAATGCCACTTGTCGAGAAAATTTTCAACCCTCATAGCATGCATGGTCACAGTGATGTCACAATGACGTCACCGTGAGTCACTTTGGTCATATCACATCTGTGCCACCACTCAGTGACATCACATTGTGACTGAGATGTGACTTTTTAAAAAATCTTTAGAAAAATACAAAAATTCTTCAAAACATGTTATTTACTTTAAAAAACATGTTTCTGGCAATTTAAATATCGTCGATTTTGTCACAGTTCCGTCACAGTGTTAATGTAAAAGTATTCACAAATGACACATTTTTCACAAATTTGTCACATTGTGACCACTTTGTGAAATGGTCACAAACGAGCTCTAAGAGGCCATAACGACTTCATATTTTAGTCACTGTGACGTCACATCGACGTCACGTGCCGTCGATGTGTCTACGATCTACTATCGCTTGGTGATAGTTGATCGTAGGCGTTGTAGATTTTGGCGGATTCCCCTCTAAGTTCACAAAACTTTGAAGAATAATCTTTTACTTTAGTTTGCTGCCACCGCTGATATAATTACTTTATATCGGACATTCATGAGGGGTACGTAGTGAATAAAACTAACTCTTTCAATTAAACTTAATGAATATTTTATTTACACAACATTTACAAATAAGTCAATATTTACAATTACGAACTCTGATATCCTGTTCAACATAAGTTAAATACAGAACACACGTTCCATGCACTGCTAAGCTACTCTTTACCTCTGTTATGCACGTTAATTAACTCTGAGGTCACTCTTAACCTTTCCACACGCCCAGGTTCAGTCCTCTTAGACCCTTACTCAACGCGCTCTTTCCTTTTGACCAGAGCTTTTCTCTGAACACCTCACTCTTCTCTCGCCAAGTCAAGACTAACCCTCAGCTCTCACACTCTAGCGAGACATCTGCAAACGGGATTCTTTCCTTTTCCCTCACGGATCGTCCTCTAAAAGGAAGGTCACCCTTTCAAGACATATCTTTCTCTTCAGACCCTGTTCGCCTGTATTGCCTATGGACTTTGATTGACAAGCGAAAGGCCACCTATTGTATGCAACATTCTTTCATCCAGAACTAGGTCCTCTCGCCACTCGGATTAAGACTCCAGATAAGGAAGGAATAGTATTTTAGAGCTTACAGTACACGGAACACATTAGTAAATAAAAGAATAGCATCACATAAGAATGATTTTAGAAAATAATCGCTTATCCAAACCTTACAATATTCTTACAAAATCAGCGCATGGAATAATGTATTTGGTTAGAATAGATGAGGTGAAATTTCTGAAACATCCTGAAATCCCACTTGCCAATGTATTAATATGAAAGAAATAGACGTTTTTCATAATAAAAATGCTTTTTGGAGAGTGACGTTGTGGTTCCGGGTCTCGCAAATTTACGAATTGCAAACTTATTCGATAGTCATAGTGTTTCTTCATGCACAAAATCGTCATTTCAGGGTCAATCTAATACTGAAGATAGAAACTTATAGACTTTGTAACTACTCAGAAGAATAAAAAAATATTACTTTATTTTATTAGGATGAGAGGAGGGTTGAGAGCTATTAGCTCCTCTCTTTCCTATGCGCCTCTTTTGTGATCTATCAATACTATTTGAACATCTTTACATTATTCAGGAACAAACATGTTGTATCCTTAAAAGTTTTCTGTACTAGATGTTTATTGATTTCGGGGTCCGAATTTTTTTTCCATTAAAAAAAAAATTACTTTTATGTTAATAACTTTAACACTAGCTATCCAAATAGATTATGTAGTGTTTAACGAATATTTTATTGTTTGAAACATAACGAATGTTGTTGTTTTGCGTGCTATTTAATTCATATTCATATAATAATAGTCTAAGGAAGAATTATTGGAGATGTTTGGAAAAATATTACATTACAACAAGATTCAACTTATATTACAACTTTCTAATACTTTTTACGCTTCATTACACATGATTCTTCCAAGAAAGTGAATTTTATTTTAAATTTAAAGAGCGAAATATATATTTAAAATAAAAAAATCGCAAAAGGCGCAAAGAGAATTAAGTAAATCATAATAATAATTATTATTATTACTAAATGCTTAAACATAAATGAAGTCATAAGATAAATGCATAAACATGTATTAACATTACTACGTGTAAATTGTAGCAAAAGTATTTCTTAAAACAAAATAATATTCCTTTAAAAGATATGTACTATTAATAACATACCAGACCTGAAAGAGTTAGTAAAGTTTCTGAAATTCTGTTGATAGTTTTACTTTCTTATTTAACTATACGCAACATTTTCAACTTGAGACTTTTGTCAGCATCTTGGCGATAAGAATAACATTAACTTTTGAACAGTATAATTAACAAAGCCATTCTCCTGATCCTTTATAAGATGTTTAACCCTGGGCAATGTCTAATATGAATAGAAAAGAGATTCGATCGATCGAGCGAGAAATTACCATCGTTATCGGAATGTATGACAATCTATATGTCAGAATCTTAATATGTGGTCGAAACTTTCACTGGATATCCATATTATATGGCTATTATGTCATTTTAGACATCATCTAAATGAAATCGTTTTATAACAGAAATGTATTAAGATTATTATTTTAGTTGTCATAATGTTGCTTTTAGCACATAAAACAACTCGACAAAAAGAGAAAAAAACGAAGCAGTTTTTGCGATATATTTAACATTATATATTTTGGTAAAAAAATAAAGATAGAATTGCATTTTTTCAGTAATTATACACATTACAACCTATAAATTAATAAATAAATAATTGCATGAAAAAAAAGTCCTTCCGGCAATGCCGGGAGGAAGAGGTTGCTTTCATATACTTATACATTTATTTATATTTTAAAGTAAGTTACATTGTTCAAAAATACTAAGCTCAAATTAGTGGAAATAATCTTATAAAATTATTCATTTTATAAGATTGGATACTAGTTTTTGTCAAGACTGAATATTAATAGGAATTTTTAGAAATTAGTCATCTTTTATTCAACCTGGTTATATTTTAAGCGATTTAGAGAGTCACCTAATTCCGCGATATCATAAAGTGTATGCCATTTTAAAACAACATGATGGATCGTTCAGATCAGACCGTTTCAATATGTCAGCCATAAGCAAAATTCAAAGTGCTATAACTCAATCATTTTTTAAGATACAGGGTGTTTCGCTACCAGACCGACAAACTTTGAGGGGGGATAGTAGACATGAAGACAAACATTATTAAATAGGAAACCATGGGGCGCAAACGTCTTCCGTAGGAGCTGGGGGCCATTAAAGTTTAAGGTCCAAAACTTTAAACGATTATAAAAAACGAAAAAAAGGGTGGATTCGTTTGCGGTTTTCGCTAAAATCATTCTTTATATCACGATTTGTTTGTAAAAAATTTTTAAAGGTTACGTTCAAAAATTATCGATAAAGGGCGCTTTAGACTTTAGAGTAACGAACAACTACTTTTTACCGTTATTTTGTGCATGGGTTTGAAATTATTGGAAAGTTTAAACTTTAACTTAAATTTTAACCCGAAAATCGGAAATATTGGGATCGGATAACTAGCGAAAATTGAACTGTAAACAGAGGGGAGATTTTTAAACACTCATAAACATTAATCAAACTGATCGTTTTTGTTGCAGTTTGCATGTAGGTTATTCCCTTGGTAATTATTTTATTCAAAATGACTAACAGCTCTTGAGTCTCTATTTTTTGATAGAGGGCGCTTCCGACATATCTCCGACATTTCAATGGCATTACGTCTGGGTGTTTTACTACCAGACCAAGATACTTACAGGAAGTGTTAGGGATGCAAAGCGACTCGGAATCACATAGGAATGTAACGTTGAAAATGCCTTTTTAGCAAGTTGTGGTTAAAAGAAGCTGAGAAAAAAGTAACAGAAACAAGTAGTTAAATAGCAACACGTTAATGTGCCAGAAAACAATTTACTTAAGGGTTTTAATACAAAAGGTGTCCAAAATTACGACCAGAAGTAGTCGGGCACGCAACGATTGACAGCAGCGGTGCATGCCTCACGCTTTGAAAGATTCCTGGCATATCGGATAGCTTTCTGGCAGCTACAGAAATTCGAGCTGAGAGGTCTTCCACTGACGGTACGGGTGTCTCATACATTCAACTTTTCATTTGATCCCAGCAGAAGAAGTCCATACAGATTCAGATTCAGATTGAGCCAGGTGGGGGAGCCTACCAATTGGTTTGAGCTCAACTAGCCCCACCCAGCAATGTTTATTTAAAAAAAATACAGAACAATTATACACTAATAAAATAAAAGTAGGTAGCAAAAAGTAATTGATATAATGAAGTACGTGTGACGACCTGGCAGGCCAACAAACCAGGCCACCACTACCTATCCACCGCTGTCCATATGTTACGGGGGTGTCTGCGAACATCATTGGTAAAATGTGGAGGAGACGCATTGTGCTATAGAGTGGCGCAACGAAAGAGGAACATGTGCTTTTACCAGATGTTCCGACAGAACATGTTGTAGAATTATCAAGTTGCTTTTTTCTCTGCTTCTTTTAACCCAAACTCGTTAAAAAGGCATTTTCGACGTTACATTATAATATGATCCCGAGTCGTCTTTGCATCCCTAACATTTCCTAGAAGTATCTTGGCCTGGTAGTAAAACATACAGGAGTAATGACATTGAAAATTCGGAGATGTGTCGGAAGCGCCCTCTATCAAAAAATGGAGACTCAAGAGCTGTTAGTCATTTTGAATAAAATAATTACCAAGGGAATAAACTACACGCAAACTGCAACAAAATCGATCAATTTGAATAATGTTTATGTGTGTTTAAAAATCCCCCCTCTGTTCACAGTTTAATTTTCGCTAGTTATCCGATCCCAATGTTTCCGATTTTGGGGTTAAAATTTAAGTTAAAGTCTAAACTTTCAAATAATTTCAGCCCCATGCACAAAATAACGGTAAAAAGTAGTTGTTCGTTGCTCTAAAGTCTAAAGCGCCCTCTATCGACAATTTTTGAACGTAACCTTTAAATTTTTTTACAAACAAATCGTGATATAAAGAATGATTTTAGCGAAAACTGGAAACGAATCTACCCTTTTTTTCATTTTTTATAATCGTTATCAGTTTTGGACCTTAAACTCCAATGGCCCTTAGCTCCTACGGAAGACGTTTGCGCCCCATGGTTTCCTATTTAATAATGTTTGTCTTCATGTCTACTATCACCCCTTAAAGTTTGTCGGTCTGGTAGCGAAACACCCTGTATAGACAAAACAAAAAGTGTTCTGGGATCATTGTTTTAAGTTTTAACACGTAAAAGAAATTTTTTTTTCAACTTTTAATTTTTTCGCATTTAATTTTAAATTTTAAATTTTAAAAAAATTTAAAATGGCCACCATTTTGAAACAAAATGGTGGATGATGATGGGCAACGAACTCGATCGAGACATTTGTATTTACTATGTACATACCAAGTTTCATTGAAATCCGTTCATAAATACGCGTGTTATCACGTGACAAAATCAGATCGTTTCAAAATGCCAGCCATAAGAAAAATTCAAAGTGCTATAACTCAATCATTTTGTAAGATATAGACAAAATAAAAAGTGTTCTGGAATCGTTGTTTTAAGTTCTAACACGTAAAAGAAAAATATTTTTCAAATTTTGATTTTTTCGCATTTAATTTTAAATTTTAATTTTTTTTAAAAATTTAAAATGGCTACAATTTTGAAACAAAATGGCAGATGATGCTGGCAAACGAACTTGGTCGAGACATTTGTATGTACTATGTACATATCATGTTTCATTAAAATCGGTTCATAAATGCGCGTGTTATTACATGACAAAAATCAGATCGTTTCAAAATGTCAGCCATAAGAAAAATTCAAAGTGCTATAACTCAGTCATTTTTTAAGATGTAGACAAAATAAAAAGTGTTCTGGAATCTTTGTTTTAAGTTCTAACACGTAAATAAAAATATTTTTCAACTTTTAATTTTTTCGCATTTAATTTAAAATTTAAAATTTTTTAAAAAATTTAAAATGGCCGCCATATTTTAACAAAATGGCGGATGATGCTGGCCAACGAACTCGGTCGAGACATTTGTATGTACTATGTACATACCAAGTTTCATTCAAATTGGTTCATAAATACGTTAGTTATCGCATGACAAAAATCATATATATATATATATATATATATATATGGTTATATATATACATATGTATATGTCAACATTTGAACGGAGGGTGGTTTTGGGGTCTGGGGGTCATGATCGGTGAAAATATACCAAAATTTTCCGGAAGTGCTTTCCTCCGGACGGCTGCAATAGGTAGCTTTTTACTTTTTGTAATGAAAGCTACCTAATAGCTTTCAAGAACTAATTAATTTCTTAAATATTTCTTGAACAATATGTCTGTTACATACATAAAAAAGCTGTCCAATATATCACCTTAAAATTTTTTGTGGTATCAGAAAACATACTATTTGAGAATTAAAAAAAAAAAGGTTTTCATTTTGACTTAAAAAAAATATATAAAATTTAAAATGTTTTACTAAAAGACATTGATAAACGTACAAATTTTAAGATCCATTTTAAATTTCGAATTTTTAAAGAAATTTTGTTAGAGATCACTTATATCTTATAAGTAACTACCATCCTAAATTTTTATGCATCTAGGCTCATCAGAAACACAAAAATCGCATTTTTAGAATTCTTTTTGCTCCTATACCCCCTTTGGAGTAGTGACACCGACATAAGATATAGCCTATGTTGGAGCAAGGATGTCACCATCTTTTCATTATTTGAATTTTTTCCTTAGATAATGTTAATTACTTTTAAAGGAGCAAGTTAATTACATAGTTTTGCGAAGTTTCAAGGGTTTACTTGAAATAGAATTTTAGAAAAAGGTACCAAAGCATAAAAGGAACACAATTAAGTTATATATATATATATGTACTAACTCACCAGTGCTTAAAATAAATTATTTTTAAATCTTTTTAGCAAATTTAGAATTATTAGATGTCAAGATGTCATTTTTGGATTACTATAAGTAGAATTTCGCTTTATAGTATTTTTTTTTCTGTTTAATATTCTTGTGTTTTCGTAAAATTATTAAGGTGACTCAAACTGGAATGTAATAGAAGTATATTTGATATTAGGCATTTATATTAACAAGAATAAGTCTTAAATTGCACATGAAATGTGGTAAATGAGGTAATATAACGAAGTTTTAAAAAATATTCAGATTTTGGTGTAAGTAGTATACAGTACTTCCGATATAGTACAATATTATAAACATTTTGTATGTCCCTGTACATAATATCTTCTTTTTCCTATTATACATGAAGTAACTTGTATTAAATTTCAGCAACGTAAAGCAATTTTTAAAAATGTGAAATAGTTTAATATAATTAAACACGACGCAAACAATGTTTCACTCTATACCATTATGTAATGGAATACTTTTGTATGGCCCTGTAAATTAATAACAAATATTCTTTGCATCACAGATAGTTCAGAATGTATGTTTTAATAAATACTTAATCGATGCATATAAATTTTATTATGTTCGAAAAAGTATAACATCATTAAAATGTACTTGAAAATGTATTGTCCGCAATGTAACGGAATACTTTTGATTGTCCCTGTAATTGAACTACCAAGTTTCATGAAATTTGAAATGATTTGAAAAAAAAAATAAAAAATTATATATTTAAAAATTTAAATGATTCGGTTGGGTAGCCTTTGGATAATTATATGCGAACGGACAGATATACAGACAGACGGACTAATGGACTGAACGATGACTATAGGTGTTATGTATTTATATAATTACGAACGCACCTGAAAACAAATATTTCGAAAGAATAGAATTAATCCTTTCGGGTCTGGTGTACTATTATTATTATTACCGTTTACGATTCTTTTATTTTAAATATATATTTAATGCTTTAAATTTAAAATAATAGTTACTTTCATGAAAGAGTCATGTGTAATAAAGCGGAAAAAGTATTAGAAAGTCGTTATGTTATTTAAATCTTGTTGTAATACAATGTTTTCTAAACATCTCCAAAAACTCTTCCTTAGCCAATTCTCATGTAAATATGAATTGAATAATAATCAGAACAACAGCATTCATTATCTTTCAGACGATGAAATATTCGTTAAATACTAATTAATCTATTTGAATATCTAGTGTTAGTGTTATTGACGTAAAAGTAATTTTTTCGAAAAACAGGAAAAAAATTTGGACTCGAAAGGGTTATGCTTGGTAGTAATATTAAAGATTTCTCTCGGCAATTTTGCTTCCTATTTCGATGATGTTTGTTATCAAATAAATAATTTGAAATGCAATTTGCGTTACTGTGCTTCTTCTTGCAGGAACGCGGAAGGAGATTTAAAAGGTTTCATTTCGCCATGTAATGAATTTTATAATCTTTTCTCGGTTTATCTCTCTCTCTTTCTGTGATCAAATTTCCGTTCTCGGGAAACTTTTCATTTGTGACAATTCTCGGCACAGCTGATTTTGCTAGGTTTTCTGTTTTGTTGGTATTTCTAAAATAAACTTCGTAAGCTGGATTTATCATTAAATTTAGCCATGTTCCGAAAATATTTCTTTGTCTTGATTCGCAGAGAGGCGCCCTTTTCACTGGTGCTTCGAAAGTTAGTCAGGCGCAGACATGCGTGTTTCAGATCAATACATTTGCTTTGCCACTTGATTTCTGTAACACGCTCGCTGAAGCCTTTCCACGACTAGAACTTTGAAAAGGATCACCGGATATGAATGATGCTAAAGGAATAAAACAAACATTTTATTTCTACCGCTTTTGGACGATGAATTAGATCTAAATATGATTTCTATGGATTCAAGCCAACTAATAAGATATTTTAAAGTTTTCAAGCTCGAAAACTAATATAATATTTTTAATCAGTATAAATACAAATTTGCATAAAATACTAGCAAACCCCACTGCTTTTTTCGCGTAACAGTTGAAATATACCAAGTGGTATATGTATGCCTGACTTTTATTAGAAGCAATAATATATTTAGAAACAATTCAAAAATTTCCTTTTAAGCCACAGTTTGACTAAATTTCGTCATTACATTGTGCAATTTCGAAATGAGATTTGAATAAAATAAGAACTAAATCTAATACTAAATAAGTGTTAATTGAGAAAGTATTTTGAAACTTTTATGCTCAATTCATACTTTCCTTTCAGTATTCATTGGAAGTATTTATTTTTTAGAAACAATCTTCTTAATATGCATTTAAATCTTAAAATTAACCATCATGTTAAATTCCAAATTTATTTTCTAAGGGTCTACCATCTCTTTGAGATAGTAGTGGTACTAACATAAAATATTTATGCTGAAACAGGGACTGTCAGTGTTAATTTGCCGTGGACTTTTTATTTAGATTTCGTATGAAATACTACCTATTGCGTTCACTCTTATGTTAGAATTTCTGAAAATTTTTTGCAGATCTACGCCAATCATGAACTCTAGACCCCAAAACTATCACCTGTAAAAAAGTTTATCTATCTATCTATCTATCGATTTATCTGATTGTCTATATCACTTTTTTATGGACACGATAACTTCTCTAATTCTGCTCAAATCTCTTTCAAACTGATACATAAAATCAAGAGGCATAAAATCTCGGTCGAGCTCGAAAATGAGCATAATCGGACCAAGGGGATGGAAATAGGGAGGATTTTTGTGAAAAAAAGAAAAGCCATAACTTTTTAAATAAAATAGATATCGAATCAGTGTAAAGTTTATTAGACTTCTAAGAAATAGGCCAAAAGTTTATGCATGACAGATATTTCATAAAATTAAAAATAGGTTCAAGTAGCGGGAGAAAAAAGGTTTTGGGGGAGAAAAGAATTCATAACTTCGTTAGTTCTCAAGATATCAAATCCAAATAATATTTTTTTTTACAAACGTTCTAAAAATTATCTAAAACTTTTGTATTTACAAGTTTTTGATCGGACCAAATTTTATTTATGAAAACAATTAAATAGGAAAAGAAAAAGAGGGGTGGATAAAGAAAAAGTCCACAACTTAGTCGATTTTAAAGCTATAAAATACGATTAAATTTATATTACATCTATTCAATAATAGCTACAACTTTTATATTGACAAGTTATTTATAGGATGAATTCTCATAGAAAAAATAAATTAACAAAAATAGGAGTTGAAAAAAAACCTCAAATCTAAATAGCTTGTATTCTGAACTCATTTTTAAATTCATTTTTCATTTTAAACGCATTCAAATGGCAGGTTCTCTTATTTAAGACCTATATAATATAACGTATTGGCCAGTTTCAAAAAGTGCTGTTAAATAGGCATTTTGAAGAAAATTTCCCGAAGCGATTGTGATTGAAGATTTGAGGATGTATTCAAATAATAAATTTCTTATTTTATGACTCATTTTTAAATTCAGTTTTGCTATTAAATGCATTCAGCTGGCGGTTTCTCTTATTTAATATCTAGCAGGCATCGCCCGCTACGCTGGTCTGCCTATCTAAATGGATCTTTGATTTTTTATAGCAGGTTTTGTTATAGAAATTTATTTCAAAATAACTGACTAACTCTATAATTCAGCATTGTAGAGCCACATGCAATATACTTAATTCACTCCTGAAAAATGATCTAACCTATAATGCAAGTTCCTCCAAAATATGTGTAGTAGATTTTTTAAAAATGAATAATATTCCACAAATGAGTTTTACTGATTCTTGAACTTACTCCCATAATTCGATAAATAAGTAACATAAAATAATATGAAACATGCTAGATGCTTCCAAAATTTCTTTTCCATGAAAATACTTTGAGCAGGACTCGGGTTGTCAACAATCGGAATGAAATACCAATTTGGATTTTATGTTTAAAGTAGAGGTAGACAGATGTAACGTCATAATAGTATTGATCATTAAAAATTTGTGAAACAGAATGTTACTTTTAAATATCAGTGCTTTATTTTAAGTTATGCGACAATAATTAAAAAAAAATCATAAAATCATGAAAATAAAGATTTCGAGACATAAATAATAAATTTTATTTAAGATTTTATTAATTACATTTCGTATGAAGATAGAAATGCGAACATTGAAAGACAAACAATTTATAAATATGAAAAAAACATTCTTTGGAAAAATGTTTTGCTTAAAATATTTAATCAAAAATCAATAATATTTTCCTTTTTCGTTTAATCTTTTAGCCAATTAACCTTTTAGCCAATTTCTTTTAGCCAATTAATAACCGATATTCCAAAATGTTCAACAAAATCGCTGTAACAGCTCTAAAATCACTGAAGTACATGTTTAACTTTTTTAAATAGATTTGTTATGCTGAATTTGATGCTCCTTCCTAAAAATGTTGTTGCAATATGGCGAAATTACCTAAAAGTTCCAATTTCTATTTAATCCCTTTATTAAGTAAATTTATAAAAATTGCTGAAATATCGTAATGTCTGTCTGTCTCTCCGGGTGTCAGTAAACGCTCTATCCCGAACAAATTCGGAGACTTAAAATTTGGTGTCTATTTAGTATGTAATAATGGGCAGACGCCTATTGAATATCACTAGCCTCGATTATCCGGAACTATTTTTTTCGGACTCTCGAAATATTCGTCCTGATGAAAGATGTATAGAAAAGATGTATAGCATTTTTTTATTTTAAGTTGTGAATATAAAAGACAATAAAAAATATAGATTTTGAATAAAGAATGAAATTTATCGGATAATCAGTTGTCGAGGTATTTATAATCATATTTTCGACACTCTTGAATTTTTCATGACCCTGCATTTTATTCAAATTTCAATTCAAATATATATTTTGATTGGAAAGTAGACACTTCTATGCAAAGATAAAAACTTCTTAAATACACCATAAAAAACTTAAATTCGTTTGGCCTTTCAAAAGAAATTACTCTTCCTTCGTTAGCCGAAAAGAAGACGTGCGTCTACTATAAAAGCATCAGCAGAAAATTTCAACTTATTTTTTACTAGCTAAGCTGCCCGGCGTTGCACGGGTTCGTCAAAAAACAGCAAGAATTGCGAAAAACTTTGAAAATCACAATAAAAAAATCGTAAATTAAAAAAATTTTGCACGAATTTTGTCTAAACTTCTTCGAAAAAAGAAGGGATAGAAAATTGAAACTGGATTCTTTTTACTAATATGGAAAAATTTTATAAAATCGCGAAAACATTAAAAATCACATAAAAATATAAAAGATAATTCAAAAATTATGTTTTGAAACTCGAATAAACTTTGATGAAAATGAAGACAGAATTTACTACATTCGGTCGAAAATTGAACGCCTCCTTTATCGTATCTGAAAAAATCGCCGTAAACTCAAACAAACAAAAAAAGTTAAAAAATTGCATTAAAAATCACTGCAGATCGAAGCAGGATAGCAAAAAAATTACCACAAAGGCAAAAAGTTTGAAACCAAATTCTGATAAGGCTGGAAGTTTGAAATCGAATTCCTTTGAAAAATGCAAAAAATGACTGTGAAAGCCCAAAAATATCATTAAAAACCGCAAAATATTAAAAAATCGCAAGAGTAAAATTTACTATTAAAATACTGCAATCAAAAAATTAACTACATTAAAAAATTTTAAAATCGAAATCGGTTTCCGTAAGCAAAAAAATCGCCAAGTAACTAAAGGAACGGCTTAAAATCACATTGAAAATTTTATTAAATAAACTTTTCTACCAAAAATTGAACAGGCTTCAAAAGCTATTGCAAAGTGAAAAATAATTATTTTTACAGAATAGTATTAAGGAATTAAATTAAGAGCGTAGTATTTATCATGCGAATTATTATATTTATGTAGATTAATTTGATTTTTTGAAGCCGGTGCCAGCCAAGCCAAGTTACATGTAATTTTCCAATAGACACGCATCCAAGTATCTACGAGTTTTTTACGATTTAATATTTAGTTAAAAATTTAACTTTATTCTTTTACGATTTGCATTGGATAATTAATTTTAATTTTGAACTTGGCTTGGCTGGAACCGACTTCAAAAAATCAAATTAATCTACATAAATATAATAATACGCATGATAAATACTACGCTCTTAATTTAATTTCTTAATACTATTCTGTAAAAAAAAATATTTTTCACTTTGCAGTAGCTTTTGAAGTCGGTTCAATTTTTGGTAGAAAAGTTTATTTTTCTCTTTTTAGTTAAAAGTTAACGATTTTTTGAAGTTAGTTAGTAAAAATTATAATACGGAAAAAATCACGGTAAACCATACACGTATGTCAGGAGTGGGGTTCGAACCCACGATCTCTTTCAAGAACCAGAAATCAAATCTGCTGTCTTACACCGCTCAGCCACCTGACTGCACTCCATTCGGCGAACTTAGTCATCGTCCATGTTACTTTTAGTTTGCGAGAAATCGCTAATTTTATTAGTTTTTACTTAATTACTAAAAAAGTACTGAACCAATTTCAATGAAATGGAAGAAGTACCAATGGAAGGGTAGCCTCTTTCATTTAACACACACACACAAAAAAAAAAAAAAAAAAAAAAAAATTAATCGGTTGGATAGTTTCGGAGTAATCGGTGAACATACATAGAAAAAAAATACATTCGCGCCAAATTGATAACATCCTCTCCTTTTTTGAAGTCACTTAAAAAAATATATAACACGGAAATTTTTTGTTTGCTATACACATATGTCAGGAGTGAGGTTCGAACCGACACTCTCTTTCAAAACCAGAGATTAAACTGGTTCCTTAGACCGCTCTACTTCTGCCCGGACTTCATTCTCTTCAGAGAACTTATTCAATGTCATGTTACTTTTTGCAAGTCTATTCTCCTTTTTGGGTACTCTTTCACTGATAAAGTATTGAGTTAATAAAAAATCTCTAATACTCTGTGGTGACGGTTAAATACAAAATATTCCTAATAGTATAATTAGTATTTAACCTTTTAAATATATATTTAAAAATTATAATACGGAAAAGATCATTGTATACACGTACGTCAGGAGTGGGGTTCGAACCCTCGCTGCCTTTCGAAAACCAGATCTCAAACCAAGTGCCTTAGACCGCACGGCCATCCTGGCATCGGTAAATTTATTCGACATCCATATTGCTACTGTCATCCGCAAATCATACTGATTTGCGAGAAATCACTAATTTTATTAGTTTTTGTCTAATTACTAAAAAAGTACTGAACCAATTTCTATGAAACGGAAGTGGTACTAATTTGAAAGCAAGCTCTCTCGTTTAACACCAAAATCAAGTTAATTGGTTGGATAGTTTCGGAGTAATCGTTGAACATACATAAAAAATATATATACATACGCGTCGAATTGATAACTTCCTCTCCTTTTTGGAAGTCGGTTAGAAATCGTTGAATGTTTGAAAATCATTGCTGTAAAATTTTAATATTCTGTCGGAAAACATTTTAATCGGAAATCGTTGAAGAATAACAAAAAATCGACACAGAACGCCAAAAATCCCCAAAACTCGCTAAAAGTCCCATTGAATATCGCATTAGAAGTTGATAAAATTCAAAATGCATGGAGATCAAATTATACTATCCTTATATATATTATAAATGTGAAAGTGTGTCCGAAAAATTGGAATGAACTTGGCTTCAAAACGGATGGATTGATGTCTTTGAATTTTTGTATATAGATAGCTTATTGGCCTGAAATGAACATAGGCTAATTTTTATTTATTTTATTCAAATATTTTTCTTAATAATTCAACATTTCACTATTTTTCATACAGAATAAATTGAAAATTTTTCCATAATATTTAATCATCTTTCTTTTTTCGTTGCCAAAAAAAAGGAATAATTATTTCTCTTCTGTAATTAATTTTCAATTCGCGTTTGAAATGAAATAGACGCCCTCTCGCGGACAAAGTCGAACTAAAAGAAATAGAACTGATACCATGAGCATCTTCCGCTGAAATCAGTGTTTAAAAGGCCGATAAATAAATAAACAGTTCTATAACGAATGCAACGTTGGGTTCTTTGTATTAAAATTATCAAAAATCAAAATTTTATACACAAAGTTTAGATCTATAATATAAAAAAGTACATTTGACTTACTCATGGCAAAATAACATGACCGCAACACAATGCTTGCATGATTCGCTTGACCCAGCTTTGCAAGAGCAAGAAATTTTTTTTATTTTCAAATTTTTGTTTTCCTTTACTAGCAAACCTGAAATAATATGGGGATTTCCTTTTGTTTGGCTTGTTTGTAAACACGAGCCTACAATCTCTATTTCTTCTTCTTTGCATTCTTTAATGCCGCACATTACTAATCTCTTTGAATCAATAATTGCTTCAGCTTCTCTAAAGCAATTACTAGATTTTCCAGCATCTTAGAAATTCTAAAATTGTCGATATTTGTAATTTATCTCCCATAATTAAATAAAAAAGATAAAAAAACTGCACTTTAACTAGCTCTTTAAACTGGTTCTATGCTACAGTGCTACAGCATGGAACGTAAACAAACAAACGTAAACAAACGATTATCAGGTCTATAACAACGCCATCTTTCGGTCATTACAAACGCGAATTGAAAGATTTTCATGTGATAAAACAAAATGAAATAAAAAAATAGACCCTATTCTGTTTTTCGGTTCGAGGTTAAAAACCGCAATTTTACCACTTGTGACATCAGTGGAATACTGTTTTTCTTCTTATATCAAGCAGACGATTATATAAAATTTCTTCTCCACTTAGAAGACTTTACAAGAATATAACTTCACACTTTACAAGAATATAAATATTTTAGTAGCTTTTCGAGATATTAATCCGTAATAAAATTGAACCTTTTTCTTTCTTTCGGTTCGAGGCTATAAAATTCAACTTTTTACCAATTGTGACGTCACAGGAATACTTTCCATTAAGAATTTTAAAAATATTAATGTAACGTCATATTTGGAACAAAGTATAAGTTTTCAAGTTTTCATTTTTAATAACACAAGGTAGAACCCGTCAAATTTCGACGAAAGTAAATGTTTAATAAGGAACTGTTTCATTGATTTATAATAAACCTAAAAAATTAACTACAGTAAAAAATGAATCTTACAATAGTCAGTCTAACTTTCAAACAAATATTATTTAAAGCTAAAATTGAAAAAAAAAGCTATTTTTATAAAACTCAGCTGTCTATCAAACTATTAAAATTAAACATTAATCGCATATATAAAGATATAATAATAAAGCAAAATATAATAAAGATCAGTTATTAAGATGAAGTTATCAATTGAGGATCTTATGTTTCGTATAAATACGTATAATATATATATATATATATATATATATATATATACAAATTGACACTATTTTAGAATTTCTCGTGAAATCTAAACCTGTCATAATTTCCATCTGAAAATTTACGTGCTCACATTTAACTTTTTATCATTATTATTATTATTATTATTATTATTATTATTATTATTATTATTATTATTATTATTATTATTATTATTATTATTATTATTATTATTATTATTATTATTAGAGCTTTGAGGAGTAGGTGCTGCAGCAAAGAGCCGGCATAACCTCAAATCATCACATACTTTTTATCAATTTTAGGAGAAAACGGCGTTTCTGTTGCCACAATTAGAAAATTCGTAATAAAAACTATTAAAAAAATAACATATCAAGAATAAATTGAGATACAGCTTTCAAATAAATTGCATTTAGAAGTACATATTTTTCTGTATATGAAGGTGTAAAAATTGAAAATGTGCAATGTTAAGAAGTATAAATTTTGCATTACAGAAAATTGTAAAACTGAATTGCATAGGAATGTGTTGCCATTCGCAAAATGATGCATGCGTTACGCACAGATACAGTTGGCCTTCATAATATAGACAATGTAATTTTGAGTAAGTGCTAAAAAGAGACGACTGTGACATCACATGTGGAAAATAAAATAAATATGCTCCGATGTTGCAATGAAATGAGATTGAATTATGATATCAAAAGTTATTATTTAAAGAAAATTAAGTTCTTCGTCTGAGCGTGGTTAATATAAATATTTAATTTTAAAATGAAATAAGTTTTTTTAAAATTTTTTTTGTTATTTTTTTTTTAAAGGTTAAACATTAAATTACTAGAAAATGTTAATAATTTATAACGCAAATTTATCCACATCGTAAATGATTTAATGATCAATGAAAAATACTTTTTATCATTCTTAGAAAGTAAGAAAAGCTCAACTAATAAAAAAAAATATTTTTGTGTGTTAATTCTTAAAATTGTTCAATTCTGAAAATATAAATAAAAATCACTTTAAAAATGCACTTTCGGACTTAAAATCCAAAGATTTAATGTAATTGTGAGAAAATACATTCCCTCAGTCAATATCTCAGTTTCGCATAATGTGCTCGAAGTGTACTGGAAACAGGTTTGTAAATGGATATTAATTCCACATTTTTTAGCTCTTAAAAAGTAAAAATATGTTGTCACTTTTAAAAATGTTTTTTATAATAAATTTCTATAAAGTTTTATGGTATGCAAAGCATACACTGTAAAAAATATCCGTTAATATACACAAACGTTTCCCTCAAAATTACGGAATAGTTTCATTTTTCCGAAAAAAAACAGAAGAATTTCCGTATTTGACATTTTGGAGTCACTAATCCCGTTAAATAACGGAAGTGTTCTTTTATTTTGGTCAATTTTCCGAAAACAGTAGAGTTTTGTGGTGCCATCTACCAGCAAAATTAAAAACCTTATACTGAGTTGATATTTTTAAAACAATTTGCTAGACTATTTCTCAATTTCATTCTGTTTTAATAATAAAAAGCTAACGTATTTTTTAAATATTAAGAAAATAATAATAATAAAAAAAATGATTAATTCTTTTTAAGTTTGAAATAGCTGAAAGGGAAAGTTGATTGTGATTTTAAAATAATTTTTAATGTATTTTTATCATATATATATATATATATATATATATATATATATATATATATTAAGTGCGTTAGATATCTTGAAAAAAGTGGAAAAAAATTCTTCTTTTAATTTTAATATATATATTTTTTAATTTATTCAAATTAAGAAGTTCGCACATAAAATTAAAAATATATCGAAATATATTACCGAAATTCTTATAATTTTGGCGATTACGTAAGTTATAAAAAAATCAATAACTGAAATTTATTTTATAACCCATTGTAATTATCTTTATTGAGTTTACCTTTGATCGTCATAAAATATTTTGTTAAAATGCACGTTTTTTTTTTCTTTCTTTTAGTATGTTAGTATTTTTTTAAATAAATAAATAAATATCAAAAATATTACAACAGAATTTTAAAACTTTTCCAAAAAAAGAAGGAAACAAAACTCTTAATAAATTCTTTCATGCATGTAATATTTTAAAGACTAATTTTTAAACATATATAAGCTAAATATTCGAAATTATGGAAAGAAAATCGAAACTATGGAAAGAAATTATGGAAATCAAGAAAGGTAATTTTGGGGATTACATATGCTATAAAAAATCAATAACTGATTTTTTTTTCTATAACCCATTGTAATTATCTTTATTAACTTCGATCGTCATAAAATAATTTGTTAAAATGCACGTTTTTTTTCTTTCTTTTAGTATATTAGTATTTTTTTAAATAAATAAATAAATATCAAAAATATTACAACAGAATTTTAAAACTTTTCCAAAAAAAGAAGGAAACAAAACTCTTAATAAATTCTTTCATGCATGTAATATTTTAAAGACTAATTTTTAAACATATATAAGCTAAATATTCGAAATTATGGAAAGAAAATCGAAACTATGGAAAGAAATTATGGAAATCAAGAAAGGTAATTTTGGGGATTACATATGCTATAAAAAATCAATAACTGATTTTTTTTTCTATAACCCATTGTAATTATCTTTATTAACTTCGATCGTCATAAAATAATTTGTTAAAATGCACGTTTTTTTTCTTTCTTTTAGCATGTTAGTATTTTTTTTAAATAAATAAATAAATATCAGTAATATTACAATAGAATTTTAAAATTTTTCCAAAAAAGAAGGAAACAAAACTCTTAATAAATTCTTTCATGCATGTAATATTTTAAAGACTAATTTTTAAACATATATAAGCTAAATATTCGAAATTATGGAAAGAAAATCGAAACTATGGAAAGAAATTATGGAAATCAAGAAAGGTAATTTTGGGGATTACATATGCTATAAAAAATCAATAACTGATTTTTTTTTCTATAACCCATTGTAATTATCTTTATTAACTTCGATCGTCATAAAATAATTTGTTAAAATGCGCGTTTTTTTTCTTTCTTTTAGCATGTTAGTATTTTTTTAAATAAATAAATAAATATCAGTAATATTACAATAGAATTTTAAAATTTTTCCAAAAAAGAAGGAAACAAAACTCTTAATAAATTCATTCATGCATGTAATATTTTAAAAACTAATTTTTATATATATAAAGCCAAAATTAATAAGCTAAATATTCGAAATTATGTAAAGAAAATCTGTAAAACATTTAATAATTTGTTAAAATGCACGTTTTTTTTCATTCTTTTAGCATGTTAGTATTTTTTTAAATAAATAAATAAATATCAGTAATATTACAATAGAATTTTAAAATTTTTCCAAAAAAGAAGGAAACAAAACTCTTAATAAATTCATTCATGCATGTAATATTTTAAAAACTAATTTTTATATATATAAAGCCAAAATTCAATCATCTTGAATTCCATTTAGAATTATCCATTCAATAAAAAAATATTATCTCTGCGAAAAAAAAAAAAAAAAAAAAAAAAAAAAACCTTGCGTTCAAAATTGTATCTTTACTTTACGAAATGTATCCGAAATAACTAAAGATACTTGAAAGGGTCGTTTGAATAATTCTGGTGTAATGGTATTACACTGCAATCTACGACACAAGAGGCCCCGGGTTCGAACCCCATGGAAGGTATGTAACATTTCTTCACTGTTGTTTAAATTAACTGCGTATAATGTGTCCCTGATATTAACGTGTCTTTGAAAAGTTAAGAATAAAAATCACAAAGATGTTAGTTAGTCCTTGAAAAATTCTTTTAACTTTTCAATCGAAAATTTTTACATAAGGAAAAAATTTGAAAAAAAAAAAAAAACGGAAATATTTTGTGAAAAAACGGAACTATTTCTGGAATTTACGGAAATTTTTTTCCGTTAAAAAACGGAAGTAGTACTGGCGTCTAGATTACCAGTACTATTTCCGTTTTTTAACGGAATTTTTTTTTACAGTGTATATGTACAAATTATACAAAAATGCTACCTAAAACACCGTTTTGTATTAGATGTTTCCTAACACTGTTTTTTTTAACCATTTGAAAAATGGTTGTTGTTTTCGGGAGAATGGACCCGATGATGTTACCACTTTTGAATGATGTTACCACTTTTGAATGATGTGGTCACTTTTGAATTTAAATTAATTTCTTTACTTTTAGAAGAGTTTTTATTTGAATTTAAATTAAATTCTTTACTTTTAGAAGAATTTTTATTTGAATAGTAAATTAAAATGGTTAAAATCATTGTAATAAAGGAGAAAACTAACAAATTTAAAAATGGGTAGACGGAAATTAACAGATACGGAAAAAGCCGAAGCCAAAGAAATGAATGAACGTGAATATCGCATTCAATGATATTAAACACAGTCAACATGTATAAGTTGCTTATTAGTTTGGCGATTCGTATCATTTGGCGAAATTGGTCGACGGGATAACTGAGTAATACTGTATTTGGTTTGGCGCAAAAACGTCTTTCAATGCAGAAAATGATAAAATCAAAAGATTATTGAGCCGCTGAAAACCAATTACGTGTTGAAAGGCGATCACGAAAAAGGAAGCAATTTAATGCCGAACCGATTAATTGTAAAACATCATGTCGCCAGGGCGACCAATCCACTAGCCATGGCGTTTTACTATCGGTCGGTTCTAACCAGGAAAATTTGAGTGCCAATAGTGATTCTAACAAGCCGGAAAATGTTATAGCTATTACTCTTGATTTTCCACCACCTAAAAAGAAAACTAAAAAGCAATCGGCTTGGGAAAAACTGGAAAAAAACTTTTTTGATTCGATGTCTGATGGACCCATTCACAGATGCATGTGCTGCGATCGATTTTGGTTTAAAACCTCCATCACCAAAATTCTGCTCTGTAAAATCAAACAATATATGCCAAAGTCTTACAAGTATAACAGTATATGCCAAAGCTGTATTTTAATAATGATTACTTTTGCACCAACAATGTTAAATAGTTTGAAATGTTTCTTTCGTCGCCAACTTTTATGCTTGGCGACAATAGAGTGATATAACTTAAACGAACCGTACCTTCAAATTGCAGCATGTATAAAGTCATTTATAGCAGTGGCACGGATAATACACAATAAAACAACTGGTATTTAGCTTAAAATGATAGATGAATGTATCGAGTGAAACATTTTTCAAATGGTTGGGGTAATTTCTTAAATTACAATTATTTTCTTTTTCTTTTTTTTTTTTTTCGTTTTACGGAAACTACCCCCTTTTTGACACTTCCTAACATGGTCTAAAAGTGTTTACGACTCCAACCTGTCTGTATACCGGATGCCGAGTGCCTGGGGGTCTGCCGTCTGTTTGTCCGTGTTTTAACTTTATTAAATATAGTGGGATTCATACGAAAATAATAAATGTTATTGAGATTTGCCATAGTATGTGCGGCATTGAAAATGAACCAGGTAGAAATTATAGCTGAATCACGGGAGATCTCAAAAGGAGACTTTACATTATGGTCTAAGGCGAAAAAATCCTTTGTGGTGTATTTTGATAATGTTACATAATTTTAAATGTAATGAAATTTACATACATTTTTAAGGTTCACAAGAACGTGGTTACTATCGAACATGTTAAGTGTAGCACTTATAGTGTGCGTACAGGAAGCTCAAAAGTATTTCAATATATCATAGTCTGTGAAGAAAAAACATTTGCAGCGTATTTTAATAATGTTATTTTAATAAGGTTATTTTAATAATATTGAAATTGATATCAGTTTCTGAAGTGCACTAAAACAGAATTTCTGTAGAAAATGGGATGCAAAGATTTAACATTCATTTACAAGATCACAGAAAAATGTTCGGTAATATAATAGGCTACGGGGGAAAATATTCCCAGCGTATTTTAATTGCGTTGCACTATTTCAAACATGATGAAATTAATATACTGAGATAATCAATACAATGGTAAATGCTGAAATTTACTACAATATGCTTGCAGTTAAGTATGATTTGCATTACATTTATTGTTCATTTACAGAGACGCATAAAAGATTTTGGACCTGTATCTAGATCTCAGATATTGTATCCAAAGTATGATCTATTAGAAAAGATTTCTGAAGAGCTTTTCCAATTATCGTATGTATTTTAAGAAAAACTAATGCATCCTGAACTTCAGCTACATTTGGTATAATAAGAGATGTTTGTAGAATTTAAATAAATCATGTATCGGGCTATACAATAAAATGAATATATGGTCGCCTGTGCAATAGCGATTCCCGGAAATATGAATTCAATAATTTTAATCGGTTTTTTTGCTTGAGTAATTTAAGCTAAATATGCGGTCGTATAAATATCTGCACGTAATATACAGGATTGTACAAAAGAATTCAAGTACGTTTCTGTCTATTATTAGAAATTGCTAAAGGTGAATTTTAATCTTCGTTACACTTTTTCTAACTAAGCAAAATTTTAACATTGAATTTAAAATATTTACAAACACATAGATCATATACATAGCTGCAGAAAAGAATGGGCCGGCGAAGTTATGTATTATGGAAATGTTGGATATTTTTTTTTTTTATTACCTAGGTTTAACACATGATTTTTCTTTCTTTGATATGGAATTCTGAAATGCACTACAACATGATTTCTGTAGAATTGGGGTGAGTTACTGTTGTTCTACAGTATAAGTGGTTGCAATTTCATTTTCGCGATTGTTCATATTATCTAACACATTTCCCTTTTATTTGACTGAGTTCTTTAAGTCCCCTAAGAAAAATTACTGCATAGCCTCCTATAAGATATGTATTAGTTATATATGTTTTAAATTATTGTTAATGAAACGTTTTGCTTAATTAAAGCATTTATCTTTTTTTTTAATGCTACGTGAACGACGTCACGGGTAACAGCTAGTTTATTATAAAAATTAAAAACCGAAAAATCTTTTACCAATGTCAAAAAAAAAAAAAAAAAAAAAAAAAAACTGCCGCGGAATTTGAAAAATTATTAAAAAACAGAGTAAAATTTAGTAAAATTCAAAAATTTGAAAGAAAAAATTTAAATTAAGGGTAAATATTTACATCTAATTCCTGCAGACAAAATTTATCATAATGGGGCAAAATATTGTAATCTGAACTGTTTAGTTAATTAAAAAAGTATCGACAGAAAACGCTGTAATCACAAATCTTTTTAAAATTACAAAATATTTACGTAGACCGTAAAAAAAAAAAAAAAAAAAAAAAAAAAAAATCGGAAAAACGCTGTAAAATCGCATGAAGATACGCTAAAAATCTGAATCGTTGATGGCAAAATTTACTATATTAAGCTACAAGATACAAACGAAATTTCTTTTTCGAATGTAAAGAATCGCCATGGACTTGAAAAAAATGAAAAAAAATTTTATTCAAAAATGCAATACAAATCGTTTTAAATTTTAAAATAGCACGGGACAAAATTTACATTAATAGAGTAAAATAGTGTAATTTGAATTCTTTCTTAAATAACAAAATATCGACGAAAGAACCTTTAAAATTTAATAAATATCGCTAAAACTAAAAATTCGCGGAATTCAAGATCTATTACATTAAGCTAAAAGTAGCTAAAAGTTATAAGTGAATTTCTTATAAAATGTCGAAAAATCGGTTTGGTATTCATAAAATCACTAAAAATCGCATTGAAAATCTTTAAATATTTGAATCCCGCAGGGGATGTCAAAATTTAATGTGCTTCGGTAAAACACTAATCGGAAATCATTTATGCAAATGGCAAAAAATTGGCACAAAACATAAAAAATCTCAAAAATCGCAAATTCCGTAACGCGAAAAATCCTAACACATCCGTAACGAAAAAACCTAACACTCGGCTAACGTCGTTTCCGTTCGGAAAACTTCGGGACGGTATCCTTCGGTAGACTTCGGCAGACATTGACTTGGTATTTTTCAGATATTAGGATATCAAGTCTCAAACTTATGTTTCTTATGATCTAATTTTCATAGCGCGGCCGAATTTTGTTTGGTAATTTATTATGAGACAGTGTTATTTTGGTGGTCTTATTTATTTTGGTGACAGGAGACCCCCCCCCCCCCCCACACACACACACCGTGAGGGTCGAAAAATTTAAAATGCTTATAACTCGCGATCTAACTTTCGTAGCGCGGCCAAACTTTGTTTGGTAATTTATTATGAGACATTGTTAATTTCTGGTGACAAGAGACACCCCACGGTGAGGGTGGAAAAATTTAAAATGCTTATAACTCGCGATCTAATTTTCGTAGTGCGGCCAAACTTGTTTGGTAACTTATTATGAGACAGTGTTAATTTTTGGTGACAGGAGACCCCACACGGTGAGAATCGAAAAATTTAAAATGCTCATAAGTCGCGGTCTAATTTTCGTAGCGCGGCCAAATTTTGTTTGGTAATTTATTATGAGACATTGTTAATTGTTGGTGACAGAAGACACCCCACGGTGAGGGTCGAAAAATTAAAAATGCTTATAACTCGCGATCTAATTTTGATAGCTTGGCAAAATATTGTTTGGTAATTTATTATAAGACAGTGTTAATTTTTGGTGACAAGAGACCTCCCCCCCCCCCCCCCCACGGTGAGGGTCGAAAAATTTTAAATGCTTATAACTCGCGATCTAATTTTGATAGCTTGGCAAAATATTGTTTGGTAATTTATTATAAGACAGTGTTAATTTTTGGTGACAAGAGACCTCCCCCCCCCCCCACGGTGAGGGTCGAAAAATTTTAAATGCTTATAACTCGCGATCTAACTTTTTTCGCGCGGCCAAATTTTGTTTGGTAATTTATTATGAGGCAGGTTAATTTTTGGGGACATTAGAGCCCCCACGGTGAGGGTCGAAAAATTTAAAATGCTTATAACTCACGATCTAATTTTCGTAGCTCGGCCAAATTTTGTTTGGTAATTTAATATGAGACTGTTAATTTTTGGTGACAGGAGACCCCCCACGGTGAGGGTCGAAAAATTTAAAATGCTTATAACTCGCGATCTAATTTTTTTAGCGCGGCCAAATTTTGTTTGGTAATTTATTATGGGCAGTGTTAATTTTCGGGGACTTTAGAACCCCCACGGTGAGGGACGAAAAATTTAAAATGCTTATAACTCACGATCTAATTTTCGTAGCGCGGCCAAATTTTGTTTGGTAATTTAATATGAGACTGTTAATTTTTGGTGACAGGAGACCCCCCACGGTAAGGGTCGGAAAATTTAAAATGCTTATAACTCGCGATCTAATTTTTTTAGCGCGGCCAAATTTTGTTTGGTAATTTATTATGAGGCAGTGTTAATTTTTGGGGACATTAGAACCCCCACGGTGAGGGTCGAAAAATTTAAAATGCTTATAACTCGCGATCTAATTTTCGTAGCGCGACCAAATTTTGTTTGGTAATTTATTAAGCTATTGCATAGCTATTATCGCGGGCTTCGAGCGCGGCGACCGAATCTAGGAATTCCGTAACGAGAAAAATCCTAACACTCCGGCTAACGACGTTTGAGTTTGGCAGACTTCGGCGCGGTATCCTTCGATAGACTTCAGCAGACATTGACGAGGTATTTTTGCATAAGTTGATAAAAAATGCTATGCAATAGCTTTACCGCGGCAGTCCCCGAGTGCCACACATATTTTTTTTTTTAAAGACTGGAAGTAAAATTTTGAAACCGAATTCCTTTTCCAAATTTCAAAAAATAGCCGTGGGACTCGAAAAACTACTGAAAACTGCGTTGAAAATTCATTAATAATCCCTAAATGTAAATGCATCTTAGCAATAAAAAGTTATTCTAGTCGAGTAAAACATAGTAATCATACATTTTTCATGAATTACAATAATAATAATAATAATAATATTAATAACGCCAAACTTAAAATATTTCCAAAAATCGCATTAAAAAGCGACAAAATTAAAAATAGGTAGATGGTGAAATTTACTATATTAGACTAAAAGGTTGAAACCAAATTCTTATTTAATTCTTTGTGGAGATCGAAAAAAATTGTAATAATCGCAATTAAAAGTTCATTAAAACTGCATTGAAAACTGCTTTTAAAAAGCATTGAAAAATGCACTAAAAATAGCGAATTATTTAAAAAAATCACGGTAATCAGAATTCTCTCAAATGGATAAGTCATTCTAATAGGAAATCAGTACTACTTGATTATCCGGTGACCAAGAAACTATTGTCAAACTATAAGATTAAATGCCAATAATAGTTGATTGTAAATGTTACATTCACGTGTTTGTTACGTCGTCAAGTGATTTTTACTTTGTTGTTTTATTTGCATTTTTATTTTTGAAAAAAGAACAAAATTTACTACTTTGGGTTAAAAAAAATGAAATCGTATTCCTTTCGTTAATGTGCAAAACTCGCCTTAAAACATAAAACAGAACGCTAAAAATCGCCTAAAAAATTAAATAAAAAAAACTACTCAAAAAATCGAAAATCGGGCTTCGAAGTGCAAAACTTCATGCATAGAGTTACGTTTCCCCCAAATTTTGTAACTCTACGTGCAGCGGTCTCTTCCGAACAGCGCTGACACACACATAAACTTGTCTCTTTATTATTACTAGCAGGGGAGACCGAGCTTAGCTCGGTCAAAGTTAACTTTGTGTTCAACTCGATATAGTATTTTCACTGTATCATTAACTCTCTATTATTACTGTAAAACATGTTTATAATAGTATTATTTAGAAAAACAATCAATAAGAAAACTATGTTTTTATGCGCATATTTATAAATTTTATTTTATTTTAAATTTTACAACGAAAGGACATCGATCTAAATCACTTTTTTAGCTCAACTCTGATTGGTTTAACCATGCATCTCGAATCCTCTTAAGAATGTATAAAAAAATTCTTTACATTCTGAAAGACAATATTTTTTGCTAGATATAGCCAAATTTGGAGGCATTCTTTTCATTTGGCTTCAAATACGTGTTTTGGTTTTCGTAATTTTTATAGTCAATTTTTTGGCCATATGTCGCCAATATTTTGTCACATATCACCAAGTTATTGGCTTTTGCCATATTCTCGTGACCCTGACCCGTATTACCCAAAATGATCCACTAATCAAATTTGATCAAGCATGTGACATAGCTCAATCGTCTTCAGGTAATCAAAAACAGTAGAATATAAAATTGAATCAAAATCGTTTAAGCCATTTTTTAGGTAAAATTAGCTTGGCAGCATTCAGCAATGAAGCGAAATGACCTATTAATATAATTTTGTTTAACATGCGACTCAGCCCAATAGTCTTCTCGTGACAAAAACGTTTTGTTTAAAAAATTAGGTAAAATTGATTGAGTCGTTGTTATATATAATTAGAATGACCCTAGCTCATTAAGACCCAAAATGACCCACTAATAGAATTTTCGCGAGCATGTGTCCAAGCCAAATGATTTTCTCTTGCTCAAAAACGATATAATACAAAGCATAGTCAAAATGGTGAGTACCATTTTCTATATAAAATTAGCATGACCCATCATGACCAACAAATGACCCTTATAATCGAAATCTCTCGAACGTGTGGCCTAACTCTTTAGTTTTAGCATGCCGAAAAACATTAGATACAAAATTTAGATAAAATCGATTGAGCCGTTTTTTAGATATAGTTAGTTTGACCCTGACCCCTTATAATCCAAAATGACCCATTGATCGAATTTTCTCAAAAATCTGTCCTAACCCAATGATTTTCTTGTGACCGAAAACGATAAAATAATAAATTTAATCAAAATTGCGCGAAACGTTGTCTAGATAAAATTAGAATGACCCAAAAGTGGCCCACTAATCGAAATTTCTCGAACATGTGAACTACCCCAATGATTTTCTCATGCCAAAAATATGTTGTATACAAAATTTCGTTAAAATCGACCCACCCATTCTTTAGATATAGCTTGACCTTGACCCATTAAGACCCACAAATGACCCTTATAATCGAAAGCTCTCGAATATGTGACTTAGTCCATTAGTTTTCTCGTTTCTAAAAATTGTTACACACAGAATTTCGTTAAAATTGATCCTGCCGTTCTTTAATTATACATAGCTTGACCCAGACCCTTTATTATCCAAAATGACCCATTAATCGAAATTTTTCGAACATGTAACCTAGTCCAATTATTTTATCGTGCCAAAAAAATGTTGCATACAAAATTTCATTAAAATCGATACACCTGTTCTTTAGATATAGTTTGACCATGACCCATTATGACCCATCATGACCCACAAATGACCCTCATAGTCGAAATCTCTCAAACATGTGATTTAGCCCATTAGTTTTCTCATGTCAAAAAACTGTCACATACAAAATTTCGTTATAATCCATCACGCCGTTCTTTAAATATAAATAGCTTGACCCAGACTCTTAATGACCCAAAATGACCCATTAATCGAAATTTTTCGAACATGTAACCTAGTCCAATGATTTTATCGTGTCAAAAAAATGTTGCATACAAAATTTCGTTAAAATCGATCCAACTGTTCTTTAGATATAGGTTGACCATGACCCATTATGACCCATCATAACCCACAAATGACCCTCATAGTCGAAATCTCTCAAACATGTGATTTAGCCCATTAGTTTTCTCATGTCAAAAAACTGTTACATACAAAATTTCGTTATAATCCACCACGCCGTTCTTTAAATATAAATAGCTTGACCCAGACTCTTAATGACCCAATATGACCCAGTGAAATTTCTTCTCGAACATGTAACCTAGCCCAATGTTTTTCTCGTGCCCGAAAACCATAGAATGCAATTTTTAGTCAAAATTGCGTGAGAAAATCGCTAGATAAAAATAGTATGACCCACAATGACCCCAAAAATGACCCACTTACCGAATTTTCTCGAACATGTTACCTAACCCAATGGTCTTCTTGTAATCCAAAACGATACAATATAAAATTTGGTCAAAATCGTTAGAGCCGTTTTTTAGATAAAAATGGCTTGACCCATAATGACCCAAAATTGACCCACTAATCGAAATTTTTCGAACATGTGACCCAGCCCAATAGTTTTGTTGTGCCAAAAAACGATTGGATAGAAAATTTCCTTAAAATCGATCCAGCCGTTCTCTAGATATAAATAGCTTGATCTTGACCCATTATGACCCAAAACGACCCAATAATCCAATTTTCTCGAACATGTGACCTAGCCCAATGGTCTTCTCGTGCCCGAAAATGGTAAAATCCAAATTTTTGCGAAAATCGTTAGAGCCGTTTTTGAGATAAAATTTACCCACACACACACACACACACAATTTTTGCTCGCATTATAGTATAAGATAGAAGATAAGACTCTTCATCCGAGTCGGTAAATTGTTACTTAATAGGTTTATCATTTTTGGAGATAAAAGGATGTTTCTTTTACTACTTGATTAAAGCTTCGACCAAAAAACTATTGTGATACTATAAGATTAAATGCCAATGATGGCTTACGTAAATGTCACATGCACTTGACATAAAATACGTTAAATGGGATTGTATATCATAACTGATTTTTAATTTGACGTTTTATTTTAATTTTTATTAATCTTTTACTAATTTATTTGTTCTTCCGTTATTTAAAACAAAAATTATGACAATTTGTGTAATTCGCGAGTAGTTTGACGATTTATATACTTCGCCGAAACGGGTCGATGGGATAATTAAATAATACACGCAGTTCCATAATAGAGCATTACTATGCATTAAAAAATATTTAAATATACGTTTAAATTTTATTTTGGAATTGCAATGCATTTTATGAATAGTTTGCACGTTTGCAATAGTTATGAATAGTTTATATTTTATAGTATGCATACACATGACGGGTAAGTATTACGGTGGTCCCCAACAACTAGCTATATTTAAAGTTGGTGAGTACATTTTAGCTCACAGTCTATTAAAACCTGAGAACTTATGTGGCCGCCAGTTCTGTATGGGAATTCAATGAATATGTATAAGAAGGGAGGATAGAGATCTAATCCCCCTCTCCCTCAATTTAGATAAATGAGTTTTTCATGCTGAATTATCAAATTCATTCAAATTTTAGATATAGGATCATTAGGAAGAGTCGCCTCCATGATTAATTTTGGGTGTTCATTGGTTGTGTATAAAGGGGAGGATGGAGAGTTATCTCCTCCCCTAAATTTAGGTAAATATGTTTTTCATGCAGAATTATCAGATTTTATTCACATTTCGGGCATAGGTTCATTCTGATAAGGCGCTTTCCTGATTTCTTTTGGGGATTATCTTGGTTGAGTATAATGGGAGGAGGGTTCAGGGTCTACTCCTCTTAATTGAGGCAAATGGGTTTTTCATGCAGAATTAACCGATTTGCTTCAATTTTTGAATAAGGTTCATACTGATAATATGCTTCCCTTACTAGTTTGAGTTTTTTTGTTAACTATAAAGGAGAGGGGACGGGTTTGGGAATGGCTCTATAATGCGTTCTTTTAGTCCAAATAAAATAAAATTTGAACTATAGATAGTTCAAATAGTACGCTTGTATTTACTTAAAATAATTCTTAAGAATGAAGGAGGATTACCCGCTTCCGCAAAAATTATATAAATGGGTTTTTATTTGGAATTATACGCTTTGCTTCAAACTTTGGATCTAGTTTCTTTCTGATAAGGCTAACACCTAAATAGTTTTGGGGGTTTAATAATTAAGTATAAAGGGCGGAGAGGATAACCCTGCTTAAATTAAATAAATGGGTTTTATGCGGAACTATCCGATTTGCTTCGGATTTTAGATATAGATTTATTATCATAAAGCTTATTTCTGATTAGTTTTCAGGGTTTAATGATTAAGTATAAAGGGGAAAATGGGGGAACTATTCACCCCTTTTATTTGCTTTTCGAGGGGCATTATTCGTGGAAAAAATGAGGCTGTAATATACAGTTTGTGTGAATATCCTGTGGACTCAATGCTATCAGTTTAAATAGTCAAAATATTCTTTTTAATTTCATTTTCTCTGCACAAGGAACATATATATTGCTTTTTTTTGTAATAAATGCAACAGTTTTAAATGTTCAAAATTATTTGTTTTTAATGTTCCATTTTAAATCCCTCTTTTGTACAAAATATGTTTTCATCCTCCCTTTAAGCGGCCAGTAAAATATTCCATTCATGTTTGGCAATTCATAAAATACTATTTATAAAAGTTATTGGTATAAACATTTTTATTTGACAAACTTTCATATTTATTTACCTTATTCACTTCAAAAAATTAATTTTAATATTGATTTTGTTTAAAATCAGCCATTGTTTCTAAAAGTTACGTGACGGAAAAACCCGGTTAAGCCGCTTAAAGGGTTAAAAAAATCATACATGATAATTTTTAACTTTTATTGGATTATGATTCTTTAGCTGTTGTTATAGAATAAATATCGGATTCTTGTTAAATTATTTTTTTGATAGGATGGATATGTATTTAATTTTATTGGATCATAGCCATATTTAACTGATAGAAGAAGGTCAAATGATAAAAGTAATGGAATTTTCTTTATAGAAATACTCAATGTCGCCCTGAATATAAATATCGGCTGATAGAATAAGAATAGATTGACAGCTTCTGTGTTATCGTGTTATCGGAGATAAATGCTTTTGTTCATTTAAAGAGAGTGATAGGCATCATTTGTTTAATGTACAATGAATTTATAGAAAGACTAAAAGGATGTAGACTAGTAGTATGGATAGAAATACAAATTATTACAGTAAATGTTATCCCAATATTTTAGAAAATGGCTTTGTTTTAGTAAAGGTATTTTTCCCCCCCTACGGATAGATATACGGTATGATATCAAAGATATGAAAGTAATAGGAGGTAAAATACAGCAAAAGGAAAATCAAGCTTTCTGCATAAATTCTGAATTTTTTTTCATCTAATGTAGGGTAGACTTAGGATGTTTTATCTTACTCTTTACTAAAATTCTTGTAATTTGTTTTTGACACGCAGTAGTATCTTAAATTTTATAAATATGTCGTTATAAATCGTATACACTCTTAAAATGAAAGAGCTGATTTGGCTTATCAAAGAGCTGTAACTTTTTCGATCATAAAAGAGTTGTTTTTCAAACGATTAAATCTTCTTGATCTAAATTGGTTATTTAAATAGCTCAACTTCATTTAAATTGGTTAAAAACAGCTCGTGAACTCGAGTTATTTCAACTCTTTTTTGAGAAGCTGCCTTTCAACATGGAGATGAGTGGATTTCAGCTCAACTTGAGCGATTTTGTGGCTGACTTTTTAAGAGAGTATTTTTTACGACATTATAGTTCCAAAAATATATAAATGTTTTTTAAAACATTTTTTCAGAGAGAAAAAATTAACCAACAAAATTTTTTTGACAGTGCCCTTAAGTGTAAGCTTACAATAAAACGATTACAATAATTTTGAACTATATTGTTAAGAAGATCTTTACAGAGTTTTTAAGAAAAGCCACTATATGTGCACACACATACAAATTTAGAAGTTAACTCCTAAAAGCGCACGCGCACACATAAAAAAAAAAAAAAAAAACGGAAGATTTTGCTATAGTTTAGAGGCAATCTTTTAGTGGTAAGCCGAAGGCCAAAGATCCCATTCATAAATATAAAAATAACAAACCGGATTAGAAATAACATAAATGCTATATATAAAATGCTATATATATATAATAACATTATGCTATATATATAATAACATATATATAATAATATATATATATAATAATGTACATATATATATAATAACATAATGCTATATATATATATAATAACATTATAAATGCTATAAAATATATAACATTTTAATATAATAAATACGGAAATGTGCGTGAAAATTTTAATGAAGTCAACGTCTAAACAAATGCATTAATGCTGTTGTATCTTTATCAGATATGTATACATTCTGCATAATATGTTAAAATTTAATAGAGTATGAGAATTAATGACACAGTTAAAAAATAACCTTCATTAATTTCTGCCATTAGAAGGTAGCATACTTGAAATACTGTACATTACTGTATTTTACTTAAATATTTCTATACACGTCACACATTAAGCTGAAATTACGCAGTTAATTTTAATTTTAATAAAGAAGAAGAAAACATTGTTGCATTATTAAACACTGCTGTGGATGATTTCACTTTTGTTATTGAATCCTTGCAGCTGAAAATGTTGAATTAAGAATTAATAGTTTCATATAAATCGATATTCTGCTTTGAAAAAACTGATCAATACATAATAAAAATGTCTTAGAAATGTTTCCAAAAATAAGTGGTAGCAAAAAAAAAAAAAAAAAAAAAAAAAAAAAAAAAAATCTGTTTTTATAAATCATTTTTTAAATCTCGAAAAATATTTGTTTCTGAGGTTTCTATTGATAATAAACATTTTTCGGAATTATGATTGCTCAGAACAAGCTCTTGTGCATTTAACCCTTTGTCTACCGAATTATAAATTCATGAAAATTTTACATAACAAAGCATTTTACGTAAATTGTTTAAACTAAATTAAGAGATTTACATAATCATTTAATAAATTATTGAAGGATTTTAGAAGAGTCAAAGTATTTAGAAGGATGAGTTAAAATTGAATTTACAGGGATTTTGTTCAATATTTATAACTCCACTCAGATCTTTTATTTTAAATTGTTTTTTTTTTTTTTTTTTTTTTTTTTTTTTAGTATTTTGTAGAATTATAAAATGTACAAATATGATGTTCTTACAACATAAATATAGAAATATTTCCGCATTGAAAAATCCCCATCCTTCTACCTCAGTGCCAAGAAAGCTAAAAAGATGCAAAGACAATAGGAATCATTTTTTAAAAATATTTTTGTTTTGTGTAACCTATAATGATTTTGGATCAAGATAAAGTAATGTATCTGTAACTCATTTTAAATACAGTACTAGCTGCACCCGTCGAGATTCGACGGAAAGGAATATGTATAAGATGAGTATGTTATTTTTAAAGCTTATAAATAATAAAAATGAATGAAATAAAAAAAATGTCTACTTAGAAGAAAATATAAATTTTATTCAGTTTTACCTATAATAAGTATGAAATCAGTTTTCATATTGTTCAATGATAGGTTTTTCTTTTCTTTTGGAGTTAAGATTTTAATTTTCTTCTCGAGTTAAAGTATTTCCTTATATACCACATGAATTGTTTTGTTGCTTTTTGGAACGATTTGCACTTTCAAATTTTTAAATGAACGTACTCTAGACATCGCGACATACAGTTGACTGTGGCTAAATACTGGCTCAGGTAAATAAATACCAACAGAATCCATTGTCTGTCCTTGTGCTTTATTAATTGTCATACAAAATGCAACACGAATTGGAAATTGGCGTCTTCTAAATGAAAAGGGAAGAGTTGTATCTGATGGCATTAAATCGATTCTAGGAATCAAAACTTTTTCTCCAGCTCTGTCGCCAGTAATAACTGCTAAATCCAAACAATTATCGTACATATTTCGTACAATCAGCCTAATCCCATTTAAAAGACCTTCGTGAGGACTTAAATTTCTTAGTAATATTACTATTGCTCCGATTTTTAAGGTGAGAATGTGTGGAGGCAATCCACTTAATTCTAAGCTATTTAAAATTTCCGTTGGAAATTGGAAAGTTTCATTTTCATTTTCAGTTATTAGATTATTTATGCTTATGTATGTTCGGGATGTGCCAGGTATAAGGTTTATAACTTTATGGTTAATTTCATTCCAATGTTCCTTTTTTGGAGCTAGAATTGAAACTTTAGCAAATTTAGTGATACCACCTGAAGATGAAAATCTTTTTCCAAAAGTTTCAGTTACGATGTCATTTTCTGCTATAATAGACGGTGGTAAACATACTTTATTTGCGTCTCCAGGGAATTCTTCATTCATACAAAAATTTTCTCCATTACCTATTTTAGGAAAAATTCCGAAAATTCCGATTTTTCTGGTCTTAATCGCATATTTTTTTGCAATTTAAATATTTTAAATTCTGACCAAAGAGTCGACAACTTGATGCAGTTTTGAACTATGTTTTGTCTTGTAGCATGTGGAATCACTGGTAAAACTTGCCTGAAATCACCTCCAAGGACAATTATTTTTCCTCCAAAAGGAACATTATTGTTCATAATGTTTCGCAGAAGTCTGTCCACGCACATTAATGCATATACACTGGCCATGGGTGCTTCATCCCATATAATTAGTCGAGCAGACTTAATGTCAGATGCAGCCTTACTATTGATGCTTAGGGATGATATGGAATTCTCATGTAGATTTAAAGCTAGTTTAAATCTGCTATGCACTGTTCGACCGTTTGGTAACTGCAAAGCGGCGGTACCAGTCCATGCAACTGGTATAACTTCTAATCCTAGATCAAAACATTTTTGTATTAAACATTGGTATACAAATGTTTTACCAGTTCCTCCTGGCCCATCTATGAAGTATGCATTACTTTTATTCGTATTGTTCTGTTGGATCACATGAATAATTTCGTTAATTAAAATGAGTTGTTCTTCGTTAGCTTGTTGTATCATTAAATCTAATTTAGATTCGGGTTTGTAGAAGGTTCAATAGCAGCAGTTCGTCTATTAATATTATATTTAGTAGCCGGTAATTCAAAGTAGAAAGAGAAAATCCATGGGATTTGAGTATTTTTTCAATATTTTTCAGAGTTAACTCATATGCACTTGCTTGACTATGATGTTGTAGATAATCCCCACAAGAATGTCTTTAAATGTATTCCATAATTGAAGCACATTAGTAGGTTGCTGAAATATGCAAATGAAAGAAAATAATTGTCTCAATTGTTGCGGCATTTGAACGGATGATGCTTCCTTTAAACAATGATACCATTCATTATCATCTTGAAGCAATCCTTGTTGCATTGCAGCTTCTTTGAAAGTTGAATAAGTAATGTTCTTATATGTTCTAATATCTTCAAAACTCGTAGCACCCACTACATGAAGCAGCAACAGCCGAAGATGATATCTTTCAGATTCTTTTGGTGAAACATTATACATTCTACCTATAATTTTAATCAAATTGATGCGTTTTTTCCAAATTCGTTTCTTTCTATCAAATGAATAATAAAATGGCGTTTCTGGATATATATGAGCACTTCTTGTTACCGCATCACTATTCAGTTTAAACCAAGTGATTAACTTTGTTTTTCAGTTCTGCTCGAAGTAAAGCTTCAGTGGCATTATCGATTTGAAAATATACTTGTTGTTCGTCGGGTAAATGTACCGGTAGTCGCATTACTTAATGAGATTGTTGGTGCATAGGATAGGCGAAAATTCTATAAGCAGCTTCAGATGGACTCACATATCGGGCGTTTAGAAACGAAGAAACTTCATCGTGGTGAATTAAACCGAGTTTTTCAGAAACAGCTTGCAAATTAGCGCAGTCATGTCCTTTATAAACGCATTTATGGATATATTTTATACTGTGTACTGTTGCACACATTTCCACATTAATGTGTATTTGAAAGTAAAGTAGAAGAAATGGATTGTAAGGAACGACAAAACGATTGTCAACTTCTATGGCACTTCCTTTAACATGTTTTGTAATTGTTCTACCATTATTTCTTCTTCTATATAGAGGGTAACCATTGACATTATTATTTGTTTCAGAAGTAAATTCTTTAGGAAATCCTTTTTTACACTTATTGTCGTTCATGCAAACTGAATTTTTGTTAAGATTACCACACGGGCCGTGGAGCATATGACATTTAACTTCATCTTTAATATCTGGAATTTCTGCTGAAATAACATTATCAATATCTGAGACTTCTCTAAACTTACAATCATCTTGGAGGCATAATAATAAGTGAATGTGAGGTAATCCTCTTTTTTGAAATTCTACAGTGTAAAGATATGTTTGTACAGCCCCAAATATATTCTTTTGATTTATTAATCGTAAGAGTTCTTTAACTTTTGCATGAAAAACTCTGACTGTAATGTCTGGTCTATTGTAAGCTGTTTCATAAGAATGTATACTATTTGTAATCTCAGGCCATAAAGGGTTGCATGTAAACGTCAGAAAAATATCGGGTTTACCAAACTTCCTCACCATGGCCATTGCATCCTGATAATTTTGTATCATATTTCGAGGGCTTCGAATGAAAGTCGATGGTAAAATAACAACACGCCCAGTCCTTAACTCCTGATATTCAGCCCTTACATGTAAAGCATCTGCTAAGCCGGCATATGTTTCCACTCTCAACTTTGACTGCTGACTTCGAATGAATTTTAATCGGTCGTCTTCAATTCGACAATAATAATCCACAATCAGCTGTTGAGTTAATTTTCCAGAATTGATTATTGGGTTAAAATTTCCTTTAGGGGCACAACCTCGAATCATAATTCCGTATCATACATATTCCCGCATAGATAAGTTTTGGCGAACTTTAATCTGACGCTCTCCGCTAGATGGCATTAAAATATGCCAATCCAATAAATCCTGGTTTTCCGTATGGCCATATTAGAATGTAAGACATTGGGTCACAGTGCATACTGTCAAAACCTAAGGTTTTTAATTATCCGCTCTTAGCATAAACTGCAATATGTCTATGAGAAGGTGAGCACCATCAGCTGACTCAAATACCGCTGCGACTGAACATGCAGGGTCATTATACCGTCGAGAATCCTCTTGGGTCTCATGATAAAGTCGCATTACTAAATTTATAGGTACGCGTTTCTTCACTCATTTTCTGATACATTGTTTTATATAATCGTATATATGGGATGCATTTGTCTAATATAGAGGTTAATCTTTCCAGTATGTCTTTCCTTAAAGAATGGTTAGCGGAATGATGCAGTCTGATTTCATTAGCCTCAGAAAAATCTAGAATATATAATTTCCCATAAGAAGCTGTAGTTTTACTTTGAGGGTACAATGGAGAAATTCTATGATGTATTACACCAAGAATTTTAAAACAATAAGATTCCTGTCCAGGTGGCAATGTTACATTAGCTCCGAATGATACGAAAGGTAAAGCGTTGTTATATTTGCGAATGTTTTCTCTAAAGTTTTTAGATAAGTCATTATTTCCGCAGAATAATTCTTCGATATCTTTAGAAATACGAAATTCAGGTAATTTGATTTTTTTGTTAGAGCAGCATAAATTAAAATAGCCTGTTGAATTTTTTTCATCTTTAAAATATAGAGCAAAGCAGTAATTACATTTATTGTTTAATTCACCTAACCTAAATGATTGTATATTATAAACTACTTTAGAAACAGCACATCTATATTAAAAAGAAAAGGGTTTTCGTTCTTTGTTTTTCATACATTTGTTTATGATTTCTTTACGCCCTGTTAAACTTTTTTTCTTTTTTTGACATTTTTTGAAACGACTTGTTGAGCAAAATTAGATTTAGGACGAAATTCCAAAACATCATAATGACCTGAATCAACATTTCCAGAAAAGAGTAAATTACATATTATATTTCCAGACCCATAATCGAAAGCATTATTTCTAGTATTATTTCTATGTATTCTAAAGGTATAATTCGGAAACAACTGGCTTAAGCAAACTAATTCTATATGACCTGCATATTCACTATCTAATGGCATCAAATTTTCATAATCAACAGAAGTACTTACCGGGATCCTATAAGCATTATCACCAATTATAAAATTTTCATACTGTTCCCAATTATCATTGACTATTTTCACTACTTGCAATCGAAGTTCACGGTGATATATATCAGTCTTATATACACAATATGATACTGACCGAAATAAACAATTGCCATCTCTTAAAAGATAACATAATGTTCTGTGATAAAGATACACAAACTTCAGAAAAAAAAGAAATAAATTATAAAATATTATGGTGGATTAAATTCAGCTACAAATCTCATTATTTGAATGCGAATTTATTCAGGAAATTATTATACCTGAGACGACGAATTTAAAATTTCTGCATAGATTATTTTTTCTCTGTTTAAATATTGCTTGGTAAATGTACCATAATTATGCTATCAACAAAGCATTTTAATTATAATAGTAACAGGGAGTTAATAAACTGCATTACTGATCCACTACATCACATGTACGGCACTTGCAATAAATTTAATTTATTTATTGGTTTGTTGCCTCCATGAATTTGTCGAAATTAATCTTATTGTCATGACAACGAAAAGAAAAACGATATCTTTGTTATTAAAAAAGAATAAATTTTTTTTATTTGTTATTGATCTATAGAAAACGTTTTATTTATTTTTATTTTATATAATAACTTAATACTATGGAATGATTTTTATTAATTTTTGATATCATGTAAAATAGAATTATCGTAATACCCGCATATCACATTTTACCCGCATTTTTATTCTTTTTTTTTTCTAATATGACATCATTTACACCTTCAGAAACACTAATCTTTTCCGAAATAAAAGCGTGATTTATGCAGTTATTAAAAAATTCTTTAGTCTCATAAAATATTTATTATAATTAAATGAAAATGGCGCAATTTATAGAAATATTTTCATTTGTGCATACCAAGGACAATTAAATAAATAAAATAAGTTCTGTTTATTTAGATGAAGGAATAAAAGTCACTGAATATGCCATCATCACTGATACAGCTGTAAGAGAGCCCGGTATTACGCTTATTTCTATTTACGCGTATCAATAATTAATTGATTAAAATCATTATATTTTACTTAATATCAAAAAAAACTAATTAAAATAATTTTACTATATCAAATTACTTGTAAAATAATAATAAATAGAACGCCTTCAGCATATCAACAACAAACAACATTTTTATTCTATTAATAACAACCATATCGTCTGCCTTTTTGTTGCCAACAAATGAACGGAATTTTTACAAGTTCATGGAGGCTACATTACTCCCTCCCCAGTAACATAGTTACGATACAAATATAATATATACAGAAATATAAAATAGAAATATAATATATTAAAGAAAATATAAAAAAGTACATAATTAGTCTCTGTAACGTTTCGGAAACCTTACTTGTCTACCAGAGCGTGTAGTTTTCTCACGAACATTTTTATCAGGCAAATCTGAATGTTCATTTTTGATTATTGATGGCACAGGCAGAGGTAGTTGGTTATGCGGTAACTCGTGATAAGGAGTGTTCTCATCATTTGTTAATAAATAAGCAGGTTTCAATCTATCTATGGATATGTTGATATTTCTTTCCTTGATTTTTACTGTGTAATACTTTTCACGTCTTTTGACAACTGGAAAGGGTCCATCATAAGCAGGTTCGAGTGGTTTTTTAACCCGATCAATGCGTATGAATACATGGTTAGAATTGTGCAAGTCCTTATGAACAAAAATTTTTTGAGAAGGTTGTCGGCGAGTTTTAAAAGGTTTTAATTCTTCCATTTGTTTCTGCAATTCTTTAGCAAAGGTTTCTGTGTCCATAATAGTTTTCGGTTGTTCAAAAAATTCTCCTGGTAGCCTGAGAGGTTTTCCGTAGACCATTTGTGCAATGGTAAAATTTGTATCACCACGTAAAGCTGATCTCAATCCCAATAGTACTGTAGGTAATGATTGAGTCCACTTAATTGTATTTTGCGCTCTAACTGCAGCTTTTAAAGTGCGATGGATTCGTTCTATTTTTCCATTACACTGTGGATGATAAGCTGTTGTTGGGTTTAATTTAAAACCATAAATAATACTTAAATTGTGGAACAGTTCTGATCTAAACTGTTTTCCTCGATCCGTGATTACACGATGTGGAATGCCAAAGCGAGAAATCCATTGATCATAAAATGCTCGAGCAACTGTTGGAGCCGTCACATATTCTAGAGGAACTACTTCTATCCAACATGTGAAGCGGTCAATACAGGTTAGGCAGTATAATTTTCCTTCAGACGGTGTTAGTGGACCTATGATGTCAATATGAATGACACTAAATCGTTCATCTGTTTCTTCAAAAGTGACAAATGCAGAATGCGTATGTCTGCCAATTTTGTTTTTCTGACAATCGATGCAGGATTTTGCCCATTGATTAACATCTTTCCTAATGTTTGTCCAAATAAACCTTGAAACTACTTGTTTTACTGTATTTTGCATTCCAGGATGAGCTAAATTGTGGATTTTCTTAAAAATTTGTTCTCTAAAAGCTTCAGGAATAAATGGTCGGATTTTGGAAGTTGAAATATCACACCAAAGAAGTTTACCTGAATCCAAAGGATATCGTTTGAAATTTAAAGATGGATTTAAACGTAATTTTGTAAGTTCTTCATTATTAATCTGCCCATCAGAAATTTTGTCATAATCTATTGCAGAAATCGATTGTATTCTGGATAATGTGTCAGCAACGGTATTTTCTACTCCACTAATATGTCGAAAATCTGTTGAAAATTGTGATATATATTGTAAATGACGCAACTGTCTAGGCGAAGCTTTTTCATTTTTTTGCTGAAAGGCGAATGTTAAGGGTTTATGGTCTGTATAAATTATAAACTGTCTTCCTTCTAACATATGTTTAAATTGCTTTACAGAAAGATATATTCCCAGTAATTCTCAATCATAGGTACTATAACTTTTCTGAGCATTACTTAATTTTTTTGAAAAAAAGGCTAATGGTTTCCAGCAGCCTGCTTCAAATTGTTGTAAAACTGCACCAATGGCAAAATCAGAAGCATCACAAAAGAGAGATAATGGAAGATCAGGATTAGGATAGGTCAATAAAGCAGAATTTGCTAGGTCTTTGCATTTTTCAACTTTTTCTTTTGTTTCATCTGTCCACGGAATTTTTCTTTTGTCTTTCTTTTTCGCCCCTTTTAAATACTCATGAAGTGGTGCTTGATTTTCAGCAGCATTTTTTATGTATCTTCTATAAAAATTCACCAGACCAAGGAAAGTTCGTAATTCGTGGATTGTTTCCGGTAACTTATAATTTTTAATTACTTCTACTTTTTCTGGAAGGGGTTTTGAACCTTCAGGAGTAATCATGTATCCTAAAAATTGTAGCTGGTTTACACCAAAAACTGATTTTGCAATATTTAAACGAAGGCCATATTGATCCAATCTTGAAAAAACTAATTTTAGATGTTCTGTGTGTTCATCTTCCGTTGAAGAAGCTATTAAAATATCATCTAAATATGGGAAAACGAAGTCCAATCCGAAAAATACTTCATTAATGAAACGCTGAAACGTAGGTGGAGCATTCCGTAATCCAAAATTCATTACATTATATTCAAATAATCCAAACGGCGTTATTATCGCTGTTTTTTGCTTATCTTCTTCTGCAATTGGTATCTGAAAATAGGCCTTAAATAAGTCAATTTTTGAAAATATTTTCTTTCCTTTTAATATATGCTGAAAATCTTCTATTCTGAGAATAGGGTAACGGTCAGGAATGGTTCGAGCATTAAGACGTCTGTAATCCCCGCACGGTCTTAAACTTCCATCTTTTTTGTTAACTAAATGAAGTGGACTAGCCCATGGTGATTTGGATGGTCTAATTATATCATTATCCAACATAAACTTGAATTCTTGTTTTGCTAAATTTAATTTTTTTGAGTCTAATGGGCGAGGTTTTGAATAGACAGGAGAACCTTTAGTATCAATATAATGCTTTACATTGTGTTTGGAATTGCATATTAAAAGATTTGGCTTCGTTAAATTAGGATATTGTAATAACAAATGTGCATATTGAGAATTTTTGTCAGTTGTACTTATGCTATCAGCATTTGATACACACATAACATCGCTTTTAACAAAAAGGTTAGTAACACCATCTATTAATTTTTTATTATGTATATCAATAAGCAATTTAAATTTATTAAGGAAATCTGCACCTAAAATTGCTTTGTCTACTTTTGCTATTATAAAAGGAAATTGATATTGTCTACGTAAGCCCAAATCTAGAGTTAAAATTTTGAAACCAAATGTAGGAATTATTGAACCATTTGCTGCATACAATTTGAAAGAGTTACATATTTTATGTTTGGATGAAGCAGGAATAATTGATAAATCAGCTCCACTATCAACAAGAAAGCGTAAACCGGTTGTTTTGTCTTTAACAAACAACAACAACAAAAAAAACGGTAATTACGGCAATCTTTAAATTCTTCAGCAGCAGAATTTGCCGCTAAAACTACTGCTGATCGGAGTTTTCCGATTTTTTCCAGCTGCATGGACTTCTACATTTATTAGGATAACACTGATTACCAAATTTAAAATGGTAGTAACAATATTTTCCATTAGGATTAAATCGTTTTCTCGATTGACTTCTACTTTTATTTCGTCTAGTACCAGATTTCCGAATTTTACTTCTGGATTGCCTCTCAATTTTTAATGCCGAAATCTGGTTTTCCAACATAGAAATTTTCTCGAGTATTTTACTCATAACAGAAGAATCTGAACTCGCAGAATAAATTTCTGTCTCATTTAAAAAATTTTATCTGCCATTAGTGATAAATTATCTAAATTTTCACTGCTTACAATTAGAATATTTTTTATTGACTCTGGTAATTTATCAAGAAATAAAGTTTTCAAAACCTTTTCTGGTATGTTATTTCCACTGAGCGATTTCATTTTAAGCAGTAGTTGGCTTGGCTTCATATCACCCAATGAAATTCCCGTAAGCAATTTCTTTAGTGATTTTTCCTCACTCTCTTTAAATGTATTTAAAAATCTTCCTTTAGCGGCGGTATATTTATCATCCCGATTACTTTGGATAATATCCCATACATTTTCAATGTATTTAGGATCTAAATGAGCCACTAGATGATTGAATTTTGTTTCTTCATTTATAATATTTACAAGGGAAAACTGAGTATCAATTTGGTAAAACCATATTTCAGGATTATCTTCCTAGAATGGAGGAAATTTGACGCTTACCTTGTTTGCTTCAGGAAACTTGTTTGCTTCAAGAATCGAATTTGTAGACGTTTTCGTTGATTCTTGAGTAATTTTTTAATGCGTTAATGTCCAAAGCAGGGTCACCAGATTTTTATAAGAGAGCCCGGTATTACGCTTATTTCTATTTACGCGTATCAATAATTAATTGATTAAAATCATTATATTTTACTTAATATCAAAAAAACTAATTAAAATAATTTTACTATATTAAATTACTTGTAAAATAATAATAAATAGAACGCCTTCAGCATATCAACAACAAACAACATTTTCATTCTATTAATAACAACAATATTGTCTGCCTTTTTGTTGCCAACAAATGAACGGAATTTTTACAATTTCATGGAGGCTACACAGCTATCACAATCTATATTAGATTCATATAACAAATTTATCTGTTTCCTGAATGAAGACATTTTCTCCACCAAAGAAATTTCGCTTTAGATATTTTATTTTATTAAGGTTTATTTACATAATACTTAATAATATTATTCAGTAAATAATCTGTGTATTGTACCGCGATTAGTGAATAATTATGCGCAATCATTTTATTAGGATTAAATTTTACAAAAACCATTAGTTTTTTTTTTTTTTTTTTTTTTTTTTTTTTTTTTTTTTTTAATGCAATGACACATTTCCCGATGAGATCACGCTCCTGATTGGTGAAAAGTAATAAAGTAAAATAAATTTTTATTTTAGAGAGAAAAGCTTAATCTGTTGCCACTGTTTTGAAGAAATGTCACGAAAAAGCTTATAAAATTAAAAATAAAATATAAAAATGGAAATAAACTAAAAATTAGCCAGAATGGGCAAATCTACACATAAACAACTTTCATTAAAAAAAATAATCATCAAAATCGGGCCAGTAGAAAGCTCAGGGCTGATGACTAAAAAAACAGCCAAGTGTTTTAAATATATAGAAAATCGGGCCAGTAGAAAGCTCAGAGCTGATGACTAAAAAAACAGCCAGGTGTTTTAAATATATAGATTACAACTAATTGGAGTATTAAAAGAATTTTATAATAAGTAATTTTAATGGTACTTATAAATACCGTCGGTAGATAAAGGGTTAAATTTGTGATTATATTGCATTTTTGTAACTAAGAAATTTTTGTAGTTTTTTACAGCGTAGCATGAATCAGTTTTTTTCTATTAAAATAAATGGCTACAATTAAAATGCACTTGCTAGAAGTTGCGGTAATGCTGCAATAAAGAGCAATCTTGTTCGTGCTTTTTAGTGCTTTCTTTTTTCGCTTGTTTTTGACGCCATTTTTTAGCGCTTTTTAGTGCTCTAGTACTTTTTTTGCCTACTTTTAACACCATTTTTTTGTGCGCGTTTGAACAACAAGATTGCTCTTTATTGGCACATTAGCACAACTTCTGCTGCGGTGGCGTTAATACGTAAGTACCAAAAATTCTTAGTACAATAATAAAGAATAACTTTTAAGAATACAATATTTCGAAATACAACTAGACAACTAAATAAAGATAACAAATTTTTTCCATCACTAGAAAATACGACTAATCAATGAATTTAAGAGGAGAAATAGGAAGCAAAATTGATGATCATTATAATTTATGAGAAAGATTGTTGTAGTACATCGGATAACGAAAAGCTTAAGTAGGATTTCATGGAAAATGAATTGGTACTTACTAAGCCATAATAATGACGTATAGAAAATAAATATGGTTTTATTTGTATTATAGAAGTCATGATATAACAAAATAAAAATTTATTTTTGTATTTATGTTACACTAAGTTTAATATTGAACATATTTTTCATAGTTTTTTATGGACTTCAGGTGGAAGACAGATTCGAACAAACTTATCTAGATAAATTGAATCATTTATTTTAGAAAAATCACGAGTTACATTTTTTTAAATCGATGTTTCGATAAAAATATATTTTGTTAGGATAGTAGCATTATGTCTTACAAGGGTAAGTTTCTAACTTTCCTTCATTTATCTTTCTGGACGTTAGAAAAGCATGCTTATTTAAGAAAGAGCACATAATACGGAAACGCTTTCATGTTTTTTGCAACTAGTGGATACCATTACATGACTTTTCGACAATTGTGACTCCCGTTTAGCATTTCTTCGGTGTGTTGTTTCTTGCTTCTATCCGTTTTTTCTTGCCATGTATTTACTAAAATTCTTTATAAGCATGTAAAAACAACTATTTTAATATTCGGTTGTAGGACATCTTGATTCTAGATTCTCAGAAGTAATCGATGATTGTATCGATTTTTTTTTCAATTGGTAAATTTTTGAAAATCGCCTATCACTAGCCGTATCTTAGCCGCAGTTTTAATAGAAGCACAAAATTTTACTAAACATTTATTTCAGCGATTTTTGAAATCCCCCCTCCCCGTCTAAAAGGATTAACAGGATATACGAAAATTTGGTATTTCCGCCACACTTCAGCTGCAGTTTTAGATAGAGACATGAATCTGAGGTTACCTAATCTACAAAAACACACTTAACCATGTACTTTATCTATTTTAGGAATTCTCACCTAGGCAGATTTAATGAGATGTCGCACTTTTAGAACATTTTGCCATATCCCAGCAGCAGGTTTAGGTAAAAGGAAAAATTCAAAGTAACACTCCTACTAAAAAATAGGTATTTTAGTCATTTTAGAGCTATTTTGATTATTATGTCGATAACATTGATTTTGAAAAGGATAATGTAAGATAATATGAGTAATAGATACTTAAACATATATCATTATTATTATTATTATTTTAATCTTTAGTAGATGTATTTAATTTAATTCAAGATTTTTTCAGAGAGACCGACCAGCGTAGCGGGCGAAGACTGCAGGTAAAACAAATAGTTACAAGTTAATTTATTGGGTACTCACACATTTTTATAAACAAACTTGACTTTCTCTCAGATTTAAATTTAAGCGAAAAACAAACAAACAACAACAACAAAAAAAACTATATGACATCAATTCGAAATACACTGTAAAAAAAAATTCAAGAGGTTACTAAAAATTCTTTAGTAAATTTGTATTCCACAGAATTTCTTAGTAACCATTACAAACTTTTTTTTTGCACGTGAAACAAGCATTTCTTTTGTAAACTGAACAAAAGAATTCTTTGTATAACTAACTTAAAAATTTTTAGTACGAGCCACCAAGCAAAATTTAGGAATAGCTCCAAAATTATTTTTAATAAACATTACGTGCGCCCGAAGGGCAGGAGGTTCCTTCGAGCTGCATCCAGACTTCCGAAGCGGAAATTTTCGGCAAAACTGCAATAGATGACAGCACCAAACATTTCTAACTGATCCGATAGGATTTTCATAATCATTTTTTAACGAGTACTTACACTACATACATTCGGGGCGTATTTGCTCTGTCCAGTATCGAACCCGGGACCTTTCAGACGGGAGTCCGTTACTATAACCACTATGCTATCAATGCCACGCCAAGTGAGTTTTAGTAATAGCTATAAAAAATATAAAACTATTAACTCTATTCATTGCTAACTTTTTTCTAGTAAATCTTACAGATTTTCTAGTAACCGACTAAGATTACTAAAAATTTTTTAGTAATTACGAGGATCACTAAAGTTTTTTTAGTAGATCGACCCTTTTTTTTTACAGTGTAGGGTTTATTTACAATCTATATAATTAAAAATATTTATTGTTTTAAACTGTTTCTGAAAAATAGACAATGGATAGAAAGTTATGAATCAGCATTTTACGATAACAAGTTCTGTCATTCAACTATTAAAATACGGTTTCAAAAGCATGGTTATAGCATTGCTACACTTAAAATGAGTGACATAATTAATATCAAAAGAAATAAATATCAAATTTTACATTCGACTGAGAAAACGATAAAAAATGCATACCCAATAAAGATACATTCATCGCTAATTGACAAATCACGTTGACAGTTAAAAAAAATAATTTTTCACAAATTTCATAAAGGATATCTTCAAAAGTAACAAATCCACTGCAAAAAGTACCTTACAAAAATTCGAATAAGAACAGAAGTTATGGCTAAAAATATTGCAAAGAAGAATTCGTTGTAATGTTGCACTGTTAAAAATATTCTGTGAAATTACAGATAATCTACGGTTAATCCATTATCTTAAATATTATGTAAAATTGTTGAGACTAGAAAGAACGAGTTCTGTTTAATAACAGAAAAGTTAGTCACTAAATCAACTATATAATAAACGCCCAAAGCTGTTATCAGATTCACAACCTTAACGCGTGACAAACTTTTCAGCTGATTTTAACCCCAACGCTTTTCCGTTCAAAGAGTGAAAAAGGTTACATTTGTCTTTAAAAAATTGGAGGAAAAGCAGAAAAACCAGTTCTGCTATTAACAGCCATTAATATTTATCGCCTATTCGTATCAATCGCTCACCTCTGATTCGTTGAAGTATTCGATGTTGGATGAAAAGTCTCGGCTAGGAAAGACCTTTTTTAGAACTGCAAAAAAAAAGTTGGGGGGCATTGCTGTTTGCTTTCACACTTCAAAGTTGGAGGAAATGAAGTGTTGGCTCAAAAGTCTGTCGAAATATTGGTGAATATGATTGCAGCTTAATTCGTGTGACTGTCATCAACAGTTCCGGGCTGACACGCTTCACTTTTTATATGCCAAATGGCCATTTCGGCGCTCTTTGTTAGTCAAGCGCATGTTATAGATGGGCTATATTTTATCTTTTTGTCACTAACACTGGGGCTGCAAGAATAAAAAAATGTTCTAAATTGAGTTTTTTGTACCACTGATATGTCTAACATTTTGGAATTTGGCATTATAATTACTTAAAAAATGGAACTGTTTTCAAAAAACCGAAAAAAAAAATCTAAATTTAATAGGATGAAGTGAACGGACAGCGTTCTAAAAACATTCTAAATTATGATTTTGATACTTCTTATGAAATACCAAACCGATCTCAAAGAAAAAAAAAAAAAAAAAAAAAAAAATTGCAAATTTGTGGTGATACAACCTATTCAAATAAAAGCTATATTTTATGTGCGTTCCACTACCACCAAAATATTGCAAGAGCAAAAAACATTATAAAATTCAACTGTTGTGCAACTAAAGAGGGTAGAAACTTTAAATATAGTACGATAGTTACTTATAAAATATAATTGTACTCTAAGAACAGTCAAAAGGAAATTCGAAAGTTAAAAGTTGTCATTGTACCAAGCGATGGCATAGAGCGAAAGGCGTTTAAAAAATTTCTAAATTACGCTTTATATGAAATTTCAGGATGTAATAAACTGATTATAAAAGTAAAGGTTGCGAATCAATAGTGATGATCTCTGATTCTACACAGGCTATATTTTAAGCCGGCGCCACTGCCACCTAAAGGTGGAATTTTCTAAAAAAGTCTTTGATTTTTTTTAAATTACGTTTGTTGGAATATTTTATTCAATAATAGAAAATACCCGATCGATTTCGAAATTAATGTTGGCAGTCCCTGCTTCAACATAAACATGTTACGCTGGTTCCACTAGCTCTAGAGAGATGGTAGACGTAAGAAAAGAATCTTGGAATTCGTCAAGATGGTTAATTTTAAGTTGTAAATGTATACTAAGAAAATTGTTTCAAAAAATTTCAAAACTTCAAATAAAAACAACGTATAGATTGAGCATAATTTTTTTTCTAAATTATCATTTATTCATAATTAGCTTTTGTTTTTCTCATTTATTTCACCTCTTTTCTATTTAATGCAGTACTATATGCTAATGTAGTTTAATCAAATTGTGACTTAAATATTAGTTTTTGAATTGTTCCTAAAAGTAAAATTTCTTATAATAAAAACAAATGTCAAATTGGCGCATTTCAATTATTACACGAGCAAAGCCGCGGGATTTTCCAGTATAGTATAATACATATAACATATATTATATATAATATAATAATACTACATTAGTTAAATATTGTATTAATAAATATTCTTTGAAAACCATGTTTTAGTGTATTTCATAAAGGTATATAAATTTCCTCATGTTTAAACAATTTAATATCATTAAGATACACTTAAAACTATTTTTAACACTTTCCAACATAGTTGAAATATGTTTATAAGTTCGGTTTGTTTGTACGTCAGGCCGTCTGTTCACGCTCAAATTCAGCGCAAATATACTCAGATTTACACCCTGAAGAAAAAGAATTGCAGTTAGATGGCGCTACGCGCTATGCAATTTCTTTAACTTCCACTTCCACTTTTAGAACACTCTGAAGTTTGTAAACAGAGTGTAGTCGATTTCAGTTTTGATTTCGAATGTTTTGATTTAGATAAAAGATGTGACAATTAATTTGAGAAAAGATATGAATCGGAGCATTGTGTCTCCAAGATGATTTAAAGTTGTGTAAATATGTACAAAGAACTGTAAATATCTATTTTTATCTCATTAAATAATTAGTTAAAGAAACGTTCGAAGAAGATTTCTCCAGTTTCGATTTCACTTATGATATACATTGGGGATTAATACGATAGATTATTCCTTTGATTTTAGAATGTTTTTATAGATTACTTATGATTACATATTCGAAACATGATTTACTCGACCTTGATATTTTCGAATGAGAAACCTTGATTTGAAGACATGATATATATATTTTTTTACAATGGTGCATCGGCCGGGAACGAAATTGAAATATGATAAATACAGAAGATTATTATTGATTGCGAAGATTTTTAAAGGTAGTGTTTCCGAAGACTTTTAAAGGTAAGAGTTTTATAATTTTATTTTGATGTGTTAATTATGGCTGACCTAGAAAAGCTAAAGAAAAACAGAACAATTTTAAGAAGTTCTGTCACGAAATTGATAAATAATATAGAGACTATATTAAAAAATGATGCCGTTAATATTGATTCTCTTGAAGAATCTTTTAACCAATTAAAGATTAAATCAAGTAATTTAGATGAAATAAATGAAAAAATAGAACCACTTTTGAATTTAGACGAATATGAGAATGAAATGAATACAGTATATGACTATGCAGACAAAATATCCTTAACGAATTTTCGCGCTGAAAAGAAACTTAAAGAAAATAAAAACATTATTCCTTTGAACAATAGTTCGGTTAATGATTCTACCCCCAATAATGAAAATAAATTTGTGAAACTTCCAAAATTGAATATACAGAAATTTTATGGCGATTGCACGCAATTCACCAACTTTTGGAATACTTTTAAAGTATCGATAAATGATAATAATTTACTGACAAAAATTGAAAAATACAATTATTTGCGAAGTTACTTAGGTTCATCTGCTTTAAACGCCATAGAAGGCTTAGAAGTTTCGGAATCAAATTATGATGTAGCACCTAAATTCTTGAAAATAGGTTTGGGAATAAAGATATGATAATCAATCATCATTTAAATAAATTGTTAAATTTATCTCCGGTTTATAAATCTAGTGATACTTCAAAATTACAGAAACTTCATGATGATATTGAAATTAATGTAAGATCGTTGACCACTTTGGGACTCGAACCACAGGCTTACAGCTCTATGCTTTTAGCCGTAGTTTTAAAATTGCTACCATCAGATTTAAATTTGGAATTTAACAAGCAAAACATTAAATCTTCATGCAACCCTGATATAAACAAATTACTAAATTTCTTGCAAACCGAAATTAAAAGTCGCGAATTGGCTTTTTCATTTTCAAATTCAAATAGATTAGAAGTAAACAAACAAAAATTTACGAAATTTCCTAAAAGAGAATTAAACTTTTCATCCACGCATGAATTAATGACTACAGTTTCAGACAAAAAGAATACAGAGAAACAAAGTTGCATCTTTTGTAAGAGTAATCATTCGTCAGAAATATGCAATGTTTTTGATCTTGATAAAAAGAAAAATATTTTGAAATCGCAAGGTAGATGTTACCTCTGCCTTTTGCCAAAACACCGAATTAAGGACTGTGTTTCTAAGATACGATGTACGACATGTCAGGGTAGACATAACAGAGCTATTTGTAAACAATCTAATTCACCAAATAAAACAAGTTCCACAGATAGAAATTTGGAAACAGCGAATGCACAAAATGAAACAAGTAATGAAATTATTTCGGCTATTTCGTGTATTGGAAAAAACCGAATTTTCTTACAAACTTGCTGTGCGAAAGTAAAAAATAAAAATAAAGAAGTTTCTGTTCGATTATTATTGGATACTGCTGCAATGCGAACCTTTTTAACTCGAGAAATTGCTGATAAATTACAACTTAAAATATCGAGAAAAGAAAAATTATCGGTATTCACATGCGGAAGTAAAATCCCAATTGAGAAAAATTATGATGTTGTTAAACTTAAATTAGAAAATAAACATTTTTCGAAGTCTAATTTAGAAATAGAAGCATTGGTAACAGACGAAATATCTGGATCTGATATCCCTCCCCCAGAAGTAAAAGAATTTGGTGAAATGAGTATTTTACAGAATTTAACCCTTGCTGACTCACCACAATGTCAAGACCCTATTTCCCTTCTAATAGGAGTCGATTACTATTATGATATAGTAACAGGTAACATAAAACATTTAAACAAAAATCTTGTTGCTGTTGAAACCATCTTTGGCTGGTGCCTCCAAGGTAGAAAAAGCGAAAACCAATCTTCATTGATTTTAAACGTAATTATTGAAGAACACTTAATTTCTGATCAAATAAAAAAATTTTGGGATCTTGAAACTTCAGGACTTATTAATATTAAACAAGATTCTGACCCTTTTGAAAATGAAATAATGAAAAATTTTGAACGCGATATTAAATATGAAAACAAAAGATATAAAGTTAAATTGCCCTGGAAACTGGAGAAAGGGGGTCTGGATGATAACAGAAAAATTGCAGAATCTCGATTAGTTAAATTAAATAGAAGATTTGTTAGAAATCCCCAGTTGTTTTTTGAATATAAAGATGTATTAAATGATTATTTAAAACAGGGAATCGTAGAATTAGTTCCTAATTCAGAAGATAAGGGGCATGTTGAATTTTATTTACCTCACAGAGAAGTGATAAGAAGAGACCGCGTAACAAGTAAATTAAGGATTGTGTTTGATGCATCAGCTCATGATTTAAATTCACAATCTCTCAATAACTGTCTTCACCCAGGTCCGAATTTGTACCCTGAAATTTTTGATATTTTGTTACGATTTCGATTAAATCCAATTGCCTTTACAACCGATATAAAACAAGCGTTTTTGCAGATAGTAGTAGATGAAGAAGACAGAGATGTATCTCGATTTTTGTTTTCAGAAGACCCTTTTGATGAATCTAACCTTCCTCAAATATATAGATTTACTAGAGTTTTATTTGGGGTAAATTGTAGTCCATTTTTGTTAGCAGCCACAATAAAACACCACTTAAAGAAATATATCAAAAAATATCCAGAAACTGTCGAGTTTTTAAATGAAAATATTTATGTAGATGATGTAATTGGAAGTCAATCTTCTGTCGAGCAAGCTTTATCCACTACATTAGAGTCTATAGCTATTTTTAAAGAAGCTAGTATGACATTACATAAGTGGCACACTAATTCAAAGTCCTTAAAAGAATTATGGAAAAATAATGATGTAATTTCCAGTGATAATTTGGAAGCATCTGAAACAGAAAATGTTCCTTACAAAGTTTTAGGAATAGCATGGAACAGTCTAAATGATTTTTTGTATTTTGACACTCGTGAATTGGCGGCGTTTGCTTCTAAAAGAATTGACACAAAGAGGTATATTTTGCAAGTTTTGGGTCGAGTGTTTGATCCTATTGGATTTTTAGGACCCTTCACATTAAGAATAAAATGTTTGCTGCAAAAAATTTGGTCATTAGGCGTAGATTGGGATGAGACCATCCCAAAAGATTTAATCTCTCTTTGGAAAGACTGGTGTAGTGAAATTCCTCAAATATCTGAATTGTCTATTCCTCGACATTATTTTTTCGAAATTCCAAACGAGAAAATTGCCAATTTGCAGTTGCATTTATTTTCCGATGCAAGTACAATAGCCTTTGGCACAATTGCCTATTTACGAATATCGACCTCTGAAAAAGACGTTCGAACAGTTTTCGTAGCTTCTAAAAACAGAGTGGCTCCTTTAAAAACTCTCACTTTACCAAGACTGGAATTGATGGCTGCATTATGTTCAGCTAAATTAAGCTGCAGCATTTTGAAGGTGCTACATCTAAAAATTCCATGCATTTATTGGACGGACTCTAAAATTACATACTTTTGGATTAAAGGATTGCCTGAAAAATTCAAACCATTTGTGCGGAATCGTGTTGAAGAAATTCGTAAGCTGACATCCCCTTCTGATTGGCATCATTGCCCAGGGGCAGACAATCCCGCACACCTTGTCTCAAGAGGAGCAAAAGTCTCCAAATTCATCAATAATCCTACTTGGTTACTTGGGCCAAAATGGCTTAGTTTACCCTCTGAATTTTGGCCGAAATCTGAAGATAAAGAAATAATTGATGAAGATGAATTAGAATACAGGAAAAAACCCAATGACATATTGCAGTGCGAGTGTATAACTGAAGAGATTAAAAATCCTATCTGTATAGAAAAATTTAGCAATTTGGAGAAAGTAGTAAGAACAACTGCTTGGGTAAAAAGATTTATAATAAAGCTGAAAAAATCTACTGAAGTTAGCGGTCCACTAACAACTGAAGAATTACTAGAAGCTGAAAAATACTTAATACGAAGTGAACAGAAACAATTTTTTAAAGAAGAATTTGAGTCTCTTAGAAATAATAATTCAGTAGAAAAGAATTCACCCCTATTCAACTTTGTTCCATTTATAGATGAATCAGAAATCATACGTTTAGGAGGAAGACTAGAATTTTGTGATCTTCCAACAGAAGAAAAACATCCAATCATTTTGCCTAGACATTCCTGGTTAACGACGCTGATTGTACGTCAAGATCATGAAAAGATGATGCATGCAGAAATTGCCCACACTTTGACGAAAATTAGATCTCGATATTGGATTCCAAAAGGAAGACAGTTAGTGAAAAGCCTCATTAAAAAGTGCCTCATTTGTCAAAAATATCTTTGTAAACCTGCAGACCAAATCACAGCCCCCCCTACCTAAAGATAGAGTGAATGAAGCTCCTCCATTTTCAATTTGTGGATTAGATTTTGCGGGACCTATTTACGTGAAAAACTTCGGTGAAATAAAAAAATCTTACATTGTTTTATTCACCTGCGGCGTTACCAGAGCTTTGCATCTAGAACTTGTTACCGACATGACTACAGATTCTTTCCCCCTTGCTTTTAGACGATTCTTAGCTCGAAGAGGAAATTGTAAAGTCATTTATTCAGATAACGCGAAGACATTTAAAAAAGCTAAACAAGAAGTCGATAATTTATACAACGTCATTTCCAACAATCTCTTTTTGAAATTTCTTGCAAGAGAAAGAATCGTTTGGAAAAACATCATTGAAAGAGCTGCATGGTGGGGAGGCTTCTACGAGAGGCTTGTGAAATCAGTCAAGGAGTGTCTACGAAAGATTACTGGAAAAGCTCTATTGAGCTATGAAGAAATGTCGACACTACTGGTTGAAGTAGAAGCTATCCTCAACTTGCGTCCTTTGACATATGTGTATAACGAATATGATGAACCTCATCCTCTCACTCCAATGGATTTTTTGAATTTTGGTAAAGAACTTTCACTTCCTATTAACTTTTTCGATGTAATTGAAAATGGTTCAAAAAGATCGGCACTTCTCAAAAGAAAAAGATACCAATCATTACTACTAAAACAACTTTGGTCGAAGTGGAAAAAACAATATCTTCTAGATTTAAGAACATTCCATTCATCGAAAAATCCCAATTCACATACACCACTAAAAGTGGGTGATGTTGTCTTGATCGAAGGCGATATAAAAAATAAACTTCTCTGGAAACTTGGCAAAATTCAGAGAGCGATTCCAGGCAGAGACAACAACATTCGCTCTTATGAAATAAAGACAGCCAATGGAGTGCTGAAAAGATCTATACAACATTTATATCCATTAGAAATTATGGACTAATGAACATTAATAGACTTTCTTTCTTTTTTATCTCTTTTAGAACTCTAAAAGTTTTCTTTCTTTATAGTTATTCTGTTTACTTTGAATGCAGTATTATTTGAAGCTTAGCATAAGTAAGTATATTAACTGTTTGAAAAAGATTGTCATTTTTATTGTGTTAATTGCAGGTAATATTTTTGATTTATTATATTGTTTGAATTTTATACTTTTTTCTTTATAATTAATTGATTTTGTTAGATTTGCTTAGAATTAATTGATATTTTGAATTTGAAATTGATATTTGTATTTGAAACTGATATTTGCATTTGAATTTTGAAATTGTATCAGATTACTGAACCACTGATATGAAAATTTTATTAGATTATTGAAAATACTGATATGAAAATGTTTTATTTTCATAATAGAATTTATTGATGAACTCTGTAAGAGTTCAGGTGGGGAGTGTGAAGAAAAAGAATTGCAGTTAGATGGCGCTACGCGCTATGCAATTTCTTTAACTTCCACTTCCACTTTTAGAACACTCTGAAGTTTGTAAACAGAGTGTAGCCGATTTCCGTTTTGATTTCGAATGTTTTGATTTAGATAAAAGATGTGACAATTAATTTGAGAAAAGATATGAATCGGAGCATTGTGTCTCCAAGATGATTTAAAGTTGTGTAAATATGTACAAAGAACTGTAAATATCTATTTTTATCTCATTAAATAATTAGTTAAAGAAACGTTCGAAGAAGATTTCTCCAGTTTCGATTTCACTTATGATATACATTGGGGATTAATACGATAGATTATTCCTTTGATTTTAGAATGTTTTTATAGATTATTTATGATTACATATTCGAAACATGATTTACTCGACCTTGATATTTTCGAATGAGAAACCTTGATTTGAAGACATGATATATATATTTTTTTACAACCCTATTAAAATATGTTTATGACCCTTGCCATGCTGTGCTCTGTATTGCACATGAAGTGTGTAGGATTAATTGTTCATTTACAGCGAAACTCAAAAGTGTTACATTACATTATGGTACAAGGAGCAAAAACATTTTCAGATTATTCTAATGATATTGCCCAATTTCATATGCATTTGAAATTGATATAAATCATTGAACTTTACTATGAGATGATCGCGATAGAATAAGACATTCATGACATTTGTCAATAATTTATAGAAATACGCAAACGTAACCGGTTACAGTACTGTCTTTGAGCAGTAATTGCTGGAAGTACGTTTTCAATTTTGGTATGATCTTTTAACCATACCAAAATGCAATAACTATACCAAAAACCATTCTATCGCATTATGAATTCATGAAAATTTTACATTCCAAAGCATCTTACATAAATTGTTTAAACTAAATTAAAAATTTACATAATCATTTAATAAATTTGTGAAGGATTTTAGAAGGATTGAGGGATTTAGAAGGATTAATTAAATTTGAATTTACAGGGATTTTGTGCAATATTTATAATCCCACTCAAGTCTTTTATTTTAAATTGTTTTCTTGGTATTTTGTAGAATTATAAAATGTACAAATATGATGTTCTTGCAATATAAATATAGAAATATTTTCGGACGAAAAATACCCATCCCCCTCCCTCAGCGCCAAGAAAGCTGAAAAGATGCAAAGGCAAAAGATATCATCCTTTTAAAAATATTTTTGTTTTGGGTAACCAATAATGCTTTTGGAACAAAATAAAGTAATGTATCTGTAACTCATTCTAAGTAGTATTACAACTAATTGACGTATTAAAAGAATTTTATAATAAGTAATTTTTATGGTACGTAAAAGTACCATGGGTAGATAAAGGGTTAAATTTCACTAATTTTTTTCATGTTACTCGTTATGTGGGAGCGATTCTTTCTCCAACAGCCAAGTATCATGTCTTGTAAGGTTCTTCATATCGCAACTCTGATAGAAAAAGTTTTTAGAAAGCTGACGATTTTCTGAAAAAAAACTCCATTCAGACGAAAAGCCGAAGAAAAAAGAAATGAACGGAAGAGATCGTTGGATGGAATGTGGAGAGAGTTGGTGTTGACTTTAGAAGAATGTTGATTAAGATGACGCGATTAAGATGTTTTAATTAAAGTTTCCTTTTGAATGTTCGAATTGTAAATATTAATATGTAAATATCTTTTTTGTAAATATTAACGTTTAATATAAGTCATTTAAAAGTTTAAAAACGGTGTCAGAATTTAATTTACCTCCGAGTTTATTTACTTATGTGTTCGAAAGAACTTTTATAAGAAGAATCCCCATAAATTTTGGTGTCAGAACCGAGACAAACGAACGCCCACAGAGAAGAAATATACAGGGTGATTCCGAATTTTTTTTACAATAAAAGAGGGGTGACAGTACACATCAAGACAAACAATATTAAATAGGAGACCAAGGGTCCAAAACGTTTTCCTAAGGAAATAGCCGCCATTAAAGTTTAGGGACCAAAATTTCAAATAAACATAAAAAAGGGAAAAATCGGTCGATTGATTTGCGGTTTTCACTAAAATTATTCTTTATGTCGGCATTTTCTTGGAATTAAATTATAAAGATAAATTTCAAAAAATGCCGATAGAGGGCGCTTTAGACTTTGGAGTAACGAACAACTATTTTTTGCCGGTATTTTTTGCATCTCATTAAATGTTTTCGTAAGCTTAGACTCAAACTTAAATTTTGAGCTCAAAATCTGTAGTTGGGAGTGGTTAAGTAACACAAACTGAGCTGTGTTTAGAGTGTTCAAATTTCAAATGATTATAAAAAACGGAAAAATTGGTCGATTGATTTGCGGTTTTCACTAAAACTATTCTTTATTTAGGTATTTTCGCGAAAATAAATTATAAAGATAAATTTCAAAAAATGCCGATAGAGGGCGCTTTAGACTTTGGAGTAACGAAACACTCTTTTTTGGCGTTATTTTTTGCATCTTATTAAATGCTTTCGTAAGCTTAGACTTGAACTTAAATTTTGTGCTCAAAATCTGAATAGCTGGGAGTGGTTAAGTAGACAAACGTAGCTGTGTTCAGAGGGTTCAAATTTCAAATAATTGTAAAAAACGGAAAAAGTGGTCGATTCGTCTGCGGTTTTTGCTAAAACTAATTTTTAAATCAGCAATTTTCTTGATCAATCAGTGTTTTCTTGAAAATAATTTTTAAAGATAAATTTCACAAAATGTCGATAGAGGGCGCCTGAGACTTTGGAGTAGCGTACAACCATTTTTAACTGTTATTTTTTTAAATCTCATTAAATGCTTTCAAATGCATAGACTTAAATTTTGGTCTGAAATTCTGAATCGTTGGGAGTGTTTAAGTAGCGAAAAATTGAATTGTGCTCGAGGAGGAAAGAGGGTTAAATTTTAACTCCTGAACACACTTCAGTTTGCGCTTCTTAACTCCTCATAACGATTCAGGATTTGAGCTCAAAATTTAATTTTAAATCTAAGCTTCCGAGAACATTTAAAATGCTTTTGCAAGCATTTAATTAGAAAAAAAAAATAATGGTTAAAATGAATTATTGGTTACTCTGAAGTTTAAGGCGCCCTCTGGCGGAATTTTTTAAGATTTATCTTTAAAAATTATTTTCAAGAAGATACTGACTAAAAGAATAGTTTTATTTTAAACCGCAAACGAATAGACCAATTTTTCCATTTTCTATAATTACTTTAAATTTGAACCTCCCCCTCCCCCTTGAACACAGTTCAGTTTGTGCTACTTAACCACTTCCAGCTATTCAGATTTTGAGCTCAAAATTTAAGTTCAAGTCTAAGCTTACGAAAGCATTTAATAAGTTGCAAAAAATAACGCCAAAAAAGAGTGTTTCGTTACTCCAAAGTCTAAAGCGCCCTCTATCGGCATTTTTTGAAATTTATCTTTATAATTTATTTTCACGAAAATACCTAAATAAAGAATAGTTTTAGTGAAAACCGCAAATCAATCGACCAATTTTTCCGTTTTTTATAATCATTTGAAATTTGAACCCTCTGAACACAGCTCAGTTTGTGTTACTTAACCACTCCCAAATACAGATTTTGAGCTCAAAATTTAAGTTTGAGTCTAAGCTTACGAAAACATTTAATGAGATGCAAAAAATACCGGCAAAAAATAGTTGTTCGTTACTCCAAAGTCTAAAGCGCCCTCTATCGGCATTTTTTGAAATTTATCTTTATAATTTAATTCCAAGAAAATGCCGACATAAAGAATAATTTTAGTGAAAACCGCAAATCAATCGACCGATTTTTCCCTTTTTTATGTTTATTTGAAATTTTGGTCCCTAAACTTTAATGGCGGCTATTTCCTTAGGAAAACGTTTTGGACCCTTGGTCTCTTATTTAATATTGTTTGTCTTGATTTGTACTATCACCCCTCTTTTATTGTAAAAAAAATTTGGAATCACCCTGTATATATACTTTAAATAATCTGGAAGCCGTTATTATTTAGAATTGTGATGGAATCCTTGCTGGAAATTATTATGAGGAAATCTTTTTTGAATATATGTTTAATGATATGAAGCTGTTGGATACTGCGACAACAATGCTGTTTAAATGTGTGAAGCTGAGCATCTGATTATGAAGTGAGTTTATTATTTCATTTTTCTTTTCAATAATGGAAAAATTAGTTGATTTAAAGGAATTAGAGTTTTCTTTGAAAACTGAAAAATCAGCTAGTATTAAGATATTGCACAAATTAATTTTTGGAGAAATCGGTGACAGAAATAATCGACGTAGAATTCGGAATTTTACTGGGTTTACGTTTGAAGTAGATTCCGATGAATATCAAACTAAATTCAAAGAAATTAAAGATAATTTTTCTGTTAACGACTTAATTACCATTTGCAATGTTTTGTGTATAAATAATTTGGGAACTTTTGATGAAATTGCTGCCAGAATAATTTCTAGTTTATGTGATTTTAATATTTTAAAAATTAATATGATAGCCGATGTAGGTACTCTTAGTGATGACGAAAGTGTTGATGAATTTAATGATGATTTACAAGATAAAACTAAAAATATTTTAACTGTTTTTGAGAATAATATGAGAAATGATTCTGGTAGTTCTAATTGTGAAAGTAATGAAAATCAGAAAATTCTAATTCCTGATTATGTTATTAAACCAAGCATTTCTATTAATGATATTGAAAGTATGATTACAATGTTTGAAGGTACTCAAGTACAAAATATTAATAAATGGATTGCCGATTTTGAAGATATTGTTTCATTATTTAACGTTAGTGATTTGCACAAATTGATTTTGGCTAAACGCCGTATGACAGGCAAAGCAAAATTATTTCTTGAAAGTGAAACAAATATTAATTCGTGGTCTAAATTAAAAGCCCTACTCATATCTGAATTTGGTCAAACGTGCAATTCAGCTGAATTACACGAATTGCTGTCCAAAAGAAAAATTAGACCACATGAATCGTTAGATGAATATTTTTTAAATATGAAACAATTATGCTCAAAAGGCACTATTGAAGATTCTGCCCTTATTCAGTATGTAATAAATGGAATTAATGACCCCATTTCTAAAAAATCTTTTTTGTATGGTTGTCCCAATATTGCTGAATTTAAACAAAAATTAAAGATTTATGAAAAAATAAGATCGGAGTATGAAAATGCAAAATTTCATAAATATGAAGGAGCTAAGCCTAAAATTAAATCCGAAGTTGAAGTTAAGAACAAATTTAAGCCTGTAAAGCCAAATATGCGTTGTTTTAATTGTGGCGGGAATAATCATAAGAGTATTAACTGTGTAAATAAAGATAAAGGGCCGCTTTGTTTTGCTTGTAACGCTTATGGTCATAAATCATTTCAATGTAATAAATCTAAAGATACAAGTGTTAAAAATGCTCAGTCACAAGTAAACATTATTACATCCCAAGATTTAATTCTGAAAGAGATAAAGCTTTATTCTTTGCGTTTAATCTCTTTAATAGATACTGGTAGCCAAAAGACTTTGTTAAAGAAAAGTATTTATGATAATTTGAAGAACTTTGTAGAATTAAAACCTACGAGTATCTCTTTGACCGGTCTAGGAAAAGCCTCAATTAAACCAGAAGGTTGTTTCAATTCAGAAATCGAAGTAGATGGTTCAAAATTTAAAGTTACTATTTTTGTCGTTAAGGACAGTTGCATTAATTTCGATTTAATTATTGGCACTGATGTTATTCATCAAGGTACATTAACTATTTCTGAGAATAAAGTGAAACTGTTTAAAGCTGAAGTTCAGTCTAATGACTTTTTAGTTAACATTGTAAATGTTTTGGATGAGCCTAAAATTGATTTAACTCACATTGCTGACAAAAAATTACGTTCAGATTTATACTCTTTAATTGAAAATTATGTACCAATTAAAACTAAAACAGTAGATGTTAAAATGAAAATTAATTTAACTGACGAAATCCCAGTTTGTTCTTCTCCTCGAAGATTACCGCCATGCGAGAAAAAAATAGTCGAAAACCAAATTGAGGAGTGGCTAGATCAGGGAATAATTCGAGAAAGTTCTTCTAATTTTTCTTCGCCGGTTGTGTTAGTCAAGAAAAAAGATAACACAATGAGACTTTGTGTTGATTACAGATGTCTTAACAAAAAGACAGTACGTGAGCATTTCCTCTTGCCAGTTATTGATGATGTAATAGACCAATTACATTCTGCCGAAGTATTTACCACCATAGATTTGAAAAACGGTTTCTTTCATGTAGATGTTGAAGAAGACTCGCGGAAATACACCTCGTTTGTTACTCATGAAGGACAATACGAATTTTTGAAATGTCCATTCGGGTTGACCAATAGCCCTAGTGTTTTTCAAAAGTATATTTATAATGTATTTCGAAACCTATTAAAAGATCACATTGTTGTCATTTATATGGATGATTTAATAATACCTGCTAAAATCGAAGCTGAAGGTCTAGAAAAATTAAAACTTGTACTCGAAACTGCATCGTAATATGGATTAGAATTAAATCTTAAAAAATGCAATTTTTTGAAGCGTGAAATTGATTTCTTGGGGTATAGAATCATAAATGGTAAATTGTTTCCCTCTCCACTGAAGACTAAAGCAGTAATAAATTTTCCCGAACCAAAGTGTACCAAAGATGTTCAAAGTTATTTAGGATTGACAGGATACTTTCGAAAATTTATAAGAAATTATTCGGTTATAGCTAAACCGTTAAGTGACCTGCTAAGAAAAGATTCAAAATTTAAATTCGATATAGAAGAACAAAGAGCTTTTAATGAACTCAAACGTATTTTGTCGTCAGAACCAGTACTTTTAATTTACAATCCCAAAAGTGCGACCGAAATCCATTGTGATGCCAGTATTGATGGCTATGGAGCTGTTTTAATGCAACAATCTCCAGTAGATAATCAATTTCATCCAGTTTATTTCGCAAGTAAAAAAACCACCGAAGCTGAACGGAAGTACACTAGTTACGAATTAGAAGTTTTAGCTGTAATTGAAGCCCTGAAAAAGTTTAGAGTATATGTGCTAGGTATCCCATTTAAAATTGTAACTGATTGTAATGCATTTAAAATGACTATGGATAAAAAAGAAATGAGTACAAAAATAGCTAGATGGGCAATAATGTTATCCGATTTTGATTATGTTATTGAACATAGACAGGGTAGCAGTATGAGACATGTCGATGCATTAAGTAGGTATCCTATTTGTATGGTAATCCAAGATAGCTTAACTTTAAAAATTATCCAAGCTCAAGAAACCGATGACCATATTAAAACAATAAAAGAAATCCTAAAGGTGAAATCTTATGATGATTATCTAATTAAAAATGATGTTCTTTATAAATGTGTTAATGGTAATGATTTATTAGTTGTACCGAAAGACATGCAAATGAATATAATCAAGGCCGCTCACGAAAAAGGTCATTACGCAGTTGCAAGAACAGATAAAAGTTTAGAAAATGATTTTTACATCCCTAAAGTTAAACAAAAAATTGAGAAATGTATAGCAAATTGTGTTCCCTGTATTTTAGTTAATAGAAAATGTAGTAAACAAGAAGGCTTACTTCACCCAATAGAAAAAGAAGAAACTCCATTACATACGTACCATGTTGATCACTTAGGTCCATTAGAAAGCACTAATAAAAATTACAAACATATCCTTTCGGTCATTGACGCATTCACAAAATTTGTTTGGTTGTATCCCACAAAATCTACCGATGCTGCCGAAGTAATTTCTAAATTAGAAATCCAAAAATCTATCTTTGGAAATCCAGTTCGAATTATCCTTATATCCTTTCCTTATATATATTATAAATGTGAAAGTGTGTCCGAAAATTGGACTGAACTTGGCCTCAAATTGGATAGATTAATGTCTTTGAATTTTTGTATATAGATAGATTATTGACTTGAAATGAACATAGGCTAATTTTTATTTATTTTATTCAAATATTTTTCTTAATAATTCAAAATTTCACTATTTTTCATACAGAATAAATTGAAAAATTTTCCATAATATTTAATCATCTTTCTTTTTTCGTTGCCAAAAAATAAAAAAACCGGAATAATTATTTATCTTCTGTAATTAATTTTCAACTGAAAGATTTTCACGTGATAAAACAAAATGAATTAAATAAATGGACCCTATTCTGTTTTTCGGTTCGAGGTTAAAACCGCAATTTTACCAATTGTGACGTCAGAGGAATACTGTTTTTCTTCTTATATCAGGCAGACGATTATGTAAAATTTCTTTTACACTTAGAAGACTTCACAAAAATATAACTTCACACTTTACAAGAAAATAAATATTTTAGTAGTTTTCCAGATATTAATCCGTAATCAAAATGAACCTTTTTCTTTCTTTCGGTTAGAGGCTATACAATTTAATTTTTTAGCAATTGTGACGTCACAGGACTACTTTCCATTAAGAATTTTAAACTTATCAATGTAACGTCATATCTGAAACAAAGTATAAGTTTTCAAGTTTTCATTTTAATAACACAATGTAATTTAGAGTAAGTGCTAAAAAGAGACGACTGTGACGTCACATATTAAAAATAAAATAAATATGCTCTGATATTGTAATGAAATGAGATTGAATTATGATATCAAAAGTTAGTATTTAAAGAAAATTAAGTTTATCGTCTGAGATTTGGTTAGTATAAATATTTAATTTTAAAATGTAATAAGTTTTTTAAAGATTAAGTATTAAATGATTAGAAAATGTTAATAATTTATACATATCGTAAATAACGTAATGATCAATGAAAAATACTTTTTACCATTTTTAGAAAGTAAGAAAAACTCAACTAATAATTAAAAAATATATTTTTGTGTGTTAATTCTTAAAATTGTTCAATTCTTCAAATATAAATAAAAATCACTTTAAAAATGTACTATCAGGCTTAAAATTTAAAGATTTAATGTAATTGTGAGAAAATACATTCCCTCAGTCAATATCTCAATTTCGCATAATGCGCTTGAAGTGTGCTGGAAACAGGTTTGTAAATGGATATTCCACTTTTTTTTAGCTCTTAAAAAGTAAAAATATGTTGTCACTTTTAAGAATATATTTTTACAATAAATTTCTATAAATTTTTATGGTATGCAAAACATTTATGTACAAATTATACAAAAATGCCACTTAAAACACAGTTTTGAAGTAGATTTTTCCTAACACTGTTTTTTTTTTTTCCGTTTTACGGAAACTACTTCCATTTTGACACTTTCTAACATGGTCTAAAAGTGTTTACGACTTCAGCCTGTCTGTATACCGGATACCGAGTGCTGGGGTCTGCCGTCTGTTTGTCCGTGTTTCAACTTGAGTAAATATAGTAGGATTCATACGAAAATAACTTACGTTATTGAGTTTTGCCATAGCATGTGCGGCATTGAAAATGCGCCAGGTAGCAATTATAGCTGAATCACAGGAGCACTCATAAGGAGACTTTACATTATGGTTTAAGGAGGAAAAATCATTTTTGGTGTATTTTGATAATGTTACATAATTTTAAATGTAATGAAATTTACATGCATTTTTAAGGTTCACAAGAACATGGTTACCATTGAATATGTTAAGTGTAGTACTTATAGTGTGCGTACAGGGAGCTCAAAAGTATTTCAATATATAATGGTCTGTGAAGAAAAACCATTTGCAGCGCATTTTAATAATGTTATTTTATTAAGGTTATTTTAATAATATTGAAATTGATATCAGTTTCTGAAATGCACTAAAACAGGATTTCTATAGAAAATGGGGTGAAAAGATTTAACATTCATTTACAAGATCACAGAAAAATGTTCGGTAATATAATAGTCCACGGGGAAAAATATTCTCAGCGTATTTTAATTGCGTTGCATTATTTCAAACATGATGAAATTCATATACTGAGATTAATCAATACAATGATAAATACTGAAATTTACTACAATATGCTTGCAGTTAAGTATGATTTGCATCACATTTGTTGTTCATTTACACAGACGCATAAAAGATTTTGGACCTGTGTCCAGATCTCAGATATTGTATCCAAAGTATGGTCTATTAGAAAAGAATGCTGAAGAGCTTTTACAATTATCGTATGTATTTTAAGGAAAACTAATGCATCCTGAAGTTCAGCTACATTTAGTATAATAAGAGATGTTTGTAGAATTTGAATAAATCATCTATCGGATTATACAATAAAGTGAATTTTAATCTTCGTTACACTTTTTCTAACTAAGCAAAATTTTAACATTGTATTTAGAATATTTACAAACACATAGACCATATACACAGCTGAAGAAAAGAATGGGCCGGCGAAGTTATGTATTATGGAAATGTTGGATTTTTTTTATTACCTAGATTAGACATATGATTTTTCTTTCTTTGATATGGAATTCTGAAATACACTACAACATGATTTGTGTACAATTGGGGTGCGTTACAGTTGTTCTACAGTATAAGTGGTTGCAATTTCATTTTCGCGATTGCTCATATTATCTAACACATTTCCATTTTATTTGACCGAGTTCTTTAAGTCCCCCATAAAAAAACTACTGCATAGCCTCCTATAAGATATGTGTTATATATATTTTAAATTATTATTAATGAAACGTTTTGTTTAACTAAAGCGTTTATCTTTTTTTTAATGCTACGTGAACGACGTCACGGGTAACAGCTAGTCCTTATATATATTATAAATGTGAAAGTGTGTCCGAAAATTGGAATGAACTTGGCTTCAAAACGGATGGATCAATGTCTTTGAATTTTTGTATATAGATAAATTATTGACCTGAAATGAACATAGGCTAATTTTTATTTATTTTATTCAAATACTTTTCTTAATGATTCAAAATTTCACTATTTTTCATACAGAATAAATTGAAAAATTTTCCATAATATTTTAATCATCTTTCTTTTTTCGTTGCCAAAAAATAAAAAAAACCGGAATAATTATTTCTCTTCTGTAATTAATTTTCAATTGAACGATTTTCACGTGATAAAACAAATGAAATAAATAAATGGACCCTATTCTGTTTTTCGGTTCGAGGTTAAAAACCGCAATTTTACCAATTGTGACGTCAGAGGAATACTGTTTTCCTTCTTATATCAAGCAGACGATTATATAAAATTTCTTTTACACTTAGAAGACTTTACAAGAATATAAATATTTTAGTAGTTTTTCCAGATATTAATCCGTAATAAAAATGAACCTTTTTCTTTCTTTCGGTTCGAGGCTATAAAATTCAACTTTTTACCAATTGTGACATCACAGGAATACTTTCCATTAAGAATTTTAAAAATATCAATGTAACGTCATATTTGAAACAAAGTATAAGTTTTCAAGTTTTCATTTTTAATAACACAATGTAATTTTGAGTAAGTGCTAAAAAGAGACGACTGTGACGTCACATATTAAAAATAAATAAATATGCTCTGATATTGCAATGAAATGAGATTGAATTATGATATCAAAAGTTATTATTTAAAGAAAATTAAGTTTATCGTCTGAGCGGGGTTAATATAAATATTTAATATTAAAATGAAATAAGTTTTTTTAAAGGTTAAATATTAAATGCCTAGAAAATATTCATAATTTATAACGCAAATTTATCCATATCGTAAATGAAGTAATGATCAATGAAAAATACTTTTTATCATTCTTAGAAAGTAAGATAAGGTCAACTAATCAAAAAAAATATATTTTTGTGTGTTAATTCTTAAAATTGTTCAATTCTGAAAATATAAATAAAAATCACTTTAAAAATGCACTTTCGGGTAGAATTTTTTTAAATCTTTGTAAAATTTATATAAATCATGTATCGGACTATGCAATAAACTGGATATACGGTCAACTGTGCAATAGCGATTCCCGTAAATATGAATTGAATAATTTTAATCGTTTTTTTTAAAATAATTTAAGCTAAATATGTGGTCGTATAAATATCTGCACGTAATATACAAGATTGTACAAAAGAATTCAAGTACGTTTCTGTCTATTATTAGAAATTGCTAAAGGTGAATTTTAATCTTCGTTATACTTTTTCTAACTAAGCAAAATTTTACTAGCGGCTCTTTCCAAGAGTGGCGCACTACCTATCGGACTAGTTCATTTAGAAATCCCAATATCGAAGGTGGGGAAAGGTACAAGCGTCTAGAGATCACACTTTCTCAATTTTATCCCGCGGGGGATCGGCCACTGAGCATATCGTTCCCCGCATGACGTACCGATTTTCGCGGATTTTTGCATACTGCACATATATTTCCGTGCATGACGTATATTTTGACAAAATGAGTTATATATATATATTTTAACCATTTTCTATTATTTTAATTAGGAAATAAAAATAAATTACAAAAGTTTAATTAATAATAATAGAACAAAACAATTTGTATCGATTTATACAAGGAAATACAAAGTAAATAAGCAATTTATAAATAACTAAACAACAATGACCGGGTTACCATATGCAGCACAAAATCGCCATTTTGTTGCACTCTATTGATTAAAAAATATATAACTGATATATAACTGATATTTGATAACGAAGTTTTTGCCAAACTGGCATCAGAAAAAAAAATCGCGCCAAAGTGGTGCGTATATGACATCTGTGTCCTGATATATATATATACACATATATTTTAAATAATGTTATGAATAATAAATTCCAATATCTTGATGTTATGTAATTTTTCTATTACAATATTTTTTCATATGTTTTTTCATTTATCTTTAAGTGAAATTTAACTATACATCTGCTGAAGGGTTAAGCTGCTTAAAATGTTTAGAATTAGAAATTATTACAAAACTACGATATAAGTCAGTCTATTTTAAAAACAGTCTATAGAAATGTAATAACAACATGTACATAAACTGTAAACCTGAAAAAGAAAGATTTTTTATAGCCTTTTTTCATGAAGAAGGAATTATTATATCAAAGATATCCTTCTATAGTAAAAAAAAAACTAGCCTTAAAAGGAATGACTCCTGGAATGATGCTGATGTGAAAGATTTCCGGAACTAACGAATCCGGGTTGTCCACTCCTTCCATGAGTCGAATAGACCTATCAGGAAAGGGCTCCGTCTATGCATCGCCGTATGGGTTACCATAAAGAGAGGAAAGGTTACCATCGCCAACAATCGCCAAGTTTGTCGCCAACTTGGCGATATATCACCAAATTTGGCGACCAAAATTAGTAGTCAAAAGTGACGCCAACTTGGCGATAACTATAATATTTCGCCAAATTTTTAATTTCTTTACAACACCAGTCGTTTGATACATCATTTGAGAGGTTTTGCAACTGCTTATTCATATAATGGATGTCTTGTATGTTATCCCCCATTCTGCTCCCCAGGGGCGACACATTTTTATTTTCTTTATAACACCAGTCGTGTTACACAAGATTTGAAAGGTCTGCAACTGCTTATTCATATTATGGATGTCTTGTGCGTCACCCCCCACACTCTGCTCTCCCCAGGGGGGGGGCGGTCACATTTTTAATTTCTTTACAACACCAATTGTGTGACACATCATTTGAAAGGTCTGCAACTGCTTATTCATACCATGGGTTATTGGCGAGTGCAGCAAGCAGGGGTAGACAATAATTTGGAATCGCGAAGCGATTACGCGGGGGGTTGGCGAGCATAGCGAGCAGGGGGGCGCCCCCCCCCTAGTTATAAAAAAAAAGTATTTGGCATATAGAATTAGTGAAACTTCAATTTCCATTAGCTTAGTTTGGTGATGCATATGATTTTTTTTATCATTACAGAGTACAAAGAATTACTGTTATAACTAATTAAGTGTTTAAATGTTATTGTAATTATTTTATTGCTATTAATACTGTTTTTTCTGAAATGTCAAATAAGTGTAATGAAAGTAATTTGTTTGGATACCAACTTGGACATTTTTTCGCCAAGTACTGGCAAAAATGTACCACTAAACTGGAAATTCAAATTTATTGATGGAAATTCAAATTTCATTAACTTTTGAGGTGCGTTCGTAATTATGTAAATACGTAGCACTTATTGTTGTCGCTCAGTCCGTCCGTCTGTCTGTCCGCATATAACAACGCAAAAACTACCCAACCGAATCGTTTGAAATTTAAAATACATAATTATAACATAATTTTGTCGAGTCATTTCAAATTTTATGTAAATCGGATGGATAGATCAATTACAGGGACAATCAAAAGGATTCCGTTACATTACGGTCAATGGGGAAAATTTTTTCAAATGCATTTTAATCGTTTGAAATTTAAAACATATAATTATTACGTAATTTTATCGAGTCATTTCAAATGTTATGAAAGTCGGATGCATAGATCATTTACAGGGACAATCAAAGGTATTCCATTGCATTACGGTCAATGGGGAAAAAGATTCAAATGCATATTTATGATGTTACATTCATTCGAACATAATAGAATTGGCATGAATCTATGAAATATATACTAAAATATGCATTCTGTACAATCTGTGATGCAAAGAACTTTTATTATTAAATTTCAGGGCCACACAAAAGTATTCCCCTGCATAATGCTATACGGGGAAACATTTTTGGGGCGTGTTTTAATTATATTCAACTATTTCACATTTTATGAATAAGATATAGGTTTCTGAAGTGTAATAAAAATTACATCCTGCATATTTACAGAAACACTAAGATTTTGACTACTATACTATATCCGAAGTACGCTCTACTATATCAGCAAAATCTGAATATTTTTAAAACTTCGTTATCGTACGAACGCACATCATTTGCTACGTTCACGTGCAATTTCCAACTTGTTTGTAATAGGAATTGGCAGGAAAATCTTACAATTATCTATCAAAACAATTAACAGTTTTAAATAGAGAGACTAAAAAAAAAAAAATAAAAATAAATATGTATGCATTTAAGTGAAAGTATAACGCCCACCTATACCTATCACCCCTGCTTAAAAAAGTGGAATCTTCCAAAGCATGCGCAGTTGTGATTTTTCATAGTGAGCCACTCTTCGAAAGAGCCGCTAGTCAAAATTTTAACGTTGTATTTAGAATATTTACAAACACATAGATCATATACATAACTGCAGAAAAGAATGGGCCGGCCAAGTTATGTAATATGGAAATGTTGGATATTTTTTTATTACCTAGATAAATTGATTTTTCTTTCTTTGATATGGAATTGTGAAATGCACTTCAACATGATTTCTGTACAATTGGGGTGCGTTACAGTTGTTCTACAGTATAAGTGGTTGCAATTTCATTTTCGCGATTGTTCATATTATCTAACACATTTCCCTTTTATTTGACTGAGTTCTTTAAGTCCCCTATAAAGAAAAACTACTGCATAGCCTCCCATAAGATATGTGTTAGTTATATATGTTTTAAATTATTGTTAATGAAACATTTTGTTTAATTAAAGCGTTTATCTTTTTTTAATGCTACGTGAACGACGTCACGGGTAGCAGCTAGTATATTATAAATGTGAAAGTGTGTCCGAAAATTGGAATGAACTTGGTTTCAAAACGGATGGATTAATGTCTTTGAATTTTTGTATATAGATAGATTATTGGTCTGAAAAGAACATAGGCTAATTTTTATTTATTTTATTTAAATATTTTTCTTAATAATTCAACATTTCACTATTTTTCATACAGAATAAATTGAAAAATTTTCCATAATATTTAATCATCTTTCTTTTTTCGTTGCCAAAAAATAAAAATAACCGGAATAATTATTTCTCTTCTGTAATTAATTTTCAACTGAAAGATTTTCATGTGATAAAAGAAAATGAAATAAATAAATGGACCCTATTCTGTTTTTCGGTTCGAGGTTAAAAACCGCGATTTTACCAATTGTGACGTCAGAGGAATACTGTGTTTCTTCTTATATCACGCAGACGATTATATAAAATTTCTTTTACACTTAGAAGACTTCACAAGAATATAAATTCACACTTTACAAGAATATGAGTATTTTAGTAGTTTTTCCAGATATTAATCCGTAATAAAAATGAACCTTTTTCTTTCTTTCGGTTTGAGGCTATAAAATTCAACTTTTTACCAATTGTGACGTCACAGGAATACTTTCCATTAAGAATTTTAAAAATATCAATGTAACGTCATATCTGAAACAAAGTATAAGTTTTTTAATTTTCAAAAATTCTGTTTTTTTTTAAATCGTTTTACGGAAACTATCCCCTTTTTGACACTTTCTAACATGGTCTAAAAGTGTTTACGACTTCAACCTGTCTGTATACCGGATGTCGAGTGCCTGGGGTCTGCCGTCTGTTTGTCCGTGTTTCAAATTTAAATAGTAGAAAGTATAGTAATAATAGAATAATAGAATAGTAGAGTAAATATAGTGGGATTCATACGAAAATAACATACATTATTGAGATTTGCTATAGCATGTGCGGCATTGAAAATGAACCAGGTAGCAATTATAGCTGAATCACAGGAGCACTCAAAAGGAGACTACATTATGATATACGGCGAAAAAATCATTTGTGGTGTATTTTGATAATGTTACATAATTTTAAATGTAATGAAATTTACATGCATTTTTAAGGTTCACAAGAACATGGTTACTATCGAATATGTTAAGTATAGTACTTATAGTGTGCTTACAGTGAGCTCAAAAGTATTTCAATATATCATACTCTGTGAAGAAAAACCATTTGCAGCATATTTTAATAATGTTATTTTATTAAGGTTATTTTAATAATATTGAAATTGATATCAGTTTCTGAAGTGCACTAAAACAGGATTTTTGTAGAAAATGGGGTGAAAAGGTTTAACATTCTTTTACAAAATAACAGAAAAATGTTCGGTAATATAATGGTCTACGGGGAAAAATATTCCCAGCGTATTTTAATTGCATTGCACTATTTCAAACATGATGAAATTAATATACTGAGATAATCAATACAATGTTAAATACTGAAATTTACTAATATGCTTGCAGTAAAGTATGATTTGCATCACATTTGTTGTTCATTTACAGAGACGCTTAAAAGATTTTGGACCTGTTTCCAGATCTCAGATATTGTATCCAAAGTATGGTCTATTAGAAAAGATTGCTGAAGAGCTTTTTCAATTATAGTATGTATTTTAAGGAAAACTAATGCATCCTGAAGTTCAGCTACATTTGGTATAATAAGAGATGTTTGTAGAATTTAAATAAATCATGTATCGGACTATACAATAAACTGGATATATGGTCACCTGTGCAATAGCGAGTCCCGGAAATATGAATTCAATAATTTGAATCGGGTTTTTTGCTTGAATAATTTAAGCTAAATATACGGTCGTGTAATTATTTGCACGTAATATACAGGACTGTACAAAAGAATTCAAGTACGTTTCTGTCTATTATTAGAAATTGCTAAAGGTGAATTTTAATCTTCGTTATACTTTTTCTAACTAAGCAAAATTTTAACATTGTATTTAGAATATTTACAAGCACATAGATCACATACACAGATTCAGAAAAGAATGGGCCGGCGAAGTTATGTATTATGGAAATGTTGGATAGTTTTTTTATTACCTAGGTTTAACACATGATTTTTCTTTCTTTGATATGGAATTCTGAAATGCACTACAACATGATTTCTGTACCATTGGGGTGCGTTACAGGTGTTCTACAGTATAAATGGTTGCAATTTCATTTTCGCGATCGTTAATATTATCTAACACATTTTGCATTTATTTGACTGAGTTCTTTAAGTCCCCTATAAAAAAAAAAAAAAAAAAAAAAAAAAAAAAAATTATTGCATAGCCTGGTATAAGATATGTGTTATATATTTTTTAAATTATTGTTAATGAAACGTTTTGTTAAATTAAAGTGTTTATCTTTTTTTTATGCTACGTGAACGACGTCACGGGTAACAGCTAGTATCAGATAAAGGTCCTGCATTTACCTCTAAAGCTTTTGAAGATTATTGCATCAATGAAAATATTAAACATATCCCGATTACCACTGGATTACCCAGGTCTAACGTCCAAGTTGAGCGTCTAAATTCTGTCATAATATCTGTTCTGTCTAAATTGTCTGTCGATAATCCTAAAAAATGGTATACACATGTAAGCAACGTCCAACAGGTGATAAATTCGACTTTTCAGAGAAGTATAAGCACAACTCCTTTTGAATTGATGTTTGGTACTAAAATGAAACTAAAAAATAACATTGAAATTACTAGTCTTCTGAATGCTGAAATACAATCTGATTTTACAAATAATCGCGAAGATATGAGAAAAAATGCTAAAAAACAGATTTTAAAAGTCCAAGAAGAGAACCGTAAAACTTACAACCTCAGACGAAAGAAAGCTAACAAATTTAAGATTAATGATGTAGTTGCTATAAAACGCACACAACAAGGTCCAGGTTTGAAGTTAAAACCAAAATATTTAGGTCCGTACAAAGTCATAAAAGTAAAAAATAATGACACCTACGATGTAAAGAAACTTGGATTCAACGAAGGACCCATGGTCACCAGTACATGTGCAGAGTACATGAAGCCGTGGACGGACGAAGCTTGAAAAAAAAAGAATTTCACCGATTGTGACACTATACCAACTATGACAAACCTCTGGACTGACAACTAATAGAATTTTAACTTTATTCTCGAAAAGACGAAAAGACGTAAGGTAAAAGAAGATGAAAAGACGTATGAAAGAAGACGAAAAGACGTAAGATAAAAGAAGACGGAAGGCGTAAGAAAGAAATGACGAAAAGACGTAAGGTAATAGAAGATGAAAGGACGTAAGAAAGAGAAGACGAAAAGACGCGAAAAAAAAATATATGAATTTTTTCAAGAAATAATCTAAGCTTTGATAAACAATTTGAATAATGACTTCTTTTTTTCAATTAAGACTTTGGATGCTGCTGTGTTTTTTTTTCTTTATCTTTCCAGATGATCCAACTGCTGCTGCCTCCAAAGGGACGAGCATTCGAGGACGAAAGCCTAGTCAGGACGGCCGTTGTGGGAGCGATTCTTTCTCCAACAGCCAAGTATCATGTCTTGTAAGGTTCTTCATATCGCAACTCTGATAGAAAAGGTCTTTAGAAAGCAGACGATTTTCTGAAAAAAAACTCCATTCAGACGAAAAGCCGAAGAAAAAAGAAATGAACGGAAGAGATCGTTGGATGGAATGTGGAGAGAGTTGGTGTTGACTTTAGAAGAATGTTGATTAAGATGACGCGATTAAGATGTTTTAATTAAAGTTTCCTTTTGAATGTTCGAATTGTAAATATTAATATGTAAATATCTTTTTTGTAAATATTAACGTTTAATATAAGTCATTTAAAAGTTTAAAAACGGTGTCAGAATTTAATTTACCTCCGAGTTTATTTACTTATGTGTTCGAAAGAACTTTTATAAGAAGAATCTCCATAGTTATATGTATATTCTATACCTCGTGTACAGAGATGCACAAAAGAATTCAGGTGCCATTCTCTTTATTAGTGGAAATTGCTGAAAAATAATTTTAAACAAAGATATGTATTTTCTGAGCTCAGTTTTTGCATGCATGTAGTTAATAAATACAAATCTATAAATAATATAAAGGATTGCATAAAAAATTCGAATAATTTTCTGATTGTAGATCGAAACAGCTGAAATTGTGTTTTCAAATGTGTTATGCGTTTCCGAATGGTTGAATTAGACATAATCTTTAAGATATTAAATTTTGTGACATTATTCTGAAGGTGTTGAAAGTGTTACATAATTTATGCTTGGCGCATGACTTGTCCTTTATTATTTTTTATTGACCCGAATCTATAGGTAAACTTTTAACCATCTCTTTAAATGAATAATAAATGCTACGAACATAACTTCCATTAGCAGTCCCGCTGCAAATAAACGTCAATAACCTATAAAAAAAAAAAAAAAAAAAAAAAAAAAAAAAATCAGGTCGATCCGGGAATATTTGTGATAGTTAGAGCTTGGCCAGATGGACAGGCTAACCAAAGTTATAAACAATTTTAAACTACGTTGGAAAGTGTTAGAAAGGCCGATTTATTATTGATAATATAAAAGAAAAAAAAACTAGCATGTTTGTTTAGATTAAAACAAGGAAAGTTTTGCTAAAGGTATTGAGGTTATTTCCGGATTCTCTTATTAAAGAAAGATTAGAATTACAAAAGTAGAAAAATGCCAAAATTGAATCAGATTATTATCAAAATTATAATTTAACACCTGTTGTCAAAGAAGATATTTCATCATTTTGTCCAAACGGTTTTCATTGTCCTATCAGGATAAGATTATCTGTTATTTCTCTTCCATTCTTAAATCTAACTATATTTTAATTAAAGTTAAAAATGAAATAGAAAATGGGGTTATTTAATTCAAATAAATTCCAGCCAAATCCCATGACCTGTGTCCTATGTATTGCTATGCATTTAGATTTTCGAAAGAAACTTTATAAGTTTCAAAAAACATTGGATGGACGCTGAATGATTGTGGTCAAGGAGCAGAACAAACTCAACTTTGATAATTTAAAAAAGTTCTTTTACGTTGAAATTTAAGATATAATATTATAGTTCAAAACACTCTATCAGAGTGAATACATTCTAAGAAAATAAAGCTATTTTTGTTTTTACATTTCTGGTTCCGAAGGTATACTTAGCCGTTAGTAAATTAAGATAGATCGTACTCTAGCCATTAAAATGGACATTAATATCTCTATATGAATGAAATACAAACAAATTAAATTATTTTTTTGATCACAGCAAAAAATCAAAGACTAAAAATAATTTGAAAATTTAACTAACACTACAAAATTTTAGATATTAAAGAAAAACTTGTTAACATTATAGTCTATTATTACTAAGAAAGACTACTGTTTTAGAAAACACCATTTAATAAAAGAAGGGTGAACAGAAATGTAATACGTTTGTGTATCTAAAAATCTTAGCAACAGATGTAAAATTACTTATGATAATAATAGCATACATTTTGAAATTACAAAAACTTTGAAATAAAATTAAATAACACATTTTTGTCGTGGCTAGTCTATAAGGCCTATCAATAAGTTTAAGAGAACAAATAAGAAATAAAACTGAACATCATTATAACTTAGTGGAAACTTTGTTGTAGTACATCAAAGAACGAAAAGCTTAAGTAGAATTTCATGGAAAAAGATGCGGCAGTTACTTTCAAAGACATAAAAATGACATATATGAACTAAACGTGGTTTTATTGTATGACAAAAGTCACGACATAACAAAAGTAAAAGTTTAGTCACCATAAGTGGGAAAGACCATTTTGTTAAAGATATTTATACAGTTATTTCAGGATTGCAGGCAAAAGTCAAATTAGAATTAATGTAGAGGAAAATGGTGTACCTAAATCTTATTTTGACATTTTAATTTTAGATTTAAGGTGGTCTGATGTAATAACGCCAAGTGCTAATATTATGCATAATTATGAAATAATCTGGTAAATGACACCCATGTGCTCTGCGCAGAAGGGTTTTTAATCATATAAATCGCAAAAAAAGAGCTTTAAGTTAATTTGTTCCATTTGTAGGTCTTATTGTTTTTACAAGCAACTAAAATTAACGCTTGATCTAAAATTTGCGAGATACGTTTTGTGATGTGAAGACTATTTTTTTTTTATCCGGAAATACTTTGTTAATTACATAAATTTGTAGTGCATTTCATGTACTTTCAAAATGTTGAAGATTTTGAATATCTTCTCGAGATAATTTATAATTTAAAATGTACTGCGCTATAACTATACCGGGGTAATAATGCCAATCCTTGGCATTAGTGCCCCAGTTGATTCCCTACATTGGCCGAGCTACATCCTAAATACTGATTCAAATAAACACAGTTAAAACTGTGCAATGTTTCTAATAATTCTAACTAAGCGGTCCTTTTTAAGCAAAAAGAAGCTCACGGTCTGATATTCTTTTGCCTCATCCCCCCCCCCCCACCTCACACTTTTATTTTTCTTACACTTTCACAAAAAATTGAACATTTTCAATAGCTTAGAATGCAATTTGTCAATTTCTAAGTTTGTAGAGTTTGTATTTTTAGAATTGGGCAATCTACATGCAATTATTCCATCTTATTTCATAGTTTTGTTTGCATGGCGTTATTACCCATATAGGTGGGTAATAACGCCAAATAGCATTTGTCAAGAAATCACGCCGTTACATTTTATGAATGAATATGTGTTATATTATTTTTTTATATAGATAGTCAATGAGTTACTGCATCAAATCTTATATTTGTTTGAAAAGTACAGTCTAAAACTGAGCCGTGAAAATTGATAGAACCTTAACGTGGCATTATTACCCCAGGATACCTTAATTAACATGTGTAAATATTAAAATATGAAGTTATTTGCTAATTATTTATCATGTTCTGTTTCACTCAGTTTTCTTGAATTATAATTTTAGATCTGTCGTAGTTTTTCTTATAATTAAAAAATAGTAAATTTAGAACAAACATTCATGTTATACCTTGGTTCTAGGGATGTTGTACTATGAACAATAGGTTGGGCCGAAAAAAACTTCTTTTTCATTTTTTGATGATGGGTAGTGCGGAAAAGCTGTCATTGGTGGCGTTAAGGTGGTCACATTGGTGGTCATACAAAAAAAAAAAAAAAAAAGATTTTTTTGTACAATTCTTTCATTTGCCGCAAATGGATTTAAGTTTTGTTCAAATACCAGTTTTTGAATTTTTTAGCAAAAATTAAAAAAAAAATGTTAAATCAAATTTATTTTAGCTGAATTTATTTGAAATGTCATGTTTAGTATACGAAATTTTTAAGTAAGATCTTATTATGTATTATTTAACAGTTATGTATATTTAAAATTAGGTGATTTTTTTTATAGCCTTTTCAGAGTAAGCAATATTTTCAGCCGTTTAATTGTGTAAAAATTGTAAGCATCATATTGTTCGTTTGTCGGTTCTCTCTTTTGTCCTTATGATGTTCCTAGCACTTTCTTCTGTTTTTCGATCATTTAGAGTTATATTTTTGGAAGACGGACCACAGCAATTCTGAAAAGGGAGGAGAATGTAGAGCAGAAACCAAAGAAAACACAATAAGTCGATGAAGCATGAAATAGGAGATGGTAGAAACTGCGAGGTGGCATGGTAATTTTTTTTCTGCTCTAAAATAGTGAGATTCAAATAGTGAGAACTTTGAAGTAGGCAATTCACCTGAATCAGAATTTGAACCAGCGACTCCAAAAGTAGTCCTCTAACACATATCCCTTTTTCACACAGCGTTCATCGCACTAAGAGCTGGTATAGCATGTAAGCTAATTGCGTTAAGAGCTTCATCTGTGCTTCAGGATGCAGGAATTGTGACAGTTGGCTATAAAATTCTCGTTATGAATTAAGACAAGGCTAGGAGTCAAGGACTTAAGACCTTTACCAACTGAATAAAAGCTAAATTAATAGATTACTAAAATTGTCAGCCTTTTTAATTTTTGGTGCTCATGAAACAGGAATTGGTTCACAGAAAGTAACACGTACATTTTACCACGCATTAATGATGTGTGTTTCATCTTCCGCTTGTCGGTGCCACTTGTACCCTTTTTTTTACCTATGAAGATCGTTTTATCTTTTCTGCCATCAAAGAATATGATTGAAAATTTTCACTATTAAGATATTCCTTATAAATGCATCTTCTTTCCAAGTTTCTTTTTCTGTCTCCTATTCTTATCTTGGAAAATCGCGGGATTCTTATTAACAATCACAATTCCTGCATGCTGAAGCACAGCTGAGTGCTTGCTTTTGAAGATCCTGGTTCAAATTTTGATTCAGACGAACTGCCTGCTTCAAAGTTCCAACTAATTGAATCCTTTGGCATTATCTGTATTTTAGAGCAGAAAAATGATTGAAACATGCAGTTTCTCCCATCTTATATTTCCTTTCTTATTATCATGATGGCTGATTGTGTTTTCATTGGTTTCTGTCCCACATTTGCTCTTTTTTCAGAATTACTGTCAAGACATGCTGTTGTATGTCACCAAATATGTGATCCGAAACGCATTGAAAAACAGATGGAAAAGCGAGAAACATAATAAAGACTAAAGAAAGAAACCGACGAACGAACCAAATAATCGTACAATGTTTGCTTTCGTATGCGCGAAAATGATGCAAAAATCGTCTAATTCAAAATACATTTAACAATTAAATAATACACAATTAGAGCTTATTTAAATATTTCATACACTAAACATGACATTTCAAGTAAATTCAGCTAAAGTAAATTTTATTTAATATTTGAAATTTTTTGCTAAAAAAGTTCAAAAATCAGCATTTGAGTAAAATTTAAAGCCATTTGCGGCAATTGAAGGAATTGTCTAAAAAACTTTTTGTGTGCATTTAATGCCACTAGCGGCAACTTTTTTGCACTATCTGTCATCGAAATTTTTTTTCGGCCCAATCTATGGACAGTTCGTGATTTTTCTATGAAAAATACAAATAACATTGATGGAACATTTTCATGATGTACTTGAAATAAATTTTAAAAGTATATTTTATAACAGATATGTCATAGATAATTATTTCAAGCTGCTTTAAATTAATATAAAACAAAAGTATTTTAATCTTTATTTTGAATGTCATTTTTATAAATTTTTTATGCAAATCTGTTTTATCATCACGCAATATCACCAAAAACAGTTGCATAAAATGCTAAGATTATTTTTCAAAACTTATGCTATACCAGGAAATATGTAAAGAATTACTTTTTTTTGAATAAAGTACATGGTTGAAACTAGTTTTGACTAATATTCACTAAGTAAAAACTAGTTTTAAATTAGCATTTTAGACAAAATTAGTATTCCTCACCATGCTTTAGTGAAAACTGAAATAAACAAAGAATGATTTCTACTAAATTTTTAACCGAATCATACTGTTTGGTGATGTTATCATTCGAAATGAATTTTCCCAACTGAGCGAAACTATGTTTAATCCGCTATTCGAATCCCCATCCTTGGCCTACACCAAGGTTTGGGCGTAGATATATTTTCGCTCCATTGGAAAAGTATGATTAAATTTATACTTTAATTAATTTTTTCACATTAAAGTATTCATGCTAGTGTTCGACTGATTTTCACATTGTATAGCTATGTTTTTTAATTTCACTTTACACGAAAGAATTTCTTTAAAAAGGCACTTTCGATTTCGTCCCCAATCGACCAATGGAAGTCAACTGTTGAACGGCAGCTGTAATTGGCAAGTGTGAGGATTATGGGTGCGGCTGGAGGTCAACCGGGGCAGTTGTGATTGGCTGGTGAAAAAGTTCATTAGCTGATTACAACTTTGTTATATAGAATAATTTTCTGGCATGACAAAATTTATTATCTTTTAAAAACATTTTCTGTGGCACATATTTTTACTCCAACAGAGAATTCTGCTAAAATATTTCATAACTATGCAATTTAATTTAACTTCTTACGAACAATTTTCTCTCAGTTCTGCAGAATAAACTTTTTATGTGTTCAATTTTATATTTACTCGCAATATTTTTCCATAATCATTTTTTATGCTGCTAGTTACTTCAGTGCGAAATTCCATAACTACGAAATTTAAATTCATTTACCACGAACAAATTTTGCTCAAAATTTTTAGGCTCAAAGGTTCTTTTATGGTCAAATTTATGCTCACGACCTCCTAGATATGATAATTTTTGGAAATGTAATTTCAATAGTTTAGAGTGTAATGCGGCCGAATTAAATTTTAGCTTCATATTTTGCGTGTATAAGTAATGTACAGGACTATACAAAATAATTAAAATTTATTTTAAGGATAGAAATTGTTGAAGGTAAATTTTAGACATATTATATGTTTTATTGCTGAATCAAATTTTACCGTACTATATAGAATACATAAAAATATGGCTGCATAAGAGGACTGAAGTAGTTTTACAGCTATGAAAGCTAATTGATGAAATATGCCGGACAAAATTGTTATGCGTTTTCTAAAATGTACCGGGTGCGTCATAATTTCGTGCAAGCTTTTAAAATCCATAATAAAAAAAGTTATGCTCGAAAAAATTTTCGGTTTCCGAGAGTATGATGAGAGACGTATTTTGAATTTCTTTTCCATATATAATAATAATGGTTCCAAAAGTAACCGATAGAATGCGCTCACATGTCATATTGAGGCGTTTTATGCAAATCAGACACAATAAAACACCTAGCTGGAGAAGGATTCGTCATTCGATATCAGAAGCATGCTATCGTTAACAGATCGAGCGCTGGTGGTTAAACTTTTCTACAAGAATGGTAAATCCACAAATATTGCATCGCGAAAGTTACGCATGTTGAGCATCTTTTACTACCTTATAATAAATGCATAATGTCTTGTTATTGTTATTTCTTTCATTGTGTATTTGTGTTTGCCTGATTTGCATAAAACATCCCAATATGGTGTGTGAGCGCCCTCTATCGGTTATTTTTTGGAATGATTTTTTTATTATATATGGAAAAAAATCCAAAATCCGTCTGATCATACTCGCGCAAACCGAAATTTTTTCCGAGCGTTACTTCTTTTATCATGGATTAAAGCTTGCACGAATTTATGACGCACCCTGTATATGTAAGCATATTATTTATTTTATAAAACAATGATCATTTATTAAAGTATTTAGAATGTATTTGAAAGTGTTGCTCGATGCATAATTTTCCTTACTTGTTTACTTACTTGTATGTCATTTCTATCCCATAGCAATGATTAAGAATATATGACATGCTTGAAAGATGTTACACGTATGAAAATGCTTATCTAGTAAATTCGATTTATAGATGAAATTATTTTGCTCGACTTCAATTTTTCTATTATAATGGTGAAAAAAAAAAAAGCAATATTTTGTGTAACACAGTGAGATTAACAGTCTAATGCGATTACAATTAAAGAGAATGCAGAAGTTGAAATACTAAGAACTTGAAATGCTATTCCTGAAATCTTAAGCTGCTTAAAGAAACTAGTGACGATTTTATTAGCTTTTCTTCTACGTGCGTTTATAAGGCTTTATTTTCTGAAACTAGTTTTACAGAAGCGGTTTAGAAAATAGACAGAATGATGATTGAACTTCGTTATGTGTATAGGAATAGATAATATAGTATTAACTTAGCCCTTTCGGGTCCGAATTTTTTTTCAGTTTTTAGAAAAAAATACTTTTACGTTAATAACATAAACACTACCCATCCAAATAGATTAATTAGTGTTTAATAAACATTTCTTTGTCTGAATGTTGTTGATTTGAGTACTATTCAAGTAATATCCATGTCACAATGGGCTAAGGAAATTTTTTTGGACATGTTTATAAAATATTGTACTACAATAAGAGTTAACTTATATTGGAACTTTCTAATACTTTTTTCACTTTATTACTCATGATTTTTTCAGGAAAGTAACTTTTATTTTAAATTTAAAGAGTGAAATATAAATCTAAAATAAAAGAATCGCAAACTGCGCAAAGAGAATGAAGCAAATAATAATATTTATTATAATAGTACATCAGACCCTAAAAGATTAATGTACAATATTTTGCATTCTCTATTAAACAACAAAAATCTCACTAAAACATTTAAATTTATGGATTTGCCTGTGGTAAGGTTTTCATGATAGAATATCATATATATATATTTTTAATCATGCAACTGAAAAAAAAAAAAAGAATTAGAATTAAAAGAAAAAGTATGTCACGTATCATGCGATTGTAGTGGAAACAATACAATAGTATTTTGTGTGTGTTTATGGTACACATATAATCGTATTTTGTGTGTGTTTATGGTACACATGCAATCGTATTTTGTGTGTGTTTATGGTACAGATACAATCGTACTTTTTGCTGTCTTTAACTTCAGAGGATGCAAGACACATTTCAAAATAATTTTTATTTCCTGAATTAAAATTTTGAATTTTTTTGTGATGGTTAATCATATTATTTGTAAACAAAATCACATCATAAAAATTCTCATTTTTTTTTCAAAAATTTTTAAAATTTAAAATTTATTAAAAAAAGTGGGGTAATTTAAAATCGTTGTAATTCAAAATATTATTTGTAGAGTTTTTTTTTACATTTAAATAAATAGAAATAGAAATACATTAATAGAAATATATTTAAATAATAGAATCTTCATTTTAATTTTGATTGAGCATTTAAAAAAAATATTTATTATTTTAAAATAAAGAATATTTAAATAAAATTTTGAAAAAAAAAATAAATGATGCAACTTTTATTAAAATAAAAATAATATTCTAAAAAGTAAATATTTTTTCAAATTTGCTGAATGATAATTTAAAAAAAATAAAAAAGACATGTACCAAACTTAAAGCATTTATCTTCAACGGTTCTTCAGTTCTAACAATTTAAATCCGAGAAATCCTGAAAAACCCATCATGAAGAAAAACGCATTTTCACAACATTTTCACATCCATCCCTTGGAAACCAGATTTTGTAAAACAAACCAAAACGAAAAAAAAAAAATAATAATACACCCTCTTCTAAGTAAGATAGAAACATAATTTAAACGGTATTTTAAGCATAAAAAACAGAGTAGTTTGTAATGCAAAAAAATTCTTTTTAGAAAATTTGAAGATTTTTGTGTATCAGACTCCCTTAACGAAAATCGGTTTTAAAATTTTCAGGTTTAATCGTTCTACCATCTTCCCAATATTTTTGTAAGAACTAGGATTCCGTAATCTTTTTTGAGTCAAAACGTGTATTTGACTAAGTTAAGTTTTATAGAAAATAAATTTCATTGTTGTAAACGGTTTTTTTTCTTTTTTTTTTTGCGTTGTGTGAGTGAATCACACATTTACACGTGTATTTAATATTTTATAGTTTGAAAAATTAATTATCTAAGCCATGTTTATATAATGCAAGTCTAGTAGGTGATTTTTAGTTCTTTCCAAGCTTGACTCTTACAACTAAAACGTTATAAAGATCTATTTGTAATATGTAAATGCATGTAGGGTTTCAAGTATATGCAAAAGTAAGAAAACAATGACATGGTTGCCAAAATGTTTTATAAAGCGTGACCAAGGCACCTATTTCTAGCTTCAATAATTGGAATACACAGAATATATCCATGTTTAGATGTAATGTATTTTTGAATTTAATTTTCCAGTTCACATATTTATTTTATCGTATTTAACCCTTTCCGGCGCAGTGTTACCACTCCGGCAACACCTAATTTTAATTCCAAACATACAAACGGCACCAATAATATTTTAGTAAAATTTTACGTTTGCAATGACAACTTAAATCAGGGAGTTCTTAATTTCTAAAAAAGTCTTTTGTAAATTCCGGTGTCAGTCAACAATTTCTCATTTTACGAACAAAACTTGTCTGCACCGGAAAGGGTTAAGCATGCTAAACAATGAGAATAGCTTGATGAGCATATCAGCGGATTTCAATTTTATACCTTAGTTGAAAGGTGAATCGTATTTCTATTTTTAATGTATGATGCCATTAGGAGATAAAAAATAGAAACTGTAGTAAAAATTATTACGTAAAAGAAAAAGCCTTTTTCCAATTAGTCGAAATACGCACCTCCAACCTGGAATACACGAAAACTAAGAAGACAATTTGTGAGATAATCTATTAGTTTAAAACCGTTTAAACGCCAATGTTCCCAAATGGGAACATTGCAATATTTGTAATACAAAACGTATATTTTCCAACATAATAGCGATGTCCCTGTCTTGCCTATAAAATATAAGGTTGTTTTAACTTTTGAAATGAAAATATTTATGTCTAAGCATATACCACAGGTATTACGGAATATGTAAATTCATTAATTTGCATAAAAAGTATATTATTTGCTTTTATCGTTTTCTCTATATTACTTACATTTGACCGCTAGAGATCTAAATGTTTTTGAAATCCGAGAAAATACTCAAGAACAATATACAAAAGCATACAGCGAAAAATAATTTGTTATATTTGCATAGGTTGTCAATCAATAATCACGTTCCAAAATGCGAACACTGAAATGAAAACAGAAAAAAAAAAAAAAAAAAAAAATGCAGAAATATGTTTTTTTTTGCTATTTTCTAAATTTGTATTCATAAATTAAAACATTTGAAACTGTAATATAGGGAAAGCAAAATTATTATTATATTAGGATATTAATTCGGCGTTTAAACGTTCAATAAAATATAGTGTAGAAAAATGGAAAAAAAATAAAATAGATAAAAGAATCTCACTGAGAGATACAAGGGTGCCGTTCGACTGGAAATTGTCGACTTTCCAAATATGAATGTAACATTAGATTTTGGCTAGATGTGCGAATTTTGAACTTTCCAATGATAGCAACCACTTTTAAAACGATATTTGAATTTATATAGAGTTTGAAGAGTTCAAAGTTTGAGGTTACTGATGTTAAATGCACGCAACAAAATTTTATTCATATCTTCCAAAAAAAGTCGGATTGAAATTGTCTTTCTGAATGAGACATAACGAATGTAACGCATGCTTATTCCAAATGTGTTGGGCACGACCCGTCCGGCCGTTATCCGCACCGAGATGTTCGAGCGGCTTTTTAGTCCGTCTGACTACAGCGAACTTTGGATTGCATCTGCTATCGCTCTGAGAAGAAAAATTACATAGTTTATCAATTTTTATTTTTTATTTTTTTGTTTGTTGCTGCGATATAGTTCCTGGAGTCTTATTGAAAAATTTGTATATTTTACGGTACAGAGTTCTATATTTGTTACCAGGGACCACAATGAAGTCACCACTCTATGTCATAATAACATCAATTAAAAATCTATGTCATAATTTTGTTAACTTAATAGCAACAATAAAAAAAATTCTATAAAATCAAAAATTCCAATTTTTTTGAAAATCCGAGATTTAAAAAATGTAGCAAAGATATAAATATAAGGTACCCTGGGGTAATAACGCCACGTTAAGGTTCTATCAATTTTCACGGCTTAGTTTTAGATTGTATTTTTCAAACAAATATAGGATCTGATACAACAACTCATTGACTATCTATATAAAATAAAATAATTTAACAGATATGTATTCATAATATGTAATGGCGGTTTTTCTTGACCCATGCTATTTGGCGTTATTACCCACCTATATGGGTAATAACGCCATGCAAACAAAACTATGAAATAAGATGGAATAATTGCATGTAGATAGCCCAATTCTAAAAATACAAACTCTACAAACTTAGAAATTAACAAATTGCATTCTAAGATATTGGAAATGTTCAATTTTTGTGAAAGTGTAAGAAATATAAAGGTGTGGTGTGGGAGGGGGGGGGGATGAGGCAAATGAATATCAGACAATGAGTTTCTTTTTGCTTAAAAAGGACCGTTTAAATAGAAATATGAGAAACATTGCACAGTTTTAACTGTGTTTATTTGAATCAGTATTTAAGATGTAGCTCGGCCACTGTAGGCAATCAACCGGGGTATTAATGTCAAGGATTGGCGTTATTACCCCGGTTTAGTTATTGCGCAGTACATTTTAAATTACAAATTATCTCGAGAAGATATCCAAAATCTTCAACAACATTTTAAAAGTACATGAAATGCACTACAAATTTATGTAATTAACAAAGTATTTCTGGATAAAAAGATAGTCTTCACATATACAAAACGTATCTCGCAAATTTTAGATCAAGCGTTAATTTTAGTTGTTTGTAAAAACAATATGACCTAAAAATGAAACAAATTAACTTGAAACTGTTTTTTGCGATTTATATGACTCAAAACCCTTCTGCGCAGAGCACATGGGTGTCATTTACCTGATTATTTCATAATTATGCAAAATATAAGCACTTGGCGTTATTACCCCGCCTGGCGTTATTACCCCAGGGTACCTTAATTTTATATTTCAAAAACGAAAAAAAAAAAAAATAATAATCAGTTGTGCCAATCCCAAAGTTTTCTTCTATCTTATACATGTTAAAAATTCCTAAAAATTGCAGCATAGCAATGCCACCGGTTAGGTGATTTCAACCAAAATCTAATTAGCAACAACTTATGTTAACTTATAACTGAATCTGAAGTTTGATGAAAATCTGTGCATTAGTTTTTAAAATACAGCTATTACAAAAAAAAAAAAAAAAAAAAAAGCATATCAGCGTCACATGTTGGGTGACTAATCAGGATAAGTTTTTTTTTATCAGATACTAATTGAATCTGAAGTTTGATAAAAATCCATGCATTAGTTCTTGAGATACATTTATTCCGAAATCCAGAAAAATACAGCATAGCAACAGCATCTGTTGAGCGATATACACCAAAAACTAATTATATCTAGTTTAAAATTCCAAATTTTTTGAAAATCCGAGATTTAAAAAATGTAGCAAAGATATAAATAAAATTTTATGTTTCAAAAACGAAAAAAATTAGTCAGTTGTGCCAATCCCAAAATTTTCTTCTATCTTATACATGTTAAAGATTCCTAAAAAATGCACCATAGCAAGGCCACCGGTTAGGTGATTTCAACCAAAATCTAATTAGCAACAACTTATGTTAACTTATAACTGAATCTGAAGTTTGATGAAAATCTGTGCATTAGTTTTTGAGATACAGCTGTTACAAAATTAAAAAAAAAACAGCATAACAGCGTCACATGTTGGGTGACTAATCAGGATCAGTTTTTTTTTATCAGATACTAACTGAATCTGAAGTTTGATAAAAATCCATGCATTAGTTCTTGAGATACATTTATTCCGAAATCGAGAAAAATGAAGCATAGCAGCACCATCTGTTGAGCGATATACACCAAAAACTAATTATATCTAGTTTACATCAAGGTCTAACAGAATCTAAAGTTTTGTGACATTCCATGCATTAAGTCTTGAGACAGAGCTATTGCGATAATCACGAATAATGCATCATGGTAGTGCCACCTGTTGAGCGATTTGTACCAAAACGTAACCAGCTTCTTGATACATAAAGTACTAACAAAATCTGAAGTTTTATGAAAATCCATGCTCTAGTTCCTGAGATATAACTATTGAGGAAATTGTAAATAATGTAGTACAGCAGCGCCACCTGTTGAACGATATACACCAAAACTTAATCAGATCTAGTTTATATCAAGATTTAACAAAATCTAAAGTTTTGTAAAAATCCATGTATTAGTTCTTGAGACAAAGTGCCCACAATTTTTTTGTCACACCTCAGACAGGCAGACAGATTCAGACTTACAAACAGACACTTTGTAAAAACATGTTTTTCGGGTTCTCTGATCCATAAAACATGTAAATCCGTCGATAGGCGGATTTCGAAAATTATCATGAATCCAATACTTTTTTCTTGTAAAAATAGAAAAAAGTAAAAAATGTTTATACGAAATTTAAAATGCTAAATCATTAATAAATCGTAATAGTTTTTAAAATAGAAAAAAAATTGAATTTCAAAAAATGTTATGAATGCCATTTATAAAGATATATGTATGTATATATATTTATATGTATATATAAACCTTAAATTTTCAAAAATACGAAATTTCTTTTAATTAAATCCATTTTAATCTGAAAATCTCAACTTCCAGCACTAGGATTCGAATTAAGAACCTTCTGTTTGCTAGCGACATGTCTTACCTCTAAGCTATGATGTCTACATGAAAGACATTGAAATTAAGGTTCTCCATGAAAATTTAAATCTCAAAAATGAACGTATGATGTTGAAAAAACTGATTTAATTAAACTGACAGACTTTTTTTCAAAATTTTATGAGTTGTCGTGGGATACGAGATCGGCTGTAAGTACATAAAATTTGAAGTCTCTGATTTATAAAGTTTTTATGTACGAAATCTGTAATGAGCAGACAGCGAGAAGAGGGATGAATATTTCAATTGACGTCATACTGACATCAGATTAACAAAATCTGAAATATATATATATATATATATATATATATGCTAATGCTGAAACTGACAATCACTCTTTTTAAGTTAGAATATACAACAACATAATTATGGCTGTATTTTAAAGACATTTCAAATGCTGCCTCATAAATTCAATTACCTATAAGTTTATAATGATAAAGTAAGTTCAAAAATAAAATTTACATGAATTTGAGGGTTTTAATAACTTTTTAAAAAGCCTTCGTTAGTCCTTTTTATCCCATTTTAAAGTAACATTCGCAGCATGCAGTATAACTTCATAACTAAATAAATAATACACGTGAAAAGAATAATTAATAATTTAATATTACGTTTATGAGCAAAAGCAAAGCAAATTATACTGTTACTGGGACGACGTCAAAAATAATCACATCCATCCAATCTTAACATTGCTTTAATCTGCAGAAAACTGTCACTCTTTTATTTAATATGTCATTTACTGTCATAATTGCTTTGTCTTATGTGCGATGATAAAATTGCTTATGTGTAACAAATTTCTCTATTGACATAGTTAATAATCCTGATTAAATACGAATATGAAAAAAAAAGATTTTTCATTATTTCTTTAACGTCAGTTAATTGTTTATTAAAATCCCATTACCATACATTTAGAGTTGATGTAATGTTTTATTAAATATTTTCGATCAATAAAGTTTATTGCAAGTTCATTATTAATGCCTCAAGTGTTCTTTTTAAGATGTTTGAAAGAATTCGGCGAAGATATGAGAATAAATTAGTTAAGAAAAATATTTAAAGGTTTAAGAAGGAGACATTATGTGTTTAGTTATTGATTGAAAAAGTTATAAATCAAATGAAAATTTGGACAACATCTTTCGAGAAATAAAGCAATTACTTGGAAATAGATTATAAAATTTCAAATTAGTTATGGTAGACTCAGTATATATGTGGTTCAGAGAGAATTAATGTCTATATACAGTAAAGTACGTGCGCGTAGGTTGCGTATACGTTCCGTATAATGCGAAGAAATGGCTGCAGATGGAGGTCCACATTTTGAACGGATGCAGTTTTAGATACGAATTTACACTGTTAAAAATTTTGCTTTAGTTTGAACCAAATTTTGGTGCACAGTAGCTGTCACCATAAGATATTGAAATCTCGTACAAAAATTTGGAGCTGCCTATTTCAACCTCGTTCCAACTATTGGAACTCTGCTTTAACAAAAGTTCCAAATTTTGGTTAACTTACAGTGGTAGCTATTGAGCATCGAAATTTGGATCAAACTAGGACAAGATTTTTAACAATGTATGCATATCTGATCCCGATCATTTAATTTTAATTTGATTTTTAACTAAAAAGAATTGCTATGTTTGCATTGCCACAAAATTTATCCACATTTATCATTTTCCAACACAGTTGAAAAGTGTTTATGAATTCGATTTGTTTACGTGCTGTCTTTCAATGCATTAACTCTTTTAAAAATACAATGAACTCTAAAGCAGAATTAATCGGGATCGAGAAAAATTTCCGTAGTAGACAATATTCAACCTTAGACAAAATTTACTCTAAGTCTATGGATTCGCAGGTACTTGAAGTTTTTTCCGAGTTAGACATATTTCCATTTTAGAAAGAGTCCTCCTCACACCGACACGACACTTTACTGTACACCGATTGGAATGAAAGTTTTATACGTTATTGACGTTTACTGTAGTGTTGACATTTACAGACGTGCTCGGAATTAAATGTATAGTATTTACAGTTCGTTTACAGGGCACACATAATAATTGGGCTATATGATCAATGGAAGAAACTCTTAACGGCGCATTTTATTAATGTAACAAAATTTTAGGTGCAATGAAATTGAATTTCATAGCCTAAAGAAACTGCAACATATTCTATCAGAAACATAATATAAGTAGCAATTATAGTTCGTGTACATGAACGCACAATTGCATTATATATCATCGCTGGCGACAGTTCGTTTACTGTGATTATTAACGTTCTATTGATATGTCTAACATAATAAAATTATAAAGGAGCATTGCAATATGTTTTATGCAGTTTATGGAATAGGGAGCATTTATCGTTTATTTAAAGAGATACACAAAATAATTCGATTAATGGACTCACTGACTATGTCGAAATACTGAAAGTGCGTTTGGGATGTGTTATGAATTTTTATACTTATCTAATTTTGAGTATCTTAAGTATTATGCATGCATTTTACGAATATCATGCAGGGATGGACGAAATAACTCATACATATTACTTAATATTGAAAGTAGTTGCTGAATGTATTTATTCTGAGTTATGTATTTTTTAAAAAGTCGTGTATTTCGATATCACATTTAGATATTACATTCAGATTAGAAAACACCTAAAATCCCGATTTCAGGGGTTGACTCGTAGGGTTTACCATTGTGTTTTCTTGCATCCAAAAGTATGAAAACATGAAGGATTAGGAGCTGGAAAACACAATGGTAAACCTACAAATTAACCTCTAAAGTGGGGTTTTCAGGTATTTTCCACCAAGATAAGACTTGGCAGACCAATGGCGTTTTAATATACAAATTCAGTTTTAACTAATCCTAGAATTTCAGCCGCGAACTCGATGAGGTGTTTATATGTACTGCCTCTGAGTCCGTTCGTAAATTGTGAAATTTTTTTATTTCATTTTCAAAAGGTGCTAAAAAAATTTTCGAATACATTTCAGAGAATCCATACGTTGGTTTTAGTAACATGAAATACAGTTGAATCCCACTATAACTAACTTAAAGGAAAGGAAAAATATATTCGCCTTAATAAAATGTCGTTATATAGAGCTATATTTCATGAATCGATGTTACGCTTTTCGTTCAAATTGATTATTTGTTCTATTTAAACTCGTCTACATTAAATCTTGATAAATAATTTTGGTCACAAATTAATCAATATTTATGCATAGCTTTTCTGATTTTTACAAAAATCTGGAACATAGTGCTTGGATACATCTCCTTACCTCTAATAGAAAAATGTAATGCTGAGCAATTTAATGTCACAGCTGAAGTCTGGCAAACATAACACCACAAACACGATTAGGGAAAAGCAGGTGATAAAAAATGACATTTTATTTAAATATATAAATGTTATTACAATAAATAAAATAAATGAATACTAGATTGTTAGTAAAAAGTTAAGATACAATCTGAATTTCTAAAATTACATTTTATGTTCTTAAAATAATATTTCTGCGAACTACAGAAATTATTTTAAAAATTCAAAGTGTTGTGAGTAAGTGCTATAAAGTTTTATATCACCGTTAATATAAACATAAAATTAAATTGAAACATTCATACTAAATTAGCAAATTTCCAACTTTTTTGATCCAATCTCTCAATATCTGTGGTTCTTTTCAAACTATTTAATACTTTCTAACACCCTTCATTTATTCGGCAAAATTGTTCTTTTAATTTAAAATGCATTAAATGATGTAACAGGCTCATTTAGTTTAGCATCAAAACCATCGAAATGTGAAAGTTCAAATGATGTTGATGAAAGTATTTTTTATGGATGTGCTTCTCATTAAAATAATTAGAATATTTCTATTTAATGGCAGCATTGCCGATTAAATTTACAACTTGGCACTAATAAGTAACTACACATCATACCATTCAGAATGAATTCTGGAACGACCGTAATTTTAACTACCATTATTAATAGTTTAAACAAGAGACATAAAAAGTCTATGAAAGTAGGATTTTCCGGACTAGCTTTTGGTTAAATATGGAATGGGTCTATTTTGAAAATAGCAATTAAAAAGAATATCTTCTAAATATTTATCTAAAAAGTAATAAATAAATAAAAGCAAAATATTGAACCGATATTAAGGGCTGTCACAAGCAACTATTTTTATATTCTTGCTGCAATTACTGCTCTGAAAAAACAAATGTTGTAGTATAATTATTTTGTAGTTGTCATAGTGTATGTGAAAAAGTTTTGTTAGATAGAATTATAGAAAAGTCGTATGTGGCAGCCATTGAATATTGTATTGTACAAGGTATTTCATAAGGGACCCGATACTTATAAAAACTGAATCGGAATTTTCAAAATTTTTGTAGTCAATTTTTAAAATTTTTTATTGCAAACAAATCCGCAAAAACGACATTAGTCAATCATAATAACAAAATGTATTACAATGGTCAGAAAATCGAATTTCCGTCTTTTACGAACGCACTTTGGTAGTTACTAGGATTTGGCATGCTTCGGGCTTTTTTTGTAACAGATAGATAATTATTTAACCCCTTAACGCGCAATGTTGCCGGGTCGGCAACACCTAAAGTTCCCCCTGTTTAGAGACACAAAAACTCCGTGAATATTTCAAAAACTATCTAATGGCTACTTTAAATCTTTCTTATGAGTTCTAGATGGCAGCACCACAGAGATCAAACTCTACTGTTTTTAAATAATAGGTAAAATGTTTTACTGTAATATGCGCTTCACAGCAATGCTCTTCTCACGGCGCTTATCAATGCTTTACTTATGGGAGGTTACCACTTCGGCAACAGCTGTATAATTAAAATGGTTAGTGCAATCTTTACAAAACAATACCTGTGTACTCCTCTAGGCCTAAATAGCTTGCCTAATTTTTTTTTCTTTAAATTCCAACTTTAAAGATTAGTTCGCCGGAAAGGGTTAAACTGGTATTTTGACCAATATTTAAGTAATCTTTACAGTTCTAATTTATTTCAGATAGAGATAAATCCACAGTATTTTCATTATTTGATGTATATTTCATATATATTATTTAAATTTCGTGCAATGTGGTCAATCAGAGGCGAATCTTAATCTTTAAAATGAGCCTGGTAATTCTCGCGAGTAATTTCTTCGAACTTTTTTTTTAATATAAGTTTTCTAGAATGACTCTATTATAACAGTATATCCTAAAAAATCGAGACCGAGATAAAACTGGATTTTTTTAAAATTCCGGATTTGCAGAATGAATATCAAAAATACTTTCGATATTCTTAATAGTCCATTTAGTCAAAATTAAATTCATAACCAAAGTGATAAAAAAGAAAACTAAAGCTAACTTTAATTGAAATTTGTCATGTTACCAAATAATAATAATAATAATAATAATAATAAAAGAATTTTTTACATAAGTGCTTTTTCGCTATAACCCTTCGGAACGTCACTTTTTGTATAAAACTGAAGTATTTTTAGTTTTTTAATATTATAAACTGTCGACTGTACAATTCCATACTCAGCACACAACATTTGCAAAAAACCTTTTTTACTTTTTTATTAAATCCATTTCATCTGCGACAGACAAATTTAAATGTTTTATTTTACAGGAAACATTTCTTAATTTTGAATATTTCCTACTAGTTTTAATAAATAAATAGTAAATAAAGATTACCAAAATTGTTAAGAAGAAAAATACATATTTCCATCCTGGTATTTTTTTTCTTCCGTAAGTTAGAAGCTCAAAAAAGAAGGGGAGGAAAAATGATTTTGATGCCGGATTTTTGAAGATGCCGCATCTCTGAAGACATACTGTAATTAATGCTACGAAAACTACATGGAAAAACTATCGTAAAATACTCACATCAAATTAATTACAGGATGCACCAGTGGGATAAGTGAAAAATTATGCAAGATTCTATTAATAATTGAGTCTTGTAAAAAAAATCAAAATAATCCTTGTTTTCGATTTCTTTTAATCAAAAATATTTTTAAAACAGATTTTTTTTTTTTCAAATGGATTTTAGCTTGTTAACCGACTTCAAGGGAGGAGGTTATGAATTCGACCTGTATGTATTTCTTGTTAACTCATAACTTCTTTAAATATCAACCGATTTTGATAATAACTTTTTGTTTGAAAGTATAAGATATCTACGTGGTCCCATTTTAATTTAATTAAATTCTGATAATTAGAACTTTTTAAATAAAAATTTAAAGAATCCAAATTCTCTTTGAAGCAATCGTCCAATTAAAAGCGTTCATTTTTCAGGCAATTACTCTTACACAGATACGAGATCTTTTTTCTTCAAAGTGCAAAATCTGGAGTGAACAAAAATCGGGATCTAGAAAGATTATGCGAAGTTAGCGAAAAAAATGAAGTAAATAAAAATGTAAACTGTTGGAAATTTACACATATAGCTGCGTAATCACTCCACCGTTTATATAGGATATCTCTACTTTGACCAATGAAAATGTTCCATACATAGTAAACTAATTGTTTTATATAAACGTACTATGTATGCAACCATTTTCAAATCATAAGCATATTAAAACTATGCATTCATATCGTTAGCACCAAGTTGTCACCAAGATTGATTCCTTTTTTTGAAGTCGGTTAGTATTTTTTTAAAGAATAATCTATTATTTTCTGTATAGATTTTCATGTACAAAATATCAGAAAAATCAAAGAGTTTTGGCAAACCGTACTTGTCAAAATTTTTTGGCATGATCTTTAAAATATTTTCCTATTCAAGAATCAATTCTTGAGATATAATTAATCTTTTTAAATGGATTTTAGCCTGTTCACAAACAAAATATGAGAAAAATCGAAAATTTCATGGCAACCCATGCTTCTTGAAATTATTTGGATTGATCCTTAAAATAATTCCCTCTTCCAGAATATTTTCTCGAAATTCCGTACTAAATTACTTTGCATTAAAACGGAAGGAACCAATCATTTTCCATAATCTAATTTCAACCACTTCTTCAACAAAGTCTTTCACCATAACTATTTATCGCTGACAATTAATGAGGTGGCTGACGAAATGCATTTCGTTACGGATGTTTCGCCATTGCGAAAACTTATTGATGATGGAGAGTGCAAATTAAATTAAGTTTCAATCTTGTGCTATTTCATTAACTTTTTAAATCAAAATTTAATTTTCCTTTCACGAATTCCTTGTAATTTTAATGTAATAATAAGATATTTGAATGAGTTTTTCTACAGATTATGTTTTGATGTTCTAGAAATTCCATCATACTCTTTCACTATTTATTAAAAATCCTGCACAGCTTTCGTTAAAGGGTTATTTACGTACTTTAATATCATACTGTATAATTTAATGGTAATGATTACCTTCTTCAGAAATCTATCTTAAACTGAATAATGTAAATTTTTCAATTAATTTTTTTTTTTTGCAAAATCGTTCTAAATTGTATGCTTAATTAAATATTTTACCTTTTAAAATTTCGATGAAATTACGAGCTTTATAGATATGAGGTAGAACCCGCCGAATTTCGACGGAAGGAAGTGTTTAAAAAGGAACTGTTTCATTGATTTGTAATAAACCTACAAAATTAGTTATAGTAAAAAATGCATTTTATATTGGTAAGTCTAACTCTTAAACAAACGATATTTAACGTCAATTTAACAAAATACTATTTCTATAAAACTCAGTTGTAGAAATTGTTAAAATTAAACTTTAATCGTACATGTAAGCACTAAAAAATAATAAAGATCTGTTATTACTAGCAAAAGCCATGCTTTGTTTGGATTCGCGAAGCATTATTTTATAAAACAGATATTTGAAAGTAACAATATTTTTTTATTATTATTTTTGCATCTTTATTAAACAAAAACGTTATTTTATGTTTTGGCGCATTTTAATTTTTTACTTATGATGTAAAACTGGCATAAGATATTTTCGAAGCAAACTTTTACAAATTTTTTTTTTAATTTTCAACTAAAAGCTCTTTTAAAGATGTTTTTACAATTTCAAGTAACCACTGGTGTTTTTTAATTGTTTGAAATATGCATGTTTCCAATCTTTGTAATCAACATCCGATAATCTTTGATAGCTATTTTAGAATAATATATTTGAAGAAAGCTTGAAGAAAGTTACTTCTTCAAAATCCTATTTTCTGGAAAAAACATTTGAAATCTGCTTTCGTTGATACCAAGGCTAACTTATCATAATATAAAGGCTTGTCATTCACCAAGTTTCCTTTGACCGCAGTACAGGGGGCGCTGAACTACATGATTTTCACGTTGGTAGCGCCATCTAATGTTAGAAACTGAAATGTTTTCCATTATTTCCTATGGGATTATTAGCAGTAGTATGCACCAGGTGGCGTTACATACGAGACAAAGTCATATAATAAGTTGGCAATTATAGGGACAATTTCAACAATAGATTTTCTCCTGAATGCGAGGCCTTGATATTATAATAAGGGGGCCTTGGTTGATACTATGAATTTTCAACTGTAAAACATTTTATTTTAATTTCTTCATTTTTATACATGTTAGCGTATGAGAATTGCTGTAATTCTCTCCGCGTGGGAGAACTGTTTACTTTCTGCGAATGGCAACTCAATTAATGGAATTACCTTTTAACGAAGCGCTCTCTCATTCTCGCAGTGACGTTTTCACGAATAATTATTGTTGTGTTTGCGAACTTATTAAAGTCTTATTTTTCTATAAAATCCTTCAGATTAATGAGTCGATATTATTTAGCCACAATACGACCTTCGCAAAAATATTTATAAAGAGCTTGAACCAACAACTTCACGCAGATCTTTTAATTTTTCATTTATATAACAAATTTAAGAATTAATTTTATTTGTTTACAATTATTTTGTTGCCAGTTTACAAAAAAAAAAAAAAAAAAAAATCCATAATACAATTTTTTTAAAATGTTTAAGTGTCATCTGTGCAAACGATTTTGCGGGATAATGAAAACATGTTTTATTTAATAAATTAATCATGATTCTATCTATAATTATTTACTCCATGATTTAAACTTTTTTTTTCTGAAAATATACGCGTTTCATTTTTTATCATATATATTATAAAGCAGAAGTTCTGAAACTTCCACACCAGTGTTTTCAAAAACTACCCGATGGATTTTTTTGCCGATTGTATCATTCGATGGGAAATATTTTTGCGGAGGTTTTTCATTCAAACATACAGGGATAAGTATGATTTTTGATAATAAATTTTGTATTTTTCGGTTATTTTTGATGAAAGGGTTACCAGTAGTTATTTTTTGAAATGACATTACTAAACAAATCATTACTAAACAAATTAAAAATGATATATCTGTTAGAAATATTACAAACATCTTGCAAATAAAAGCAGAAAATAACTATTGATAATAATAATAATAATAATAATAATAATAATAAAGAAAAACCATTTAATGAGGCATGATATTATAAAAAAATATTTATCTTAAAAATAAAAGAAATATTTGTAAGCTTAAAACATAACTTAACGTGAAATATTACATTTGATGCAACATTTGGTGACTTATCCTTGAGTTAGAATAAAAAAAAATGACTTGAAAATTTGATTAAATGAATTTTGAACGATATTTATTTCCCTTTCTATTATTTTCTTTCTCTTTTTATCAAATTTCGATAGTATATAACTTACTCCAGAAAAAGGCAGATGTAATTATAAAAGTAATTGTGAGTTATATATTTGTTTCTTTGAAATTTTTTTTTTTTTTTTACTTTTGTCGGCAAAAAATTAAGCCAAAAATGCATATGTCTAACATTAGGTCGCAAAAATGTTGTTTTTTCCAAAAGAAGATAATTTTTGGAGTATATTTTAGTATTCAATTGTAAATTCCATAAACATAAATTAGTATTTTAAAAATTGTAATCAAATGTTTAAATTTTAGCTTTAGTGTGAAATTCTGCCACACACATATATATTGTAAAATAATGTCATTCTTTTTCAAAAGTTTTTCACCGCAATTTTGAAATTTGTAATCAAGAAACATACCTTTTTTGCGCCATTTTGTCAAATTCTCTTCCAGGGAAAATTAGTTTTAAAATTTACAAACTGAACAAGGAAATCTATGCAATTTAAATGAAATTTATGCAATTTCGTGTTATTACTATCGATAAATTCAACATTTTGGAATAAAAATTGCCTGCTGAAAAAAAATGGCACAGATGTCGTATATGCACCACATTGGCGCGATTGCAACAAAACGTCGATTTTATGTTCATATGGTAGCTCGGCTGTTGTATATTTATTAATAAACTATTTACTCTTATTTATTTTTTAAAGGATGTAAATTGTTTTATTTTATAATTATTAACAAAACATTGTTTATTTATTTTTATTTTCTTTTTAAAATAATAGAAAACAATTAAAAAATATATATGTAACTGATATTTTAAAATGAAGTTTTCGCCAAATTGGCGTAAAAAAGGAAAAAAAATGCACAGATGTGGTGCACATAAGGCATTTGTGCCAAAATATTTTACAAGTTTGTTTTAATTAGCCATTTCTTCTTCAATTTTCTTCATATTTTCCTGTGTTAGATAATATTTAAAATGATATTGAACTAATCTTCAATAACTGAGCACCGCCAAATAGCATATTTACTATATTATTTAAAGTTTTAATGGCACAGATATTATATATCACCGAGGTAACTAACAGACTTTAAATTGGCATTATTTTGTCTGAGATATATTAACCTGACTATTAATATTTATTTATAAATAAAATGCTTATTTACTTTATAAATTGTATAAATTGTTTTGTTATATACTTATTAATTAAACTTTTTTCATAAATTTTTATTACTATTTAAATAATAGAAAATAATATTAATATACACATGTAACTGGTATTCGAAAACAATGTTTCCGCCAAATTAGCATAAAAAATTATCGCGCCAAACTCGGCGCATATGACATCTTTGCCTTTTTGTTTATGTATCAAGGAGATTTCTAGATCATCAACGAGATCACAGAAAATTTGTCAGATTATTTTGTTTTAGATTATTAAATTTATGGTTTTTCATTAGGAAACAAACGAAGAAAACAAATTTTACTATTGATGCAACTACAGAATTAACGACTGCTTGGCGTTGTTTTTTTTAAAAATCGAAAAGGCGATTTTTTAATTATTTGTTTACTTTTTTGTTTACATTATTATAACCATTTCTCCATTTTTATATATGCATCACCTTGGCGCGTTTTTTTAAATCTGACATCAGTTTGGCAAACACTGCGTTTTCTAATACCAGTTACATGTTATATTATCTTTAATTGTTTTCTATTATTTTAAAAAGGAAACAATAATAAATAAGTGAAGTTTAATTAATAATTAAAGAACAAAACAATAAAGAAATAATAAAATAAAGAAAAGTAAGCAAACAAAGTTTATTAGTAAATAAACAACAACAACCAGATTACCACGCAATCCATAAAATCACAATTTTGTTGCAATCGCACCAACGTGATCCATACATGACATCTGACCAAAATATTATTGGCTATATTATTATTTATATTTTTTTATATTATGTGGTACTACTTGATTATCCCTTCGACCAAAAAACTGCCGCCAAAATAAAAGATTAAATGTCAATAATGGATGATCGTAAATGTCACATTAATTTGAAATTAAACATGTTACATGCGTTTGTTACGTCAGTAACTACTTTTTAATTCGACGTTTTATTTGTATTTCTTCGTAACTTATTGATTCTTTGTTTTTTTTAAAATAAAAGTTATATTCGTTTGTATAATACGGTGAATCGTTTTGCAATATGTATAATTTGGCGAAATTGATCTATGGTATAATAAAGTAGTACCTATTATTTATTAAAATTCTATCTGGATATTTAAGTTGACAGAACTGGCGTACTTTTGAAGTCTCCGTAGAGGCATTCGCCAAGTTGTCGTTAATTCTGTGTTTTAGTCTTATGTATTTTTCATCTGTAGTTATTTTACTATCCCTAAAAAAGCAATATTTGCAATGTGCAGGAAAATATTCGGGATATCAATGATATAGAATTAAAAAATATGTATTTGCAATTAATTTATCAATCATTCAAGATAAAAAAAATACTTTAAAATTGGCTAAGAAAAAAATATACATTAAATACCGACAGTAGAAAATTTTGTTTATGATGTTTATGTTGCAGTTTTAATTAACATTAAGCCCTATCAACAGAATTTTATCAAAAATTAACTATTAAATACTACTTCATTACCCCGTCAAACAAAACAAAAAAAAAAAACCTATCGGCAAAATATAAGATTAAATGCCAATAATAGATGATTGTAAACTTCACTTTCATTTGACAATAAACACAAAATAAGTCTGTTACATTTGTAACAAATCGTTATAAGCAATACTAACGTTTGACGCCAAAAATCATGATGGAATTGATTACAAGCTGAAGGTTTATTTTTCTACAAAATTTAGCATCAAGATTATTCCCGATTTAACAGATACATGTTTGCAACAGCAGGGCTGCCACAGGCGACTATTTTTTAACTCTAACTGGCACCACTTTCTTTAAACAGAAATCCTTAACATACACTTTAACAACACTTGCAAGAAAAATTTATTTTTAAATTTATATTAGAAAAATAGTGGTGCGAACGGAATATAAAAATAGTCACCTGTGGCAGCCCTGCAACTGGTTTAAAAAAATGAAGAGGCAGTGAAACTGATGTAATTTTAATTTTACCCAAATAGTTCAGCTTTAAAACACACCTTTTATGCTTCATTGTTCTAATAAATATATAAGTTAAACACTCTTTTTTACATTTTTTTGCTATGTACTTTGCTGGAACAGACCAAGGTAGATAGAAAACTGTAGTAGAGTTGCCAGAAGAGAACGGTTATTAAAAAATGTAATGAAACATGTAATGAGATTGTATTTAGGCTACCAGATCTGCACATAGTGCAAGTTCAGATTCGGGAGTTTAAGAACTAACAAATGATAATGTGAATTGAAAATTAATAGAGTTGATAATCATTGCAATGCTTTCTGACAAAATAATGTGACGAGTAGAGAACATTTTGATTCCTGCTGTCACAACCGTCTCATTTTCATATCAAACTCTACTATAAATGATCAAATAAGAGAGATGGTACTTAATTACCCAAATTTTGTCCAAGGCATACAATAGTGCAATATCGCAATGACATTGGCACTGGCTTCGTTTTCAGCATTGCGGAAGGACATTCCAGGTGATGGTCTATACTGCTTTAAAAAAGAAATTTCAAATCACCATTTTGTTTGAGTCCAGATTTGTTTGGAAAATGGACTAGCGCAGCGGGATAGCCTGCTAGTTATTTGCTAAAATGCTTCCGTATTGGAAATGCATGTAAAATAAATTAATTAAAATAATAATTTTTTTAACGTTTTACTGTAAAAAAATTATATTCTGCAAATCTACAGATCATAATTTATTTTTGTGTTTAATTTGAAGTTAAAATATTGAATAGTTTTTTTGTAAAGCGTACGACAAATTGTAATTTGAGTGGACTAGTAGAGGATTCGCTTCGCTCATCCTAATAATAAAGTTGTGAGGGAGTGACCTTTGCAGAAAGGCACTCTAGTATTTCTGAGATCGTGACGTCAATAATTTAACAAGTGTAAGCGTAAAAGCGACATCTATCCTCTCTTTTACTTTAACTTTCTAGAGTGTGTGTGCTCTTTCGGATTTTACAGTTAGCTTGCGGTTATTAGTAATATGTTAATGTGAAGTATCTCAGTTTGCAGCATATAAAAGCTTGGGTTTGAGTGAATGAGGAGTGTCTCTGGCATTAGCCAGCAGCCAGCGAGTGAGGCTCTCTGCCATTAGACAAGCGAAGTGAATTATTGTTCAGCGAAGTGCTAGCGAATAGGAAGTAGCGACGGCCTCCAGTGAAGTGGAAAGAGGTTTGGATAGTTGATTTGAGATTCGGCCGTGGTAAGAGAATTTACAGTAGTTCCATTTTTGATTATTTGTAAAATAAAGAATTACCCACAGCCACGGGCTGTTTAATTAAGCTTTGTTTAGCAGCTCAGCCTGAAGATAGTGAGAAGTGTTAGGTGGTGCCCCGACTGAGCTAGGCCGAAGCCTGTGAGTATGATTTAGCTGTTCATAGTGTTTTCAGTTGTGTAAATTTAAGACTGGCTCCACTTCCCTTCAGCCATTATCACTTTAATAAACTTTGTGATTTTATCTTAAATTACTGAGTATGTCTACATTTAACCTCCACCACGACCAACCTAACGTTACAAATGACGCTCACCGTGGGTTTACCGTTACAAAGTTATCAATTTAGGCTCTTATGCTAGTATTGCAAAATTTAAAAAAGCAAAACCTATTCAACTTTCACTGAATCATAGATTTTTTCCCCCGTGAAATCTAAATCCGGCATCATTTTCATCATATCAAATTTACAAATACACATTTCGTATCTGTATTCATCTTTTCAGAAAAAAATGGCATTTTAATTTGGTCATTTTGATTTAAAACTTGAAGTTTCAATGCTATTAGCTGAAACAGTTATTAAACTGTTGATATTCTTTTACGTGTAAATCAAGTTTTGTAAATGAAATCAAAATTCACCGGGTTTTAAAACTGAAGATATTTAAATTTTATTTTTACCCTTTTAATGAGAAAATAGCATCATAAAGATACAGTAAACAATTTCTTCCCTTTTTTTTCTTTGTTTGTAATAGAAATGGAGTACTCTTGTTGCCACAATTAGAAAAGCGGTTTTAAAAACTACAAAAAAATTAATATTTTAAACACAAATTAAGATACAGTTTTCGAACAAATTTCATTTGAAAGTACTTTTTTTCCTTACACGATGGTGTAAGAATTGAAAATGTGCGATATTCAGAAGTTAAAAAATTTGTAGTTGCAAAAATTACAATGCCGAAATTTCATTAAAAATTTGAAAGTGTTGCCATTGACAAAATGACGTATGCGTTACGCACAGATACGTTTGGCCTTTATAATATAAATAGATAAATCAAATCATATTAAATATATTTTTAAATTTATAATAAAGCAAATCAATAAGAGAGATTTTTAAAGAATATCATCTTTCTATTCTGAAAAAGAAAAAAAAATTAAAACTGTCACCAAATGCTGTCAAAAAATGAATTTTTTGTGACCTGGGTCATTTCTTCGCTATTATTGTGAAAAATACTGCACACGAAAATATGAAAATCGGTGGAATTATAAAGAAATAATTCTTAAATCTGCTGAAGCAGACAGTGTTTAATTCAAAGAATAATTTAAAGAGCTGTTTAACGTTAAAAATGCACAGTAAAAAAAAAAAAAAAAAAAAAAAAAAAAAAAAGGATTATTTTACTGAAATTGTACTGGTAATCGGGACGCCAGTACAGTTAACTATTTTTCAATGGAAAAAATCCGCAAATTCCAGTAATTTTTCCATTAAAAAGTAGTAAATCGCATATGCGTCCCGATTACAGGGAAACAAGTTTCTGTGAAAATGTTCGTTTTTTTAGCTCACAGGCTATCAAAACGTGAGAGCTAATGTACCCGCCCGTTCTGCATGTACGCATGTATTTAAATGTGTAACACGATAACTCACGATAAAAAAGTCCGATTTACAAATTTACCGATATAGGTTTATTCTGATAAGGCGCTTCCCTTATAATTTTCGAGAGTTCATTCGATAAGCATAAAGGAGGAGGAACGGGGGCTAATGCCCCTCCCCTTTATTAATGTAAATGGAGTTTTCATGCAGAGTTATCAGATTTCATTAAAATTTTGGCTACAGGATCATTCTAATGAGGTGTTTCCATGTTTAGATTTGAGAGATCTGTGGGTAAGTATAAGGGGGGGGGGGAGGAAAGGACGGAGGCTAGTGAACCTCCCCCTTAATTCATATAAATGGGTTTTTCTTGCAGAATTATGAGATTTCATTCAATACAGGATCATTCTGAGGAGTCTTTCTGTGATTAGTTTTGGGATTTCATTGGATAAGTATAAGAAGGGGGAACGGGGCCTATATCCCCCCCTTAAATTAGATAAATGGTTTTTTTCATGCAGATATATAAGATTTCCTTCAAACTTTAGACATAGGGTCATTCAGATGAGGGCACCTCCATAATTAATTTAGGGAGTTCATTGGATAAGTATTGCAGGGGGCGGGGAGCTACATCCCCCATAATTTAGATAAATGGATTTTTCATATAGAATTATCAGATTTTATTCAAATTTTATATATGGGGACATTCTGATGAGATGCATCCGTGATTAGTATTGATTGTATATTGGACAAGTGTAAAGAAGGGGAATGGGGGCAACCTCCCCCTCTTAATTTAGAATATGGGTTTTTCACACAAAATTTATCGGTTTGTTTCAAGGTTGCTTCAAGGTTTGGAATAGGCTCATTCTGATAAGACGCTCCCCTGATTTTTTAAAAAATTCACTTGATAAATATAAAAAGGGGATAGGGGGGGGCAACTCTCTTAATTTAGGTAAATGGTTTTTTATGGAGAATTAACCAATTTGCTTTAATTTTTGTATGCAGGTTCATAGTGATAAGACGCTTCCCTGATTAGTTGTGGGGGATCTTTTGTTACGTATAAAGGGGGGGGGGGGCTACGGGCGATTGCTCTCCATTAAGTTAGCTAAATGGAACTTTGCGCAGAATTATCTGATTTGCTTTAAATTTTGGATGTGGGTTCTTTTAGATAAGTTGAATATCTGAATTTGTTTAGAAGTTTAATGTTTAAGTATAAAGGAGGCAATGGGGATAACTCTTCTTAAATTAAATAAATGGGTTTTTATGCAGAATTTTCTGATTTGTATCGAATTTTGGATACAGGTTTTCACATGATGAGGTGTATCCCTGATCAGTTTCGGGGGTTCAGTGTTTAAGTATAAAACGAGGAAATGGGTGAGAATTCTATTTCTCCCTTAATTTGTTTTTTTGGTGGACTTTTTTATATAAGGCTGTAATATACAATTTAGTTGTTGAGCCAGAAGCCACAATTAGGGCTTTTGGTTTCATCTCTAGGGACTTGGTGATACATACAATTTTGGATTCACAAGGGTCCAAGGAGTTCATTTTTCGATGATACTATGAAATTTGTGGCAGCTTATAGACGCCATATTGAAAGAAAGAGCGCCATCTATCGCTCATAGATACCAATAAGGTTTTATTTTTGGTGTTATTACATACCTAAATTTTGATGAAAAAATGGAAAGAACAACATTATTGAAAATATAACGTTGTGAAAATTATATATTTGTTAAGATTTTATTTTAATATGATTATTAACATTTTCAGTTGGATAAACTGCTCAAAAGACATTTGCGTGACATAAAACTGAAATCTTGTTTTGCATTTTAATGCATGCTATTTTCATGTTGATAAGACACAGCAATTCAAGAAAAAAGTAGTAATAAAGAATCAATTGTATACTTAGTCTGTTAAGAATTAACCCTTTCAGGATCACGGGTGCATACACATACCATTAAAATGTGCTTCTATCGCTGGTTTATGATACCACTAAAAAAGAAAAATACAATTTCTCTTATTTAATATATTGACTTGTTTGCTAAACTAATTTTAATTGTATGACAAAAAAATTGTCAACCAAATAAAATACATGTAAAAGATGCTGGTCTCGAATGGGTTAATAAATAAGTGAAATCTTAGTCTTCTGCAATGCTATCATCATAGGTTGACATTCATGCATTCAACTAATTTACATCGTCATAGAACAGTTTTATATTCTGCATATGCTCAAGGCCTGATTAATGCACGGGCCTCCGAGGACTTGACCCTGGGCCCACCATTCTCAGGGGCCCAAAAATTATGTGGTTGTTTTTTCCTGAATCATGTACTTTTCAAATAATATTATTTATAAAATATGAAACGTAAAATTTAAATATTTTGAATGACTCAATAAAATTTTTATAAGCTTTTAACCTAGGCACTTTTCACCCAAACAACTTTATCAACTTGTCAAATAAACCTTCTTTTTTTTGTGAAAGTGTCGCCGAAAATGGGTAGGTAGAAGGCCCAACTTTTTAACAGGCCCTAGGCCCAACTTCAGCTTGACCGGGCTCTGCATATGCTTGTACATCTGAGTTTATTAAAAGGACATGGATATGACAATGTGATACATGTTCTTGAACAAAAACATGACACATGTTCCAAAGCAGCTTCAGGAAGAAGACAACCGCCTTTCTACTGGACCTCTAGATAGCCTTTTCCCTCGCTACCTGCTACAAAAAACAAACCATATTTATCTTTAGATAGTAGATCAGGATCAGCCTGTAGATACTCATTACAAACAAGACCGTAGAAAATAGTTAGAATTGCTGATAGGTAGAGTGTATTACTATATATGACAAAAGGCAATGCGACTCTACAGACGCCTTTTTTTTACCGAAAAAAATATAAAGAACTAGCGGACCCGACAGACGTCGTCCTGTCACCGAAAGACTTTGTCCTTCTTGGCACAGACTTCAGAAAATCAAATAAGTATACGTAAATATGGTAATAGGCATGATAAACACTACGCTCTTAATTTAATTTTTTATTACAATTATGTAAGGAAATTATTTTTCACTCTTCAGTATTTTTTGAAGTCTGTTCAATTTTTGATAGAAAAGTTTATTTTTCTCTTTTAACCCCAATTTTCAAGATTTTTGGTTCGGTAGATTTTTTTGTGCTGTGATTAATACGAAATCCTGACTTTCTTTTATATATATATAAGGATTCAAAATTTCAGGTTTTTGCGCCGAAGACATCGCCGAATTAGGAAAATGTGAATTATATCACGAACTATTGGATTTAAAAGAATTTGCTTAGTACCATCCGATGCAGAATGAAAATATGTACTAAAATATGTTATCAGTTGAAAAATAACTACAAAAGCCGATTTTTATGGAATTTTTTAAAAGTTCTTTCTTTTTTCTACTCACCTTAGGGGTGGAATTTTCGAAAATCCCTTTTTAGCGGCACTCGATGTTATAAGAAGTATTTTTACCACAATTTTCAAGATTTTTGGATCGGTAGATTTTTTTTGTGCTATGATTAATACGAAATCCTGACTTTCTTTAATATATGTAGCACTTTTAATTAGCGAAAAATCACTAACTATTAGTTTTTGCCTAATTACTAAAAAAGTACTGAATCAATTTCGACGAAATGTGAATCTAAACCATTCTCGAATCTACTGGAACGCACACACAAAATTTCATCAAAATCGGTCCAGTCGTTTAGTAGCAGTTCAATTACATACACACGCACAGAAGATTTTTATATATAAAGATATAGCGCAGTTCTTTGATGTCTCAGTATTTGTAATTTCCATAATAGAGATGGCAAACTTTGAACTCAGGATATTTCCTTGTTTCCTCTAATATATCAGTTTCAGCATCAAGCGCCTTAAGTGTATCTCAAAATTTTATGTTCTGATTCACCATTTTCCCTTGCCTGTGCAAGCACTTACAGTATGACAGTGAATGCATTTCAAGTAATGCATTACATACCTTTTTACCTAGAAGTCCGCGCTCAAGTTTTACTCTTTATTTTACCCTGTCATTGGATACAAACTTCACAAATACCTGGCATTAATATCTAGCATTTCCCTTCCTAGCATTTCAAATCCTTTTCTAAAGAATATAATGCAATAACTGCCACATCAGTATTTTTAGACCTAAAAGTTTTTCTAAATCCAGACACCGTACTTTAGCATGGTGTGTGCGGAATAAAAGTTGCGTATCACCTCTTCTTGGAAGCAGGTCAATTTAGTGAATTTTTCAACTAGTTATTTAGTGAATTTATATAAATTTCCTCTACAGATAAACTATATCATTTGTATATTCAACTATTTCAGATAATGTTCATTTTGGCATTCTTTAGAAATTAAAGTATAATTTTTTTTTCATGTTTTCCTTATCCGATAGAAACTGCTTTCATTTTCGTATTATTTCCTTCGAAGACGATAACTTGCATACATCACCATCAGTTCTATTTTTCGTTTATTTCTTTTTATTGACACTGCCTGTATGTGTCAGATACAACATTTATTCTTTGTGAGGATGTATAATTTTGTAATATTTTAGAAAATATATTCTTTGCTAGTTGTAAAATGATTATAGCTCCTGTGGTAGCTTTGTACAAAGCACATTCCGTCATTTATATTAGCAACACCATCATATGCATTCTTTCATCAGTCGCAGTTTTGTTATCACATTCATCAGTTTGCTTTTTCAGTTTTTCGCATTTAATCATCAAGTGTCGCTAAGGAACTTGAATGAAGCAATAGATATTAGGAAAAGACAGTTCGCATATCGGAATGTCTTCGCTTTGCAAAGATTGGCATCTGAGTAAATATATTTCTTTTTGTCTTGGCAACAAACTACGATTTATTAAACTTTGCACTCTCTTTCTTCTTCAATTTTGAAAATGTATTTAGTTTCTTTATCTTTGGATGTTTGAAAAACCCTTGTGGCTTTGAGTACTCATGGAAATAGTCTCTCTTAAAAATTTGGTAAGATTCTTCACCCATCTCATGAGCTTTGAATATGTTTTAGATCAGTTTTATAATTGTTATCGCTCCATTTGATACTATTATCATGTCTAGATTTATCAAATCATTGATAATCGTGTTCTGTAAATATGATATATCATGTTCGTCTTTCTGGATCTTGCTCAAAGACAGATCTGGATCTAGAACAGATTTGTCTGAAGTACTGATTTTGGTTGTTTCAAGAATCATGTAAAGAAATGCTGCCCTGATATAAAAAATATTTCTTAACTGCAGCAAGTCTTTGACTGAACTTCGTTGTAGCTTTTGAACCGTGTGTCTTTACTTATTGTCTCTTGAATCACCCTATTAATTTAATAGCATACAAAACCAAGGATATCTTTCCGATCAGCCTGTTTATCAGCGGATATTTTACAATATAGTGTCTATTTGCTACTCTGCTTTTGAAAATATCATGGATAAATGTCATTCTTATGTTATGGTGAATCCAAAAAATGTATGGTTTAACAAGCCCGCTAACATAAAACCACAAAAGCCCCTGGCAACCACGGTGGCCATTTTCCAATATGGGGCCCATAAACTACTCTGGTTTTTAAAATATAGACAAATGTCATTCTGATGTCGTGGTGAATCCAAAAATGTATCATTTAACAAGATCGCCGACATGAAATCACAAGAGCCCTTGTCTCAGTGACGGCGGCCATTTTCCAAAATGGCGCCTATAAATTACTTTGGTTTTGAATGTATCATGGATAAATGATTTGTTGATGTTGCGTTGAATCCAAAAATGTATGGTTTTCCTAGTCCGCTGATATGAAACCACACGACTCCCTAACTCAACTACGGCGGACATTTTCCATTATGGTGCCCATAAGCTACCCTCGTTTTGAAAGTATCATGGATAAATGAGGTGCTGTTGTTGTGGTGAATCCAAAAATATATACTTTACCAAGTCCCCCGACATGAAACCACACGAGCCCCTGGCTCAACGACTAATTAGTGTGCATAATCTTTGAGCTCAACGCCCTCAGTTTAACTGCGCAATATTATTTTTATTTATCAGTGGGGTCAATATCATTACAATAAAAAAGCTTTATAGGAGCAAAACTATACATTAGAAACTTGCCGTTACGGAGATCGTAGTTTTTTTTTTTTAATTTGTCTTATTTTCTTAATGTTTATTTCAATTTAATATTTTCAAAATTGCAGGATTTCCAGAGATATTTTTACATAATTTTGAAAAGGGTATTATTTTAAACTGTTTCTAATTGTAAAAATTTCGCAAAGAATAATATTTCCTATATATATATATATATATATATATATATATATATATATATATACGTGAATATTACAAACAGAAAAAAGCTTGAAATTCGAATTTAAAAAATATGCATTAAAAGCCGTAAAATATTAAAAATTAGGTCCTACAAATTGTTTATTTCTCTTGAGTATTTTAAAAAAGAAAACTTAATAAAGAAAAATAATAAAAAGAAATTTAAAGAAATTTAATGAAAAATAATAAATTCTTTAATATGTCATAAAAGCAACTAATTTGGGTAAAACCACGCTCTATATCAAATGGCCAAACAATGACATTATCAAAAAGTTTAAAACTGAAAAATATATTTACAGGTACACGAGAGATTTGTTTCATTTGATCATTCACTTTGATGATCCTTTTAACACCTGTTGCCAATTCTAAGATAGCGTAATTCCTTCCTAACAATACAAATACCTTTAGGTGATTATTACGAAGACAAAAAACAGTTTTGTGAAAATCACGCCAGATTTAAAACGCGACATTTAAAATCATTTTCTTATAATAGCAATAGAAAATACTGGGAACACAAAAAGAACAATTTACAGCAGCAGATTTCCTTGAAAATCTCGCAGGAAAAGAAAAATGAATAGAAACAAGTTTGTAGGTAGATCGCCAATAGTTTTTAACATTTTCCAACAAAGTAGTATAGTGTTCATGTATATCAAATTATGATTGTATTGCATATGAAATATGTACGATTCATACTTCATTTACAGGAATATTAAAAAGAATTACATTACATATGGTATATAGTGAAAAATCGTTTGCAGAATATTTTAATGACATTACGCTGTTTCAAATGCACTGAAACTGATGTAAATCACTTAATTTAATTACGATCACGTAAGAAAAAAAGTTTTCATAGCATGTTTTATTCATGTACAAGACGGACAAAACGAATCGGTTAAAGAAACTTACTGTCTGAGTAATCGCTGCTGTTATGTATACTTTTAAAATTGGGTATGTGCGTATGCGCTTTTAAATTGCAAAAAAATAATTTAGCTCATTTTTTGCATATTACTCATTATATAAATTTTTTATAACTCATATACAGGGCTGCACAAAAGTATTCACGGGCACAAAAGTAGCGGACGGGAAAATTTCAACTGAAATATATTTATTTCTTAAGTAAATTATTTTGAAATGCATGCAGTTAATAGATACAAATCTTTATATAATATACACGGCTGCTGAAAAATTCGGATAATTTTCTGATTGTAGATGGCAACAACTAAAATTGGGTTTTCATATATGTTATGCATTTCCAAATGATTTAATTAAACAGAATATTTTAATTTTTTAAACGGTGCAGTTTTGTTCCATCATTCTGAATGCGTTGGAAGGCGTTTCATAATCTGTGTTTGATGCATGGTTTTTCTTTCTTGATTATTTATAATTGAGCCTTCCGTAATCTTTTTTAAAGCCTGTCAAATTAACGGATTTTTAGATTAAAAGGTGGTTTGGAGAGCGTAACTCGTAGAGGTCAGAGTCGATAAGTTCAGAGAAAAAAAAAGTACATAATATAAAAATAAGAAAATAGGAAACACGAATGCATTTCCTTCCATTTACGGACCTGGTAGGGATCTATTATAATTGTTAAATAGAATATTTCCCTCATTTATAATAACATAAAATATTACAAATTCTTTGATTCAGGAAGGCGATTATGAATTCTGAGAATAAGTATTTAATCTAAACTTTCTAATGAGAATTAATTGTGCCATATCCTTGGAAATTTCGTTGGGTATACGGACCTTGCATTTATCCGAAAGTATTAATATTAACTCTCCCTAAAAAGTTCATATTCAAATTTAAAAATTTAAAATCAATCGCAGGTTTATACAGTTAATTTATAATCAGTTTTATTAATACTGCGTTTAGACCTTTAGTTTTACGGTCTGAGTAGCTTATCCTGAATACAGTAACACCAGAAAAAATATTACAACTATGATAATAATATACTAATAATAGATATACATTGTATTCCGTATATTGAAAAAAAAGAAGAATTTTAACATGCTTTTGCAGTGCTTAGTATCTAAAATATTTAATCATTAATATAAAATAATTATAAACAAATAAATACATATTACATTATTTATAAATATGTATATAGATATTTAAATATTATGTATTAAATATTTACATATATTAAATAAAAGTAAAAAAAGGTTGGCCTAGGCCCTGTGTGGACGTAGGGGTATGCGGCATATCGCACACACATCATCTAACGACGGCTCTTTATCCATGTCTTATGCACAATTCCTCACACTATCCTTCAGTTATCTATCACAATCAATGTACAAATGCTTAAGTATTAGCACAGATATCAGACGCTGAAAAGTGAAATTTTTGCTTTTAAGTCTCTGCAGCGAGTTAGTTGCTTGTATAAGACTTTCATAGTTTTATATGGAACTATTCGTGTTTTATTTAAGGTTTTAAACAGAGTATCCCCGATATAGTCTCTTTTTGAAATGCTTCTGAAACTCACTCCTTTTTTGGCAATGCAGCCAAATTTAGAGCATATCTTACAACACCTCTTTCCTTAACTCGTGCCCGCAGACAATGAATTAGCACCAATTTTCAAAATTGACTTAATTTGTTTATCATTAAATTTTAAATAGAATCTGTGACTGATTTGTCAAGATTAATTTTTAGTAGGTTAGAATTTTGATACAATGAATTAAATTTAGCCGCAATGTTGAAGAAATATTTAATCGCTATTAAAATCTTTCCAGTTGCAGAATTATTTCAACCAAAAAAGAACGTTCTACTTTTCAATTGCAAAATTATCTGGCATTAATCAGACATTTCTCTCAATGGGTTAGCATCATCGCATGCATTTCACATGGATTTCGAAATATAAAAAAGAAATAATGCCCCATGTAATGAAGAACAAATTTGATTAAAATGAAGCCGATAAATAGAAAAGTCGTTTTTTAAAGATTTACGTTACAGAAGAATCAAGATGGCAACAACACTTACGAAGTCCTATGAAAAGAAACTGATATTGATATACCTTTTCCGAGGGAACTAATAACGCGATTTCAATGTATTTTTTAAAGTTTTGATATTAGCTTATCTATACATTGACCATTCGGAAAGAGATGAAAATGAAAAATACAACGGTTATGCAATTTAATAAACAAGTTACTTACAACGATAAAGTTATTAAAAAATGAGTTAATTCTTCAAAGCCATAAAAAAAGAAAAAAAAAAGCTGTAGGTTAGATTTAGTTGTCGCGCAACTGTGATGGATGCCCTTAACGAGAGATTATAAAATAGTATTCTCGAGAATTCTTTTCTTAAATGAAAAGCAATTATTAATAAAAAATATAATGTAAATCTGAATGAATACATAATTAATACAGGAAAAATATTTGCTATTATAACATTATTTTAATAGGTCAATTCCATGCTAATCAATTTCAGGAGTATTCACTGAATTAAATAGACTTTTACTATGAAAGCCACATCAACCATTAAAAATTTAAGGTAATTAAATATATACATTATGTAAAATACATTTATTGATACTGAGTTCCTTTATGATATATTATGATGAATATGAAATAAGCATTTTTAAAAAAGGAAGGAAATCCAATGTATCTTCATCCTTCTTGTATGGAAAAAAGTTAATAAGATATATTCTTAAAATAATTAAATATAATTAAGTAAAATAAATTAATTTACACGAGACTTTAAATATTAATCAAATTAAGTGCTCCACTCGCATAAAGACGTGAAACATATGCAGCTTTTGTTAAATTTTACGAAATATAATAACAGCAATTTGTTAATTAAACATTTTCCTTTCTCAATAATTTTACAAATAGACACTGTGAAGTGTCTCTTTCGAAAGATAATTATGATGAGTATATAGTAATTAACCACCAAGATACAAAACGGTAAAAAAATAAAAATACATTAATTTTGGTTAGAAAACGTACATAAATCCAATGAAATGTATTGTTAAAAGTTGCAATTGCAGCAAATGCTGAATTTGCATATTAAAATAAATTAATTAAAAACCTTTTCACAAATCATTATCACCATAAAAAAAATTCTTTAATTAGAAAAAAATGGTTAATTTATATGATTCATTAGTTGAGACACGTATTTTACTCAATTTCGTTACATGTAAATAAATTTGTTTTTCTTTACAAAATAACTAGCTGTGCAACTCGGCGTTGCTCGGACCCGTAATTATATTCTTAAATGAACCTGAAATTTGTATTGAAGTTCTGTACAGAGATGGAAGAGGAGATGGGCAGAGATTGTGCAAGTTACCAGGCCCGATTCTTGTTCAGTTGGAAAGCTGTGTGCTGTCACAGGCAGGCACGTAGCCAGGGAGGGGGCTAAGGGGGCTGAAGCCCCTCCCAAAAGTTTAAAAAAGCAAGTTTGATCTAACATGATTGTAAAAACTGTCACAATTTTTTTTCTTCCATTTCAATTATAATTGCGTATATTTTTATTTGTAGACATACTAATTTATAGCTAAAATTATAGCAATTTCTCATTATACCTCTCACTCGAACATATTGTTTTTTATTCGTATCTACCACTAAAAATATCAGTTTTCCTTAAAATGGAATTTTTACTTTATGCACTATAAAACTCGGTGTATAATGCATGCATCATATCATTAATTTGACTTGGAAAAAAGAAGTTTAATACGTGTATGACATAATTTAACTTTAGGAGTCAAATTTAAAATATTTATTTTTGTGTTATGATCTTTCTTAATTTCCTAATACTCATTATATCACGATATAATAAGTACTTAGATCGATCAGTGTTAAAATATTTTGTAGAAAAAGCAGCCAAAACAGTAATGAACCTTGTAATGTAAAATTATATAAAAATAATGATTTTTAAAAAGCTTTTACTGTAAAAGATTTTTTATTAAAAAAAAAAAAACTACCAGTAGCAAATTTCTAGAAGAAATGGTGCGAAGAAAGACAATAGGGTATCAACAAACTTTCAAAGGCACAACTGTGCCGGCATTTCCCGGCTCTTCGCTGAAAAATATTGAGTTAAATTTTTTGCATATGAATCTTTAATAGAAAAAGAATGTGCACAGACTACTCTGTACACATTCTCTTTCTATTAAAGATTCGTGGGAAAGTTTCTTCGACTTTTATAGAGTTATCAACTGCGGGGATAGATACTCCTGAGAAGGGATTTTTTGGCGGTTTTTTCACAGTGCCTCCTAAAGAATTTTCTAGGAAGCAACATCTAACTTCCTAGCAATCTTCTTTTCTGCAGAGCAAGAAATGCTACAAAGGGCTAATCATATACCGGTCCTCTAATGTTAGAGAACAAATAAAAAAAGATGATAGGCTGAGAACTAGTTCTAAGTTTTATAGAAAAGCCTGAAGATGTGGAATCGAAACGTTATAAACGTCCTTAGAAATGCTACTTCTTACTTCAGCCCAGGCCCAGACATTCAAAATGAAATCATTCAAACATGCTGGGATATAGTTACTGAAGAACTGATTACCAAAATAAGTAACGCGATCTGATTTAGGTTGAATACTGATGAAACTATGAGCATTTCAAGTACAGAATAGTTTGCACTTTGAGTTAGATTGTGGAATAGTATTTATAAAATGTACAAACCCTAATAATTTGGGAAATTACTTTAGCTTTATTCAAGTTGTCCGCCGATCTATTTGTCCGCCGAAAATATAACAGAAGAAATAGTACAACGTCGTAATGAACTACGTAATGATATGTTTAAATGCGTCACAAGGCATACGACAGAGAATAATATGGTTGGACATGATAATGGGACCCAATCTACAATTCATCAGAAATGTCCCAAAATTAGATACCTCCTATTTGTAAGCCACTGTTTGAACCATACATTGTCTAAAATTACATGCCGATTCCTGCCATCCAAATCTCGTTCGGAACAATTAACGAATTGATATATTTTTTAGAAATCACCCTAAGGTAAATTTGATCCTACAACAAACAGTTCCCTCATATGCCCCAAAATGACTTCTCTGCCTTTGAAACGCAAGATTTGTAGAAGATCAAGAAAATATGGTAAATTTTGTCAAGTTGTTCGAATAAATGTGCATTAACTTAGAAAATATTTTGGAAAATACATGAAATATTTCTTCAACAGCTATAGACCTTTCTTGGCAGCCATGGAATTGTAAAGAATGCTTTTTCACATGCCTATTTGTTTGTGACAAGCTTTCAGTTCGACAAAGCCATTTTCAGCTCACGTCAAGAAAAATATCATGTCACAATTTCGACCGTAACTCATGCTAAAGATCTCCTAATTATTTTACAAAACATAGAGAAAATGAAATGTTCATGGAAATCATTTGAGAGACATTTAATTCTACATCAACACTTAAAAAAAGTCTTTCAAATAAAAATAAAAATCTCAAGACCAAAATTTAGACAGACTACAAATACAAACCTGTGTAGAACATTTCCTGTGTAGAAAGTATTTTTCAAAATTTGAATGACAAATTCATTTCAAATGGAGAAATTTTACCCGATTTTCAAATGCTTTTTTCAGGATATGTTTCTCTGGAATAAGCAAGAACATTAGAGAATCTCTCTTAACATTTCTAAAATAAGGTGTTAATGTTGTAAGTGAAAGTTTAATATGAAATATGGTTGCGAAAAAATTCGTAATATTGATAGAAATATTACGAATTTTAGTAAGTAGTAAGTATTATTGTAGTCGTAAAAATTTTAGAGTACTGTAATGCAATGCATTACAATACAACGAAACACTGGACCACAAGCATTTCTGATGTCAAAGAACTTCACGATGGATTAAAGCTAATCAGCTTCTCGATTTATCCCACAAGCGTTCCCCAAGAGCCAATCAAATACCGCAATGCTTGTGGGAAACATTGTTAACCCCGCCTAGTGCTAGTGGTCACTTGCTGACAGTCTTGGCTACTATCCTGGTGAAAATAACCAGCGCTGAAAGGTCTCTTGCATCAATGAGAAAATTAATTTTTTGCCTCAAATCACTATGGCTGATGAGAGACTACTGTTAGTGTTGTTTATGACGTCCAGTGATCTACACGAGGAATATAAGGCCGAAGGGATGTAGGGTGTCTTCCATAGGAATTGTTGAAATAGAACTTAGTCCGTAACTATAAAATTAAATCCAAGGTTCGAAGAAAATTATGGCAAACTCCAAACGATTAGGCTGACCGGCGAGACTGGGCTCGAAGCCAAAACCTACATGAGAGACTGAACAATGATATCCATTAGCTGGGACATCACTCTACAGATTAATCATTTTACGATCCCGCACCTGCAATATGCAAGACATTAATATTAATCCTACGTTTTAAATCCATTAAAATTACTTGCTTGCATTTCAATATATATTTTTTAAATTCTCATTAAGATACATGAGGTTCATCGCAAAAAGTGTCAGTTTGTGCTTTTTTATTTTCTTTGCGGTTTTTACCCCTAAATACACTTTCGGTTTTCGTACAGGTACTCAACGTGCTCTTAGAAACATAAATTATAGTAATAGAAATAGAAAAAAAATAACAGTTTTTCGAATGGACAACAAGTATATTAGGCAAGATTATTTCATAGGTAAAACCTTGTTTATTTTTTATCTACATTTTAAACTACAGTCGAACCCTGTTATAACGAGCTTCAAGGGACCGAAAGTTCTGTTCGCTATATCCGTTCAGTTTAAAAAAATTTTATCGCTCACAAAATGTGCACATTATTATCTCTACTTATATACTCAATAATCATGTATTAAGAGAAAAACGTAAAATGTATTAAATATAATCATTAATGAATTAAATTGACTAAAATCTAGTTTGCATCATGTTTCAGAAGCCGGCATGCATTTTCGAATTTTCTTGTAAATTTAGAGTCCAAATCCTATTTTCACAACTGCGAAAAAGTAAAAAAAAAAAAAAAAAAAAAAAAAAAAATTAAAAAATCATGAGTCGACTGGAAAAAAAATGTTCGTTATAATCGATTCTTAAGATTTCGGAGGTTCGCTATAAAAGGGTAAAGAAGCATTAAATACAATAAGAAAATCGCAGGGCCAAAATTTTCCTTCGTTATATCAGTGAGTTCGTTATAAAACGGATTCGCTATATCGGGGTTCGACTGTATACACATTACTGTTGTCAGATGAAAAAAAAAATTCCAAAATTGAGCCCCTCACGAAAGGAAATCCTGGCTACAGGCCTGGTCACAGGTTAATGTTTAGAATTTTTGCTTGTCTAATTTTATCGTATTTAAAAGAAAATGTAATAATTACAAATGTATACAAATGTTACAACTGTAATACTGAAAAATAAATAATAAAATTGCAATCAAATACTACTATACACATAAAAAAAAACATTATCCACTAAATAAAGATTTTAAGCCTGTTTAAAACGGAATCATACATTAAACTGAAAAGAAAAAACAGGTTTTAGCCCCCCCCCCCACCTCCTCAAAAAATGCAACTAAACTTTGTGTAATTTAAAGATCCTGCATAAAAAAGTTTTTATCACTGGTTGCTGGTGTTTCCTACCAAGCTGGTTTTATTGTATTTTACTTCTGATGGGGACCCTACATTGAAATCATTGCTCCATGGCAGACTCTTTGTACGGCAAATTTAGTATAATTTTATGTCTTTAAATAGTTTTTTGGCTATAGCGAGAGAAACAAAAAATAAATAAAAGGTCTTAAAATTAATATATATATATATATATATATATATATATATATATATATATATATATATATATATATAAATCGATTAGACTTATGTAAAATGTAGCTTTTCATTTTAATTATCATCATTCGATTTCTTTATGTGCAATTTTTCCTCAAATAATTCAATTGTTTTAAAGTTAAGAATAATTAGAACTCTCAAAATTGTTTATATATATGTAGTCACCGCAAAAGAATCTTGACACTTGCGATTTTAGACTTTTTGTTAAATATCTAGAAATATGCATAAGGAATTATCTATAATATTAATATAATCAAATAAATATAAATATAAATATCTATAATATTATCTATTATATAAGGAATAATTCTGAAACTCCAGGCGTGTGAATGAAATAGTACAAGTTTTATATTTTTGCAAAGATTTTTTCCCGAAATCCTATAAGGGACCGTCAGCAAATTGAAAAAGAACGAAAATCTTTTGGATAACCCTGTCAAAACTAACGTAGCAAAAGCATTCAAACTGCAGATTATGATTAAATGGCTTATTGTAATAAACAGAGTTCATTTTTATGAATATAGCATGTATACACGAAGAGAAATTAAGGTTTTTATAAAAACGGTCCCAAATTTTACCAAATGTTTTGCTTATAATTTGCAGAGTCCTTAATAAAAAAACAATGTTCTTTTCGGAAAATATGAGAAACAATATTGTACATAACACCCTGCAATCAAAATAAAAAAAATATTAATAATTGTATGAAAAATGAATAGGTTTCATAAATAAGTTTTCAATGCGCATGCGTGAACTCAATCAAAATATAATTTGCATAATGTGTTAGATAAATGTATAGACGAACTTATATGAATGTCTAAAAAAAAAATAGCTTGAAAATTCTGAAAATTATCGACGATAGAACAAGATCAAAGTCCGTTATTCCCAAAATGAAGCAAAAAGATGAGGAGCAAATGTTGTAGAACGTGCAATATTGTGTCGACTATAATCAATGGAATACAGACCCTCATCTTTTTGCTGTTTTTATAAAAACCTTAATTTCTCTTCGAGTATACATGCTATATTCATAAAAATGAACACAGTTTATTACAATAAGTCACTTAATCATAATTTGCAGTTTGAATGCTTTTGCTACATTAATTTTGATAGGGTTATACAAAAGATCTTCATTATTTTCAATTTGTTGAGGGTCTCCTATGGGATTTCGAAAAAAATTTCGTGAAAATATATAACCTGTTCTAATTTTTTTACGCATCTGGAGTTTCAGCATAATTCCATATATATATTTCTAGATATTTAACAAAACGTCTAAAATCGCAAATGTCAAGATTTTTTTTTTTTTTTTGTGACTGTATATAACTTAGCCTTGCCGAGTATCGAACCAGTGATCTTTCGCTTAGAAAACTAAGGCGTTAGAGCACTATACTGCAAACATAGTCGGCGTTGGTGTATTTTTGTCGGCCGATTATCTACACTAGGGATATAGGCCCAGGGGGAGGGGTGCCCTTCGTGGGGGTCTTTCTAAGGGAACCTAACCCGTATTTACGCAAGGTTCGAAGAAAACCACGAAAACTCCGAACGGTTAGGCCGACAGCCGCGATTGGGTTCGAACCCAGCACCTGCCGTCTACCAGTTGAGAGGTCAGAACCTCTCGGCCATTGGTGGGGCGCAAACATAGTCTTTCCATAACAAAGTGTTAATGGTTTCTTCATTTTCTTTTTTCGGCGTCGGCTTCATTAGCTTAGCAAAATAGTTAGTTATTAATGTTCAAATTCTCTGAAATTTTAATGAATCGTAAATGTAACTAAAACCAAATCTTTTTTTCAAATTTCATTAAAATGTATACACATTAAAAGAAAAAAAAACATGTAATCTAAATTGAATGAAAATGAAGCGATATCCCCCGATTTCAAATTTTTTTGTCGGGGTTTTCATACATTTTTTTTTTGTAAAAAATGTTTCTACTCCTACAAATGTTTTGAAATTTTTGTAGATGATGTAAATCTGGTCTATTGAGGCTTTTTTTAAAAAAGATTGAATTAAAATACGGACGTTTAGCTACTTTTAACATACATAAAAATATCCTGTCCATGAGCCTGTAAAATCACCTGCATTTAGATGTAGATTTGAAAGAGTTAAAATTGATATTTTATGAAACTAATTGCACCATCGTTTTGAAGAAGGTTCCAACTTTATAAGCATATTTTTTGTTTGTCAGTATATTTAAATTTGTGTTGTATATGGGCGTTGCAATAAGAGAGAAAACTTTTTCGGAAAAACGACCTTTTTTTAACATTTTCTATCAAAAGGTAACTGCGACATTTAAAAAAAAAATAATTACAAAATTTGAAACATAAAACTCTGATCTTTAGCACTATATATTTTAATTTCAACTGTACTGAAGGGTTTGGTCAATTTAGATTAAAACAAAACAATAATAATAAAAAAAAAACAGAAATGCAGTCAAAAATGCTTCTTCCCTCTGTTTCTGTGCATAAATGTGTTTGAGCGCATATGCAAGCTTCTTGGTTTCCCCAGCATCAAAAAATTGATTTTTTGATGAGAGTGAGTTGTTCTTCGTAGTTTATATCTTGCAAACTAATAAAATTTAAAATTCTAAGCTTTAGGTTTATCAGGAGAGACCTTGAACTAAATACACACACACATACAAAAAAGAGCCTAGTACGTGCCATAGTTCTTGCTAGCCATCGCAGACACAAAGGACACAAAAGATTTTGCCCATCCTTCTCACTTTCTCAAACTGATATATCCATTTACTAAGCTGCAGTTTTTACTGCAACAGAAATATTATTTAAACTAATATTAGTCTTAAAATATTATCCAGTTTTAAAACATTTTGTTGTGATTAATACTCTCACTGCTTATATTTCTAGCATTAATTAAATTTTTTATGAGATATTGCAAAAATCTTTTTTTATCTTTTTAAAATGAAATACTGAGAAAACAACATTACAATTTTGCCCATTTGCTTAGTGGTCAGGGGGAACGAAACTGGCCGAGATTTTCTGCACTTTAATTTCGTACATCAATTTGGAAGAGATTTGGCAGAATTATGGGAGTTATATCATGGCTGTAAAAATGTGATGTATGTACACTGGTGGACAAAATTAAGAGATGGAAAGCATTTTCCCAAATATCTCTAGAAATACTGGATAAAAATAAATGGAAATTGGTATGGATATAACTTATAGTATGACAATAATATGTGCAAAGCAAAAATTAAATTGCCATTCATTGGCAAGAGTTATTGCCAACAGTCCAATGTGGACTGAAATTCATGATGAAAGATGGCAATGAAAGTGAGGCTTGTATGGTGTGTGGTCGCCTCTAGTGTGGTGTGTGGTCACCTCTGACAGATAGACAGCATGCACAACGAGTATGCATGCTGTTAATAAGAGAGTTAAGAATTGTTTGTGGAAGAGTCTCCCAATCTTCCACCAGAGTAGTTTTTAACTCCGGAATGGTTCTGGGCGGGGGTTGGCGTCTCGCAATAGCCCTTCCAAGAGCATCCCAAGCATGTTCAATGGGGTTAAGGTCAGGAGATTTGGCTGGCCAATCCATTCGATGAATATCCTCGCTTTTCAGATACTCCTCAACCAGGCGAGCCCTATGTGGTCGGGCATTGTAGTCCATAAAAACGAATTCAGGGCTAACAGCATCCCTGAAAAGACACACGTAGGATTGTAGGACCTCCTGCTGTACCTCTGGGCATTCACGGAACCAGTGTCAAACACATGGATTGGTGTGCGGGTATCATGCATGATCCTTACTCAAACCATCAGTCCTCCACCAGCATAATGGTTCCTTTCCATGATGTTACTGAGAAGGTATCGGGTCCCAGGTTTCTTCCATATGAATTTCTCCGAGAATCAGGTTGAAGACTGAATCTGGACTCATCTGTGAACAGAACATTAGCCCATTGGAGCTATGTCCAGTATTGGTGCTGTCTGCACCATTCTGCACGCTCTCTTTCGTGGAAGGGAGTGAGTGGGATGCAAATGGCGGGCTTCTTGGCATACAACCCTCTTTCACCGAGCTTCCTGGCAACAGTCTTCCTTGAAACTAATATTCCTGTGGCAGCAGCAAGGTCCCTAGACAGTTGTGTCGCTGTAGACGTCCGTTGAGGAGTATCTGGAAAGCGAGGATATTCATCAAATGGATTGGCCAGCCAAATCTCCTGACCTTAACCCCATTGAACATGCTTGGGATGGTCTTGGAAGGGCTTTTGCGAAACGCCAACCCCCACTCAGAACCATTCCGGAGTTAAAAACTGCTTTGGTGGAAGATTGGGAGAGTCTTTTACAAGCAATCCTTAACTCTCTTATTAACAGCATGCATACTCGTTGTGCATGCGGTCTATCTGTCAGAGGTGACCACACACCATACTAGAGGCGACCACACAACATGCAAGCCTCACTTTCATTGCCATCTTTCATCATGAATTTCAGTCCACATTGGACTGTTGGCAATAACTCTTGCCAATGAATGGCACTTTAATTTTTGCTTTGTACATATTATTGTCATGCTATAAGTTATATCCATACTAATTTCCATTTATTTTTATCCAGTATTTCTCGAGATATTTGGGAAAATGCCTTCCATCCCTTAATTTTGTCCACCAGTGTATATAGTATATATAAATAAGTTTTGAACTGTTTGGGCGAATGGGGGGGGGGGGGTCTACCGGTTGCAAACGGCATAAATCCGAAAAAAAAATCAAACATTTTAACATAGGGGAGAATGTAACAGGTATTATTTCTTACGAAATCTATCCAAAAGGAATGCTTTTCGAAACATCTCAAGTAATAATATGCTAATGGTTATCTTAACCAATTTCAGGAAAATGAAACTGTTCATACTTTGTTCTTTGATTTATTAAAATGTCATCCACAAATTAAAAATAACATTCAGAAAGTATTAACTGAAGAAGAACACGGAATTAATGAGCCGTCAATTCGAAAATAATTTTTTTACATAAGTGCCAAAAGATAAGTTTACGAATATTTTTAAGTTTATATTTTTAAGTTTAATTAAGTTTACGAACCTGATACTGAATTGGAGATGTTAGGTAAAATGTGCATGTGAGTGGAAATATTTGAAAAAAAAAAAGAACTTCTTGGCTAAAATAAAACATCTTAACTAAATTGCGTCCAAAAAAAAAAAAAAAAAATCTTGAAAATTTATTTGCCAGTCGCCAGATTAGAACCTCAAATCAAGAATACGAATGTTCACATATAATATTTTAAAGGACGAATGTAACTTCCAATTTGGAAATATAGTTACAAATAATAATTTAATAGCTTAATTAAATTAACTTAATATTAATATCAATAATTTAATAGGCGTTAAAATACTTTATAACTGCAAATACAAATATGAGAATATTTAAATTTTAAGAGAGGGAAAATACATTACATTTAGATTTCACGCAAGAAAATTCTATGATTTTACCTTTTCGCTGATTTTTTTATCCGCAATATTAAGCATGCAAATGATAACTTCATCTAATCACTTATATTGAGTAGATGTTACTGATTACGTACACGGAAAAAAATATCAGTTTCAACCATTGAAATTTATAGAAATCAAATTTTGATAGCTTTAGGTTAAAAAAATGTTTGTTTTAAGAATTAGATTATCTGATATAAAAAGGATTTTTAACTGCAATTAATTTTGCAGGTTTATTAATAATCAGTGTAGCAGTTACTTTTTAAAGAATTTCTTTCTTCAAAATTCGACATAATCTATCTCGTATTTTTTTTTTAATATTAAATTGATTGAATTATTTGCAGGCATAATATTAATGAAAGAATCAAATTCATTGCAAATCCATTTGAAGGACATTCCTAAAATATTCTTTTGATGAGAAAGTATCACGAACCGCTAGAAATTTAATGAAACTAATTACATAGATTATCTGAAATACACTTATAAGCAATAAATTTCTTTATGCTATATTAAAAGAATTCCAAATGATAATATTGCCGTTATCATTGAAAAGTGTCATACTTTTTCTCAGGTAGAATGAAAAAAAATATTTTATTAATGCATTTCACATAAAAGGAAAAGAAATCACAAGAATTTTCCCTTTCTTTTATGAATAAAAGTTCAATAAAACACATGCTTGAATTTAAATATGATAAAGTAAAATTAATTAACTTTACGCTATTGAATAAGTAAATTGCTTAAAATTTCAATTCAATAAGTAAGAATTTAAAAACTTCAACTACAAAATACCTTGAAACATAGTTGGCTGTTGTAATATGTTACGAAATGTAATAAGAGTAGCTGGGTAATTAAATATTTCCCCTCTTTATCATAATTTCGCAATCAATAATGTCATGTGTTTTTCGAAAAATAATTATTTCACATCCGACCTTTTTTGATTTACAAAATAATGTTTATAATTAAACTGTTCTTTCAGACAACAGCTTTGCATGATTACATATGATTTCTAGCTTGTTTGGTTAGATTGATTTTGAAGCAATGATTACATCCGTCTGCAACATCAATTATCTTAGAATAATACATTACACTACTCGTTTCTCTTCCATTATTTTATGTTCCTTTACGACGATTTTAATTTGGTTTCAAGTTGCTGGGAGATTGATTAAATATGCATTTTTATACCTCAAACGTAATTTACCAAAGGAAATATAATAACGAGTACATTCTTTAATTTTTTTTGAGCAATTAATCTCTTCATTATCACAAAAGAAGTAGCAATATTCATTGAAATTACTATCAACAAATGCTATGAATATGATTATTGTTAATTTAATAGCTCTATCATACAGCGCGATAGTACTGTATAGTAGAGCTCAGACAAATCTCTGAAGTGCTAAGTTTGCCTCTTAATAACTTTGGACCCAATCATCGGATCGAAATGAAATTCAAATCCTGCTCTAGACCTCAAAGTTTACGAAATTTCATCCATATGCACAGGTTAATTATGGAGATCCAGAACCCTTGTTTTGTCACTTTTTTTCTTCATGAAACAAGAAAAAGGACAGCAACTCGATTACGTTCCGAACCATGAAACCTTCAGAGACATGTAATAGCTTGTTCGAAAGCTTTTAATTTAGGTATGTGCCTTTCGAAGGTCTCGTCAAAAAATATCCAATATTAAGGAAACGGCAGCCATGTAAAATTTATATAACAAATTTATATACCTTCCATAATTCAACATTATTGAAATCTCTTATTTTTTATTGATAATTCAATCATTTTTCTCGAATTGTCACCAACTAAAATACAGCATAGTAATTTAAAAAAGAAATGATAGCACGAATTCTTTTTTTTTTCTCAGTAAAATTCAGATTTTTGTATTTTTGAAGTTGACATTATTCGAAACAGAAAATGCATATTTTTCATAAACATATGTATAAACTGTAATTAAATGCGCTTTGAAACAACATCGCACATTTATTTGAATGTTTTCGAAGTCAAAACAGTTACTATAATACAGATATTTTAATTACAAAGGGATAATTTAGAAGAAAACCTTCTAGATGTAAAAAAATAAGAATCAGGAAATGGAGCAATGGAAATCTGTGTAAACACCTATAGACAAATGAAAATCTCCATATGTACCCCGAAACTGTATAGGGATATTACCATCGATATGGGAGGTTCTGTCGCGAAATTTCGCCAAGTTTATCATCAGTTTGATGATATATCGCCAAGTTTGGCGACCAAAATTACTTGACAAAAGTGACTATTTTTGGAATTTCGCCAAACTAATATGTCGGCTAATAACTTTAATACTAATATTTGTTTAGATTTGTTAGTTGAAATTGTTGATCAAGCTTTTGAAAGGATCTCAAAAAGTTGTGAAATCATTTGAAAAACTGGTGGAATTGAGAAAAGAGAAAAGTAGAGCCCGATCTAAAAATGTTACAGTAAAAATTGACAAATATTTAAAATCTAAAAAATACGTAGAAAAATAAAGCAATCAGCTTATTTGTAAGACTTATGAAATTATCTAAATTTTTGTTGATAGCTGAAAATATGGACTGAGCTTTACTAGTGCATTATATTCGGAATCATAGTTTTATCCACTCAAACTGATTATTGGGCCAAGTAGTTAATAGATTATATAGTTATGATGCCTCAAATCAAGCTCAGTTTCAGAACTCTAAACGGATATAAATTATGAAGCAATAATTAAAGTACAAAATTAATATAATCAGGTTGTTGAAGAATTGATGTAGATAAATATTTTTGTACACAAATATTTATTATATGGTTGAATCATATATTTTAAGGTTTTGGGTTTATTTGTAGCTCTGATTTTCCACATATCAAAAACCCCTGGAATAGAATTTTGTCCACACTTTGTATACATCGAACTATATACTAAAAGTATACTGAACGGGCTGTTCAGGTTCTTGTTCTTATTACACCAGCCTGTAACCTATAGTTATTAATCCAAATCTTAAAACTGATTATGAATGGAAATTTATGATGAAAATCAAAGTTGGTATAGTATTGAATTAATAATATTATATTATTAACATGCGTACCGACTGTTTGAAATATTAAGATGTATGTATGAGATAGAAGAAAATTTTGGGATTGGCACATCCAACTAGTTTGTAATGTTTTATAACATGTTATCACATAATACTGTGATATACTGTTTTCTCCAAGAATGAACTTTTCCTCGAAGAATGCTTTTTGTTGTAAATCATTTTAGCATTTAACATACGTAAATCTACACTCTTAAAGCGAAAGAGTGAATTTGATTTCTCAGGAAAGAGCTGTAATTTATTAGATTGTGAATGAGTTGTTTTTAAAACTTTTTACTCGTCTTGATTTAAATTGCTTACAAACAACTCGCTACTCGAGTTTTTTCAACCCTATTTGAGAAGCTGCCTTTCAAATCGTGAGTGAATTTCGGCTCGACTTGAGTTATTTTGTGGCTGCGGTTTTAAGAGAGTATGTCTCGCGTTCTATTAAAAAAAAAAAAAAAAAAAAAAAAAAAAAAAAAAAAAAAAAACCTGTTTAGTGCATATTTTTTTCAAGTTTGTTGTTTCTACATTAAGTTATTTGGAATTTAGACGGAAAAAATGGTTGTATCTTAACTATTGGAGGATAGTGTATTTTGTGAAACTCATTAACGGGTACGGATTATTTTAAGAGGTATTAAAACGATTTTTAAATGATGAATTGTTTGCAAGTCTTAACAAATTTCACTATTTTTTTTAAAAAAAGATGTTAAATAAAGTCATATGCATGTTTCCCTTTGCATTATGAAAAATAAATATTTTTAAAATAATTATTGCATAAAATAAGTCACGAGTTAAAAGTTAACGAATTTGAAAACTTCAATCGCAAGAAGCAGCTGAATTTGAATATTTAGCTGTTAAATGCTATGAAAACATAATGAGAAATGCTTGATAAATACCCACTTTTCTTTCTTATTCAAAATTTTACAATGGAGGTTGACAAAGGTTTATCTTGAAAATTAATTATTTCACATCCAATCTTTTATGAATTAACGAAATAATGATTAGAACTATATTATTCTTCCAGGTTTCAACGATTAAAAATTATTTTGCGACAAGAGCGAGAGCAAATGTGTTAATGCATTTACACGAAATGAAAATAAACCACATGGATCGTCCCCTCTTTTTTTCTACATAAAAGAAATTGTTCCGTACCTAATAAGAAGCGCTGTATTAGAGCGCCATCTGTGAAAAAGAAGAACCGTCTTGGTTCGAGAGTTTCGAACAGAGTTGTGTTTTGGTTTGTGAAAAGTGGCGATATGAGATCGCATTATAAGTTTTGAGTTTATGTCGTGAAATAAATAATATATTTGTGTGACAGTCCACTAAATGAGTGAGTTTGTGATTTCTTCAAGCTATCGTCGACATCTGGTCCGGCGTCGAGCAGGAGAAATAATTTCGCAATAATTCGAATATTTTTTTACTTGGAATAAACAACAGATCGTTTGAATGGAACACCTGCAACATTTGAAAGAAATTAAGTAAGAGCATGAGTTTTGTTGGTTCATTTACCCCATAATATAGTAGTTTTTTATTTATGTTATGTATTTTATTGTTTTATTTTGAGTTAAAGTGTTAATTGTTTTGAGTTTTATAAATTTGTTCTTAAAATGTTTAAAGACGCGCGTAAGTCAGATTTACTAACAGCTGCAACCGAATTAGGGGAAAAAGTAAGCGATAAAGCTACGAAAGCAGAGTTAATTAATATCATAAAAAATACAGAGAAATTTAAAAGTGACTCTGAATTTGTATCTAATTTAATAGACGGTATAATAGAGGAACGTAAAGAAGAATTTGAGCGACTCGAGAAAAGTAAACAATTAGAATTGCAGTTAGAGCAAATTAAATTGGAAAGAGCTAAAGCCGAATTAGAATTATCTCGTATGCAAACAAATTCTAAAACTAATGACAGCGATTCAGAAAGTAAAATTGATTCTCTGGACTCTTTAATAAAAAGTATAAAAACTCTAACAATTAGAATTCCGAGTCGCCCAGAAGGTTGGGGTCTTTTTTTTTGCTTCTTTGGAAAGATCATTTATAACAAAAAATGTACCCGATAAATTTAAAGCTGAGATTCTTTTGAATTTATTAGGGGAGAAAGCTTCAAATGTAATTTCTTACATAAGCGATAATGAGTTGGGTGATTATGATAAAGTAAAGAGAATTGTTCTTAGAGAATTTGAACCAACACTCCAATGTTGTCTTGAGCAATTCAGAAAAACTGTTAGGCAGTCGAATGAAACACATATGCAGTTTGCATCACGTTTAATAACTAGCTTTGATTATTATTTAAAATTGAGAGAAGTGTCCGATTTTGAGAAACTGAAACAATTAATTGTATCAGACAAATTATTTCAATGTTTAGATAAAGATACAGCAGCTCATATTAGTGTTAAACAATCGGATTCATGGTTCGATCCCGTGACGTTAGCGAAGGAAGCAGATTTATTTTTTGTGTCACGCGGTAAATCATTAACTGAGAATAATAATCAAAAATCTATGAGAAATGTGTCTAAAGTATTTTTATCTGATTGTAAGAGTATAAAATGTATTCTTTGTTTTGAAAGCCACCCGATACACAAATGTAAGAGATATATGGCTTTATCTGTTTCTGAAAGGATAGAGGTAATTAAGAAAAATAATTGTTGCTTTAATTGCTTAGGCAAACATTTAGTTAATAATTGTAAATCAAAATTTTCGTGCTCCTTATGTAAGCGAGAAGGTAAAACCAAGAGACATCATTTTTCATTGCATTTTCCGAGAAATGAGATATTGCGCAATGCAAATGTGAATGGTGAAAATGGGGGGGGAAGCGCCTTTCCCCACCGTAAGAGTAAGTGAATCAAATCTCTCGGCAGATTCGCCAATATTTGAGCCTAATCAAAACAATAGAAATAATAATTCCGTACTTTCTACGCGAGTAATAAATCAAACGAAAACTGTTTTGTTAAGTACAGTAAATTGTTTGTTGAGAGATGAGGCGGGAAATTACTATAGAGTACGTGCGGTTTTGGATCAAGGGGCAATGAATAATTTTATGACGGTAGATTGTGCAAATAGCCTCAAATTAAAAAAGGAGAGAACTAATTTGGCAGTTTGTGGTATCGGTGATACATTCACAAAAATTAAATCTGTTGTTACCGCGACAATTTCAAATTTAGAAAGAAATTTTGAAAAAGAGTTAGATTTTTTGATTGTATCTAAAATTACGGATTTCATGCCATCAAAAATGTTTAATATTAATGTGCCACAGTTAAAATATGTAAAACTAGCGGATGAAAACCAGGTCGCATAGATTTACTTTTAAGTGCTGAGATATTTTATGAGCTGTTACGGCCAGGTCAAATTTGTCCGGCTAATAGTAATTTGATTTTTCAAAATACAGTTTTTGATTATGTAGCAAGTGGAAGTGTTCCCATTCTAAGTCAGGGGAGGGTACATTGTGGTTTCATTCAGGACAATACTCTTTTAAACGAAACCATAGAGAAATTTTGGAAAATAGAAGATGTTGAGATTGAGGTACCCAAAAATAAAGAAGCAATACTTTGCGAAGAACACTTTGAGAAAAACGTTAAAAGAGATAGTACAGGGAGATATATTGTTAAAATGCCGTTAAAAGAGGATCCGCTTTGCTTAGGAAAATCCAGAGATATTGCCCTTAAAAAGTTAAATTCGCTGTGGAATCGATTCTTAAAAGAACCTGAATATTTAACATTGTATAGAGAATTTTTACGCGAATATGAAAGGTTGGGTCACATGCAGAGATTTCGGAAAGGGGGGAAGAAGTAGGAACGTATTATATACCGCATTTAGGAGTCTACCGCCCTGATAAGAGTACAACAAAACTTCGTGTAGTTTTTAACGCGTCTTCGAAAACAACCTTAGGAAACTCTCTTAATTCCTTACAGTATAACGGTGGGGTTATTCAGGAAGACCTTTTTAAAATAATGACAAGATTTCGTAAACATATTTATGCATTCGTAGCTGACATTAAACAAATGTATAGAATGATTTTAATTGATCCGAGTCAAACTAAACTTCAGAGAATTCTTTGGAAGGAGGGGGTGAATGAACCAGTTAAAACTTATGAGCTGAAAACTCTTACATATGGAACAGTGAGCGCCCCATATTTAGCTACTAGAGTTTTGCTTCAACTATCGAGAGACGAGCAAAACAACTTTCCCTTAGCATCCCCAGTTTTAGAAAGAGATTTTTATATGGATGATGTGTTGAGCGGCGCAGCCACTCTAACGCAGCTAAAGAGCTGCGGCGCACTCTCGGCGCAGCTAAAGAGCTGCAGTCAGAGTTAGTGGAGGCTCTCAAGAGTGCAGGAATGCATTTGCACAAATTTCATAGTAATAATTTAGAGTTAAAAACAGAACCTGACAGTGATTACAATTTTAGAGAAGAGACAAAAACGCTTGGTGTGATGTGGAATCCTAGTAGTGACAGCTTTACCTTTCAAATACAAGTAAAAAGTGTAGTTTCGCCAACGAAAAGAAACGTGCTATCAACAATCGCAAGAATTTTCGATCCACTTGGCCTCTTAGGGCCTGTTGTTACCAAAGCTAAAATTCTCATGCAAAACCTGAGGTGTTTGAATCTAAATTGGAGTAATCCGCTTCCTGAAAGAGAAGCACAAGAATGGCAAAGCTTTATCGAGTCCCTGCCAGTGGTGAACAATGTTAGTGTTAAGAGGTGCATACTAATTGAGAAACCTGTTAAGATCGAGCTTCATGATGGTTTTTCTGATGCATCCGAATCTGCCTATGGATGCGTTATTTATTGCAAATCAACGTCAAGTGATGGAGCCTTTAAAGTAAATTTGGTTTGCAGCAAATCCCGAATAGCACCCCTTAAGCGTCTTACTATTCCAAGATTGGAGCTTTCTGCAGCCGTTCTCTTAGCAAAACTGATATCCAATGTGAAAAGTGCCTTACAACTAGAGACTGCTGACATTTATTTATGGAGTGATTCGATGATCGTACTTTCCTGGTTACGAAAAGAACCATATCTTATGAAAACTTTCGTTGCCAACCGTGTAGCGGCAATACAGAAGACAAAAGTTCAACAGTGGCGTCATGTGTCTTCTGAGAACAATCCCGCAGATCTCATTTCGAGAGGAATGGATCCTCAGAAACTGGTTAAGAATGAACTGTAGTTCAAAGGTCCGATGTTTCTGACTCAACGAGACTATCCTAATCGTGAAATTCCTACGTCCATCATTAGAGACGAATTTTCACAAGAACTAAAAAATTTAGATCAAGACTTATCTGTTTTTTGTGTAGCTTCCAATCCTTTTATTGAAGTGTTATTTGATATTACTAATTGTTATACTAAACTATTGCATGTTCTAAGTTATCTTTTCAGGTTTATTCACAACTTGAAGAATCCAACTGAAAAGAGGGTGGGTCCTTTGAAAACTCAAGAAATATTAAAAAGTGAGATATTTATTATTAAAGAGGTCCAAAACAACGAGTTTTCTGAGGAAATTAAGTACTTAATTCACCAAAAGAATGTTCCAGGTAAAAGTAAGATAAAATGTTTAAATCCTTTTTTAGATAGGGATGGAACAATAAGGGTAAATGGTAGAATAAAAAATTCTGAGTTAAGTTTCAACAGTAAATTCCCAATTATTCTACCTAAGAGTCATAAATTAACTAAGTTAATTTTAGAGGCATATCATAAGAGATATTTTCATATAGGCCCCACTGCCCTATTACATTACATAAGACAAAAGTATTGGCCAGTTCAGGGTAAAGCAACATGTAGAAAAGTCGTGCATGATTGCATTAAATGTTTTAGGTTTAAACCTGTAGGTGTTGAACAGTTAATGGGTGATTTACCAAAAGAGAGGGTAACTCCTGATTTTCCATTTAATTGTTCAGGGGTTGATTTTTGTGGACCATTTTTTATTAAGTATAGAAATCAAAGAAAAGGATTTTTCCACAAAATATATGTGTGCATATTTGTATGCTTAGTCACAAAAGCCATTCATCTTGAAATTGTAACTGATTTAACATCGGAGGCCTTTGTGGCATGTTTAAAGAGATTTGTGGCTCGCAGAGGTTTGTGTTCGAAATTATATTCGGACAATGCGACAAACTTTATAGGAGCAAATAAAGAGCTTTCTAAATTACATTACTTAGTCTTAAACCCAGATGAGAGACTTTCAAATTATTTGTCAACTGAGGGAATTGACTGGAATTTCCTTCCTCCAAGAGCACCTAATTTTGGTGGTCTCTGGGAAAGTGGTGTAAAGTCATTTAAATATCATTTTAAAAGAGTTTTAGGTGATTCTAGGTTGACATATGAAGAATTCTTGACGGTTATTACTCAAATAGAAGGAATTTTAAATTCCAGACCGCTTGTACCTCTGTCATCAGATACTGATGTGTATGATGTGTTAACCCCTGCCCATTTCCTAATTGGCAGATCCTTAAATGCCATTGTTGAGCCAAATTTAACTGAGATTAAAGACAATCGGTTGTCTAATTGGAAAAAACTAACAAAAATAATTAAAATTTTTTGGAAGAAATGGCATATTCAGTATCTTAACAATTTGCAACAGAGGTCCAAGTGGATGGTAGAAAAAGATAATGTAAAAGTTAATGAGTTAGTGCTTCTTAAAGATGAAAATCTACCGCCTCAAAAATGGGCATTGGGTAGAATAATAGAAGTTTATTTTGGTGAAGATAAACGGGTCAGAGTTGTTAAAATAAAAACTCAATCTGGAGTTTATAAAAGACCAATATCAAAAATTTGTATTTTGCCTCTAAATCTGTAATCTTGTGTATATTTTTTCTGAGTGTATATTTTCTGTGTGTTTTTCTTCTAATTATATATTTTCTGTGTTTTAATATTATCAATATATTGTTACTATTTTATATTTGCATTTGTAAAAACTGTATAATTTATTGGTTGAATGTAACCATTGCAACGTGGGGCGGAATGTTCCGTACCTAATAAGAAGCGCTGTATGAGAGCGCCATCTGTGAAAAAGAAGAACCGTCTTGGTTCGAGAGTTTCGAACAGAGTTGTGTTTTGGTTTGTGAAAAGTGGCGATATGAGATCGCATTATAAGTTTTGAGTTTATGTCGTGAAATAAATAATATATTTGTGTGTGACAGTCCAATAAATGAGTGAGTTTGTGATTTCTTCAAGCTATCGTCGACAGAAATAATAAAATACTTACAACTAAATATGATTATGAAAAAGTAATTAATGTTTTGTACTAAGTGTTAATTATTTAAAAGCTTCATTCGCAAGAAACAGTAAAACATATTTAGCTGTTTTTAACTATTAGGAAATACGAACGAGTGCAGCCTAATTAAACACTTTCCTTTTTTGAACTTAGTTTTAGAATCTATGTTTTTATCATTTGTTTGTTAAAACATAATTATTTCCCACTTAATCTAAGTATAATAAAATGCAATTTAATTGTTCCAGTACGGACAAATTCATATTACTAGTACACTGTTAAAACTAAAGGTTGCAAATGGCACTTTTACGGGTGAAATGTTTGTCCCGTCAGCGACACCCCTAAAGGAGCCGGAATTGCACCCCTAGAGGTGCCCCAAGGCCCCCCATGGCACAACATGACTCCCCAAGGCACCCACATGGCATCCTTTTAGGTGCCATCGGGTGCCCTAGGGCACCTTTAGGGGTGCGATTCTGGCTTCTTTAGGGGTGCCGCTGACGGGACAAGCATTTCACACATAAACGTGCCACATACAACCTTTAGTTTTAACAGTGTAGGTCATAACCTGGAGCCATGATAACTTTAATTTCAATTTGAGATGTGTAAGCTGTTTTTCTTGAGTCCTTTTACCTGATCTTTCAACTGAATTCGTTTTAGTGATTATTATTTTATTTATCACGTTGTCGCGATTTTTTCAGTTGCGACCCGATGCAGATGACATCACTTTTTTTTCAGCTGCGAAAATGAATTTATAAATACAAAAGTAACATTAATTTTAATATTAATATTTTTAATTTATTATGTTTGTATGTAAAATATCTTTGTTGAAGATGAAAATATTTCCTTGTGAACTGATGGGATACAAACACCTATATTCTATACAGAGAAAACTTATTAAAACACTTTTTTCTTTCTTACTTCCTAACTGTTGGCTAGGTACCTATCTATATAGCTGTCGCCCAGATTTATGGTTTTGAGTGTCTGGAAACGAGATCCCTTCATTGTTACATGGTTGCGGTAAGCAGGGAAAACAGTTATGCCGTCTTAAAAACTGTTCAGTTTTACTTTGTTTTAGTTCTTTGTTGGACGGTTACTTAAATGGATTTGTTTGTTTCAGCTGCATCGCATATGCATCAAGCTGTGGGAATGGAATGTCTGGGTTTTAGATGCCAAATGGGAAGTACTAACTTGTAGATAAGACACGACTAATTTAGTAACAGACGAGTAACAAAATAATTAGCTGCCGCTTTCTTATTAATACACTTATAAAAACTATCAGGAAAAAAATTCTGAAAATGAATCACGACAGCAAAGGAAATTTTGTTTTTACAATTGCTTTTTTTAGTTTTGGAACATATTATTTTCTGCGTTTTCTAATGGTAAGGAATTCTGTTGGGAATCATGAGTAACTCAGAAAAGGTTATAATATTCACTCAAGATCAAAAAATTATGACAAGCTACAAATAATAAATGGTGGCCCACCTTTGACCCACAAGGCAGCTATAAACTGTCTTGGCATAGACGCCATAAATTCTTCGTAGATGACCGGATATAAATTGTATTAGTTGTGTTGTTCAAGCAGTGGTCATGCATATTCTGGAAATTCCAAAATGGTTATTTTTGAGCTCTATGCTGTCGTTGATTAGCACCCAAAATTTACTTTAGCGGATAAAGATTGGTCGAGTTAAGTGCCAGGACATTATCTGGAATCCTTTATTATGTTTTTGAGAACCAATCAAGTACAATTCATGTGACATGGAGAATTGTTTTGCACGAAATCCGTTTCCATTTTGGATGACAGATACTATGTAAGTGTACAAATAATCCGCAATGATGTTCAGATAGTTCGTGGAGTTCATGGTCTGTTCTATAACAAATACAGGTCCCAGAGACGCTCATGAAAACGTTTCCTAAAGCTTAATATTGCCACAATTTTGCCTGTATATGACCTGTTCTATAAGGGGAATAACAGTTCGTATAGAAGACGGTGTACTCAAACACGACCATCAATATGTTGAAGGATAAAAGTGTTTCATTCTACGAGTCAACTCTCTGACTATGGTCCATAGTCCAATCATAATGTTTCCTGGCCTGTTAAAAATTTTGCTCCTGTTTGAACCAAATTTTGGTGCTCAGTAGCTGCCATCATAAAATGGTGAAATCTCGTACAAACATTTGGAGCTTCATACTTTAACCTCATTTGAATTATTGGAAATATGCTTCAACAGGAACTCCAAATATTGGTTTACGATTTCACCATCTTACAGTGGCAGCTACTGAGCACCAAAATTTGATTCAAACTACGACAAAATTTTTAACAGTGTTTGTCAGGTTCTGAGAAACATCTGCTATTAGAACTGGAATTTATGTTATACTTGTCTTAATATATTATGTATTGTATGGGTTGTGTGCTGAAGTTTCAAGGTGACATTCTTTCTTTGTTTAAAGCTGGAGTGAACAGGTGAACATGTACAGGTGTAGTGAGGGGAAAAAGAAGATTGCAGAGGGGTGTGTTCGACCTTCAGAGATGTCTGTGGAAGATGGGAAAACAAAGGACATTTCACGAATAGGGGGTTTACATTGGGGAGAGCAAGAGTTGAGAAGGGGAGTGTTTTGCTGAGAGTTAGTGAGTTGGGACCGAGAGAGCAGAGTGCACGGTTGTCCCTATGTGAAGTGCTCTGGTCGGACCGCGTAGGCCTAAAATCCAGGTGTTGGGAGATTCAAAATTGATCTCCGGTAAAGTTAATTTAACGTGTATAGAGTGAGAGGGATAATACGTAATTTGAACAGTACACAGCCAACTTTTACTGTATTTAATTTAATGTTGAACCGAATCACATACATCCGAGTTATAAGTGTAAATAGTGTTATATATCGTGTACATAGAATGTAGATAAACTGTTAATTAAGTTAATTGAAAGAGTTGGTTTTCATTTACAACAATCCTCTCAGTGCGTGACCGATATCACCTAATAATATCGGTGATGGCAGCAATAAATAATACGGACTTTCTTCAAAGTTGTGCGGACTAAGAGGAAACTCCGACAGTGTTGTATAGAAGTATTTGGTTCTGATGGTTTGTCAACAGGGGCACATGAATACGATGTCAGCCCCGTAGTCTCATATCCAACAGTGTCATGTGGTTTGTATGCTCCAAAAGAATTCCACATGGGCCTGTATTGCCATGGGATGCAAATTGAGTCAGTTTCTTTTGTCGATTTTGCTTTACCAAAGGAAAGAGTCTTCAACGTGCTTAACACTTGAAAGTCCAACGCGATGGTTTCTACTGATAACTTCACCGTCATTCATCCCCTTTGAACAATCCAGGAGAGGCGCAGTTTCGAAGTTACTCATTCTGAATCTTCTGGTGACTGATTTCTGCCCTCTATCAAAGTAGCTTATATCAGCAGCTTTTTCCATCATAAGCAGAAGTGAACGCAAAAATGATTCCTAAGACTCCTAAGAAGCATTTAAATACCATTTCCGCTGCATTATGTGTCTTTCACGTCATCCAAGCGAATTCATTGCAAAATGTAAAGATGGTGATAATGTTTTGGCTCTTGAATGTATATGCGATTGTAGTTAGATTATACTTTCCTAGACTAAGGAACATCTGTTTTTTTTCTTTTTTTTTTAAAAAGTGTAAGAAATATGAAAACACATATTTAGAAAATTACATGATTTATACTGTTATTTATCAAATTTATCAAATTAATAACACAAAAACTGATATTTGTATGTTTGGTCAATTGTTGCTTATTTTCAAGTCTATCATTCTTTTCATATCGGACCAAGCCCATTTTTAAATCAAAGTTTTATGCACGCACTTAATATACACTTGGATGGAGAAGTTGTAGAGCCACTGTCTCTTAAAACTATAGCTACAACTTTTCTTTGTGAAAGAACTTGAATTCTTTTTAATTTGCCATCAAGTTTTATCGACTTTTTATTTATAACTCAAGTTTGAAAGTATCGTACTAAAAATAAAAAATGCTAAAAACTTCTTTACTCGCAATTTTAAGATACAAAAGCAGATTTTAAATGTAAAAATCTTGTATCAAAGAAACCTAGTACTGAAAGCGGCAAGTCTGATTGCTTTCTTTTCAAAAAGAAATCGGTCGGATAGATATCAGATGCAAGGAAATATTACAAACAGCTTTAACTCGAACTGTCTATCTAAACTTTTTTAATTTCATTCGATTGTCTCAGTATGTTATCAGTTAATACAGGATATTATAATTATTCGTGTAACTGCAAAAAATATTATATATATATATAATATTTTAGCTAAGAAACTAGTTTAAAAAAGTGGGAAATTGCACGTTAAGCGTAGAAAATGAGGTGCGTTCGTACTATAAGGAAGTTTTAAAAATATTCATAACTGAGTGAAATAGTATACAGTACTTCGGATACAGTAGAGTATCCGAAATCTTTTGTGTATCCATGTAAATACTATCTGTTTTTTACTATGCAGGAAATAATTTTAGTAAACCTTAGCAACGTACATCAATTTCAAATAATGTGAAAAAATTTTCCTTTATTAAAGCGCGCCCCAAGCAATGTTTTTCACTATACCATTATGTAATGGAATACTTTTGTGTAGCCCTGTAAATTAATAACAAATATTCTTTGCACCACAGATAGTACAGAATTTATATTTTAGTATATATTTAATAGATGCATATCAAATGTATTAAGTTCGAAAGAGTGTAACAACATTAAAATGCACTTGATTCTATTTTTTCCCGTTGGCCGTAATGCATAGGAATACTTTTGATTGTTCCTGTAATTAAACTATGCATTCAATTTTCATAAAATTTGAAACAATTCAACAAAATTGTGCAACAATTATACATTTTAAATTTCAAATAATTTAATTGGGTTCATTTTGCTCTCTTATATACGGGCAGACGGATGGGTTAAACAACGACTATAGGTGCTACTTTACATATTTGCGAACGTACGTAAAAATGAAATAATCTGTAAATACGAGGAACAGGGCAATTGTAAAACCTAAATGTTGCGGCAATATATATATATATTAAATGAAGCGGAAACTAGATGTTGCTACGTCAATGTTTTACGATGGCCATACACATCTACAGACAACATTGTTGGACTCCTTTGCATAGGGATGCGACTGTTTACCAGTTTCCAATTCATGACACTGATGAATGGAAAAATCGAATTACAGCAGCAATCCAGATTGTTTTTGAAATGCTTCGTAGAACAAGGTTAGAAATCTCATACAGATACGATTCAATGTCTTGTGCGCAATCACTGCTACGCACATTGAAACCACAGAATAAATCACTGTAAAAAAGCAAAGAAAAAACATTGAGATTAATTTAAAAATTAAAAGCTCTGTTAATATGAAGAGCATTGGTAAAAATTCTTCATGTAAATTCTCGAAATACCTGAGAAAATAATAATAATAATAAATATACAAATAATTAAGCTCATGTCTACAATATATTACTCTAATTATTTCAATTCTAGAATGAATTTAATATCAAAACGTTAACACAAAATATTTAATTTGACCTTTATGAATCACATTTCATTTAAATGGATCTTTACTTTGGAACATAACAAATCAAAAGTGCGTATCATTATTTGTTTATTTTTAATTATTTTCGCTTAGCTCTATAAATATTGTGTGTCCTAAGTTAGATTGACCACTTGGTCAAAACATATTCACTGTAGCACCTCAAGGACCATAGACAAACACAGACAAACATAAAGTAATTCTATTGTATTTTTTAAATGGTTTTCTTAGTTTTCCCTTTCCTTTTATGCTCAAGATTTCTCTCATATTTTAGAGCAAGTAAAAAATGTACATTAAATGAAAGACCTTCTTGTGTAGTCGTGAAAAATAAAAAGTAAAAACCTTCTACTAACTCTGAAAATAATTATAATAGAAGAAAGTTAATCGTACAAAGCGACTGGAAATAAAGCTTACTTTTAAATGATGCTTGTAAAATTTGCTTAGGGGGTTATCTAAAAATCAAAACCAGACACTTTGTTTTGATAGTATAATTTAAATTTTTGGTTTAAACTATTTCTAGAAACGAAATTTCACGTTATTTGGTAATTAAGCTTTTGAATTATAAACATTCAAAATTTAGAGTTTCTAATATTAACTTACATTTTCATAATTTTATTAATATCTCCTGAAATTATAATCCTAATGAGATAATTCTTTGTTTTTATAACATCAAAAAACCCGAAAATTGAATGTGAGTTTTAAAAATATTTATAATATGAGTAATGAATTAACAATTATAAAATTAATATTTGAAAACAACATGAATTGCAAACTACATTTTTTCCCGATAAATTTACATTCATTATGTCTTGCTTTATACAAATTCTCAATTTCAAATTTCTTTTCCAAGTAGTTTTCGAACCATAATTTAATATTTCAAAATGTTGGTTTAATGGGCCAGCTATGATGTGAAGTAAAGCATAATATGAAAAAATATATACAGTTTATTCATTTTACTGAAACAACTGGCAATAGTCGAAACATAATATACAAATGAAATTGTAATATTGACAAGAAATAGAAAAGCATGATTGGGTATACCATAAAAATTCAAAGAGATATGAAACCTAAATAATATCAAGTATTGCTATTCTGTAAAATTCTTTTTTCTTATCTTAACCTTATCTATTTATAATGAATTTAATTCGGTACTGAGATAAAAGTAGTGCATATTAAAATTTTATTAGGCATTTCATAAAGTTTAATTCAGCGTAGTAATAATCTTTTCTCTCTACAGTTTAGTTAACACAAAACTCTTACTCAAAATTTAAACTTAGCATTGTGCTAACCATATTCGAAAGGAAGTCCAAAGTTGCACTGTCGCGCCATCTTGGTCCATTCCGAGTTTCATCTGATAAGCTTTTAATTAACTTTTAAAGAAACAGGAGACATACTGAGAGACCGATTAAATAAAAGTAATCGCGTTTTTTATAGTATTTATTTGATAATTCTAATTAAATTAGTCTGTTTTCAAAAATTTGACGTATATTGATTTTATATTGCTTCTAATCATTGCATTACACAAATGTGCAGTTAAAATATGTTATCTAGGCTTTAAAACGGTACATAGCGCACGACTCCTCTATCATTATTATGTCCAAACCGTACGTGTCTTTATGGGTTAACATATCGGCTATTTATCGACGATTTTTCTTCAAAAATCATTATCACCAATGCTTTTTACTTCTGCTACGTTAGGTATATCCAGAGCTCCTCAGCATTTTTGGTGAATTCCCGCAAATCAAAGTTTGTATGCAACGGAAAAATGCGCTTTTCTCAAAAAACTATGTGAGAGTAATCGTTATAAGTTTTCCTGCAAGGTTTAACCTCTTCAGTCCCTGAGTACCCAAATGGGTACATCAGTTTTGTCCCATTTTATTAATGATACTCAAATATAAATGAAATTTCTATGTAAAAATAATATGTTTCGAATTCTAAGATTCGAGCTAATGAAAATAAAACAAAAATCTAGTTCTGAAGTCAAACGAGAGAAGAAATAATTCAGTAATAATTAAAAATACTGTAATAATCGCCAGTAGCGAAGAGGTTAAGTTAATATCTACTACCTCTAATTTTTTCAGAATTTTAGTTTCAGTAGATTTGGAATTAGATGGAGAAACAGATTTTTGCAGTATATTTTCGGTGATGTCTCTTAAAAAATGTGTTTTTGAGTTCAGTATTACAAAAGCTTTCAAGCGATACTCCACACGATGCACAAATAAAAGATTGTTTTTCATGTAACTTAATAAGACCCTTTACATGTTCCCTAAATATATTTTTTGATTGTTTAATAACCTGCATATATGTGGGTCAATTGTCTTTATTACCCCCCCCCCCCCAATTTGGACTTCCCCACGAATAAAATGGCTGTGACAAATAGACAGACACAGGGGAGATCTTATAATGATTTCGTTTTTAATTCTTGACTGAGGAACCCAAAAAACGTAATTTGTGTTCGTTAGCAGTGTTCTCACTGTCACTCGCCATTTCGCCAAATTGCGACTAAATTCTTCATTTGGCGAGTAAACAAGCAATTACATTCTCCAAATTGCTAGTACTCAATTTTTCATTTTTCATTTTTTTTTCTTTTTTGTTTTTCATACATATGCATCTATACATATTTCTAATGTATTTGTAGAGGATATTTGAAATTAGATTAATAACAACCGTTGTCGCAGTTATAAAAACTTAGGTTATTATAGAACATTGAAAAAAAGGGGGTACATTAAAATAATATATATATATATATTTGTACTACACGGCTAAACTATTTGGCTAATATTTTTTTCATTTGGCGAATGTTTTTCTATTTTTAATTAGCCAAATTACTAATGTTGGTCAAATGTCAGCGAGAACACTGTATCGTTAGATTCCAATTTAAGGGAATTTTAAATGCTTTATTTAAAAAAAGACTTTATTTCCAATCCTTTGATACCCGTATCCTTCTTCTAGAACAATTTGCTACAGATTTAGTACGGGCTGTTTACTTTTTCTCCACGATTGTATCTCTAAAAAAGCACATCACACTTTTTGGAATGAGCAAACAACAACTTAACATTTTATAATTGCAAACACAAAATAGAATTCGTCGAATTTTGACGAAAGAAAATGTTTAAGTAGGAACCGTTTTACTGATTATCAATAAATCTACAAAATTAGTTACAACAAAAAATTACATCTTATGTTGGTATCTGATTCTTAAACAAATGATATTTAACTTAAAGTTAATAACATATTATTTCCATAAAACTCAGTAGTAGAAATTAGAAAAAATTAAATTTTAGTCGCGTATGTAAGCAGTAAAATGTAATAAAGATCAGTTATTATGATACAGTTCTCAATTAAGGCTCGTATGCTTGGTATCCCAAACGAGAAAACAGTAAAATTTATTCCAGTTTGACTCTATCATAGACTTTTCCCCCCATGGAATCTAAAACAGTTCATCATCTCAAAATTTACGTATGCATATCTCGTATTCACCTTAAAAAAATGGTATTTTAATTTGATCATTTTAAAATCATATTAATTCAAAATTTTAAGTGTTGATTGTTATTAGCTAGAAATACATACTAAACTCTTTATATTCTTTTAAGTGTAAATTATATTTTCTGAAATAATCTTTATGCAATAAATACCATAGGTAATATTCCTGTGACGTCATATATGGTAAAATGGCTATTTTTAAAGTCTCGTACTCGAGTGCTTACCTAACTCGGCGAAGTGAATTCATCCTGTCGAGAATCATCAAATGTTGTAAAATATATCACTATTTTTTGAACAAAGATTTACGATCACGCTATACACATTGTATACACTGCTCTTCTATAAAGACAATCGTAATTTTTTTAAATATTGCGTTTTATCAGCGTGTTATTTCGATTGCATTATTTTCAAAGGTGAAATATTTTAACCTGTGAAGTATTCTAAAGCAGCTGGGATGAAAATGCCGCACTTTTACAAAATCTATTCCAGTTTTAAGAATTGAAACAAACGCTTTTTCTTAATGAAATGATGTTATTTGCATCCGCTAAAAAAATTCTGTATTACGATCTATTCTTAAACAACATCTGTAGAAAAGTATGCAAATGACGTCGTTATCACGTAAACCCAGCAAAGATTCAATGTCGTCTATCCAAAAGCAAATTGGGTACATAACGATTCATATGCGTTCATTTGTTTATTTATAATAGCAAGATGTTTTATCTGAAATTATTCATTTATATTTCTTTAAAACTCCAAAAAGGATTTTATACACGGATTAGTAAATTTGCAGTCTTTCAGCTACTTATGACGAATTAAGTAAAAGCAGAAAAAAATAAGTCAAACTACTATTCTTTAAAACGTCTTTTTGTAAAGATAAAGCGGTGTATCTTGTATAAAGTAAGTTTATAATAAATTTAAAATCATTTAATTGATAAATAAAATTGAGATAAAATTAAAATTCCCAGGATGTTATAACAGACATAAGAAATTGCGTTTTTTTCTGACTCGTTTTTAAATCCATTTTTGTTCTAAAACGCATCCAATTTACAGATCCTCTTATTTAGGAACTATATAATGTGATGCATTGGTCAGTTTTTTGATAAAGACGGAATATATTTCAAAAAAGGATACCAAAAAGGGTATTTTGAACAGAATTTTCTGAAATCATCGGGACAGAAAATTTAAGGAAGTGTTCAAATAAGAAATTGCGTTTTTTTCGGACTCGTTTTTAAATCCATTTTTGCTCTCAAATGCATCCAATTTACAGATCCTCTTATTTAGGAACTATATAATGTGATGCATTGATCGATTTTTTGATAAAGACAGAATATATTTTTAAAAAGGCTACCAAAAAGGGTATTTTGAACAGAATTTCCCGAAGTCTTCGCGATTTGAAAATTTAAGGAAGTTTTCACATAGCAGATTTGCGTTTTTTATGACTCGTTTTAAAATCCCTTATCGCTCTCAATCGCATCCAATTTACAGATCCTCTTATTTAAGAACTATGTATTGTGACTCTGGCCAGTTTTTTGATAAAAATAGAATATATTTTTTAAAATGCTGTCAAAGTGAGTATTTCGCACAAAATTTTCTGAAGCAATCATGATTAAAGAATTAAGGATGTATTCAAACAATAAATCGGTTATTTTATGACTCATTTTTAAATTCAATTTTTTTTCTCAAATGCATTCAACTGACAGTTTTTTGTTATTTAGGAACTGTATAATGTACTGTTTTGGTTGATTTTTTAATAAATTCTGAATTTATTTCAAAATATGTTGTCAAAATGGGCATTTAAGCTAAATTTTTCTTAAGATGATTCTTATAAAACCAGTTTTTGGAAAAAAATGAAATTAAAAATTTTTCTTAAACGGCCAAATGAAGTTATTAAACTGGATTTATCTCTAATCATATATATATATATATATATATATATATTTGTTGAAACGAGCACTCTTCGAAATCTACCTCCGCCTATAGGCCCAGCCGACAGGGATTTTTTGTAATAGCGCGCATATTAATTATTTTTTTTTAAATGAGGAAAATGGCAACGAAAAGATGCTGCAATCTCAGCTTTTCCCCTTTACTTTTAATATAAATGATGTACTTCTGTTGCCACAATTACAAAAAGATATTAAAAACTACAAAAAATTAGCATCTGAAAAACAAATTAAAATGCAGTTTAAAAAAATTGCATTTCAAAGTGCATTTCTTTCTCTATACGACGGCTTAAAAATTGAAAATGTGTAATTTTTAGAAGTTTAAAAATTTGTAGTAGTGAAAAATGCAAACCGAAACATTTCAAATTTCAAAGTGTTGCCATTCACAAAATGACGTGCGCGTTATGCACAGATACGTTTGGCCTTTATAATATAGATATACCCTTTTTCATTCATTCTCCATTAAAATATCAGTTCATTAAAACTTTTAAAAAGAGGTAACACACTGATAATTGTTTTAAACTTTTAATAGAATGAATAAATTATCATATCCATTTTGTAATATTTTATACTGGGAAGTTTCATTTAGTGTGAAATAACACCTTTGTTATCAGTACAAATACACTAGTAATGTTTCTCAATGATAGTTTTAAATTATATAACAACATCAAAACAAAAATGGCAGTGATAAGAGAAATTGAAATATTTCTCTCCTTTAACACGCAGATAGTATTACTCTTATCATGCAGCAAAAATGTATTTGCCCCTCTTTCTAAAATATAAAAAGATAAATTATCGTTAGATTAGAAGCTAACAATTTTTTCATATCATTAGCAGCTGCTACTATCATAATTCTTTTTTAAAGATTAACTGTTATTTGAAAGTACTAGTTACACATTATTATATACAGTATGTTTTAAAATATTTGGATTTAAAAGTATTTTAAAATCAAACTAAAACAATGATTGAAAAAAAATCCTTATAAATTTTAAAATTTAATAAAAAAAAGTGGCATAGAAGGGCAATTTGGATAATGAGGCATGTTAAAATGTAGGAATTATATACATATAAAAAAATAAACGATACAATTCTTACTTACAGGAGGCGTGATGAAGATATTTTTTTTTAAACATAAAAAATATTTGTAATACTTATTATATATATATATATATATATATTATAGAGATTTACTATATTCTGTATTTTATTATCACGTGCAAATAATTACCTACTGTATAATCTCAATATATTTTTTATCTTTTAATAAAGTGGAACTTTAATAGCGTTCTCTTATAGAGGTCTGCACGGGCCTGGCCCGGCCCGTAGGAAAATTTTTTTGACAAGGCCCGGCCCGTTGTAAAACTCAAAAGTTCGGCCCGAGCCCGGCCCGGCCCGAAGAGAAATCAGGGAAAACAGGCCCGGTCCGGCCCGTTACAATTTCTACTATTTCAAAAAATTCAGATTTTTACCATATAATTAAGATTTTTTTTAAAGAGTACTGCATACATAGATATGGAATGATTTTAAAGTATATTTTACAGGAAATACACATTAGTAACATTAATGATTACTAAGATTCTTAGGCTTTCAACATTCAAATAAAGTTTCATTAAAACATTAATATGGCTTAGAATAAAAGAAAAAAAAAAAGAAATTTAAAAACATGGTAACTTTTGAAGCTGTTCAATAAAAGAAGGTTTATAAAAATATTTCTATATCATTTTATTAAAGATTTTAAATCTAAATTCCTACGTTAAATCAAAGAAGCTCCTTTCTGATACATTTCTAAATTCATTTTTTTTTTCTCAGAAATACATAAGATTAGCAGGTGTCTTTATTCAGAAACTATATAATCGAATGGCGTTATCCACTTTTTGATACAAGCAATTTAAGAACACTGCAAACAAATAAAATATTGTCATAGTTAGCGTTTTGAATAGAATTTCCGGAAGCGATAGCATGGGAAGGGAGAAAAACCTGCAACCATTTGAGAAACTATTGTATCTCAAAAAAGTTATACAAGTATTTTATTTACCAAAAATGAAAACTGTTATTCGATTCCAAATCTTTTCAACAATAAGGCTTATCACTTTTATATTTTTACAATTAAAAATTAATGTAAAAATGTGTCAAACTTTCGCGTTATTGAAAAATTAATTAAAAAACCATCAAGAAGTATATATCCAAAGATTAAGCTAACATAAGTTCTTTATCGCTGTTCATAATTTTACAAATTATGTTGTCTGCCCTACAGATTTTGAGAACAATTAAGTCTTCTTTCGGTCCGGCAAGTCTATATGAAGAAAAATAATGCGTTGATCTCCAATTTTGATCTTGGCCCTGCACGACTCAGTTTAAAAGATATTAATACGGGTTATACATTATGTAACTGTCCGATGCCGATCTCTACATTGCACATGTTACATTTTTATATTGATGCTGTCAAACTAGTATGGCTCGTAACGCACATTTATATTTATTCTCGTTAAAACCATTTTCGTTGAAAATAGGTTTATATTTTATCGCGTATGTTTAAATCCGAAAATTTTTATATCGGCCCGGCCCGTACGGTTCGTTCAATTTTTTTGCCGGCCCGGCCCGTTTATTTTGTTTGTCGGCCCGGCCCGGCCCGGCCCGTTGAAAAAAACATTCTAATTCTGCCGGCCCGGCCCGACCCGTTAGCAAATTCGAAACGATTCCCCGGGCCCGTGCAGACCTCTAGTTCTCTATATGTAAAAATTCGAGCATGCATTATTTTGTCTTTTCGCACAAAAGTTTTACACTTTGAAAAGTTTTATGATAAAAACTGCAATATGATTTCTTTTTCATATAATGAAATTATAAAGTTTATACTGTTTTATTAACCTCTTCTTTAAAACTGTTAATTTTTTCAACGCAATGTGCACACATCTTAAATGTTTCTTTAGACGACAAAAATTGCCTAAAAATAATGGAAAAAGTGGAACTGTCTACAATGCATTCATGTAAATTACCATAAGCTCAATTTTAACAATATACAGGGTGTTTATAAAGACTCTTTTGATGTTTAATAACTCATAAAGTAATGAAGATATAAACAAACTTATGGCATTTATTGATGGAATAACTCAAATATATTTTTTTCAGATTTGAATATCTTTACTTTTCTAAATATCGTCTGCTTATTAATTGCATTTTTCTCTCTTTTGTTTTTGGCAACTATTGCAATGTTATGTTTACTTTTGATGTGTTTGTTCTGTGTTACTTTTGTATGTGATGTTTTATTCGAGCGGATATTAAGGAGAATGCATACACCACAAGAGAAAGCACAGATTTTATGGTGGCTCATAAAAACAAAATCGATAGTGCAAGCACAAAGAAATTGCAAAAGAATTTAACAAAAAGATCTTGCGGTGGAAAAAGAATTTTCTAAAAACTGGAAGTATTGCAGATAAGAAACGTTCCAAACGTCCCTTTACTTTTGATGTTGAGCGTGTCAGAGACACAATTTTACAGGAGGAGGGTATCGAATAATGATCAGTTAAAAGCCAGAATTACAACCGCAATAGCCTCTGTGGATGCCGACATGCTTGCCGCTACCTGGCGTGAAATTGTCTATCGACTTGATATTCTCCGTGCGGCGAAGGGGGCATACGTGGAAGTTCATTGACAAGGGACATGAAACTTTTTAAGTCGATATAACCATTTATGATATTAATTTTAATCTATCTTTATAACTTTATGAGTTATTAAACATCAAAATGGGTCCGGGTATTTATAAACACCCTGTATGTACTTTAAAACTCGTGCATTTAGAATCGCATCATTATAGAGATAAATTAATTTATTTCTAAAACGAAATTATGCTATATTTTTTTTTAATAATAACTTTATCCAAATACATAATACAGTATAAATGAACATTTCACTTTTCTTTAAGAATATCTGGAATTAATACTTTTTGTTATGGCAAATAAATTAGATTCCAGAAATTTCTCCTTAAGCTTTCCAATACCTTGTCCCAAAGGTATATTTTAGAAACTCCTACGTATTTCAATCAATTTGGCTCAGCTGTATCTAAACCCTAATTAATTTAGACTTTATCCGCTGAAGATTTTGTACTTCTGATTGCACCTTTAAATGTTTTATTGTTTCTAGGAGTTCTAAATTTCGGAAAGTAAAGTCTAACTTAATGATAAAGTAATAAATTTCCGCGATTACGTCAGCTTTAGAGAGAATCTAAAAAAAAATTAGAGATTTGATAAATAACAGAAAATTTATTAAACATACATTAAACAAAAACATATTTAAAAGTTGTAAATGATTTATTAGACTATAATCAGTTATCAATAAGAAAAGTAAGAAAAAAATAGATAAAAATTTTAAATAAAATTAACAGAATAATAATAATAATCAAATTGGAAATTGCACGTGAAGCGTAGCAAGTGAGGTGCGTTCGTACAATAGCTAAATTTTAAAAATACCACTCTCATATGTCAATCTAATAAAATTATAAATAGTTAATTACAATTAAAATTCGGTCCAAACAATATTCTCCCTATACCATTATGTAATGGAATACTTTTCTGTGGCCTTGTAAATCTATAAAAAATGTTCTTTACACAACAGATTATGCAAATTGTATATTACAATACGTACTTTATAGATGCATATTAATTTAACTATGTTCGAAACAGTGTAACACCATTAAAATGCATTTGAAAAAAATTTCCCCATTGACCGTAATGTAACGGAAAACGTTTGATTGTTCCTGTAATTGATCTATGCATCCTATTTTTATAAAATTTGAAATGACTCGACAAAATTATGTAATAATTATACATTTTAAATTTTAAACGATTCAGTTAGGTAGTTTTTGCGTTGTTATATGCGGACGGAGAGACGGAAAAACGGAGGGACGGACGGACTGAACGACAACTATAGGTGCTACGTATTTACATAATTACGAACGCACCTAAAAACAGAATAATAAAAGATATCTTAATCATTGATATATTATGAGAATATTACAAAAAGTCTTCGTTTTAAATACCTTGAGAGGAGATTTGTAAATAGACAAATAGGTTACTCAGAAGAAATCCCTTTTAACTTTTTAGACAGAGAATTTTGCATAACCACGATGCGTTCATGATATAAGTTTTCCAAAAAGAATGTTTTATAATTCTTCATGAACAAAATATTTCATAATTACGATGACAAAATGACTCTCCGACAGAACGTGGTTTAACTGATAATAACAAGAATGTGGTTTAAATCTGATAATCACATTGCATTGATGAAGTATATACTGTAAAAAGAAAAGAAAAAAGTCAATCTATACAAAATTTTACAGAATAGTTTCATCATTATCAATAATTAAAAAAAATATATTATTTCCGCAATTGACATTATGAGATATAAATTCGTATAAATCAATTAAGTTTTCCATAAATTCTCGGAAATATTTCTGTATTGTTTTCAAATGTACAAATTGTAAAAACTAGCCACCCTTGGCGATCAGTTTGGTCTCCTTAAAATGCATAATAAGTATTAAATCATATTGCTTTTATAATTAATTTATTTTAATTGCTCAATTTTTTCTAAAATTAGAAGCTTCTGCTAGAAAAATCGAACCAGATGTCCTATGCGCGCTACATTGGTGCAGTTGCAACAAAAATGCAAATATATGCCTCACATGATAACGCGACATTTGTTATTTATTCTTTAATAAACTGTTTATTTACTTTTATTTTCTTTTTTAAAATAATATAAATTGTTTTGTTCTATAATTATTAATTAAACTTTTTTTTCTTTATTATTATTTTCTTTTTAAAATAATAGAAAAGAATTAAAAAATATATATGTAACTGGTATTAGAAACGAAGTTTTCACCAAATTGGCACAAAAAAAAAAAAAAAAAAAAAAAAAAAAATTGCATCATTGCATTTTGTATTTCATTACTTTCATTTAAAATATTTTTAATAATATAATCCTTTCACTCATTTCGTTTATAACTTTAATTTGAAACTGAACCGTTTAAAATTCATGATTTTTACTTATTTTTAAGCCAATAGAATGTAATTTGTAAAAAAACAAAGACAAAAATAACGATAGGGGAGACTGGGGCACAATGGACCACGGGGTACAATGGTCCACCCCCTGTTTTTTATATTAATTATATTTTTGAAAACTTCATATTTTAATATATAGATGGAAGTCATGAAGTAGTAAAAATAAGTTTAAAACCATGTGCATAGCTGACATTTTAGCCATTTTATGCTTGATGATTGATTGGACACAGGGGGAGTAAGCCAAAAGTAAATATTTTCAGTGAAACATATCTTCATTTATTTATTACAGATTTGTAATTTGAAAGACATTGTGTGTCAAAATAAAAAGGTAAGACAATACATTATTATATTTATTATAGCTAAAATAATATAATTCTAAATTTCTTTTTTTATCATCAACTTTTTGTCAAACTTCCATATAGGGTACAATGGACCATGGTTCATTTTACTCCAGTTTTGTATCCCATGTTTTTAAAAGTTAAATATTATATGTGAAATTCAGAATTAATAAATTATTTTACTTCTGTGTGTAGATTAATTAATGATTCATGTTGTGTAATGCATTTTTGAAATATTTATCTGTATAATATATGCATTCAAACATAAAAATTAGCCCAAATTAAGAATTAATAAATTATTTTATTTCTGTGTGTGAATTAATTAATGATTCATGTTGTGAAATGCATTTTTGAAATATTTATCTATAATATAAGCTTTCAAATTTAAAAATTAACCCAAATTGAACACCAAAAATTAGTAAACAAAATATTTTGTGCATTTGAGGTTTTTTTTTTAATTTCATATAATTTGTTAATTCAATATTCCTGCACTTATGCATACATGCATCCATAATAAGTTAGATTTAAATAAAATAGTAGAATGAGAAAAACAAAAATTATATCTACCTATTAGTTTGTATCTGGATTTAATAATTAAATAAGGTAAAATTCATTAAAAAAATACAGATGATGTAAAGTATACAGAAAAAATTTATTATATTTTTTCCTTAGTCATATATTTAGATATATATATATTTCTTATTATCAAGGTTTATATTTAACTTTAAGTGGCATCATTGTACAAAAGAGATATATATTATTTTTCATATTTCTTTTAGCAAGCCAAAAAACAAGCCTAGGAAAACCAATAGAGGTTCTGTGCCACATGAAGTTATGGAACAGGCTGTAAAATGTATTGCGGATGATAATAAACCTAATTGTTCAATCTGCGACCGGTATAATGACTTAATGATAAAAAAAAATGAAGAAAAAAATGTTACTTTAGTTACAGCTAAAAGAGTGAATAAACAAATAAAAATGAATAATAAAATGTGAATAAACAAATAAAAATGAGTAATAAAATGTGAATAAACAAATTATGATATAGTTTATCTTTCTTATTGTTAAAAAATGAACTACGCTGATATATCTTTATTCAAATTACAAGTGGTCCATAGAGCCCCATGCTGTGGACCATTGTACCCCGGCATTGGGGTACAATGGTTCACTTTGTCACTTGCTATTTAAAAAAAAATGTTTAAAAAAAAAGCATGGATAGTTATTATTTTTGAGTTGATGCAGTATAAACTTTAATGTTAGGTAACATGCATGTACTTGATCAAAAGAAAAAAAAATCAATACTTTAAGCGTAAACAGTCAAAATTTACAAAAGTGGACCATTGTACCCCAGTCTCCCCTATTTTGAAGCTCCATAATCTCAGCGAAAGAACTTTGGGCATTGCCATTAAAAATTAACAAATAACCACGATTTTTGTGTCACACACGTTAGCGTAATATATATATAGACAATATTCAGAAATAATTGCTATGGAAGTAATTAATTATTTTCCAATTACTTGTTTTACGGTGATATTATTTTCAATGAAACCTCAATATTACATAAACGTGGCATTATACTGAAAATATATCGAATGATTTCCTAATGACTGAATGATGTTCGTTTTACGTGGGTTTTCAAGTAAAACCAATAAATGTTGTGGCGCCATTTGCATATGTACAGTCGTGAGAAAAAAAAAAGAAAGTTAGCACCCCCTATTTACCTTGCAAAATATTATCGTAGAAGAAAGTTACTGGTTCGATTGAAACAAGAAAGTAATTAAAAAAATTACAACGACTATTTGGAAATGATATTTTCAAAGACTAAAATTTTAAAGACTTATAAATAAGTTCTACATTTAAATTAATAATAATTATAATAAGCATCATTTTTAGGATGATCAAAACGTGGTTTACCTAATAGGAGAGTCCTCTATTACGTACGCCATGGATTAAAAATGATTATTCCTGTTCCCATCATATACAAATTTAACATGAAATTTTAATTTTACAATTTTCGGTACTGCAATTTTTTAAACTTCTAAACATTACACATTTTCAGTTTTTACAACGTCATATAGAGAAAAAAATTTACTTTTAAATACAATTTGTTTGAAAGTTGTATCTCAATTTGTTTTTAAGCTATTAATTTCTTTTTTAACTTTTATAACATTTTTGACAGCGTGGCAACAGAAGTATTCCATTTTTGGACATCAAACATAGACCTATCAGAAAACGAATAAATAAAAAAAAACAGAAGTATTCCTATTTTGAACATATATGCACCAATCAGAAAGCAAATAAAACACAATAAGTTGCGGAATTCAACCAATAAAAAGATTCAGATATACTTTAGATTTCCCAATTCTCTACCGAGGACAAAAACTATTTTCAAATAATTAAAAAAGACTACTTAAAAAGATGTGTATAAAAATTTTTAGGAGGCAATCTACGTATTAAAAAAGACCCAAACTTTTTTTTCTTTAATATCAGTAATTAGTGTTGACAGCATAACTCTACATCCTTCAATTAACCCAAAATCAAATTTTCATGCAATTCGTACGATAAGTTTTAGACAAAATAATTATTTTTAAACGAATATTTTCATAAATTGAGACTTAAAAGGGTCCGGGACACAAAAATCTTCAATTTTTCGAATTAAAAATTGCATTAAAAAGACTATCTTTTAATGTCTAAAATAATGTTTAAATCATGTTTCTATCGTAATAAGAAGACAAAATATTATTTTTTTCGTTTCGGTTTATTTTAAAAATCTAGCTTTCAAGCTAGTGATCTTCATGAAATGACTTCTTGTAAAAATGCGTTTTTCTTCATTATAGGGGTTATTTTACAATTTCTCGGATTTAAATAGTTATAACTCAAGAACCATTGAAGACAAATTCTTCGAACTTAGAACACCTATTTTTTTATTGTTTTACTTTAATTTTGTTCCCGCAAGTTTGAAAACAATATTTACTTTTGAAAATATGATTTTTTAAAAATAAAAATTACATCATTTTTTCTCATACTTTAAATTTAAATATTTTTTTTTTAAATTAATACTTTTGAAAATCCTCAAACAAAATTAAAATTTAGATGCTTCTGTTATTTAAATGTAAAAAAAATCTACAAATAATAATTTGAGTTATATTGATTTTAAAGTACCCCGCTTTTTAAGGGTGTTCTCAACTGCTCCACTCAACAAGCGCAGAACGTTTTGACACATTTGCAAATTCATTTTTTAACACAAAGATATAAAATTGGTATGCCTGACTATAAAAGCGATTTCGAATCGAACTTAGTTTTCCATTTTATGACAATTAAATTACCTATCCATTTCTAAGGTATTTCGATCACGTGATCACCTGTTTTTCTCCTGCTTTTCAACCGGTTTATCTGCTTTCATCTGGAAATCTGCTCAAAAACGTCAATTTTGAAGGCCTTTTATAAAAGATCTATTGTGTTATATATATATATAAATGAGTGCAATTAGACAGTTTTTGAATAACAACATCTGCTATTTTCATGCATTTCCGAACAAAAATAAATTAAAGCATAGGTCACAAAATTGCTCTTTTTGATTTTAAAACACCCTTGAATAAATTTTTTATTTTTAGAATAAAAAAATATGAGAAGTTTTATTATGTGATTTTGTTCACAAATGATATGTTTAACCAGATAAAAAAATTCATAATTTTAATTCAATAAATATATATTTATATATATATACATTATTGTGCCCCGGACCTCCTTAATAAATCTAAATCGATCAAAAAATTGTAGAATGCAATTCATAAATTTTTCGAATATTAATTTCATAATTCATAATTTATATCATAAAATTATAAAAAGTGAAAATTCAACGTATTTATGTTAGAGTATTTTAGTATTATTGCCAAATAAAATATTTCCACATTAGGAGTATAATTTCATGCGATATTAATAAAAACGAGGTAGAACCCGTCAAATTTTGACGAAAGAAAATGTTTAAAAAGTAACTTTTTCATTGATTTACAGCAAACATACAAAATTAATTACAGTAAAATTCATCTTATATTGGTAAGTCTAACTCTTAAATAAAGCACATTTAACGTAAAGTTAACAAAATACTATTTCTATAAAAATCAGTTGTAGAAATTGTTAAAATTCATCTTTAATCAAACATGTAAGCAGTAAAAAATAATAAAGATCTGTTATGATGATAAAGTTATCAGTTAAGGTTTTTATGCTAGTATTCCAAAATGAAAAAAAAAAAGCAAAATTTTTTTAATTTTGACACATTTCCGTAAAATCTCAACCGAGCATCATTTTCGCCTTTCACCATATCAAAATTTACAAATGCACGTTTCGTATGTGTATTCAACATTAAAAAAAAAAAAAAAAAAAAAAAAAAAAAAAAAAAAAAAAAAAGGTATTTTAATTTTATCATTTTTATTCAAAACTTGAAGTCAGTCTATTAGCAGAAAGAGATATTAAACTATTGATATTCTTTTACGTGTAAATGACATTTTGTAAATAAAATCCAAATTTACCGGGTTTTATAACAGATGATAGTATTTACATTTCAATTTTTTCCCTTTTAATGAGAAAATGGCAACATAAAGAACACTAATCATTTTTTTTTCTCTTTTTTTTTTTTTTTTTTTTTTTTTTTTGCTCTTAATAAAAATGGAGTACGCCTGTTGCCATAATTAGAAAAAAACGTTAAAAACAACAAAAAAATTAATATTTCAAAAATAAATTAAGATACAGTTTTCAAACAAATTGCATTTAAAAGTGTAATTTTTTCCCTATATGACGGTGTAAAAATTAAAACTGTGCGATGTTCAGAAATTAAAAAAAATTGTAGAAGCAAAAAATGTAAAACCGAAATTTCATTTCAAATTTCAAAGTGTTGCCATTCGCAAAATGACGTATGCGTTACGCACAGATACGTTTGGCCTTTATAATATAGATATAAAAATGTGATCAAACATTAGAAATACTAAATTTTGAATGTTTATAATTCAAAAACGTATCATTCAAATGTCTTGAAATTTGACGTCTTGGCATCGTTTTAACCAAAGATTTCAAACATTTTGTTAAATTTGGATAATGCCATTGAAAAAATAAAGTTTGGATTCTTTTAATATGTAAATAACCACCCCCCTCCCCCAAGTAAAACTTATGTGCATCATTTAAAAGTAGACTTTAACTTTCTTCTACGATAATTTGTTAAGGAGTTAGTGGGGGTGTTTACATTTTTTCCCCACACTGGTACATTTAAATAATTTGCTGTAGTAATTTTCTTTCTTTCTCCTTTTTAGTACTTTCCAAAAAAGATGAAACATGCTTATGCATTCGCTTTGTCTGTCCGTCTGTCCACGATCAACATGAATCGATTTCATGAAATTGATAAAGCTTATTTAGGGTCACGAAAACATGTGCGGAAAGCATGCTGCATATGAAGTATGTACGATTAACGGTTCATTTACAGGGAAACTCAAAAGAATTCGATTACATTATGGGATATTGAGAAAAAAGTTCGAAGAGTTATTTAATGATATTAGGCTATTTCAAAGGTATTTAAACTGTTATAAATCACTGAATTTCACCACGATCACGTTAAAATAGAGCATTCATAGCATTTTTTTAAAAATTAATTTACAGGGACACAAAAATAAATCGGTTACAGTACTGTCTTTTCGTAATAATTGCTGGAAGGTACGTTTTAAAATTTAGTATGCATTTTTAAGTTCAATTAGTTATTTGCATGCAATTACTCATTTTATTTAAATTTTATATCTCTTACACAGGGCTGCACAAAAGTATTCGCATACCTTTCTTCTCATTAGAGGAAATTGCTGAAGGGGAATTTTCAACTGAAATATATGTATTTTTTAAACGTACTAAATTTTGGAATGCATGTTGCTAATAGATACAAATCTCTATATCATATACAGGGCTGCTAAAAAATTCGGATAGTTTTCCGATTGTAGATTGGAGCAGCTGAAATTTGGTTTCGAAATGCGCTATACATTCTCATAAGGCGGAAAAGGACGTAATTTTTTAATTTTTTAAAAGGTGCAGTTTTGTTACATTATTCTGAAAGTGTTTGAAAGTTCTTTTATCTATTCTTGACGCATGTTTTTTTTTCTTTCCTGTTTTCAAATTAAAAGCTTTAACATAGTTTTTAAAAACTTTTACGCTAGATAAAAATCTTTAAATCTTTTTAAGTTTGAGACAATTATAAAAGAAGTGTTATATTTTATTTTTCGAAAAGATTTTAAAACCATGTTTGGCTTACTTATAACAAGCTATTTTTATATATTTTTAAATCTCTGTAGTATGTTTTAAAACGAAAAAATCTATTTTTAATTTTAATATTTTTTAATAAGTTTACTTTAAAAGATTCGCATATAAAATTCAATAATCACAATGCATTCATTACATACATCAAATTATCTGCGAAAAGTGTAACATAATGAAAATTCAACGCAAACGATTTTTACTGTTACACCCCAACTCCAATAACATTTTAAACTCCTTATTTGGTGAACATTCAATAATCAGAATATATTGATAGCATAATTCTCTCACAAAAAATGTTTATTCACTTTTTATCTGCTGAATACACTATATGCCATTGATTATGGGACACTTGCGATTTTAGACATTTTACTAAATATCTAGAAAAATACATGAGGAATCATCTCGAAACTCTTAGTGTATAAATATAATAGTATAAGTCATACATCTCCGTGAAGATTTTTCCCGAAACTCCAAAGGGGGCCGTCAACAAATTAAAAAAGAATGAATATCTTTTGAATAACCCTGTCAAAACTAATGTAGCAAAAGAGCTCAAACTCTAGATTGTAATTGAATGCCTTATTGTAATAAGCCTTGTTCATTTTTATGCAAATAGCATGCATACTCGCAGAGTAATTAAGGTTTTTATAAAAATGATCCCAAATTTTTCCAAGTTTTTTCCTTATAATTTTCAGAGTTCTTAATATAAAATATTATTTTTTTCAGAAAATATGACAAACAACATTGCACACAGTACCCTGTAATCAGAATTAAAAAATAATGAAAATTGTATAAAAAATGAGTTGGTTTACTAAATAATTTTTTACTGCGCATGCGTCAACAATATCAAAATTTCATCTGCATATTATGTTAGCTAAATGTATAGAGCAACTTTTGTGAAAGTCACAAAATCATAACTTGAAAATTCTGACAATAATCGTCAATTGAATAAGTCGAAAATCCGTTATTCTCAAAATGAAGCAAAAACAAGAGGGGTTGTATCCATATATTCATTGATTAGTGTCAATATAGAATACACAATATGGGATGTACTACTGCATTTGGATAAAATCCCTCAATTTTTTGCTTCATTTTGAAAACAACGGATTTTGTCCTTTTTCTATAGACGATTACTTTCAGAATTTTCAAGTTATGATTTTGAGATTTTTACAAAAGTTGCTCTATACATTTAGCTAACATAATATGCAAATGAAATTTTGATATCTTTGACGCATGCGCAGTAAAAAATTATGTAGTAAACCTACTCATTTTTCATACAATTTTTATTATTTTTTAATTCTGATTACAGGGTACTGTGTGCAATGTTGTTTGTCATATTTTCTGAAAAAAATAATATTTTATATTAAGAACTCTGAAAATTATAATGGAAAAACTTGGAAAAATTTGGGACCATTTTTATAAAAACCTTAATTACTCTGCGAGTGTGCATGCTATTTGCATAAAAATGAACACAATGTATTACAATAAGGCATTCAATCATAATCTAGAGTTTGAGCGCTTTTGCTACATTAGTTTTGACAGGGTTATTCAAAAGATATTCATTCTTTTTTAATTTGTTGACGGTCCCCTATGGCGTTTCGGTAGAAAATCTTCACGGAGATGTCTGACGTATACTATTATATTTATACACTAAGAGTTTCGAGATGATTCCTCATGTATTTTTCTAGATATTTTGTAAAATGTTTAAAAATCGCAAGTGTCCCATAATCAATGGCAATATAGTGTATTCGGTAATCCCTACTTATTATTTATGTACGTTTCTTACAAAGAGTATTCATTAACTCCTCATCAGGTGAATATTCGAAAATAATACTGTACTAATGAGAATTTGTATCATAAAATGCAAAGCATAGGTGTGATATCACATGGTCCTTAAAGAAACTTTCACATTCTAATCTCAATTTCTAAGCCTGCAAACAATCAATCATAAACTGCACACGCACAGCTGAATGGGTTAATGCCTGACAACGGAGAAAATCTTCCTATTTAACGTATTCGTTATAAGAATTATTTTTTATTTCACTCAGTTTTAAACACTTTTTTATCTGTCACACTCATACCTGATGGGATTATGAAAAATGTGTTAATTATCTGCGTATAAAATTTCTGTCGCTCTCTTTTTTTTCTTTTTTTTTTCATTTCGGATTTTTCCTTAAAATTCCGACATTTGTATGTGAAATATTGTGTTTTGTTCTCTGGATAATTATTTTTATTCATTTATATAAATAAAAATAAAACTAATAAATGATCGATCTTTTCGGACTGGCGGAAATACTTTTATTTATTTATTTTTTGTTAAAAAATCAGGGTTAGTGCCCTTTAAGGATCTTTTACCAGAATGCTTGTAAAGTAACATTTGCCTTATTTAATGAAAAAAAATCTATTTTTCGATACAGCAATCAGTACTTCACGAATTTCCTGGTGCAAAACCACTTTAAATCCCAGGAATCCTGTAATGTGTACGAACTCTGAAAATGTTTTTATTTTTTTAGGTTACAAAAGTTTTGAAATAAATTTAAATACGGTCTAAAATTTTTGGAATAATGGCTTTATCAGGTTAATTTGTTAAAATATTTACCAAGAATTCATTGGAAATCACTTATTAAATTTTCTTCATCTTTACAAGAAAATAATTACTTACGCTGAATAGATTAAATCATGTTTTTTCTCTTTATATTTTTAGAATGCCTCATGTAGTTTTAAAAACGGTGATCGTTAATTAAAGACTTTCTTGAAAATTTTCATAGAAATATCATTTTGAAATATCTTACATGATTTTTTCATATACAATGTAAAATTTTAAACCAGGAATTTTAAAATGATTATTCGGATTAGTTCATAAAATTTAAGACTATATTTTTAATAAAGGATCGTTTTCAGGTGCGTTCATAATTATATAAATACATAGCACCAATCGGTTTGAATAAATACCTTTTATATGATTATTTATTGTAAAATTAGGGATGTGTATGTGTGTGTGGATGGGAGGGGGTATTCTTTTTTATGACTCTACAAAACGGACCAAAAAAGACAAAAACAGTTCCACACACATTTTAATCACCAAATCATTTCAGAAATTAGTCATTCCTCTAGAAATTATATATCTTTTTTAAATGTACAAAATAAACTTAGTCGTCATGCGGAAATTGTACCAAACTGTAACATTTTCAATAACTGATCATTTCTGATAAATTTTATCTTAGTATATTAGAAGCGAAATCATTTAGTAAAGTAGTTTAGTAAACAGGAAGATTTAAAGTTTGAAATTTCTAATATTAAATTCATTTGTAAATTTTGCAAAACATATTTAAATGCGGTCAGATTTTAATTATAATTGGAGGCGGATAAACTAGGCGGAATGATCTGTAATTTTAGTTTCGTGTATTTCAATCTTATGGAAACGGATGGAGATTAGAAAGGATATAGAAACGGTTAAAAATTTATAGTTTACAATTCAGATATTTTTCGAAATTTTATTTATTTGTCAATTTATTTTTGAAAATAAAAATAAAATGTAATCTATAATTAGTTGAATGGGAAACTTTGATCGTAACATACTTTTTAAATTAGGAAAAAAAAACTGTGTGTTTCTCGAATTCCGTTCATAGTTTTAATCATATGATATGTTATGTAAATTTTTGATAGGTTAACTTTGCTTTGTTTGATGCGGATGATGAGCTCCCTCTTTTTGAGAGGTATATTTATTTCCCAAAAAGTAAAGTGAAACGTTGAGAAATATACTTATAATTAGGGCATTATTGTTAGAATTATGAACAGAAATAAAGGGTTCATCTTGAAATTGAACTCTCTGCATTTTTCAATAAATATGTAAATGTTGGTGCTGGTTTCCTATACACATAGCTCAAAGTCAAAAAATTAGAATAATAGAGAAACTTAAAAAATAATTTTGAAAAAAAAATTTTTTTGCATCGCTAAATACAAAAAGTTATACAGGATAAAACTTAATAGTGCAAGAATTTTGATAGCTTGTGGAATCTTTTAGTATAAAAATTAAAAGAAATAATATAAAACTAAAATAATTATTCACATTTAAAAAAAATCAAAATATTAAAATAACCATTTATCTGGTTTAAAATATTAGGATAATGCATAGTAAATAATAAGTGTTTTAAAAAAGTTAATCCTTAATATTTTGTAGTACTACCCTTACATTTTGTAAAAGCACTAACTTGTTTTGTCAAGCTAGACACAAGTGGTTCTCAATGTTTCTGCCCAGACATGACCATGGGCCCTTTATGCTGGAAAGAAATTCAACTTTGTTTTTTTTTTGGTGCAATATCTCGAAGTCTTTTCTTCATTACTCTCCCAAATTCTCTATAGGTTTTAAATAAAGCGAATTAGTCGACCAGGGAAGTATGTTAATTTCTTATTGGTTCAGCCAATTATAGGTAGATACTGACTTAGGTGAGGATGCAAAAATATCCTGGAAAATAAAATCGTCGCCGCAAAAATCTTCCAAAGGTGCTATCATGAAATTCTTAAAAATTCATAGATATTTTTCAGAATTAATCATTTCATTAACGATTCATAGTTTTCCAGGATCAAATGCGGTCATGCAAGCTTTATACCGTTACGCTGGCAGCAAATTTCATTGATTGTTTCAGTGAGTTTTTGTTATATGCTTCTTGCTTCATTCGCCATACACGAACACCTTGTACCTTTTCCCAATTATTCAGATCCAATAACTCCCTTCCCCCTTTTTTTTCACCACTTTACTCTTGCTTTATTCTATTTAATAGTCATGAGGCTCTTTATTTTTGGCAAAAAAGATTGAAATCCATTTATGGAGACGTCTTAGTGTTGTAGATTTACTTACATCAACAACGTATTATTTCCACTTTCAAAGCAAATATCATACACTTCTAAAACAGTATTTTTTAGCAATAGTTTTAGCTTTCTGTCCTCTCTCTGAGAAAACTTTAGCTTTCGGCCACTATTCAGATGCTTATTTTCGAATTGTCCGTTGATAAAATACTGTGTTATTGCTGTACTGATACTTGGCTGAGTACACTTAAAGTAATTGGTGATATATTGTTCGTTACGACCTTCTTTATGCAAATCAGTAATATATTGCGTTATAAGCTCCATTATGTTGAACAATTAAACTATTTTTCACAGAAAATTAAAACAACAATGATGCAAAACTTTTTTATAATTTAAAAAGAAGTCCAGCAGAAGCTAATTTTATTCTTAATTTATGCAATCTTATGAACCAATCAGCAAATTTCACAAGTTTCCTATTTTTTGAACAGCATATTTTAATATTGTAATATTTTGAATAATGAAAATAATTTTACAAAAATACAAAATTCACTCAAAATTAATCCCTGAATAGTCCTCGCTATTAAGCTCTATTTCGCAGAATTTACATCACATTAGATTTAGTCCTATCTCACAAACTAATGCACGGAATTCCATACGTTTAGAATCCTCTTGATGGGCATAGTTTCGTTTAATTTTGGCGCTATGATAGCGAATTTTGAAGTATTAACACGTATGAGATCAAAACATTTTGTGGATTGCCACATTGCATTAGTTTTTTAGCACTTTCCAACAAAGTTGAAAAGTGCTTATGCATTCGGTTTGTCTGTCCGTCTGTCCGTATGGCCGTGTGTCCGCGCTGTAACTCCCGTAAATATACTAGGATTGCTATGAAATTTTTATACGTTATTGATGTTTACCCTAGCACGAACCCTATTAAAAATGAAGTATCTACCATGATTAGTTTATCTACAGAGATAATCAAAATTTACCCATTTCATTACGGCCTGTGGGGATAAATCGTTAATATACTCGGATTGCCATGAGATTTTAGGACGTTATTGACGTTTACCCTAGCACGAACCTTATTTAAAATGAAGTATTTACCATGATTAGTTTATCTACAGAGAGAATCAAAAGTTTCCCATTACATTACGGCCTATGGGGAAAAATCGTTAATATACTCGGATTGACATGGAATTTTAGGCCGTCATTGACGTTTACCCTAGCACGAGTCCTATCGAAAATGAAGTTTCTATCATGATTAGTTTATCTACAGGGTGAATCAAAAGTTTCCCATTACATTACGGCCTATGGGAAAAAATCGTTTCAAAGGAATTTTAAAGATGTATGCACTGTCAAACATATTAAAATATACATTCTGTAAAATATAAGATGAAAATGTAGCTATTATTCATTTACAGGGCCACACAAAAGAATTCCATTAGATAATGATAAAAGGGGGAATTGTGTGTGACATACTTTAAATATATTAAGCTTTTTCATGTATAATAAAATTGATATATGTCACTGAAGCTTCATATAAATTATACGCTACTGTCTTGCATAATATGAAGTACATAGCATTTACTGGGCCACACAAAAGATTTCAAATAGTATATTCTTTCCGAAGTACCGTATATGTGTCCGATGATGGCTGATGGAGGGATGAAATGCATTTTAATTATGATATGCGCGTTTATATTTCGCTAAATATATGCACATTATATGGTGTTTATAAATGTTATAGTTGATATACAGGGCTACCCAAAAGAGCTCACCAACGTTACTGAATATGAGCGTAAATTATTTAAACGTGGTTCTTAAGTAAGCTATACATTTTAACGCTGAGCTTCATTCAATTTACTGAGAAATATTTGCAGAATATAGATAAAAGAATATACAGGGCCACGCAAAGAATCCGGTACATGGACGCCTATGAATGATGATTTATGAGAATGTGATTTCAGTTGTTTTAAAAGTGTTTTAGTTTACAATAAATTTTAGCCTAATGCTGACGTGTAATAAAGGTACAATGTAAACTACAGGGCTGAACAAAAGTATTCAAGTATGTTTCCATCTAATAGAATGAATTGCTGAAAAAGAAATTTCAAGCTATTGGGTATTTTGTTGCTAAACTAAATTTTCCCATTATATCAACTGACATATAAAATACAGGGTTGTTCAAAAATACTGGAATACATATTTGGGTACATTTGGCTATACACTATTATTTACCTAAATAACAAAGTTTTGTTAAAGGTTTCATTAAGTGTTGGAAAGTGCTTCATAATCTATGCTTAACGCATGATTTTTCATACTTGTTTTGTTTTTAAAAATGCATTTTAAAAAGACTCTGAAAGAAATAAAGAATATTTTTCAGATATTATATAAGTTGTTTTATTACTCGACATTTTCTGAATACTTCTGAAAGTTCATGAATAAAGAAGATAAATTTAAATGAAAGTTAGACTTACTTTAAAGACAAAGCGTTAACTTATGCTGAACCATAGAAAAACGAAACAATTGAAAGCATCGAAGAGTAACCAGAAGAAAAATCTCCAGAAAGTTTGTTGAAATAAAAAATGAACAAAGGCTCGTTGTTTTTTGAAAAATACAGATGAAGTATTGTGTAGAAAATCAAAATATAACCACTAAAGCATTTAGTTCTACACTTCAGATATTTTCTTTAGTGGTTTCATAATTTTTACTCCCTTAATATCTTTGAATGCATATATTTTAAGGAACTAAAATCCGTTTTTCCACGGTTGCAAGCGTTTCAAATTCTTTTTAAAAGTCGGGAATTGTTAGGATGTTGAAATACGGTTTTCTAAAAATTTGCTCCTGGAGGCTATTATAGAGTTAAGAAAGTAGGGAGAATAAAAGTTTTTCTAATCTAGTTAAAATTTAGTAATGATTTTGAATAATAAGTATAAGCATGTCGAAGAACATTTTCCGTACTCAGAATATCGATAAAAAAAAAACAAGTCGGAAATTGTACGTGTCAATCCATTTCAAGTGGGCCAGCACTGGTTACTCGACCATTTTTTAAGAATCTGAAACTTTTTGTACAACTACTAACATGATGAAAGTTCAAAATGACCGTTATTTTAATTTTACTATTTTTCGTTTGTGCATGGGGGTCATCTTTGTTTCATCGTGTGCAGCGATTTTCTCAGATACTAGGGTACACAAAATTGTAAATATTTCGTCTTTTATTTTCCCAGTTGAAATGGGATTTGCAACATTTTGCAGAATAAAATAGGCTAAATGTACGGTGGTAGAATGATTTTGAAAAATAAATTTTTATAAGTGAAATTTTAGCACAAAATTTAAGATTTTTTCCAAAATCTTCCCGTTTGCAAGAGGAAATTTTTCATGCAAGGAAAACTGTCAACATTACACAATTTTTTCTACAAATAGGTCAAAAATTCTTGTACTCATAAACCAAGTCCCAGATCTGGGAGTTGATTTCTCTTTGCGAAAAAAATTCCGAAATTCGTCAAAAATTTCAAAAATCGCACTTTTTAGGTTTTGATATCTCTGCCGGGGCACGAGATAAAAATCAGAAATTCTGGCCTTTGATAGTATTGTGTAGTAGTGTTATGTACAAAAAATTTCAAGAAGGAGATTTTACTACAAGCTGAGATATGACATGGACAATATGTGAAACCAATACAGCCAAACTATTGTAACCTACTATGTAATTGTTCATACCTCCAAAATTTTAAATTAATGATTTATAGTACAAAGTTAAATGCTAATTAAAAATATCTTCTTCAAATGCTTCTGTGTGATTTAAACAATTCAGAATGTATGCTAAGCCAATACACTATTTGTCCAGATGAACAAACCTACTGGAAATGCTATTGCAACAATTTTACTCGGAACACATTTCAGAAAAAGTAAAATACAGGCAGTGGGTTGCAACTGATCGAGTTGACATGGTTTCAATTATTAAACCTAGGGAATTTCATTCAAGTTAACAAGGGATGACAAGACATGGGTGGCTTCAAGGAAAATTTTGAGAAAGAACAGCCTGATAGACTGACAGCAGTAACTGGTCGAAATCATAACATCTCTCGTAGATAGTGTTAAGCTCTTTGTTGAGCATATATAGTACCTTTGTAAATTAAACATTTATTATTAAACTGTTTTCAACAAACGATATTTTCTGTGTAAATATTATGTATGGAGAAGCACTTAACATTGATTTTGGACTAACAATGCCCAGACGTGCCAAACAGTATTTATCAATATTCTAGAAGATAACAAATATAAATTAAATTAATTTTGTCAATGTCATCCGTTCATTTTTGCGATTTAAATTTTAAAGAGAACGTTTATTTTTACGTTTTTGTTTATAATTTGGAGGTAAAAGATATCACTAGTAAATAGAAGAAAAAAAAGTCTCTAATAGAAATAAAGAATTATTTTAGGTATTATCTGGGTTGTTTTATTAGACAATATTTTCTGAATATTTTTGAAAGGCTTAGAACGAATAAGGTAAATTTAAATGAAGGATGGGCTTGAATTAAAGACAAAGCGTAAATTGTACTGAATCGTAGAGAAACGAAACAATTGAAAGCGTTGAAGATTAGCAAATATATATATATATCTTCAAAAAATTTGTTGGAATAAAAATTAAAAAAGGCTCGTACTTTTCGAAGCGCGAAAAATTTTTATGGATTGCCACATTCAACTAGTTTTTTCTATTTTTAAAAATGCATTTTAAAAAGACTGCAAAAGCAACAAAATTTTTTTTAGATATTATCTAAGTTGTTTTATTACATAATATTTTCTGAATACTTTTGAAAGGCCAAAGATAAATAAGATAAATTTAAATGAAAGTTAGACTTATTTTAAAGACAAAGTGTAAACTTATGCTGAACCATAGAAAAACGAAACGATTGAAAGCGCTGAAGAGTAACAACAACAAAAAAAAAATCTTCAAAAAGTTACTTGAAATAAAAAATGAAAAAAGGCTCGTGCTTTTTGAAGAATACGGATGAGGTGTTGTGTAGAAAAACAAAATGTAATTACTGAAGCATTTAGTTCTACACTTCAGATACTGTCTTTAGTAGTTTCGTAATTTTTACGCACTTACTATCTTTAAATGCATATATTTTAAGGAACTAAAATCCGTTTTTTCACGGTTGCAAGCATTTCAACTTCTTTTTAAAGGTCGGGAATTGTTGGGAAGTCGAAATACGATTTTCTAAAAATATGCTCCTGGAGCTATCATAGAGTTATGAAAGTAGGGAGAAGAAAAGTCTTTCTAAGCTAGTTAAAATTTAGTAATAACTTTAAATAATAAGTATAAGCATGTCGAAGAACTTTTTCCGTACTCAGTATGGCGATAAAAAAACAAGTCAGAAATTGAACGTTAACTGCGAAGACAAATGGAATGCATTTTCGTACAATAAATAGTTTTATGAAAAACAAATGATCTTGGTGCTATAGTTATTGCACTCTTATTCAAAAATGCATGAATGCAAAATTTATTGCGATTATATGTATTACATTCTGTAACACAGAAATAATATGACTCGATCTTAAATAGAGCAAAATCGTCACGGAATTCTGCAATCATTATCTCATTGAAATAATACAACATGATAGAATTTAATAAAACGAAGACAATTTTAATTATTTTTTGAGGATTTCTTTCATCTGGCAAAATCCTATTTGTCCCTGTTCTCCGTCTATCTGTTCGTCACATAGTCCGTAAATAGAAATTGGATAAGTCAGTGACTTCGAATTTTGTTTACATACAGCTAAATACCTCGCGTAACACAGCAAATCATAGAATTTAAAAAAAAGTCTATTACTTTAATTAAATTAATTTGATGAATGTCATTCGTCCATTTTTTCTATTTAAATGTTTAAAGAGAACGTTAATTTGCACGTTTTGCGGCGTGTAGATATTATAATTTGGAGGTAAAACACCTCACTAGTAAATAGAAGAAAAAAGACTCTAAAAGAAATAAAGGATTATTTTAGGAATTATATGGGCTGTTTTATTACACAGCATTTTCTAAATGGCTTAGAAGTAATAAGATAAATTTAAATGAAAGGTAGGTTTGTTTTAAAGACAAAACTTTTACTGAACCGTAAATAATCGAAACAATTGAAAGCTTTGAAGAGTAGCAAAAAAATATCTTCAAAACGTTTGTTGAAATAAAAAATTAAAAAAGACTCGCGCTTTTTGAAGAATACGGATGAGGTGTTGTGTAGAAAAAGAAAATGTAACCACTGAACTATTTAGTTCTACACTTCAGATACTTTCTTTAGTAGTTTCATAATTTTTACGCTCGTAATATATTTTTGGGTGCATATATTTTAAGGAACTAAAATCCATTTTTTACGGTTGCAAGCATTTCTAATTCTTTTTAAAGGTCGGGAATTGTCGGAAAGTCAAAGTACGATTTTCTAAAAATTTGCTCCTGGAGGTACACTGTTAAAAATGAAGTTCGAGGTTTCACCAAGAAAATGGTGAAAAGTAGCTAGAATTTAGCTGCAACCGAGATGGTGGTGATAAGTTTAACCAGTTTATTGGTGCTTTCAAAAACACCATTATGTTGGTGAAATGTTGAACCATGATTCAGGATGTTTATATAGCCAATTTTCTGGTGAAAGGTTGAACCATGATTCAGGATTTTTTTAAATCCATTTTTCTGGTGAAAGGTTTAACCATGAATCAGGGTTTTACTAAATCCATTTTTCTGGTGAAAAGTTTAACCATGAATCAGGGTTTTATAAAATCCAATTTTCTGGTTAGAGGTTGAACCATGATTCAGAATTTTTTCAAATCGAATTTTCTGGTGAAAGGTTAAATCTTAATTCAATGTTTTCTGATAAAAGGTTGAACCATAATTCAGGATTATTTCTAATCCAATTATTTGGCGAAATATTGAACCATGATTCAGGTTTTTCTTTCAGCTAACTTTACGGGCAAAAATTACACCAGATTCTAGGGGTTTTTTTTCCCCTCATTTTAGAATGAAATGTTCAACCAAGATTTTGGTTTTCAATTTATCATTTTATAGTGTAAGAATGAAAAAATTTCAGGTTATACAAAATTATGCTACAGTAGGAAGACTTCTGAAAATTATCAGAACTTTAATTATTGATTATATTGTCTTTGAAACACATTTAAAAAAAATAGATATAAACCAGTTTGTTTTAAATTCACAAAATAATTGCTTTTTTTTCTTCTCTTTTTTTGTAACATTTTTCTGTACTCATAATTATACTAATAATTATTTTAGTGTTTGCCTGTTCACAAACTATTCATTGAGAAAATATTGTATAAAACAATTTTCTTAGATTCAATACATACCTTGTTTGCTATATTTTATTTTAAAATCCAGGAAATAAAATATATTTTAACTAAACGTTACATTAAACAATGCTGGACGAATTTCTTTAAACAATATTAATTTTTATACAGACTTGAGAAAAGTTATTTTCTAATGCACCCAGCTTTTTTTTTTTTTTTTTTTTTTTTTTTTTTTAATCTGTAGAAAAAAAAATTTCTTCTTTTCTCTTTGATAATATATAGGTGCTGAAATCTTGATATTACATTTTTCAAATCTTTTTTTTTTTTTTTTTTTTTTTTTTTTTTTTTTTGCAATACAATAATAATAATCATTAGAAAAAATATTTTAACATTTTCTTTTGTACATTTTGTACAATTGTTACACATATGAAAATCTTTTAAATAAAAATTTATGAAAGTTATGAATAATTCTTTATTAATATAGGAATTAAGTGATACATGATGAATACATTAAAAAAGTCAATTTGCAGTTAGAAATATAAAGTTATAATTTATTAATTTTAGAAAATAAAGCTAATAGTATGAGATTTTTGAAGAAAAATTTATTTCAATTTATGGATTTCTCATTTTTAAAAAATAATTTTCAAGCATGATTCTTTTAAAAATTCATATTGCAGTTAGCTCGAATATGTAAATTAACTCATTTGAATGTAAAGGAAAAAAAAATATTCAGCATTTGTTTCTAGCTAATATGCAATAATGAAATCAACGCTTTTCAATGAGTAAATGAAACATAAATATAATGGATACATAATCAAAATACATGCTTAAATATCAGCATCATAAGGCAGCTGTAAATAGAACTCTTTGGTTAACCTTTAGTATCAGCCAATACCCCCCCCCCCCAAAAAAAAAAATAAATAAAAAAAAAAATAATAAATAAATAAATAAATAAAAATTAAAGTTTTTGTTTTTTATGGTAGGTATATCAAATACCAACTTTGTTGGGTTAATTTAATAATAGCAGTGTCAACACAAGTAGCCACTTGTTATTACTTATATATTTTCTTTTTTTCAATTTTCCTGAATGATAATTATCTATGATTCCCAGTGGCAGAAAATTTTCTGTGACAGACATTTCAGGGGCAAAAAAATAATCTGCAGGTAAAATATTTTTAAAACAGAAGCATTAATTAATCAAACAATCACTTATCTGTAGTGTTTTTAGGCATTTCATAAATATTCATTAATAATAATCTTAACTTTTGTATTAAGTAATGAAGAGCTAAAAATATGAAGCAAAATAAAGGTTTGATAAAAAAGAATCTGCAAAAGAGAAACTAAAATTTGAAATGCCCATCTCCCGTCTAAAACTTTCTGCTATCATTTCTATAATAAAGATTTTGGTACTACTTGGTTATCAGTCGACCCATTTTGCTAAATTATACAAATCGCCAAACAGCCAAATTATATATATTGACATAATTTTTATTTTAAATAACCAAAGAACAATTAAATTATTAGAATATTAGTAAAAATACAAAAGTTGAAATAAAAATCACTTAATGGCATTTTAAAGGTGTGTACCATATTTAACATCATTGAACGTGAGATTTACGATCATCCATTGTTGGCATTAAATATAGTTTGGCGATACATTTTTGGTCGACGGGATAACCAAGTAGTACCAAGGTTTTTTATTTATTAATTTTTTAATAATAGTAGTAGAAATGAAAACATTTGTTAACAGCAACCTTGCAATATCTTAAAAATAAATAAATAAAGACAGCAAAAAAGTAACAATTTAGCTGATTTGTGGTATATCACAACTTTTATTGAAAATACAAATATTCAGTCTTTAAAACATATATTGTATGTCAGACTAACATTTATTAGTATAATGCCCTTTTACATACAGACTTCATAGACAGGATTCTACTGCACTCTGGCTATTCACTTTAAAAATATGCTCTCTCGTGCCCAAATGAGGATCATGAATACAAAGTCATCAAATATAAAGAATTCTTGAATCTTGATACATTCTAATTCAGGATTTCAAGTTGGGTAAAATGGAACAGCTCTAAGCATCGGTTAAAGTCTCCACCTGTTTTAAATGAAAGGATAAAACTTTAAAGACAAAGTTCTTTTTTTTTTCCAGGCATAACAATGTTAGTCAAATATGCAGAAGTATAATAAATAATAATTTTTAAAAAATCCAAATTTCACGTGGGAAAAACAATCAAAATTTTAAAACAGTATGCATTACTTATTAAACCATGGAGTACCAATGTAATTGATTTTATAATCCTTAAAAGATTTTTCTCCTCTTCTCCTCCTGTAAATCTTTTCAAATTCATTTATAAGGCAATAATATATGAATATCTGCCTTGTGTCATTCACAAAATATTATTCTTTAATGGCGGCACATAGGATGATCACAAACAAGAGGAAATTAATAAAACTACAATTTTGATTTTAGCGGTAAATCTTAAAATAAACTTTTAAAATCACATAGGCTTTTTTCTTGCTTTTTTGTTTGTATAATATGATTTAAATATGTAAAATACTCAGATATAATGATCTACATACATAAATGTTAAGTAATTTAGTGGCATTTCTCAAAAATACAAAATCAAATAGTTGTATAGTTTTCAATTTTTCATACAAATATTACTAATTCTGTTAAAATCTTTTCAAATTCATTTATAAGGCAATAATATCTGAATACCTGCCTTGTGTCATTCGCAAAATAATATTATTCTTTAATGTTGGCATATAGGATGATCACAAATAAGAGGAAATTAATAAAATGACAATTTTGATTTCAGCGGTAAATCTTAAAATAAAGTTTTAAAATCATATAAGTTTTTTTCTTTACTATTTTGTTTGTATAATATGATTTAAACATGTAAAATACTCAAATATAATGATCTATATACATAAATGTTAAATAATTTAGTGGCATTTCTCAAAAATACAAAATCAAATAGTTGTATAGTTTTCAATTTTTCATACAAATATTACTATTTCTGTTAAAATCTTTTCAAATTCATTTATAAGGCAATAATATCTGAATACCTGCCTTGTGTCATTCACAAAATAATATTATTCTTTAATGTTGGCACATAGTATGATCACAAATAAGAGGAAATTAATAAAACGACAATTTTGATTTCAGCGATAAATCTTAAAATAAAGTTTTAAAATCATATAAGCTTTTTTCTTTACTATTTTGTTTGTATAATATGATTTAAACATGTAAAATACTCAAATATAATGACCTACATAGATAAATGTTAAATAACTTAGTGGCATTTCTCAAAAATACAAAATCAGATGGCTGTATAGTTTTCAATTTTTTGCTACAATACAAATATTACTAATTCTGTTAAAATATTTTCAAAATCATTTAAGAGACAATAATATCTGAATACCTGCCTTGTGTCATTCACAAAATAATATTATTCTTTAATGTTGGCACATAGGATGATCACAAATAAGAGGAAATTAATAAAACGACAATTTTGATTTCAGCGGTAAATCTTAAAATAAAGTTTTAAAATCATATAAGCTTTTTTATTTACTAATTCTTGCTTTTTTGTTTGTATAATATGATTTAAACATATAAAATACTCAAATATAATGCTCTACATACATAAATGTTAAATAATTTAGTGGCATTTCTCAAAAATACAAAATCAAATAGTTGTATAGTTTTCAATTTTTTCCTTCAAATATTACTAATTCTGTTAAAATCTTTTCAAATTCATTTATAAGGCAATAATATCTGAATACCTGCCTTGTGTCATTCACAAAATAATATTATTCTTTAATGTTGGCACATAGGATGATCACAAATAAGAGGAAATTAATAAAACGACAATTTTGATTTCAGCGGTAAATCTTAAAATAAAGTTTTAAAATCATATAAGCTTTTTTATTTACTAATTCTTGCTTTTTTGTTTGTTTAATATGATTTAAATATGTAAAATACTCAGATATAATGATCTATATACATAAATGTTAAATAATTTAGTGGCATTTCTCAAAAATACAAAATCAAATAGTTGTATAGTTTTCAATTTTTTCCTACAAATATTACTAGTTCTATTAAAATCTTTTCAAATTCATTTATAATTCAATAATATCTGAATACCTGCCTTGTGTCATTCACTAAATAATATTATTCTTTAATGTTGGCACATAGGATGATCACAAATAAGAGGAAATTAATAAAACGACAATTTTGATTTCAGCGGTAAATCTTAAAATAAAGTTTTAAAATCATATAAGCTTTTTTATTTACTAATTCTTGCTTTTTTGTTTGTTTAATATGATTTAAATATGTAAAATACTCAGATATAATGATCTATATACATAAATGTTAAATAATTTAGTGGCATTTCTCAAAAATACAAAATCAAATAGTTGTATAGTTTTCAATTTTTTCCTACAAATATTACTAGTTCTATTAAAATCTTTTCAAATTCATTTATAATTCAATAATATCTGAATACCTGCCTTGTGTCATTCACTAAATAATATTATTCTTTAATGTTGGCACATAAGATGATCACAAATAAGAGGAAATTAATAAAACAACAATTTTGATTTCAGCGGTAAATCTTAAAATAAAGTTTTAAAATCATATAAGTTTTTTTCTTTACTATTTTGTTTGTATAATATGATTTAAACATGTAAAATACTCAAATATAGTGATCTACATACATAAATGTTAAATAATTTAGTGGCATTTCTTAAAAATGGTGTTTTGTTTGTATAAAATTATTTAAACATGTAAAATATTGTAAAAAACTCAAATACAGATTTACTTATATAGGTGTTTAATAATTTAGTGGTGTAATTTTAAAATGAAAATTTATTTAAGCTTCATAATATTCTTTTAATCATGTAATGCTTTTTACTATGCATGTATTTATAATGCATTATTAAACATAATTTATTAATGAAAATAGCACAGTGATGCAGACATATATTATTATTTCATAATAGTATGAAGTATACAGAAATCGGAATTTGTGTTATACTTTTTATATTTTTTTATCAAATTTTATGTTCTTTAAATATCAAAATAATCCTAATACAGTTGGAATTTACTGTAGCTTTATTTATTTATTTTTTCTAATAGCTTAGTTTTAAAATAGTGACCACTTTTTAAATAATTTCATTTATTTTAGAAAAATGAAAATTTTAAAAAATCGTGGTATATTTTTGTTATATTTGATTTAGCTACATGAATTTCGGTAAACATCCAATAAGTAATGTGAAAAATTCAGTTTATTTTATGGCATTATAAATTATTGTTTACATATAACATTAACTTTAGAGAAGCTTATTCATAAATAGAAATTTTCTACAAACAGAAATAAATATAATTAGAAAAATAATTTCGCTTGTATAAACTGTAGAAATGAACTAAATTATTATACTTAAGCTATTATAATAGCTTTAAAATAGTGGTTTATTTCGCGTAGAATACAAAGCAAGGTAGGAGGGGACCGTTTTAGGCTTAGGCAAAAGAAGTATAAATTTTTCATACGAGAGTTTCAGCAAAACATTATTATATGTATAAAATAAATAATAATCGCTAATGTACTCACTCGAGTATTTTATTTATTGAGGAGACAATAAACCGAAGCTGGATTAATATATCTCCCTACTCCGTCATGGCTGCTTACTTCGATGGAGACATGATCGACGCCATTATTAAAAGATGGTTGGATCGTTGGTTGACTATAGGTTGAACTTTGAACGATGTTCTTGGTTCAACCCAAGGAGGTTAATCCGTAATACCGGAGCTTTTAGAATTTCGATGATCATGAGGTTTTTTTTAAATCTGAAAATATGGTTATTTCTCTGGAAGGTCCATTAAATAACCACAATCATGGTGAAACGTTTACCCGTTATTTTTAACAGTGTAAGTATGGAGTTAAGAAAGTAGAGAGAAGAAAAGTCTATCTACACTAATTAAAATATTTAATAATGATTTTGAATAATAAGTATAGACATGTCGAAGAACTTTTTCCGTACTCAGTATATACATAAAAAAACCCAGTCGGAAATTGTACGTTAACTGCGAAGACAAATGGAAAATATTTTCGTACTATAAATAATTTTATAACTACAAATGATCTTGGTGCTATAGTTTTGCTCTGTTATGCAAAAATGCATGAATGCAAAATTTATTACGATTATATGTATTACATTCTGTAACACGGAAATAACACGACTGGATCTTAAATACAGCATAATCGTCACCGGAATCTACAATCATTATCTCATTGAACTAATTACACATGCTAGAATTTAATAAAACGAAGAAAATTTTAATTATCTTTTTTTAGGATTTCATTCATCTGACGAAATCCTATTTGTCTCTGTTCTCCGTTTATCTGTTCGTCACAGAGTCCGTGCATAAAAACTGGATAAGTCAGATTTCAAATTTTGTGTACTTACATCTGAATACCTCGTGTAGCTCGGCAAAACATAGAATTTTGGAAAGGTCTATTACTTTAATTAAATTAATTTTGTCAAAGTCATCCGTTCATTTTTGTGGTTTAAATTTTAAAAGACAATGTTGATTCGAATGTTTTGCTTGTAGACACCATAATTTAGAACTAAAACATCTTACTAGCAATTAGAAGAAAAAAAAAGACTCTATAAGAAAAAAAAATTATTTTAGGTATTATCTGGGTTATTTTATTACTAAATACTAAATTACTATTTTCTGAATATTGTTGAAAGGCTTAGATAAATTTAAATGAAAGATAGGCTTGTTTTAAAGACAAAGCGTAAACTTGTACTGAACCGTACAGAAACGAAACAATTGAAAGCGTTGAAGAGTAGCAAAAAAAAAAAAAAAAAAAAAAAAAAAAAAAAAAAAAATTATCTTCAAAAAGTTTGTTGAAATAAAAAACGAATAAAAGCTGGCGATTTTTGAAGAATACGGATGAGATGTTGAATAGAAAAAGAAAATGTAATCACTGAAGCATTCAGTTCTACAGTTCAGATACAGTCTTTAGTGGTTTCATAATTTTTCTGCACTTAATATCTCTGAATGCGTATATTTTAAAAAACTAAAATCCGTTTTTTTCACGGTTGCAAGCATTTCAAATTCTTTTTAAAAATCGGGAATTGTTGGGAAGTTGAAATACGGTTTTCTAAAAATATGTTCCTGGAGGCTATCATGGAGTTAAGAAAGTAGGGAGAAGAAAAGTCTTTCTAAACTAAGTTAAAATTTAGTAATGATTTTGAATAATAAGTAAAAGCATGTCGAAGAACTTTTTCCGTATTCAGTGTACCGATAAAAAAAACAAATCAGAAGTTGTTAACTGCGAAGACAAATGAAATACGTTCGTACTATAAATAGTTTTATAAATACAAATGATCTTGGTAATATAGTTATTGCACTCCTATGCAAAAACGTATGAATACAAAATTTATTACGATTATATGTATTACATAATATGACTGGATCTTAAATAGAGCATAATCGTCATGGGAATCGACAATTGTTAAATATCGTGAGCTATCATTGAACTAATTGCACATGATAGAATTTAATAGAACAAAGAAAACTTTAATTAATATCATTTTTTAAAGTATCGCTCATCTGCGAAAACTTATTCGTTTCTGTTCTCCGTCTGTCTGTCACAGAGTCTGTACACAAAAACTGTATAAGTCATAATCTTCAAATTTTGTGTAATTACAGCTGAATACGTCGTGTTATAAGGAAAATCATAGAATTTTGAAAATGTCTATTATGTTGATTAAATTAATTTTGCCAATGTTATCCTTTCATTTTTGTGGTTTAAATTTTAAAAGAGAACGTTGATTTGAACGTTTTGCGTGCAGACATCATAATTTGGAGGTAAAAAATCTCACTAGTAAATAGAAGAAAAAAAAGACTCTAACATTAAAAAAAGATGTTTTAGGTATTATCTGGTTCGTTTTATTACACAATGTTTTCTGAATATTTTTGAAAGGCTTAGAACGAATAAGAAAAATTTAAATGAAAGTTAGACTTATTTTAAAGACAAAGCGTAAACTTATGCTGAACCATAGAAAAACGGAACAATTGAAAGCATTGAAGAGTAACACAAAAAAAAAAAAATCTTCAAAAAGTTTGTTGAAATAAAAAATTAAAAAAGGATTGCGCTTTTTGAAGAATACGGATGAGGTGTTGAGTATAAAAAGAAAATGTAACCACTGAAGCATTTAGCTGTACACTTCAGATACTTTCTTTTGTGGTTTCATAATTTTTATGCACTTAATATCTCTGAATGCGTATAGTTTAAAGAACTAAAATCCGTTTTTTTACGGCTGCAAGAATTTCAAATTTTTTTAAAAGTCGGAAATTGTTCGGAGTCGAATTACACTTTTCTAAAAATACGCTCCTGGAGGCTATTATGGAGTTAAGAAAGTAGGGAGAAAAATTTCTCTAAACTAATTAATGAAATTAGTAATTATTTTAAACAATAAATGACGATTTTTTTGTACACATTGATAGAAAAAAACAAGTCGGAAATTGTATGTTTACTTTGGACACAAATGAGGTGCGTTCGTACTTTAAATAGTTTTATAAATACTCAGATCTTGGTGCAATAGTTGTTGCACTTTTTGCTCTGTTAAATGCGGACAGACAGATGGACCGACGGATTGAACGACGATTATAGGTGCGACATATTTACATACTTACAGACGCACCTAAAAAAAGAAAGATAGTTCAGAGTTTAAAAAGAAATATTTGATTATTTCCAGAACATTTCTGAACAAAACGAAAATGCTACTGATATGAAACCCCGACCTTTGAAAAATAAATAATAAATAAATAAATATCAAGCAGACATTTCACTTAAATTAAATGTAAAATGCTTTCAAATCTGCCACTTTTCATGTACTCTTAAAAAAAGCTAATTTTTTTTTCTTTTTTTGTAAATTTAAACTAACTGCTATACACAATTTATTTATTTATTCACTTTTGCATTTAAAGTAGTACCAAATCATGACCTTTTATTTATTATGGCGTATAATCAGAAAGATACCTTACATACGCAGTAAAATGAAAAAATATTAAATATTTAGGAGTATTAAAAACTGTTTGAAAATTACATGCGAACACGAATGAAGTAAAATCGTAATTGACTCAAAACGAAGTAATTTGATTTTAAAAGTGATCTTGATCTTTCCTTTTCTAAGTTCGAGGATTTTCTATTTATACCTCTTGAGCATGTGAAGTGTAATTTAACAAAAAAAAAATAATAAATAAATAAATAAATACCCTGGAAGATATTACGTAAATCTATCAAGCGAAGATCGAGACTTTAGAGCACAGGCATCTTTTGCCCTTCCTGGGAGAAAAAAAATATTGAGGTATTAAGGAGTCTAGGAATAGTTACATATTACTTTACGGATTAGTTCATGACTTACAATAACATGATTGAAATATCGATTGCTCCTAGCTGAGAAATTGTTTAATGAGCATTGTTAGATAAATAGCTCACATTCATCTTTTAGAATATTTATAAATACTACTTGGCACGTCGGGCCATCCAAAATCTACGTTAGTTGTTTCTCCTGTGCATTGCCTGTTATAAATATTCTATACAAAATAAGGCAGAAAAAAAGAGTTTAATATGAATGCAATAGTTATTCATGTATTTATGTAAATCCGTGAATGGAATATTTAGAGTTCATACATATATTTTAATAAAAGTGTATGTTATGAAAATTAGAGCTAAAATTGTGAAAAAGAAAATTTCATATTTTATTCATAAGAGGTATACACTGTAAGAAAAAAAAACCTTTCAATTGACAGGAACAAACTGTCAATTTTGGCGCTAGTTTAAAACCTTTTTATATACAGAAAATATGTGTAATTTTTCATTAAAACAATTTTGTTATGAGAAAATTACAAAATTCAGTTTCTTTCACAGAAAAAACTGTTTTTTATTTAAACATATAAACAGTTTTTTTTTCTATAAAATAAACAATTTTTTAATAAAAAATACAGATTTTTTTACAGTGCATAGTCACTACGTCTCTACGAATGTTACTCAGTTTCTTTTATAGAAAAAACTGTTTTTCTTTAAAACAGTTAAACAGTTTTTTTCTATAAAAAAGACAATTCTTTTTTATAAAAAGTACAGAATTTTTTTATAGTGTATAGTTACTACTTCTCTACGAATGTGATACATCTTTAAATATAGTTCACTGCTAATAATTACCATTATTTGATAATTTTCTATATCCATTCCTAAGTATTATTTTAAACAGTATTTTTTAACACTTTATAGTGCGGATTTTAAACAGTACCAAGTCATGACTCTTTAATTGTATTTATCACAGTGCTCAGCAAAAGTTTAGACAATGATCGATTACGCTTCTGTTTTCAGAAGTATGTACCGAATGTTTGTAATTCCTCTGTCATATATTACTTGTGACTTATCCTTTATTCAGTATTTTTTAACACTTTATAGTGCGGATTTTAAACAGTACCAAGTCATGACTCTTTAATTGTATTTATCACAGTGCTCAGCACAAGTTTAGACAATGATCGATTACGCTTCTATTTTCAGAAGGATGTACCGAATGTTTGTAATTCCTCTGTCATATATTACTTGTGACTTATCCTTTATTCACACACAATAAATTTTGAATTTTACCTTTTACATAAAATATAATGACAAAACAATAAAATTAACATTGTGGCAAAAGTATAGACAATTTGTGCATTTACAGAAAAAATAACTACAAATTAAAATGGAGTTGCACCAGCATTGTTTGCATTTAGTGCAAGAATGTAATTTTTCATAAAAAAAAACTAAATGCTGCGTCACTTGGGGGTTTATTTCGTACCAAACATGTTCAACAGCAGCTCGAACCTCATTAAAAGAAAATTATAGCAAAATTTGCATAAATATCACGACATATGATGTTACAAAAGTTTTCGATCGGGTCCGGATCAGAACTACACGCTGCGCCGGCCAGTTGAGACTAGTAGTATTTTCAAAGTTAAGCGAAGTTCTTCTTTTGTATGCAACATGAATTGATGCTAAAATCCATACTTTAGATCAGCAAAAGTTCTCCAAATGACTAAAAATTAATCTCCAACGTATGTACTACGTAGTCTTATGGTGCTTGGCAACCAATGAATAGCTCCACAGATACTTGAGCATTAAAGCTAAGTGAGAACTAAATTATTTAAAAGCCACCTTCTTTTTGTCGACTTAATTAAGAACCAAGATCTTTACTTAAGTCATTCCAATAGTATGCCCACTTGTTTGGGCCATTGAAATTCCACTTTTTTTTCGTTACTGAATATCATAGCGTACCATTTGGGTCCATATGACGTATGTTTGCAAGTTAATTGAATTCTGGACAATTTATAGCGAGATTTTAAAGCTGATTGTTTTATTATTGTCATGTAAATTGATTTACCTGTTTCTTTAATCATCTAAGCATCATGTCCGTAGACACAGAAATTCCTGACTTACTTTTAATGTGATTAACAATCATTATTTATGTAAATGCCACTTTCTGAACACTTTTGTCACCGCATTTTCTTGTCACACAAGGTCTTTCAGATTATGTTTTTTTTTTTTTTTTTTTTTTTTTTTGGAGGAGTCATCCTTAGACTATACTTCATAGACAAACCACTTTGGACGATTCAGTGCTGCTGAAATTTCTGCAACTGTCTTCCCTTTCTATTCCAGCTTCCCTACTTCAATTACCTCATCTAAATGAATATTTTTAGCTCGCGGCATCTTCACTAACTGATGCTGTATCGAGATATAATTAAATACTTCAGACATGTGACATCATAACTTGGAAATTTGCATTTATCCAATTTTGCATTTATTTAAAAGCAAAAGGAAATTTGCATTTATTTAAAAGCCACCTTCTTTTTGTCGACTTAATTAAGAACCAAGATCCTTACTTAAGTCATTCCAATAGTATGCCCACTTGTTTGGGCCATTCAAATGCCACTTTCTTTTCGTTACTGAATATCATAGCGTACCATTTGGGTCCATATAACGTATGTTTGCAAGGTAATTGAATTCTCGCCAATTCATAGCGATATTTTAAAGCTAATTGTTTTATCATTTTCATATAAATTGATTTACGTGTCTCTTTAATTTATCTACGAATCATTTCCGACGACACAGAATACTTCTGACTTATTTTTAATGTGATTAGCAATCATTACTTGTGTAAATGTCAGTTTCTGGTCACACAAGATCTTCCAGATTATGTTTAGCTTTGAAGGAGTCATCCTTAGACTATACTTCATAGACAGACCGCTTTGGACGATTCAATGCTGCTGAAATTTCTGCAACAGTCTTCCCTTTCCATTTCAGCTTTCCTACTTAAATTACTTCATCTGATTGAATAATTTTTGCTCGCGAAATCTTCACTAACTGATGCTATATCGAGGTATAATTAAATGCTTCAGACATGTGACATCATAACTTGGAAATTTGCATTTTTCCATGAACAGTTGCCTAAAAATCAAAAAAGTGTCTAAACTTTTGCAATATGCAAATTTTACTTTTTTTAGTTAAATTAAATATTATCTTATATTATAACCATTATTTTTATTCTACATTATATAATATATATATGAAAATAAGTATAGCCATTTGTAAAACTCTCGTTTTCGTACTTTTTATTTAAAGGTTAAAAAACACCAGTGTCTAAATTTTTGCTGAGCACTCTATAGCATATTTTTAGCAAGGTATCTTACCTACGTAGTAAAATGAAAAACTCTATGAAATATTTGAGAATAAAAACCAGACAGTTAGTTTGGAAATTTCATGCGGACACGAATAAAGTAAAATCGTAATTGACTCAAAACGAAGTGAGTTGATTTTAAAAGTGACTTTGATCTTTATTTTTCTAAGTTCCGTGATTGTCTATTTATATCTCTTGAAATGAGAAGCGTAATTTAACAGAAAATAAATAAATACCCTGGACGATATTATGTAAATCGATTAAGCGAAGATCGAGACTTCAGACCACAGACATCTTTTGTCCTTCCTGGGAATTTTTTTTCTTTTTTTGATGAGTCTAGGAATAGTTACATATCTCTTTACGGATTAGTCCGTGACTTACAATACTTTGATTCAAATATCGATTGCTCCTAGCTGAAAAATTGATTTAATGAGCATGCATTCATCTTCTAGAATATTGATAAATACTAATTGGCACGTCTGGCCATTGTTGCTCCAAAATCTATGTTACGTGCTTCTCCATCACATTGAGTGTTATAAATATTCTATGCAAAGTAAACCAGAAAACATGTGTTTCATATGAATACATTAGTTATTCGTGTATTTATGTAAGTCGAATGAAATGTTTAGGGCTCATAGATATATTTTTTAATAAAAGTGTATTTTATGAAATCTAGAGCTAAAAATGAGAAAAAGAAAATTTGATTAATAAGAGTTATACACTATAAGAAAAAAAAATCTTTCAATTGACCGGAAAAAAACTGTCAATTTTGCCACCAGTTTAAAACCGTTTTATTTACAGAAAATATCTGAAATTTTTCATTAAAACAGTTTTATTATGTAAAAATTACAAAATTCAGTTTCTTTTACAGAAAAAAAAACTACTTTTCTTTAAAACAGTTAAACAGTTTTTTCTATAAAAAGAGAATTCTTTTTTGTAAAATAACAGAGTCTTTTACCGTGTATAGTTACTACTTCTTTACGAAAGAGATACATCTTTAATTATAGTTCATTGCTAATAATTACCAATGTTTCATAACTTTCTCTATCCTTTCCTAAGTATCATTTTAAAAAGTTTTTTCTTTTAAACAGACCAAGTCATTAACTTTTACTTGTATTTATTGTAGCATATTTTTAGCAAGATATCTTACCTATGTATTAAAATGAAAAATTCTATGAAATACTTGGGAATATAAAAAACACAGTTTGTAAATTTCATGCGAGCACGAATGAAATAAAATCGTAATCGACTCAAAATGAAGTCAGTGGATTTTAAAAGTGACCTTTATCTTTCGCTCCTAAGTTCGGTGATTTTATATTTATATCTCATGAACATGTGAAATGTAATTTAACAGAAAAGAAAATAAATACCCTGGAAGATATTATGTAAATTGATTAAGCAAAGATCGAGACTTCAGAGCACAGACATCTTTTGTCCTTCCTGAGAAAAAAAAAAGATGAGGAGTCCAGGAAAAGATTCATATCACTTTACGGATTAGTCCGTGACCTTACAATAACGTGATTCAAATATCGATTGCTCCTAGCTAAGAAATTGATTTAATGAGCATTGTTTGATAAATAGCTCACATTCATCTTCTAGAATATTGATAAATACTGTTTGGCACGTCTGGGCATTGTTGCTCCAAAATCTATGTTAAGTGCTTCTCCATAACATTCACTACAAAAAATGTCTATGAAATAACGCAGAAAACATGAGTTTTATATGAATGCATTACTTATTCATGTATTCATGTACGTCCCTTAATGAAATGTTTAGGGTTCATTCATATATTTTTAAGAAAAGTTTATGTATGAAAATTAGATCTAAAATTGTTAAAAAGAAAATTTGTTTAATAAGAGTTATACTCTGTAAGAAAAAAAAACTTTCAATTGACAGGAAAAAATGTCAATTTTGCGCCAGTTTAAAACTGTATTAGTTACAGAAAATATCTGTAATTTTTCATTAAAACAGTTTCATTAAGTAAAAATTACAAAATTATTCAGTTTCTTTTATAGAAAAAAATTGTTTTTCAACAGTTAAACAATTTTTTCTATAAAAAGACAATTCTTTTATGGAAAAATTACAGTTTTTTAAAGTGTATAGTTATTACTTCTCTATAAATATGATGCATCTTTAATTATAGTTCATTGTTAATAATTACCATTATTTCATAAATTTCTCTCCATTCCTAAGTATAATTTTAAACAGGTTTTTCTTTACACTTTTTAGTGCGGATGTTAAACAGTACCAAGCCATGACCCTTTTTTTATATTTATCATAGCATATTTTTAACAAAATATCTTACCTGCATAGTAAAATGAAAAATTCTATGAAATACTTGGGAATTAAAAAAGGAAGTTTGGAAATTTCATGCGGGCACGAATGAAGTAAAATCGTAATGGACACAAAACGAAGTGAGATGATTTTAAAAGTGATTTTGATCTTTGCTTTTCTAAGTTCGGTGATTTTTTATTTATATCTCTTGAACGTGTGAAGTGTAATTTAAAATAAAAGAAAAAAATATCCTTGGAAGATATTATGTAAATCGATTAAGCTAAGATCGAGACTTTAGAGCACAGACATCTTTTGTCCTTCCTGGGAAAAAAATATTGAGGAGTCTAGGAATAGTTACTTATCACTTTACGGATTAGTCCATGACTTACAATACTCTGATTCAAATATTGATTGCCTTAGCTGAAAAATTGATTTAATGAGTATTGTTAGATAAATAGCATACATTCATCTTCTAGAATTTTGATAAATACTAATTGGCACGTCTGGCCATTGTTGCTCCAAAATCTATGTTAAGAGCGTCTCCATCACATTGGCTGTTATAAATATTCTATGCAAAGTAACCCAGAAAACATGAGTTTCATATAAATACGTAGTATAATAAATACGAGTTATTCATGTAATTATGTAAGTCTGTGAATGGAATGTTTAGGGTTTATACACATATTTTTAATAAAAGTGTATGTTATGAAAATTCGATCTAAAAAAGTAATAAGAAATATTATGCACTGTAAGAAAAAAATCTTTCAATTGACAGGAAAGAACTTTCAGTTTTGACGCCAGTTTAAAACAGTTTTATTTACAAAAAATATCTGTAACTTGTCATTAAAACAGTTTTATTATGTAAAAATTTACAAAATTCAGTTTCTTTTAGAGAAAAAAAAACTGTTTTTCTTTAAAACAGTTAAGCAGTTTTTTTTCTATAAAATAGACAATTCGTTTTGTAAAAATTACAGATTTCTTTTTACAGTGTATAGTTACTACATCTCTACGAACGTGATACATCTATAATTACAGTTTATTGCTAATAAATACCATAATTTCATAACTTTTATCTCCGTTTTGAAGGATAGTTTTAAACAGTTTTTTCTTTATACTTCATAGTGCAGATTTTTAACAGTACCAATTCATGATCATTTTCTTGTATTTTTATAGCATATTTTTAGCAAGATATCTTACTTACGTAGTAAAATGAAAAATTCTATAAAATACTTACGAATATAAAAAAGACAGTTTCGAAATTTCATGCGGGTACGAATGAAGTAATATCGTAATTGACTCAATGCGAAATGAGTTGGTTTTAAAAGTGACTTTGATCTTTGCTTTTCTAAGTTCCTTGATTGTCTATTTATATCTCGTGAAATGTGAAGTGTAATTTAACAGAAAATAAAATAAATACCTTGAAAGATAATATGTATATCGATTAAGGAAAGATCGAGACTCCTGAGCACAGACATCTTTTGTCCTTCCTGGAAAAAAAATGTCGAGGAGTCCAGGAATAGTTACATATCACTTTACGGATTAGTCCGTGACTTACAATAACGCGATTCAAATATCGATTGCTCCTAGCTAAGAAATTGATTTAATGAGCATTGTTAGTTAAATAGCATGCATTCATCTTTTAGAATATTGATAAAAACTATTTGGCACATCTGGTCATTGTTGTTTCAAATTTGATTATAAGTGCTTCTCCGTCATATAGACTGTTATAAATATTTTATGCAAAGTAACCCAGAAAACATGCGTTTCATATAAATACATTAGTTATTCATGTATTTATGTAAGTGCGTTAATGGAATGTTTAGGGTTCATACATATATTTTTAATAAAACTGTATGTTATGAAAATTAGAGCTAAAATTGTGCAAAAAAAATTTGATTAATAAGAGTTATAAAATGTAAGAAAAAAATCCTTGAATTGACTGGAAAAAACTGTCAATTTTGGCGCCAGTTTAAAACCGTTTTATTTAGAGAAAATGTATGTAATTTTTCTTGAAAACATTTTTATTACGTAAAAATTGCAAAATCCAGTTTCTTTTACAGTTCTGTTTTCTTTAAAACAGTTAAACAGTTTTTCTATAAAAAATACAATTCTTTTTTGTAAAAACTACAGAGTCTTTTACAGTGTATAGTTACTACTTCTCTACGAATGTGATATGTGTTTAGTTATAGTTCATTGCTAATAATTACCATTAGTTCATAACTTTCTCTCTCCGTTCCTAAGTATAACTTTAAACAGTTTCTTCTTTGCACTTTACAGTGCGCTGTGTAAACAGTACCAAATCATGACTCTTTTCTTTTATTTATTATAGAGTATTTTTCATTAAAACAGTTTTTCTGAAGAAAATACAGTTTTTTCTGTAAAAATACCGAAATTAAATTTCCTTTAGATAATTTTTTTTTTTTTTTTTTGTAAAAAACAAAAACAATTCCTTTCTGTAAAAATTATAGATTTTTTTTACTCTGTATAATTACTACTTTTCTACGAACGTGATGCATCCTTAATTATAGTTCATTGCTAATAATTTCCATTATTTCATAACTTTCTCTCTCTGTTCCTAAGTATCATTTTAAACAGTACCAAGTCAAGACACTTTTCTTGTATTTATTACTGCATATTTTCAGAAAGATATCTTACCTACGTAGAAAAATGAAAAATTCTATGAAATACTTGGGAATATAAAAAAGATAGTTTGGAAATTTGATGCGGGCACGAATGAAGTGAAATCATAATTGACTTAAAACGAAGTGAGTTGATTTTAAAAGTGACCTTGATCTTTCGTTTTCTAAGTTCGGTGATTTTCTATTTATATCTCTTGAACATGTGAAGTGTAATTTAACAGAAAAGAAAATAAAACCCTGGAAGATATTATGTATATCGATTAAGTTAAGATCGAGATTTCAGAGCACAGACATCTTTTGTCCTTCCTGGGAAAAAAAAAAGTTGAGGAGTCTAGGAATAGTTTCATATAGTTTTACGGATTAGTCCGTGACTTACAATAACATGATTCAAATATCGATTGCTCCTAGCTGAGAAATTGCTTTAATGAGCAATGTTAAATAAATAGCTCACATTCATCTTCTAGAATATTGATAAATACTATTTGGCACGTCTGGCTATTGTTGCTCCAAATTCTATGCTAAGTGCTTCTCCATCACATTTACTGTTACAAATATCTATGTAAAATAACGCAAAAACAGGAGTTTTATATAAATGTATTACTTATTCATCTATTTGTGCAAGTTCCTTCATGGAATGCTCAGAGTTCATACATATATTTTAAACAAAAGTGTATCGATGAAAATTAGAGCTGAAATAGTGAAATAGCATTTTTGATTAATAATTTTTGATTAATAATTTGATTAATAACACTGTAAAAAAAAAAAAAAATGAAATTGACGGGAAAAGACTCAATTTTGACACCTATTTAAAACCAACTAATTTACATAAAATAACTGTAATTTTTTATTAAAACAGTTTTTTCTGTAAAAATTACAAAATGTAGTTTCTTTTACATAAAAAAACTGTTTTTCTTTACGACACAGTTAAATAATTTTTTATTTAAAAAATACAATTCTTTTCTGTAAAAATTACAGATTTTTTTACAGTGTACAGTACTACTTTACAACGAACGACATACATTTTTAATTATTTCATTGCTAATAATTGCCATTATTTCATAGCATTCTCTCTTTGTTTCTAAGTATCATTTTAGATAGTATTTTTTGAAATATACTTTGTATTTACAGAAAAATCAATAGCACAATTCTAGTTTCTAAAATCATAAGAGTATCTGAAACTTTCACGTTTGCACAGATGGAAAAATTGTTGTTAACCATGTCAAAAAGTATAAGATTTTAATTTCAGAACAACCTTCATTTTTTTTTAAGCTTGATACGCTGCTATTTATATATCCTGAACATATAGAATATAAAATAGCGGTAACGAATATGAATAACCGATTAGATTATTTGCAAATCGGTATAACTTCCTCAGTCCTGATGCCGCTTATCGGAGACGCAAAATAACAGGCTTTAAATTATAGAGGTGTGAAAATTATTAGAATAATTGTGAAATTTACTGTAAAATATTATTATATTAAATAAATAATACATTATTTAAAAATATTGATACATTTAAAATTTAATGTGCATTCCCTTGTTTTATATTAAAGATTTGATACGTTTTGGCATACTTTGTACGAGTTTTTGGCAATTAATTTGTATTTCATTGTCATGGTGCCATAATCAGATGAAGCTTTTTATCAGATTATTTATTATGATGCATCATTTCTTTAATTTTGTCTTTATAATGCCAAATATTCTATGGAATTCATAAATGGACTGTTTCCATTTTTTTCATTCAAAATTTGGTCACAGATGAAGCTTTATGGCACGGAGCTTGATAATCCATGAGTATGCAGTCTCCATTTGAAAACCAGTCTTCTTGTAGTGGAATTATTCTTTGTTCAAGCACTTTTTAGGTGCGTTCGTAATTATGTAAATACGTAGCACCTATAGTTGTCGTTCAGTCCGTCCGTCTGTCCGTCCGCATATAACAACGCAAAACTACCCAACGGAATCGTTTGAAATTTAAAATATATAATTATTACATAATTTTGTCGAGTCATTTCAAATTTTATGAAAATCGGCAGCATAGATCAATTACAAGGACAATCAAAAGTATTCCGTTACATTACGGTCAATGGGGAAAACGTTTCAAATGCATTTTAACACTCATTCAAACATAATAAAATTGATATGCATTTATGAAATATATACTATAATATACAATTTGCACAATATGTGTTGCAAAGAACATTTATTATTGATTTACAAGGCCGCACAAATGTATTTCATTACATAAAGGTATAGGGAGAATATTGTTTGGTGAGCATTTTAATAGTAATTAACTATTTAACATTTTATGAGTTTGATATACGTTGCTGAGGAATACTACAAGATATTTGCTTTATAAAATAAAGCAGATAGTATTTACAAGGACACACAAAAGATTTGGGGTACTATAGTGTATCCGAAGTACTATCTACTATAACAGCAAGATCTGAATATTTTTTAAACTTCGTTATCATACTAATGCACCTCTTTTGATACGTTTCTCGTGCAATTTCTAACTTGTTTATACTGATATTGGTATATAATGCTATCTAAAGTCTATATATGTCCAGGACTCTGCGAAGTCATTACGCTCCAAACCATTTTTTTGTAGGATATTTAACCGTCTGCCCTATGCAATTTGGAGAAATTTCGTCACTGGTACTTCTCCAGACATATTGACTGCTTTTTTCTGATATCGTAAACATTTATTCATCAGAAAAGCATACCTCAAAGATAAAAAGTATTGTAAATGTATGCATTTCGTTGAGAAGTATTCTTATAAAATTGTTTTAGTTAAATTTATAAACAGTTCTGCATCTGTAATATTCTATCTTTCTAATATTCTATGTAATATTGTATCTTTAATATTATTAGTTCAATACTATATCACCTTTGATTTTCATCTTAAATTTTTGCTTCAGTCAATTAACAGCAGTAAAAACGATATAATGTGGATCACGATATTTTTTTAATCAAAAGTTTTTCCTTATTCTATTGTCATGATGTCAATGATGTCATGGTGTCATGATTCAAGTTATCAATGGGTGAGAGATTATTTGTACATGTCGCCAAAAATGTTTTTAAAATAATTATAGAGCAAGGAGTAATAATGTAAAGTATAAACAAGTAAAAAAAATCAATATATTTTCTCTGTTGCCTTATACAGAAGATTAAGCAAGTTATAAGTTGCACGTCAAACGTAGAAAATGAGGTGTGTTTAGACTATAACGAAGTTTTAAATACATTTAGATCTTGTTGCAATAGTATACAGTACTTCGGATACAGTACAATAGCCAGAATCTTTTGTCAGTTTTTGTGAATACTATCTGTTTTCTATTATAGATTAAGAATTTGTAGTAAACCTCAGCAACGTATATGAATTTTATAGAATGTGAAATAGTTTAATATAATTAAAACGCATCCCAAGCAATTTTTCCCTTGAAACCATTATGTAATGTAATATTTTTGTGTGTTTCTGTAAATTAATAACAAATATTCTTTGCACCACAGATTATGCACAATTTACAATTTAAAATATACTTCGCAGACGCATATTTATTTTATTTTGTTAGGAAGAGTGTAAGATCATTAAAATGCACTTAAACTTGTGGGATATTAAGTGATTAACTTATGATTTAAGCAAAACAAATATTCTTGATAAGATAAAAAGGTTTAATAGACATAAAATATATACGTAGCATTCAAAAATAACAGTAGAACTGAATAATATTCACTATAAATAAGCTTCCCTGAGCTTTGCATTAAAAGTCCATCAAACTCGCCATCGCTGAAATCAATAGAACACCTCGTTCTTTCTACGCATCATCACACGAGTCTCATTTTGGATATCACGTTCATTAAATCATTGAGTTTATTATCTTTTATTGCTGAATACTTTATTCTTTAATCCCACAACTTGTTTAACTTGTTTTTTCCCTTTGACCGTAATGTAACGGAATGCATTTGATTGTCCCTATAATTGAACTATGCATCCAGTTTTGATAAAAATTTGAAATGACTGGACAAAATCATGCAACAATTATATTAGTTTAAATTTCAAGCGATTTGATTGTGTAGTTTTTGCGTTGTTATATGTGGATTGACAGATGGACGGTCGGACTGATGGCGACTAAAGGTATATTTACATAATTACGAATTCACCTAAAATGAATTCCATTGTGTATCCAATGAATCAATAAAATATTTCCATCTGTCATATTTATTGTTACTAAAATACATTGTTTTAGAATAAAAACTATATGTGATTAAAATAAATATAGTAATAAATATTTATATCTATAATTGAACCAAGCCTTAAAGCATATACTGTATAGAGATATAAAAATGATTAATAAATATAAAACAAAATGTAAGAAAAGGTGAGTAAATGATTTATTAAAAATAATAATATATATTACTGAATTAAGTGTAAGACCGTAGTTAAAGATAATGATGATATAAATGTTTCATATAAATAAATTCATGACTCTAGAGCTTATTAATAGTTTTAAATCATTGAATTAAACATAAAACAGTAAAATAATATGGTGATATGGATATTTCCTATAAATAAATTCACAACACATATTAATATACTTAATTTATTGTAACAACAATGCATTATTACTTAAATATATAATTAAATATAAATGCGCAAATAATTAAATTATGATGGTTTGGTAAATTCATATCCACAATTAAAATTTTGTAATTAAAATTTAGCAGTTAATCTGCCCACAAGCATGCATAAAGTTTAAAATGGATAATTATGGAGGAGAGGATAGAATAAAGAATAAAACTTTTAAATAATACAAAAGCTCTATGCTCTTGTAATACAATATACTATGTATGAAACATTAATCCACATTGGGCTAAAATGTAATACAAATTCAACATTAACAATATTTATTAATAATATATACCGAATGTCCCAAAAATGACTGATGGATTTTAAAATTCAATAACTTGCAAACGGTGACAGCTATTTAAAAATTTTTTGCAGAAGGGTTATGTATAATGTCAGGAGTTTTTTTATCGTAATTTTTTATTTTAGTTCGCATCTCAAACAATAGGCGGCGCTGACAGCGATTGAAGGCTAGGTCGACGCTTCACTCAGCATTGATCATCTGGCCTTCAATCGCCGTCAGTGCCACCTATTGTTTGGATGCGAACTAAAATAAAAAATTACGGTAAAAAAAAAAACGCCTGACATTATACATAATCCTCCTGCAAAATTTTTTTAAATAGCTGTCACCGTTGCAAGTTATTGAATTTTAAAATCCATCAGTCATTTTTGGGACACCCGGTATATATATTGATAGAATTATTTGAATATGTACTTAATAATACTTAATATGTACTTAAATACAGCTCATATTCAAAATATTAGAATAATTACCTTTTTTTTAGAAATTGAAAATATCGTTTGGTAATTTAATGTCTTTTAATGAAAATATGCAAACGATATTTTTATTAAGAACTTATTGTTGATTAAACTTACTTGTTATCTTAAATTTAATATCATTTTTGAAAAGATTAATTGCAAAAAAAATTATTTTGAAAAGTCAAAATATTAGAATATTTATTCAAGTGGTTCAAAATATTAGAATATTTCACATTAATTCTCCTTTAATTATTACCAATTCTTAACTGGTGGCATCATTGATTAAATTCAGACTATTTTATTTAAAATCAGTATTCTTTTTTGCAGTTTGTTTCTTTTTCGTCTTAAAATGGGCCGTGTGAGTGATATTCCTGAATCTACTAAACTTCGTATGGTTGATTTGTATCGGCACGGTAAAAATCAATGTTTTATAGCGAATTATTTACATTGTTCGCAATCGAGCGTTAGTAAAATACTAACACAATATTCAAAAATTGGAAAATTTCAAAATAATCGCCGAAATGGTGGCCGAAAACCAAAAACATCTGCTAGAGATGACAGAAAACTGAAGCGTATAGTTAAGAAAAACCGTTTTAAAAGTGTGCGATTCTTGCACCGAAAATGGAAAGAAGAAGGAGTTGAAGTTTCTACATCGACAACATTAAGATGCCTCCATAAATTTAAATTTGAATCTCGTGTACCGAAAACAAAACCTTTCATGACTGCAAGACAAAAGCGTATAAGATTGAATTGGTGTAAATCAAGACGTTTATGGAGCAATGAAGATTGGAAAAATATATTATTTAATGATGAAAGTATTTCTTGTGTTTCATATGGTAATCAAGGTATTCGAGTTTGGAGAATGAAGCAAGAAGCATTTGATAAAGAATGCCTTAAACGTTCCGTAAAATTTGCTGTTAGTGTCATGGTTTGGGGTTGTATGAGTGCAGAAGGACCTGGAAAGTTATGCATCGTCTACGAAAAGGTTAACTCTCTGATATATAAAGAAATTTTAGAATATTACATGATTCCATCATCAGAAGATTTATTTGAAGATGATTTCATCTTTCAACAAGATTTAGCGTCCCCGCATACCTCGGTGTCAACTAAGAATTGGTTCCGCCAACGCAACATTAAGGTACTTCCTTGGCCACCAAATTCACTAGATCTTAATCCCATCGAAAACTTATGGTGTATAATGAAGAAAAAACTTCAAGAAAATCCTCCTTCAAGTAAAACTGAGTTAGTGGCACGTATAAAGTCTATTTGGGCTAATATTGATAGAAATGTTTGTAAACACCTTGTATATAGTATGCAAGATCGATTGTATGTTGTTATGAAAGCTAAAGGGGATGCTACAAAATATTAACTACCATTTGCTTCATATTCATAAGGTAATATTGTTGCGTAAAATAAAATATTCTAATATTTTGAAGCAATCTAAATTTTATTCTAATATTCTGGTGTGTTTAAGGAAGCTGTATACCTAATTTATTGTGCTGTATTTTATATTTTATAAATGTTAAAATCTTATCTAAACATTCCAGATTTAATTTATAAGAAATTTAATTGCATTTACTTAGTATAAAAAATAAACAAATGACAAATAATTTTTTCTTATTACTTTTTCTCAATTATTCTAATATTTTGAATATGAGCTGTAGAACCATAAATTTAGACATTTGAGTGTGCCGAATCAATATCCATAATAAGATATGTATTATTGCATCATAATTAAAAATAAAATGGCCTCGTTTTCTTTTTTCAAACATTGACCATTGCGTATTATTCAGACAATGCTGTCCTCTCCATACTCTAACATCTATTCACCCATCAATCCTATTATATTTTTTCATTTTTCGTTTTTAATTTTCTATTGTTCATGTTTATCATTTACTTATTTTTCATCCTATCATAATTTTTTATTTTTATTTTAAATTTTATTTCGCATTTTTAATTTTTTTATGTTATATTATGTTTTATATATACACACACGCATATATATATTATTTTATCCAATGCGTTTATTGTGTTGTCTGATAATTTATGCACATATGATATATTAAGGAATGTGTGAATTATTCAGGAAAACCATGATTTAATGCATCACAAATTAGTTTTTATATGTTTATGTTAATGAGATGAGAAGAACATAAACTCTTTATTCTATGGAGATGATTAAGGAGTACATTACGATATACTGAAATATGAAGACTTGATTTAAAATGAGTAAATGTATTAACTTTGAATTTAAATAAATATACTTTCTTTTAAGAGTGAATTAATGCGTCGACTTAAGGCCCCACACTAGGCACAGAAAAGCCCGGATGATAATGCAAACTCTATGGGAGCGTTGTTTTCAAATATTTCGCTCAAATTTTAATATTTTTACATGATTTTTTTTTTTTTGCATAGGATAGCTGAGGACGATCTACAACCGGCCTAGTTTTTACTTTTTCGATTTTGCTTATATATTTTTTATATTAGAATAGTTTCAATTTCAAAACCGGTTTAAACCGTTTTTCAAAGTTAAAGATTTTTTTTTTAATCTGACACCAAAAATAAAAAAGTAAAAACTAGACCGGTTGTGGATTGTCCTCAGCTATCCTATGCAAAAAAATCATGTAAAAATATTAAAATTTGGGCGAAATACTTGAAAAGAATGCCCCCATAGACTTTACATTATCATCCGGGACTTTTTCTGTGCCTAGTGTTGCGCCTTAAACACCAGTTAACGCTAAAAAATGCCATTTCAAAGTTTAAAAAAATGGTGGGTAAATTTATGTACAAGATAATGTTTCGGAAACCGGAATTTTTTTTTATTTTTTATTTTTTTTTTTTTTTTTAATTTTTTACTTTAATCCACAAGTCTGCATGATCTTAGGCCTACGACCTGAGCTTGAACCAATTTTCTTTTATTAGATGTGGATAAAAGACCGGGTTATGTTTATGCTGACGAGCAGAGCAGAAACTTTAATTTTCAGTCTGCATTATGATAGCAATTTGTTTTCTGCAAGAATACTAGCAAGATTGTTCATTAGTTAATGAAATAAGTTATTGCAAATTTATTCTGCTTAAAAATATTGAGAAATATCTTTTAAAATGACATTTTCTTAAGTGCTTCAGGATTATAATTTTTAAAAATATCTTTTACTTTTCTTATAAACAAAGTTAATTTATGATTTGAATGCAATTATCTAAGAAAGAAACATTTATGGTGATGGTCCAGATTTGATGAATTGCGAATATATAAATTGAAAAATACTATGCATTAAATATACATGCATACTTATGCTTGCAATATTCTTTCTTAAGATTTTAAATAATTAATTTCTAGAGTAATGATGTTTTAGAAATATCCATGCATTTTGTAGAAATCGAGTTAGGGCAAGCCTGGTTGCCGTCAGTCACAATTTCATTAATTTTTGTTTGGACCGAGCCAAGTCTCTAGTCCTGAAAGTTTTGACCTTGGCACGTGTCAAAATTTATCAATGAACGGACTTATTTAATCCTGCATAAACAAAATACCAATAAACAACAATGATATATTACTTATTCTTGTGATTCTTTGTTAAGTATTTGACATAAACTTGCTAAAATTACCTCTAAGAAATCTAAAGAGTTATCACCATGGTTCGTACGGATACCGTTATTTTTCATGTGGAATACCAGCATTTCTTTATAGAAAAATAAATAAAGTTCAAAAGCACGAAATTTAGCCTTACTTAATGAGGAATTTTCTATAAGAAAATACTGGTACCGAAGAATTTCCTGGTCATAAAATTCCAGGACCCGTACGAACCTTGATCACAGTCAATTTTTTATGACTTTTTCCAAATATTTTTAGAAAAATGTACATTTACTCAAATTTCTGTTGTAACGGACCGAAGCACTGGTTTGAATACTGGGCCTCCTGTTTCGAAACCGGTAATGTGTCCTCTGACACACTGTAGCTCAACTACATCGCAGCAATATACAGGGTGAGTCATAAATATCGAAACAATAGGCTATCTCCTTAAATATTGCCTCTAGACCCATACTTCCAATTGCAAAAACTCATTAAAAAAGGTGAAATTTCTGATAAGATAAGTTGTAACTCCATGGGGGGTCTATATGAAAAAATACAAAAATTAAATTTTTATACGGCCCCTGTAGAACAAAATTCCCAATTAGGAAATTATTCCTTATCCATTCCTAATTTGAACAAAAAAAATTTCATCTCCGTATCTGAAAACCTGACAAAGATATTAAAATCCAAAATTCTCAAAAATTCGTGACTTACACCACTTTACCATGCCTGTAAACGATGTGTTATTCATCCATTTTCAAAGCAAATAAGGGATCGTTCACAAATTGTCCGTTATTATATATCGGTTTAAGACCGTGCCTGTTATTTGGACATAATAAAGCAGCGTATTGATTTAAATCAAAACATGTTTTCTAAACATGTTGATCGTTAGCACGGAGGTCTGAATAGATCAAAATATATAGGTCCGGTCCTAAACCGACCCATAGGGAAAAAAGTTCTGCCCGGTATGAAATAATGCTGAAATCATAATCCGGACCAGCCTAAAAAAGAGCTTGCATCATAGCCAGATCAGCCGTGAATTTCTAGATAGTTTTTTACTTCAGTATAGTTAAAAATTGTTATGCGTGGAGGAGTTCTGACCAAAAATATTTAATATAGATTTTCGATTTTTATATTTATACTTTTTATTATTAAAGAAGTGCCAAAGGCTGTGATATATTCATTTTATCAATGAATCTCTGTTTATATGTAAATGTTTCACTTTTATTATCGCTAATCCACATCCCGTGCGTTGGAAACTTTGAAAAATGTTATACAGTAAAACCTTTTAAGACGGAATCACATAGGAAAGAAAACATACGTAACAGACAAATGCCCTTCCTAGGAGGAATGGAGTTTATTTTTTTCTCAGGTATTATTGTATTTATTTTGCATGGAACAACATATTTTCTGTTGAAGACAGAATTCCGTTATAGGCAGATTTTTTTCTCTGGTTTTATTTTGTTTAATTTTTTAGCATTTAAATATACTAGTCTTAAAAAAAATCAATTTTAAAGATTTTTTTTTTTTTTTTGTAAAATAAAAGCGATATTAAAATTTATGTGGTTTTTGTAAAAATATTGATTGAACCAAATTTTAATTATTCTATGTACGTATTAGATCAGTCAGAGGCTTTGATTTTAATACGGATTGTTCGAGACCGGAATTTAAAATTTCATCCAGTGCAGACCTAAATATCTCCGGTATGAAAAATACGTTAGGCCCGGATAGGCGAGTCTTCAGAAAAAAGTAACGTCTCGGTCCTGATTTGACCTGAGCTCAGAATAAAGATTTTTTAACAGCCTCTCTAAGACGATAAAAAGCTTGAAGTTGTGAAAGCTAAATTTGTAAAAAGACTTAATCTGCATCTTAGGAAAGCATTCTTTTAAATAACTGATGGGCAATAAAACAGTAACATTTCGTTTTTCTGTATAATGACTTTTTTCCCCGACTATTTTTTGTCTTTAAATTATTAAAAGTTAAGAATTGTTAAAGAAAAAAGTACAAACTTGAAACATGTCATTTTTAATTATTTTACATTAGTTTTTTTTTAAAAAAATGAAAAATTATTTACTTTTGAAAATATGATTTTTTAAAAGTTATCACTTTTTAAATAAATTTTTTTAATAGTTCTAAGATAAATATTGAAAGACAAAAACCCCGAAACAAAACTAAAATCCGATTTTCATTTTTAATTAAATAGAAAGAAATTGAAATCCGATAAATAATGTTTGGAGTTATAACGATTTTTAACTATCCCATTTAAACCGGTACTAACCATATAATTTTTTTTAATTTTTATGATAAATTTTAGGATGTGATTTTCTTAGCAAATTATATGGCTAACCATCACAAAAAAGAAAAAAAAGAACAAAATTCTAACTCAAAAGATAGGTTTTTTTACACGTTTCCTACAACTGTTAAAGTAACATTGTCTTTCGAATTGCGCGCATTTCAATTTGTGTCTAATCCCTTAAACCCTCATGAATTATTCAAACGGCTATAACTCCGCGAATTTTGAAGATATGAAGATGCAACTTTTTGTGTATTATTCAGGACTGGATAAGGAAAGTTTTTCTAATTGGAATTTTTATCCTACGGGGGCCGTATAAAAAGTTAATTTTCGTATTTTTTCTAATAGACCCCCCATGGAGTTGCAACTTATCTTATCAAAAATTTCACCTTTTTTTATGAATTTTTGCAATTGGAAGTATGGGTCTAGGGGCAATATTTAAGGAGATAGCCTGTTGTTTCGATATTTATGACTCACCCTGTATATTACTTCTATTATGTTACATTTCCTTAGTAATTTTCCTCTGGAAAGTGTTATAAAATAATTTCAAAATGGTTTTTCAGTGCTTTAAATACTTCATTATTTGACCGATTCATACCAGTCTATAGATGTCAAGCGATAGGGGCCCTAACATATTCGCTGCATCTCAGCTGTTGGCAAACGATGATGGGCGACATAACTTACATCACTGGAAGCAGTGTTATATCACTTCGGTAGTGTTAAAACGACATAGTAAAAATTATGCCTATGAACCCATGTAAATATAAACCACAGTAAATTTAGAATTACTCTCAAAAATTTGTGCAAGATAAGGACCAAAATCTGATTCTGCTTAGAATATAAAAACAATAAAATATTAACATGGTTTAAATAGAATAGATTTTTTTAAAACGATTTTTAACACATTTAAACTACGGTGCGCAAACATCTTATAGAAATAGTTATGCCCTTGTAAAAATGGACAGTACATAAAATATGAATCATAATAAACATAAAATTAAATATCTCTGAAAGGGAATAATCTCAAAAACTTTCGCAGTGAAAAGAACCCAAATCCTTGATGCTGCCTACAACATAAAAAACATGCAAACATTTAAAGTTTAAAAAATTTTTAAGTATTTTTAAAATAGATTTTATATTTTAAAAAAATCAAGTAACTGCGAATATTCGAAAGAGCGCCTTGCTAGACAGAACTGTCTAACGCTATGCATTCAGAAAGAATAAGTAGTAAGAAGTATTTGAAGTAGATGGAAATTTATTTTGTTTATATCAATGAAACAATTCCTTTTGGGTCGTTTAAACATCGTGTGGTCGAGTGAAATGAATGTTACAGCAAGTTCTTTTTCGGAAATGTCAGTCAAAAGTAATATATTGATGGCAAACTATTGCTTTACTTTAAACGTGTTCAAAAGAGAAAAACTATTTTCTGCTTTAAATGGGAATTAGAAAAAAAAAATAAAAGCAGGTTTTTCTGCATATCTAAAATAACCAATAAAATGTATCAAAATTTGTATACTTATACTTTTAAACATTTCTTATTTTTCTTTGCTTTTGTTTTCATTTAATTTACCTTTTGATTAAGTTTTTATACCTAGTCTATACCTCTTTAATATTGTATGTACAGACGGAAAAAAAGAATTATTAATTCAGGACGTAAGTTTCAAAACTGGCATTATTCAAAATTTGAAATATATAGTTTTTCTATCAATCCATTCTATTGACGAAAGTAAACCGAAAAATAATTCGTATTATTTCATCACGAAATTGTTTGACAAAAATGTTAAGGATATCATTCGACTACAAAATGTGCCTTCTTTCCGAAGGTACAATTTTTTAAAAAAGGAGTCGTCTACAGAATAAAAATTGTACAAAACTACATTTTTAAATAGCTTTCTTTTTATATTATTAGCAGCCTTCTCCCACTACGCTGGTCGGTGTTTCTAAAGAAATTTTGAATTAAACGAAACATTTCATTGAATTTGATCATGAGTTTTATATCAATAAGGAAATTTACGTGGAATGTCCAACAGAATTGCTGAAAGCAATATGAACGCCATAAAGCTATGATTGTTTATTGTGTCATACAAAATTTAAGCTGTTAAGGATCAACTTCTTTAGTTGATCATTTAATGTGGATTCGGTAAAGAACGATGAAATGACATGTAATATAGATATTTAAAGCATTGATGAAAAATTATCAATGCAAGTCTCACAGAATCCGTTAATTTGACTTTTTGAAAAAGCTAATCGTTCATAAAAAATGAATTCGCCTGATTCTAGAACTTTCAACCATATCTTTACAATCAAGCAACACCAAGCAAATCATATGTGTTTTATACTAAAACATTCACTGAAAAATTAGCTAACCGATCAAGTTTCATCAAAATCTACTTATCAGAATCTTTTTAACTGAAAAATGTATCGAAAACTTCTCTAAAAAATTATCTAATTAACAGTTTAAATTCTATAAAAATTCATTCAGCGGGAACCTTTAAAAAAATCAATGTTTCGAAATTGGATGCACCTGATTTAGAACTTTCCTCATAATTATTTCTCGGCGTAGAACCAGGGATGTAGTACAGGGTATAGACGGGTATACGCCGTGTACCTTCTAGATGTTTTTAAAAGATCCGTATATCCTCTGTTTTTCAAATAGAGCATTAGCGTATAGCTGTAAGCGTTCATGAGGTCAGTGTATACTCTCTCCATTTACCTTATATTCTCTGCTTTTTTTACGACTACAACACTGCGTAGAACGTTAAGTTTTATACTAATATATTTTCTAAAAAAATATCTAGCTGTGTAAGTATATATACATAGAGATAGTTAGTTATAGCTTTCATAATCGCGTTAATCTGATTATAGAACATTCAGGAATGTAGGGGTAGGGCACACTATTGTATATATCCTCTGCCCAATTCTATCAAACTCCATTTTTAAATAGTATCTCACCTTTCTTCTTATATTATTTGTGTTCTTATGTCTGATTATTTCGCAAAAGTTTTCAATATATGCGTTTCGTTTTCAAACCTTATGAAGTTTGAAAGTGCTGAAAATTTCAGAATGGAAATGGTAATTTAACGTGACAAACGATCCTTGATACTCAATATGAACTCGGAAATTCTGTGTAAAGACAATTCGAATAAGACGCGAACCCGAATTGAAAGAAAATCAGTTTATATTTTAATACAGATGCAGAAAAATAGTATACTAATGTAACTTTAATAGAAAATTCGCACACTCCTTGGAATTTCCAAGGACTCTGGCACCACTATTAAAAATAAGAACACTTACATTTAATTTTTAAACCGCAACATTCGCAATCCTCACCTTCATTCACAGATTTTACGATATTTTTCTGCAGTGTGAAACCTTTCAGAAATATTCTTAAAATTTAGTGGTAGAACTGTGCGAACCCTGCTTTAATATCAATTTTATTTTAATTTTTTGGCGTAAAGAGGAACTTATATGCGCTCATTAATAATCAATACAAGGAATTTAAAGTCAATTAGACCTGCAACGAATAAAAAAAAAGCGTCAATCCGACCAAGTAATAGCCGCTGTTTATTTTTACATTGTTATTTGAATGTTATTTTTTGAATTCTAGTGAAAATAATGTTGGTTTCACCAGATGTTCGAACAAAGTCTGAGTACATTATTTATTTTAAGCATTCGCAGTATTATGTAACCCCTTTTACGCTTTAAGTTTCAACTTATTTAGCACTCATGAACAAAAATAATATTCAACTTCTACAAGAAAACAAAACAAACATTTTTGCTATTTGTATCCTGAATAGTAATTTCTTCTTGCTTTGTTAAAAGAATTTTTGTCTTTACGAAAAGCATTCTTAAAATGTTCATTTTTTTTTGTTTCTTATTTCTATTTATAAAATTTCTCATTAGATACTCGATTTACATTTACCTGAACTGTCTTTTAAAAAGCGATTTTATTTACGGAAAAGAAGCTTTAGTTTATTTCCATCAATGATGCAATTTCTTTTGAGTTGTTTAAACGTCAACTGGAATGGTAAAATGAATGTTACAGTAAATTCTTTTTCAAAATGTCAGGGAAGAAGTATTACATTGCGCATAAAGTACGCCTTTATTTCGAGCTTATTTCAAGACGATGAACTGGACCGTTTTAGGTGAGATTTAGAGAAAATAATGGTGTTTGTTTCTGTAAATTTGAAGCAAATACTGAAAACGTAACTCTTTTTTTTATTTCTCTCTACTTCTGTTTTAAGTTTTAAATAAAACAAACATTTAAGAAACAACTTCGTTTGGAGATGGGATTAGATAGATATTTTCGCCTTTTAATTTTAAGTTAGACAGCTTTAGGAAATCATTAGTAATATACTTTTTTGCTCTGAGGTATTTAGAAAATTCATCTGTTATGAATCATTTGCGAAATTAATATAAAAAGTAGTGCTGCAGCGGTAAAATAACTAGTGTAACGCTTATTATTGTCCAAGTTTTAATAAATTATATTACCTTTAGTTAAAAATAGGAGGGTAAGCTTAATAGTTTCTCCTTTCCGACCACGCCCAACTTGAAAAAGTCTATTTTGCGAAAAATGTGTTTATAGTGTCCGAAAATGATTTAAGCCTACAGACGTGTTGCTTTAAAGCACGGAATAACTGTTAAAAGACTTTTACAGGGATAATTACCAGTTTGTATACAAACTGGTAAAAATTCGAAAAATGTATAAAAATAAAAAAGAATTACTAACGCAAAGAATATGCTAACTCAAAACTCTTGTAATGCAATATTAGACATTAAAATAAGATGAGCCTTCTTGGTCGACCTTATAACTGTAAAATATTTTGAACTTAAGACCCTATTTGAAAGGACAGACAGGGTTATTTTTGTTGTTGTTGTTTATGACGGCCAAACTATGCTAGGGATATAGAGCCAATTGTGTAAGCCGTCCAAATGGGTATTTCTAAAGGAATCTAACTGGTATTTAAGCAAGGTTATTTAAAGTTTAAAAAAACGACGGGGAACTCCGAACAATTAGACTGACAGATGCGACTGGGTTCGAACATAGCACCACCCGTCTACCAGATTTGAGAACAGAACCTCTCAGCCGTTGGTGGTGCGGTTAAATAAAGAATGAACAATATATATGTATATATATACATATATATATAGTGGCAGTCAAATGTTTCCGGCCAGTTAGTTTCTTCGATTTATTTACCAAAAGGTTTCAGCAAAGAAGAAGCACAATTGCTTTAAAAGTTAGGAATATGTGAATGACTTCTGACCACGCGATCATTTTGATTGGATACTGAAGATGCTTCGTGCAAAGGGATAAAATAGGAAGTTCGCGTGAGCAAAAGTTTCCGGCGACTTATCATTCTTTAATTTTTTTCTATCGGTAAACTGATTTTTGGTTGTGTTTATGAATGAGTCAACGTGTATAGCATAGTCTGAATTCAAAATTGAAAAGTTCAACAATTATTGTTCATAAATGAGTGATTATTTTGTCGCTGAAAGGCCAATATTCTCGAGATATTGCAGCAAAGTTATCGATCGATAAAATCGACCGTAAACGATAGTTAAAAATTATATAAAGATGGCCGTGGCCTTTAGGACTTTCAGAGGTCCGGGAGATCCCGGAAAATTATTATTCCTGTGGACAGAATTATCAGGAGAAAAACAATTGATAATCCGCATAAAAATTCCGCTGCAATATACTGCGATTTACGGAATGTAAATATTGCTAAAATAAGTACATATACCGTATCAACATGCTGACATGATGTATAACTTTATGGAAGAGTCGGTGTTAAATTTCTTCAGAGTTAAAAAAAATACAAACGTACCCAACTGGCGTTTTCCGAAAAACACAAAGTCTGGTCATGTGAAAACTGGAAAAAAGTTCCATTTTTCTATCAATCGAATTCGAAACAGTTTTGGAAGTGATGGCAGACACAACGTCCGATGACCTAACAGCAAAAGATATGATTCGACCTAAGTTATTCCTACAATGAAGCATGGCGGCGGACAGGTTATGTCGTGGGGAGCATTTTCTTAAAAAAGTGTCGGTCCGTTATTTGAAATACACAGCCAGGTGAATGATACAATGTATAAGGATATCTTGCAAGACTATTTTCTGCCTTATTAGAGAAAAAAATAGTCGCAACTATTTTTCTTAACACGATAACGACATAAATAATGTTTACAAACCCCGATAAGCAATGGTTTTAGCGCAAAAAATCTCGTTTTTGAAATGATCAGCCCAAGCGCCCAACATGAATCCAATAGAAAATCTGTAGAAAGAAGTTGGCAAAAGTCTGCGGAAATATAAATATTCCAACCCAGCCGACATTTCGCCAAAATTGCAAGAAATGTGGGAAAAACGTACCATAGACGATCTTTAACCGTTTATTGTATGAATCGGCACCGTTGCTGCGACGCAGTACTTAATACTAAAGCTAATAAAATAGTAATACGATAAAATACTATTTGTAAATGTTGTTGATCATTGTAGTTTTCTATTACAATACCACTTCTTTGCAAACTTGTGAAGGTGGCCGGAAACTTTTGAGAACAAAGAGAGAATTTCCTTTATACTTAATTTTGCCAGATAAATTTATTGATATTTAAAGGTTCTTCTATAAGTAAGTACCTAACTATTATGTCAATAAAAAGTATAAATATCACTTTCAGATTCCTCTTAATATGGGTATATTTGCAAATTAACTGAAAAATTTTTGCTGGCCGGAAACTTTTGACCGCCACTGTATATATATTTATATTCTGTTTTCTCTGAAACAACTGAAAATAATTCAATACATTTTTGGCTTTTGCTATTGTATCTAGCTAAAAATTTTTGAATTTCTTTTCAAAAGGGGGGGGGAGAAGCCTCTCCTTGTTTCTGACGTTATGTTTGTCAGACTTTGGCTATGGCTTGAATTGTTCCATGTATCATTTCTCTACTAGAGGTAAGGAGTTGATCTCTCCAGGCACTCTGACAATTATCTCGTCCATGTCCAAGTCAATCAGTAACATTTTTTTAAAAAAAATATTGATGTTTAAAAAATTGCTCAACTATTGTACTATAATCTTATATTTGTTCTAAACGATTAATCCTCTCGCGACGAGGACCTGTTGCTTAATTTTAAATCTTTTGCCCCCTGTTTTTGAAAACAGAAATTTTCCGGTAGTTGAATCTGGAAAATGTTCTGATTAAATAAGGTGAACTTTACAAAAGAAAAAAAAACTGTAATTTAACAAATTACAATGACTATTTGGAAAAAGCTATTTTCGAAGACTCAAATTTTAAAGACATATAAATAAATTCTACATTTAAATTAATTATAATAATAAACATCATTTTTAGGATGATCATAACGAGTCCTATATTACGTACGCCGTGCATTAAATATTAATATCCCTAGACCAATGATAAGAAAAACAGCGGATTAAAGATAGACAACTTTAATTGTTTAAAATGTGCATTTTTATTTAATGGAGTTAATCAGACTGACTTCTGAACGCCTCATATTACATACGACATGGATTAAACATTAATATTCCTGGACCCATCACAAACAAATTTTAGATAAAATTTCAGTTTTACAATTTTCGGAACGGCAAAATTTTCAACTTCTAAATATCGCACATTTTAAACTTTTACACCGTTGCGTAGAGAAAAAAATGCTCTTTTTAATGAAATTTGTTTTAAATCACTATCATAATTTGTTTTTAAATTATTAAATTTTAAAAAGTTTTTATTACACTTTTTGTCATTTTGGCAACAGAAGTATTCCATTTTTAGATATTAAACTTGGACCAATCAGAAAACGAATAAAATAAAAAACAGAAGTATTCCATTTTTGGACATTAAACTTTGACCAATCAGGAAACGAATAAAATTAAATAAGTTGCGGAATTCAACCAATAAAAAGATTAAGATATTCTTCAGATTTCCCAGTTCTCTACCGAGAACAACAACTGTTTTTTCCAAATAGTTAATAAAAATAAACTAGTGACGATAATGTAATATTCTGAGCACCTTAAACGGCACGTATGCAGGTTGCTCTTCTCGAAGTGTAAGTTACGTATTAATCATCTCGAAGACATGTTTAAAAAAAATTCTGACAGCTATTACTGTAGTTCACGAGATCCATGAATAGTAATGCAAGAAAAGCACACAATCAACGGTTCTTACTGTAACATAGTGCAGTACCATTTGTTTGATTTAATTTATTTGACAGTCGATTTTGTTTTTCTGCCTATATTTCAACTTCACTCGACTCAGAGAAAACATGTTAATAGAATTCTTTATTTCAAGGATTTTTAAGCTACTGCATAGCTTTTATCCCGGGCTTTGAGCGCGACGACCGAATCTAGAAATTCCGTAACGAGAAAAACCTAACACTTCCGTAACGAGAAAAAATAAACTAACACTCCGGCTAACAACGTTTCAGTTCGGCAGACTTCGGCACCGTGCCGAAGTCTGCCGAACTGAAACGACGTTAGCCGGAGTGTTAGGCTTTTTTAATCTCCTTTAGACACAATACTTTAGTACAACAGTGAATAGCAGTTGCTGGTGAATAGCTGTACGCGTAAAATTTGTGTATAAAGTGTTTTAAATATGAATAAACAAAGTGCATTTATTAATGAAGAAAGTGATGAAAAAATAGTGAAAGAAAATGATTGAGTACTCTATGTACATACATTTTATTATTATCACAAATGCAGTATTTTTTTATGACAGGAGACACCCCATGGTGAAAGTCGAAAAATTTACAATGCTTATAACTCGCGATCTAATTTTCGTAGCGCGGCCAAATTTTGTTTGGTAATTTATTATGAAACAGTGTTAATTTTTGGTGACAGGAGACCCCCCACGGTGAGGGTCGAAAAATTTAAAATGCTTATAACTCGCCATCTAATTTTCGTACGCGGCCAAATTTTGTTTGATGATTTATTAAGCTATTGCATAGCTTTTATCGCGGGCTTTGAGCGCGGCGACCTACTCTAGAAATTCCGTAGCGAGAAAAAAAAACCTAACACTCCGGCTAACGTCGTTTCAGTTCGACAGACTTCGGCACGGTATCCTTCGGTAGACTTCGGCAGACATTGACGCGGTATTTTTCAGATATTTAGAGGATATCAAGTCTCAAACTTATGTTTCTTATTTCAGTTACCATAAACCTATAGTTTCAATGATAAAAATTCTAAATTAACCTACATGTATTGTAAGATAATAAAAATATTTTAAACGATATTAACTTCTCATTTAATCAATAAAAGAAAAAATTTTGTTTTCTTATCGGTCATCACGCTAAAAAAAATGTAACTTGAATTAATATCAAAGAAAAAGAAAAAACTTGAATTAATAGCAAAGACAAAAAAAAAAAAAAAAAAAAAAAAAAAAAAAAAACTGCATAAATAAAAAATATATAAATAATTATAATTGCCTAATTTGATAAAAAATGCTATGCAGTAGCTTTACCGCGGTAGTCCCCGAGTGCCACACGTATTTTTTTTTTTTTTTTTTTTTTTTTTTTTACAACCGTGGTTGGCCTTAAAAAAATCTTAAACAACCTTCCTTAGAGAAAACCATATTAAATCATAAGACCATAAGAAAATAATAGTGCACATAATCTACCAGCGTATTAAAATATTTTAGCACATTGAAATTTCGAGCGATCATTTTTGCAGTGTTCATAGTAGATAACATATCTTTTTCTCTACATAAACAATGTTCTTACATTCATTCAGGTATATTCTTTTGTACATAAAATTGTTGTTCATGAACTTTCAATCCCCTAAAAAATTCGTTGCCCTTTAAAACAATTTTTCGACGACTAGAGGTAATATTGTGTTTAAATTTCAGGTGTAAGTAACACTCCCGATAATTTATATATTATTAATATATATATAATTAACCAATATCACAAAAAAGATAATATAAAAAAAGAAAAAGAAGTGTTTCACTTTACTTAAATTGTATTTTTCTATGTAGGGGCAATAAAAATATTTTTATATAATTTTGTTTGCATAAAAAAAACCATACACCCTGATAATAACGTGACTCGAGCATTATTAAAATACGAAAACCCCGTGACCCAAATGCAACCCCCAATGTCTATTGTTGCATGACGTGCATAAGTAACTGCAACTTCACTGGTTCTTTTTATTATTATTATTATTATTATTATTATTATTATTATTATTATTATTTAACAGTGGAATTGGAAACTGGCTTTGGTCTGAACTGGAAATTTGCATTATCCGTAGTGTGCAGTGTAAATGGATAAATAATCAATCATGGCGACTTCACTTTAGAGAGACACGTTTGAGATAAATTTTGGGTCACTGCTGTGACTATTATCGTTAGTGCCAACTCTGACGTCATTGCTGTACTATTAAAACAGAATGACAACACGAAACATTTTTCAAAAAACATATTTTTTGGAAAGAAATACAAATTAACGTTTAAGAATGCATACAAAAAATATAAATTTAAGTATTGGATCAATACGTGTATTATTTATTTTAGGTAGATTTCGTATGAAATACTACCTATTGCAATCGCACCAGTTTATATATCTATCTATCTATATATCTCACTTTTTTATGGACACGATAACTTCTATAATTCTTCACCAATCTCCACCAAACTGGTACATAAAATCAAAGGGATTAAAATGTCGGCTAAGTTCGTTAATGGGCAAAATCGGACAAAAGGGGTCGGAATAGGGGGCGTTTTTGGGAAAACCGAAAAAACGCCATAACTTCTTAATTAAAGTAGATATCGAATCGGTTTAAAGTTTATATTACTACTTAAAAATGGGCCAAAAGTTTATGCATGACAGATTTTTGATAAATTTAGAAGTGGGCTCAAGGAGAGAAAAAAACAAGGGTTTTGAGAGAAAAAAATTCATAACTTCGTCAATTTATAAGATATCAAGTCCAACTAAATTTTTTGTAAATGTTCTTAAAATTACCTAAAACTTTTGCATTTACAAGTTTTTGATAGGACTAACATTTACCGATGAAAAAAATTAAAAACGAAAAGGAAAAGAGCGGTGAAAAAAGAGAAAAATCCATAACTCCGTCAATTTTTAAAATATCAAATCTGATTAAATTTATTTTACATCTTCTCAAAAATATCTACAACTTTTATATTGACAAGTTTTTCATAGGACCAATTCGTATAGCAAAAAGAAATTAAAAAAAATAGGAGTTGGAGAAAAAACCTCAAATCAAAACTGCTTATATTCTGACTCATTTTTAAATTCATTTTTGATTTTAAACGCATCCAAATGGTAGTTCATCTTATTTAGAAACTGTATAAAGTGACGCATTGGTCAATTTTCTGATAAAGATAGAATATATTTCAAAAAAGGCTACCAAAAAGGGTATTTTGAACAGAATTTCCCAAAGTCATCGGGACTAAAAATTTAAGAAAGTGTTCAGATAAGAAATTGCGTTTTTTTCTGACTCGTTTTTAAATCCATTTTTGTTCTAAAACTCATCCAATTTACAGATCCTCTTATTTAGGAATTATATAATGTGATGCATTAGTCAGTTTTTCGATAAAGACGGAATATATTTCAAAAAAGGCTACCAAAAAGGGTATTTTGAACACAATTTTCCGAAATCATCGTGACTGAAAATTTAAGGAAGTGTTCAAATAAGAAATTGCGTTTTTTTTCTGACTCGTTTTTAAATCCATTTTTGTTCTCAAACGCATCCTCTTTACAGATCCTCTTACTTAGGAACTATATAATGTAATGCATTGGTCAGTTTTTTGATAAAGACGGAATATATTTCAAAAAAGGTTACCAAAAAGGGTATTTTGAACAGAATTTTCCGAAATCATCGTGAATGAAAATTTAAGGAAGTGTTCAAATAAGAAATTGCGTTTTTTCTTACTCGTTTTTAAATGCATTTTTGCTCTCAAACGCATCCAATTTACAGATCCTCTTATTTAGGAACTATATAATGTGATGCACTGATCGATTTTTTGATAAAGACAGAATATATTTTTAAAAAGGCTACCAAAAAGGGTATTTTGAACAGAATTTCCCGAAGTCTTTGCGATTTGAAAATTTAAGGAAGTTTTCACATAGCAGATTTGCGTTTTTTATGACTCGTTTTAAAATCCCTTATCGCTCTCAATCGCATCCAATTTACAGATCCTCTTATTTAAGAACTATATACTGTGACTCATTGGCCAGTGTTTTGATAAAAATAGAATATATTTTTTAAAATGCTGTCAAAGTGAGTATTTCGCACAAAATTTTCCGAAGCAATCATGATTAAAGAATTAAGGATGTATTCAAACAATAAATCGGTTATTTTATGACTCATTTTTAAATTCAATTTTTTTTCTCAAATGCATTCAACTGACAGTTTTTTGTTATTTAGGAACTGTATAATGTACTGTTTTAGTCGATTTTTTAATAAATTCAGAATTTATTTCAAAATATGTTGTCAAAATGGGCATTTGAGCTAAATTTTTCTTAAGATGATTCTTATAAAACCAGTTTTTGGAAAAAAATGAAATTAAAAATTTTTCTTAAACGGCCAAATGAAGTTATTAAACTGGATTTATCTCTAATCATATATATATATATATATATATATATATATATATATATATATATATATATATATATATATATATTTGTTGAAACGAGCACTCTTCGAAATCTACCTCCGCCTATAGGCCCAGCCGACAGGGATTTTTTTCTATTTCATTTTATTTTATTTTTTTCTTGTTGAATATAGATTTGTATTCTTATATTTCTAGCATCATACGATTTTTTATAACATTTGCTATCGTTGAAAATGTGTTACCACATTTCCTAATTCATTCTGTCCAACGCAAGGCAATTGAGAGATTATTATCTTTACGTGCCAGTGTTTCAATATGGTTTTCGATTCAAACTGATCAAATCTTTAATCGAAAAGAGATAGATGGTGAATAGTAAATTTTGTCTTAGAGATTTTCGTGCCAGATAACATTCAGCTATGCATTATTTAACTATTTTCAGTATTGTGTTCCTTGAATATGCACTGCTCATTTATAAAAAGGTAAAGACGTTAAAGGAGAGACTCCTATTAATAAACTGTACCCATTAAATGAAAGATTTCTTTCGATACATATACTTACGCAATAAAATAAAATAAAATGAATAAAGTTAAAATAAATCTAAAGAAAAAGATTTTTGCAGGCGTTAAAAACATATAATTCTTTACTACATGCTATTTTGAGTACCTTTTCTCCAAAAAGAAAAATAAATGCACTAATTTGAATTAATTTCCAAACTATGTATATATAATCGATAAAAAACTTGTGTGGGAAACTAAATCAATAAAACACAGCATTTAAAACACACAATCATTAAAATTTCTAAACATATGTATACGTTTCTCAAGTTCAACCACTCGCTTCCTCAGTGGTAAAATGGTAAAATGTATACAATCACAATCAAACAAACTGTAAACAAGGCCAAATGATAGTAAACACAGCATCAAAAAGATCATCAAGTCTCAGAAACCAATAAGCATCAAACCGGATATGAAGTATCGTGACATAAAAATCTAACCAGAAAATTGAGATGTATGGCACGCTAGATAAATCATTGACCAAGGAGTTGTTAAATTTATTGAAATGTAGTTCTTCAAAAAAGTCTAAATCCATCTGAGTAGTGCATTTTTAGATAATCGTGAATGATGAAAAATTGAAATTATGATCCTCCTCCCAACAATGAGAAGCAATGCAGAAATTTTTCAATTATTTTCTCTTTGCATAACCTATGTTTTTTTTACTCTTTTTCGAAGTTTACGTTTGTTTTGTCCAATATAGGACAAACACATTGACATAGAATATTGTAAATACCTTAATAATCTTGAGGAGGAATTTGATCTTTTAATTGTGTAAATGTTAATTTACTCACAGGTTTAAATACCATTTTAAAATCATAATGTTTTAAAGTATTAGCAACTTTAAAGCTAATGCTATTATGAAACGGTAAAATAATGTGATTAGAATAAGAAGCTGGTGTAGCAGAAGAATCCAGACTATCGACATATTTATTAAAACTATAAGAAATTAATCTGTTAATGTAATGGTAAGTTGAAACAGCAATCTATAGCAACAAATCTAATGTCATTTAAATCTTCACTGAGAGAATTATTATCTGAACAAATTAAGTGAGCTCTATTAATAAAATAAAGAAAAGCAGAAGCTTTTTGAGAAGGGGAAGTGACATGATTTACTAGGAGGGGGGGGGGGGGTGACAGCAAAGGGCTTATGGTAAAGGCGAGTGTCAAATGAGTTTAACTGATGAGTGACTAAAGCAACTAGAAATGGTAATTTATCATCATTTTCAACTTCCTAAGTAATTGAATGACAGATTCTATTTGGTTTAAAATAGTCGAAGTACTACCAACAGAAGGAACAGATAGGTCAATGAGCGCTAAGGAATTATCAACGTATCTGCAATAAAAAAGAAATTTGATGAGACTGAAAATTTCATCCTCAAAGTAATGCATCTATAAATCGGCTAAGAAAGGACTGAGGAAGTTATCCAAAGGACTAAGGGGATGAGTCCTTGAACTTGCAAAACGTATATGTATGTTTAGAAAATTTAACTATTGTATGTTTTAAAGGGTGTGTTTTATTGATTTATATATATATACCGGGTGTCCCAAAAATGACTGATGGATTTTAAAATTCAATAGCTTGCAAACGGTGACAGCTATTTAAATTTTTTTTTGCAGGAGGGTTATGTATAATGTCAGGAGTTTTTTTTTACTGTAATTTTTAAATTTAGTTCGAATTTCAAACAATAGGCGGCGCTGACGGCGATTGAAGGCCATGTTGACGCTCCACTGAGCATTGATCACCTGGCCTTCAATAGCCGTCAGCGGCACCTATTTTTTGAAATTCGAACTAAAATAAAAAATTACGGTAAAAAAACTCCGGACATTATACATAACCCTCCTGCAAAAAATTTTTAAATAGCTGTCACCGTTTGCAAGTTATTGAATTTTAAATTCCATCAGTCATTTTTGGGACACCCGTTATATACAGTGTGCCCAGCAAATAACACCCTGATTTCAAAATTAAATATCTCAAAAACAAAGATCAATAGAATTATGCAGTAAACGGTTTGTTTATCAGGTAAGCTGTAAAAATCTTATAGAAAAGTTTCGAACGGTAAATATTTTGAAAAGATTGTGTTCTGATCGCAAAGAATGCTTTGATTTGATATTTTTCTTGCTTTAGATTGCTGCTGATGTGTTTTTAGGCTTAAAGTGCCATATTTCATAATTTTTTGAAATTAAATTTTTGAAATTTCGAAATTCTAAAAATATACTTCGAAAAATCTTTAAAATATTGCACTGTAAGCTGAAAAATTATTTCTCTGCAGGCAATCTAAAATAAGAAAAATGTCAAATCAAAGCATTCTATGCAATCAAAACGCAATTTTTTAAAATATTCACTGTTTGAAATTTCTGTATAAGATTTTTACAGCTTACCGAATGAAAAAACCGTTTATCGCATATTACTATCGATCTTTGTTTTTGAGAAATTTAATTTTGAAATCAAGGTGTTATTTACTGGACATCCTGTATATATATTTTACTAAAAATATATGAAATGTAAACTATAAATTTTAGAACATAAATCTATTTCTAGAAATTTCGAGTATGCGAAACAAAACCTGCACTGTAAAAAAAAATAATAATAATAATCTATAATAATAAAGAGACAAGTGTGTGTGCGTGTTAGCGCTGTTCTGAAGAGACCGCTGCATGTAGTGTTACAAAGTTTGGAGGGAAGGTACCTCTATACTTTTAGTTTTGCACCTCGAAGCCCGATTTTTGATTTTTTGATTGGAATTTTTTAATTAAATTTTTAGGCGATTTTTAGCGCTCTTTTTATGTTTCGAATCGATTTTTCCACATTAGTAAAGGGAATACTGTTTCATTCTTTTCACTCAATATAGTAATTTTTTTCTCTTTTCAATAAAGTTTATTCGAAATTCGTGCGGCGATTTTTGGAACTTTAAACGAATTTTTTATTGCAATTTTTAGTATTTCTTCACATTTTGAGGCTCTTTTTTGAGGATCATAAAAATAAAATTGTTTCAAAGCCTAATTTACAAAATTTTGTCTGGTATGATTTTTTAATTTCAGTAATTTTTTTCATTGCGATTTTCAGTACGATTTTCGTTGTGGTTTTTAACGATTTTTTGTGCGTTTAGCATCGGCTTTTTGTCAATTTTGTCAATATTACAGATTTTTGTACGCATCATGGTCTTATCTATTTTTAAATTGTGTGTAAAAAAGGCAACAACCATAAAACTAATGAACTAGCAATAAAGGAATTATTTTGAATATCCACAGTAACCTACACTAATGAAATAACTAAACGCACTGTCTGTGTGCATGTATGTTTTTGTGCGATGGATAGGAAAATCTATGGCACTTACGAGGCTCAAAACCTTCTTGAAAGTACCCCAAAATCTCTCCTGATTTATCTGAAACTGAGATTTTCAAAATTCTAATTATTACTTGAGTAGTTCCTCTCCCGTTTTCCAATGCAGTCCTTTTGAACATTTTTACCGCTAAATATTATTATTTTTATTTTTTAAACTAATTTTTCACACAGTCAGTGGCCGTGTATTTCAGACAACATAATTTCACATATTTCGAGTTAGAGATTAAATGACAAATTTCATGTTTCTTTAATATTATTATCTCGGAACCGTGCAACGCCGGGCGGGTCAGCTAGTAAATAAATAAATCCGTTAAATTTACGGCAAAAACTGCTGGCAGCAATGTTGCCGTAAAAATTGCAGTAAAATTAGACGCAATTTACATTTAATTGTTTTGCAATTTTCTCGGCAAAACTGCTGGCAACATTGCTGCCAGCAATTTCTGCAGTAAACTTAACGGATTATTTTTAGTGTGCAGACATTATTTAATGTTGAAAAAAATATATATATTTTTTAATTTCAAAGTTCAGATCAATCACTTTGTTGTTGCTTCGGACCACACTTTGGGCCCAGTGAGCAGCTTTAAATTTCTGTTTAGTTGTCAAGGTTCAATTGTTTTTTAATTTTTTGAAGTTAAAATTGCAATAAATTCGAAACACATTCACGGATGCAGTTTGTAAGAGATGGAAATTAAAAAGACCGGATTACTACTTATATAAACTCCGGTTACTATTCGTTTAGAAAAGAAAACTCCGCTTGAAGTAATCGAAGAAATATCAGATTAGATAAAGGAAAAAGTTATTTCCGGAAAAAGTCATGAGAGTCTGTCTACTTGCGGAAGTGTCACTATTCCCCAAGTGTCAGCTCTATATTCTGATGAGAGTGGTAACGTTCGAAAGTTCTTGTTTCGAGGATCTTGTAAGAAGTAAACTCCTGAATACAATAGTTCACGAGATATGACCCCTTATCTGCGTCAGAAAAAGAGAAATAAAGAAAGGCAACACAACATCCTGAGATTCCTTTAAAAGCTGCCGAATGCAGGCATTTCTTTTAGTAATTAATCATGATAGTGTTTATCTTTGTAAAAAAATTAAAAACTTAAGTGTTTCGAATATCTGTCACTAAAGATGGAAAACATTCTGATTTGAGACTCACCGCGAGCTTCTAAAGCAAGAACGAAGCATGCGTGCTTTACTGATTTAACGACTGAATTCTTTTTCGTATAAGAGCCTTTTGGAGAGCATACTGATGCATTACATCGAAAGTAGATGAGGAAAACTGACTGCAGGCTAAGTGGTGTATTTTGGGCCTGTCTTCTCTAGTAGACATGTAAATGTAAGGTAAACTAGGGTAACTGGACTCTCAAGGCAGCTGGGCCTTAGGCTATTTTATAAAAAACCGTTGATGTCTGTTAATTTTTAATTTTTGTCCACATTGCACCTTCATTTCTACTTTTTGAAACAATGTGAGACAACTAAATCATAACTCTGCTGTGATAAGTTGCCGAAAATTTAGGTTTCTCTTTCTTAAAACAGCGTCAGTTTACTTGATTTATAGAAAACCATAAAAAATGGAAACCATTATTCAATATCATAATAAGATCATTTCATAATTTCATAATTTCGTAAGTCTAAGATTAGATATATTTTCACGAATATGCCAAAATATGACCATTGTAGATTTGGGCACAGCCTTGTAGAAAAGTAACAGATAAGACTTAAGTAATTGGAAGAAATGAAACGAATTATTGATCAACCGTCATGAACTGATACATACATATATATATATATATATATATATATATATATATATATATATATATATATATATATATATATATGCGTGTGTGTGTGTGTGTGTATGTGTGTATGCGTGTGTGTAAAATTCAGCTCTAACTATTAAATTACCAGGAACATTTGATCTCTTGCATTGATGCAGATTAAGATATCAAGACACTGAATGGAAATCTTTGGGTATTTCCGACTTAAATTCGGATTAGATCTAGACATAAGACATCAAACGAAGGCTTTTCTTGAAAAAAAAAAACACCTTTATATGTGTTCAAAGCATCATCACAACTCCAGTAATAACTCCAGTTTAAACGTGGTACCACTTTAAGATACCGCCATAACAACAGAATGATGTTATCGCAAAAGAGATTCACCCTTCAAACGTCATATTTCACCAAGAGACAATTAAAAATCGAAGGCATACATATAAACTAAACTAAAACGGAACTGAATCTGATTTCACAGCCAACGTAATCCTTTATATAAGTTATCAGCGTAGAAAAAAATTGATTTCACGACAAACTCCTAATTTACCAATTAAAGTTTATGATTTTACTTTTAACCAATGAAATTTAAACCGCTGACACAAACCTCAAGTTAGTTCTCTCAGGCGGTTGCGTATATAACTGGAAACCCTCGTTCAAACATAAACAACCGAATGGAATTCTGGGTATTCGAACATTTGAAATAATAAATAAAAAATATTTTGCAACAGCTACAGTGAATTAAGTTATGGGATTTTCTTTAAAAAAAAAGAATTGTTTTGAAAGATTAATGTTTTTCAGAATTAAAAAAAGACAACAACAACAAAAAGAAAAACAAGAAGATTTGATTAAAGAAATGGAATTAAAAATAATGTGTTGAAATATTATAAAAAGAAAGAAAAAAGTTCAATGTTAAAAGAATTTGGAAATAATTAATTTAGAATTAAGGCGAAATTTTTTTATTATTACATATATTTTCAAAAGCATACGGTTTTTAATCATTGCAGTTTTAATAAAAGAAATAATGAAACATCCCATTTATTTTTTTAATTATATTTTCATAAAAGAAACAATGCATTTAATATAATGAGTATTTTGTATTTACATATCAACAATTTAAATAAAATTTTCGGAAAAGAAAAAATAATTTAATTAAAAAAGATTAATTCATTAAAATGAGGTAAACACATAGCAAATAATATTATAGAAGGAAATAGTTGATCTGAATTAACAGCGCAAATTAATTTAATTTTGTAATGAAGTAAACATCCAGCTTACAAGCATATTAATTATAATATACAATAATTAGTGTAATGTTGTTTATCAGAGAGTGAGATTTTAATATTAACTGTTATCGTAATTTTTTATTTTATTGTAACGGATTAATAAAAAGAAAGAAAGAAAAACAAATTCATAATTAGTTATTGATTAAATAAAGAATACTGCCCAGTTAAACTGATGGCATTGAGCTCACAGGCTACAAATACTAATTGTACATTAAAGCCTTATATTTTCAAGGGTTAATTCCGTTCGAAAAAAAAATTAAGAAGGGGAAACAGCACTCCCATTTCCTCTTTTTTTATACTTAATCATTGAACCTCCTATACTATCAAAGACATGCTTTATCATATAAAAAATCTATATCCAAAAGTCAGAGCAAATTAGATAATTCTTAATAAAAACCCATTTAGCATTTATATAATTTAAAAGGAGTTATTCCCCTCTTTTATACTTAACCATTAAACTTCCAAAACTATTCAGAGATTTGAACGAAATCTGAAAATTCTGCTTGAAAAAACCATTTATATAAATTAAGGGGGGGGGGCATTAGAACCCCTCTTACCCCTATTTATACTTATTCAATGAACACCTAATAACAGTCACGGAATCGCCTCATCAGAATGATCCTAATCTAAATTTTGAACGAAAACTTAATTCTGCATGAAAATCCCATTTATATCAACTAACGGGGGGGGGGGCATTAGAACCCCTGTTCCCCCTATTTATACTTATTCAATGAACACCTAATAACAGTCACGGAATCGCCTCATCAGAATGATCTTAATCTAAATTTTGAACGAAAGCTTAATTCTGCATGAAAATCCCATTTATATCAACTAACGGGGGGGGGGCATTAGAACCCCTGTTCCCCCTATTTATACTTATTCAATGAACACCTAATAACAGTCACGGAATCGCCTCATCAGAATGATCCTAATCTAAATTTTGAAAACTTAATTCTGCATGAAAATCCCATTTATATCAACTAACGGGGGGCATGAGCCCCCCGTTCCCCCTCTTATACATATCGAATGAACTCCAAAAACTAATCAGGGAAGCACCTTGTCAGGATATACCTACATACAAAATTTCAAGTGGATCCGATATTTTTATCATGAGTTATCGCGTTACGTACATACGAACATACATACAGAACGGACAGGCACATAAGCTCTCAGGCTATGATAGCCTGTGAGCTAAAAATAAACTTTCGGAATTTTATAAACTAAAGATTTCATTGCTTCACTGCATATTTTAATAATACAGTGTACTTGTATATAATCAGATATATTCAGAATAAATTAGAATCAGAACAAATTATATACAATTTAATTAAAAATTCTTAAAAATAAAATATGTACTTGAAATATTTTACAATTTCAAAATTAAGATCATTCTAAAGTATATAAAAATTATTTAAGGTAAGACGAAGGTGGTTCAATAATTTTTGTCCCTAGTGCACAGAAAATATTTATGCTGCCATGGTTGATGTGGAAAATCGAAGCCTAATGTCTTAGATACCTCATATGCTCCATTTCAGAACCGTAGCTGCTATATTAGCATATTTTTAGAGAGAGGGGTGAAAAGCTGGGGTTGAGGATGAAAGGCTGGTTTGGATCTTATGGGGCTAGATTTGTGACAGTGGATAAGACGTGGCTACTGTCGTTTGGACTGAAGATCATTGAGATGTAACTAACGTTTTGGAAACTGTATCAAATCTAGCTCCATAAGATCCAAACCAGCTTAACAACCTCTCTCCCTCCTCTTTAAAAATTCTTTAAAAGTAGGTATCCCTCCCACACCTAAAACGAAAACAAGAAATAGGTTAATATAGCAGCTAAGGTTTGCAGCGAGGCTTCAATATTCCACATCAACCATCACAGTAAAAATGTTTTATATGCACTTGATCATTATTTCATAAACCACACGCGTATGTACAAGAATCTACGTTGTCATTAAATTATTCACTGAAATATTTGGCGTTCTTCTCTTAATCAGGAGTAAATATACTCGACAGTTTCATTATTATTGTTATTAATATTATTATTATTATTATTATTATTATTTAAACTAAATAATGAGTTCTAACCTTGGTATTCAAAGGAAACTCCTACATCTAGGTGGATACTGTTACTCTTCTTATTATGTTTAAATAGTTTACGTTTCATATATGCAGATTGCTGAAGAGTTCGAGCTTATTTTGTTAGTCCGGGTCCGAAAATTTGAAATTCGAGTCCACCTGAGTTTTGAAATTTTTTTGTTATGAAAAATGATAATCGATAGGGATAATAAACAGGAATAAAATGTTAATAAATTTTTTTATTTATTTCAAAATTGACATTCTCGGATAAAAATGTTGCCTCAGATAGAAATAAATTATAATATCCTCCTCAGGCCGGAGACAAATATTACAAAGGACAAAAAAAAAAAAAAAAAAAAAAAAAAAAAGTTTAAAATTACTATAAAACATCTCCAAAGATGTATCAGTATATATCGATGCTTCTGGTAAGCACGCATACATTAAAAAGGCCTAGAAGTAATTTTAACAATTCTAGAAGCATTTGAATCAATTCAAAGTGTGTTCTTTAGTGTCATCTACAGGCAACATCAGGTCTGACGAGGTTATAATGCTGCATTATGACAATGTTTATAATACTGGATGGAGGTTTCTCACTGACGTTTAAGCAATATTAGTGATATGGCGAATAAAATATAAAAAATATTCGCCAAATAGAAAGAAATGTTACCAAAATACATTCGGTGTGAAACATTGAAATATTTATTTTTAACCCTTTATTGTATCGCTGTTTTTAAAATGTTCTAAAATAACCTAATTTTTTGTAATTGCTTATAAAATAAAAATTCGACTACCTGCCACAGAAACTATTACATTCTAAATGTCTCTTAAACTTAAATGTGTAAATGTTTCAGGTATTCTTTTAGCTGTCTAAATTAAAATTTTAAAAAACCTATCGTTGATTTACCGTGTGAAAATATACTATTGGTTTTTTTAAACATACCGTTGTGAAAACATACGCTAAAAATTGCTATGACATTTCGACTCGATAGAAAAAAAAATTGAATGGCCAATGATTATTTTCCATACAACTAATAAATAGTGTGATAAATGGCTAATTTCAGAACCACATTACAGAAAAACTTTTCTCTGTTTGGCGCTTGATGCGAGTAATATTTTTGTTTTTTTTACCGATACGACGCCAGTGCACACACAGTGATTATAACTGACAATAGATAAATATATATCTCGCATAGTTATTTCTGTGTTTGAATGTTGCTAAACAGAATTGGTGTTGAGCCAGTATCTTTATAAATAGAACAATGTAAATGGCACGATGTGACTGAACATGTAAAGGCGATATCCAATCGTCCAACAACGTGGATAAAAAATAAACATACAAAAGAAAAAAAAAAAAAGAGCAGGAACGGGGTTTTTGAAATCTGTCGATTCTGATTGTACTTTCACTTGCCAAATGGAGGATTTTGTCGCGATTTGGCGCAATGGCGAGCGACAGCGAGAACTCTAACCGTATGCTATTATTATAATACATTTATAATACTGTTATATACGTTTATAATACACCGATTATAATACTGCTATACTATATAATATATAATTATATCTAATGACAATTTATGACAACGGCCTTACTACCTTATGACAACGTTTTGCGATTTTTATCTTCCTCGAAATTTGTTTTGGAATACTTTTTTTTTATTATTAAGCACAACCACTGGCCTAAACCTACAAAAATTGCAATTGTTATTCTCTTAAAATATCCTTGCAGAATTATGGTAGAAATTTTGATGAGCTCTATTTTTTACAAATTCTGAAAGAAACTTCAGAAAATATTAGATAGAGAAGAGACATCCAACGGTTTTTTATGTTACTAACAACTGACCGTGCAAAAACTTCAGAATCAAGTACAATACTTCTCCTTATAATTGAATAAACTTTTCACCCTGGTCCGAACACTAATATAAAAATCAAGCCCGAGCTCACGGTCCCGAATAGCGACCATTTTATCGCTAACGCTTACATATAAAATCACACATACAAACTGAAAGAAAAATATAAATAAAATGTTTTGACTTATGCTATTATTGCTTCCTCTTATTTATTTATTTGAATTTTAAATAAGATGACTCAAAATCGTGTTTTTTAAATGTACGGAAAAAATGCATTTTGAGAGAGGGCGAAAAGAACAATTATTTGGCTATTTATTACCTGCGTTTGGCTAAGTGTCTTACTACCTTGTATTTAATACTCTTCACAATACTTCGCTGTTATATGGACTTAGGTGCTTTTATAAAAAGTTTGATGTAATTCGGGCTTAAGAAACTGAGTTTTTTACTGAATAATACAAATAAGTGAAAAATAAATACTAAGAAATACTAATACAAGTTGAATGTAGATTCTGCCATTTGCAGAATTCAGGTTTGCCTCCGATTTGAAAAAAAAACAATCGATAGAGGTCTTTTAGAAGGGCGACCTCTTTTAGAATACAATAAACTAACTTCATTTGTTTTTGTGTTTATCAATACAATAGCAAACAGAACGGCGTGAAATACCCAATTGATTAGTAATTTCTCTCTGAGACATTGGAATTGCGGAATAATAAAGAGATACTATTTGATGTGCTACTTCTTTATTGACTAAATTCATCAAAAATGGATTTTTTCTTTAGTTTAAACGCTTTTTTATAGAATCTGAGAAAAAGGAAATGCATTTTAATAATAAAACGAATGGCATCCCGTAGAATTCGACGAATGAAATGTTTAAAAGAACCGATCGATTTGGTTTTAAAAAAAGCAAAAGTAATTACATTATTGAATCAATATATAATAAATATATTTCCAAACTTAATGCCAAGTTTGTCAGTTACAATTTTGCATGCAAATATTCGCACATCTTCAGTTAAAATTGTAATCTGAGTACCGGCGAAATCCAGAAATTTTATTTTATATGCACTCAAAGAAAAATAGTTTTATTAAAAAAAAAAAAAAAAAAAAAAAAAAAAGGCACTCCGGGAGTGTCGACAGAAGTGAAAACTTGAACAATTATGTGTTTATTTTTTTAGTCGTCTGGACATATTTTATTGTGCAGAAAATACTTTTAAATGAAGTGTTTTTTATTCATTATTATAAACTACTGCTACAAAAATTATATTACAATTTTCATTTAATGCGCTATTGTACATGAAAAATAATGCATATTATTTTACATACAAAAATTGCAATCTATTGCTTAAAACATAAATTTACAAATGCATGAAATATGAAATATCGTCAGATGATATTCTTTGAAATAAATACCCATAAAACTTATGAATTCTCATCCCAATTTCAACAATTCTTCCATCATCATCATCATCATTATTATTATCATTATATTCTAGATTTGATATTATAGGTTTATGGTAACTAAAATATATAGCAAACAATTTTGATTCAATTCTATTTAAATATCTTGTAATAACTGCATCAATTGTAATTTTTTATCTCTCTGTGCTAAGATTGCGATGGTTGGTCATTGTTAAATCAAATTTTCTATTTAAAAATTCAATTAATTGTAGATTTTCATCATCCACAAAGTTGATGTTGAAATCCCTACTCAAAATCATCGGCAAATCATCAAATCTCTTTCCAATTCTATCTTGAAGTAATGCAGAAGCCTCTTTAGAACAAATAAATAAATTTTCATACAAAAATTCTCATTTGCACTTAAAGACTTATCCGGTGAAATATAAATGGCAACCAATACAATTAGTTTTTCATTTTCAGAGTGGCAACAACAAACACATATATCACTGATATCAAAAACATTACTACTAAACATACTGGTGTACCTCACATGCACATTCATATGAATTGTGGAAATATATGCCCATTACATCAAACAACCTTTTATAAATAGCTACTCCTGCTGCTGGACGACCGTATCTTCTGAAACTTGCAACAAATTGAATAGTAAACATACAATATAAGTTGTTAAACTTTAAATACAATTTTTTAAAAAATGGTTGGAAAGTGCAGCATAATCGATGCACAATATCATGATTTTTCTTTCTTAACTTTTTATTCCATCTGGTAACAGTATATTTTTTTAAACTTTAAATACAATTAAAATTTTTAAAAATGGTTTTGAAATGTAGCATAATTGATGTGCAATGTCATGTTTTTTCTTTCTTAACTTTTTATTCCATTTGGTATCAATTTATGTTGTTACTATTTAAATACAATCAAAAATTTAAAAAAAAGAGAGAGAAAAATGGTTGGAAAGGGCAATGTAATCAATGCGCGATGTCATACTTTTTCTTTCTTAACATTTTATTCCCTCTGGTAACAGTATAAGTTGTTAAGGTTTAAATACAATTACAATTTTTAAAATTGGTTGGAAAGTACTGCATAATCAATGTACAATATCATGTCTTTTCTTTCTTATCATTTTATTCCATTTGATAACAATATAAGTTGTTAAACTTTAAAAACAATTGAAAATATACATATATATATATAAAAAGGTTTAAAAGTGCAGCATAATCGATGTGCAATGTCATGTTTTTCTTTCTTAACTTTTTATACCATTTGGTATCAATTTATGTTGTTACTATTTAAATACAATCAAAAATTAAAAAAACTGAAAAAAGTGGTTGGAAAGTGCAGCATAATTGATGCACAATGTCATATTTTTTATTTCTTAACATTTTATTCCTTCTGGTAACAGTATATGTTGTTAAACTTTAAATACAATTATAATTTTAAAAATTGGTTGAAAAGTGTAGTATAATCGATGAGCAATGTCATGTCTTTTCTTTCTTAACTTTTTATTCAATTTGATAACAATGTAAGTTGTTAAACTTTAAATACAATTGAAAATTTAAGGAATTGAAAAAAATGGTTGGAAAGTGCAGCATAATTGATGTGCAATGTCATGTTTTTTCTTTCTTAACTTTTTATTCCATTTGGTATCAATTTATGTTGTTATTATTTAAATACAATAAAAAAAATGAAAAAAAGTAGTTGGAAACTGCAGCATAATCAATACACAATGTCATACTTTTTCTTTCATAACGTTTTATTCCATCTATTAACAGTATAAGTTGTTAAACTTAAATACAATTATAACTTAAAAAAACACACACGGACATTCGCGCAAGCGCCCTGTGCCGCCTAAACGGAGCAGCACACTCAGGCACGGTAGAAAGAGTGGGAGATACTAGTTCCTCTCCCTTCCCCTCGATCTTACGCTTTTTCGATCAGCATCACGTGACCCTGACGCGAGTTTGGAAGATTTTACCCATACAAAAAGTGCTCAGCGCCGCTAAAGAAGTTTTCACTTCAAAAAAAAGAAAACTAATTTCATTTTTACTATGACATTATTTTCACTAACTGAAGTCATCTGAAAGTAAAATCTCAATCTCAGTATCCATAATGAAAAGAAATATTGAAATGTAATATCGTTATGAGTAAAAATGCGATGTTTTAAATAGTGACGTCATTTTCTCTTCAAATGTTTTTTAAAAGTTACTGTTATTAGTAATAAGAAAGGGATGTCTGTAATTATATTGTAAATCCCATTTATCTGGTTGCTGAATGACATAATTTTCCTCATTTGAAATTTTTTTATTTTGCTATAGACATTAATTTTTATCATAAATTATTTTCTGTTTTTTTATTTACATTATTAATATTATTTCTTAGTAAATATGTTTTTTTACCTCAATTAGTGCATAATTATAGTCAATCCTTTTATTGTGGTTAAATTTTTACGAAAACAATTAACTCTTTTCTTTTACATGGGAGGGCATGCTCACTGATAAAATAAAGTTTCTGACTGGGGGAAAGTGATAATGGAAAATAAATTTTTTATTATCGAGAGAAAAGCTAAAATTAGCGTTGCCACCATTTTGAAGAAATATCGTAAAAAAGCATTTAAAATTAAAAATAAAATATAAAAATGGGAATAAATTAAAAAATAGCTAAAATGGGCACAACTACAAATAAATAGCTTTCATTAAAAAAAAATAATTATCAAAATCGGTTGAGTAGAAAATTCAAGGCTGATGACACGACATTTTTAGCTTGTCTGAAAGAAATAGCATCGGAGGCTAATATAAATAAAGTAAACTACTGAAATACAGCTATAGGGGAAAATTGTGTGGTACTCATTAATAACGTTGTTTTAAGTTTTATTAACTTTTTGCGGCGTATTCAGTTTTTAATTTTATATACCATGTAAAGTAAAAATACTATAAAAATTGCATTTAATGATCACAAATTGAACTATTTCAGCTGTTTAATGATATATATCAGCAATTCTGATTTACTGTATCGATTTCCGTTTTTATTGATTAATCGATAATCCTATGAAGTCCTGTTCAAATTCGCTGAATAGGAGTTCTACATTACATGTTTAAAACCGCATTCTGTTTTTTCAAAAAATAAATAAATAAGTAAATTAAATAGAATAAAATCTCGTTACAAATGCCCAAGCAATAAGGAAAATCCATTCGTTTCTTTTATTGAAAATTTTTATCTTTGATATCAGAGCTTCCGCAGGAGAAAATTTTTTGATTCGATCTCAGACCGATTTTTTAAAACAAAAATTCTTCACAGACACTTTGCCAACATGTGCAAGAGAAATACACGGCAAAGTTTATATTTTAAAAATAGTGATGTTTATAGAATATAGAAGAAGTGGGAAATCGTACGTAAAGCGCAGCAAATAAGGTGAATACGTACTACACTGAAGTTTTAAAAATAATCTGATCTTGGTGTAATAGTATACAGTTCACTGGATATAATATAATGGCCGAAATCTTTTGTATGCCCCTGTAAATATTATATTTTCTATTATACAGGAATTATCTTGTAGTAAACTTCAGCAATGTATATTAGTTTCATAAAATATGAAGTAGTTTAGTATAATTAAAACGCGCCCCAAATAATATTTCCCCCTATATTATTATGTAATGAAATACTTTTGTGTGGTCCTGTAAATCAATAACAAATTTTATTTGCCCCACAGATTATACAAAATGTAAATTGTAGTATATAATTCATAGATGCACATGAATTTTTATTTTCAAACGAGTGTAACATCATTAAAATGTACTTGAAATAATTTTTGCCCTTTTGCCATAATGTTATGGAACAGTTTTTGATTGTCTCTTTAATTAAACTACACATCCTATTTTCATAAAATTTGAGATAACTCGACAAAATTATGCAATAACTATACATTTTAAATTCTAGACGATTCGGTTGGGTAGTTTTTGCTCTGTTATTTGCGGATGGACAGACAGACGAACGGATTGAACGACGACTATAGGGCTACGTATTTACATAATTACGAACACACCTAATAAAAACAGTTAAAAATTAAAAAAAAAAAAAAAAAAAAAAAAAAACGAAAGAAGATATCCCGGATTTATTTCAATTCCACAATTCTATATCTGCTTTCACAAATACATGATGCTTTAAGTATAAAATAAACACACTTTCGTTGCACAAGTTGAATAAGTCTATTCTAGTACAAAACAAACAAACAGCAAACTCTACAAAAGAAACTCACAGCATTCAGATAATGGAAATATTTATAAATTTATTCTTTCTAAAAAAAGAACAAAGCTTTCGTTTAAATGTAATAGGATCCGTTATTTTTAATCGAAAAGAAAAGGTAATTATTTTAATGCTTTGTGTTTGTGGTGGATCAATGGTCGACAACTGTGGGTGAAAGTCGGAAGTAAAGACTTATTTATGGCGTAGGTGTGTTTCAAATACAGAAATAGTTCTTTTTTAATACTGTAGTCGATATAAAAATATACAACGTTGATTTTGAAAGTGGGATGAACCTACTCTTATTATTGGTAGATTTTGAGTAATTTGCATTTTAAAAAGCTTTAAAATAGCCATAAAAATATTTAACGGATATTTTTATGCTTATCGGACATATTATTATTATTATTATTATTATTATTATTATTATTATTATTATTATTATTATTATTATTATTATTATTATTATTATTATTAACTATTTAAAAAATAGTTGCTGTCCTCGGTACAGAACTGACAAATCTCAAGCATATCTGAATCTTTTTATTGGTTGAATCCAGCAATGTATTTTATTTTATTCGTTTTCCGATTGGTGTATGTTTAATGTCCAAAAATGGAATGCTTCTGTTGTCATGATGACACGTTTTCTGATTGGTTCATGTTTAATGTCCGAACAGAGTATACTTCTGTTGCCACGATTACAAAAAAGTAATAAAAACATAAAAAATAATAATTTGAAAACAAATTGTGATAAAAATTTTAATCAAATTTCGTTTAAAAGTGCATTTTTTTTCTCTCCGCAACGGTGTAAAAATTTTAAATATGCGATGTTTAGACGTGTAAAAATTTGCAGTTTCGAAAATTGTAAAACTGAAATTTCATTTAAACTTTGTTCATGGTGAGTCTAGAAATATTAATCTTTAATCCATGTCGTACGTAATATGAGGCATTCGAAAGTCAGTCTGATTAACTACATCAAATAAAAATGTTCATTTTAAGCAGTTAAAGTTGTATATCTACTGTTTTTATCATTGGTCTAGTAATATTAATGTTTAATGCATGGCGTACGTAATATGTGACTCGTTATAATCATCCTAAAAATGATGTTTATTATTATAATCATCCTAAAAATGATGTTCATTATTATTATTAATTTAAATATAGAATTTGTTTGTATTTCAAATTTTAGTCTTTGAAAATATCATTTTCCAAATAGTCGTTGAAATCCAAATAAATCCAAATGGCCATTGTCTTTATTATGATTGTTTTGTGTTATTTCATGTAAATTTAAAATTTACCCCGTTGAGTGCTAAGTCTATTTTGTCTGTAGCTATAATCCAAGAGCCGACCGCACAAAACCCTAAGTCATCGAGCACAAGAAAAAATCCTTTATATTATAGAAGAATAGTCATTGGCGAATTTAAAGATCCATGTCTGCCGGAAATGAAGTGGTGCATAAGCCAAAAATTAATACCGCTAGTGGCTCACTCGTAGGTCTGTTATTGTGTTTGCCATACAATCAAAAGTATCAAAACACGGAAAACTGGGTGCAGGAAAACATAATGCTAATCCTACGAGTCAACCACTAGTGGTATTCATTTTTGGCTTATGTACCACTTTGCTTCTGGCAGACATGGATCATTAGATTCTCCTATGACTACTGTTCAATAATGTAAAGGATTTTTTTTCTTGTGTTCGATGACTTAGGGTTTCGTGCGGTCGGCTCTTGGATTACTACTTTGGTCTCTGAAATAAGATTCCTGTTATACAATCTGTATTGAAAAAAACTGCCACAGTATTATAAACTATGTTTTGAAGAAAATTTGGCGCAATTTGGCAGAGGAATGACCAGAAATTTAAATAGCTAGTATAGCCACATTTTGTGATACCCGCGAAAGATAACCTTTTCACTTACCCATCATGCGTAGTATAAGGTAAATTTTGCAATCGTATTCAAAATCTTAAAAAAAGGCGGATTTACACGTTTTAGACACTGGAAATTTCGAAATTATAATAAAAAAAATTACCGTCCGTCATTCTGCCTGTGAAACGCTTTATCTCCCGGATAAATTAAGACAGAGACTTTAAATTTGGTGTTTAGTTAGTACTTAAGAGTGGAATGAATCCTACTGAATATCAGTAACCTCGATATCCGAAATTATTTTTTGGACTCTCCAAATATTCTTTCTGATGAAAGGTACATAAAAAGTTTCGAATTTTTTTATTTTAAGGCGATAACATAAAAAATATTAAATAAAACACAAATCTTGCGTAAAAAATGAAGTCGATTGAATAATTAGCTGCCGAGACATTTATAATCCTATTTTCCACACTCTTCGCTTTTTAATGATCCTGTATTTCATTCAAATTTTAATTCAAATATGTATTTTCATTGGAAATAAGACGCTTAATGAGACGTAGTAAACTGTAAGTTAACATGATTATCATTTTTGGAGTTATAAGGATATCTCTTTTACACAATTCGGCATTACTTAATTATCTCGTCGACCAAAAGAAATGTTGCCAAATTTGTTTCTAACTTGGTGGTATATCGCTAAATCTGGCGACAAAAATCACCCACCAAAGGTGACGCCAATTTGGCGATATTTCCGGTATTTCGCCAAATTCTCATAGACTTTCATTGTAATTCAATAAGGTCTCGTTTTGTCAAAAACATTTAAATATATGTTTAAATTTTATTTTGGAATTGAAATGCATTTTATAAATAGTTTACTCATCTTTTATTTTCATATTTTATATTATACACTAGCAGGCTATGCCCGCTGCGCTGGTCCATTTTTCCAAACGAATCTTGCTTCAAACAAAATGGTGATTTGAAATTTCTTTTTTAAAGCAGTGTATACCATCACCTGGAATGTCCTTCCGCAATGCTGAAAACGATGCCAGTGCCAATGCCATTGCGATATTGCACTATTGTATGCCTTGGACAAAATTTGGGTAGTTAAGTACTATCTCTCTTGTTTTATCATTTATAGTAGAGTTTGATATGAAAATGAGACCGTTATGACAGCAGGAATCAAAATGTTCTCTACTCATCACATTATTTTGTTAGAAAGAATTGCAATGATTATCAAACTCTATTAATTTTCGTATCGCACATTATCATATGTTAGTTCTTAAACTCCCGAATCTGAACTTGCACTTTGTGTAGATCTGGTAGCCTAAATACAATCTCCATTACAGGTTGCGTTACATTTTTTAATAACCGTCCTCTCCTGGCAGGTCTACTACAGTTTTCTGTCTACCTTGGTCTGTTCCAGCAAAGTTCATAGCAAAATATGTAAAAAAGAGTGTTTAACTTATATATTTATTAGAACAATGAAGCATAAAAGGTGTATTTTAAAGCTGGATTATTTGAGTAAAATTAAAATTACATCAGTTTCACTCTCTTCATTTTTTCAAACCAATTGCAAACATGTAGCTTTTAAATAGGGGATAATCTTTATGCTAAATTTTGTAGAAAAATAAAACTTCAGCTTGCAATCAATTCCATTATGATTTTTGGCGTCAAACATTAGTATTGCTTATAACGATAGACTTATTTCGTGTCTATTGTCAAATGAAAGTGAAGTTTACAATCATCTATAATTGGCATTTAATCTTATACCTTGGCGATAGTTTTTTTGGGGCGGGGGTTCGACGGGGTAATGAAGTAGTATTTAATAGTTAATTTTTGATAAAATTCTGTTGATAGGGCTTAAATGTTAATTAAAACTGCAACATAAACATTAAAAACAAAATTTTCTACTGTCGGTACTTCATGTATATTTTTTTCTTAGCCAATTTTAAAGTTTTTTTTTTTTTTTTTTTAACCTGAATGATTGATAAATTAATTGCAAATATATATATTTTTTAATTCTATATCATTGTTATTCCGAAGATTTTTCCTGCACATTGCAAATATTGCTTTTTTAGTGATAGTAAAATAACTGCAGATGAAAAATACATAATAAGGCTAAAACCCAGAATTAACGACAGCTTGGCGAATGCCTCTACGGAGACTTGAAAAGTACGCGAGTTCTGTCAACTTAAATATCCAGAGAGAATTTTAACAAATAATAGGTACTACTTTATTGTTCCATAGATCAATTTCGCCAAATTATACATATTGCAAAACGATTCCCCATATTATACAAACGGATATAACTTTTATTTTAAATAACAAAAGAATCAATAAATTACTAAAATATTTATAGAAATACAAATAAAACGTCGAATCAAAAAATAGTTGATAACGTAATAAACGCATGTAACATGTTTAATGTCAAATGAATGTGACATTTACGATAATCCATTATTGACATTTAATCTTATATTTTGGCGGCAGTTTTTTGGTCGATGGGATAATTAAGTAGTATCAGATAATATAAAAATATATAAATAATAATATAGCCAATAATATTTTGGTCAGGTGTCATGTATGTATCACGTTGGCGCGATTGCAACAAAATTGTGATTTTATGGATTGCGTGGTAATCTGGTTATTGTTGTTTATTTACTAATAAACTGTTTCTTTACTTTTTTTTATTGTTTTGTTCTATAGTTATTAATTAAACTTCTCTTATTTATTATTGTTTCCTTTTTAAAATAATAGAAAATAATTGAAAATAATATAATATGTAAATGGTATTTGAAAACTTAGTGTTTGCCAAACTGATGTCAGATTTAAAAAAAAAAAAAAAAAAAAAAACGCGCCAAGGTGATGCGTATATAAAAATGGAAAAAATGATTACAATAATGTAAACAAAAAAAAGTAAACAAATAATTAAAAAATTGCCTTTTCGATTAAAACAAAAATACCAAGCAGTCGTTAATTCTGTAGTTGCATCAATAGTAAAATTTCTTTTCTTCGTTTGTTTCATAATGAAAAACCATAAATTTAAAAATATCACATAAAATAATCTGACAAATTTTCTATAACCTCATTGATGATCTAGAAGTCTCCTTAATACATAAACAAAATGGCAAAGATGTCATATGCGACGAGTTTGGCGCGATAATTTTTTATGCTAATTTGGCGGAAACATTGTTTTCGAATACCAGTTACATGTGTATATTTAAATTATAAAAAGTAATAAAAATTAATGAAAATAGTTTAATTAATAAGTATATAACAAAACAATTTATACAATTTATAAAGTAAATAAAGATTTTATTTATAAATAAATATTAATAGTTGGGTTAATGTCAGACAAAATAATGCCAATTTAAAGTCGATTAATTACCTCGGTGATATATAATATCTGTGCCAGTAAAACTTTCAATAATATAGTAAATATGCTACTTGGCGGTGTTCAGTTATCGAAGGTTAGTCCAATATCATTTTAAATATTATCTAACGCAGGAAAAATATGAAGAAAATTGAAGAAGAAATGGCTGATTAAAACAGACTTGTAAAATATTTTGGCACATATGCTATATATGCACCGCATTTGTGCATTTTTTTTTTCTTTTTTTACACAAATTTGGCGAAAACTTCGTTTTTAAATATCAATTACATGTATATATTTTAATTGTTTTCTATTATTTTAAAAAAGAAATAAAAATAAATAAATAATGTTTTGTTAAAAATTATAAAATAAAACATTTTACATAATTAAAAAAAATAAATAAGAGTAAATAGTTTATTAATAAATATATAATAGCCGAGCTACCATATGAACATAAAATTGACGTTTTGTTGCAATCGCGCCAATGTGGTGCATATATGACATCTGTGCCATTTTTTTCAGCAGGCAATTTTTATTTCAAAATGTTGAATTTATCGATAGTAATAACGCGAAATTGCATACATTTCATTTAAATTGCATACATTTCCTTGTTCAGTTTGTAGATTTTAAAACTAATTTTCCCTGGAAGAGATTTGACAAAATGGCGCAAAAAAAGTATGTTTGTTGATTACAATTTTCAAAATTACGGTGAAAAACTTTTGAAAAAGAATGACATTATTTTACAATATATATGTGTGTGGCAGAATTTCACACTGAAGCTAAAATTTAAATATTTGATTACAATTTTTAAAATATTAACTTATGTTTATTGAACTTACAATTGAATACTAAAATATACTCCAAAAATTATCTCCTTTTGGAAAAATCAACTTTATTGCAACCTAATGTTAGACATATGCATTTTTGGCTTAATTCTTTGCCGACAAAAGTAAAAAAAAAAAAAAAATCTCAAAGAAACAAATATATTACTCACAATTACTTTTATAATTAGATCTGCCTTTCTCTGGAGTAAGTTATATACTATCGAAATTTGATAAAAAAGAGAAAGGAAATAATAGAAAGGAAAATAAATATCGTTCAAAATTCATTTAATCAAATTTTCAAGTTATTTTTTTTATTCTAACGCAAGGATAAGTCGCCAAATGTTGCATCAAATGCAATGGTTCACGTTATTTTTTAAGCGTTACAAATATTTCTTTTATTTTTAAGATAAATATATTTTTTTTATAATATCATGTCTCATTAAATGGTTTTTCTTTATTATTATTATTATTATTATTATTATCAATAATTATTTTATTATCAGTAATTATTTTCTGCTTTTATTTGCAAGATGTTTGTAATATTTCTAACAGATATATCCTTTTTAATTTCTTTAGTAATGATAATTTTCGCCAAAAAATATGTACTGGCAACCCTTTCATCAAAAATAACCGAAAAATACGAAATTTAGTACGAAAAATCAGAGTTATCCCTGTATATTTGTATCATAAACCTCCGCAAAAATATTTCCTATCGAATGATATAATCTGCAAAAAGATCCCTCAGGTAGTTTTTGAAAACACTCGTTTGGAAGTTTCAGAATTTCTGCTTTATAATATACTAGCAGGCTATGCCCGCTGCGCTAGTCCATTTTTCCAAACAAATCTTGATTCAAACAAAATGGTGATTTAAAATTTCTTTTTTAAAGGAGTGTAGACCATCGCCTGGAATGTCCTTCCGCAATGTTGAAAACGATGCCAGTGCCAATGTCATTGCGATATACCACTATTGTATGCCTTGCAGAAAATTTGGGTAATTAGGTACCATCTCTCTTATTTGATCATTTATAGAGAGTTTGATATGAAAATGAGACCGTTGTGACAGCAGAAATCAAAATATTCTCTACTCATCACATTATTTTGTTAGAAATCCTTGCAATGATTATCAAACTCTATTAATTTTCAAATAGCACATTATCATTTGTTAGTTCTTAAACTCCCGAATCTGAACTTGCACTATATGCAGATCCTATAGCCTAAATACAATCTCGTTACATGTTGCATTACATTTTTTAATAACCGTCCTCTTCTGGCAATTCTACTACAGTTTTCTATCTACCTTGGCCAGTTCCAGCAAAGTACATAGCACAGAAATGTAAAAAAGAGTGTTTAACTTATATATTTATTAGAACAAAAGCATAAAAGGTGTGTTTTAAAGCCGAATTATTTGGGTAAAATTAAAATTACATCAGTTTCACTGCCTCTTCATTTTTAAAAAACAGTTGCAGGGATGCCACAGGCGACTATTTTTATATTCCGTTCGCACCACTATTTTTCTAATATAAATCTCAAAATAAATTTTTCTTGCAAATGTTGTCTAAGTGTATGTTAAGGATTTCTGTTTAAAGAAAGTGGTGCCAGTTAGATTTAAAAAATAGTCGCCTGTGGCAGCCCTGCAGTTGAAAATATGTAGCTGTTAAATCGGGAATAATCTTGATGCTAAATTTTGTAGAAAAATAAACCTTCAGCTTGTAATCAATTCCATTATGATTTTTGGCGTGAAACATTAGTATTGCTTATAACGATTTGTTACAAATGAATCAGACTTATTTCGTGTTTATTGTCAAATGAAAGTGAAGTTTACAATCATCTATTATTGGCATTTAATCTTATATGCTGGCGATAGTTTTTTTTTTTCGACGGGGAAATGAAGTAGTATTTAATAGTTAATTTTTAATAAAATTATGTTGATAGGGCTTAATGTTAATTAAAACTGCAACATAAACATCATAAAAAAATTCTACTGTCGGTATTGTATATTTTTTTCTTAGCCAATTTTAAAGTATTTTTTTAACCTGAATGATTGATAAATTAATTGCAAATATATTTTTTTAAATTCTATATCATTGATATTCCGAATATTTTTCCTGCACATTGCAAATATTAGGGATAATAAAATAACTACAGAATAAAAATACATAATAAGGCTAAAACACAGAATTAACGACAGCTTGGCGAATGCCTCTACGGAGACTTGAAAAAGACGCCAGTTCTGTCAACTTAAATATCCATCTAGAATTTTAATAAATAATAGTTACTACTTTATGATTCCATAGATCAATTTCGCCAAATTATACATATTGCAAAACGATTCACCATATTATACAAACGAATATAACCTTTATTTTAAATAACCAAAGAATCAATAAATTATGAAAATATTAATAGAAATACAAATAAAACGTCGAATTAAAAAGTAGTTAATGACGTAACAAATGCATGTAACATGTTTAATTTCAAATGAATGTGGCATTTACGATCATCCATTATGGACATTTAATCTTTTATTTTGGCGGCAGTTTTTTGGTCGATGGGTTAATCAAGTAGTACCAAATAATATAAAAAATATAAATAATAATATAGCCAATAATATTTTGGTTAGGTGTCATGTATGAATCACGTTGGTGCGATTGCAACAAAATTGTGATTTTATGGATTGCATGGTAATCTGGTTGTTGTTGTTTATTTACTAATAAACTTTGTTTCTTTACTTTTCTTTAATTTTTTCTTTCTTTATTGTTGTATTCCATAATTAATAATTAAACTTCACTTATTTATTATTGTTTCCTTTTTAAAATAATACAAAATAATTAAAAATAATATAACATGTAACTGGTATTTGAAAACGCAGTGTTTGCCAAACTGATGTCAGATTAAAAAAAACATGCCAAGGTGATGCGTATATAAAAATGGAAAAATGTTTATAATAATGTAAACAAAAAATGTAAACAAATAATTAAAAAATCGCCTTTTCGATTTTTTTAAAAATACCAGTTACCAAGCAGTCGTTAAGTCTGTAGTTGCATCAGTAGTAAATTTTCTTTTCTTCGTTTGTTTCGTAATGAAAAAGCATAAATTTAATAATCTCAAATAAAATAATCTGAGAAATTTTCTGTGATCTCGTTGATGATCTAGAAATCTTCTTAATACATAAACAAAACGGCAAAGTTGTCATATGCGCCGAGTTTTGCGCGATAATTTTTTATGCTAATTTGGCGGAAACATTGTTTTCGAATACCAGTTACACGTGTATATTTAAATTATTTTCTATTATTTAAATAGTAATAAAAATTTATGAAAAAAGTTTAATTAATAAGTATATAACAAAACAGTTTAAACAATTTATAATATAAATAAGCATTTTATTTATAAATAAATATTAATATTCGGGTTAATATATCTCAGAAAAAATAATGCCAATTTGAAGTCTATTAGTTACCTCGGTGATATATAATATCCGTGCCAATAAAACTTTCAATAATATGGTAAATATGCTATTTGGCGATGCTCAATTATCGAAGATTAGTCCAATATCATTTTAAATATTATCTAACACAGGAAAAATATGAAGAAAATTGAAGAAGAAATGGCTAATTAAAACAGACTTGTAAAATATTTTGGCACAAATGCCTTATGTGCACCACATTTGTGCAATTTTTTTTTCCTTTTTCACGCCAATTTGGCTAAAACTTCGTTTTAAAAAATCAGTTACATATATATTTTTTAATTGTTTTGTATTATTTTAAAAAGGAAATAAAAATAAATAAATAATGTTTTGTTAATAATTATAAAATAAAACAATTTACATCATTAAAAAAAATAAATAAGAGTAAATAGTTTATTAATAAATATACAACAGCCGAGCTACCATATGAACATAAAATCGACGTTTTGTTGCAATCGCGCCAATGTGGTGCATATATGACATCTGTGCCATTTTTTTACCAGGCAATTTTTATTTTAAAATGTCGAATTTATCGATAATAATAACGCGAAATTGCATAAATTTCATTTAAATTGCATAGATATCCTTGTTCAGTTTGTAAATTTTAAAACTAATTTTCCCTGGAAGAGAATTTGACAAAATGGCGCAAAAAAAGTATATTGATTACAATTTTCAAAATTGCGGTGAAAAACTTTTAAAAGAGAATGACATTACTTTACAGTATATATACGTGTGGCAGAATTTCACACTAAATCTAAAATTTAAATATTTGATTACAATTTTTAAAATATTAACTTATGTTTATTGAATTTACAATTGAATACCAAAAATTATCTTCTTTTGGAAAAAACAACATCATTGCGACCCAATGTTAGACATATGCATTTTTGACTTAATTCTTTGCCAACAAAAGTAAAAAAAAAAAAAAAATCTCAAAGAAAAAAATATATAATTCACAATTACTTTTATAATTAGATCTGCCTTTTTCTGGAGTAAGTTATATACTACCGAAATTTGATAAAAAAGAGAAAAAAATAATAAAAATGAAAATAAATATCGTTCAAAATTCATTTAATCAAATTTTCAAGTTATTTTTTTTATGCTAACGCAAGGATAAGTCGCCAAATGTTGCATCAAATGTAATATTTCAGTTAAGTTATTTTTTAAGCGTTACAAATATTTCTTTTAAGATAAATATTTTTTTATAATATCATGCCCCATGAAATGGTTTTTCTTTATTATTATTATTATTATTATTATCATTATTAATTATTATTATTATTATCAATAGTTATTTTCTGCTTTTATTTGCAAGATGTTTGTAATATTTCTAACAGATATATCATTTTTAATTTGTTTAGTAATGATAATTTTCGCCAAAAATAACTACTGGCAACCCTTTCATCAAAAATAACCGAAAAATACAAAATTTATAACCAAAAATCATACTTATCCCTGTATATTTGAATGAAAAACCTCCGCAAAAATATTTCCTACCGAATGATACAATCAGCAAAAAAATCCATCGGGTAGTTTTTGAAAACACTGGTGTGGAAGTTTCAGAACTTCTGCTTTATAATATATATGATATGATATGATATGATACTAATGATGGGTAAGTATTACAGTGGCCCCCAATGACTAGTTTATGTTTACTGTGGTTTAATAAACCCATTAACATGTTTTGGTATGAAATATTAAGTACATTCTTGATACAATCTTGAAAATGCTTAAGATTTATTTAATGCAACTTTTTAAATTTTATATCGTATTTTATACTGCCATTCAATTTTGACTGACTCACTTTTGACTGTAGCTAAACGGAAAGTTTATTGACAGCTGATTACATAAAACTCCAAGTTTTCCTTCGTAATCAATAGATATTTCTTGCTATTGACACAACCTCTATTAATGTTAAAGGGTATAAATCTCTAAGACAGCAGAAACTCTAACGAGTACATAAAACCAATATAGGGAGTGGTCATGAACATACCAAACTTAGCAAAAAAAGGCATAGAAGGACAAAATCATGACAGCGAGAAAACATAGAATATGCCAGTAACTACAACGATCGCTACTAAGTACGGTTGCCACATGAAGAAATTGAATATGTGTGAACACTGGGAAATTATCCATATTTTTCAGTGTTTGGCAGACAAGAGACGGCAAGAAAATTGAATAATAAAATAAAATAAACATGAAATTAATAAATTAATAAATAAATAAAAAGAATATTGCCCAGTTAAACTGATGGCATTGAGCTCACAGGCTAAGCATACTAATTGTACATTACAGCCTTGTATTTTCGTTAATTCCGTTCGAAAAAAAAAAATAAGAAGGGGAAACAGCTCTCCCCTTTCTCCTTTTTATACTTAATCATTGAACTTCCTAAACTATCAAGTACATGCTTTATCATATTAAAAAATCTATATCCAAAATTCAGAGCAAATCGGATAATTCTTAATAAAAACCCATTTAGCATTTATATAATTTAAGAGGAGTTATTCCCCTCTTTTATACTTAACCATTAAACTTCCAAAACTATTCAGAGATTTGAACGAAATCTGACAATTCTGACTGAAAAATCCATTTATGCAAGTTTAGGGGAGGGGCATTAGAACCCCCGTTCCCCCCTGTTTATACTTATTTAATGAACACCTAATAACAGCCACGGTATCGCCTCATCCGAATGATCCTATATCTAAATTTTGAACGAAAATCGTTAATTCTGCATGAAAATCCCGTTTATATCAATTAAGGGGGGGCATGTGCCCCCCGTTCCCCCTGTTTATACTTATTCAATGAACACCTAATAACAGTCACGGAATCGCCTCATCAGAATGATCCTATGCCTAACTTTTGAACGAAAACTGTTAATTCTGCATGAAAATCCCGTTTATATCAATTAAAGGGAGGGGCATGAGCCCCCCGTTCCCCCTGTTTATACTTATTCAATGAACACCTAATAACAGCCACGGTATCGCCTCATCCGAATGATCCTATATCTAAATTTTGAACGAAAATCGTTAATTCTGCATGAAAATCCCGTTTATATCAATTAAGGGGGGGGGCATGAGCCCCCCGTTCCCCCTGTTTATACTTATTCAATGAACACATAATAACAGTCACGTAATCGCCTCATCAGAATGATCCTATATCTAAATTTTGGACAAAAACTGTTAATTCTGCATGAAAAACTCATTTATATCCATTAAGGGGAGGGGCATGGGCCCCCGTTCCCCCTGTTTATACTTATTCAATGAACATCTAATAACAGCCACGGTATCGCCTCATCCGAATGATCCCATATCTAAATTTTGAACGAAAACCGTTAATTCTGCATGAAAATCCCGTTTATATCAATTAAGGGGGGGGGGGGAATGAGCCCCCCGTTCCCCCTGCTTATACTTATTCAATGAACACATAATAACAGTCACGTAATCGCCTCATCAGAATGATCCTATATCTAAATTTTGGACAAAAACTGTTAATTCTGCATGAAAAACCCATTTATATCCATTAAGGGGAGGGGCATGAGCCCCCCGTTCCCCCTCTTATACATATCGAATGAACTCCAAAAACTAATCAGGGAAGCGCCATATCAGGATATACCTATATACAAAATTTCAAGTGGATCCGATATTTTTATCATGAGTTATCGCGTTACGTACGAACATACATACAGAACGGACGGGCACATAAGCTCTCAGGCTATGATAGCCTGTGAGCTAAAAATAAGTAAATGACCGTACAAAGTATGAACTGGATTTTCAAAAAAGTGTCATTGCATGAAATTTATTTATTTATTTTAGTAAATTAAAAGCGTATCTTGAAACTCAAATTTGGCACTAACCAAAATTTCAACACAAACGCTTTTAAATTTTCTCAATTCTTCTCCATAATTTACATTTGTAATCAAATTATCAACATGTCATGCTTCAAAAAAATTTTCCGCCATTTATCAAGGACGTTCAACACATTATAAAATAGAAGATGAATAATTTTATAAAATACTTAAATGCATTTGAAATTTGTTTTTTTAAATGAATCTTAAAAATATTTATTTTAAAGATAAATATTTTTTACAACTCCTGAAAATCGCACAGACATTTCACTTTCGATTTGTACATCTATTTTTATCAATATTTCAAGTTTATATTATTATTATCTTTGCAAATATTTGTCTGTGAGATTGTGAAAGAATTGCTTTAGATAAGGTAAGATGCATTTTAGATATGCATTATTTATAAGAAGGCAAAAAATTGTTTAGATAACAATAAAAAAAAGAAAAAAGAAAGAAAAGAAAAAAAGAAAAGAAAAAAAAGAGATTGTTTCGGCCTTAAAGGGATTTCTATTTGATGAACCATCATTTCAGACAATATTTGTTTTTCTTAGGCATGTAAAGCTAAAGTAATATAAAACTGTCTTTCCCTGCAGACATGCCAGTTACTCTCTTTCCTTTTTTTTTGGATGGGGGGGGGGGTTGTGAATTTAATGTTACTTAAATAATAATACATGCTATTTTATTGTTTAAAAATACTTTAAAAACGAAAATCTATGTTTTTCTCGGACCAATGGATGGAAAAAATAATATAAAAGTAAATCTATAAGTTTAAAATAAATTTCAGAAAGTGAACAAAAGAAAACGAAATATTGGCTATTAATATTATGTTACTTTATTAAAAGCAATCTTTCTAAAAAAATAATCTATATAATAAAAGCCTAAGTCATGTGACTGTCATCAATAGTTCCGGTCTACTCACTTCACTTTTTATAAGACAGGTGGCTATTATCCTCTTCAGTCCTGATGTCGCCTGGAGGCGACACTAAAAATTACCCTTTAAACTCATTTAATTTCTTCTAGAATATTTAAAATTACATCTAGACTTTTTTTAACAGATGCGTGCATGTTAGAAGCATCTTTATACAAACTAATGCATGTTTGGAGATGTTTTATAATAATTTTAAACTGGTTTTTGTAGTGCCACGTAAAATTTGTCTCAGGACTGAGGAGCCTATGCTACTTTTATGTTAGCTGAATGCAGATGGTACAATCGCTAAATAAGTTTTCTTTGACATTTAAAATATAAAGCTATCGCTGACTTTTAAAATGCATGATATTCACTAAAACACATAAAATTTAAAGCCTTATACCAGATGCGTTTAAATTACACCTCTTTCTTTCATCTTATTTAAAATACGCTAACTCTATGTAGAAAGGTATTTTTTCAGTATAGATATTTGACGAAAAGTTGCTTGGCAGGAAAAGAAATTTGCAAAGGCGAAATTTGCAACCGGTTGCCAAAAAATATTTTGGCAACCGGTTTACTGTTTCCCATACAGAAGCATTTTTTCCCCATGCGAATACAATTTATTTAAAACTAGCCGGCTATGCCCGCTGCGTTGGTCCATTTTTCCAAACGAACCTTGACTCAAACAAAATGGTGACTTAAAAATTTTATTTTAAAGCAGTATAGACCATCACCTGGAATGTCCTTACGCATTGCTGAAAACGAAGACAATGATATTGTGATATTGTACTTTTGTATACCTTGGACAAAATTTTGGCAATTAAGAACCATCTCTTTTATTTGATCACTAACAGAAGAGTTTCGTATGAAAATGAGATTGTCATGACAACAGGACTCAAAATGTTCTTTAGTAAATAAAAACAACTATTCAATAAAAATTTATCATTTCAGTTGAATTGGGAAATTGTATAAAAATAAATGTATAAATGTTAAAAAAAATAATACAAAAATGAAAATTTGTAGCAGAAAAACAAAACAAAAATTGACATTTAACATTATGATAATTTATTCAAATAATGGGGCGCTGTTCTTTACAAACTGTGCTCTCCAACCCAAATTCAGACACAACAGACGCTTGAAAACACACTAATTTTGTTGACTTTAAAAGATTACGCAAGTCTAAATTATAATTAAAAAAGGAAAAAAGTGGAGATCATTCTGTAAACGGGTTACCATTCATTTCCTTTTCATTCAGAGATTTTAAGGATAAATCAAATGCGTTAATAGCTGCTTTCATTGATTGAATAAGATTAGTTAAACATTTGAAATTAAGCTAAATATAAAATGAATTAAATAAATAGAGTTTTCTCTCCCGGGATATTCTAACAACACTATAGGAAAGTTGTTTTAAGTAAGACATTTTAAATGTATCGTTTTAAATCTGACATAATTTTAACCAATGTTTTCATTCTCTCTTTAATATTCGTGTGAAAATACATTTCATGTTAAAAAGAAGATTTCGTTTGCGTTATCTCAAAATTCTCCACCAGTACGACGACCCGTCTTTCATCTTCAATGATCCATTAATTGTACGAACAAATTCCAATCGATTGCACTGTAAAGAAGAAAGAATGTTATAGAAAAGCATCTAATATTGCAAAGAATTAAATAAAGTATAAAAAGGCCCAGTTAAGTTGATAGCATTGAGCTCAGACGTTATTCAGACCAATTGTATATTATACTTTTAATTCAAAGAATAATGCCCTTGAAAATTAAATTAAGAAGGAAATTGGCATCCGTTTCCCACCTTAATACTTAATCAATGAATATTCATATCTAACCAGGGAAGCATTTATCAGAATTAACCTGTATACCAAATTTGAAGCAAATCGAACAATTCTGTATGAAAAACCAAATTACCTAAATTAACGGGGGATTTGCCACCGTTCCCGCTTTACATTTAATCAATGAACCGTCAAAAGTAATTAGAGAAGCACCTTATAGGAATGAACCTACTTACAAAATTTGAAACCAATTGGATGAACTGCATGAAAAACCCTGTCATCTAAATTAAAGGGGTATTAGACCCCCGTTCCTTCCAATTATTCTTAACTGATAAACCTTTAAAACTAATCAGGGAAGCGACTTATCAGAATGAACCTATTTGCAAAATTTTAATCAAATCAGATAATTCTACATGAAATACCTATTTGTCGAAATTAAGGGGATTAGCGCCCTTATCCTTTCATTTATACTTAATAAATGAAATCCCGAAATTCATTAAGATCCTCCTGGTTGGGGAGGGTAGAAAATTGGGGCAAGGGAGAGCGAGGCTCATAATAAGTATAAGGTATTTGTACCCTATATGGAAAGGGCTCTCAATATGGACACCCCTAATATTTTTAAAGGTAATAATTTTAATCGAGGGATGGCTCAACATTTTCGCGAAGAAAAGCAGTTGAAAAGATAATTAAGGCTGGAAAGTGTAAAAAAGCGCACTATTCGCTATTTACGAGGAAACCTGTTGTTTCGAGATGTGCTGATCTTAATTACTTGTAAGCTTAAATTCTTATTAGATATGGTAAAATTACATTAAATGTTGAAAAGTGGAGTATTTTAGAAAGCTAATAAAACATATTTTCGATTGCTATTGCAAATTTTGCTTAAAATATTTTCCTTATTCATTTGTTATTAGATTTAGTAAAACTATGCCTGGTTCCCAATATGGACAACTTATGTCCCCATCGACTACAACTGTAAGAAAGAAGAAAATTCAACGTTGGCAAGCAATAAATTGAAAAAGCATCAAAGTGGTAAAATCTTTGTTCAACAAGATGCTATTTGAACAATCCCCCCAGAACCTTCCTCCAAAAAACCCTTGCAGAAAAATAAAAAGGACCCCCCGCCCGTCAGTAGGATATCTGTTGGCGAAATCATAGGCACTAATGGTATGACTTCCTTAACAAAAGAGAGCTGGTACTGTTTCTTTTGCTGTATTGATGCTTTTTTAAACATGCGGCCATGCATCACATGTGGCACATATGTTCATGAGGATTATATGGGACTTACTGCTCATGGTGAAAAAGTTTCTATTTGTCCATGCTGTGAGGACTGGGTAATAACAGATGTAAATTCGCAGACAGATGCTATAAAGCGAAGTAAAACGAACAATATTATTTCATAATATTAGTAATTAAGGAGCTTTGCATGGGTCTTCGAAGGGTGAAAGCCGAAAATGATCCTCTCCTTTCGAAAATGCATGTTCTAAAGATATTTACTGTGCCCCCTCCTCCTCCGAATACTTTAAGATACATTTTTTTTTAATTCCCTCTCCCTAAAATCCCTTGGAAAAGTGGCTCTTCCATACACAATGTGTAGAAAGTCAATAAGGAAACACCTGTCCATAATAGGGACAGGTATTTCCTTATATGGACACTTGTAAACACTTTTTGTTTTTATCATATAAATTAAACCAGAATAATTACAAGGTCGCTAATTTTAATAATGATAGTCAATAGTCCAAGGATAGTGGACACGCATTTTTGGAGTCCTCTGACTTGTACATCGGGGTGAAAAAAATACATTTTCCTTAAGGTGCCCATATAGGGTACAGGTTATAAAAACAAGCCCATATTTGAATGTAATCCGTGATTTTCAAAGCAATCAGTGAAGAACTTTCAAAGAATGGTTTTGTTCAAACGATCATTTAATTTTCATTTATATAAAGTTATGTATTTTTGTACATAAACAGAAATAAATTATTTATGAAAAACAATAATAATATTTAAAAACACATATGTATATATTGTAAAGAAAGGGAAAAATCTCATCAAATTTCTTTTCCTAGCTATTTAAAACATTTAGCCACAAAATTACTCCAATACTTAAAAAAAAAAAAAAAAAAAAAAAAAAAAAAAAAAAAAAAAAACGTCAAGAATCATATATTGGAAAAATATTAAACCAATTTGGCTTTCCGCAAACATGATTTTATCGCTTTTCGTTAGGCTGTGTCATGAAACGTCATTTGAATTTATCTAAAGGTCATCTATTTAAGTTTATCGATGTAAAAATGCGTAAAAAAGTGAAATGCGTCTATTATATTGATTAGCAGAAATAAACCTCAATCAATCTATACTATAAAGGCCAAACGTATCTGTGCGTAACGCATACGTCATTTTGTGAATGGCAACACTTTCGCATGCAATTCGGTTTTAAGTACTACAAAATTTATACTTCTAAATATCGCACATTTTCAATTTTTACACCGTAGTATTAAGAAAAAAATGTACTTTCAAATGCAATTTGTTTGAAAGCTGTATCTCAATTTATTTATGAGTTATTAATTTTTTAATAGTTTTTAATACGAATTTTATAATTGTGGCATCAGAAATACGCCATTTTCTCTTAAAATTGATAAAAACAGAAATAAAAATATCATGTCAAAAGAAATCGTCTGATATAAAATCCGATGAATTTCGATTTTATTTCATTTATATTCACCAATTAAATGTTTTTTTAGTTTCTTGCAAACTTAATTTACAAAGGATACAACACTTTCCCTTTACAAAATGTATTTTAAACACTATTCGAGTGACTTAACCGAATTTACTCAGTTCTTATCGGAAAGCTAAACGAGTGTATGCAATATTTTCAAAAAAAAAAAAAATTACAAATGAATTATTTTTGATAAAACATGGAGCTATTATAAATAAAGAAGTGAAGAAGATTTGTGGATCATCAGATATCCAATTTGTTTCGCCGAGTTTCTTGAATATTGTTTTTGCTGCGTTTGTGTTACATTCCGTAAGAATGACGTCATATGCATATTTTTTTATAGATGTTTAAGGCTGGATCCGTAAAAATGGAATGTTTTTAGCGGATACAAATAACGTCTTTGTACATATAAGAAAAAGGAAGAGATTTTAAAATTATCAAATTAAAATACTGTGGGAAGTGCGTTTGCAAATTTTGAGACGATGAAAATTATGACGGTTTTAGATTTCACCTGGGAATTCTATGATCATGTCAATTTGGAATATTTTTTTTTTCATTCGCTTTATACCAAACATAAGAGCCTCAATTGATAATTTTATCATAATAATTTATCTTTGTTATATTTACTTATTACATATGCGATTAAAGTTTATTTTTAATAATTTGGACACCTGAGTTTTACAAAAAGTTTTTTTATTATTATTATTAGCTTAAAATAATATTTGTTTGAAAGTTAGACTGACCAATCTAAGATGCATTTTTTACTGTAGCTAATTTTGTGCGTTTATTATACTAAATCAATAAAACACTTCCTTTCTAAACATTTTCTTTCGTCGAAATTCGACGGGTTCCACTTCGTAATCATAAACACCGAAAAAGAAGTAACAAGTAAGAAAAAAAAAGTATGTAGCAACAGAAAGTAAACAAAGAAAAATCAAAAATTTTGAAAAAGGCTTTAGAAAGTAAATTTTGATAGTTAGCTTAGCAGAAATCTTAACTGTAAATAATAATAAAAATAAAACTAATTTACCGTTACACTTATTAAAATTGAGAAATAATGGAGAGTAAGTCATAAAAAGTATGCATTTATACAAAAGCAGAAAATGCAATAGAGAAAAAACTCTTTGCATGATAAAAAGTTTAATTAAGAATAAACACGAATATGCGAGTATTTTAAAAGAGAAAAATGTGTAAATAAATAAAAACTACTATTGCATTAATAATTATTAATTTTAATTTACGAACTATTTATATTATGAAAGACAAACGTACACGTCTGTAACTCAAATGCCATTTCGACGGGGGAACATTATTTTATTTCACTTTTACTGCATTTTTTCTTTTTCTAGCACTTTCCAACAAAGTTGAAAAGTGCTTATGCATTCGGTTTGTCTAACCGTCTGTCCGACGGCCGTATGTCTGCGCTCTAGCTCTCTTTAAGTATACTCGGATTGTCATGAAATTTTTGAACGTTAATGACATTTACCTGAGCACGAACCCTATTGAAAATTAAGGTCCTGCCATGATTAATTTATTTACAGGGATAGTCAAAAGTTTATCACATTACGGCCTATGGGGAAAAATCGTTTTAAATGAATTTTAAAGACGTTACACCCTGTCAAACATCTTCAAATTTATATGCATCTGCAAAGTGCACGAAAATATGCATTTTGTAAAGTATGCAGCGAAAAAAATAGTTATTATTCATTTACAGGGCCATACTAAAGAATTCCAATACATAATAATAAAGGGGGGATGTTTACGACAAATTTTAATTGTGGTAAACGATTTCATATATAATCAAATTTATTTACGTTGCTGAGGATTAATATGAGTTATTTCATGTATAATACTAGAGAATAGCATTTACAGTGACACACAAAAGATTTCAAACAATATATTCTATGCGAAGTCCTGTATATTATACAAAATGGATGAAATGCATTTTTAATTATGATATACGCTTTTAAGTTTCACTAGATGTATGCATATTATATGGTTTATATAAATGCTAATTTTTACACAATTTAGATATACGGGATTACACAAAAGATCTCGGAAAGGTTACTGAATATGAGCGTAATTTACTTAAAGGTGGTTTTTAAAATATGTTATGCCTTTTTACGATGAACTGCATTTAGTTTTCTAAGAAATGTTTCGCACAGAACTGGATACACGGTCGCCTTTGGATGATATCTTCTAGAAATTTGATTTAAGTAGTTTAAAGAGAATTTATATTTAAATTAAACCTTAGCAAATACCTTCATGTATTAAAGGTACTATGTATTTTACAGGGCTAAACAAAAGTATTCAAATAAGTTTTCATCTATTAGTATAAATTGCTGAAAGGAAAATTTCAACCAGTCAGGTGTTTTCTTACTAAACTAAATTTTAACATTATATAGTCTATATATTAACCGACAGATCAAATACTGGGCTTTTCAAAAGTATTGGAATACACAATTGGATATGAACAATAATACGTTATTTCCCTGGATAACGAAGTTTTGTTAAAAAATTTAAGATTTGTTAGAAAGTGCTTCATAATCTATGCTTAATGGATAATTTTTCTTACTTGTTAAATATTAAACTGCTTATATTTAAAATTTTTACATCTTACAAAAGGAAAAAATAACGTACTTTTAAATACGATTTGTTTCGAAAAAAATACCGCAACATGTAAGAACTAGTTGGATGTGCCGGTCCCAAAACTTTCTTCTATCTCATACGTACATTTTAATATTTTTTAAAAATAGTTACTCATTTTAAGGCTTTAATAATTTTAATTGAATACCATACCAACTTTGATTTTCATCTTAAATTTCTGCTTCACTCAATTAATTGGAGTAAAAACAAATTTCCGTAAATTTCCGTCTCTGCACGAGCCGATAAAAAATAGAATGATAGGCAGATTTTTTTTTTTCAAATTCAAGGACGACCTACTTGTCTTACCAAAAAATAATCATATACAAAAATTTAGTTCAATTCTAGAACTAACTTCATATACTTTTAGGTGGCGCAATGTTGAAAATAGCATAAAATTCGCTATTGTTGCGCCAACTTCCGGCGGATTTTTTTCAAATTCAGGGAGGACCAACTAGCCATAGCTATACACTTACACAAAAAATTGGTTCAATTCGATGCATAACTTCATATATTTTTGGTCGGTACAATATTGAAAATAGCACAAAAATCGCGATTAAGGCTCCCCCTTCCAGCGAATTTTTTTCAAATTCAAAGAGGACCAACTAGCCACAGTCATACACTTACACAAAAAATTTGGTTCAATTCGATGCATAACTTCATACACTTTTGGTCGGTACAATATTGAAAATGGCACAAACATCAAGACTGCAGCCCCCCTTCGGGAAGAATAATTTAAAACTGAAGGAGGACCTGCTTGTCACAGCCAAAAATATTCACAAAAAATTGGTTCAATTCAATGCATAACTTCATGCATTTACTGATGGTAGAATGGCGACATACAGACACACAGACACACAGACACACATACAGACACACGGACAGACAGACATTTTGTAAAAACATGTTTTTTCTGCAATCTCTGATCCTTCAAACGTGTAAATCCGTTGAAAACCGGAAGTCGAAAAAAATTTCGATTACAATACTTTCTTCTATTGAAGATAGAAGAAAGTAAAAAAGTGTCGCAATGTACTAATTTTTATAGTTTCTAAAATAATTTCAAGTACGATTTTTTTATTTACTTCTATCGCATGTTAGATAGACGATTACGAAACATAAATTAATTTGTAATTAAAATAAAATGAACAATTCAGCATTTGTTTCCGTCATATATACCACAATGGAATTAAAACTTTATCAGTAAATAAATAAAATAATAATAATAATAATAATAATAATAATGATAATGATAATAATAAACAAAAATTTAAGACATTAAAAGATCTACGCGCTTAAGCATATAAAATTATCAGAACTAAAAACAAGGCGTTGTAAATAGAGATATATGGCAATTTCTTTGGATGTCAATGCCTGGAACAAGACCATTACAAAAGTATTACTTTTAAAAAATTTCAAAACTTTCTTTGAATATTTCATTGATATTTTTCAGATAAAAATTATTTTTGATGTTAATGAGCAATCTAATATTAAGCGTAAAATATACATTCGACTTTTGAATTAAAAAAATACTTTTTCCTATATTCTAAAAGTTGCAAATTCTTGGCTGTATCGCCTAATATACATGAAACGCAAATGGGAATTTTGTTCTGATTTAAGTTCTGCGAAATGGATATTGACGGTACTGCTACTGTTTAATTAGATAAAATTTCAGAAAAGAATTTAGTATATTGTTCTACATTGCTTGATTAGAGAATTATGGAGAAAAATTCTATATTCCGGTGAATCCGATTATGAAAGATTGGCATTTTTAGGTGCGTTTGTAGTTATATAGATACGTAGCACCTATAGTTGTCGTTCAGTCCGTCGGTCCAGACAAGGATACACAAAAGTATTCCATTACATAATGGTATAGGGAGAACATTGTTTGGTGCGTACTTTAATTGTAATTAACTATTTAAAATTTTATGAGGTTGATATATGTTGCTGAGGAATTCTACAAGTTATTTTCTGTATAAAAGAAAACATATTGTAATTACAAGGACACACAAAAGATTTTGGCTTCTATACTGTATCCGAAATATTGTGTACTATTACATCAAGATATGAATAATTTTAAATGCGTCTAATTATATGAATAGCTAGCACCTATATTCCTCGTTCAGTCTGTCAGTCCGTCCGTCCGTTTGTCCGTCCGTCCATCGTCTGCCCGCACAGAAGAAAGCAAATGCTGCCCAACTAAATCGCACGATATTTAAAATATATAATTTTAGCGTAATTTTGTTGAGTCATTTTAAATTTTAAGAAAATCGGATGTATACACTATATGGCCATTGATTATTGGACACTTGCGATTTTAGACATTTTGTTAAATATCTAGAAAAATACATGAGGAATCATTTCGAAACTCTTAGTGTATAAATATAATAGCATGAGTCATACATCTCCGTGAAGATTTTTTTCCCGAAACTCCATAGAGGACCGTCAACAAATTAAAAAAGAATGAATATCTTTTGAATAACCCTTTCAAAACTAATGTAGCAAAAGCGCTCAAACTCTAGATTATGATTGAATACCATAATGTAATACGCCTTGTTCATTTTTATGCAAATAGCATGCATACTCGCAGAGTAATTAAGATCTTTATAAAAATGGTCCCAAATTTTTCGAAGTTTTTTCCTTACAATTTTCAGAGTTCTTAATATAAAATAATATTGTTTTCAGAAAATATGACAAACAACATTGCACACAGTACCCTGTAATCAGAATTAAACATATTGAAAATTGTATACAAAATGAGTTGGTTTACTAAATAATTTTTTACTGCTCATGCGTCAACGATATCAAAATTTCATTTGCATATTATGTTAGCTAAATGTATACAGCAACTTTTGTGAAAGTCACAAAATCATAGCTTGAAAATTCTGAAAATAATCGTCATAAAAGTTGCTCTATACATTTAGCTAACATAATATGCAAATGAAATTTTGATATCTTTGACGCATGCGCAATAAAAAATTAATTAGTAAACCTACTCATTTTTCATACAATTTTTATTATTTTTTAATTCTGATTACAGGGTACTGTGTGCAATGTTGTTTGTCATATTTTCAGAAAAAAAATATTATTTTATATTAAGATGAAAATTATAAGGGAAAAACTTGGAAAAATTTGGGTCCATTTTTATAAAAACCTTAATTACTCCGCGAGTATGCATGCTATTTGCATAAAAATGAACACAGTGTATTACAATAAGGCATTCAATCATAATCTAGAGTTTGAGTGCTTTTGCTACATTAGTTTTGACAGGGTTATTCAAAAGATATTCATTCTTTTTTAATTTGTTGACGGTCCCCTATGGAGTTTCGGTAAGAAATCTCCACGGAGATGTATGACGCATACTATTATATTTATACACTAAGAGTTTCGAGATGATTCCTCATGTATTTTTCTAGATATTTAGTAAAATGTCTCAAATCGCAAGTGTCCAATAATCAATGGTCATATAGTGTAGTTTAATTAGAGAGACAATCAAAAGTAATCCATTGCATTACGATTAATAGGAATAAATAGTTTTAAATACATTTTAATGATGTTAAACTCTTTCGAATATAATCGAGTTGACATGGACATGCGAAATATATATATATTAAAATATACAATCTGTACAGTTTGTGATGCAAAGAATATTCATTATTAAATTACAGTTCCACACAAAAGTATTTCACTACATAATACTATATGTAAAAACATCGTTTAGGGCGTGTGTTAAATATATTAAACTATTTCATATTGTATGAATATCATATATGTTGCTGAGGTGTAATAAATTTTCTTCCTTTATATTCACAGGAATACAAAAAAGTTTTCGACCACTATACTATATCCGAAGTACTGACTACTATAACAGCAAGATCTGAATATTTTGAAAATTCTGTTATTGTACGAACGCATCTCATTTGCTACGCTTCACGTGCAATTTTCAACTTGTTAAAAGTTGGACTGCGCATTTTCCAGTGTGATTTGAAATGTTTGTTATAAAATTTTTCACTATAGTTTCAATTTTCCCACCTTAGTGGTCCCACTACGGGCACACATAATTTTAATATCAAACTTGCAAACGGCGCCAAAAATACTTTTTAATATTTTGATTTTACTGTGAAAGCTTAAATTAAGGAATTATTTAATTTCTAAAAAAATCGGTTTTAAATTCCGGTGTCAATGAATAATTTCTCATTTTGTGAATAGAACTTGAAAGTGATGGAAATGGTTAATGCATTACATATCGTTCTATCGTTTTTTTCAAGTCCAGTTGCAAATGATGATCTATACGATTTGTCCATAACAAGCCAATTTTATCTGACACAGTAAAAAATATAATAGAACAATGAAGTTCCTATCGTTTTCAGCAATGCGGTATAACATTTATTCATGTCCATTATGCGTTAAAACACAGAATGAAATTCACCCATATATTTCATTTGTTTTAAGATTTGTTTGGAGAAATAACCAGTTTAGTGGACGGATCCTGACTGCATTTTAGAAAACAATAACTGGGAAATAAATATTTGGGAATATAGTTAACAATAGAAAGAGATAAATTTTTACAGAAAAAATAATAGTTTATACCAAAAATGCTATAAAACTGATAAAATAGCTTTATTTAGATCAGCATGCGTTTCATCACACAAACAGCGACATTTTCAAAATCATTCTTAAGAGAAATATGTAGGACCAGAAGTGAAAAACACGAACACAGAATTCAAACTGACATCGTTAATCTTTTTAACTTATTTATTTTAAACAATAGACGAAGAATATTTACATTTTATATACTAAGCACAAAGAGTAATATTTCCATCTTATAACATCACAGTTCTGAAAAAATGATCATAGAACATTCTGGTTGTAACACATTTACACTTCCTACTTCTGTTTTAAAACCACAACATCGTCGTTTTCACTGTAAAAAAATCTGTAATCCTACAGATGAAAAATTTCTGAAATCTGTATGCTTACTAACATTTTACCTCTGCACGTTACAAGGAAATATGTTAATCTACAGAACTAATTTTTGTAAAGCTACAGAAATCAGTAACTTTACAAATGAATCTATTAAAATTACAGTAACTTTACTAAAATTTTATCTGTAACCTGGGTTGTAATCATATAAAAATTTCTAGGTAGCCCAGTTTTCTAAAAAATTCTTAGTAACCTTATAGATTTTTTGATTTTCAGTGCAAATCTGTATCTGTTACATGCATTTTTGCTGTTGCCGTTACATAAAAAGTTCTAGGAATCCCAGTTTCTGAGAAAACTTTTAGTAACTTTACATATTTTTTTTACAATGTTCTAGCCGTCACTCGCTCGAACACACTTCCCGCTACCTCTTTCCGTTAGCTCACACAACCGTTCTTTATTATTATTATTATTATTATTACTTCAGTTGTTAAGAAACCTATCCTTGCGAGAGAAGACACTCGCGAACTAATGCTATTCCTGTGGGAATGTTATTTTCTAATAACACGTTTGCATTTTGACATTATAAAATATTTTATTAGTGCCTTCGATAGCTGAGGTCCCTCTCCACATCGCTCTTTTTTTATTTTTTCGATTTTGGCTGTAGATTTTTTTTGACTGACACTTTCATTTTCGGAACCGATTTTGAAGGTGAAAATAACTTTATAAAAAAATATCTGCAAACAAACTCGAAAAAATAAAAAAAAGCTTGACGTGGAGAGTGACATCATCTATAAAAAAAAAGAAAAAAAAAGAAAAAAATTAAAATTAAAATTAAAATTAAAATAATAAAATAAAATAAAAATATGCAAATGCAAATGAATTATTAGAAAATAACCTCCCTATAGGAGTAGCATTAGCTCGTGACTATCTTCGATAACAGGGACAGGAGCCTTAACACTGGCGCGTAACCACGCCTTTGATTAGGCTATGTCACTAGAATGCTGTTGACATCAAAGTTGTGATTTAGAGAGAAAATATGCACGCCTAATAGTGGAAAAGGAATACGCCTTACCACAAATATTTTCTCAAATATTTTTTTAACAGGAATTTAGTAAATAAAGTCACAAGACCAACCTTACCAAGTTATTATTTTAAAAAAAATTTGTGAAAATATTTTTTATCAAGAATGATTTTGAAAATGTCGCCGATTTTGAAACTTTCATTAATCTAAATAAAAGTATTTAATCACTTTTATACACTGTAAAAAAAAAAAAAAAAAAAAATTGTCAAGGTATTAAACATTTTCTAGGAAACTGGGATTCCAAGAACTTTTCATGTAACGATAACAGGAAAAATCCATGTAACCGGTTCTAAAACTTGAGTTTTTGTTGTTACCGTTACAGGAAAAGTTCTTGGAATCCCAGTTTCCTAGATAAAGTGCAGTACCTTTACAGATTTTTTTTTACAGTGTAGATTTTTAACTTAGTTTATTTCATTATAAGTGATTATCAAGCATATTTTTATAAGGTTCATATCTTTTAAAAATAGCCGAATTACAAAATTTTAAAACAAATTACAAATATATGTATTTTTGATACACATACAGATATATATATATTGTATTCATATTATTCTTTTTTCCTTCCATGTTCAATTTACTATAAGTTATTAAATTCAATGGTTAATTTCAAATGGTTAATATTGTTTACTATAATTCAATTTAATTCTTTTATTGATAAAATCCATTGGTGAATCTTGTCTACTTTTAATGGTATTATATATATATATATATATATATATATATCATCATCATCAACAACAACCGTTTTCGATCCACTGCTGGATGTAGGTCTCCCCCAGATTTTTCCAATGTTTTCTGTCTAGTGCTTTCGTCATCCAATTTACACCAGCCACTTTTTTAATTTCGTCACTCCATCTTACTTGTGGTCGTCTTCTTGGTCGTTTTACATCTCTTGGATACCACTGTAGTATATTTGTGCTCCATCTATTGTCTTGTCTTCTTGCAATGTGCCCAGCCCATTTCCATTTTAGCTGCTTGATTCTATCAAGGATCTCAAAAACTTTTGTTTGATTTCTTATCCAGGTTATCCTCTTTCTGTCTCTTCTAGTTATGCCTAGCATACATCTTTCCATGCTTCTCTGTGTTGTTTGTAATCTTTGTATCATCCGTTTTGTTAGTGTCCATGTTTCTGCTCCGTAGGTTAATACAGGTAAAATACATTGATTAAAAACTTTTCTTTTCAAACAAAGAGGCATATTACTCTTCAGAATAATACTGTTCTTCCCGAAAGCACTCCACCCATTTCTTATTCTTCTATTGATTTCATTCATGATACTATTATCCGATGATATTTCCTGTCCTAGGTACACATAACTTTGCACTTCTTTAATCTCGGTGTTCTTGTAGACAATTTTCTTTTTTGATGTAAATGAATTAAACATCACCTTAGTCTTTTCTAAATTTATTTTTAATCCAACATTGATGCTAGCTTCTGCAAGATCTTTTAGCATAATTTCCAATTCTTCAGGACTGTTACTGAAAATTACAATGTCGTCAGCAAACCGGAGATGACTTAAAAATTCTCCATTTATTCTAATCCCTTTGTTTTCCCAATCCAGCTTCTTGAAGATATTTTCTAAGACAGCATTAAAAAGCTTGGGTGAAATGGTGTCTCCTTGTCTTACTCCTCTTCCGAGCTTGATCTTTGCTTTTCCTTTATCTAAACGGATGGTTGCTGTTGCTTTCTTGTAAATCTTCTTTATGATATTGGTGTATGGTTTATCTATACCAATGTCCTCCAGAGAATCTACTACTGCTGATGTGTAGACGGAATCAAAAGCTTTTTCATAATCAATAAAGGCAAGGCAGAGAGTTAAATTATATTCTTTATGTTTTTCTATGAGTTCCCTTACTGTTTGGATATGATCCATTGTGCTGAAACCACTTCGGAATCCTGCTTGTTCTCTAGGTTGAGCTGAGTCCAGAGTTGATTCAAGTCTTGACGTTAAAACTTTGGTGAAAATTTTATAAATCACTGACAGTAAGCTGATCGGACGGTAATTTTTAATGTTTTCCTTCTCTCCTTTCTTGTAAAGTAGCACCATAACAGCATTATTCCAATCTTCTGGTACATCTGACTTCTTGAGACATTTGGAAAACAGTAAGGATAGCCTTTTTGCAAATTCTTCTCCTGCTTCTTTGATAAGGTCAATTGTAATTCCATCTTCTCCAGGGCATTTACCTTTTTTCATAAATCTAATAGCTTGTAAAACTTCATCTGTCATCACTGGGATTATCTCTTCCGTTTCTGTTAAGATTTCTCGTTGATCGTGTATGTTGATTTCCCTCTGATCTTCACATTTATATAGATCATTATAGAACTTTTCAACAATGTGTACTATTTCGTTGCTGATTTTGGTGATTGTTCCATCTGCTCTCTTCAGCGCAAAAATACCTTTTCTTCCACCACATAACTTGCGCTTAGCTGATTTTAAACTTTTGTTATCTTCCAGAACTTTTTTAACAAGATCACAGTTAAATTTTCTGATATCTTCTGTAACGCATTTTCTTACTGTTTTACATAATTCAGCATATTCAACTCTTGATTTAGGATCATTTTTCTTCACTTTAAATTCTCTGCGTTTTTTCATCAATCTTCTTGTTTCTTCTGTTATTTTCTTTGTCTGTTTTACTTGTGCATCACCGGCTATCTTCTTAGCAATTTCTTGTAGAGTATTGGTTAGCTTCTTGTTCACTATTGTAACATCTTCCTCTTCTTCTAAAGTTGATTGAAGTACTTGGAAACGGTTTTGAAGTTCCAAATGAAATTCTTCTTTATGTTTCTGGAGGTTTATAATATCGATTGTTTTCTTTGAGTGTAGCAAAAGCTTCATTCTTTCCACTTTAGTATTTAACAGCAGTTAGCATCTAACCAATCTGTAATCGCTTCCTGTATTCAAGTTATTGAGAACGCTGCAGTCTTGAATAAGATACTTTTTGCTGGTCAAGATGTAGTCGAATATGTGTATTTTTGAAGTGAGGAGCTAGAAGCATCATCACCGGTTTCCCCCTTTTTAAGTACAAAGTCATAGCCAGCGAGGGAAAAAAATAATAAAAATGAATAAATAAATGTAGACGTTTCATTGAACAACACATTGGCTACTCCAAAAAAGTTTATTAGAATGCAGGCATATAGAGCGGTAAATGCTCTCTTACAAGCCGTCTTGATCAGAATCCTCGAAAAGAAGAAGAAGAAAAAAGAATGTTCCATCATAAAAACATTATTCCGAAATTCGTTTTAACCAAACCATCGGAAGAAAAAGAAAAGAATATCCCTCATCATCTCTTAGCTTCCTTCTTAAACTAAAACCAAAAACTTCCAGAAGATTCTATATTCTCTAACCATGATTTTTCCATATAAACAGAATTTCACCTCCAGCGTTGAGATTAAACATTTCATTCAGACGATAAATTTTATTTTAAAAGATTATTATTTAACTAATTCATAATCGAACTCAGACTTCGAATATCCTGCAGAAGATGTTTTAAAACAAAAAGAAAAGAAATGAATTTATTGATACGCAACAAATATAAAACGCGGAGGAAAAATAAAAATAAATAAAAAGAATGATATTTTTGAAGGTATGGTTTTGGAATAAATTGAATAAGTCTTTCTTAAAAAGGGCTGATAAAAACAGGGGAAAAATGAGTTTATTTGAGAATTTTAAAAGATAAAGTTTAATTAAGAATATTTTAAATTTAGTTTATAATATACTTATCTCTGTAAATATTTGACTGCGAGATTAACAAAAGTAATAGCGGATTTATTTTAGATACGACAAGAGATATTTCAGATTATGTATTATTTATGAGAAAACAAAGAACTGTTTTGATAGGAAAGCGAAACTGTCTGCTTCAAAGAGATTTCTATGGGGTAGAATTTTTTTTAAGAGAATGTATACTCTTTTAAAGCATGTAGAACAAAAAGTAATGTAAAGACTTCGCTTCGAATAAATTCTGCTATCAGATTTTGTTGAGTTTATAAAGTGAAAAATATCTGAAACAATATCTGCTTGCTTCCATTGTTGAATTTTTTTTGTAAACATCAAAGGGGCGATTAAAATAAAAAAACAAAAATAGATCGTAAAAAAAAAAAAAAAAAAAAAAAAAAAAACTTTTAAAACATAAATCTTAATAATATGTCGAATAAATTATTTCTTCATGGAAAAGGTATTTTTTTAAAAAAAGCTTCAATATTTAGCTTGTTATTCATTAGTAAATAATAATAACAATGCATTGTAAATTATTTGTGCAAAGTTACTCCAAGAAATTGGTGGCAGCTATGCTGCACTGTAAAAAAAAAAAAAAAAAAAAAAAAAAAAAAAAATCTATAAAAAGTATTAATTTTTTACTTACCCATCATACGTAGTATAGGGTAAGTCTTGCAATCGTTTTGAAAATCGAAAAATTTTTTTTGACGGATTTACACGTTTTAGATAGTGGAGATTCCGAAAAACATATTTTTAGAAAAAAAATTTTGCCGTCCGTCTGTCTGTCTGTCTGTCTGTAAACGCTCTATCTCCCGAACAAATTGAGATAGAGACTTGAAATTTTGTATGTAGTTAGTATGTAAGAATGGGACGAACCCTATTTAATATCAGCAACCTCGATTATCCGGAACTATTTTTTTCGGACTCTCGAAAAATTCGTTCTGATGAAAGGTATATAAAAATTTTCGAATTTTTTTGTTCTAAGGAATGGACGTAAAAGGCAATAAAATAACACACATTTTGCATATAGAACGAAGTCGATCGAATTATTAGTTGCCGAGATATTTGTAATCTTGTTTTCCACATTCTTCGATTTTTCATGACCCTGTATTTCATTCAAATTTCAATTCAGAAGTATATTTTAATTGGAAATGAGACGCTTAATCCGACGCAGTTAATTGTTAGTTAATATTAGTATTATTTTTGGAGTTATAAGGATGTTTCTTTTACGCAGTTCGGTACTACATGAGTAGTTTGGTGTTTTATATAATTTGTCGAAATTGGTACATCAGCAGTTCTTTAATATAGCATTACTATGTATATTAACAATATTTAAATTTTGTTTATGAATTGCAATGCATTGTATAAATAGTTTCACATGTTTTATTTTCATATACATATCCATGATGGGTAAGTATTACGGTGGCCCCCAACGACTAGTTTTTATAGGAAATTGGGATTCCTAGAACTTTTCGCGTTACGGTAACAGCAAAAAATCATGTAACCGATTCTGTTAAAGGAAATTTTGCTGCTACCGTTACATAAAAAATTCTAGGAATCCCAGTTTTCTAGAAAAGTTTAGTACTTTTAAAGAATTATTTTCACAGTGTGCCTGAAATTTTATGAAGTACTTTAACTGATATAACCGGTGTTACATTACACTTATATGTAATGTTGCACTAGTAATTTAGGTTTACATTACACCATTATATAAGTGAAAAAATTACTCCATAAATTTGGAGGCAGCATGCTGTCACCAATTTTATTGAGTAGCGTCAAATAATTTTTTTTTTACGGTGTAGTAACCAAATGATACAAAAGAGAAAAAAATTATTATGTAAAAAAAAAGTTTCTTTTTTATTAATAAAGATAAAAATATCAAAACAAGCACACATTAAAGGAGTAAACTTAAAAAATAGAAAAAAAACTTAATTTTAGTATTAATGATTATTTATTATTAATTCTAATTTCTTATTCTGTAATTTTATATTATTATTTAGTATATAATGTTGTGTTATTACATAATATAAAATCCCTTTCGGCACGGCCTAAAGGCGGCGGTAGATTTCGAAAAGTTTTCATCTCAACAAAAAAGAAAGAAAAATGATTAGAGATAAACCCAGTTTAACTACTTTATTCAGCCGCTTTTAAAAAATTTTTAATTTATTTTTCTGTAAAAAACTGGTTTTATCAAAATCGTCTTAAACGAAATTCTACTCAAATGTCCATTTTGGTAACGTATTTTGAATTATATTCTTAATTTATTTTAAAAATTGACCAATATGCTCATTATATAGTTCCTAAATAACAAAAAACTGTTAATTAAATTCGTTTGACAGCAAAATTGAATTTAAAAATGAGTCATAAGTCATAAAATAACCAATTTATTATTTTAATACATCAACAATTCTTTAATCAAGATAGCTTTGAGAAATTTTATGCGAAGTGCCCACTGTGACAGATTTTTTTTAAATATATATTTAGCCTTTATCAAAAAATCTGACCAATACGGCACATTACACAGTTTCTAAATAACAAATAACTGTCAATTGAATGCGTTTGAGAGCAAAATTGAATTTAAAAAAAGTCAAAAAATAAACAATTTGTTATTTGAATACAACCTCAATTCTTTTATCCTGATCGCTTTGGGAATTTTTTTTTGCGAAGTGCTTACTTTGACAGCTTTTAAAAAATATATATTCACCCTTTATCAAAAAATCGACGAATACGCACATTATATAGTTCCTAAGTAACAAAAAACTGTCAATTGAATGCGTTTCAGAGCAAAATTGGATTTAAAAATGAGTCATAAAATAACCAATTTATTATTTGAATACCCACAGTTCATTAATCATGATCGCTTTGGGAAATTTTGTGCGAAGTGCCCATTTTGGCAGCCTTTTTTGAAATATATTCTGCCTTTATCAAAAAACTGGCCACTCCATCACATTATATAGTTCCTAAATAAAAGATGGATGCGTTTGAGAACAAAAAAAAAAAAAGATTTAAAAATAACTCGGTAAAAACGCAATTTCTTAAATTTCCTCAAATTTCAATCACTATAACTTCGTGAAATTCTGTTCAAAATACCCTTTTTGACAGCCTTTTTAAAAATATATTCTGCCTTTATCAAAAAACTGGCCAATGCGTCAAGTTATATAGTTCCTAAATAATAGGACCTGTAAATTGGATGGGTTTGAGAACAAAAATGAATTTAAAAATGACTCAGAAAAAACGCAATTTGTTATACTTAATCAATATTTTAATGACGATAACTTCGGGAAATCTGTTCAAAATGCCTTTTTTGGCAGCCTTTTTAAAAATATATTTTGCCTTTATCAAGAAATTGGCCAATACGTCGCATTATATAGTTCCTATATAAGAGGATCTGTCATTTAGATGCGTTTAAAATCAAAAATGAATTTTAAAATGAGTCAGAATATAAGCAGTTTGGATTTGAGGTTTTTTCTCCAACTCCTATTTTTGTTTAATTTATTTTTGCTATACGAATTGGTCCTATGATAAACTTGTCAATATAAAAGTTGTAGATATTTTTGAGAAGATGTAAAATAAATTTAATCAGATTTGATACCTTAAAAATTGACGGAGTTATGGATTTTTCTCTTTTTTCAGCACCCTTTTTCTTTTCGCTTTTAATTTTTTTCGTCGATAAAATTTGGTCCTATCAAAAACTTGTAAATACAAAAGTTTTAGATAATATTGAGTACATTTATATAAAATTTAGTTGGATTTGATATCTTGAGAATTGACGAAGTTATGAATTTTTTTCTCCCAAAAACCATGTTTTTTTCGCCCCTTGACCCCATTTTTAACTTTATCAAAAATCTGTCATGCATAAACTTTTGGCCCATTCTTTAGAAGTAATATAAACTTTAAACTGATTCTATATCCATTTTAATTTAGAAGTTATCGCGTTTTTTCTGTTTTCACAAAACCCCTCCTAACTTCCACCCCCTTGGTCCGATTTTGCCCATTAACGAACTCGACTGAGATTTTATGCCCCTTGATTTTATGTAAAAGTTTGAAGAAGATCTGAGCATAATTATGAAAGTTATCGTGTCTAGAAGAAAGTGATATACACCGATAGATAGATAGATAGATATAAACTTTTTTACTGATGGTAGTTTTAGGGTCTAGGAGTCATGATTCGTGTAGATCCGCAAAATTTTTTCAGAAATTCCAACATGGGAGAGAATGCAATAGGTAGTATTTCATACGAAATCTACCTAATAAAATGTGATATTTTACATGTTTGCAATTATTAATTTTAATATTATTTTAATTAACTATTTTTGTTATATTTTTTGAAACCTTAATTGCTGCATAAACATGACTACAATTATATAACATAAGATAAAGTTTTCAAAAAAAAAAAAAAAATTACCGAAAACTACGAAAAGTTATATAAGGTATCTGATACAAATATGGTCAATGCAGGTTAACCGATCGGCAAGTAAAACCAACATACCAAATTGTTATTAATTTCAGTGAAATACTGAAGATGATGCTTGAATATTTTACCTAAATATCCGAATAGTTCGGTTTAGTACCGTGTTGACCACAATTTTTGATTATATGCTTAGGGCGGCAGTCATTGTTGATTTGTTGTTAGTTGCGTTGCCATTTTATAATTTTTTTGGTAAGTTTGTTATTTTTTTTATTTAAACAAAGTTTTTGTATTTACTGTTATACATAATATTTTATCTGGTTTAAAGGCCTTTTTAACTGTAACAATAAATTTCAATTTCGGAATGTTCCGATAGAATTGTGAACACTTTTTCAAAAATCATCATTGTTGGTAATATGCCCATTGGGCACATTTCTTGCACGTAGGACCATATTAGATTCAAATGAATAATTTTTTCTATTTTTCTATTTATTTATTCATGCACATAACTAGCTTAAAGAAATTTAATGAACTATTAGCATCAAATAACAAATCAATAAACATTAATAAATATATGTTACATACCAAGTAAATACAATAGAAATCAAATATAATAATAAAATTTAATAAAATATCTTTAAAATTCTCTGTCGTTTTAACTTTAGATTACGAATCTCGAAAAGAAAAGAGGCTTTTGTAGCCAGGAAAGCCTAAATAAGTGTTTGAGAGCAATAATAGGCAATAAAAGATTGTAAATTGTCACCAAATGATGCTTTTAAAATTTACACTAAATGAAATGTTTCTCGTCATATTGTAAATAATAAAATTTGTAAATTACTGTTGAATAAAATACCAGTTCTTACAACAGACGAAGAAAATGATCTATTTGCAAGAATTTTTAGGCTGATTGGTAGCAGTTATCATGTTACGTCAAAAATGATTAAACACTGCATTTTTAAATTTTGCGGTGAGAGTGAAATTACGCACAATTTGTCAGTTAGAAAAATCATGGCTAGCCTTTAGTATTTAAAAGCATCTTTAAGAAGAAATCCCAATTTTAATGGGGAAAAGTCAACCAATGAATCCTGTTAGAGGATCAAAGCTCAATAAATGTGTTATTGAATTTTTTAGTACATTACCAAAAAGTTCTAATTGACAATATTTTCATGCAATCCCAAGAACGTATAATTAATATAAATGAAAAATAGAGTCGTCTCAGTTTGTATAATGATCTGTTTATGCTGAAAAGGATTCAAAGAGTGAGCATTTGGTTGCTAAATAGCACGATGAAAATGCAACAATTGTGGCTTAAGGCAGTGAAACTGGGGCTATTACTCAGATGACTTTGCATAAAGATGCAAGAGTTAAACCAGAGTGGGTAGATAATTTGCCTGTTTGTTCTGCATGTCAAATGACACCAAAAGGAAATATGAAACTACATACCTTTGTTAAATGAATTAATCATTTTTCAAAAGTTTCGCCCCAAGGACGCTGTTTTCTCATCTTTGATGAGATCAATTATGAATGAGGCGGAAAAAAAATTGACACACTTCCACTTTGTTCATCTACCAATACAACTAATGATCTGCTTCCTTTGGTTAAATCATTTTTTGTGCCTCTGAAGTAATTTTAAGGCCAAGAAGGCTTTTGTTATTGGAATAAATTAACCATTTCAACATTTAAAAGGCCCGATTAGGATAACATTTTCCTAAGTTACGACATCTGCCACAGTTGAGAGTGGCATCAAAGAGATAGGTATCTAACCTTTAAATCCGAATGCAATCAACTGGAAAACTTTTGCTCCAATTTCTGCTTCTAAAAATCCACATCCAGTGAAGAATAGTGCCAAAAGTGAACATAATTTTTTTTATCAAAAGCATATTTCCTAAAAAATAAGGGTTGTCAAACTTCTCTTCCATGAAATATTTCTGTCGAAATTAGTCTTTAGACTCTAACTGTGATTCTTCATCTTAGATAACTACAAAAATGGTTTCTCTGTTCATGACTCAATGTTTCAAGAATTACTGCCATCACCACAGACAAAATGTACAAAATCTCATGTCATAAAAATCTGAAATGAATTATTGTGCTCTAATTTTGAGAAAAACATCTCTTTCCCAAAGATTCATAAAGTAATATTGAGGATACTCAATTATCACAGCAATTAAACAAACAAAAAGTCAGTCTGCGAGGAATAGAGGAAAATTGTCCCCAGCAAAGAAAAGTGATAAAGAATGTTTGTTTTGCAGTATTTACAACAAATGAAAAGTTGTGTAAATGAGATTATGCATTTTGTGTTGTAATTATGTGAACGAGGAATGCTAAAGAGTTACAAAAAAAAGTATGGAAGTTTTTACTTGCCATACATTTGAAGTTTAAAAAAATCAAAATATTTTACCGTAAAAAGTTTAAAATTGCTTAAACCTACTTAAAATGATTCTCTAAATTTTATTTATGTTTATTTTTTCTTTATTTTTGTAAAGTTAAAAAAATTAAATTTGCTTTTGTGCTGTTTTAGTATCTCATGCATTAAATATAAATTTCTTCATTATATTTTTTCTACGGGCATATTACATACATATGGGCATATTTTCTTTATCAACTACACACTTTTTCAAAACATTACTGCAAGTTTAAATCTTGATTAATTTTAATTTAAACAAATTTTTATCAGTACTAAAAAGCTTCTTCTCCTTTAGACAACTTTTATTTTTTTTAAATCACTTATTTTTTTAAAATCACAATTTTTTTTCTGATGCCAATTTGGAGAAAACTTCGTGTTTAATAACAGTTACATATATATATTTTAACTCATTTGTATTCTTTTAAAAAGCAAATAATAACGAATAAAAAAAAGCTTAATTAATAATTATAGAACAAAACAATTTATATCATTTTAAAAATGAAAATAAACAGTTTATTAAAGAATAAATAACAATTCCCGGACTATCATGTGAGGCATATACTTGGGGGTGCATTTAAGGGAAAACAAACTGGTCGCCAAGGGCGGCTAGTAGAACCTGAAAAACAATACGAATATATATATAAATATATATATACATGTGTGTGTGTGTATGTATATATATATATATATATTTAATAAAAATCGAAATTTATACTTCTGTAATAATGATAAAATGTCCAGCAAATAACATCCTGATTTCAAAATTAACACTAAAACCACCATTAGGGGTCAAAATGACCCCCCTCAGAATGATAATTGTCGATTCGAACCAGAATCTTCTTTTAAAGATATGTTAAATCTTTGCAGGACCAAAATACACTAATTAAATAAGTTAAATATTTTAAAATTAAAATTCCGGTGAGAAACACTTTTTGTAAAACTTCAGTAAAAAATCCGGCGGTTCTAGTGTTAAATTTCTCAAAAACAAAGATCGATAGTAATATGCGGTAAATGGTTTTTTCATTGGGTAAGCTGTAAAAATCTTATACAGAAATTTCAAACAGTGAATATTTTGAAAAAATTGCGTTCTGATTGCATAGAATGATTTGATTTGACATTTTTCTTGTTTTAGATTGCCTGCAGAGAAATAATTTTTCAGCTTACAGTGCAATATTTTAAAGATTTTTCGAAGTAAATTTTTAGAATTTCGAAATTTCAAAAATTTATTTAAAAAAAACTATGAAATATGCCACTTTAAGCCGAAAAACATTCTCTGGCAGCAATCTAAAGCAAGAAAAATGTCAAATCAAAGCATTCTTTGCAACCAGAACACAATCATTTCAAAATATTTACCATTCGAAACTTTTGTATAAGATTTTTACAGCTTACCTGATAAACGAACCGTTTACTGCATAGTTCTATTGATCTTTGTTTTGAAATCAATTTGAGAGATTTTGATGAGAAACTTAATTTTAAAATCAGGGTGTTATTTGCTGGACACCCTGTAGAAGAAAATTTGTATGAAACTATATACTGGATAAAACAATTAAACAAATATAAAAATAAAGAGTGGCAAAGAAATAAATGTACCATAAAAGAAATAAAGGTAGTGAAAAGAAATTAAAAAAATAAATAACACAATGTCGAAAAAAATTTTTCTTCGTAAGAAATATTCATCTGAATATCACTTTACCATTTTAGTTATTATTTATTGGAGAATATTACAAAATAATTAATAAAAATAAACTAGCGATACAGAAGGGAAAACTAATTAATAAATAAAAATATTTTTGTAGCAAAAAATATACCGGCTAGACATAAATTAAAAATACAAAGTTTGACTCTAATTCCTATTAATTTTGATTCGTTTTAAAACAAAATGCTTTAATTTTATATTATTTTAAATATCTATGTGAATTAGCATATTGTATACAACATAAACTGTGATGTAAAATACAAGCAATACTATTAAGAAAGAAAGCAGAAAAAATTACACTGCAATAGCGTTCTATTGATTTAAATGGGATCAAATTAGATCTACACATAATTAGAGTGATGCATTTGACATTTTTGGGAAAAAATTACAACACAGAAAAGTGCAAATTTTGTCACTAGAGGGCGCTGTAAACACACCTAAAACATTTAATTCGTTTTATAAATAATAAACAATATTAAAAAAGTTAAAGTGGCCAATAAAAATACAAAATCCGTCGTAAGATTCTTCCTACAGTAGAATACGATGTATCTAGTACTCGGGAAATAACTGAGACACTCACACAATTATGCAGAGATTGCAAGAAATAAGTTGTCCAGTGTCCATTTCAGAGGGCTCTAGGATGCGTTTTTTGTTTGGGGGGGGGGGGGGAATATGAAATAAAATTTGAGCTATAGATAATTCAAATGATGCGCTTCATATTTAATAAAAAATGCAAAATTTTGCCGTTAGGGGGTGTTGTGATACCCTTAAACACATTTAAAGACTAGCGGCGAAATTTTTAAACTATAATTTTTTAATTTTTTTAATGTCAAAAGCATCATTTGAATTATCTGTTGTTTAAATTTGATTTCATAATGCATCGTAGAGTAATCTGAAGTGTGGAACTTATTTCTTGCAGTTTCCGCATGGTTGTGTGCGTGTGTCAGTTGTTTCCTGAGTTCTGGATTTGCTGTATTCCAGTGTACTGAAAATCTTACGGTGTATTTTGCATTTTTATTGACCAATTTCACTTTTTTAATTCTATTTATTTTTTATAAAACAAATAAAATGTTTTAGGTGTATTACAGTGCCCCGTAGCGGCAAAAAGTGCACTTCTAATTTTTGTGATTTATGTTGTCAAAACTCTCAAAAGAATTACTTGAATTACCTGTAATTCAAATTTGAACAAATTTGGACAAATAGAACGCATTCTAAAGCCATCTGAAGTAGGCAACTTTTTTTTTGATCATCCTGTATATTACTTATGATAAAGCAAATATTTCTTTTAAAAGGAAGACAAGATTATCTTGGCCTTTAAGAGATAACTAAGGCAGGGGCCTCGCTAAGGGGGGGGGAAGCCTCCCCCCCCAAAACATTTGTGAATGTTGTTACACTTGGCAAATTCACAAACTTAGCTGGCAAATTTTCTTTAAAATTTTAATAAAAATTATAATATATTTTCAATTTTTGATAGAATTGGCAAAAATTACCAAACTAATTGGGAATATTATTAAACTTTTAACAAATAAGGGCTATAATTCATTTTCTAATTGTGGTAAGTTGGCAAAATTGTAAAATGAATTGGCAAATATTGAAATTTGACTTGGCAATTTTATGTCCTCTTCCCCCCCCCCCCAATAAAAAGTCTTAGCGGGTCCTAACTAAGGTATTTAAAAATATTTTATTTGTTAATCATATATTTATTGTAATTTATTTATTAATGTTTTATTTTACAATTCTTTGATGTGTAACAGAAAGAATAATGTAATGTTTTTAGCACTTTCTAACAAAGTTGAAAAGTGCTTATGCACTCGGTATGTCTGTCTCTCTGTCCGTCTGTCCGCACTCTAACTCCTGTAAATACACTCAGATTGCCCTGAAATTATTAGACGTTATTGACATTTACCCTAGCACGAACCCTATTGAAAAAGAAGTTTGTACCATGAAAAGGTTATTTACTGGGAGAATCAAAAGTTTTCCATTACATTACGGCCGATGGGGAAAAACCGTTTTAAAGAAATTTCAAAGATGTTACACATTACATCGTAGTTACATTTCAAAGATGATTAAAGTATTGTAATACATATTTGGCTATATTTTCTTATTTCCCTAAATAACGAAGTTTTGTTAAAGATTTCATGAAAGCAGAAAATACAAATATAGAAACATAGAAGCATAAAAAAAATAATTTTTAAATGAAACTAAAATAATACATTAATCACTGATATACAAACATAAACATGATGATAAATAAACACAAGTTAAATATTGACATATTCATGAAAAAGTCTTCTTGGATAACATTTAATATCTTTTAATGATAAATGATTATTTCATTTATTGTTAATTGATAAATAATAGAATGTTTGAGATAATATATCTATTGTTACAAAAGAGGAAAACTGATTATATATTTTTTTGCGATTAGAGATTTGTAATGTGAAATAATATTACGTAATAATGAACTCAAAAAGTTGTGGGTGATTTATTAATCGTAAAAAAATAGAAATGCAACCAAGAAATTAATTTTTATAAACATAAATTGTTAGTTTTGGTTGATGCATTTTAATGAGGTTTTAATTCTTTACATAATTTTTCTGATTAAAAATATGTACATAAAAAAGCATTTGCTTTGCCTTAAGAGTGAAAAACTTGATTGCAGTAAAAAAAAAAAAAAAAAAAAAAAAAAAAAAAAAAAATGTTCATTACGTTTTTACTTTAAAATATATGTGTATAGCTCATAAATATCTAAAACATTCGAAATAAAATTTTTTTCTCATTTCACACATTATTTTATTAAGTCTATAATTAGTTAAATAGAAATTTTTGTGATATATTGCAATTTAAATATCGAAAATTTAAAATAATATCTAACATCAACATGCAACAATTTATTAAACAAAATTTAACTGTTTTCCTTTCACCTGAAAGAATACAAAGAAAACAGGAGAAATTATTTTGCTCAAAAAAATTGTGAAGGAAGTGAAAACAACAAAGAATGCACATACAGGTAATCTTTTTAAAACTTCCCAAACAAGTTGAAAAGTACCTAAAAATAAAAATCACTTTATTAAAAAAATTAATAAATATTCTGTAAAAATACTGTATCTGTATTGCATGTAAATGTAAAAAATGTATCTGCATAATCTGTATTGCATAAAAATTATAAAATATACTGTTACAAAATGAGCTGGTTTCTAAAAATTAAAAAGCACCGATGTTAAAACTCATATGTAAAGAAGCAGAAAGATCTTTACAAAATGACATTAAATATTTGAAAAATAATTTAATTTTTACAAAAAAGTCATTTTTTTTAATTTTTTTATTTAAATTATTGTGTTAAATAATGAATACTTTACGCTTAAATTACCTTTTTTATACTAGAAAAGGGAGTTTCTTTATCTTTCTTATGTAGGGGAGAGTGGGGATGCTTGAGCCATCCCTATTATCTCTACAGTTGTTTAATTTTTCTTTCTAAAATTGGCAATATTAACATATTTATAGTACTGAACATGTAAAAAAGAAATCACACACCTTGGTACCATTTTGAAAGTATAGTGATTAATAGTTGTTTTTTCTCTATCTGAAGTAAATATTTAGGTGCATGTTTTTTTTTATTTTTTTGAAATCAAAGTTTTGTTTAAAGTTGCAACTATATACATAAATTTAATAAGTATAATTTCAATTGTATTTTGAATCTAAAATAGTTCTAATAGCTGCATGCTTTATTTAGTAAAATTCTGATAAACAAAAATAGTGGTAGTGGGGATACTTGAGCCAGTGAGATTGGGAATAATTGAGCCATGGCTCAACCATCCCCACTAGAAAATTAGACATGGGTGAAACAAACAAAAAATAAAATTACATCCTTATATTCACTAATAGATTTTTTTAAAATAAAAGTAAGAATAATTTTTCATTTTATTTATTTTTTTTTTTTTAAATCGACCTAAAAATGTTTAAAAATGTATATTTTTTAATGAAAATATCCATTTTATTTTTCATTTTGACTAACAAACTATCCTCTCTAGATAAATGTAAACATAGTTTTCAACTTAACTTTTATTAAATTAAAATAACTTTTAAAAACTGTTTTACAGGTTATAATCTCTAATACTTTAATTAGTTAGGCCCAACATATTAAAATATGTATTTTTAATATAATATATTAAGATTAATATTTTATATTGAAATTGTAACTTCTGTTTCTGTAACTTTTTTTTTTAACTAAGAAAATTGAAGAAGAATTGGTAAAAAGAGCGCACAAAAAACAAGAAAATAACAAAAATCACAGTTCAAACTTACCTGCATGGAGCCAAAGGGGCAGACAAAATCTTTTCCTGAGAAATCAAAAAAGTGTTTGAAATAGTAGAATGATACATCTCGCTTAGATTCCGACAGCTACTCAATTAAAAGCATGAGTTCGACAATATCATTAGAGGAAAATTCTGTTAATGATGGTGATGATATGAAAAGAAAACCTTCTATAGATGATTGGTTACTAATAATATATGCCGGAAAGAAAACTGTAAAAAAGATTTGTTGAAGAAGTGCTTAATATTTTGAAAATAAATTTGCCCTAAGAATTTCAGATTCCAAATTTAAATGGCTCTGAACTGATGATTTTTCTACCATCGACATAACTCAAGTTGAAATGATCCTTCGACCACCAGTTCTAATGACAAAAACTGATCGTATTACTAGCTTTGATTTATCAATTGGTTTTGAAGGACTTCATGTATCATAATTTATCATTCTGTAAAATGTTTGTGCAAAAAATAAAGCGAAAAAAGCTATTTTTGTAGGCATTTTTCCGTACTGACTCAAGTATCCCTTCACAATGGCTCAAGTATCCCCCATCATGGGGATACTTGAGCCACGATGTAAAACAAAAAGTAAAAATTTATTAGACATAGAAAAACAGTTCAAAATTAATTGCAAATGGTTTTCAGTTGAAGAAAAAATATCAAATTTTCATTTTCAATATTTTATTTTATTCTAAGAAATTATAAAAAAATTAAATTCAAAAAATGGCTCAAGTATCCCCATCTTCCCCTTATATAATTGTAATCAGCGTACTCAATAAATAAAGATATTTAAACAAAAATCCTCAAAGCATCGCATGGCAGTGCTATTTAAACCATAAAACTTTTCAGTCTGAAAATTTTCACCACAAAATGATAGTTATAATTTTCATTAATATGTGGCATAATTATGGGCTATGTTACCGAAAAAATTTAGAGAAAGTCCTTTTTGCACTGGAGATTGTATTACAAAGACTAGTAGTCCAAGATCTGACAGCACAAAAAATTAAGGTATCGAACACAAGAAAAAACCCTTTATTTTATGGAAGAGTAGCAATAGGGGAATCTCATGATCCATACATGTTGGAAGTGAAGTGGTGTATAAGCCAATAATTAATACCACATATGGTTTATTCGTAGGTTTATCATTGTGTTTGTCCTACAAGAAAAAGTATGAAATGATTGTAAATCAAGTACAATGATAAACCTATAAGTAAATCACTAGTGGTATTAATTTATGGCTTATGCACCACTTTCCTTCCGGCAGACAGAAATCATAATATTCCCCTATTATTACTCTTCCATAAAAAGTGGTGTGTGTGTGTAAATTTTATCTCAAAAACGGCTCTAACGATTTTCGCAAAAATTTGGATTTTACCAGTTTCGGGCACGAGAAGACCATTGGGCTAGGTCACATGTTCGAGAAAATTCGATTATTGGGTCATTTTGGGTCATAATGGGTCAGGATCAAGCTATTTATATCTAAAGAACGGCAGGATCGATTTCAAGGAAATTTTGTATCCAATCGTTTTTTGGCACGAGAAAACTATTGGATATTGGTCACATGTTCGAAAAATTTCGATTAGTGGGTCATTTTTGGATCATTATGGGTCAAGCCATTTTTATCTAAAAAACGGCTCTAATGATTTTGACCAAATTTTATATTTTATCGTTTTGAATTACAAGAAGACCATTGGGTTAGGTAACATGTTCGAGAAAATTCGGTAAGTGGGTCATTTTTGGGGTCATTGTGGGTCATGTTATTTTTATCTAGAGATTTTTTCACACAATTTTGACAAAAAATTGCATTGTATGGTTTTCGGGCACGAGAAAAACATTGGGCTAGGTTACATTTTCTAGGAAAAATTTTAATGGGTCATATTGGCTCATTAAGGGTCTGGGTCAAGCTATTTATATTTAAAGAACGGCAGAATCAATTTCATCGAAATTTTGCCTGTAACAGTTTTTTGACACGAGAAAACTACTGGGCTAAGTCACACGATCGAGAGATTTCGATTGTAAGAGTCATTTGTGGGTCACGATGTGTCATAATGGGTCATGGTCAAGCTATATCTAAAGAACAGGAGGATCGATTTTAACGAAATTTTGTATACAACATTTTTTTGGCACGAGAAAATTATTGGGCTAGGTCTTATGTTCGAGAAATTTCGATTACTGGGTCATTTTGGGTCATAAAGGGTCTGGGTCAAGCTATTTATATTTAAAAAACGGTAGGATTGATTTTAAAGAAATTTTGTATAGAGTATTTTTGGCACGATAAAACTATTGGACTGGGCCACATGTTTGAAAAATTCAGATAAGTGTTTCTTTAAAGGGTCATTATGGGGCAAACCAATTTTATCTAAAAAAAGGCTCTAACGATTACCACAAACTAAAATTTCCAAATTTTGTCGACCAAATTTTGTATTCCACAGTTTTGGATTATTAGAGAAAATTCGTTTAGTGGATCATTTTTGGGTCATTGTGGGTCACGCTAATTGTATCTAGAAAATGACTTGCTCGATTTTGAGTAAATTTTGTATTCTATAGTTTTCGGACATGAGAAAACCATTGGGCTAGGTCACATGTTCAAGAAAATTCGATTAATAGATTATTTTGGGTCATAATGGGTAAGAATCAAGACTACGGGTCAATCAAATTTTATTGGGAAAACGGCTCTAACGAATTTGATTATTTCTTGTATGCTGTTGTTGATGAACTCTAAAAGGTATTGGGTTTGGTCGCATGTTCAAGAAAATTAGATTAGTGGGTCCATTGGAATCACTATGGTGCGGGTGAAGTTAGCTGTATCTAAAAAACGGCTAAAATAATAGTGACAAAATTTTGATAATGACAAATCTAATTATATCTAAAATATGGCTTTAACGAATTTTAATATAATTTTATATTTTACCAGTTTCAACCTTCGTAAAACCACTGGGCTGGGTCCCATGTTTGCGAAAATTATATTAGTGGGTCATTTTTAGATTCAATGCAGGTCGAGCTAATTTTATCTAAAAATGGCTTAAACGATTTTAACTAACTTTTATATCCTACCGTTTTTGATTACTGGAAGACCATTGAGCTAAGTCACGGGTTAGAACAAATTTGATTAGTGGGTCATTTTGGGTAATAAGGGTGAGGGTCACGAGAATATGTCAATCAGTTGCCGATATTTGAAAAAAATATTGGCGACATTCGTCCAGAAAATCGACAATTAAGATTAAGAAAGCCATAAAACGTCTTGGTGCTAGATGAAAGAATACCTCCAAATTTGGCAAAAGAATATTTTCTTTCAAAACGTGATGAAATTTCATGACATTCTTAATAGGAATCGAAATCCGTGGTTAAGCCAATCAGTGTCGAGTTGAAAATGTGATTTGTATTGATGTCCTTTCGTTTCAAATTTTTAAATGTAAAATTTATGAATATGTACCTACATTATAGTTTTCTTATTGATAGCTTTTGTAAGTAATACTATTATAAATAACACTTTTTATACAGAGATAAACTTTTCTACCAAAAATTGAACCGACTTCAAAAACTACTACAAAGTGAAAAATAACTTTTTTTACATAATAGTAATAAAAAATTAAGAAACATTTATAAGAAATATTATTAAGAAATATTTATTTAGGAGCATAGTATTTACCATGCGTATTATTATATTTATTTACATTAATTTGATTTTTTGGAGTCGGTGCCAGCTAAGCCTTTAGTTTTTTAAAATTTGTATTGGATACTTAATTTAATTTTTGAAATTGGCTTGGCTGGCACCGACTCCAAAAAATCAAATTAATGTACATAAATATAATAATACGCATGGTAAATACTATGCTCTTAATTTAATTTTTTATAACTATTATGTAAAAAAAAAATTATTTTTCACTTTGTGGTAGTTTTTGAAGTCGGTTCAATTTTTGGTAGAAAAGTTTATTTTTCTCTTTTTAATTAAAAGTTAACGATTTTTTGAAGTCAGTTAATAAAAATTGTAATACGGAAAAAAATTATTGTAAATTATACATGGGTGTAAATTTTGTCAGGAGTGGGGTTCGAACGCACGCTCTCTTTCCAGCACCAGAGCTTAAATCTGGCTCCTTAAGCCGCTGAGTCATCCTGACTGCGCTCCAATCTGCGAGCTTATTCAAAGTCCATGTTATTTTTAATTTACGAAAAATCACCAATTTTATTAAAATTTGCCTAGTTACTAAAAAAGTACTGAACCAATTTCAGTGAAATGGAACTGGTACCGATTCGAGAGTAGCCTCTTTTATTTAACACAAAAAACAAATTAATCAGTTGGATAGTTTCAGAATAATCGGTGAACATATATAGAAAAAAATACATACGCATCGAATTGATAATTTCCTCTTCCTTTTCTGAATTGTAATACGGAAAAAAAATTGTAAATTTTACATGGATGCAAATTATGTCAGGAGGCAAATTATGCCACGCTCTCTTTCGAGAAACAGAACTTCAATCGGACGCCTTAGACCGCGCGGCCATGCTGTCTACACTCCATTCAACGAACGTATTCAACGCTTTTAATTAGCTAAAAAACACTAATTTCATTAGTTTTTGCCTAATTATTAAAAGAGTACTGAACCAATTTCGATGAAACGGAAGTGGTACCAATTCGAAAGCATCGTCTTTCATATGAAACAAAAATAGCAGAAATCGGTTAAATAGTTTCGGAGTAATCGGTGAACATACATAAAAATCATATACATAGGCGATGAATTAATAACTTCTTCTCCTTTTTGGAAGTCGGTTAAAAAAATACATAAGCGTCGAATTGACAACTTCCTCTTCCTTTTCTGAAGCCGGTTAATAATAAAAATTGTAATACGGAAAAAATATTCTAGATTTTACATGGATGCAAATTATGTCAGGAGTGGGGTTCGAACCCACGTTTTCTTTCGAGAAACGGAACTTCAATCGGACGCCTTAGACCACGCGGCCTTGCTGTCTACATTGTTAATTGCGTTAAGCGAACGTATTCAACTCTTTTAATTAGCGAAAAATCACTAATTTTATTAGTTTTTGCCTAATTACTAAAAAAAGTACTGAACCAATTTCTATGAAACGGAAGTGGTACTAATTCGAGATCATCGTCTTTCATTTAAAACAAAAATAACAGAAATTGGTTGAATAGTTTCGGAGTAATCGGTGAACATACATAAAAAAAATACAATACGCGTCGAATTGATAACCTCCTCTCCTTTTTGGAAGTCGGTTAAAAATGATACAGTGAGAATATTATATCGAGATGAACACAAAGTTAATTTTGACCGAGCTAAGCTCGGTCTTGCCTGCTAGTTATATATATACAGGGTGATTCATAAAAGATCGGCAGAACTTTAAGGGGTTATAGTACACTTAAAGACAAATAATATTAAATAGGAGACTAAGGGTCCCAGACGAATTCCCAAGGAGATAGGGGGCATTAAAGTTTAGGGTCCGAAATTTCAAATGATTATAAAAAATGGAAAAATTGGTTGATTCGTTTGCGGTTTTTGCAAAAAATTTTCTTTATGCCAGTATTTTCTTGAAATAAAATTTTAAAGTTCAATTTCAAAAAATGCCGATAGGGGGCGCTTTAGACTTTGGAGTAACAAACAACTATTTTTTAACGTTATTTTTTGTATTTCTTTAAATGATTTCGAAAGCTTAGACTTAAATTTTGATCTAAAAACCTGAGTCCTAACGAGTAGTTAAGTAGCGTAAACTGAAATTTGAAATTTGAAACCCTTCTCCCCCCAGAACAAAAATCAGTTATTCCCGATCTTTGTGTCGTAGATTAGGCTGTAACTACTGCCGCGTTTTGCTAAAATTATTCTTTATGTCAGTATTTTCTTGAAAATAAATTTTAAAGAAAATTTTCAAAAAATTCCTATAGAGGGCGCTTTAGACTTTGGAGTAACGAACAACTATTTTATACCTTTATTTTTTGTGTCTCATTAAATGCTTTCTAAAGCTTAGACTTAAATTTTCAGCCCAAAATCTGAATCGTTAGACGTGGTTAAGTTTCTGGGGAGAGGGGTTTGAAATTTCTACTCCTGAGCACAGTTCAGTTTACCATGTCCACATATTGTGTGCTGTGATACAAGGTAAAAAGACACAAATTAGGATTATGTTACCAAAGCATATTTATTAACATGTAATTACAATAAATGTTCAAAATTGTGACCACCAGAGGTTATGCACGCAGAACAACGGCGAAGAATGGAACGGCGAACATTCGCGAAAACATCAGGCTTTTCGAGCACTTCCCCTACAGCGGCGGAAAGTCTGGCGACCAGTTCCTCGGGGGGTTCAATGGGTGTCTCATACATAAGAGCCTTCAATTGTCCCCTAAAAAAGAAATCGAGGGGTGAAAGATCTGGCGAGCGAGCAGGCCAAGCAACAGGACCACCTCGACCAATCCATCTGTTCGGAAATGTGATGTCCAGATAGTTGCGGACGTCTCGTACGTAATGGGCTGGCGCTCCATCGTGCTGGAACCACATGACCCGCCGGATGCGTGGAGGAACAACGTTTAACAGGTCTGGCAGCACATGTTGCAGAAATGTGAGGTATGTTTTACCGTTGAGGCGTTCAGGAAGAAGGTACGGTCCGATTAGGTGGTCTCCGAGGATTCCTGCCCAAACATTGATGGAAAAGCGTCTCTGATGAGCATGTGGATACGTAGCATGTGGATTGATATCCGCCCATACATGTGCATTGTGTGTGTTAAATGTACCTTCACGTGTGAAGGTACATTCATCGGTGAAAAGCACAGTTCGTCCAAAATGTGGATTTAGCGCGTTCTGCTGCAGAAACCAGCGGGCGAATTCAATATGATTTGGATAATCCCCTGGAGACAGTTTCTGGACTCGTTGCACATGAAACGGGAGCAAATGTTCATCCTTCAGTACCCTCCAAGTCATGGACTGTGAGGTATCCACCTGCCTAGCCACTGTTCGTGTACTTGTACTTGGCTGCGCCGCTACTACATCCAGAATGGCTTCTGCAACAACTACTGATTCGTCCTTTTTTGCACGACCTACATTCGACCGGGAAGCGAGAAATGATCCCGTCTCACACAACTGTCTGTGCAAGCGCTCGAAAGTTTTGCGGTTAGGCAACCGCCTGTTGGGAAATCGCTCTCCGTACATTCGTTGTGCCTCTGCACCATTTCCATTTGCCGCTCCGTAAATTAAATGCATCTCAGCCTTTTCCTTATTCGTGAAGGGCACCATCTTCCGATTCATTACTACAGCGACTTACACTTGACTCACCGTTCAGTGGTTTTTATGCCTGAATCGTGTCGAAATTTTGCGTACGTGTTCTTCTTCTTCCCCATTTGACATTAGCATACTTTCTGTCTCCTTCTTCACCCGGTGACTAGCGTCAGGAATGGAGCTTTAACGTTTGCATGAGCGACGTTTCCAACTGTGCCAGTGCCTTTATGAGTGAATTCCGACTATGCAGTCCTTGACGAAAGTTGTATTTTTGCCTCGTATCACAGCACAGAATCGTTGGGCATGGTTAAGTAGTGCAAACTGAACTATGTTCAGAAGTTGAAATTTGAACCCCCTCCCCTCGCTACTGAACCACGCTCAGCGATTCAGATTTTGAGCTGAAAATTTAAGTTTAAGTCTAAGCTTTAGAAAGCATTTAATGAGACACAAAAAATAACGGTATAAAATAGTTGTTCGTTACTCCAAAGTCTAAAGCGCCCTCTATCGGAATTTTTTGAAACTTTTCTTTAAAATTTATTTTCAAGAAAATACTGACATAAAGAATAATTTTAGCAAAACACGGCAGTAGTTAGACCCTAATCTACGACACAAAGATCGGGAATAACTGATTTTTGTTCTGGGGGGGAGAAGGGTTTCAAATTTCAAATTTCAGTTTACGCTACTTAACTACTCGTTAGGACTCAGATTTTTAGATCAAAATTTAAGTTTAAGTCTAAGCTTTCGAAATCATTTAAAGAAATACAAAAAAATAACGTTAAAAAATAGTTGTTTGTTACTCCAAAGTCTAAAGCGCCCCCTATCGGCATTTTTTGAAATTGAACTTTAAAATTTTATTTCAAGAAAATACTGGCATAAAGAAAATTTTTTGCAAAAACAGCAAACGCATATACCAATTTTTCCATTTTTTATAGTCATTTGAAATTTCGGACCCTAAACTTTAATGCTCCCTATCTCCTTGGGAATACGTCTGGGACCCTTAGTCTCCTATTTAATATTATTTGTCTTTAAGTGTACTATAACCCCTTAAAGTTCTGCCCATCTTTTATGAATCACCCTGTATATATAACGCGTATGCATAATACATTTTTGTGTTAAGATTAATTTCAACAAAATGTTTTGGCAACATATCCAACATTATATGGCAAGCCATTTTTTTAGCTTGAGGACTTGAAATCAAGCAAAATGAAAGATATAAAATAATTAAAATTTTTCGTCACTGGTGCACAGCAAAAATTCCAGATTATGATCTCTAATACAATAAAGTGATTTTATGTAATATTTTCATCAACAAATATGTTGATAATAGTATACCATGTATTTTTATTTGAGAATTTAACTCTCAATATTTTTATTAATCAATGCATATGTTTAAAATATTTTTATGAGCTCATTTATCTGTATGATACATATACTAGATGCTATTTTGTTTATGTATGTGCCATTGTATTGTTAGTGAACTTTATGTAGGTGTGTCGAGTTAAACTCAAGTGGGTTATGGTACTTTTTGTGGGAAAGTGGGAAAGATGTGTGATGTTGAAACACATATTATTATTTATTCCCTTTTTAAAATTAAGCTCTTCAATTTAATTTGTCCTTTCACAATTATATAGTTAATCAAAACTCTCTTTCCTTTCTAAAAAGATTGTATCTATCGCTTCTCTTTTGAGCTTAAAATATAGTTACTTAAATTTTTCGATGTGCAGCCGAAGTCGTTAGCAAAATAAATAAAAAAAACCTTTTTCGCATTATAAAATCATTATCTGTACGAGCATATTTTCATTTAGTCAAAGAATGTATAAAAAATATTCTTAGACCATATACTCCTGTTGCAGACATTTATTGTTCATTCCCAATTTAATAGTCAATATAAATATATTTTCGGCTGCAAATATTATACTCTATTTATATTAAAATTGGCATCGGGCATCTGTGTTATTGCTTCTAAATGTATTTTTACCATTACTCAGCGTTGGTATGCATACTTGTACGTTGACATGTTATAACGCCAAATAAAGGTTCTGTTGGCAAGTTATTAATTCGAAGTTTCAGTAAGTGCTTGCTATCTTTGGGGGTTATAATAGTCCAGGGTACCAAGATTTTGATTCGATACATTGGCAATAAAATCTGAGGGGGACTTATTATTCTGTATCTGATCGTTCTCATATAAGCATGTAGAGCACCATTCTTGTCTTTTATACCGGAAGTCACCACGCGAGAGTGTAATGCTCAATTCTGATTAATAAATGCCACAAGCATAGTTTGGTCTCATTTTAATGAGTCTCTCCTACCTGAAGTTTTGTATGTACGCAAAATAATTTTAGTTCATACGGTTGATTTTATACGACTAAAATAAATATTAAATTTAAATTAACTTCCTTGTTAAAGTATAAACGAAATATTCTTCATAAATGTTAAGTCTATAAGGGCGTTATTTCCAAATATCTCGCTGAAATTTTAATATTTTTATATGATTTTTTCCTATACGATAGCTGAGGACGATCTACAACTTAGCTGGGTTTTATCTTTTCGATTTTGGTTATATTATTTTTTATATTTTGATAGTTTCAAATTCAGAACCGGTTCCGAAATTTAAAGTAATATTTTAAGAAAAATCTGAAACCAAAAACGAAAAAGCAAAAACTAGCCCGATTCTTGATCGTCCTCAGCTATCCTATGTAAGAAAAATCCTCTAAATTTATTAAAATTTGAGCGAGGTGCTTGAAAATAACTTCCTTATAGACTTAACAGGTTCAATTAGGTGGAGAGTACCAGGGACGTATGAAGAGAAAACCACTCCCGGGACAAAGTTCCAATTTGTCGCCCCCCGCCCCCAACTTTTTATTGGGACAGGTCAAAAAATGACGTTTATAGTATAAATTTGGCTCCCGCTAAATTCCCGCGCTCTGGGCGACCGCCCCTTTCGCCCCCCCCATTTCGCACGGCGCTGGACAGGACTACCATATAGCTTGAGCTCAACAAGCCCCACCTACCATAGACTTAATATTATCATCCGGGTCTTTTTGAGTAATTAGTGCTCTTAAAGAGGTGCTCTTAAATTACTCTTAAAGAGGCACAATTTCTCTATTTTTAGAAAGATAAACTATAAAGCGCCATCTGTAATTAAACATTACATCGTATTTTTGTTATTGTGCACCAACTTCCTTTTACGCACTCCCAAAAGAATTAAAAATAATTCCAATTTTTCGTCAAGTTTCCCAATGTAAATTGCGCTTTTTTCGGCCTTATGTTCAATTTTACGATTTTTTTTAGATGTGTCTGAATTTTTGAGGCATTCAGTAATTTGGCGAAGTTTGTCAAATTGACTTAGGAATGAATACATGCTTTTTAAAAGAAAATAGGTAATGCATAGTAATGACAGATAAAAAAATTACAGAACATTAAAGCAATCCAAAAAATATAAAAATCTTAAAGTTTCAAATGTAGTAAAATAAAATCGATTATTTTTATAATATACTTCTTTCACCGGATATATTATCGACGTTATTTAACCATAATAATGAAAGCACTAAAACAAAATAAAAAAGGAAATGAAAAGATTTCTTTCTCATTTTCTGAATTATGTTAATTAGATTCTGAAATATTTTACGATTCTTTTTCTATCAAAAATAATTTTAGAGATAAGTATTCGCTACCTCAGAAAAAGTTTCGCTTTATCGCTTGACTGAAATTAAATTGAGAAATAGGAATAAGATGACGTATTTTTAAATCTTTAAAATTAATTCTTTCAGTTTTAAAATTTAAATTTTCAATTTATCTCTGAGAAAATTAACATTAGCATAATTAAATACTTAAGAAAATACATAAATGTACAAGTATAGAAAGAATTGGTGATCTTAAAAAAGAGGATATAAGCATGACTTCTGTAAAAATGAAGATTTTAGTTTTAATAGGATTCATTTATCGCGGTTGAAAATTGAGATGCATTTGCGAAATATTCACATTTATTTTAAAATAAATCGCTTTATGAAGTAATTAATATTCAATTAGTGATTACACACGCTTACAAAGAATTATTTTTTAAAGTAAAATCGACACAAATGTGTAATTTCAGACAGATTGGTAAATACAAAATTCAGTCATTAAAATCTTTAGACATTCTAATCAGTGTTTAGAAGCACGTTAGTTAGAATATCACTGTATATTGTTCGTAGAATAAAAAACACATTGCCAAGTTTGATTTTTAAATACTCAAAAAATAAATATATTTTCTATTTATTAATTTATTAGATTTTCAGCCGAATTAAAAAAAGAAGAAATTATTAATTCCAATCGTATTTACATTTTTGAATCTGATCATGTATAACTTTCGTAAATAAGCACCGAATTTGATAATTGTTTTTTGTTTGAAAGGGTAAGATACCCATGTAGTCCAATTCCAATTTTTTTTAAATCTGAGCATTAGAATATGGGTGATTCTACGAGAAGAGGGAACTTGTATGGCAATCCGTTTAAAACAAACTTTTTATTCAGTATGTTGCTATTTTTTGCATCACATCATCTTAATATACTTTATTAAAAAACATCACTATTGAATGCCAAATGAAAACCTTTTTTTCTGAAATTCGTTACAAAGTCTAAAAGTAAGAAAAATCATACGTTAAGCATATATTATGAAGCACTTTCCAACACTTAATGAAATCTTTAACAAAATTTTGCTATTTAAGGAAATAATAGTGTATAGCCAAATATACCCAAATATGTATTCCAGTACATTAGAACAGCCCTGCATTTCATATGTCAGTTCATACAATGGGAAAATTTAGTTTAGCAAGAAAATACCCAATAGCTTGAAATTTCTTTTTCGGCAATTCATACTATTAGATGGAAACATACTTGAATACGTTTGTTCAGTCTGTAGTTTATATTGTACCTTTATTACACGTCAGCATTAGGCTAAAATTTATTGTAAACTAAAACACTTTTAAAACAACTGAAATCACATTCTCATAAATCATCATTCACAGGCGTCCATGTACCGAATTCTTTGCGTGGCCCTGTATATCCCTTTATCTATAAACCTCAATAACGTTTTAAAATTTCATGGCAATCCGAGTATATTAACGATTTTCCCCCATAGGCCGTAATGTAATGGGAAACTTTTGATTCGCCATGTAGATAAACTAATCATGGTAGAAACTTCATTTTCAATAGGATTCGTGCTAGGGTAAACGTCAATAACGTCCTAAAATTTCATGGCATTCCGAGTATATTAACGATTTTTCCCCATATGCCGTAATGTAATGGGAAACTTTTGATTGTCTTTGTAGATAAACTAATGATGGTAGATACTTTATTTTCAATAGGGTTTGTGCTAGGGTAAACCTTAATAACGTATAAAAATTTCATAGCAATCCGAGTATATTTACGGGAGTTAGAGCGCGGATAAACGGCCTTCCGGCCAGACGGACAGACGGCCAGACAGACAGACGGCCAGACAAACCGAATGCTTAAGCACTTTTCAACTTTGTTGGAAAGTGCTAAAAATGTCTCTACCCTGGGATGCTCCCTTGCTGGTTTCAATTTAACTTTCTAACAATAATATTTTTTGCATCAGATGCTTAGCTAAAATATGTTTAATCGGAATTTAAGTAATTATACTTAAGTATTATTAAATAAAAAATAAAATAATTTTGTTAATTAAAAAAAAAAAAATAAATTAACTTTTGTCCCCCTTTTTTTTTGTGTATCTACTCTGTCAAATTTCGTTACGCTAAAACAAACATAAATTCAAGGATGGCCATATTAGAAGTAGCGCTCAAGGACATCTATCGGCTTCAAGTTAGCAATACTAAACGCGCAAGCCATTTAAACGCCGCCACTTTTAGTTGTGGTGACGCGACCATGCGGTTTAGTGGTTTCGCAAGGTGATTGTGTATTTCCCCTGGTAAGTCATAAAACTTATCATATTCATTTAATTCAATTACATTTACTGCCCTAATTAAACAACACAGTATTAATTAAAGTGAAATGTACAATTAACCCAAAAACTAATTCAGTCAGTTGAAAAATTTTATTTATCATGAAAACGTCTCTCCCCTGCTGTATTTCCCCTGTCAAGATAACTGCCAGGGGAGAGAGTCACACTGACCAGGGGAGATAATATTCATCATAAGATTCATTATTACAAACGCAGATTTAGCTAACTTATGTCATCGTCAATTTTAAATGACTTAAATGATTATTACAAATGAAATTTGTCATGATAAAAAAAAAAAAAAAACATTATTATATTATAGTCATTATTACAGATGGTACCACGGAAAAAGTTAGCATGCGAAGAAAGGTTACAGAAGAAACGTGAAGCAGAGAGGCTACGATATCAAAAGATTAAAAATGATCCAGAAAAGTATAAATTGCAAAAGCAAAAAAAAAAAAAAAAACTATATGTTTATTTAAAAAAGAAGGATTTCTTTTTTTTAAAATATTTTTCCGGCGACTTTATTCAAATCAAAGTACCATAAAAAACAACAGAGTCTGTTACGTGGCTATGTGTGCGGGTTTATGGCTAGATATAAATAGTTTTATGTAAAATAGGAGACTAAACCGGAAAATTATTTAAAGTTGATGGACAAGATATTTCATTCATCTCAGAAGATCAGGTTGTCCAGACACACTCTATGCCAAATCTTATTTTGATAAGGCAGAGGATGTTTTCAGTGGCGTAGCTAAGATGGGTGACACCCGGGGCGGATGTAAATTGTGTCACCCCCAGCAATTATGGTGTCTCTTCCCTGTCCGATCCATAATATTTTTTCAATCACAATTCTACGTTATTACTACAAATTACCATACCATTCTTTATTTACCTTTTGTCCTCCTGCATATAAAAAACACAGGAGCGATTCATCACCCACCCATAGTCCGCATAAGTCAATGTGGTGTCTATGTGTAGAAGAAAAATCTTTCCTTTAAAATTTGCTTTTTCTACCCACTTGTTAAATAAGGTAGGTTTTTGTTCCTTGGTGCATTTCTTATTTAAATACGCCATTTTGTATAAAATTTCACATTATTAAAGAAAAGAAAACTAAATCCATTGCGTCCTGTGCTAAAAAATTTCATTTTATTTCAGAATTTGTTTTCCAAAATCTTCCATATTTTTATTGATCCAAGATACAAGAAATACAAGAATAATGATACAAGATTTTTATTTTTGTTAATGTAAGATTGAGGTGCCTTTAATTTTTTTAACGTCATTTTAATTTTATTTTTTGTTCATGTAGGCAGGAGAGTGCCTTTAATTATTTGTTATTTTGTCATTTTCTATTATGATTTCTATCACATCTTAGAGGGTGACACCTGAAGCGGACCGCCTCCCTCCCCCCCACTAGCTACGCTACTGGATGTTTTACTCCTTTAAGAAGTGGTGAATGTGTTTGAGAAAGCTGAAGCATTTTAATTTTTTAATTTTTGTTCATGTAGACAAGAAAGTGCCTTTAATTTTTTATGTAATTTGTTTTTATTTTTTGTTTATGTAGGCAAGAGAGCGCCTTTAATTTTTAATTTTACTTTAATTTTACTTTTTTTTAAATGTAAGATTGAGGGTGCCTTTAATTTTTTTAATGTCATTTTAATTTTATTTTTTGTTCATGTAGGCAGGAGAGTGCCTTTAATTATTTGTTATTTTGTCATTTTCTATTATGATTAAAACATGTTCATTTAATGAACCATATACAAAATGTGACCGAAGCGCATATGTATAGGCAATATGAAAATTATCCATAATATCCAAATCTAATTAACATTTAAGAAAAGCTTGTCTGCTTAATTAGTATTAATAAAAGAGTATTTTATTATTTGTTAAAGATACAATGGCAAGATAATTTACATTTTTTTTTTTTTAATGAGTGAAACGCTTTTTTTTTTAGAAGAAAGGCTGTAATATGATAGTCTGATTAATGATTAATAGGATAGTCTGATTATATGTTAAGAACAATGTTTAATAAAAGTTGATTTTATTCATTTTATTGATTTTATTATGTATATTATTGTGTGAAAATCTGTGAAATAAGTATCTACTAGTAATTTGTGAAATATCTACCCTGATCCTGATGTCTCTCCCCTGCCCAATGTATTTACCCTGGACTTTGAAAAAGTTATAAAATATGTATAAAGTGACTTGCCCTTATATGTAAAGGTAAATAAACCGGACAAAAATCATAATATAAAAGTTTCATGATAAAACTCAAACTTCTCTCCTTGGCCGTATTCTCTATGTACTTGAAACCTCTTATTGTAGAATCACTCAAATATTTGTGGTCCCGTCACAGAGGTGCAAAAATTTAGGCACCAGCGAGCAGTCTCTCACTATGTAAGTTTTAAAGTTTTCTTTGCTTAAAATTTGATAGCATTCTTACAAGAGCTTTATGCAAAAATTAGACGAAAAATAGTAAACTAAATTTAGTGATGAGAGACTGTATGGTAGCGCTGAGATTTTTATACACCTGTCCCACCATGACTGAGTGGTTCAGGCACCACGCAGCTAATTATTTTCGAGCGTATGTCGGCCACGCGTTCAACTCTCACCGACTCCAATGCACACTCTTTGTGGAGCTTCCGGCTGTAATTCTGTTGTGTTGTAAATTTCCTTGTGCTATCTCGTCCTTGTATACTGACGATGACTTATAAACGGATTCTGATGTTAAGCCCATAAGTCACATTATGTGTTCAATAAATAAATAAATAAATAAATGAACATTTTTTTCTGTAAAAACTTAAAAAAAAATCAGATCTAATTTGAAGTAATCGCGCAATCAAAAATGTTTATTTTATATGCTGTTACTGTTTCATAGATTTTATTTGCTGTTGCATGCTGTTATTTGCGTTTGTTTATTTTATTTGCTGTTACTGTTTCATTTCAAATCTTGATTGAATCCTGACTCGTATCCACTAAAAGGAAGGTCTACATCATTACCAACCGACATCTGAAAATGGAATCGAAAAGCTGAAAATATTACTTTAAAGTAGCCTATTATATCAGAGCCCAAATGCCAGTCTATCAAGTTGCCTGTCATTCCGGAGCACAAAATGCCTCCAAATCAGTACACATTAAAATGCATTGCTATGTGTATTGACATTGTCTTTAGATTCAAATTCAATTAAAAAGTTGAACATTGGAATGTTTATATACTTTCTTCTGATAGAATTATGTGATGTAAAAGTGAGAATATACGGGGATATTTGACTGGTTCAAATTAGCTACGTTTTCGCTCTCGTAAAGTTGAACTTGTTCAGGTGACTTTCTCCAAGTTCTGAAATAAAGATTTTTGAATTTCCTACAGTTTGGAAAGACACGCCTATCAAAACACAATCTGAACATCGATTGTTACCACTCTTAAATAGAGACACCCAGGTTCAAGTTGTCAGATTAGGACTCAACATACAAACATCTACGGTCATTTCAGACGTCATTACTGCTTTGATGAGAATTAGATGGCTGCAGATTACAAATGGAATCGTGGAGTGGATTTTGATATTTTTTTCTTTTTAGCTTTCCTGACTGGAAGGGGAAATACTTAAATACAGTCCAGAAACTTCGTTTACAAAATTGAAAGGATGGTAGAGAACATCGTTAGGAACCATAATTCCATAGGATTGCACATGCAGAAATCGATAGGTGGCGCTGTACGCAAGTTTTGAAGATCAGCACGGGTAATTTCATCGTTTAGACGCCGATTGCGTACGATTAACATGAATCGTTTCACAAACGTAGAGCTGATCACATGGACATCCGCATCATCTACTGTCTAGTCGACGGAAATGGGCGCGCTGCTGTTCGGTTGTATCGGGAAAGATATTTAATGCGGCGCCAATCACATCATCAAATGTTCGATTGGGTACATGAGAACCTTACCGAGTGTGGATCATTTACAGCCACGATGCAAGATACTGAAAGGCCGTGAACAGCGCGAACACCCATATTCGAAGAGGGTCAGTTGCATACAGTGGACAAAAATCCCAGTACCAGTATACGGGCGCTTGCTGCTGCCGCCGGAACGTTTCGATCAACTGACCATTGCGTATTACAGGGTGAAGCCTTACATCTTTTTCACCTTCAGAGAGTTCAATTATTGCAGCTGGATGATCACCCATGACTTGTCGTATTTGCACAGTGGTTTGTACAGCAAAGAGCGGCCGACACTCAATTTTCCAGTTGAGTTATGTTCAGTGATGAAGCAACCATTTCACATGAAGGGGTGTTCAATACGCGCAATGCCCACACGTGGGCCTTAGACAACTCACACGGAGCCCGACCACGAGCCGCTCAACAACGCTTCATTCATGTTAATGTGTGGGCGAGTATCGTGGGGAAAAGTTTAGTCTGGCCATACATGTCACCACCTCGACTGAATGATCAGAAGAATCTCGTCTTTCATCACGAGGTGCTTCCAGAACTGCTTAACAATGTCCCCGTACATACGCGGCGCAGAATGGGGTTCCAACATGATGAGGCGCCATCTCATTATACAAGGTGTGTACGTGACCACTTGGACCGGACAGTTAGAGGCAATTAGATTAGGTGTGGCGGTCCCGTCACTTGGCCTCCCATGTCGCCTGATTTACCGCATTTTGATTATTTTTTCTGAGGTGCCATGAAGAACATTGTTACGACGCGTCCGTAAATTCTGTAATGGACCGGGTGGCACGAATCACCATCGCTGCTGCGACGATCAGAGAAAAGCCAAATATCTTCGAAAATGTTCACCAATCCATGTCGCGCAGGTGTCATGCGTGCATTTATGTCAATGGACGTAATTTAGAACACCTTCTGTGATGCATTTAATTAATACATTGTACTCTTTTGTTGTGTAATGAAGCATTTTACACTAAATTCCGTGTTGTGGCCTTTTTGGGTCTTTGTGTCTTTTATCACGTGAGGGTGATGTTTCCGCCCATGTTTCCTATGTAATTATGGTTCCTAACGATGTTCTCTACCTTCCCTCCAAGTATGTACAAAAAGTTCTGGGACACCCTGTATGTATCAACATAAGGATTCTATTTGCTACGATTTGATTCATGGAAGCACTTTGACCCACTCTGATGTGTGAGGACATTTTAGAAATGGTTTGACAGTTTTTCGACGACTTCTTCCGATGTCTGTACATTTCGATGTAGAACGTAAGGTTTGCTGGATGCGTAAATATCAGAAATACAAGACCTTAACTGTATACATTTTCAGATATACTTAACCGTAAACTCGCATTATGATGAAGCCATTCGTGTTACATTTTAATTCAAAATTAATCCGTCTTCTAAATTTCATTTCTTTTCTTCTGTTTAATGCTAGAATTTAAAAAAGATGTCTCTTTATTTCTAATATAATCGCAATTATTATACCAGTATAAATATCCATTATTGATATTTTATGAGAAACAATTACTTCTTACAAATTTGTTTATGTAATCTAAGAAAAAAATCACACATTAATTTAAACTATCTGGTGCTTATTATAATTATTAAGTAGCCTATAAATAACATTTCTTATCTACCTGATAATATATATTTGTCATTAATCTTGCTATCCGCTAAATTTTATGTAAGCAACAACAGGTTTGCATTTTTATTTCACTTATTTATAGCCAAATGTGACACACCTTCTTGGCGATTCTCTTGTTTAAAATTTTATACCGATTCTTGATTGTTTTCAAAATTGGTGTTTTGGTTTAACATGGATATATACTTGTCATGTATAAACTTACACAGACACACAGTTCACCTCTGTTCATCCTATTATAACAGATAAAAGCCTTTGCTGCGTAAAGTGGGGAGGGACCATTAATTTTACATCTCGAGGAGGGCACCAAGCGAAGGGACCACTTTGCTCTTCAAGTCTTTGGCGGTGTGTATCGCAATCAAAAGACTATCGCAATATCATTGACTATTGCAATATGCTTTTCGTCTCTAAGTTTGGGAATTAAGGCCATGTGACGTCTGTCGAGCAGTGAACAGTCAGATACGGGAAGTATTCTTGAAATGTGGCAGGGAAGCATGTGTCGTGTAATAGCCCGAAAGGGTTTGAGAAAAGGGTTCTGTGGAAATGCACATAGATGGGGTTGAAACAGCACAGGACCGGTGGACGGAACACCTGTATTACCTAAAACGCAATTTTTTTAAAATCTGTAACGATTAAACTCTTTCTCTTTTCTATATATATTATTAATATATATTCCATTTTCTATTTTTAAATCTTCATTACAGATATTACAACAGTATATTCCGAAATAACGAACAATGATATTTTCTCTTTAATAAATAAACAAAACCTTAATTTAAAGGTTCAGTAAACATTTATGAGAAAAAATCAAAAAGGATTTTCTTCCCTTTCAATTGAAATTGAGATAAAAATATTTATTATGACGTTATTAAGTTTAGTTTCATTTTGAAGAAACCGTTATTTAAAAGTGCATTTACATATTCCATTTCCTTTTACAGAAACATTTTAAGTCATAAAAGTAGAAACATCAATTTTTATTTAATAATATGTTCATACATTTCATTTTATATCTTACAGAAATCATTTGCATTTATATATATTTAAAAAAAGTGCTTACGTTTAAATAAAAAATTTTCTTGGTAAATTTATGTTTTTAAAAATACATGTTGATGTTTTGACATTAATTAAATTTTGCTTAGATGAGTATTGTTAATTTTATGGAAGCTTTATTAAAATAGTATAATATATCTGGAAATTTTCACATCAATTTATTGATTAAAAATGTGCATGAAGATGAGACGAGAAATTCTTAAGGAAACTTTTCAAAGAATATTATTCCTGGAAAACTTGCATTAACAAATCACTTTCTGTGAACACAGAATATCTTTTGAGAATAAATTTCAAAACTGCTTATTCTGCGAAATCCTTTAGCATAAACTTTTTAGAATGCAACTATGCACACACACACATACAAAAAGAAAAATTTTATAAAATCTAATTTTATCATCGTTGAAATAAAAAATATTAGTAGAATAAAGATTCAATTAAGAAATATTTTAGACCATATATACAAACAAAGACCTTATTCTCTCATCACTACAGAAATTGAAAATATTATTATTATTAAAAACTGTCATATCCAACTTATTTATAAATAAAAAAGAAAAATCATGCTTTTAGCATTGATTATGAAAAACTTCCCAATACGTTCAAAATACACTAGCAAAGCTTCCCCATTTAAGGGAAGACTAAACTGTATACAATCCTATGGGAAATATGCGAGCTTAATAGTCTAAGAGCCGACTGCACAAAAACCTAAGGTATCGATCACAAGAAAAAAACTTTTATTTTATGGAAGAGTAGTAAGAGGGGAATCTAATGGTGTATGTCTGTCGGAAGTTAGGTGGTGCATAAGCCAAAAATTAAAGCCACGAGTGGTTGAAAGGTGGGCTTATCGTTGTGTTTGCCGTACAATCAAAGTTATGAAATGATTGCACGGCAAGTACAATAATAAACCTACGATTAAAACACTGGTGCTATTAATTTTTAGCTTATGAATCACTTCATTTTCGACAGACATTAGGGTCCCTTATTACTATTCTTCTATAAAATCACGAAATTTTTTCTTGTGCTCGATACCTTAGGTTTTTGTGCTGTTGACTCTTGGACTATAACGGATATTTTCTAAATTCGTTTTTTGGCTTAACATGGATGTATGCTTGGCATGTATTAACTTACTTAGACCCTCACTTCACATCTGATCGTCCTATTATAACAGACTAGCAGGGGTGACCGAGCTCAGCTCGGTCAAAATTAACTTTGTGTTCAACTTGATATAGTATTATTACTGTAAAACATGTTATTAATAACAGTATTATTTACAAAAACAATCAATAAGAAAACTATGTTTGTATGCATATGCTCATAAATTTTACTTTAAAATTTACAACGAAAGGACATCAATCCAAATCACTTTTTTAGCTCGACTCTGATTAGTTTAACTATGCATCTCGAAGACTATTAAGAATGTATAAGAAATTTCTTCACATTCTGAAAGACAATATTTTTTGCCAGATATAATCAAATATAAAATTTGGACACATTCTTTCATTTGGCGCCAAATATGTGTTTTGATTTCGTAACCTTAATAGTCGATTTTTCGGCCAAATTTCGCCAGTATTTTGTCAAATATCGCCAACTTATTGGCTTTTGCCATAGTCTCGTGATCCTGACCCTTATTACCCAAATGATCCACTAATCACATGTGATCAAACATGTGACTTAGCTCAATGGTCTTCAGGTAATCAAAAACAGTAGAGTATAAAATGAATCAAAATCGTTTAAGCCATTTCTTAAGTAAAATTAGCTTGACAGCATTCAGCAATGAAGCGATATGACCCACTAATATAATTTTGTTTAATATGCAACTCAGCTCAATAGTCTTCTCGTGACAAAAGTCGTTCCGTTGCAAAATTTAGGTAAAATTGACTGAGTCGTTGTTATATATATTTAGAATGACCCGAACCCATTAAGACTTAAAACGACCCACTAATTTAATTGTTACGTGCATGTGTCCTATCTCAATGGTTTTCTTTTGCCCAAAAACGATATAATAGAAAATATACTCAAAATGGTGAGAACAATTTTCTAGATAAAATTAGCATGACCCACAAATGACCCTTATATCGAAATCTCTCGAAAATGTGACTTAGTTCATTAATTTTTGTGTGCCGAAAAACGTTAAATACAAAATTTTGGTAAAATCGATTGAGCCAATTTTTAGGTATAAATAGTTTGACCTTGACCCACTATGACCCAAAATGACTCATTAATCGAGTTTTCTCAAACATCTGACCTAACCCAATGATTTTCTTGTGTCCGAAAACGATAGAATATAAAATTTAGTCAAATTTGCGCGAGACATTGTCTAGATAAAATTAGAATAACCCAAAAGTGACCCACTGATCGAAATTTCTCGAACATGTGACATAGCCCAATGATTTTCTCGTGCCAAAAATATGCTGTATACAAAATTTCGTTAAAATCGATTTACCCGTTCTTTAGATATAGTTTGACCATGACCCATCATGACCCACAAATGACCCTTATAATCGAAATCTCTCGAACATGTGACTTAGCCCATTAGTTTTCTCGTGTATAAATATTGTTACATTAAAAAATTTCGTTAAACTCGATCCTGCCGTTCTTTAAATATAAATAACTTGACCCACACCTTTTATGACCCAAAATGACCCATTAATCGAAATTTCTCGATCATGTGACCTAGCCCAATGATTTTCTCGTGCCAAAAAATGTTTTTTACAAAATTTCGTTAAAACTGATCCACATGTTCTTTAGATATAGCTTGACATGACCCGTTATGACCCATAAATGACTCTTTTAATCGAAATCTCTCAAACATGTGAGATAGCCCATTAATTTTCTCGTGTCAAAAAACTTACATACAAAATTTCATTAAATTTGATACTGTCGTACTTTATATATAAATAGCTTGACCCAGACCTTTTATGACCCAAAATCACCCAGTAATCGAAATTTCTCCAACTGAGACCTAGCCCAATAGTTTTCTCGTGCCAAAAAAATGTTGTATACAAAATTGCGTTAAAATCGATCCACCTGTTCTTTAGCTATAGCTTGACCATGACCCATCTTGACCCACAAATGACTCTTATAATCGAAATCTCTCGATCGTGTGAATTAGCCCATTAGCTTTCTCATGTCAAAAAACTGCTACAGGCAAAATTTCGATGAAATTGATTCTGCCGTTCTTTAAATATAAATAGCTTGACCCAGACCCTTAGTGACCCAATATGGCCCATTAAAATTTTTTCTCGAACGTGTAACCTAACCCAATGTTTTTCTCGTGCCCGAAAACCATAGAATGCAATATTTAGTCAAAACTGCGTGAGAAAATCTCTAGATAAAAATAGCATGACCCACAATGACCCACAAATGACTCTTATAATCGAAATCTCTCGATCGTGTGACTTAGCCCATTAGCTTTCTCGTGTCAAAAAACTATTACAGGCAAAATTTCGATGAAATTGATTCTGCAGTTCTTTAAATATAAATAGCTTGACCCAGACCCTTAATGACCCAATATGACCCATTAAATTTTTTTTTCGAACATGTAACCTAGCCCAATGTTTTTCTCGTGCCCGAAAACCATAGAATGCAATTTTTAGTCAAAATTGCGTGAGAAAATCTCTAGTTAAAAATAGCATGACCCACAATGACACCAAAAGTGACCCACTAACCGAATTTTCTCGAACATATTACCTAACGCAATGGTCTTCTTGTAATCCAAAACGATAAAATATAAAATTTGGTCGAAATCGTTAGAGCCGTTTTTTAAATAAAAATGGCTTGACCCACAATGACCCAAAAATGACCCACTAATCAAAATTTTTCGAACATGTGACCCAGCTCAATGGTTTTCTCGTGCCAAAAAACGATTGGATACAAAATTTCCTTAAAATCGATCCAGCCGTTCTCTAGATATAAATAACTTGATCCTGACCCATTATGACCCAAAATGACCCAATAATCGAATTTTCTCGAACATGTGACCTAGCCCAATGGTCTTCTCGTGCCCGAAAATGGTAAAATCCAAATTTTTGCGAAAATCGTTAGAGCCGTTTTTGAGATAAAATTTACCCACACACACACACACACACACACACACAATTTTTGCTCGCATTATAGTATAAGATAAAAGACTTTGCTACGTAAGGGGAGAGGAATCACTAATTTTTCATCTTACTCTTCTGTTTCGTATAATAAATTAATTTTTACCTCGAAGGATTTCTGAATTATTGCCTGATGAAATACAATGGATGCGAATTTATAAAACATTGAGGTTTGCTATAGATTACAGTGTATTGTAGGAGAGACCGAGGCAAGATGACTATGTTTATGTATATTTTTTTTAAGTCAGCAACATTAATTTCACAAAAACTGTTAGAGAATTCTTTTGTAGTATTAAATATAATACCATTTAATTTTTCAAATGAAAAAATAGAGAATAATTTTAGTTGTTCATAACATTAATAAATTGTCATCTTGCTTATGACAACACTGAAAAAGGTTGACCATATTTTATCTTTTGAATATGTTACATGATTTAGCAAATGATAACTGTGTTTTTACATCTTACAAAGTATTAAACTAAGCATAATGCATTGTAACGTAATGCTGAAGTGGTTAGTTGTGCAGCTAACTATAGTCACAAATAAAAATACTATTTTTTCATAATTGGAACATTCCTCATGCCATCACTCTTGGCATTTACAGCACTGGATCCATTCTTCTGTTGGTAGGTCACAATATTCCTCATCACAAGCAGGACATCTGAAAACACCAACCTTTGAAATTGATGCAATTGAACTGTTTGGCTCAAATTTAAAAGACTTAGGCCTACAGGAACTTAGAGTATTTTTGCTCTCTTTTTTATCTTCACGAGCTTCTTTTCTGTTTTTTAAACGTTCCTGTTCTATCTTCTGCTTTTGCTTTGTTCTAAAATTTCTTTGATGGGTGTGCTTGTAAGAATGCTTGAGCTCAGTGTTTTGCTGTTTCTTTTTTTTTTCTCACATTGTGTTGTTTTAGGCAATGGTTTGAAATAAAAAACACTAACAAATTTCTTTGGTGCATCATAATCAGCATTTGCCATAAGTTCTGGTTATTCTTGTGGGTTTATAAGTTGGTTTTCTACTACCAGGATCTAAGGATTATTACTATTACTTTCAGTTTCATCACCAACAACAATATGCTCAGTAGTTTTTACAGCAGCAAAGTCAAGTTCCCTCGTACCGATCGGACGTTTGGAAGCGCAGATACGGATATCGATAGGGTTTATCTTTCGAAGGGGGGAGTGCAGGAGGGCTTAGCGGAGGGCAAAAATGTCTCCCTTTGGTCGCTCCCTTTCGAACGATACCTCCCTCAATCCCATGCGATCCTTAGCCCCAGAAGAGATATAAGCGCAAATTCGCGCGGATTAAACACACAGACAACACGCTTACAGCATTTAAATAGAATGGACAACATAGTTAGTTTAATAAATTCCGAAACATGTGGCAAGATGAAGAGCTCGTCATCTTGCCCCGCACTGCCGGTTTAAAATTTTTCAATTTTATTGCCAAAAAAGAAGGCAATTGATTGACATTTATTCATGTTAATAATTAGAGATTTAAACTAAGTATGTATCTTACCTATATTTATAGCAGAGCTTATTTACACAAGCTTAAAAGTTATAACATGGCAGCGATAAACAAACAATGCTTCCGAACTAACACAGAAATGGCGATTTCGGTGTCTGTATACTATTGTTTAATGAACTAGTTTAGCCTGACAGCCTTTAAACTCCAACAAAAGTAATTTATCACATCGCTATCTACCGTCATCGGAAGTAGCTGACGAAAAGATGAAAATCCACCATACATCAGAATACAAGTGCTTATTTCTGAGGCAGTATGTTGTTCAGGAGGGAAAAAAGTATCTCTACATGCCAGTGTACAATTCTTTGTGCAATGACATTGGCTAAAATCCTTGGTTGATTTTTTTGCTATTAACAAAACAAGATTGACCAATCAGAAACCTATATTTTTGCAAACAGCGAAAAGTTCGCAAAAATGCAAATTTCCGAATAGACAGTCTCGTTTCGCGACTGGTGAAAAATATATCTGGATCCTAACCATTTTCGGGGTGGGGAGGTGACCAGAGGCATGGCAGCGGTCGTAATAATAATGTTCGGTGGTGGCTGGTCGGGTACGAATCTCCAACTCAAAGTGTGACTATTACGTATTCGGTGGCCACAGATAAATGGCCGTCACATTGTGGGTCGTAACTCATTCTCAGTGCGGTGCTCCGGAGCCACTTTTCGTGGTAACTTGAAAAGTGGTGTTCGTAGGCTGATAACAGAGGCGGTCTTCGGACTTTGAAGAATGAATGGTGACTTTGGGAAAAGGCTAACTAAGGAGACAAAACCTCGACCGCTAATAGACCAGGACTGAGCCGGAGTGGAGAGTGTGAGACTTGTAAACCAAGACACAGGAAATTTCTAGTTTCGGTAGTACTTGCATGATCGGCGTGCAACAACATCTGGAGTTACTGTCGGGAGAAGCCTTGGTGAGTGCCTGGCGTGCTCTTTTCGCCAGGTAACTCAGCCCCTGTCTCCACTGCATCATGGGCAGTGATGTGCCAACTCCTAGGTGATAGGAGACTCGAAGTCCCCCTGTCGCCATGGAGCGGTCGCGGCCGGAGGCCAACGTGGTGTTGGTTGCCTGGTGCTTGCCGTCATCTCTGGAAGGAGATCGGCCGGTACTCTCCGTTTCCATGGGTTCCCCGCAAAGTTTTGGGACGGACGGTCACTGGCTAATGCGGTAACGCATTGATATTCGGGCGAACTTTCTGTCCGATCCGGGTCTTGCGTGTCTGTGCGTTACTGGAGCCAGAGTTTTCTGTGCCCAGTGATGAAAACCTAGCAGCTTATCAGACAGAACCTTCTCGCTATTGATCCCCAAGCCGAGAGTTCCTTAAGAATCTTTTGGGGAGAATTTCTCCGTCCTTCATGAATAGCCAAAGTACCTTCATGTATCTGGTAGAATCCTCATTGCACGGGGCAGAGGCACTTATGCTCAAAAACACGAGGGCTCCGAGTTAAGTTAGTGGGTGGCAGGGTCTTGGCTGGCCTTGCTCAGTTCCCCGATTGAAGGGCGGGAGGGGGGGGGAATGTGCAAAGCGCACGGGTTTCCGTACGCACGAACCCCTTAGCCAGGCAGTATCTATGTCGTCTATGTGGAGCTTTCCGTGCTCCCAAGTGGTCGTTAACGACATCTAGCCGTTATCGTCCGCCGTCTTGGACCATCCGTACGAGCTGAAAAGTTCCACGAGAGCAGGGGAGAGGTTGGGAGAAACAACCTAGGTTAGACCGTGTCTGTGCCATGAAGAGTGGGTTTTCCGGTGCCTCTAAGTTCAATAGGGGCATTTAGTCTGAGATCTCAGATCGATACGTAGAATGTACGTCCTAAGGGTCGTCCGTTAGTTGATATGATCTTGGAGTGGGAGTAAAAAACCCAAGAGCGAGGCCGTGTCTGTGTGGTGAAAGCGAATTTTCCCGGTCCAATCTAGGAGCGTCTTCTCTGTCATGATAAATGTATGTCCTCATAATAAGAGTCGATCTTGAGGGTTCGTCGCAAACCAACTGCTCCTCGTGTATCCTCGGCATCGGCTCGTGCGTCTCGGCGCTTTCATAGGCATCATTGTCTTATGTGTCGCTGGGGGGGGGGGGGACTCCGAGAAGGCCCCAAGCGAAGAACCTTTTTTTTTTTGGTCTTCGATTGTTGGGTGGTGAGAGAACTGCCGTAACAGACTTTTCGTCTGTACGTTTTGGAATTAGGGCCATGTGACATGTGTTGGACAGTGCACTGCCCGAAATCGGAATTATTCTTGAAGTGTGGCAGGGAAACGTGAGTCCCAAGTGGTAGCTCGAAAGGGTTTGTGAAAAGGATGTCATAGAAATCCATATGGATGAAGCTAAAAAGACCCAAGGCTGGAAGGCGGGACAACCCTGTCTTACTTAAAACGAAACAGTTTTTAAAATCAGTAACAATTAAATTATTTCTTTTTTTATATATGTTAGAATACATCTTATATTTTATTTTTTATACCAGTATTGCAGATAATATGACAATATTTCCCACGATAACGAACAATGACATTTTCTCTTAAATTTATTTGTAAATAAACAAGATCGTGAATTAAAGGTTAAGTAAACATTTCTGAGAAAAATCAAAAGGGATTTATTCCATTTCAATTAAAATTGAGGTCAAAACATTTACTATGACTTTATTAACAATAGTTTCATTTTGTAGAAAACGTTGTTTAAATAAACTAATTAACGCTGTAAAATTTATATATTCCATTTCCTTTTCCCCCAAAATATTTTAAGTCTTACCTGTTGAAACATCAGTTTTTATTTAATAAGAAGATCATAGATTTCATTTTATATTTTATAGAAGTCATTTGCAGTCATATATATTTAAAAAAGTGTTTATGTTTAAAGAAAGATTTCTCTTAAGTAAATTTATATTTTAAAAGTAAATTTATATTTTTAAAAATACATGTTGATGCTTTGACATTAATTAAATTTTGCTCAGATGAGTATTATTAGTTTTATGGAAGCTTTATTAAAAATGTATAAAATACCTGGAAAGCTTGATGTGAATTTGTTGATTAAAAATATGTATGAAGATGAAACATGAAATTTTAGAGAAAGCTATTTAAAGAATATTATTCCAGGAAAATTTGCATTGACAAATTATTTTCTGTGAACACGAAATATTCTTTGAAAATAAATTTGAGAGCTACTTATTCTGTGAAATACTTTAGCGTAAATATTGTAGAATGCGACGACGCACACTTTTAATTTTTTTCACTTTTAAACACTTTTCTTTTTTTTTAATTTTACCATCGTTGAAAAAAAATTTGCGTAGAATAAAGAATAACAATTAAGAAAAATTTTAGAAATTAAATACAAGAAAAGACTTTCCAATCTCATCACTAGAGAAATTAAAAATATTATTGTTATTAAAAACTGTCGTTTCCTTCTTATTTATAAATAAGAAAAAAATATCATGCTTGGAACATAGATTATGAAACACTTTCCAACACGTTCGAAATACACTAGCAAATCTTCCCCATTTAAGGAAACACAAAACTGGGTGCAATCCTCTGGAAAATATGCGAGCTTTAACACCCGTTTCCTGGTAGACCCGACTGAGTTCTATTGAATTTGGAATCCACTAGGAAATTTGGAACTGCTCACACTTGACAGTTTATTTCAAAACCGGTTGAGATAATTTTAGTGTGCGTCGTTTTGCACATAACTAAATCTATTTTTGTAACTCGACTCGCATGCAATTATAACCATAGAAAATATCGGACAATTTATTACTACGTCCGACTAACAAATAATCCCCTACATTCTTCAGAAATAAAGGGTTTAAGTAATAGGGAATTTTCTACCATATTTGTTTTTAATTTAACATATTTAGCAATTAATTAAATCAACTTTTTTTACAATAAATGAGACGCAATAAGAGTTTGTTAATTATCACTTTTTTTGACAATTTGTTAGAACTCGTTATTTTATGTTTATTTATTTATTTATTTATTTATTTATTTTTTTACTTTTGTACCACAAAAAACAATGAAAGACATGAAATAATTATACATTTTTTAAAATTATCTTTCTTCTATCTGCAAAAGAAGAAAGTACTGCATTCATGAAAATTTAAAACTCCCGTTTTTTATGTAGTTGCACGTTTTGGGGCCAAGAGATCCTGAAAAAACATATTTTTACAAAACGTCTGCCTATGAATCTGCGACTCTGTCTGTCTGTATAAGACACAAATTTTTCAGGGGCTATACCTTAAGAACAAATGAAAGGTATTTAATAAAGCTTTAGATTCAGTTGTCTCTAATATGATTTGGTTCTGATTACTTTTCGGCCTAAATTGCCCGTCAGGTGGCGCTGATATGTAGCGTTTTTCAGAATTTCTGCTATGCTATTTCTCAAGAACTAATACACGGGTTTTCATAAAACATCATAATCTGTTAGTCTGTTTATAGTTTCGTGCTCAGTACATTTCGGTGAATATAACATAATAGGTGGTGCTGCTATGCTGCATTTTTCATGATTATTGCAATACCTTATCACGAGAACTAATGCTTGAATTTTCATTAAACTTCAGATTCGGTTAGTTTCTGATAGAAAATAGTATTTTTTAGTTTTTGCCCGTCAGGTGGCGCTGCTATGCAGAAAATTTAACATTTTTTTCAATCGCTCTAGTTAAAAAACTAATGGAAGGATTTGCCTCAAATTTAAGATTCAGTTAGTAGTTGACATAAGTTGTCGCTGATTAGCTTTTGGTGTAAATCGATTTACTGATATACTTCATTTTTACTTTCTTCTATCGTCAATAGAAGAAAGTATTGTAATCGAAATTTTTTTCGACTTCCGGGTTTTGACGGATTTACACGTTTTAGGGGTCAGAGATTCCAAAAAACATGTTTTTACAAAATGTCTGTCTGTGTGTCTGTGTGTATGCCGCCATTCTACCATCAAAAAGTGTATGAAGTTATGCATAGAAATGAACCAAATTTTCTGTGAATGGTTCTGGCTGTAACAAGCAGGTCCTCCTTCAGTTTTGAAATATTCCGCCTGAAGGGGGCGCTGCAATCGCGATTTTTGTGCCATTTTCAATATTGTACCGACCAAAAATATGTGAAATTATGCATCAAATTTAACCAAATTTTTTGTGTAAAGTGTATGGCTATGGCTAGTTGGTCCTCCCTAAATTTGAAAATAATCCGCCGGAAGGGGGTGCTGCAATCGAGATTTTTGTGCCATTTTCAATATTGTACCGACCAAAAGTAGATGAAGTTATGCATCGAATTGAACGAAATTTTTTGTGTAAGTGTATGGCTATGGCTAGTTAGATCGCCCTGAATCTGAAAAAAATCCGCCTGGAGGGGGCGCTGCAATAGCAAATTTTATGCCATTTTTAATATTGCACCACATAAAAGTGTATGAAATTAGCTATAGAACTGAACTAAATTTTTTGTATATGATTATTTTTTGGTAAGGCAAGTAGGTCATTCCTGAATTTGAAAAAAAATCTGCCTATCATTCTATTGTCCATCGGCTCGTGCAGAGACGGAAATTCGTTTTTACTCCGATTAATTGATTGAAGCAGAAATTTAAGGTGAAAATCAAAGTTGGTATAGTATTGAATTAAAATTATTGAAGCATTAAAATGAGTAACGATTTTTTTAAATATTAAAATGTACGTGTGAGATAGAAGAAAGTTTCGGGATTGGCACATCCAACTAGTTTAGGAAGTGTTAACATGTGTAAGTTTTGGGATTGTCATATCGGACAAGTTTATTGCTAATGGATTTTACAAATAGTAACTTAAAGTATCTGACTACGTTAAAAATGCATTTTTCGACCAATTTATTTTATTTTATTTTATTAAACACCAACTTTTTACCTTTCCAAAACTGCATTTATTTTATTCTACGATAAATAGATCCGGAGTTATAGCGGTTTTTTATGGATTTTACAAATAGTAACTTAAAGTATCTGACTACGTTAAAAATGTATTTTTCGACCAATTTATTTTATTTTATTTTTTTAAAGACCAACTTTTTACCTTTCCAAAACTGCATTTATTTTATTCTACGATAAATAGATCCGGAGTTATAGCGGTTGTTTAACTACAAAACAGCTGTCACTCAAACCGAAAGTGCTGTTTAAAGGGCCGTGTGTTGAAAAAATTTCACTTTTTTGGAAGTTTTTTTTTTTTTTTTTTTTTAAATAATAAGAAATGTAAATAGTATGTTCCATGGACAGTATTTATCTTTGGGTTCGAGGCTAATTTCTTGATGTACATTACTGTACATTACTGTGAATTATTGATGTACATTACTGTAAATTCTTGTAATAAAACATACATCTAAATTTTAAATGCATTTTTTGGAAAATATAATTTTCGGTAAAAATACCATACGCAAAACATGATTTCTCAAAAAGTTATTAGAATATCACTATGAAATTTAAAATGTATGTTATTTACACTATTGTGAAGATAATGAATTAAATATTTAAATTTACAATTTTTTTCTTTTCTTTTTTTTTATGGTTGTTTTTGTGGAATGACATCGATGAATTTTATCACAATTAACATGTAAACAAGTGCGATGTGCTATAAGTTGTGAAATACTAAAAGCATCTCTTATAGTTTACTTCATTGCCGTCACAATATCATAAATATGATGTGTAAAAAGGAAATTATGATAAATACAGTATAATTTTCTTTAGAACGTTTTGCGTTTTGACCAAATTAAACTAAATTTACTATAAATTCCTTCATTTACCATAATTTTATCAATGAATAAAATACTTTTTGCCTTTTTTCACATTTTCTAGTCATAATCGTAGTAAAAATAAATTTAAAAAATAATTAAATAACTTTTTTAGAAAGAATTGCTCCGTACGTAGTCAGGCACCTTAACGTACAGGAAAATTATTTCCGTTTTTATACTTTTCGTTTTTAAAGCAAGACATTTTGATATAACACGTTTTTCGTAAAATAGCGTTATATGAAGCAAACTGCTTTTCTATTTAGTTCTGTTATTCTCCATTAACACTAATTTCCTTTTCCTTTTAACATTATTTATGCACGTGAAAAAAAAATTAAAAATGTGTATCATCGGATGCATCGAGTCTCAAGAGGTTAAGGTATAAATATCCCGTTATGTTTTGTCTATTTATTAGAATTTAGATTGCCTATTTCTCGGAATTTTGTTTCTTTAAGCGCTTTCTTTGACGAAATTCTTTAACTTTTTAAAAATTATTATTCTAAGAAAGTTCTTTCGCATTTCTTTCGTAAGAATGTATTTCCGCGTAATGGTATTTAATTTTACTGATTTTTTTCTACTTTTGTGAGCTTTTGAAATGTCAATACTTTTTTTTGAAACCCTTGATAATATGTTATTAGTTTTAAGCCAGTCATAAAATAAGCTCTAAGTTTCGATTAATTAAAAAATACATGCTCAAGTTCATTAAATCGAAAAATAATTTTCTTTAAGGAAAACAGAAAAAATAACGTATTTTATCTTAAGATGATTTTTTCCTGAATAATAATTATTTTCTGTAATCTTTTTTTAAATATTAGTACTTTACTTCGAATTAAGAGGTAATATAATTTTGTTTATGTCGATGTATGTTATTTAAAAAATTACATTTATTTATCAATCTTAATGGATGTTTGTTTATCCTGTCTCGTCTTATAATTTTTCTATTTTAAAAATACATATGAATGGTACGAATTATTCTTTGTTTTCCTTCTAAAATATAGGTTTGAATGAATAACAGTAATATTAGTTAAATATATGTGCAATCTCTATAGACAAATACAGGGTGGTTAAAATTAAACTGACGATTCTCAGAGGCTCATAGCTCCAGTTTTACTGAATGGATCCGAATTGCAAATGAAATGCTATGCGAATCATGTGGTGAAGAATTTAATTGAAAAAGTTTGAAATTTTGCCGAAAGACTCCATTGTTTTACTAAAACCACATGTTAGCAAGTATCTAATTTAATATCGCTATAAAAGCGATACTGATGATTTAAAGGTATCATTTGCCCATAGCGAACATGGAGGTGAACAAGCAGAAACGTGCATTGAACGTTTTGCATTTGTATTAGTCCTTCAGTAGCAATCCATGCTTATTGGTCGATAAAAACATAAGGAAACGTCCCATATCCATGAATAGAATTAAAGGCATGATTCATAAGTTTGAAGAAAACAATTCTTTCTATGTTACATCTGGAAGAGAATGAAAACATCCTTATAGTATATCAATCCTAAGGTTTACCGAATTAAAATCCCGGCGGAGGAATTCCCCACAACCAGCCAGAGAGAATAGTCAACGGAACAAGCTTGGTCAGCGAGCATACATATGAATATTAATCAAACATATTTTATTTCCAAATTGAAACAAAGCAACAACAACGCCACAGCAATTGCTGAAATAAGAATTAAACTAATACAGATTAAACTGAATTGGTGTAGTATACTAACGTTTAAATCTTATCTCAATAAAAAGTCACAGAGTACTTTGTTTAATACTGAATAAGTATCTTGTCCAACTTCTAAAACAGACCACTCCTTTTGCCATTTTTTCTTCTTGAAAATTGTACTTAAAATTGGAATAGGAAATGGAATACTCACATTAATAGTCGCAATAAAAGGTTTACTAACTTTTTTTGCCAAATGATCGACACGCTGATTACCTATAATGCCAGCATGCGCTTGCATTTAGTCAATACTGACTTTCTAGTGAGTGTGGAGAAAATCTTCTGCAATGCCTGAATACAAGAATAACTATCAGAATAAAAACTTGCTGAGTCAAATATTGAATTATCAAACCATTCAATTGTATATGTAATATCAATAAATTCTGCCAGAAAAATTGATTTGATAGTAATGGTTTGGTATTTAATAGTCTGAGCACTTGCCATTTCGTGGATACTGTACGCATGATTTTACGCAAAATTCTGAAGCTCCACGCCTTAAAAGTTGTTTTCTCATATAATACTTGAAACCGGAAGATAAATCTGTATGTCTTGATTTTTCTTTGCAATTTTTAGCGAGGATGCAAATGGATGAGTATTGGCAGTCTCAAATATTATGGACAGATGGATTTCTTTTCATTTAGATGGTGTTGTGAACACACGATATTGTCTCATATTAGTTTCCACCATGCTTGTACACTTCATGCTTTGTAACAATAGCCTTTACATTCCCCATACATCAAGTCAAGCTGTGAATTTATTGTGAATTTCATTTTGTTTGGTACATTTTCAAGGAAGTCACAATAAACAGGTGTTTTAGATGTACAGTCACAAGTGACAGATACAGAAGACTTTTGGACTGACTCATGTAATCTCAGACCTAAGAATCTAACTTCTGTCACGAGAAGGGAAATAAACGATAATGTTGTATGCAGGAACATTATTTATATTTCTTGCTTTGATTTTAATATTTTTTGAATGATGCTTTTGCTCACCATAGGTGAGAACGATCTACATCCGGGTTAGTTTTCACTTTTTCTATTATGGCCTCAGATTAAAAAAATACTTTCACTTTCGGAACTGGTTCAAATATTAAAATTATCCTAGTATATATGTATATATAAATTATAATCAAAATCGAAAAATTATAAAATAGCCTGGTTGTAGATTGTTCTGGGCTACCAAGTTAAAAAAAAAATCACTCAAAAATAGTAATATCAAGACGAAATAGTGAAAATAATGCTTTTTAATATAGGCTTAACATTAGCGCTGGAGTTTCTTAGCGTGATTTAGTGTGGACTTTAAAAGCAAAGATGCTGTTTGGCCACCTTAATACTCATGCAAGGTACAACTGAATTCAAATGCAAGATACAAAGAATCAGCAATTGCTCACATGGCAGGACATGTAACGATTCAATTTAATTTCCTTGATGAGCGTCACATCTCGCGTCCTTTTCCGTTGACCTGGCCAGAAAGATTACCAGGTACAGATGCTTGTGACTTTTGATTGTGGAGTTTTTCTAAAAGATCATGTTTATCAGGAAAGTGTGAATAATGAAGTAAACTTGAAATCTAGCGTTGTACGGCATGTCTTTTAGAAACCTTCTGTTATGTTGCACGTGGCCGTTGATAATGCGTTGATACGCCTACAGCATAATTTTAAATGTTTATTTTCTTTAGTAATATATTATCTTTCTTAATGAAAATAGGATAGGGATTTGTGAAAACTGAAGCACCCCTCACAGCGTCTTATTCGTAATAGACATCAAATGAATTTAAATTTATTATTATTTCTAGGAAAAGAGCACAAATTTTATGTCTCACAAATTTATGATAAAATTTAAAATGAGCTAAGTTGCGAAAAAAATAGAATTTTACGAAGGAAAAATTTCATAACTTAGTCGATTCGAAAGGCATAGAATTAACTTACATTTACTATAAATCTTTTTAATACTTTCTACACCTTTTATATTGACAAGATTTTGTTTCTACCAACACTTACCGGGAAAAGGAAAAAAGAAAAATAAGAGGGAAGAGGCGTTAAGGAAGTAAAAAAATCATAACTACGTAAATTCAAAATATATGCGATCCGCTGAAATTTATTATCCATCTTCATAAAATTATCTAGAACTTTTATACTGACAAGCTTTTGATAGGACTAAATCTTACAGTAAAAAAAAATAAAGAAAGAAAAAAGAAAAAAGAAAATAAGGCTTAAAGAAAAAAATTATCGTATTAATGTTGCACTCAAACTCCTTATTTTATGACTTATTTTTGAATTAATTTTTACTTTCAAGCGCGTTCTGTTAGCAGGTTTCCTTGTTCAGAAATTGTATAATGGGCCATATTTGTCAATTACTTGATAAAGACTGAACATATTTTTAAAAATGCTGACAAAGTGGGCATTTTGAACCGAATTTCCTGCAGTGATTGTGCTGGAATTAAAAAAAATTGTTGCAATGAAAAATGATTTTTTTGAAAATTCTGGAAAGTTCTGGAACATGAGAAAATATTTTTAAATACCAGTTTAAACTGATTTTAATTATACCATCTTTTAAAGAAAATAAATAAATAAATTAAAGACTCGCCAAAAGCGGCCAGATAAAATTATTTTACTATGTTTATCTCTAATCTTGATTTTGTTTTGTTGGTGAAATTAGTACTTAAATTCAAAATCTGCCTCCGCTTATAAGCCGTTCGGCAAAGGAATTTTTTATGTTTTGATTAAAACACATAACTATATTGCAATCTGTTTTGCTTCCAGTAAAAATTGACAGCAGAGATTTTAAACTTTTAACGTTCATATTTCTTAAACTGTTTGACCAAATGATTTTCAGTCTAAAACTTTTATTTTATTAATTATATTTCTTTTAAACTTTATGTCTTCTGTCTAGCATTAAACATAAATATTTTACTCTGCCTTAAAGTTTCTTCATCCCTAATAAAAATAAAATAAATTACTGAATAATATGAATATGAAATGAATGCATTTAACCAGCAATACTCAACCATTTTTTTCACGCGGATTGCAAACATAGATTTCACATTCTAGGCGGGCCGCAAACAGAAATTTCCGACTTCAGGCGGGCTGTAATACACTTATAAAAAGGTTTAAGAAAATAGTAATTAAAATAACATAAATAGACTAACAATGTAATATAGCAAAGTAAATATTATCACCTGGTTTTTCGCGGAAGATCTGTCACCAAAAAATTTATTATCACTTCCTTTCCAAATAATAAATTTCGTAGTAGATTTCTATTGCCCAATGTTGTAGAAATGTGCGACGAAGTTTTCTATTTGAAACTGATACTGCGTTTGATAAATGTTTTTGGTGCCATTTTTTTTCTGCAATAAAAATTCAATCCTAAAATCCTAGTTATATCTTATACTATAATGCGAGCAAAAATTGTGTGTGTGCAAATTTTATCTCAAAAACGGCTCTAACGATTTTCGCAAAAATTTAGATTTTACCATTTTCGGGCACGAGAAGACCATTGGGCTAGGTCACATGTTCGAGAAAATTCAATTATTGGGTCATTTTGGGTCATAATGGGTCAGGATCAAGCTATTTATATCTAGAGAACTTCTGGATCGTTTTTAAGGAAATTTTGTATCCAATCGTTTTTGGCACGAGAAAACTATTGAGCTGGATCACATGTTCGAAAAATATCGATTAGTGGGTCATTTTTGGGTCATTATGGGTCAAGCTATTTTAATCTAAAAAAAAGGGCTCTAACAATTTTGAACAAATTTTATATTTTATCGTTTTGGATTACAAGAAGACCCTTGGGTTAGGTAACATGTTCAAGAAAATTCGGTTAGTGGATGGTTTTTGGGGTCATTGTGGGTCATGCTATTTTTATCTAGAGATTTTCTTACGCAATTTTAACTAAAAATTGCATTCTAAGGTTTTCGGGCACGAGAAAAACATTTGGCTTGGTTACATGCTCGAGAAAAAACTTTAATGGGTAATATTGGGTCATTAAGGTTCTGGGACAAGCTATTTATATTTAAAGAACGGCAGAATCAATTTCATCGAAATTTTGCCTGTAATAGTTTTTTGACACAAGAAATGTAATGGGCTAAGTCACACGGTCGCGAGATTTCGATTATAACAGTCATTTGTGGGTTATGATGGATCGTAATGGGTCATGGTCAAGCTATATCTAAAGAACAGGTGGATCGATTTTAACGAAATTTTGAAAACAGCATTTTTTTGCACGAGAAAAATATTGGGCTAGGTCTCATGTTCGAGAAATTTCGATTACTGGATCATTTTGGGTCATAAAGGGTCTGGGTCAAGCTATTTATATTTAAAAAACGATAGGATCGATTTTAACGAAATTTTGTATGTAACAATTTTTAGACATGAGAAAACTAATGGGCTAAGTCACATGTTCGAAAGATTTCGATTATAAGGGTAATTTCTGAGTCGTGATGAGTCATACTAATTTTATGTAGAAAATGGCTCGTACCATTTTAACTATACTTTGTATTATATCGTTTAAGGGCAAGAGAAAACCTTTGGGCTAGGACACATGCTCGCGAAAATTCGATTAGTGGGTCATTTTGGGTCATAATGGGTTAGGGTTATTCTAATTATGTATAACAACGACTCAATCAATTTTACCTAAATTTTATAACGAAACATTTTTGTCACGAGAAGACTATTGGGCTGAGTCGCACGTTAAACAAAATTATATTAGTGGTCATTTCGCTTTATTGCTGACTGTTGTCAAGCTAATTTTACGTAATAAATTGCTTAAACGATTTTGATTCAATTTTATATTTTAATGTTTTTGATTACCCGAAGACCATTCTGCTATGTCACATGATTGATCAAATTTGTTTAGTGGGTCATTTTGGGTAATACTGGTCGGGGTTACCAGAATATGGCAACAGCCAATTACTTGGTCATATTTGACAAAATGTTGGCGACATTTGGCCGAAAAATCGACTATTAAGATTGCGAAAGCCAAAACACGTATTTGGCAGCAAATGAAAAAATGTCTCCAAATTTGGCTATATCTGGCAAAAAATATTGTCTTTCATATAATGAAGAATTTTTTATACATTCTTAATAGGATTCGAAATGCATAGTTAAACCAATCAGAGTCGAACAAAACTAGTCGCTGGGGGGCCACCGTAATATTTACCCATCATATATATGCATATACAACATATGAAAATAATACATTTGAAAACTATTTATAAAATGGATTGCAATTCCAAAACAAAATTTAAACGTTTATTTATATTTTTATTGTTCATAGTAATGCTGTATTAATGAGTTGCTGATGAATCTCTTTCGATAAATTATACAACACGCCTAACTACTCTAGTACTGAATTGCGAAAAAGAAACATCCTTATAACTCCAAAAATAATAATCTTATTAACTAACAGTTTATTGCGTCGGATTAAGCGTCTCATTACTAATTAAAATATATCTAATATATCTTTGAATTGAAATTTGAATGAAATACAGGGTCATGAAAAATCAAAGAATGTGGAAAACAGGATTACAGATATCTCGGCAACTAATAATTCAATTAACTTCGTTCTTTATGCAAAATTTGTGTTTTTTTATTGCCTTTTACGATCACGCCTTAAAATAAAAAATTTCGAAAATTTTTATGTACCGTTCATCAGAACGAATTTTTCGAGAGTACGAAAAAAATAGTTCCGGATAATCGAGGTTAATGATATTAAATAGGCTTCGTCCCATTCTTACATACTAAGTACATACAAAATTTCAAGTCTCTATCTCAATTCGTTCGGGAGATAGAGCGTTTACAGACAGACGGCAAACTTTTTTTTAAAAAAATATGTTTTTCGAAATCTCCAACGAAACCGAAACCTGTCGAAACCGTGTAAATCCGCCACAAAAAAATTTTTGATTTTCAAAACGATTGCCAGACTTACCCTATACTACGTATGATGGGTAAGTAAAATGTGATTTGGATCGATATCCTTGCGTTGTAAATTTTTAAAACAAAGTAAAATTTATGAACATGTGCATACAAACATAGTTTTCTTATTGATCGTTTTACAGTAATAATACAGAGTGAATGATACACTGATAATGTTATATCCAGTTAAACACAAAGTTAATTTTGAATGAGATTAGCTCAGTCACTACTGCTCATAATAGATTTGAGACGTAATATTAGAACAATGTTGAATTTTCAAAAGAGATTTTCTTTAATAAATCCATGTTTTTTCTCAATAAAAAGCATCTTTGTAGAGATATATAGGGCAAGTTTCATTTGGCATGACATTTGATTATTGTTGAAGATTAAAAAATGTGTACATCCCTGTAGGATAAACATGATCTATGACTAAAGAAAGGTTTTCAAACACAATTTGCAGTTAAATTCAGTCCTGTTATATATATAAATGTCTTCCCATAAAAATATATAAAACAACACTGTAGATCATAAATACTTTTTTATTATACGCATCCCAGTTAATTGTATAAATATGGATTGATTATTATGTGCCTCGGGTCGTGCATAAAATGTCGCCGGGCCACATGCGGTCCACGGGCCGCAGCTTGAACATGGCTGATTTAGACTAATGTTACTTTTCTTCCCTTTAAATTAATTAGAAAATGTGTGTTTCCAGATTGCCTTTTTTTATTTTCAAAGCAACTAACTATTATTAGTTTTACCTTTTATATTTAACTCACCATTTTTTGTTTTCGCATGACACTTGTTTCATCTTTATATTTATAGAAACAGATTTGTCAGATTTAAAATATCAATTTAAAATATCTTTAAAACATGCAAACAGAAAATGAATTATTTATGATGCATCCAGAATTTATTTAGTAAATAAAATGAAATTATTTGCATTTCGAATGAATAAATGCGATATCACATGCTTTCATTGGAAATATCGTTTTTTTTTTTCATAAAAGTAATGCAAATTTTATTTTTCCTTTAAATAATACTTGTTTTTTTTCTTAATATAAACTTTGATAGCATTAATTAATGATCTGTCATTTGTAAAAGAGCTTCCTTAATGCGTAAAACACGTTTATATAAGTATTTCTCGTGTGTAAATTCATATAAAAAATGAGTGCCTACAAATGAATCTTTATTTTTATGAATGCATCTTCAATTTAAAAAAATATGCCAGCTTTAGAGATTTCTATAGATAAAGTAACGCTTTTCAGAATGATTGGTAACTCGGAAAAGGTTGTTAAATATTTTCATTTGCTTTCATTTTTAGAGATTAAGAAATATCTGTCCTTCGCTACAGTGTAGCATCTAAGTAAAATATATCAGCACAGCAGTTTTCTTGTGCATTTTTTCATTGTTTATTATATTATTCATTTAGTCGCAATTTTAATTCCTATTTATTGATTTTCATATTCCAAACAGTCGTTGAGCCAGGGGCTTGTGTGGTTTCATGTCAGGGGAATTGGTAAACTACATATTTTTCACTCACCACAACAAAACACCTCATTTATTTATGATACTTTCGATACGAGGTTAGCTTATAGGCGCCATATTGGAAAATGACCGCCGTCATTGAGTTAGGGGGTAGTGTGGTTTCATGTCAGCGGACTAGATAAACTATACATTTTTAAATTCATCACAAAATCAGCATGTCATTTATCCATGATACGTTCAAAACTAGGGTATTTTATAGCCGCCCTACTGAAAAATGACCGCCGTCGTTGAGGCAGGCACTCTTAAAATTTCATGTCAACGAATTTTTTAAACGAATTTTGTATTCACCACAACATCCGAAGGACATTTATCCATGACATTTTCAAAATCAGAGTAGCTAATGGATGCCATATGGAAAATGACCGCTACCGTTAAGTCAGGGGCTCGTATGGTTTCATGTTAGCGAACTTGTTAAACCATACATGTAGGACTACATTTTTTGGATTCACCAAAGTATCAGAATGTCATTTATCCATATTTTCAACCAGGGTAGATTATGGGGGCCATATTGAAAAATGGACGCTGTCGCTGAGCCAGGGGGTCGTGTGCTTTTAACTTTTCGTAACATATTTTTTTTTTTTTTTAATCTATGTTAAACAATTTTTTTTCAAATCAATATATTTTTGTAGTCTAAAATGCAATAAATCTATATTGAGATTTTCTTTTTCGTTCTTTTTTTAAATTATCTGCAATTTTATGATACACTCTTCGCAGGAGAATTCCATCAGTAAAAAAAGTTTTACTCAATTTAAAGAATAAATACACTGCATGAATACCATTTTTTACACTTAGCAGATAAAAGTGCTTATTAAAATATATATTTAATTTTCTTTAGTTTTGAAAGAAAATGTTTAATGTAAAATAATAATAAGAAAATAATTTAGTGTTCCAATAATAATTTTTTATCAGAAACATCCCCTAAAGCACTTTGCTGCAAAAAAAATGCACTTAAGTAAAGAAAAATAAAAGAAAGTAGAAAATGTTTTGCCTTAATTCGTTTTCTCGATTTTGTTAATTAGATTTTATAATATTTTACTGCTCCATTCGCTGTTAGCTTATTTTTAGAGATTGGTACTTACATTATTTGAGAACATTTAGCATTTAAGCTGAATTCAATTGAAAGATTATTTTCTAAAGCAAAAATTTTCAAATAATGTTTTTAAATTTAAATTTATTGTAAAAAAAAGGAAAAACTGCTTAAAAATACGACTTAATAAAAGACTTTGAAATAACATGTAAATTAAGTTATAAGAAGGAAACTTTAAAAAATAACTTTTAAAACTTAATCTTTTTTAAACCATATTGTTAAGCATTTTATATTTTAAGAAAAATATGAATTATTTAAATGAAGATTTTAAATCTTTGTAACATTATGCGTTCAAAATCATAAATTTGCAACTGGAATTTAATTAATCAGATGTAAAATATTAAATATCTATTTTCATAGCAGGATAAGTCACAATTTTGTAGCAGAATTTAACAACTCTGCTGTAGGGTAAATTGTATTTATTTTGCAGAATTTTGCAATTTCATCGAATGGAAAACTGCGATGCGACTTGAATTTTGTTTTCATGATTAAATGATAATGCGAAAATTGTCTATTTAAGTTTTTGTTAACTGTTGCATGTTAGAATTTTGTTGCCAATTTCAAAAAATGCTTTTGAATACTTCCAATTCTATCATAATATAAATTACTCTTAGTTTTCTTTAGAAAGTATCTAAAAATTCCGACTCAATGAATTTCTGAAATTTGTTGGTTTACTATTGAATTAATTTCTGGATATCTAAATACTCGAGAAGAAAATCGGAAGTCTAGAAGGAACAAGTGATTAACCCTTCTAGATGAAAGTCTTATACAGAATTTTTTATCTTTTCTCACCAGTTTTTTAAAACAGAAATTTTTACGTAATTGAATCGGAAAAATGTACGGATTAAACAAGGCAAATTTTACAATAAAAATTTACTGGTGAGAGTAATCAAGGATTCTGAGCACCTTATGTAGCACATATACCGGTTGTTCATCTCCAAGGGGTTAAATATACATTATTGAGCTGTATGATTTTCTTTTTTTGAAAATTATAGTACGTAGATTATACTAGATAGAGGGTATCTTAAATCACCTCCGGTATTTAGGAAGGTAATTCACAGGAAAACTATCAGGAAAGCAACGGAAAGATATACACCATCATATAAAAAGTGACTTCAAGTTTTATTAAGACGCAACACAAATAATTAAAATGCGTGCATATAGGGCATCTTTATGAAGTTTTCTGTTTACAGTCAACTGCGACACTTATCGCCTCATTGCAGTATGAAATTAAACGATATGGCCAAAGGTAACCGGCCACTTGCGATTTTAAACGTTTTATTGAAGATCTCGAAAATTACACGAGGAATTATCCTGGAATGTTAACAGAATAGTACAAGTCATATATTTCCGCGAAGTTGTTTTCCTGAAATCCCATAAAGCATTGTCAACCAACTGCAAAGAACGAATATCTTTTGAGTAACTGTGTCAAAATTAATGTAGCAAACTCGTTCAAATTAAAAATGTTTAAGTGTCTTACTGGAATAAATTGCGATAATTTTTATGAGATCAGCATGTATATTCGCAGAGAAATTAAGATTTTCTTAAAAACAGTCCCAAATTTTGCCAAGCTGCTTATAATCTGCAAATTTCTTAATATAAAATATTGTTCTTTTCAGAAAATATGACAAACAACACTGGTCACAATACCATGCAATCAGAATTAAAAAATAATAAAAATTTTAAGAAAAATGAGCAAGTTTACTAAATAATATTTCACAGTGCATGCGTGAGTGTTATCAAAGTTTCATTTACATATTGTGTTAGCTAAATGTATAGAGCAAGTTTTAGGAACTTTTAAAACATAGCTTGAAAATTCTGAAAATTATCGTAGAGAGAATAAACTCAAAATCCTTTTTTCCAACAGGAAACGAAAAGATAAGGGGCTGTATCCAATACCTTACATACAATATTGAGTATGGTATATTGATACTAATCAATAGAAAATGGATATAGCCTCTCATTTTTTTTTCCTTCATTTTGGGAAAAACAGATTTTGAGCTTATTCCATCGGCAATTATTTTCAGAATTTTTAAGCTATGTTTTTGAGACTACCAGAAAAGTTGTGCTATACATTTAGCTAACACAATATGCAAATGAAATTTTGATAGTATTCATGCATGCGCAGTGAAAAATTATTTAGTAAATCTGCCCTTTTCATGATAGTCTTTAATATTCAGGCATGAAAGTGGACCAAAGAAAAAAAGGAGGAAATTTTTTTTCAACTTCAGATGCCAAATATAAAGAGAAAAAATAGAAAAATTCTAATGACGACATTTTATAGACTGGGGTGCAGTTTTAAATTTTACAAAAACATAAAAATTACAAAAAATTTGATTAAAAAAAAATTCAAAATTCACAGTATAAATGTGTATCTCTTGATGAAACAGGGGACCACAGCCATCAACCTTCTGTAGACCTAACAGAAAAACGACAGATTTCCTCAAAAGATCTTGAAAGAACGAGAAATTTTGTCTAAAAATCACGATAAAATGACAAATTATCAAAAAATTTGCGAAAACGACAGATTTCGTCAAAAAATTCGCGATAAAACGGCAAATTTCGTCAAAAAACTCGCGATAAAACGGCAAATTTTGTTTAAAAAATTCGATAAATTGACAAATTTTGTCAAATTTTGCGAAAAAATGGCAAATTACGTCAGGATTCACGAAAAAATGGCTAGTTCTGTCGTAAATCGTGAAAAAATGGCAAATTTCATCGAAAAATACGCAAATAAAGAATACTGCCCAGTTAAACTGATGGCATTGAGCTCACAGGCTACAAATACTAATTGTACATTAAAGCCTTAAATTTTCAAGGGTTAATTCCGTTCGAAAAAAAAAATTAAGAAGGGGAAACAGCACTCCCCTTTCCTCTTTTTTTATACTTAATCATTGAACCTCCTATACTATCAAAGACATGCTTTATCATATAAAAAATCTATATCCAAAAGTCAGAGCAAATTAGATAATTCTTAATAAAAACCCATTTAGCATTTATATAATTTAAAAGGAGTTATTCCCCTCTTTTATACTTAACCATTAAACTTCCAAAACTATTCAGAGATTTGGACGAAATCTGAAAATTCTGCTTGAAAAAACCATTTATATAAATTAAGGGGGGGGGGGCATTAGAACCCCTCTTCCCCCTATTTATACTTATTCAATGAACACCTAATAACAGTCACGGAATCGCCTCATCAGAATGATCCTAATCTAAATTTTGAGCGAAAACTTAATTCTGCATGAAAATCCCATTTATATCAACTAACGGGGGGGGGGCATTAGAACCCCTGTTCCCCCTATTTATACTTATTCAATGAACACCTAATAACAGTCACGGAATCGCCTCATCAGAATGATCTTAATCTAAATTTTGAACGAAAGCTTAATTCTGCATGAAAATCCCATTTATATCAACTAACGGGGGGGGGGCATTAGAACCCCTGTTCCCCCTATTTATACTTATTCAATGAACACCTAATAACAGTCACGGAATCGCCTCATCAGAATGATCTTAATCTAAATTTTGAAAACTTAATTCTGCATGAAAATCCCATTTATATCAACTAACGGGGGGCATGAGCCCCCCTTTCCCCCTCTTATACATATCGAATGAACTCCAAAAACTAATCAGGGAAGCGCCTTGTCAGGATATACCTACATACAAAATTTCAAGTGGATCCGATATTTTTATCATGAGTTATCGCGTTACGTACATACGAACATACATACAGAACGGACGGGCACATAAGCTCTCAGGCTATGATAGCATGTGAGCTAAAAAAATGACAAATTTCGTCGAAAAATTCGCGAAAAAATGCTTGTCATAAAATTCGAAAAAACCCCGGCAAAGTTCCTAAAAAAATTGATTAAAAGCAACAAATTGTCAAAAATTCGGGATAAAACGACAGATTTATACAAAAAATATTTGGGGATATTTTTATTTTCAAAACAAATTCCAAAGGTAAAAATATCCCTAAAGATTTTTAAAAAAAATCTGCAAACAGAATTGAAAAATTAAATAAAGAATACTGCCCAGTTAAACTGATGCATTGAGCTCACAGGCTACAAATACTAATTGTACATTAAAGCCTTATATTTTCAAGGGTTAATTCCGTTCGAAAAAAAAATTAAGAAGGGGAAACAGCTCTCCCCTTTCCTCTTTTTTTATACTTAATCATTGAACCTCCTATACTATCAAATACATGCTTTATCATATAAAAAAATCTATATCCAAAATTCAGAGCAAATTAGATAATTCTTAATAAAAACCCATTTAGCATTTATATAATTTAAAAGGAGTTATCCACCTCTTTTATACTTAACCATTAAACTTCCAAAACTATTCAGAGATTTCAACGAAATCTGAAAATTCTGCTTGAAAAACCCATTTATATAAATTAAGAGGGGGGGCATTAGAACCCCTGTTTCCCCTATTTATACTTATTCAATGAACACCTAATAGCAGCCACGGAATCGCCTCATCAGAATGATCCTAATCTAAATTTTGAACGAAAACTTAATTCTGCATGAAAATCCCATTTATATCAACTAACGGGGGGGGGGCATTAGAACCCCTGTTCCCCCTATTTATACTTATTCAATGAACACCTAATAACAGCCACGGAATCGCCTCATCAGAATGATCCTAATCTAAATTTTGAACGAAAACTTAATTCTGCATGAAAATCCCATTTATATCAACTAACGGGGGGGGGGCATTAGAACCCCTGTTCCCCCTATTTATACTTATTTAATGAACACCTAATAACAGTCACGGAATCGCCTCATCAGAATGATCCTAATCTAAATTTTGAACGAAAACTTAATTCTGCATGAAAATCCCATTTATATCAACTAACGGGGGGGGGGGGCATTAGAAGCCCTGTTCCCCCTATTTATACTTATTTAATGAACACCTAATAACAGTCACGGAATCGCCTCATCAGAATGATCCTAATCTAAATTTTGAACGAAAACTTAATTCTGCATGAAAATCCCATTTATATCAACTAACGGGGGGGGGGGCATTAGAACCCCTGTTCCCCCTATTTATACTTATTCAATGAACACCTAATAACAGTCACGGAATCGCCTCATCAGAATGATCCTAATCAAAATTTTGAAAACTTAATTCTGCATGAAAATCCCATTTATATCAACTAACGGGGGACATGAGCCCCCCGTTCCCCCTCTTATACATATCGAATGAACTTCAAAAACTAATCAGGGAAGCGCCTTGTCAGGATATACCTACATACAAAATTTTAAGAGGATCGGATATTTTTATCATGAGTTATCGCGTTACGCACATACGCACATACATACAGAACGGGCGGGCACATAAGCTCTCAAGCTATGATAGCCTGTGAGCTAAAAACGGTCTTTGTATATAATAACCTCAAGTATTCAATACAAAATAAATAAAATTTAAATTATCAAAACGCAAACTGTATGCTTAAAAAGATTTCTCCCATAGGATTAACATTAGCGAGCGCACGTTTTTGAGTGGTGAAGCAGCCTCTGAATAGAGGTCTGCACGGGCCGAAATTTCCACGCCCGAGCCCGAAAATTAAAATTTTGGTCTGATCCGGGATCCGGCCCGGACCGGAAATTTTTTTTTTTAAATTCGGCCCGAATCCGGCCCGGCTCGGGTGAATTTCTACAGAACATTTGATCTTTAGTCTACCGGAAGAGTTCAGCCCCCCCCCCCCCCAAAAAAAAAAAAACTTAGTCTCTTTTTTTCTTCTTTCATGTTTAAAATCTTTAATTTATGCAGCAGTGCCATAGGTTGCGATATTTACGCTTTTAATGAATCTTTCTTTGTTGTATGTAAATGTTTCAGTTATTAATTTTATTAATGCATTAAAAAAAAATCTAAAAAATGGTATACGGTAAAAGTAAAATCTTTTAAGACATTGGAAAGAAAAAAATACTTTTCCTTCTTAGCAGATGTAAATGTTTAATGTATTTTTTTTTTCTCGCGTATTGTTGCATTCATTTTGCATGAATGAACGGTTAAAAAAAAAAAAAAAAAATGCAGTTTTCAGTTTAAACAAAAATTTCGTCATAATTTTTTTTTTTTTTTTTTTTTTTTTTTATGTGATTAATTCTATTTTGAGACGCCTAGTGATCTACGATTCTTTAAAAAGAATAAATTCTAATGTTTAATTGTAGAATAATGACGACTTAAAAGTATATTCCTATTTTGCAAAAATTTTTGGACAAAGCCAAACTTTACTGATTTGTGAACAGGCTTATTTCCACGTCGAGAAAAGGATTTTCATATGGGGAGATTCAACAGGAACTGATTATTTTGGTCCGTGAAGACTAAAAAGAATGAAACCAGTCTCGGTTTCTACGGAAGAAGTAAGTTAGGCTCGGCCCGGCCCGATACTCCAGGAAAAAAAATTACGGCCCGAGTCTTCAGAAGCAAGGCCCGAGCCCGGCCCGAATGACGTTAATGCAAATCGGCCCGAACCCGGCCCGCGGGCCGGGCCGTGCTCGAGCTTCGGACCGAGGCCCGGCCCGTGCAGACCTTTATCTCTGAACGCAAATATCGTAAAAGCCGTACTAGTAAATGGAGTGTAAATGCACCATAAATAATTATACTAGCGTTCTTTGTGGCAGAATGTATATAATTTATCAATGCCATATTCTCATTTATTTCAGAAATTATATAATTCATCGATCAACAGTATTTATAATAATAATGATGAAGATATCATTCTTAAAACTCTTAATTATGATTAGTAGTCAAGTCTTGCACGTACTCGCGTTCGGGTATTTTAGTTATAACTGAAAATTCCACTCGAAATAAATTCAAACGCAACTAAAAAAATGTTTAAAAAAGGTTGACCTGAAATTGACATATTTTAACCAGAACTGAAGTGCAATAATAATAAAACAGAATTTTTATTAGCTCGTATCCGTCGCGCTGCAAAAATAATAGTTATTCTGGAAAACAAAACAACTGAAAAATTATTATCACTGTTTTAAAGCTCATTAATCCAGATTAAATTATTCCCTCCCAAGATTTTCTTTCTCTTCAGCGTCACAGTGACCTATGGACCCAGGTGTCAGAAAACAGCTGCCAGTCTAAGGCTGCGGGCACACACAAAGTTTTTTTGCGGTTTGCAGGCGGCGCGTTTGATGTAAATGAGTTTTTCAGTTCAACTTCAATCCAAGAGAAGCACGGGAATCTTTCCCTTCAGTAGGGTTAAGATAGTGATCTTCCATGACCATTGTATATCCCTCGTTTCCCACTGTCAGTAAACCGTAAGTGAGAGAAAAGAAAAGGCAGTTTCGGGAATAAAGTTTAACTTCAGAATAGTTATGTTTGCCCGGTCCTTAAAAATAGATTTTCGCCCCGCGAAATGTACCGCATGTGATGCTCCTAAACGTAAATTGACCGCTGACCTTGACAGATAGCTCTTCGGCGATTTGTGGGTGAAGTCTAGCGGGTGAAAGATAAGTCCGAGAATTACTCCCGGAGCTTCTCGGACCCCCCCCCCCCCCCAAATTACCAGCAATATTTTCTTTGCATTTTTGCATCGATCCAGAGAATGGCCAAAATCATCTTCAAAAAGGCGGATTTCCGCCTTTAGGCGGAACTCTTTCATCCCTGAATATTTTTCAATTCTTATTACAGGGCATTGTGTACAATGTTATTTGTCATATTTTCTGAAAAGAACATTTTTTATATTAAAAGCTCTGTAAATTCTAAGAAAAAAACTTGGCAAAAAGTAGGTCTGTTCTTATAAAAACCTTAATTTCTCCACGAATATACATGCTATACGCATAAAAATGAACACAGTTTATAACTATAAGTCGCTTAATCAAAATTTACAATTTGAACGAGTTTGCTGCATTAGTTTTGACAGGGTAATTCAAAAGATATTCGTTCTTTTTCAATTTGTTGACATTCCCCTATGGGGTTTCGGGTGGAAAATCTTCTCGAAAATATATGTTCTTCACTATTCTATTTATATACCTGGAGTTTTAGAATAATTCCTCTTGTATTTTTCGATATATTTAACGAAACGTGTAAAATCGCAAGTGGCCGGTCACCTTTGGCCATATAGTGTATAACGCAAAGTTGTCCATTGACTGGAATCCATCTCTCCTCATTTGCTAGACGAAATATCACTCATCAATTCGCGTTGTTTTCCATGTCATTCACCACCGTGTAATAAGAAACTATTAGTAGGTTTCTATTTTCATGTTTGTCAAAAAGTCTTATTGCCTAATTCTTCTTCTAACTATAGTTTTAAAGGTTTTCCAAGAACATGCAACAACACCTTTGACAATGTCAAACTCTTGGGTAATATTCTTCATAAGGATCGACTGAAACAGATTTTTAAGGGAAAAACCGAAACTGAATTTCGCTGATCACCGAAAGTGAAAGCGTCCAATTATTTTTCAAGTAACTAAATTGTATGTATTAATGCACACATAAATTTACATAATTATTAGTTATACGTATTTATTAAATATGCATAATTATTATTAATTAGTAATACACTGTTAACAATCTGAAGCATTTGCTGCATATGCACTCTGCCGCTTGTATAGAAAATTATTACTTGACAATATTACAGAGCATTCTCATTGGTCGGAATAGAGATATTCTATACTATTTTATATCGATGTTCTTTACATCATCTTTAAATGATCAAGCACAATAAAAATATAATGTTTTTTACAATGGATAACACCATTATTTACTTTAAAATATATACAAGAAAGCCAAATATGCAATAATGTCGATTTTAAGTACCAAATCAAAGGCATATCTTTAAATTGTTATTTGCCCTATATATATTATAAAGGCCAAACGTATCTGTGCGTAACGCATACTTCACTTTGCGAATGACAACACTGTCAAATTTTAAATGAAATTTCAGTTTTACAATTTTCGGTGCTGCAAATTTTTGAACTTTTAAACATCGCACATTTACAATTTTTATACCGTCGTATAGAGAAAAAATGCAATTTGTCTGAAAATTGTATCTTAATTTATTTTTGAGATATTATTGTTTTGTAGTTTTTAATAAAATTTCTGTAACCGAGCAACAGAAGTACCCCATTTCTATTAAAAGTAGAGGGGAAAAGCGAAAAAAAAAGCAAGAGATTACAGTATGTTTTTGTTGTCATTTTTTCATTAAAAGTTAATTTTCTTTCAAAATTAAAATGCGTGCTATGTTAAAAATATCATCTATTATAAAATGAGATGAATTTTGATTTTATTTCGTTTTTGTTTATCAATTAAATTATTTTTAGTTTATCACAAATTTTCTTTACACAAGATACAACAAAATTATCTCTTTACAAAAAAGTATTTTAAAGAATAGTTGTGTGACTTATTTTTTCTGCTTTTACTTAATTCATATCAAATAGCTAAAAGAATGCAAATTTATTAATCCATGCATAAAATAATTTTCCAAATTTTGAAGAAATATAAATGAATGATTTCGGATAAAATATGTAGCTATTATAAATGAATCATTAGATACCCAATTTCCTTTTGGGATGACAACATTGCATTTTTTCTGGGTCTGCGCGAGAATGACGTTAAATGCACACTTTTCTATAGATGTTATTTAAGATTAGATCTTAATAAGGAATGTTTGAGCGGATACAAGTGATGTCATTTTATTAAAAGAAAGCGTATATTTTAATTCTTATATCTGGAAAGGGTTTTGTAGAAGTGCCAGATTTTCACCCCAGCTGATTTGAAATACTTTACAGGGTAAATACTTTATGTTTGAAAAGAACGTAATCAAAATCACACACTGATAAAACGTAATGTTTAACAAAATTTCAGAGTGTCTTTATAGAAGAACAATGGCACATAATGTGCATGGTGTGATTGGAAGTCTTTGTCCAATATATAGTGATTTATTTTATAGAACTTGATGATTCTAAACTGGGTGAATTCACTTCGCAAGTTAGACAAGCACTCGAGTATGACATTTCTAAAAATTTGTCTATCGAATATTATCTATCGCATTTGTTGCATGCAAATTATTTCAGAAAATTTTATTCACATTTAAAAGGATATAAAGGATTTAGTATTTATTTACAGTTAATAACAATCAACACTTCAAATTTCTAATTAAAATGATTTTAAATGATAAAATTAAAATGCCAGTTTTTTTTAAAGGTGAATGCGGATATGAGATACGCATATGTAAATATTAGATGGTGAAAATAATTTCGGGTGTTGATTCCATGAGAAAAAGTCTGTGATTGAGTCAAAGTGGATTAAATTTTGTAGCTTTTCCTTTTGGAATACCAAGCACACAAGTTTTAATTGATAACTATATCATTTTAACCGACCTTTGTTATATTTTACTGCTTAGATATACGATTAAAGTTTAATGTTAATCATTTCTACAACTGCGTTTTATAGAAATTGCATTTTGTTAGTTCATGATAAATATCATTTAGACTTACCTATATAAAATGCATTTTTTATTGTAACTAATATCGTAGCTTTATTATAAATCATTGAAAAAGAAAAGTACTTGTTTAATTATTTTATTTCGTCGAAATCTGACGGATTATACCTTGTTTAATTAACATAAGTAAATTTGTTAATTGTTGATTGATTTGTTATTTATTTTAGTATTAACGCACTTAAAAAAAAATAGATTTTTTTCTATTTCTATGAAATTTGAATGCTTAGTTGCCAGATAAAATAAAAGGTCCTATTTAAAGGTAAAGTAGTTTTCCTTTTCAAAACTTAATAATGTATTTGACAGCATCTGAATACAATTTTTGGATTTTCGATAAAAATTCAATAGTATGTCGATTCTTTCCTGCGGCACATTCTGCATTGTCTCAATTCTTTCGAAACATAGCCTTTTTATTACTATATTTTACCGAAATTTTTGAATTCTCTTTTATTTAGAAATGTGCAATGCGTGGATGAAATGGAATTACCTATAGGCATACGTATTTCTCAGGAAAGTATAAATTTCGTGTCCCAGGGATCTTGCGGACGTATCTTAACCCTCTCGAGCATAAATTATTTTGCATTATTTTGCATTATTCACTAAAAATCATTCTTTGTGATAAATGCGAACTCTTTTTAGAATAATTTTATTATTGTATTGCATTCCAGCTATTATCTGTCCACCAATCAAATCTCTATAAATAAATGATTAATTTTTTTTCTTAATAATGCAATAACTACACGACCTCATATGAGGTTCCTATGCTCGAGAGGGTTAAAAATTTTTAAAAATAAAAGTTAATTTCGCTTATCAATATTAATCAGTTATATGCGTAGGATTTAAATTTGAACCTTATTTATTTTTTGTATGACGTGCGTGTCCATCAAATTAACTGACTCTCTGGTATTATACTAGGGGGCTGTGCCCTCTATCAGGTATGCCATTGAGACATCAAAAACTCTATGAATACACTAATTTGATCAACTCTTAAAAGATTGTGGAAAACTGATATGTTTATTTTTATTTCTTTAAGTGGTGATTTATTTGTAAACAGACATCCATGCATTTCCCTTTTATTGGGAGAAATTTAAGATCTAATCAGCTGCTATTAAGCATTTACTGACTATTCACATCTTTGATTAAACAAGATCAGTTAAACAGATAAATACACAGTCTTTGCCTCTCTGGTATTTTGTGAAACTCGGTATAAGAATATTTTTTAATTAAGGCATTTTAAAGTACCGTTTATATCTGATGTAATTTTCAGTAAGTTTCTCTTTTTCTTTTTAATATTCACGTGAAAATACTTTCGTTGCTTGAAAGGAAATATTTGTACTGTCTCAAAACTCACGACAATAGTTAAAAATATAATAACAAAATATGAAGTATATGTCTCGTTTAAATATTTTTTTAACTTTAACTGTTTTGCAATATTACTTGGTGTATTACGTAATTTCTTTTACTTGCTGTTTTTAACGCACATTAATATATTTATGATTTAAAATATTTCTTTCTCTGTTTATATTCACGTGAAGATACGATTATTGCTAGAAAGGAAATGATTTTATTTTCTTGTCGTAGTCGCGTGTAATATTTTTTTTAATTTGAGGGAAATATTATTGTTTTATAATTTGGCAACAATTTAAAATAATAACCTTCTATAAAATATTTAAAAAATTTCTCTCAAAATTCTGAAAAGTCAAATTTAAAATGGAAATAAATCCTTAAAAAAAGTCAAATTGAAAAATTAAATGGAACCTGCACACCAGAAACTTCTAATGTATAAAATTATCTAAAATTTTTTAAATTCCTGTGAATAGTTTTTGTTTCTATAAAACTTTTTTAGTGAAACGATTCTAATCAACTTTAACATTAAATATCTCTTAAAATAAATATTCGATTTGAAAATTGCTGGCATCAGCATGTTTATCAAATATTTCTTCTGTATAATACAGCAAAATTTCATATTTTTGTGTGCAGTTGTTTTCTTAATATTAGTGAAGAAATACTCTAGGTCTCAAAAAATGCATTGTCAGCGGCAATGGCAGAGTATTTTTTTTTCTTTTTTTAAGAATAGAGACTTATGGTTAGAAAAAATGAATTATGAAAATTTACGTTCACGAGCTTAAGGTCTGGATATTTAAAAAATTAGAACAGAAGTTGTCCATTAATTTTTTTTTATTCATGAGAGGTCAATAAAGGCACAGTTAGGCCTAATTAAACTATTCGAAAGAAAGTATGTTATAAGTTTTAAGTGAGAAATGAAATATATTTGGAAAAGCTATTAATGAAACGGTGTAAAAAAATCTTTATGAAATTATATCGAAGTTCATGTGTTGTTATTTCAATGTTTAATCATTCAAAAAATCGAATAAATTTCCTTATTACTTTCTTCTATTTTTACAAGAACAAGGTATTGGATTTGTGCACATTTTTCAATTCCAATTTTCGAGGGATTTACCCGTTTTAAGAATCAGAAATATAAAAAAAGAATGTTTTTACAAATGTTTGTCTGTGAGTCTGTATGTTAATCTGTCACTCTGTATGTGACAAAAATTTTGTGGGTGTCTTAACTAATACACGGAATTTCACAAAAATTTCGATATAAACTGTAGCTGATTAGTTTTTGATGTATACCGCCCAACAAATTGGGCGACTATGCTGTCTTTTTCACGATTTCAGGAGTAGCTATATATCAAGAACTAATGAACACATTTTTTTATATAAAACTGTAGATTCCTATAGTCCTTGATAAAATATGGTGCTAATTATCGTTTGGTGTAAATTGCCCAATAGGTAGCACTGCTATGCAACATTTTTACGATATACGCAACAGTTCTATCTCAATAACTAATGCATGAATTTCCATAAAACTTCAGATTCAGTTAAATCTTGACATGAATTGATGTTGTTTATATTTTAGTATAAATCGCTCAACAGGTGAAGATGCTATGTTGCATTTTTCATGTTTTCCGTACTTTATCAATTAATGCACGGATTTTTATCAAACTTCAGATTCATTAAATCCGTGATATGAACTTTTTCTGTTTATGTTTTGGTTTCAATAGTCCAACAGTTGGCGCTGCAATGCGGAATTTCCCCGATTCCTGCTGTAGCTATGTCTTAAGAAGAAAAGGATGGATTTATAGAAAACTTTAGTTTCCTTTAGTCTTTGGTATAATATAGTGCTGATTACCTTTTGGTGTAACTCGCCCAATAGGTGGCACAGCTACACAGCATTATTCATGATTTTCGCAATAGCTCTATCTCAGAAATTGTTGCACAAATTTTCACCAAAATTCAGATTCAGTTACTCCCTGGTATAAATTAGTATTCTTTAGTTTTTGGAGTAAATCGCTCAACAGGTGGTGCTTCTATCTACATTTATTTAAGATTTCTGCGATGATTCTATCTCAAAAAATAATACAGGTGCTTTCCTCATACTTCAGATTGAGTTACAACTTGACATAAATTGTTGATGATTAAGTTTTAATGCAAATAACTTAATGGTGACGTTGCTATGCTTCATTTTCCAGTATTAATATGTAAAATATAGAAGAAAGCTTTAACCTTCCGTCGGGCGCGCCGTTGCAAAAAGTACAACATTCAAGTTATTTTTTCTTTAAAACAAAATCAATCCGTAGTGTGTGTTATTAACCATTTGTATTCGTTTATTGGATCATTTTACCCAGTTCATGAAAGTTGTATTTCAGATTGCGCAATTAGCTGTAACTGTTATTTTAATCTGTTAAGAGTGCATGAAATGAAAAAAAATAGATTTTTTTCTATTTCTATGAAATTTGAATGCTTAGTTGCCAGATAAAATAAAAGGTCCTATTTAAAGGTAAAGTAGTTTTCTTTTTCAAAACTTAATAATGTATTTGACAGCATCTGAATACAATTTTTGGATTTTCGATAAAAATTCAATAGTATGTCGATTCTTTCCTGCGGCACATTCTGCATTGTCTCAATTCTTCGAAACATAGCCTTTTTATTATTATATTTTACCGAAATTTTTGAATTCTCTTTTATTTAGAAATGTGCAATGCGTGGGTGAAATGGAATTATTTATAGGTATACGTATTTCTCAGGAAAGTATAAATTTCGTGTCCCAGGGATCTTGCGGACGTATCTTAACCCTCTCGAGCATAAATTATTTTGCATTATTTTGCATTATTCACTAAAAATCATTCTTTGTGATAAATGCGAACTCTTTTTAGAATAATTTTATTATTGTATTGCATTCCAGCTATTATCTGTCCACCAATCAAATCTCTATAAATAAATGATTAATTTTTTTTCTTAATAATGCAATAACTGCACGACCTCATATGAGGTTCCTATGCTCGAGAGGGTTAAAAAATTTTAAAAATAAAAGTTAATTTCGCTTATCAATATTAATCAGTTATATGCGTAGGATTTAAATTTGAACCTTATTTATTTTTTGTATGACGTGCGTGTCCATCAAATTAACTGACTCTCTGGTATTATACTAGGGGGCTGTGCCCTCTATGAGGTATGCCATTGAGACATCAAAAACTCTATGAATACACTAATTTGATCAACTCTTAAAAGATTGTGGAAAACTGATATGTTTATTTTTATTTCTTTAAGTGGTGATTTATTTGTAAACAGACATCCATACATTTCCCTTTTATTGGGAGAAATTTAAGATCTAATCAGCTGCTATTAAGCATTTACTGACTATTCACATCTTTGATTAAACAAGATCAGTTAAACAGATAAATACACAGTCTTTGCCTCTCTGGTATTTTGTGAAACTCGGTATAAAAATATTTTTTAATTAAGGCATTTTAAAATACCGTTTATATCTGATGTAATTTTCAGTAATTTTCTCTTTTTCTTTTTAATATTCACGTGAAAATACTTTCGTTGCTTGAAAGGAAATATTTGTACTGTCTTAAAACTCACGACAATAGTTAAAAATATAATAACAAAATATGAAGTATATGTCTCGTTTAAATATTTTTTTTAACTTTAACTGTTTTGCAATATTACTTGGTGTATTACGTAATTTCTTTTACTTGCTGTTTTTAACGCACATTAATATATTTATGATTTAAAATATTTCTTTCTCTGTTTATATTCACGTGAAGATACGATTATTGCTAGAAAGGAAATGATTTTATTTTCTTGTCATAGTCGCGTGTAATATTTTTTTTTAATTTGAGGGAAATATTATTCTTTTATAATTTGGCAACAATTTAAAATAATAACCTTCTATAAAATATTTTAAAAATTTCTCTCAAAATTCTGAAAAGTCAAATTTAAAATGGAAATAAATCCTTAAAAAAAGTCAAATTGAAAAATTAAATGGAACCTGCACACCAGAAACTTCTAATGTATAAAATTATCTAAAATTTTTTAAATTCCTGTGAATAGTTTTTGTTTCTATAAAACTTTTTTAGTGAAACGATTCTGATCAACTTTAGCATTAAATATCTCTTAAAATAAATATTCGATTTGAAAATTGCTGGCATCAGCATGTTTATCAAATATTTCTTCTGTATAATACAGCAAAATTTCATATTTTTGTGTGCAGTTGTTTTCTTAATATTAGTGAAGAAATACTCTAGGTCTCAAAAAATGCATTGTCAGCGGCAATGGCAGAGTATTTTTTTTCTTTTTTTAAGAATAGAGACTTATGGTTAGAAAAAATGAAATATGAAAATTTACGTTCACGAGCTTAAGGTCTGGATATTTAAAAAATTAGAACAGAAGTTGTCCATTAATTTTTTTTATTCATGAGAGGTCAATAAAGGCACAGTTAGGCCTAATTAAACTATTCGAAAGAAAGTATGTTATAAGTTTTAAGTGAGAAATGAAATATATTTGGAAAAGCTATTAATGAAACGGTGTAAAAAAATCTTTATGAAATTATATCGAAGTTCATGTGTTGTTATTTCAATGTTTAATCATTCAAAAAATCGAATAAATTTCCTTATTACTTTCTTCTATTTTTACAAGAACAAGGTATTGGATTTGTGCACATTTTTCAATTCCAATTTTCGAGGGATTTACCCGTTTTAAGAATCAGAAATATAAAAAAAGAATGTTTTTACAAATGTTTGTCTGTGAGTCTGTATGTTAATCTGTCACTCTGTATGTGACAAAAATTTTATGGGTGTCTTAACTAATACACGGAATTTCACAAAACTTTCGATATAAACTGTAGCTGATTAGTTTTTGATGTATACCGCCCAACAAATTGGGCGACTATGCTGTCTTTTTCACGATTTTAGGAGTAGCTATATATCAAGAACTAATGAACACATTTTTTTATATAAAACTGTAGATTCTTATAGTCCTTGATAAAATATGGTGCTAATTATCGTTTGGTGTAAAATGCCCAATAGGTAGCACTGCTATGCAACATTTTTACGATATACGCAACAGTTCTATCTCAATAACTAATGCATGGATTTCCATAAAACTTCAGATTCAGTTAAATCTTGACATGAATTGATGTTGTTTATATTTTAGTATAAATAGCTCAACAGGTGGAGATGCTATGTTGCATTTTTCATGTTTTCCGTACTTTATCAATTAATGCACGGATTTTTATCAAACTTCAGATTCATTAAATCCGTGATATGAACTTTTTCTGTTTATGTTTTGGTTTCAATAGTCCAACAGTTGGCGCTGCAATGCGGAATTTTCCCGATTCCTGCTGTGGCTATGTCTTAAGAAGAAAAGGATGGATTTATAGAAAACTTTAGTTTCCTTTAAACTTTGGTATAATATAGTGCTGATTACCTTTTGGTGTAACTCGCCCAATAGGTGGCACAGCTACACAGCATTATTCATGATTTTCGCAATAGCTCTATCTCAGAAATTGTTGCACAAATTTTCACCAAAATTCAGATTCAGTTACTCCCTGGTATAAATTAGTATTCTTTAGTTTTTGGAGTAAATCGCTCAACAGGTGGTGCTTCTATCTACATTTATTTAAGATTTCTGCGATGATTCTATCTCAAAAAATAATGCAGGTGCTTTCCTCATACTTCAAATTGAGTTACAACTTGACATAAATTGTTGATGATTAAGTTTTAATGCAAATAACTTAATGGTGACGTTGCTATGCTTCATTTTCCAGTATTAATATGTAAAATATAGAAGAAAGCTTTAACCTTCCGTCGGGCGCGCCGTTGCAAAAAGTACAACATTCAAGTTATTTTTTCTTTAAAACAAAATCAATCCGTAGTGTGTGTTATTAACCATTTGTATTCGTTTATTGGATCATTTTACCCAGTTCATGAAAGTTGTATTTCAGATTGCGCAATTAGCTGTAACTGTTATTTTAATCTGTTAAGAGTGCATGAAATGCGCAAGGTTTATCTGTAAACAGCCTTCAAAAAAGCAAATCTTATGCTTGATATTGGAAGCGACTAATATAGATGAAATACAGGACTAATTCGGTAAATCTGAAATTATTTAATCATTGTTTAGTAATTCCCTATTAATTTTTATTCTTTGTGATTGTTGTAGCAAGTGGTTTTTTATACATCTAAACTTCTGCTTTAATGTGTTATAACAAAATAAGTATATCGCAGAATACTTTTATAAATTGAGATCAGAGATAACTTATATGATATTTGTAAGTTAAATTATTTATAAAATTAAAATAAAGCAGCAATAATTGTTTTCCGCCTGTTGTACAATTTACAACGCACGCCCACTCATCTGATCAAAATTTGCGCTATCTTCGAAAGGTTAATCAGACTAGTTAGATATTTTCTTTCTATAAATTTTGGGGTCGATGACAGAATCATAAAAGTTATAATAAATAGTCAATTATGAATCGAAGTGAAAATGTTGTAAATCGCCAATGTCAAAAGTTGGAATGTGAACTAAAGGTATGTGTAAAAACAGAGATTATATTTCTCAAAATTTTATTTTAAGATCCCAGTTTCGATGTACAACTAGCCGCTCTTGGCGACCAGTTTGGTCTCCCTCGAATGTATGCTAAGCATCAAATCATATTGCTTTTATTCATAATTTTTTTTAATTGCTCATTTTTTTTTTTGCCAAATTAAAAGTTTCTGCTAGAGAAATAGACACGGATGCCATATGCTTACCACATTGGCGCAATTGCGCCACGCATGTGCCACGCATTTGTTATTTATTTATTAATAAACTGTTTGTTAGCTTTTATTTTCTTTTTTAAAATGATATAAATTGATTTAGTCTATAATTACTAACTAAACTTTTTGTAATTATTATTTCCTTTTTAAAATAACAGGAATTGGTTTAAAAATATGTATGTAACTGGTATTTGAAAACGGAATTTTCGCCAAATTGGCGCCAGAAAATGTAACGCGCCAATGTGGTACATATATGACATCTGTGCTGATAAATCAAGAACTCAATATTTTTATACAAACCTGGCAAAGATAATAAATCGCCAAATATTGTACTCATGGCATTTTTTCGTATTTCATTAATTATTTAAAATATCATAGCAAACGCGGTTTATAAGTTTGGTATAACATGTTTAAGAAATGGAAAATGCAAACATCTTTTTGAAATTTCTGGCGAACCAGTTGATTGGAAGACAATGATTTTTTTAAGTAGAACTCCACGAGACGAATAAAATGATAGCATTCAAAATTATCGTACTTTACTGTAGTTTTTTTTAGCTTATAACGAAAAAAATTAAGACCTAAAATTCAACAAGCGATAGCTAACGATACCATGAATGGATTAACTTCCTTTTTCGTTTATTTTAATCGTTTTGGTAAAACTTAAAATAGATTTTTTTTCTTCTTTGTATGTTTGACGATCGCTGAGAAAATCGAATTTGTGTCTTAAAGCTCCAGTTGAACATTTTTTTCTTGTTGTTGCTGTTGTAGATTTTTATTCGTTGCCACCAAATTTAAATAAGTATAAGTTTTTTATGTATGTAACATAATTCATTCAAATTAAATATATCACGTGAAAAACACAGTTATTTGTTTTTATTGCGAAGTATTTAGTTTCAGTTCTTTGAGTAAAGTTGTGAGCGCACTGTAATTTTTTTCGCTCGACTCAATGGCGGATCTAAGAAAGGGGGGGGCGATGGAACGATCGCCCCCCCCTTGAGTTTAATAAAGGATCTGCAGAACGACATTTGATGCCCGCATGGAAAAGTTGTTGGTCATAAACTCAAGACCGGATGTACCCGGGTCGGGTCGCGCCAACTTTAATTTATTATACTGGGACTGGGTGGGTTAGGTCTTCACACTTTCAGAACTCGGTCGGGTCAGGTCTTATTTTTTTTCGCAAAGTTGGATCGAGCCACACTGTTTTTTCTTGGTCGGGTACGGCGTGGACTTCCTTCCTACTGGAAATATTCATGGACCAAAATTTTCAAGCCCAGGCTCCGTCTAGTATAAAGGCTAAAACACTCGAGCTGAGATCGACGCAGCTCATATGCTGTGTCGGTTCTAAGGGGCGGAAGGACGGGACGAAGTCGCCCCCCTTTCTCTAATAAAAGGTTTAAAAAGTGACATTATGCATCCTCACGAGAAATAACTCGGTGCGAAGCAGGAGCCTGTCACGACCTGGCACGGGTCGCGTCAGTTGAAGCCCACGAGACTTGGAATGGGTAAGGTTTTCGCTTATTCTGAATTGAATCGTCTACTGATCTTGCTTTTTTGGAGATTCGGGTGAGGAGAAGCTTCTTTTTCTTCCAGACTGTGCCTGGTCTGGATTTCATTTTTTCTAGAAGTTTGCATTGGACAAAATTTCCAGATCGTAGCTTCGCCTGGAATAAAAGCCAAATATTCGGTCCGTCTCTGATCTAGATAGTATGATAAAAATTATTGTTCGACCGCGACTCGTGCATCTGAACCTTCGATACGTCTCTGATCAAGATAGTATGATAAACATTACGGGCTCGACCGCGACCCGAGCACTCCTGTAAATTCTTTCCCACAAAACTAAGATGGGTTCAAAACTTTCTTAATCGTAAAAATTATTAAATAGAGAAAACGCGAATTTCATCAAATAGCCGCAAATAAGGGAAAACTTCATTAAAGAAACCCGAAGGGTTGCGAATAAAGCACGAATTTCATTAAAAAGTCGCAAAAAACCCTGAAATTTTGTGGAAGGATTTTGTTTCGGAGAAAACGTGAATTTCTTCAAAAGATCACATTCACGGATAAAAGATAATTTCGTCAAAGGCTCGCGATCAAAACCGTGTCAACCATTCTCGCAAGAGTAAAAACCGGATCTGTAACTGACACAAATCCGAAATGTATGACAATCTGCCCCGATGCGCTAAGCGCGGTTAAAAAGTAAAAGTCAACCCGACCAATAGCAAAATATAGTTGTTAACCGGACCCAGACCCGGTTAAAAAAAAATATCATTCTTGATAGCGATACTCCGATTAGGTCAAAACCGTATAGATTCTCTCTAAGACAGACTGATATGTTAAAAGATGAAATCCAGAAAATGTTAAAGTTAGGTATTACAGAGGTAGGAGAGTCAGACTACACTTCTCCGATGATATTGGTAGAAACTCCCGGAAAAGATCCCCATCCATGCATTGATTATCGTCGCTTAAATAAGATCATTAGAACCGAATATTTTCCTCTTCCGAATATCGAAGAAAGAGTTGAGAAAGTATCATCTGCTAAATTTATAACGGTCTTAGATCTAGCTAAGGGGTACTGGCAAATCCCTTTAAGTCCAAGAGCCCAACGGTACGCTGCTTTCTGTACAACCTTTGGTACTTTTAAATGTTTAAGAATGAGTTTCGGTTTAAAAAATGCTCCCTATTTCTTTAGCAAACTCATGTCCGAGTTACTGAGAGAATTCGAGGAATTTGCTGTTCCATACTTAGACGATGTTGCTATATTTTCAAATACCTGGGTAGACCATTTACAACATATAAGTTTGGTTTTGGAGAGAATTGAAAAAGCAAATTTGAAAATAAAACTTTCAAAGTGCAAGTTTACGCAAAACCATGTCAAATATTTGGGGCATATTGTAGGAACCGGTACAAGATCACCCGCGGAAGCAAAAGTAGAAAGTGTTAAAAACTTACCGACCCTTAAAACGAAAACGCAGATACGCGCTTTCTTAGGTTTAGCCGGATATTATAGCAGGTATATCCAAAACTATTCGGTAATAGCTGCGCCTTTAACGGACGCGCTAAAAGGGAAAACAAAAAAGGGCGAAATCACTTGGACAGCTGAATGCGCAGAAGCATTCCGCAGGTTAAAAAAGAGTTTAACAGATACGCCGGTTTTGCATGCACCGAACTTTAAAAAAGAGTTTTTAGTTCAAACGAACGCTTCAAACAGAGGCATGGGAGTTGTATTAAGTCAAGAGGATGATAGAACAGGTGAAGAACATCCAGTTCTTTATTTAAGTAAAAAGTTCTCAGAAGCGGAAAAACGGTACAGTACTACTGAACGCGAATGTCTGAGTATAATCTTTGCAATAAAGAAATTGCATTACTATTTGGACGGTAGGAAGTTCAAAGTATTTGCAGATCACAATCCCTTACGCTGGTTGAGATCAAATGCTAGTTCTAATCGAATGCTAATAAAACACGAATTTCATTAAAAAGTCGCAAAAACCCCTCAAATTTTGTAGAAGGATCACGGAGAAAATGTGAATTTCTTCAAAATATCACATTTACGGATAAAAGATTATTTCGTCAGAGGCTCGCGATCAAAACCGTGTCAACCATTCTCGCAAGAGTAAAAACCGGATCTGTAACTGACACAAATCCGAAATGTATGACAATCTACCCCGATGCGCTAAGCGCAGCTAAAAAGTAAAAGTCAACCCGACCAATAGCAAAATATAGTTGTTAAACAGACCCAGACCCGGTTAAAGAAAAGAAATTAACTTAAGCAAAAAATCAGAAATTAACTTGACCCGCAGCAGACAGTAGAAATCCAAATGCGACCCACAACAAAAAGTAAAAATTAACCCGACCACCAGCAAGAAATAGAAGCGAACCGGACATCAATTTTTGTGAAATGATCGCGGAGAAAACACGAATTTCTTCAAAGGATCATGAAACAGACGCACACTTCGTCCAAAAATTGCGAAAAAGAACGAAAATTTCATCAAAGGACTCACACAAATCAATTCGGGTTAAACCGAACCCTTCTCGCAAAAGTAAAAACCAAATCCTAAACTGCCCCAACTGCGCTAAGCAGAGCTAAAACGTAAAAGTCAACCCGACCAACAACAAAATGTAGTAATCGACCGGATCCAAAAGCAAAAAATCAGAAATTAACTCGAATCGCAGCAAAGAGTACAAGTCAGCCGGACCCAAACACGACCCAAGTAGAAATTAACCCGACTAGGAGCAAAAAATGGAAGCCAATCGGGCCCAAACCCGACTCACAGCAAAAAAGTAGACGAAACACAACCCGCACTAAAAGGATGATATATATATATATATACATATGAATTGTATATACAGGGTGGTCATAAAAATACTTTGCCGATATATCGAGCTCTTGCGGCCGGTCTGTTTAACCGATCGAGATGAGGTTTCAGATATAGCAATTCAGAGGTATGAGCTCGAGATTCTGTGAGCGGTGTAACGTTCTGAATTTCCTCATTAGCACACTGTCAATAAAGGCAGATGTTAGCCCGTGTAAATACCCTCTGACAAGTACGATACATTTGTGTATAATAAAACTTCAACTTTCCAATTATCTAAGCAATAAATTCCACTTGAAACCTCTCCAACTGACGTTATAAAAATCGTATTTCAGACCAAGAACTTAACGTTAGACAGCTTGAATATAATAAATCTACACTACTTGAGCTGTCTGATTTACCCTCTTAATGATCGGCGATTATCAAAGAAAACTGCTTTATATATATGCAATTTCAAAGAGGCTCAAGAGAGGATTTTTGGTTTTGACTCTGAAGTGAGACGACATAGCTCGTCCGCTGGGGCGCAGACTGCCCCGTAAGAAAGTGAAGTCCGTCACGGCCATCGTCTCATTGTTATAACTGTGAAAAGGCCCAAAACCCACGCGCAACTGTGGAAACAGCTGCGGACAGAGTACATATTGTGCTCTTATTTGAATTTTACTTCTATATTTTTTTCCCATTTTAATTTTCTTCTGGTTGCTGTGTTGTGTGTTGCTGTAAATAAACGCTTTGCCAAAAGTTATCCTGGATTTATTCATCAATACGTCACAGCGGTAACAAAATGGTGCTCATGGTTACGATTATAGTTACAGAAATACTCGAAATTTTCCAGTGGCAACACCCACTTTTTTTTCATCGCAGAATGCTCAGCGCATGCGAAAACCCTAAAGAACGTCGGAACCGTATGTGTATCGCAATAAATGGACTCGTTATGTTCGCAGAAAAACAACTCTCTGAACGGCCACCCGAAAAACACGACAAAGGCGCACGAAGAAAATCTGAGACAAAATACCAATCACGGAACACCGTTTGCGCGATAGTCAGCGTAGAAAATAGATAAAAAGTCCGAAATCAACGATCCTAAAGTTACTGCGCTCTGTATTTCTCAAGCTTCCTTACCGGTACCAGCGCAGCCCAGATATTCGAAGTGAGATACCATCAACAACGTATAGATTTTATTAATGAATTTCTTACCCAATATAACGGAGATAACGACTCACCTCTTTGCATATTATGGACGGACGAGGCACATTTCACCTTAACTGCTAATATCAACATCAACACCAAAAATTGTGTGTACTGGACAGACATGATTCCGAATGATGTGGCACCAGTATCTTTACATGACGTCAAATTTACTGTGTGGTGCTGCATTGCAGGCACAATTAATCTCGGGCCGTACTTCTTTGAGGAAGTGATACCAACGGAATTTGTATTTTGCTCTGTAACAGGCTTCCGCTATGGGGCAATGCTGCAATATTATGCTATACCAAAATTGTTGCACCGAAATGCATTGAATGACTTCCTTTGGTTGCAAGATGGTGTACCACCACACAGAGCGAAGTCTGTTCGTAGAAACCTTGAACAGCTTATTGGCGAATGTGTCATCTCATGCCTTTTTTTTTCAGCGGCGTCCGCGATCCCCGGATCTCACTCTTATGGATTTCTGGTTCTGGGGTTATCTAATATCTAGAGTGTATATGTGCAATCCACAAACATCCCTCATGCAATGTACAATTCGGCTGTATTGGCTACAGTCACCCACATGCAAAGTGTAATTGCCTGTGATGGCACCCATGTGGAAAATATGTAATCAAAATAAAAGTTTACTTTTCTCCGATCTGTGTTGTAATCAATGTACTGACTATGTGTCATATACAATAATACTATGTGTCATATATATGTGTCATATACAGCAAACCAATCGTATTTTTTATAAAGGGCCGAATTTGCAGAGCTGTTCTTTGTGCTTGCATAACGCGTCCGTTTCTTTTGATACATATACGGTTCTAACGCTCTTTAGGGTTTTCGCATACGCTGAAAATTTTGAGATGTAAAAAAATGAGTGTTGCCATTGGAAAATTTCGAGTTTTAATAACTATAACCGTAACCGTTAACACCATTTTGTTGCTGTTCACAGAAACTCGAGCTCATACCTGTGAATAGCTATATCTGAAATCTCACCTCGATCGGTAGAACAAATTGGCTGCTAGAGCTCCATGTATCCGCAAAGTTTTTTAATGACCACTCTGTATATGCATGTATGTATAGATTAACGACTTCTAATTGGCGTACTTTTGAGCACTTAATGTAAATATACCACTTTTCAATTATGTTGTGCATATAAATTCCTTCTATTTCTTATCCGGTTTTTGTTCCGCAAATATATAAAAGGAATTTTTTATTCACAGCATCATTGACACGTAATATTCTTACAATGCGTGTTTAAAATTGCATAATTAACACTAACACTTGCCTGACAACGTCGACGGAGAAATTGACATACGAATTTAAAAATGCAAGGTTTTAAATTTACACGTAAAGCAGCAGTTGACATGGGATATTCGAGTGACGAGATCCTCAGGAAATACATAAATACACATCCAATTCATCGTACAAAAAAAGTATCATCCAGATAATAGTGCGAACAATGATGAAATGGTCTGCCATCTGACATGCGGAAATCACAGACGCTTACGTTTGGTGAACGGAACATCTCGAAGAAGATCTGGTAAAACTCTTCTTGAAAAATACAATAACAACGGCCTGTCTTGGCGTGCTGTGCCAGTCTTTTGGCCGTAAACTTATCGCCCGCAATTACTTTTTTTGAAAACATGTAAAAAATCTTATCTGCCCGCACAAAAACTGTCCAACCAAATGGTTTGAAATTTAATCTATATAATTTTTCTAGAATTCTGCCGAGTCATTTTAAATTTTATTAAAATCTAATCAAAACTTTAAAAAATATTAATAAAGTTTTTTCATTCTATTAAATCATATCATACGTAATTATTTCAATGGCACACCATGATAGATAATCGTGGGATATCAATGGTTTTTCGATAAAAGTTCAACAACAGAATAGATTGATAGAGAAAACACGATTTTTTTAAATTTTAGATAATGAGAATTTAGAACATCACGTTCTCATGAATTCATATATGGATATACATTATCTACCAATAAGTATTTAGATATCAATGCATACACCGATGTCTTTGTTCCTGATATACCCCAGGCTTTTCACCGTTAAATATGTTGGTGGAAACGCGAGATTTTAAAATATAGTCACGTTTTAGAATTATTGGCTTGAACTGCGTTTTTATTTGCTGTAATCAGTCTCATGTCAAAGACTCTGTTGGCGTGTGATGTTTTAGATTTAGAGGTACATAAAAAAAGTAAATATATCACAGCTAGAAAATAGTTTAAGCAATTTGCGACAACTACAATTTTAAATAATTTATGTATACAAATGTTGATTACTGCGTTTTTACTGATGTATTAAATTGATATTTCATAGAATATGTTTCATATTCATTTTCGAATAATTATAATTTAAAATTAAGGAATCTTTTATCCAAAATCTAAAATGTCAAAACCAGCAGCGTCTTTGACATGTGATTGAATACAGCCAATAAGAACGCAGCTCAAGCCAGTAATGATAAAATGTGATTATCTTTTAAAATCTCGTGGTGGAAACAATATTGACATCAGTAACATACAAAATGCCACGAAGTACAGAGTTATCTGATTTCGAAAAAAGGGAATCCTAAAGGACATATTTAGTGAGCTGAATCGTCCAAAATCAATCGCGGCGTATGTGATCCAGAGATAGAAGGTGGACAGTGACAGTTGGAATATGTTGACAGTCCCCAAACTCACGAAACTGGAAGACAGAGACACGTAGGTGTTTTCCAGAGAAATTCAAGAGAACAGCACCCAACCAATGGCACAGATAAATCAAGGGTTTCAACAAGCATCCGAGTGTGTTGTTTCGATGAATATCACCTGTAAAGAATCCAGGGTTGCCCCGCTTCAGAGAATTTTCAGACTAGAAATGTCTTTGGCACTAGTATTTTCTTGCAGAGAATCTCTCTTTAAATAAGTCTAAATTTAGTGCGCTTAATCAATTTTTCTATAAACATAATACTGACATTTTAACTGGAAAAATCGCTGAATCGTTTCAACACTGGAAACGTATCCGCGTGGATTTCATGGTCATGTGGCAGCCCATAGGCGCCCATAGCCCATAAGTCCAACCGCGTTGCTGGATAAAAGTGGTAGAAAGCACATCGACAGTGGACCGTACAGCAGTCAAAACAAATTCTGTGGAGTAATGAATCAAGGTTCATATTTCAACGTTCGGATGATAGAGTGGAACTCTGGTGCCTATCTGGAGTACACCCCTTGACAAAATGCACTGTGCACATAGTTAAGCTCGGCGGAAGAACAATTGAGGTCTGGGGATGTTTTTTCTGGTTTGGTTTGGGAGTCTTGGTCCCAGTTCATAATAAATGCAATACCAATGTCTACTGAATTATTTTGGATGACAGTGAACTTCCTATGTTTCGACAGTGTTTGATCCCATGTTACTTCCATGATCACAACCTCCAGCTGTCATCTTTCGAAATCCACCATGGATTGGTATGGTGATAATGAGATTAATCGATTGGACTGGTCTGTCCAGAGCTCTGACCTGAGCACAATTGAAAAACTCTAGAACTTATCGGATCGAACGAAATAAGGGGTGAGACAACAGTACAAAATCGGTGAAGGAACTTGCCTATTTTCTCTAAGTCGAATGTCAAAAACACAAGTTCTCATACTAGGACTAGTAAAAAGCATGTCTAGGAGGGTTACGGCTAATTGCTCCTCGTGTAGGCTGTACTAACTGTTGAACATAAATAAATGTTGTTTTTCTTTTCAGGGGTTAAAATATTTATTGGTAGATATTATATATATATATATATATATATGTGTGTGTGTGTGTGTCATCGATGACTGTCAGCCATATTCACTTCCTTAGCACTCCATAAATATATATATATATATATATTGTAATATGGTAATATAGCATGACTTGGAGGTTTTATTTTATTCCAATCTTTATCTTTCTTATTTGCCGGTTTTCCGATTTCCCGATCTCTTTATTTGTTTACTTGTTCAATAATCTATCGTATTTTTTTTTCAAATAAGTTGCTTATTCGTTTTTACTTACGATTCGATTGTTCGACCGGTTACGAACGTCCACGTGTGCGTTCACGGTCGTTCTCCGTCCTCTCCATCTGATCGCAATTTGCAAACATCGCAAGTCGCAACTCGTTAAGTAGTTGCGTTGCATCCTTTCCTTCGCAAGTCAGGAGCGCGGTAGCTCAACTCCGCGTATTGTTGAAAGGGTCGTTTCACTTTCGATGTCTAGCGGTATATTTAAGAGGAGTGTTTTTGTTTTGACGAGGAGTTCAAAAATGTTTTGACTGGAAAGCACTATAGTCATTTTAATTCTGCCGTTTCACTATATTTTATGAACTTTTATTTTATTTGACTATCGAATGTTTCTTGTTGATGTTGAATGATATCTAGTAGTCTCAGTATATTTTCGGTAAATCATCTTAGTGAAAATGGACTTTCGTTCTCATTTATGGAATCTTGTCAACGTCAATTTTTCATCAATAAAAGAAGACTGAATTTCCAGTGGCCGACATCTTTCCAGTGAATGACGTTGTGAGTAAATTGTTTTTCTTTCGCAACCTGTTTAGTCATTGATTATTTCTGCCTTGCTAAATAATTAAATGTATTAATGTGTTAAATGTTCACTTTAATTAAAAGGAAGTTATATAATATAGAGTTACATTTTGGTTAAGTTTGTCAGATATTATTTACCTTTGTTTATCATTTGTATATATACATATATTTTTATTTAAATATGCTTTCAGTTTTTAATAAACGTTAGTATTATTTAAACCAATTAAATGTTTCTTTAATGACTATTCCATATAATACTGTCACATATCGCCAACATATACTTCCAGGGTTACCAAATTTTCTTACATCTGCTCAACTTTAGACCATTTTAGAACGGTTCTGGATTCAGAACAGATCACGGGTTATGGGCCGAAGCTAATACGCTTTTAACCTGTTACGGTGGCCGTAACCTTTGGTGGCGATATCGTAAATTGGTAACAGTTGTTGGTAGCATGCGGCCATTGGACCTCCAAGTGATTTCTAGTGGGGGGGGGGGCGAAATAGTTTTTTTAAAAATGATAAATACAATGAATTTTATTTCGGCATGAAATAAAAGGTTTTTTTTCAAATGAATAAATAGTAAAAAAAAATTTTGTACTATCTTACCGCTTCTAAGTACGTTTTTTTTTAAATTTTTTTCTCCCTTTTTCTTGTTTAAATTTAATAAGCATTGCAATGACTAACATACAGGTATGCATAAGTAAACTCAATGCTCACAACTATAGAACCTAGGCAGCGGATGTTAAATACCTGCTGCTAGAGAAAATACCTGGGGCATTGTGAATGGGACCGAAAAACCTCCTGAAACAAGTGACGCCGTGGCAACAAAAGAGTACCAGGCACGTTTAAGATCAGCTCTTTCCATAGTTTACCTGAACGTTGAAAATGAATTTAGACGAATCATTGAAAACATTGACGACCCACAAGAAGCATGGACAAAACTAAAAATACACTTCCAGCCTGATAATCGGGCTCGTCATATGCAATTATTTGGTGAAGTTTTATCTTGTAGGATACAGACTGATGAACAGGTGGACATGTTTGCCGCTTGCCTACAAAGAATAGCTGACCAGCTTGCTGCCATGAACGAGCCGATAAAAGAAATATACTTGACATTTCAGTTGCTTCGCAGGCTTCCAAAGAAATTTGACAATTTGGTTCAAGGAATCTTGCTTTGGCCAGACCAACAATTCAAATTTAAAGATGTCCTGATTGAACTCATCGCTGAAGAATCTCGCATCAAACTACGAGAGGAGGACAGAGGTAATTTGGTCCAGTCCCACTTTTCCAGAGCCCGTACATCCAAGAAACCTGCTTATAAGCCAAAATTTAAAGGACGATGCCATCGATGTGGACGTGCTGGCCATATGCAAAGCCAATGTAAGATGCCTCAAGCCTCCAGCCACGAATCTTGCCTTAGCACCAGTTCGAGAGATTCCTCAATATCCCGAGACTACTCAGTATCCCGAGACTCCTCAGTATCCAGATCCAGTCCAGTCCGAGCCCAGTCCAGTAATCCTAGATCCAGGAATGATGTGTCTCGCAATAGAACCGGAAACCGACATCAATCTAAGTCAACAAGCCAGATAAATTACCTCATACAATCTAATCTTAGTAATATAAAGTGTGGTGGAGACGCCTGTGTCTTTGACACGGGCGCCTCGCACTACTTTTGCAAAGATAAAAATCTATATATTAAGTTCAAACCTTTGCACAATGAGGAATTGGCTGTTGCTGTTGACGGTGCGACTTTTCCTATTGAAGGAACTGGATTAGTTGACTTAAAAATAAATGGAGAGATGGTTCGCTTCGTCGATGTTATGTACTGCCCGAGTTTAAGACATAATTTAATATCAGGCCCTAGACTTGATAAAACTGGTGCCAAGTTCAAAGGAGGCGAGGGTAGGGTTAAAGCATATCGTGAAAGTGGTACGTTGTTTCGTGCTTTTCTTAAAGATGGCATTTATTGCTTGTATCCAGATCCTAACCCTAAAACTAGTAATAAAGACCCTAAAACTAAAAATAACCAAAACCCTAAAAAGGTGCGTTTTCAAGCCTCTACTGTCCAAAAGGACGACTTTAAATCATGGCATAGACGTCTTGGGCATATTAGTTCCACATTAATAGAACCATACAGTAAAATGTAATGGTGTGAGGGGATTACCACCTATTAAGAGTAAAGACTTTGAATGCGAGACATGTAAACTAAACAAACACCGGCGAACCTCCTTCCGTTCTATAAATCAAATACGATCGAAACGACCTCTTGAATTACTACATACCGACTTGTGGGGACCGACACAAATAACAGGTAGAAACCGTGAGAAGTACTTTTAAACCATAACTGATGACTTCTCACGAAAAGTTTCAGTCTATCCCTTATGTAAAAAAACACAGGTATTCAAGGTTTTTACTAATCATGTAAAGAGGGCAGAAAGATTTTTAGGTACTAAGCTAAAAGAGGTTCATAGTGACAATGGACGGGAGTTTGACAATGAAGCCTTTACAAAATACTTTGAAGAGAATGGAATTCATCATGAATTTACCAACGTATATTCACCGGAACAAAATGGGGTCTCAGAACGTTTAAATCAAACTATAATGGATGGAGCCCGCCCAATACTTAACGAAAGCAAACTTAGTCTTAAATTCTGGCCGGAAGCAGTTTTGTATATCGCATACACACTAAACCGTATATCTCATAAATCTCAGAAAAAGACACCATTCGAGTATTACTGTGGAAACAAACCTTCAATAAGACATCTACGCCCTTTTGGTACAGTGACATACGTGAGGGTGCCCAAACTGTTAAGGAATTCGAAGTTTGATCCTAAAGCCAAAAAGGGGGTTTTAGTGGGTTACGCGATGCCAACCAAAGGCTACAGGGTATGGATCCCCGATACCAATAAAATTATAGAAATCATAAACGTCAGGTTTGGGGATGAAGCTGTACCAAGAAATATTTACAAACACAGCGAGCAAGGTCCAAGCTATTCCATAGGCACAAACCCTTTTACCACTTCAGAGCAGCACAACGGAAGCGATCTGGGACCCTCTTACATATTAAGTTCAGAACCACCTGAAATTGACCCTTTGACCGACATTCAACCTGATCGATTTCCTTCAGAAAAACCACCCTCTCCATCTACTAAGCCAGGCACCTCAGAATCTGTTGATTCCGCCTCCGTTCACTCATCTGAGGATGAAAGTGACGAGGATGGCGAGAAATTCACAAGAACGCTGAGGGATGCTGTTTGGTTCCGTAAGGCTGTAACTAGACGTGATAATTCGAGAACCGACATTTACTATTATGAGTTGGGTGAAACACAACGTTTAAGATCCCTTAGAGAAGTGAGGGAATACGGTCAGTCTAATGGTATAAAATTTGATCCAACTATGTTTAGTTTTAACTCTTTCACACCGGCGACAGAGAAAATCTTACTATCGTTAAAACCTGACGAAAAAAGGGGAGTATTTTTTAAAGTGAACTCGACCATTTCTTGTTTTCCTCTTTTCAACGCTCATTAAAGGGAGAGGCGTGTTTGAAATGTCAGTTTGATGTATGGTAGCTCAAATCTCCCTCCACATACCGCAATTTCCGGTGTGTAATCGTAATCCGCGGATGAAACAATTCTTTCTGGACCCAGAAATTTTACTTTGTTATAGAAGCCAAATATTAATAGCAATTTAAAATGTTGCATTTTATTTAAAAAAATCCCTGAATCGAAAAATAATTGTTTCATTCAAGGATTATACACCATAAATTATGGTTCTTCTGTTCATTCTTATCCGAAATATTTAATATAAGGTAGTGATGAGTTTATTTATACTACATTTTTTCTCTATATATATTATCAGAAATGTCTATTCATAATTTATTATATTTGAAAGAAAGACCTTTAACATTGTTCTAAACAAGGTTCTTTATTCAAAAAGATTTTCCATTGACCCACCTGATACAACAAATAATGTTTACATTACAAAGAACATGGCTCTTCTATCGAAAAATGGAAAAAGCTTACCGTTTCCATGATTTCTAATTAAGAACACCTGAACAATTCTTATCAGGGCCGTAGCTAGAAGTGAACAAGAGGGGGGAGACTCAAGAAATTGTAAGGGGGCTCATAATTTCTCTCTCTTACTGACGCAGAAAGGTAAATTAGTGCATATTCACATTGTAGGTATTATGTTTCATATTAAACTGTTGTAATAACTTCATTTTATGCTAAAAAATGTATATGATGATGAAAATTTTGAGTGTATAAGTGGTGCAAAATTAAACATCATGTTAGCTTCATATGTACAAATAGGATAAGGGAGTGTTGAAACATTTATTTTAGATACAATTTAGTAACTCTGCAAAACTGTGAAAGGGTCTCAAAACTAAATTAGATTTTTAAACAGAATTTCATTTGAATTTTCGGAACAGAAATTCATTTGGTGACCTTGGAATCTTTTCCAGGGGAGTGGGGCTCAAAATATTTTAGGGGGGGGCTGAGCCGCCCATAGCGCCCCCTTAGCTACGGCTCCGATTCATGTCTAAGTTGACCTTTTGAGGCGCAGGGAAAATTCATTCTTTAAGTGTTGAAATTAATGACTGCCACCGGAATTTGAAATTTTTTTTTATTTGTAAGTAAGAAAAAAAAGCGCTATATTTCACGCATTCAAAAAATTGTATTTTTTTTTTTTTAATCAAAATTCCGATGCCAATATTGTGTTTGTGAATTAAAATAAAGTGGTTTCACAGATATATCACCGCGACGCAAGAGGTTAAAAAAAATGACTTTATGAGGTATAACAGCTACTTGGAATTTAAGAGTAGCATTAATAAACGTTACTTAAGAAGCAATATTAAAATTGTTTACAAATATTAACTGCTTAAAAAAAGTGTTATTTGCAATATAATTTACAGCTTTCTATGTTACAAAAAAGAAAGATTTGCTTAGTAGTGTACATTTGCTTTAAAAGACAGATTCTGTTCCATGAATACGGCGACAAAAATTGCGTTTTGATTCGATTTTTCACAACGCTACAGTTAAAAAAAAAAGTCGTTGCATAGTAAATTATGTTGCAAGAAACTACTCATTCACAGGAATATGAAATGATTATTTGCTTTCTATGTATTTTAATACTATTGCTTTTACATTTTATGAATTTTGATTAAAAAAAATAAGTTTAAAATTATTAGAAATTTTTGACTGTTGGACAGGGAGAATAAAGTTTTCCACTGACAATTATTATATTATACAGACAATTTAAAGGTATTTATTATTAGATTCCAATGTTTTTGGTAACATTTATTTCATGTCATAGCATTTTTCCTGCAAATTACTCTAAAAAGTAAGGAATAAGATACTAAAGAAAGAAATAATGCTATTTTCACGATTTTAATTTTATTAAAATTTAGCATTATGGCAATGATAATTTAAATTTTTAATGTATATATTATAAAAAAATAAACTAACCATACACCTTTTTTTAAGTCTTCATTAAAGAAGTCTTTCTTCATTGCAAAATGCAAAAAAAAAAGTAAGAAATTGCAGAAACAATATTTTGCTGCTGCTAGCTTACTCATTTTCACATTTTTTTTTTATCTTGCTCTAAAAAAGCAATCTTTTATGAAGTCTTGAAATCATTGTATAATAAAATTACTTCCAGATGTTTATTCTTTTCATTACATTGACTACATATCAAGTTTTCTAAACAAATAAACTATCAAAATTCTTAGAAAAATAAACTATCGGAATTTAAACATCTTACATGGTTTCTAATTTCATTGTAAGACAATAGTATTTGACATTACATTGATCTGCTGTTCACGAGAAGGTTTTAATCTTTTAATATTTTCCCTTGTTGTATCAATGAATTATCTAAAAAAATGGGGGGGGGGGGGTGAACTGAGCAATTACTTTGTTCAAGTATCTCATTGTCTCACAACTGTATATATCTAAAGCAAATTGAAGTATTTTTATGATACACTTCATGAAGCCTATGCTATGTGGTAGAGGTCTGCACGGGCCGGAATTTCCAGGCCCGGGCCTGGCCCGGCCCATAGGGAAAGTTTTTCGGCCCGGCCCGTTGTAAAACTCAAAAGTTCGGCCCGGCTCGGCCCGGCCCATTTTGGCCCGTTACAATTTCTACTATTTCTAAAAAATTCAGATTTTTTTCATATAATTAAGATTTTTTTAAAAGAGTACTGCATACATATCTATGGGATGATTTTACAGTATATTTTACAGGAAATACACATTAGAACATTAATGATTACTAAGATTCTTAGGCTTTCAACATTCAAATAAAGATTCATTAAAAGATTAATATGGCTTAGAATAAAAGAAAAAAAAAAGAAATTTAAAAACATCGTAACTTTTGAAGCTGTTTAATAAAGAAAGATTTATAAAAATATTTCTATATCATTTTATTAAAGATTTTAAATCCAAATTCATACGTTAATTCAAAGAAGCTCCTTTCTGATACATTTCTAAATTCATTTTTTTCTCAGAAATGCGTAAGATTAGCAGGTGTCTTTATTCAGAAACTATATAAACGAATGGCGTTATCCATTTTTTGATACAAGCAATGTAAGATCACTGCAAGCAAATAAAATATTGTCATAGTTAGCGTTTTGAATAGAATTTCCGGAAGCGATAGCATGGGAAGGGAGAAAAACTTGCAACCATTTGAGAAACTATTATATCTCAACAAGGTTATACAAGTATTTTATTTACCAAAAATGAAAAACGCTATTCGATTCCAAATCCCTTCAATAGTCAGGCTTATCACTTTTATATTTTTACAATTAAAAATTAATGTAAAAATGTGTCAAACTTTTGCGTTATTGAAAAATTAATTTAAAAACCATCAAGAAGTATACATCCAAAAATTAAGCTAACATAAGCTCTTTATCGCTGTTCATAATTTTACAGATTATGTTGTCTGCCCTACAGATCTTGAGAACAATTAAGTCTTCTTTCGGTCCGGCAAGTCTATATATAGAAAAATAATGCCTTGATATCCAATTTTGATCTTGGCCCTGCACGAGTCAGTTTAAAAAATATTAAAACGGGTTACACACAATGTAACTGTCCGATGCCGATCGCTACACTGCACAAGTTACATTTTTATATTTGATGCTGTCAAACTAGTATGGCTCATGATGCACATTTATATTTATTCTCGTTAAAACCATTTTCATTGAAAATAGGTTTATATTTTATTGTTTATGATTAAATCTTCAAAACGGGCCGGTAGGCCCGAAAATTTTTAAATCGGCCCAGCCCGGCACGTACGGCCCGTTCAATTTTTTGGCCGGCCCGTTGAAAAAAACATTCTAATTCTGCCGGCCCGGCCCGTTAGCAAATTCGAAACAATTCCGCCGGCCCGGCCCGCAGGTCGGGCCGGGTGCGGGCCCGTGCAGACCTCTACTATGTGGTTATAGAATGTAATACAATTTAAAAAAATGTAGCAATTTTAATAGAAAACGAAATAAAGTAGAATTGAGCCTTCCGTCAAACTGATAAAATATTAAGCCAAAAATTTTACAAATAAGTTTAGAATTGTTCCTCAATTTATTCTGTTCGTTCTTTTTCTTTTCTTGTCAAATAATCGCAAAACTTACTTAAATACGTAATTAAGCCTGTAAAATATCCATACATATATAGTTTTTTTTTTTTTTAAAACACATTTGCAAAAATAAATTGATCGAGTAAGCTTACAAATGCCTATTGATACCTTGCACTATTTTTACAATGCTGTTTACGGTTAGAGCAACTAAACTTCTTTTATAGCTTAGTATGTTTATGATTCCGCTTTTCTCCTAAGATAATGACAAAAGGCGAGACAATCCATTTGTGACTTTTTTCAAGCCCTTTTCAAAGACAGCTGTACGAAACTCTTTATTCGTCGCTGTCAAACCAGTCTTTTACTTTGAAGTAGAATTCGTGTTACACTTTATGCCATTTTCAGGGTTATTTCGGTATTTGCAACATAAGTTACTTACTCTATAGTTATAAACAAATTTGGACTTTTGTAGAAATTTAAAAAGACGATATTTTTGTTTCTTGAAATTGTTTCTTCTTTATAACAGGTGCTGAAATGCATTTAAGCGACACAAAACATGTACAGTGTATCTGTGTAACATAATGGCCGGGTCATGGAATCTTTTCACTGTATTTAAAATTTATTTTAAATCTACACTTTAAAAAGTCATAAAATAATTCCCTGTGTGAAATAATAAAAGAATAATCTTGATAAGATTTACGATAGAGTAGCGTTTTTGATAAATGTTATGCAGAAAAATATAACATATTGCGTTCAGCGAAATACTCAGTAAAAAAGGTTAATGACAAAAGAAAAAAAAAGCACCGTAAAAATAATAATAGTAATTATAACGATTTACTAGTACTTAATAATTATAACGAAACTATTTTAAAAAATAATATTTTACTTTATTGATCATTAATGTAAGAGATGTAATAATTTGATAAGAATAAAATATGTGTACAAAAGAAGACAAAAACTGAATAGGCAACTTTCGCTACTACAGTCCTCCCCACTTAATAGAGTAACGGCTAATCGAAGACCCCGCTTATTCGAATAAATCCTCTGGAACCGAATTTAATCCCATTGAGCTAATGTTATTTTACCCCGCGTAACCGAATACGTTTCACGAAATGTCTTCGCTTAATCGAATAACAAATGATTGAGACAATTTGAAAAATGGGTGGGGAAAACACGTTTCAATTGGAATTTCCTCCACATTTTTTGTCATTTTCGGTTGTTACACAAAAAATAAATTTCCAGAACTCCCAGCATGCCTGGCAGGTGTATGACCTGGCAGGTGTATGACCTGGCAGGTGTATAACGGACTGGCCAAATGAGTTCCCTTCTTTGTTCATTTTTCGATTTAATTTAAAAAATGGTGAAATAAACTGGAGAGTATTTTCGATCAATTTTTTATTTTATTTACTTTCGTTTGTCAAAGGACTTTTTTTTTTTTTCACTTTTTCGATTTTTTTTACAGTTTTTTTTTAATGGAGACACTTTCATTTTCAAAACCGGCTCCGAAACTGAAATAATCCTCATTAAAAATATCAGCAATAAAAACCTAATGTTAAAAAAACGACGCCCTTTGTACAGATCGATCTCAGCTATTCATTACAAAAAAGATCATTTAAAAATATTGAAATGCGATAGAGATATCTTTATAAATTTCTTCTATAGGATTAGCATTAGTGAGCAAATCCTATCACGTGGTCGAAGTAGCCCTTTAATAATAATATGTTGTCACTTAGAGGCTCAAGATTATTGTGATACCATTCGAAAAAAAATCTCTCCCATTTTTTACTCAAAATTTTCGCATAAACCACTTTCGTCTACTTTTTTAAACCTGTATAAATTACGTAAATTAATTTCTAATAACAAAATTTGCCGTCAATTCACACTATCTGCATTAAATGTAGTTTAAACAAAATGCATGTGTTTACTGTCATTTAACTATTGCGTATTTACTTGTCATTTTGTTTTTATTTTAGTTTGTATATTAACGTTTTTAACGATTTTCTTATTCTGGTAATTAAATATCTATATTTAATAATTTTGTAATTTTATTACACATTAAATATTACATTTATATGTCTCCCCGTTTAATCAAATACCCCGCTTAATCGAGTATTTTTTCTGGAACCGTCAATATTCGTTTAAGCGGGGCCGACTGTATAACTTTTAAAAACTGGAAATAATATTTTTGTACAGAAGATAAAATAAAAATGTACATTTATTCAAATACTATAAGAAGATGGAGGAATTTTTTTCTGATTTTACAATCACCGCAAAAAAAAAAAAAATCTTTACACTTGTTATTTTACACATTTTTTTAAATATCTAAAAATATACATGAGGAGTAACTCCGAAACTCCTGATGTATAAACAAAATAATACTAGTCACATATTTTCGCTAAGAGTTTTCCCCGAAATCCAACAGGGGACCGTCAACAAATTGAAAAAGAACGGAGATCTTTTGGATAACCTTGTCAAAATTAATGAAGCAAAAGAGTTCAAATTGCAGATTATGATTAAGTGGCTTATTGTAATAAACTGTGTTCATTTTTATGAATATAGCATCTAAACTCGTAGAGAAATTAAGGCTTTTATAAAAACGGTCCCAATTTTTTTTTCAAGTTTTTTGTCAAGGGTTCTTCATCAAACACAATGTTCTTTTCAAAAAATATGATAATCAACATTGCACATAAGACCATGTAATCAAAATTAAAAAATAGAAAAAAATATATGATAAATAAGCGAGTTTACTAAATAATTTTTTTACTGCGCATGCGTTAACGCTATTAAAATTTCATTTCCATATTTTGTTAGTTAAATGTATAGAGCAACTTTTGTGAAAGTCACAAAAACATAGCTTGAAAGTCCTGAAAATTATCCTCGATAGAATAGTGTCAAAATCCGTTATTTTCAAAATGAAGCAAAAAGATGAGGAGCTGTATCCATATTCCATTGATTAGTGTCTATACAAATTATATAATTCCTTATCAATGTTACTGATGTATTTATTTGTTTGGCGTGTTATTTCTAGAATAAACATTAATTATTCCTTTCGACATTGCTTTCTAACTCTACATATTTTGTAGGATACATTAGTTTATAAATTACAATAGTTGAAAAAAAAAAAAAAGCAGACTAACAAAATATAGTCAAAATGATTCAGGGAACCTCATATCCCTAAAAAATTGAAATCTGAAAATAATATTCGATAAACATTCTATAGATGAAAAAAAAATGAAGATATCAGAATAATTCAGCGTATTTGTACCTCATTATTTTTATTATAATGTAATTATTTTCGTACTATATATTACAGCAAATTGAAATAGAAAATCGAATTTGCTTATTTTAGGACAGGGTTCATATCCATTTTAAAGATTTAAAGTTCATGAATTTTTGAAGAGTTTTTTTTTTTAAGTCGCCTTTAAAACTCATACGGTACAATTTTAGAGCATGTATTTTTAAGGTGAATATTTAGAAAAAATATATATGTATTCTTTACTGCTCAAAATTATGAAATTTTCTGCGATATTAAAAAAAAAAAAAAAAAAAAAAAAAAAAAAAATGTGTAAAATTGCGAAATTTCAGTCATGAGAAGTTCATCAGCCAGCCATTTTTGAATGATTCTGATTTTGTCCTTTTTATGATAAATTCTTTAAATTTTGCAATATAATCGATTGTTGTCTCATGACAGCTTTTCTATGGCTTTCGTCTGGGATTTTGTTTCAATACATCAATTTTAGCAGTATTTAAAAAAAAAAAAAAAAAAAAAAAAAAAAAAAAAAAAAAACGTGTGATTCTATCAAAAAATAGAAAATGTTGCTATAGTTTTCATAGTTTCTTATTAAAAACACCTGAACATTTCACGTACCTAAGTTTAAAAATGACTTCATGAGGTAGAATAATTAAATATAATTTGAAAATAGTCCTAATTACCATTATTAAATAAGTTATATTAAAACTACTCTCAAATCCAAACTGTTATTTATTTTTTTTACACGTTCATAAAGTTATTTTAAATACAGTGCAGCGTTCTTGATTAGAAGAGAAATAATTAGCATTTTCCTTATACAGACAAAGGCTTTTCCGGACAGAAATCGTGTTTTAAGTCGACTTTTGATATGCTACATTAGAATAATAATAATAATAATAATAATAATAATTATGCAGTAAATTCCAAGATATAACGAATTTGCAGTAATATGAAAAGCATCGTTCATTTCATAAATATATAAATGATAACGTATGTAAACTTCATTATTTTTTTCTGTCAAAAATGATTTTACTAATTGTAAAAAAGTTTGGCATTGTTGAATATAAGTTCAGATTCACGGCTGCCAGTCGCCACGCGGCGATTAAATTTTTTGACTTGACGACTAATTTTTGGCTTCTAAGTCGTCATGCCAATCATTAACGGTTTTTTTTTTTTTTAACTTGCTCATCATACGTAGTATAGGATAAGTCTTGCAATCGTTTTGAAAGTCAAAAGAAAAAAAAAATCTTACTTTACTTTTTTATTTTGTAAAATAAAATACTCTCAAAGTTTTCTTTTTAAATAAATTCTTCAATGCGAAAGCGCTTAAAATAACCGTCATGGGACAATAATCGCTAGGAAATAAAGATGCAATTAATTCATCGATAAAGAAAAAGAAAACAGTTCACTTGTAATTTGTTGGTTGGTAGTGTAATGTTTTTTCTTTCAAAAATAAGTATGTAAATATGACAACAAAATATTCCGTTATTGAACTTTATTTTTTTAGGACCGCGCTCAATTTAAATGTGCCTGTTATATTAAAAATATTCGCGATCACTATTGAATTTAGATGTTATATTTCCTTGGCGGGATTTTGAAAATCGGGTGGGATAGGGCGTGAGGGCAAATTTTTACTGTAGAAAATGTGCAATTTCCATTTTGCTTCTTTAACTTTGAATTATTTTAATTTTCTAAATATCTATCATCTGATCCAAATAACATTCCATCTATTTCTTATTGTTTTCCTCCTTTGCGTGACTTTTTGTCATTTTGAATTAAGTGTAATTAAATAACTTAATAACAGCCCTGATACTTAATAATAAAACAAAAGTACTGATACCATACTCTTTTGAAATAAAAAGCTTTAGAAGAAAAAATAATGATAACATCCCCTCAATAGAATCCTTTTAACTGCAAAAAGAAGTAAATATAAGCCACATGTGAATATTCCATCACTGTCACCCAAACAAAGTAATCGGCAAAGATAGAGAAACACCCCTCTAGATAAGGTGAAACCCATCTCTTTCACTTCCTTACACCCCTAAATTCTCCGTACTCGGCCGTATGCGCCTGAGATCGGCGTTCAATGACACGGCCGTATCGGGGCGGGTTAGGTGTTAAAGGGTTAAAGGGGATGACAAATACCAAGGTATTGTAAAGTCTACTCTTAGTGCTAGCTCAAGCCTTAGTTACACACCTCCACACACATCTATGTCTGTAGTAAACAAAACAAATATATGACTAGAAGACACCATTCCAAATACATATAAACAAGCCTTAAAATCCCCTCAATGGGAACTCTGGAGACAGGCAATGCAGGAGGAAATGGATGTCATTAATAAAAGACAAGTATGGGTATTAACATTTTTGCCACCCAACACTGAACCTCTAGGCTGCAGATGGGTATTCACCATCAAACAAGACGATAAAGGGCATGTTGCAAGGTACAAAGCGAGACTAGTAGCCAGAGGCTATAAACAGGTCAGGGGTGAAACTTATGATGAAACGTTTTCACCGGTAGTTAACTTCGATTTAATCCGCTTTTTCTTTGCCGCCCTAGTTTCATGTCTCGGATGGATTCACACGCAGTGCGATGTGAAAGGAGCCTATCTGTACGCACCTCTTTCAGATAATGTATACATAAACAACCTCCAGGTTTTGAAGTAAAAGGTAAAGAACATTTATTCTGTAAACTCCAGAGGGCTTTGTATGGTCTCCATCAGAGTGGCCGAGTTTAGTTTTATGAATTGCACAAAATTTTAATCTCTCTTAGTTTTAAAAAATTGGATTGGTGCAATTGTGTTTATACATTTTCTAATTACATTGTTTTATTATTATACGTTGATGACTTCGTTATTTTAAGTAACCATCAGAGACACATAAACGAGATTTTAACATTGTTAACTAAACATTTTGACATCAAAATCCTGGGAAAAACGCGTAAACTTCTTGGTGTTGAGTTTGAGGAAGATAGGGAAGGTGTGGTTTCAATTCATCAAATGCAGTATATTGATCATATCTGTTCACGTTTTAAAGAATTTAACTTTCCCATAACTTCACTTCCCATAAGTAAAGGAGTTGTGTACTCCAAGTCACAATGCTCTCAAACAGACGCTGAAACCCAGGAAATGTTAAAATATCCATATAGAAGGTTTTGGAATGCCTATTGTTTCTGACAAGCAGGACACGTCCTGACATATCTTACGCTGTAAACATTTTTAGCCAATTCCAAAGCAATCCTGGTATTGTTCACTGGAATGGTCTCTTAAAATTACTGGGGTATGTCCAAAACACTAAACATTACAAACTGAGGTTACCATGTCATCAGATAAATTTAATAACATATACATATGCAGACTTCGCAGCCAATCGCGATGACAGAACGTCAATGGGGGGACAATTATTAATGCTAGAAAGATCTATTATGTGGAGGGCTTTCAAACAAAAGTCTGTCTGCTTGTCTACTATGGAATCAGAGTTTGTGGCTTTAACAGAAGCAACTAAAGAGCTTCTTTGGTTTAGTAGAATCATAACTGAGTGTTATGACAAACACATTTTTACAGGCCAACAAATTAAACCAACCCTGTTAGTAGACAACATGGCCTCCATTTATTTTCTTAAATCTCCCATAGAAAATTATAGAACAAAGCACATTGACGTTAAATTATTCTTTGTATGAGACCTTTTAAACCAAGAGATATTTAATGTGAAACACGTAACTAGTAAAGTTAATCTCTCAGATATTTTTACAAAACCCTTAACGAAGTTTAATCTTAGAAAATTCATTGAAGTAATTTTTAGTTACAAGTAATATATAAGGTTTGAGAAAAAAACCTCCTCCTTTGAACTTGTGTCAAGCATTAAGATGCTTGCTTAATCTTTTTATGTTAAACCCTGAAGTTTAACATTTTTCCATTTTTCAAATCTGAAATTTTGTATATTTCAGTAATTTCTTTGATAATGTTTGAATATGTGATTATACACTTGTTTTCTTGTTATTTCATATTTTGTTGTATCATATGCATATGTTCTTATATCATCACATAAGTTTTTTTATATACCCTCATTTCCAACATCGCGGACAATTTAACTCCCGCTGGAATGTGATCAGACCTCAAGATCCTTCATCCTCCGGGGTACTAGCAGCCTCGAAAAACGTCTCGTGAGGTGAAATTGTAAATAACCAGAGTTGCCTGCAGGGGGTAGCGGCCTTCTTGAGTGTTCTGATCACAGGAAGGCCTGTCGCGGGCATCGTTCTTTTTAAGTTTGTAAGTCCTTATTTTTGGAAATGGAAATGTCACATAGGTCCCGTCCGTGGTGTTGAAAATCGAGCTGTATTTTTTTTGCATATATAAATAAGGAAAGAAAGAGAGAGAAAAAAAGTTTTTTTTCTTCTCTTTTAAGAAGTTACATAACAAGTGTTTTTCACATTTAAACTTTTTTTAATCATTTGCAAATGTATATAGTTTCAAAAGCTTAAACATGCATGTTGTTGTTGTTGGTTTTCACGTGAGCGTTCACAATCACAATCACAATCATTTTCACTATCATGATCATGATCATTAATGTTATTATCATCATTGAATCTTTCTCATTTGCATATCATGAATTTTTCATATACTATCAAAGTGTTTTTGCAATGTAATTCATGTCTTGTTATTCTTCACATTCATAATGTTTTGAATCTGTTTATATGATAGTCATTTGTTTCAAGAGTAATTATGCAAATGTATGTAAATATAGTTGTATGAATGTTTACTTTAATATTGTCAAAGCCAAGATCAAGAAAATCGTCATATCGAGAAAATATCGTTGTATGTAAAGGTAATCCTAGTCACTTGTAAGTGATGAGGTAATGTGGTAAAAAAATTTTCATGAACTTTTTGAATAGATTTTTTTGCCTGAAAAACTTTCATATTTTTAAGACTTACTGTAGTAACTAAAGGTGTTTTTGTGCTGTGAAAAAAAAATTATTATTCTTATTGTTATATGGTTGTTAAATTGCTGTTCACATTGTTATTTCTATTGTTATATGGTTGTTAACGTTGTGATTTATAGAAATTTGTTACATTATTACGTATGCATGTAAACGGTTATTAACATTGTTGAAAAATTATTCATTTTTGAATTAACCTTGTTAAAGATATGAATTTGTTGCATTTTTGCATGTTAATGTTAAGTTATTCTTCACTGATAACTGTCAAAGTGTGATAGTTGATACACTGATGTTTTTTGTTGTTCAATAGAACTTTTTGATATTATCTGTTAATTATCTAGTTTATTTTGAGTATGAGTGTTAAAGGGGGGGGGCGATTGTCAGCCATATTCACTTCTTTAACATTCCATAAACATATATATATATTGTAATATGGTAATATAGCATGACTTACAGGTTTTATTTTATTCCAATCTTTATTTTTCTTATTTGCCGGTTTTCCAATTTCTCGATCTCTTTATTTGTTTACTTGTTCAATAATCTATCGTATTTTTTTTTTCAAATCAGTTGCTTATTCGTTTTTACTTCCGATTCGAATGTTCGACCGGTTACGAACGTCCACGTATGCGTTCACGGTCGTTCTCCGTCCTCTCCATCTGATCGCAATTTGCAATCATCTCAAGTCGCAACTCGTTAAGTAGTTGCGTTGCATCCTTTCCTTCGCAAGTCAGGAGCGCGGTAGCTCAACTCCGCGTATTGTTGAAAGGGTCGTTTCACTTTCGATGTCTAGCGGTATATTTAAGAGGAGTGTTTTTGTTTTGACGGGGAGTTCAAAAATGTTTTGACTGTAAAGCACTATAGTCATTTTAATTCTGCCGTTTCACTATATGTTATGAACTTTGATTTTATTTGAATATCGAATGTTTCTTGTTGATGTTGAATGATATCTAGTCATCTTAGTATATTTTCGGTAAATCATCTTAGTGAAAATGGACTTTCGTTGTCGTTTTTGGAATCTTGTCAACGTCCATTTTTCATCAATAAAGGAAGACTGAATTTCCAGTGGCCGGCATCTTTTTAATGAATGACGTTGTGAGTAAATTGTTTTTCTTTCGCAGCCTGTTTAGTCTTTATTTTTTCTGTCATGCTAAATAATTAAATGTATTAATGTGTTAAATGTTGACTTTAATTTAAAGGAAGTTATATAATATAGAGTTACGTTTTGGTTAAGTTTGTCAGATATTATTTACCTTTGTTTATCATTTGTATATATACATATATTTTTATTTAAATATGCTTTCAGTTTTTAATAAACGTTAGTATTATTTAAACCAATTAAATGTTTCTTTAATGACTATTCCATATAACACTGTCACATATCGCCACATATATTTCCAGGGTCACCATATTTTCTTACATCTACTCAACTTTAGACCATTTTAGAACGGTTCTGAATATCGAACCGATCAATAACCACTAAATAATAGATTGCTGCTTGTTTGAATGATTTTTACATAAAACTAGAGACAAGTGTTTGCAATTCGGAGATTTTTTTTAATGGCAAATACTAATAGTTTGAAAGGAATGGCATGCTTTACTTAACTGTTTCTAGGGCGATGATTCATTTTTCAAATGCTTAATTTTATTCCCTTACATGCCACATTGCTACTTAAATTTTTGAATGAAAATTTTCCTTTTATTGAGAAGGTCAAGTAAAGCTTCTATTTATTTAAAATAACTTTAAAAATCCCGTTGTCTTTTAACTATTTCCACATTTTACCAATAGAAGTATATTTCTCCGAAAGACTTGATATTCAAATAAGTAATTGAAATATGACACAAATTCAGATACGACGCATTCTGATATTCTTATATGTAATTGATTTTACTAAATCATTCATGCAAAAACAGAAAAAAATACATGTGGAAAAAAAGCACGCATTTTCATTTGTAAATCTGCGGAATTTCACTATAGTTCTTTCTTTTTTCTTATTAGTAAATTTAGAGATTCTTCAAGGTAAATATACTGTTATTATGAAGTACATATTTTTAAGATGTTAAATTTTTGGTTATATTATTCAGAAAGCCCCGGGGCAGAAGAACAAACTTAAATAATTTAAAAAAGTATAATTGTTTATACAAATTTGAAAAAATGTTTCAAGAAAATGGGAACAAAACTAATACAAAATACAATATATAATTTATATCCTTCATTGATGTCAGATGCTAAATTATTAAAACATATCTGACAAATAAAACAGCACAAATAAAAAAAATCACGGCCACCCTTATTGTAATAAATATTCCAACATTATTAAAACTGTATGAAAAATATGCATGTGTAAATACTGCGTACATGATTTAGTGTGTTTCAAAAATACAGTCACCGCAAAAAAATCTTGACACTTGTGATTTTAGACATTTTGTTAAATATCTAAAAATATACATGAGGAATAACTCCGAAACTCCAGATATATGAACAAAATAGTACAAGTCATACATTTTCGCGACGATTTTTTTCTGAAATCCCATAGGGACCGTCAACAAATTGAAAAAGAACGAAGATCTTTTGGATAACCCTGTCAAAAGTAAAGTAGCAAAAGCGTACAAACTGCAGATTGTGATTAAGTGGCTTATGATAATAAATTGTATTCATTTTTATGCGGATAGCATGTATACTCGTAGAGAAATTAAGGTTTATATGAAAACGGTCCCAAATTTTGCCAAGTTTTTTTGCTTATAATTTGCAGAGTTCTTAATAAAAAACAATGTTCTTTTCAGAAAATATGAGAAATGACATTGTACATAATACCCTGTAATTAAAATTAAAGTATATTAATAATTGTATGAAAAATGAGTAGGTTTACTAAATAAATTTTCATTGCGCAAGCGTCAACTGTAAAAAAAAAATCATTTGCATATTGTGTTAGCTAAATGTATAGAGCAACTTTTGTTAAAGTTTCAAAATCATAGCTTGAAAATTCTGAAAATTATCGTCGGCAGAATAAGATCAAAATCCGATATTGTCAAAATGAAACAAAACAACAATGGGTTGTATCCATATTCCATTGATTAGTGTCTCCACAATATTGCACATACTACTATATTTGGATACAGCTCCTCATTTTTTTGTTTCATTTTGGGAATATCGGATTTTGATCGTTTTCTTTCGACGATAATTTTCAGAATTTTCACGCCATGATTTTAAAACTTTAACAAAAGTTGCTCTATACATTTAGCTAATACAATATGCAAATGAAAGTTTAATAGAGTTGACGCATGCGCAATGGAAATTTATTTAGTAAACCTACTCATTTTTCATACAATTATTAATATATATTAATTTTAATTTCATGGTATTATGTACAATGTCATTTCTCCTATTTTCTGAAAAGAACATTGTTTTTTATTAAGAATTCTGCAAATTATGAGCAAAAAACTTGGCAACTTGGGACCGTTTTTATAAAAACCTTAATTTCTCTACGAGTATGCATGCTATCGGCATAAAAATGAACACAGTTTATTACCATAAGGCACTTAATCGTAATCTGCAGATTGAACGCTCAGTCTACATTAGTTTTGACAGGGTTATACAAATGATCTTCGTTCTTTTTTAGTTTGTTGTCGGTCCCCTATGGGATTTCACAAACAAATCTTCGCGAAAATATATAACTTGTACTATTTTGCTTGTATGTCTGAAGTTTCGGAGTTATTCGTCATCTATATTTTTAGATATTTAACAAAACGTCTAAAATCGCAAGTATCAAGATTTTTTTTTTTTTTTTTTTTTTTTTTTTTTTTCGGTGACTGTATAATTCTATGCATTGGCAGATAGTGGTTAAGTGTCCATTTGCAATAAAACCTGAACTTACGCTGTCAAATTTAATATTAAAATAAATACTTGATGCTAATTTGCGTACAAACATAAAAAAGATATTAAATCATAAAATACTGGACATTATCAAAAAGTGTTTTTTTTAAGATACTTTTACAATAAAAAATATTTTCATTAATAGTCACTAAGCAGTAGTCTTTGTATTTAAATGATTTTCTACACTAATTAAAAAATCGGTACATATTCACTTTGAAAAACACATTTCTACATAAATACCTATGATACTTAATAAGACATGAATATACATATATATATATTACAAATTTAAAAGTTTTTCGCCAAAACTAACCTTTATACTATCTTAATTTCCTTATAATAATGTTCCGTACTTACTTCAAATTATTAAATTAAAATCTTGTTTCTAAATCTAATCTGTTAATCTTTATGCAGACGATATAAATTCTTAATTTGCCTGAAAAAAAAATTATTCCAGTATGCGTAAACTAAAAAAGATGGCTCTAAATTAAAAATATTCTTAATTAAACTTTATTTCTTAATATTCCAAGTAAAACTAATTTCTTCTATGTTTTTATCAACCCTTTTTAAGACAGTCTTATTAAATTTATTCCAAACCCATACCTTTCAAAAAATATCATTATTTTATTTTATCTATTTATTTATTTTTCCTCAGTCAACCTTGGATAATGTGCATAGCAATAAATTCATTTCTTTTCTTTTTCTCTTAAAATTAATAGTCTATAAAAATCGTCTGCCTAAGATATTTAAAATCCTGAGTCGATTATAAATTGGCTAAATAATATTTAAAAAAAAATAAATTTATCGTCTGTGGAAAATAGTCTCGTAGCTGGACAAGAATTCTGTTTACATAAAAGAATGATGGTTTGGGGTTACAGAATGTTCTGGAATTTTCTTTTTAGATTTAAGAGGGACGCCTCGAGATGAGAAGGAGGATTCTTGGGTTTTTTCTTCGATGAGTACGGCTCGCTGAAATAATGATGGAATGTTTCGGTAAAAGACAGTTTGCAAAAGGATCTTTTCCCTTTCTCATGATTACGGATTAAATAAATGAACTTACAGCAGCCAATGAGTAATTATTTGGATTCTCTACATCTATTTATTTATTTTCGTCGGTGGCCATGACTTCTCTGCGGTGAAAGGGAAACCCGGCGTTGATGTCTCTGGCTCCTAACTTTTAAATTTTCACAATATACTCTAAAGTCGACAGGATTATTTATCTGTGCTGCCTTTTTCGGATATTTAAAGAAAATTGCGATGGAGCAAAGTAGAACATGCTATCGCCAAAGTTCGATTGAATTGTATGTTCTGAAGGACATTCTATATGGTAGTTTCGGCTTGCTAATGAAATCGGCTGTGGAACGAAAAGATGATAGGTTTGTGAATCGCCGATAATCGACTTCTCGTGAATGTTCTTGTGCCACAATCGCCTTAATTTCTTACTTAATTAAAGTAAAAGAAATGCTCTTTCTAAAGAACTTCACAGCTATGCTTGGAAAGATACTAATCTGAAAGAATTAGTGCTTGCTTTGAGTTTGCTTGTGTGTTCCATGATGGTTGAGATTCATTCTTTCATAGTCGAGAAAAAGTAGTCCTCGTGGTGATGAAAAAGAAGAAAAATAATAATAATAATTACAAGACCATTTCTTGTAAATTGGTGAATAGACAAATATTTTTCGAGATAGTTGAGCCCAATAGGATTTCGGCGAGATTTTTTTTCGTAGTGTTTTGATTATTATTATTTGTATACTTTTTATGTATTTATTAAATTAATTATTCTCTGTTTGTCAGGTTTATTTATTTGATTATTTGTCTGGAATTTTATTTACTTGCCTATTTATGAGTATTATTATTATCATTATTATGTGTTGGAGATTGAAACATTTTTGTTCTTAAGGATTAAATTGAAGAGTATGATATTCTTAGACAATTACTGTTGCATATTAAAGATTATTATGATATTTTTATTCACGTTTAAAGATAAGTTCGTAATAATAATGAAGTATAAAAGAACGTAGAAGCTCAAGTTTTTTTTTAAAAGTACATTTTCTATTTTATTGATATTTGTTTGTTATCAAGAACTATTCTCAGAATACAGTATTTTCATGATAATGTTCCTACAACTAAACATTTGAGCTGAAAATTAAGTTAACATTTATGTTTTTCCTTTTATTTGTTAGAATTTCTGGTTACAGTGAGCTTTGGTTCCCGGATCCTTATAATTTATTTAAATTCAGTAAGAAAGATGGAACTGTGCAAGGCTGTTGCTAGAATTTTGACTCATAAATATGATTAATTTTTTCAGTAAATTTTGTGATTTTAAGTAAGAAATTACCTATAATTAAAATTTTTGTATCGGTTTATGATTTATAAAATAATATAATTAAAAAGTTGATCCCAATTTAAAGTATAACTTTGATATTTACAATTTCTATTTTTATTAGATAAAATTTCTGGTTAAAGTTAGCAGCTAAATATAGTTATAATTTTCACGATAATTTTGATTCAGATTTTTAAAAAGGAGGGTAATGGTTTTGTGTGAGGCAATTAAAAATGTATACAACTCCAGTAGACAAATCCCTCAAAATTGCGAAAGCGCGAACTCAGGAATTTCACCTTAAAAGTAAAAGACTCTATGATCGAAATTTTGTCTTATGCCCATTAAAAATACAAGACTCTGTAATTTATGAAGAATTTAAATACCCTAATTCTCGAAAATTAGAACCTACTTTCTCTGGACCATATAAAATTATAAACTTTCCGATGTAACTTATGAAATAGATAAATTTAATTATGAGACAGGACAGAATTCCGTTATTGTGCATGTTTCTAAATTAAGACCCTGTTTTTCACCAGAAGATTTTAAACTGTTTCATGAGCAACCCAAAAAACCAACAAAACCTCAGATACAATCACAATCACTAGATCAAACTAAAGTCAAGACAGTAGATTAAATTTTAATTCTTATTCTCTAAATATTTTATCACCATAATTTTCAACATTAGCAGGTATGTTCTTGGAGCGCTACAAGAATATTACTTGTTTCTGAAAGTTTTTGGGATTAAACTGGGCTCCTTATGCAGGCATAAGGTGTACACTTTACTACAAAATGAAATCACATCAATTGCTTTTGCGTGTTATAAAAAGAAACGCACACCTGCGGTCACTGCCCCCCCTTGGTGGACGGACGAAATCAAAACAGCCAGGAACAAGGTTAGGGCGCTCAGGAGGAGATACCAAAAACAACCAGATGAAGAACTAAAAATAAAACAACAAATAGTATTTAAAAGAGAAAGAGCCAAACTTAAGAAGCTCATCAACAAAACAAAATTAAAGACATGGAAAGACTACTGCAGCAAAGTAACGGACACATACGGCTCGCAATACAAAAATGCAAGCAATAAAAACACGGGCCCTGCTAAACTTGTCAATATACTCCCACCACAGCAATCAGTAAACATTAAAGATACACTGACACACTTTTTAGACAATCTATACATAACAGACCAGAACACCCCCCACAACATAACAACAGTAAATAAAAAAAAGAAGATGCAAAACCACCAGTAGTTACGAAGGCGGAATTAAATAGAATAATCAGAAACATCAAACAAAACAAAGCACCAGGTTATGACTTCATTGACTATAACTTAATTAAACGCATAAACAATGCCGCCCCGCAACTACTGCTCACACTTCTCAATACATGCTTAAAATTTGAATACTTCCCCAAGTCATTTAAAATCGGAATAGTGGTCCTCTTTCACAAGCCGGGTAAAGACCCTGCAAACCCTAAAAACTACAGACCGATATGCCTACTACCGGCAATAAGTAAGATTTTAGAACGCATAATACATGGCAGAATAAACTACCATCTTAATAAAAATAAATACTGGAGCGATAAACAATATGGCTTCAAGCAGGGATTCTCCACGGAACACGCACTGGACAATCTAATTAAAACAATAAAAGAAGACAAAGTTAACAACTACCAAACACTCTTAATAGCCATGGACATCAAAGGGGCTTTCGACAACATACGCTGGCCAATACTAATAGATAATATAAAACAATCTCCCTGCCCGGGTTATTTAATAAACTGGGTAGTGAGTTTCTTACAACAAAGATACGTTTCACTAGAGGAAAATGGGATCAAAATCACAAAACAGACATTCGGCGGCTGCCCCCAGGGAAGTTGCCTGGGCCCGCTTCTATGGCTATTAATCGCAGAGACAGCATTAAAAAAACACTGGGGAAAAAATGTCAGGATACAGGCATTCGCGGATGACTTTATTCTGATACTCAAGGGAAGAACAAAAGATAAACTTAGAAGACTCGCAAATAGAATACTCAAAGCTTTTAACGAATGGATAGAGGCTAATGGCCTAACGCTGAATAAAGAAAAAACAGAACTACTATATCTAAACAGGGGACATATGAGGAACCTACCTACAGAAAACACCAATGTAATAGAGGGCATAGAGTTAAACGGTCAATCTCTAAATGTGAAAGAACATATCAAATATCTGGGAGTGTCATTGCATAAAAATCTAAACTGGGTACCTCACTGCGCAACACAAACAGGCAAAGTTAGAACAAACTTCAAAAACCTGGCCTATATGGCGGCAAAGGACTGGGGACTAAAACCTAACATAATCAAGATATGGTACACAACAGTAGTGGAAAAAACGCTAACTTATGCGGCCCCAATATGGGGGCACGAGCTCAATAAAAGGAGCAAAGAGATACTCTCTAGTTGTCAAAGGCATTTTGCACTGGCCATAGTCAGGGCTTATAGAACGGCCCCCACCTCGGCACTTCTGGTACTCTCGGGCCTGATTCCAATCCACCTCAAAGTCAATTACGAGGCAGCCTATGGAACAATCGCAAGACTTAGAAAAAACACAAAAATACACAACAAGGTCCTGCACCAACTTGAATATGAAAAGAAAATCAATATATGGGCAAATCACCCAACCGAAATAAATGAACCAAGGATTGGATATAACATGCACAAAGTAGTCACCTACACGGACGGTTCCAAATTGGAATCAGGCGCTACAGGTTCGGCCTTTGTAGCATACAAAAATAACCAAAAAATAATGACATGGTCAGTGCCCCTAAGAGAATGCAACAGCGTTTTCCAGGCCGAACTACTGGCAATACAAAAAGCAGCGGAATGGGGCAACACAACAGGTGAGCCATACAGCATACGCTCGGATTGCAGATCAGCCATAGAATCACTAAAAAAGCCATTTAATGTCAATGAAACAGTAGATAAAATACAAAACTTAATTAAAGAATCCAACAATAAGTTTAAAATCAGCTGGGTCAAGGCGCACGTGGGCATCCAAGGAAACGAGGATGCAGACGAGTTAGCCAAAACCGCAGCGGAAAACACAAATAACAAAAAGAAATACTATATGAAAAAGCCAATCTCAAAACTGAAACGGACACTCAAAGAGCTAACAATGAAACAATGGCAGTTCGAGTGGGATTACGGGGATACAGGCAGGGAAACACATCAGTATTTTCCAACAGTAGGTGAAAGCAGACTCATAAGTTACTTTTTACTCTTACAACTCTACACAGCACATGGAGCATTTCCAGCGTATCTCCACAGATTTAATAAAGCGGACACTCCGGACTGTGCATGCGGCACGGAGGGTACGCCTAAACATTATCTCCTCCACTGCCCACTCACCCAACAGTACCACCTGGTAAACATAACAGCAAATAATGATAAACTGTGGCACGAACAATTAGGTAAAAACAAACACGTACAAAATAAAGCAAAAACAGTAATCAGGTGGCTCCAAGAAAACTGCGACAGTATCACAACATTAAAGCAAACAAACACATAAAACAGAAAGCCCTCTCATTTTGATAACCCAGCACAAACATAATACTGTATGTTATGTGTTATATGTTGTACGTTAAAAAAAAATAAATAAATAAATAAAAAAAAAAAATAAAGGCCTAGAATTTTTTTTTCTTTTGCCAAAAAAAAAAAAATTGTTTGTATATCTTTTATGTCCTTTAGCAGTGTGCGGTAGTCGCACAACATCAGCTGTAACCATGGCCCGCAATAGGAGCCCCGCAACATATGAATTGCATGCACAACGAATATCAACAACGGTTCAGCAAGTTGTGCAATATGACATAGTAAGAAGCTTCAAACGCCCCCGACACTGCTTGTCCGTCCACTGTGTTGTGTTATAATAATATATATATATATATATATATATATATATATATATATATATATATAAGGTCTAGGAATCCCCTAATGCCAAAAAAAAAAAAAAAAAAAAAATTAAAAACTGCTTTTATTTTAAGTTTTTTCATTTATTATTTTAATTTTTTTTAACTCTTTATTTAACTATTTTTTTTTATTTTATTATTACTATTTTTATTTATTTAATTATTTATTTTTGACAGCTCGCCTCTTTATTTGGTGCAGTAGGACTCTGTCCGCACAAAATACCGGACCCGCTCTAATGGGGCAACCCAGGGAGCCAGTTTTTCTCGGTGGGGTACGGTAGAAAGGTGGGTTCTTGTCTCTCTCTCTGCAACGCTCTCGTTTGCCTTGCTATTTGGCGCAAAAATTTTCCTCCATCAGCGGTACGACTTAGCTTTTCGACCATTTTCTTTTTTTTTTCTTTTTTTTCTTTTTTTTTTTTTTTTAATTCCCTCAAAATTTTTCCAACACTCTAAGTTCAGTACCATTGTTTAGGCTCAAAAACATCCAGTCCCATTTCGTCTGGTAAGATGAGTACAAGGTGTGCGGCAACAAATCACAAAGTTAACCCAATGTGCAATAAACCACAAAGATTACCAACAAAGCACTTAACCTAAACAGCCGACCCGGGTACTTGTCTTAGTGGTTCGCCACTTTGCCGGCAAAAATTACAACATGTACGCTAATGGCACCTGGTGCATGTAAAATCCGTCGTGGGTGCAAAGTCCTCCAAGTTACCTGTGAATTATACCTCTGGAGGTGCCTTGCCAGGTGACGGTCTCGTCATCTGATCAAGGCTCTAAATTACGAGACCATCTTGCGAAGCCAATTACAGTTCAAACAACAAACAGGCGAAACAAAGTATGCTCAACGACAAGCAAGTACTGCAGAAATGATGGCATGCGTAGCAAAGAAATCAGGTTTATTGAAGCTACGCGGCAATTAGGCGGTCGACCGCCCCGATACCAGGTATCTAACCCGTTAAGCTGAGATAACTCGGCAGGTAGGGGCCTGGCCATCGGTTAGAAAGAAAGAAAGGTGTACACTTTGATTGTAAAAGCTTTCAAATTGATGTTGATAAATTAATTTTAAGTGTATATAAGTCTAACTATATTTACTCATTTATTTGACATTAGTATTACTCTATTTATTCAGCAGATATTATGTGATAACAGTTATAAAATTTGATGACTTTACTCAAACCTATAACTTAATATGTGATTTTCAGTGATTGTGAAAACTACAGATATTAAAAGTTTTTCAAAAAAGCACACTATTTTTATTTCCATTTCTCAATTAAGAATGACAACTTTTATTCCTATTTGTTTTTATTATTAAAGTTTATAAACCATGTGAACATAAAACATTATTCTACATTTGGCATTTGAAAACTTATAACCAAATTTGACAATTTTGTAAAAGAGTATCAGAGAGGAATTATTGTAAGGAAATACTGGTTGAGAGTCCATTTTCTAAATAGTTAGATTTAATTTTATTTGGATTTTGGAATTATTATGATTTTTTTTTATTTATACTTTCGGCAAGCAAAAAATACTTTCTTATGCTATTAGAAGATAAGAAAATTATTTAGTTGCTATGTAATTTTTTTATCCTCAACCAATATTTTCCCTATCAATAATAAACAAATTGTGATATTTTCTTTTGATTATACTCTTGTTTTACTATTATTATTATTATTATTATTTCTATAATGAAGTTTAGTATTAATTATAATCTTATTGAGAAATATTAGGATATGGAATCTTATTATGCTACTTTTTATTATTGTTATTATTATTATTATTTAAATTTTTCTATATTATTTATTATTGATATTGAGAGTGATGCTATTTATTATTGAAAAATTGATATATTATTGAAAGATGTTGATTCCAACGTAAGATTAAAACCAAAGATTAAAACTAACTTTACTAAAAATATACAATTTACTAGTGAACTACATTGAAGAATTGCATTTTTAAAACTATTAGAGACTTTTGATTTGAATGACTATGTAGTCAACTAAGTTTGAGAAGAACGTTTATTGTAGTCTTTAAAGACTATGTTTACTACAAGGACTATACTAACAAATTTAATTTCTGAACTGAAATTACTACTAATTAAGTCACTGAAATTCTATAAACTCGCATGAAAGAGATTTCTTATTGTTTTTATTATATCCTTAATGTCTCTTGCTTATTAATATTCATAACTTATTTACTGCTATTGTATGTATTATCTCCTATGCACTTACAAATGGTAAGTGATGTTGTAACATTATTGTATTTCTTTCAGGGAAATGCTCCTACCTAAATTTAATTCAGATTAATTTTCTCTTAACTATTTTATTTTAATCGCTAATATTTTTTATATTGCGTTAATTTTCTTTTCTTCCAGCTCTTGGCTTCCGGAGTTTGACAGTTTTATTCCAAAATTTAACTTTTCTAAATTATTGTATTTCTGTTGTCTGAACTTGTAGTTTTATTTAACTATCAATTTCATACAAAGTTTTGGGGAGGGGGGATAATATTACAAATTAAAAAAATTTTCGCCAAAACTAACCTTTATACTATCTTAATTTTCTTATAATAATGTTCCGTACTTACTTCAAATTATTAAATTAAAATCTTGTTTCTAAATCTAATCTGTTAATCTTTATGCAGACGATATAAATTCTTAATTTGCCTTAAAAAACTTTATTCCAGTATGCGTAAACTTAAAAAGATGGCTCTAAATTAAAAATATTCTTAATTAAACTTTATTTCTTAATATTCCAAATAAAACTAGTTTCTTCTATGTTTTTATGAACCCTTTTTAAATCAGTCTTATTAAATTTATTCCAAACCCATACCTTTCAAAAAATATCATTATTTTATTTTATCTATTTATTTATTTTTCCTCAGTCAACCTTGGATAATGTGCATAGCAATAAATTCATTTCTTTTCTTTTTCTCTTAAAATTAATAAGTCTATAAAAATCGTCTGCCTAAGATATTTAAAATCCTGAGTCGATTATAAATTGGTTAAATAATATTTAAAAAAAAATAAATTTATCGTTTGTGGAAAATAGTCTCGTAGCTGGACAAGAATTCTGTTTATATAAAAGAATGATGGTTTGGGGTTACAGAATGTTCTGGAATTTTCTTTTTAGATTTAAGAGCGACGCCTCGAGATGAGAAGGAGGATTCTTGGGTTTTTTCTTCGATGAGTACGGCTCGCTGAAATAATGATGGAATGTTTCGGTAAAAGACAGTTTGCAAAAGGAGCTTTTCCCTTTCTCATGATTACGGATTAAATAAATGAACTTACAGCAGCCAATGAGTAATTATTTGGATTCTCTACATCTATTTATTTATTTTCGTCGGTGGCCATGACTTCTCTGCGGTGAAAGGGAAACCCGGCGTTGATGTCTCTGGCTCCTAACTTTTAAATCGTCACACACACATATATATATATATATTATGAAAATTAGAAAAAAATTGACGCAAAAAGAGGAAAACTCAATTTGCTTCTTAATTTGATTAATTCTGCAAAAACATATCTTTAAAAGCACACGTACCTAAAAATGAACTTAAATAATAATGACAAACATTATCCAGGAAAATGGAGAGTATTTTTTTCTTGTCTTAAAAAAAAATAATAATCTAAATTATTACATCAGTCTCCATTACGATATTTTTAGAGATAAGTACTCTCAGTTAACATTTAATCAAAGTTAGAAGAATGTTAAAAGTGAATAAAATATTACTTCAGTCATTTTTACTGGTTAAAAACATTAAGATTTTAATTTATTTGAGAATAGAAAGAGATCAAATGTATAAAGATATTAAGTTTCATATAAATTGCTATATTTATGTGTAAATTGCCAAATGATCATAAAGCTCTAAATCACATACATATATAATATATAAATATGATTCCATAGCTTTCATTAAATTGGAAGTGTATTAGATTGAAAATTTCTTTAAACTATTTCAAATCCAACTGCTTTATCTTTGAAAATAATTTTAAATTTATGCTATCACAATTTGTTAAACCCATTTTACTTTTTTATTTTTAGATTATGGCTCAAATTTCCGTTTTACCTAATCATTGTTCAGCATTCTTTTTCGGAAGTATAGATCAAGGATTTTGCATGCGTTTTCATTTCTGAATAGATGGTAATTACAATAATAAACACAGGAACGCGAAATCTACATAATTTATTACTGAGCTTTGATATGCAGATGGCAGTATATAAAACGAAATTTAAATGAAGCTGTTGAAAAAAAAAATCACTAAATAAATCTAAAGTGAAAGTAGACTAAATAGCAGCTGAATTTATCAATTATAGTAATGTTAGTAACTAAATTATAAAAGTGGGCTAGAAATAGCAGTTCATTTAAAGATTAAATAGAAACACAATTTGCATGATATTCTATTTATTTGGATAATACACTACATGTATCCCTGGACTATCATTTCTGATAAACAATAAACGTTTGAACATTATCAACCCTTTGCACTCGAGAGGTGACTCTCACTGACCACTAGTGTTGTCAAGCGTCCCTCGTAAATTTATAGACCCTAGCGAGAATCCTAATTACCCGGCAGGCACTCTCGTTAACCGGGTTTGTCGAACATCGACAATATTTTATTTTCCCAGTGTGCCTTGTGTTAGCCAGCTGTTTTTGCGTAAGTAAAATGAAGTGCAGGTTGTTAATTTCGGTGAAATTTCTTTCCTTTTTAGGAAACTGCAAGAAGTGTAAGTCGCCGATTTTGACGAAAGTGGTATCGTTGGAAAGATCTCATCGAGTGCAGTAAAAAACTCATTGGAACTACCCGTCGCCGTTTTCAAGATATCCGACAATTTATGTCACGTAGCTAGTGCGCACTTAATGGGGGACCGCAAAAAATTTATTCTCGATTTTAACGAAAGTGATATCCTTGAAAATATATCATCGTGAGAATTAAAAAACTCAATCGAATCACCCGTCAGAAATGAGACGTTTTCGAGATTCAAGAGATGTTTTCAATTTGAGTCATATTGCTGATGCACACTGCTGGGAAACTGCATTAAGTGACATAAATTTTTGGATATTTCGAAAACGACTCATTTCAGATGGTTACTTCCATTGAGTTTTTTACTTCTCACAATGATATCTTTGCAACAACACCATTTTCATCAAAATCGGGAAAACAATTTTTTGCGGTCCCCGACTAAGTGTGCACTAGAAAAGTATGCACTAGCTACAAGACATAAATTATCGGATATCTCGAAAACGGCTCATTTCCGACGGGTAGTTCTATTGAGTTTTTTCTCCCTCATGATGATATCTTTTTAACGATACCACTTTCGTTAAAATCGAGACTAAAATTTTTTGCGGTCCCCATTAAGTATGCACTAATTACGAGACGTAAATTGAGGATATCTCGAAAACGGCTCATTTGCGACGGGTAGTTCTATTGAGTTTCTTACTGCTCTCGATGAGATCTTGCCAACGATACCACTTTCGTCAAAATCGGTGACTTACGTTTCTTGCAGTTCCCTAGTTAGTAGTTGGACAGATTATGTTTAGTTCTTAAAAGAACTTTTTTGGTAGAATGATTGTGATAAAGAAATAAAATGCCAAAATAATGGATGTTAAAAATTAATAAAATATCAAAATTATATGTTAAAAAAAATGTTTGATAAAATAAAATAAAATAAAATAAAATAAAAATAAAAAATATATACAAAAATGATAGATGTTTAAAAAAAATGAGAACAAAGATTACAAAAAAATTCTACTAAAAAACGAAAATTAATTATAATGAAAATAAACTATAAGAAAGTAAACAGAATGGATGATCCACATCTGCATTTCCCAAGTGTGACATTCGTGTTGCGTCATTTCTCATGTAGTTTCATTTTTCTTACCTGGAGCTGTTTAAGCTCTGGTTATGAGAGTAGTCTGCACAGTAGTTAGGACTCCCGCTAGGGTCGTGTCCATAAATTGGGTCACCAAATGTTTTGGTCAACGTTACTATTTCACAGTTTATTTCGTCATGTATTATCACGGATTATTCGGTTATTAGATAAAGCGAAAAAAAATTAGCATTAAATACTTGTGCTCAGAGCATTTAGAGCACCCATTCACGGGGGACACTAGTGGTTACTGAGAATCCTTTCTCGATTGCAAAGTGTGAAAAAACATGATTCACAGTATACGTATTTAGCGTGAGCATATACAGGGTGTCCAGAAAATAAATCCCCGACTTCAAAATTAAATTTCTCAAAAACAAAGATCGATATAATTATGTGGTAAACGGTTTGTTAATTAGGGAAACTGTAAAAATCTTATACAGTAGTTTAGAACGGTGAATATTTTGAAAAAATTGTGTTCTGACTGCAATGAATGCTTGATTTGACATTTTTCTTGTTTAGTTTGCTTGCAGAGAGCGGGGTTTTCGACTTACAGTATCATATTTTAAAGTACTTTCTAAAATTTCGAAATTTCGAAAATTTAGTTCAAAATATCGTTAAATATGGCACTATAAGTAGAAAAATTCGTTAACTTCAAGCAATCTAAAACAAGAAAAATGTCAAATCAAGCATTCTTTGCAAACAGAACATAAACTGTTTAAAATATTCACCGTTCGAAACTTCTGTATAAGATTTTTACAACTTAACTAATAAACAAACCGTTTACCGTATAATTCTATCGATCTTTGTTTTTGATAAATTTAATTTTGAAATCGGGGTCTTATTTGCTGGACACCCGGTATTTATTTGCAAAGCAGTTACTTCATACGAATTCTAAAGATATAAGCTTCATTTTTTTAATGACGCTTAAACGCACAAACACGTACAACACCATGGCTTTGGAAATCACATACGGTCGTTACAAGGATTCTTGGATCCTCTTTCTCAGTGCGAGAAAAAAAATTAAAAGATTAAAACAAGTTGAATGTAGATTCTGCCATTGCAGAATTCAGTATTGCCTCCGATTAGAAAAGAAATCGATCTTTTAGAAGGGCGACCCCGTTTAGAATGCAATAAACTAACTTCATTTTTCTTGTGTTTATCAATATAATAGCAAACAGAACGGCGTGAAATACCCAATTGATTAGCAATTTCTCTCTGAGACATTAGAATTGCGGAATAATAAAGAGATACAATTTGACGTGCTACTTCTTCATTGACTAGATTCATCAAAAACGGATTTTTTCTTTAGTTTAAACGCTTTTTTTATAGACTCTGAGAAAAAGGAAATGCATTTCATTCGCATTTATCTGGTTGCTGAATGACATCATTTTCCTCATTTGAAAATTTTCTTATTTTGCTTTAGACATTAATTTTTATCATAAATTATTTTCTGTTATTTTATTTACATTATTAATATTATTTCTCAGTAAATATATTTTTTTAACCTCAATTAGTGCATAATTATACGCAATCATTTTATTGTGGTTAAATTTTACGAAAACAATTAACTTTTTTCTTTTAAATGCGAGGACATGTTCACTGATGAAATAAAGCTTCTGACTGGTGGAAAGTGATAATAGAAAATAAATTTTTATTATCGAGAGAAAAGCTAAACTGAGTTGCCGCCATTTTGAAGAAATACCGTAAAAAGCATTTAAAATTAAAATTAAAGTATAAAAGTGGAAATAAATTAAAAAATAACTAAAATGGCCACAACTACAAGTAAATAGCTTTCATTTAAAAAAATAATTATCAAAATCGGTTGAGTAGAAAATTCAGGGCTGATGACTGAAAAAACAGCCAGGTCTTTTAAATATATAGATTGTATGAATGTCTCGTTTTAACGGCTAGATTATGAAAAAGTGGGTCACAATTTTTGACACGACACTTTTTAGCTTGTCTGAAAGAAATAGCATCGGAGGCTAATAACAGATTAAAACAAGTTCAAAGAAATCCTCGGTTATAGGAATGGACGTACCTCTATGTTTAGCATCAGGGAAAAAGTAAAATGTACCAATATTGGACTTTTCCAAGAATTTTACTTGACATTCATACATTTCATCTTCTTCAATAGCCATAATTTTGCCAACGAGTTCTTTGTCTTTTTTTCCCCAAATACTGAACCTTTAATCAAGCACTTTACAGATACATCTTTTTTTACTTCAAAGACATCTTCCTCATAGTCTAATTTTTGCTTCATTTCCCCCTTTTTTTTTCTTCTTGTCCATTATAACTTTTTTTGGTGTTTCGGATATAAAAATCATTTTTTAACTGTTTCAAATGTCTTCATTTATTTGAATTTCATCTGCTTTTGCTCGGACATGCACTTTAGTTTTGAAATTTTCAGTAAGATTATTTAGAGATGTGACAGATTGATATGCATCAAAAACACAATTCACCGTAGGATGTGTCAAAGTCATACTGTTTTTCTTTTTGTCAACAAGTCTGGTTTTCTATTTCCCAAATCTTTCGATAATCTCTTCTTAAAATTTGAAATCTAATCAGTACCTGATATGCTATCTAAAAATGGAATATTTCTAAAAATGATAATCGTTTGACTAAATTATGTACAATAAATTTCAAGGGTACTACTCTGTTATCCCGTCGACCAATTCCGCCAAATTATATATATCGCCAAACTAATAGCCAAATTATACATATTGACATAATTTTTATTTTAAATAACGAAAAAACAAATAATTAATAGAATATTAATAAAAATATTAATAAAAAGTCGAAATAAAAACCACTTAATGACATTTTAAACAAGTGAATCGTATTTAATGTCATTGAATGTGACATTCACGATCATCCATTATTGGCATTTAATCTTACAGTTTGGCGATAATTTTTTGGTCGACGTGATAACCTAGTAGTACCATTTCATGTTTTTCCGTTATTGAAAAAGCACAATGTGCATTATATAAACATTTTAGTGTAGTTTTAAAACTTATAATATTCTAATTCTAGTCAAATAAAGATTTTTTTAATGAAAAAGTTAATATAACGCCTTAAAAATACTGCAAACGCTAAGCCTAACACTACACCTATTTTACCCCATTTACAAATTTTAAAATAAAGCAATAAAAACAAAATACAATTTCTTACTTGTGATTTAGAAAGGCATGATAAATGCTTAATGAACAAAATGATGTCAAATAAATGTGTTTATGTAAAATATTATAAGCTGCAGAAGAAGACCACATGTGACACAAAATCGCCCTTTCAAAAGTTTTACTGTTTCTTTTCAAACAGAACAAACAATAAAAACAAAATTGAAGTAGGAAATAAAAGCTAAAACATCAAGCAAATCATATGTAATTTTGAAAATTATAAATATGTTAAGAAAATTATAAAAAAAAATTAAACAATATTTTTTGATTATTCATTTTACCCCACCTGAAACTATAGCCGTTTCTAATCGCTATATTCATTTTGAACTACACAGTACTAGCTGTCTAATGTATGTGAAAATTATCACAGGAACACTCTCCAGTATTTTTTAATTCCTACCTCATTAATTAAACACGCCGAGGGATTATTATCTTCTGCATATTATATTGCTGCAAATGCTAAATTAATCCTGAAAATATTTTGTTTTTCACTCAAAAATAAATAAATAAATAAAATAAAATAAAATAATAATAATAATAAAATAATAACAATAATAATTTACCAAATGCCAACCTTAGAACGTGGATTCTACTAAATTACTTTTAACACAGTTATTCTAATTAGTAAATAACTCATAACTCTGTTTGAACCAGGATTCGAACTAGAAATGTATTGGCAGGATCTGGCAATGCTCTGCTAGTTGAGATATCCCTGACGAATTTGGAGGACCTAATTCACCCAGCTAACTTTATTACTCTATTAAGCTGAATCCCATATCAGACCACTTGTTATGATCATTATGGTTAACTGAATGATTTAGGTCCTCCAGGTTTGTCCGAGATAGCTCTGTTGTGCTTGATAAAATAGGTTCTGATGCTGTCGTCTCTTGGACTATGTTGGCAGAGCATTGGCAGCTTAAAGCGAAGACACAATTTGTTCGAATCTTGTCCGTATTTTTTTGACCACTTGGAAAATTACAACTAACATGGATTCTAGTTTTCTAGAATAAAAATCTGAACGATAAAAATTCGTATTTTCTTTATTTTTTTCCATTTTATGAAAACAACTAAATTGCGTCTTTTCATTTTTGACTATTAAATTTATGTGACTTATCTAAAAAAATATCTCCTTTGTAGCATCCCACTCAAGTTTAATTTTTAACACCCCCCCCCCCTCTCCCAGTAAGTTTATTTTCTAACAAAAACAAAATTATTAAAATAGAACATTTGAAAACACTTGAACAAATTTTACTTATTTCTTAGATGTTTAGTTATATGCAATTTTCTTCTACACATGAATATCTACTAACGTATTACTCATGGCAAATAACTTGAACTGTTTTTGCAATATGTTAAATTTTATTTTATGAAAGTCATTGTATAATTTTATCTTCTTTCACATAAAAGTTTATTTAAACCGGAAATTAGAATTCATCCGTGAAATCTCTTCGAAAATGAAACACAGAACAGAGATGAAAATCAGTTTTGGAATGAGAAAAAAAATCAGTTAAAATAATATAAAAAGAGTTCTTGATAGCATTTTTTAAAAGTAAATCCATTCTTTTATTTTCCTGAGTTTCAACAACAGTTTCAATTCAATAAAATGACTTTTTATTCGGAATGATGCTTGACTGCATTTATTTCTTGAAACGTAAATACTTTTTTTTTTACTTTAAGATCAAATAAAAGTAACACAATGTTATGCCCTTATAAGTGCTATTATTATTATTATTTAGAAGTTGCTGTCAGAGATGTTATATTTTCCATGTTTTTTGTTGTTTATTTATAGCAACACACTTTGTATACTCATATCTATTCTATTTGAAAAGAGATACTCACAATTTAAAAAAAAGCAAGTTCGAAATTGTACGTCAAACGTACTAAATGAGGAGCGTTCGTACTATAATTGCAGTGAAATCTCCTAAAATGTTCACTCTGAACAACGGTAATCTTCAAATACCGGTCATGTGTTAATGTTGCCGAATCACTTTCATAGAAATAACAATACACTAAACATCCGGACAACGGCCACACCAGACACACTATCTCTTTTTTTACTTTCTTCTATCCTTATAAGACAAAAGTAGTGGAAAACCGGAATTCTCGAATTCCAGTTTTCAATGGATTTACACGTTTTAGGGGTCAAAGAACCTGAAAAACATATTTTTACAAAATGTCTGTCTGTATGCAACAAAAATGTCGTGGGCACTTTTTCAAAAACTAATGCACGGAATTTCAAAAAGCTTTAGATTCTGTTAGACCTTGATATAAACTAGATTTGATTATTTTTTTCCTTTATCGATCAACAGATGGTGCTGCTATGCTGTATTAATCACAACAACCATATCTCCAGCACTAGTGTATGGATATTCATAAAATTTTAGTTAGTACTTGATGCAGGACTATGCTGATTGCGTTTTGGTACTCAACAGGTTGTGCTGCAATACTGCGTTATTCATGATTATTGCAATAGTTCTATCTCAAGAACTAACGCACGAAATTTCATCTGCTTAAACGAAAACTTAAACTTTTCGTAAAAAAAAAAATACGTGAACTCACGGTAAAACTATGGTAGGAAATATCATAATCTTTAATGTCGGTGGCAGAAAGCAATGTGGTTACGATCCGGCAGCACGATACAAATCTCACAAACAGCCAGGATTCTTCCGTTGAGTTTTTTTATTTCTATGCAGCAGCATGCCAGTTTTATGAACATTCAAAATAAATTGCGGCAGATAATGGAATATCTCTGTTTTTTCCTTCCATCTCCGTTCGTTTCGTTATTTTGAAGAACTATGATGGACTCTTACGATTTTTAACAAAAAATGCCCTTTTTTCGTGAAAAGAAACTTTTGTTTGTAAAATTCAGGAAAAATGTATCCGTAAATTTCAGATTTTCTTCAGCAGTGGGTAATCTCTAGTACATTTCACATTTTTTTCGTCATTGGTTCTTAAATATAATGTGTGTGTGTGTGTACACTGATGTATTTTCGCTGTTGTGTGCAGTTTTAGATTTCACAATTAGTAAGTACAATGTGTGTAAAATATTGTTTTAGAAGATTAGAGAAATAACATGCTCTAAAAGTTTGAAAGTTTTTTTAATAGATATCCCTCCTTTTATTAATCTTTTGTTTTGTTATTTTTTTTACAGTAAATCACTTATAAAATTACAATAATTCTTTAAGAACATTTATCTGAATTTCGAAGTATTTTTGGCTGAGAATGCATAATAAAACATTATTTTTCTATAAGAAGAAAAAATAATTACAAATATAAGTTAGATTTTAACTTTTATTATAAAAAACTGATAGGAAAGCAAGAAGCTGCAAATGATTACTCATAAATGTTTATCATGAGTGTATTGGGTTGATAATGATATATTGAGTTTCTTATTGCTTGTCACTCTGGCAAAGATTAATCGGCACGTATATAAATCATTATTACCGGAGAATTGAACAATAAAACATTCCTATCAAATAATAATGAACAAAAAATATCAGTCTTTTCTATTACACAGCTTTTGTAATAATAAATAATTTTTAAAAAGAGATTAAGACAATCAAATATTAAAATTCTTTATTTTTCATTTTATACTTTGATTAATGCATACAAATAAAGTTAATGATAGAATATGGATATAACAATCCTCAATATTTATTGTTACACAGCTTCTAGAATGACAAATATGTGGGATAGAGACAGTAAAATTAGTTACTTTACAATTGTTATAGTTACAATTTCTTACAATTGTTACAATTGTACAGCTTCTTACAATTGTTACAATTGTAAGAAGTTGCAAATGATTACTCATAAATGTTTATCATGAGTGCATTGGGTTGATAATGATATATTGAGTTTCTTATTGCTTGTCACTCTGGCAAAGATTAATCGGCACGTATATAAATCATTATTACCGGAGAATTGAACAATAAAACATTCCTATCAAATAATAATGAACAAAAAATATCAGTCTTTTCTATTACACAGCTTTTGTAATAATAAATAATTTTTAAAAAGAGATTAAGACAATCAAATATTAAAATTCTTTATTTTTCATTTTATACTTTGATTAATGCATACAAATAAAGTTAATGATAGAATATGGATATAACAATCCTCAATATTTATTGTTACACAGCTTCTAGAATGACAAATATGTGGGATAGAGACAGTAAAATTAGTTACTTTACAATTGTTATTTTTTCAATTAGTATGAAGAAAGATAAAGTGTGGTGATTAAGGGGTCTCAGGATTCTTACTTTTTACCTGGTAGTGCGATTTATCAACATATACATTTGATTTTTTTTCTCAGTCCCTATTAAACTTAAATACATAAAACTTTTTATATAGACAACTTAATATCTCTTCTATTTAAAATAATTTTTTTAGCATTCTATATTGAATTTTTATTATATATTTTTTATATTTAATTTTGATTTAAAATTTAAATTGTTTTTTGACTGCGCGCAACATTTCTCAAAAAATAATAAAGCAATTTGTATGAAACTTGGTAAATATCTTCATTTTAAGTTTAAGAACAACTTATACCTCAAATTTAAAATTTTAATTTCATTGATTATTGATAATTGGCACTTATTTTTAATAAAAAATTATTTTTTTTTCAATTTTTTCAATTTTAATTTAAATTTTAAATAAATAAATGCATAAATTGCTTTAAAATGAGGTATAAGTTTAAGATACATTAATGTTACACCATTATCAACCTTTTTAGCGGTTCTTGAACTAATAGTTTTGCTAGAATCCTGCGCGCAATGGATACAAGTCTAATTTTTTTAATTAAAATTAAACATTAAAAAAATAAAATAGAATTTTACTGTAGAATATTAAAAAAATTATTTTTAATAGAAGAGATATTAAGGTGTTTATATTAAAAATTTTATGCATTTATGTTTTATAGGGACTGAGAAAAAAAATCAAATGTGAGATGTTGCTAAGTTGCTAAGTTGCACTACCAAGTAAAAAGTAAGACTCCTGAGACCCCTTAAAGTAATAATTTTTAGTCTTTTGAACAATAGAGCTATTACAGAAAATAAATGAAGTAGTAGTACTAATTAAAAATATTTATTATTCAGTTTAAATCCATATGAATGAGAAAGTATAAACTTATTACTATAATATGACTAATAATTGTCAGAAATTTATGCTGCTCAGCTACAATGAGAAATAAAAGGATTAGGTATTCGATTTAAAATGTTTACTTTTCTGTATATATCTTCATTAACCGTGGAAAAGCATAAATTTATCAAGTTTATGTGCAACAAAATGTTTTAAACACTAGTAGCAATAATCCCCATTATATAGTATATATTTCAACCGACAAATCAAATATAGGGCTGTTCAAAAGTATTGTAAAACATATTTGGGTATGGCCAGTAACACCTTATTTCCCTGGATAAGGAAGTTTTGTTAAAGATTTCAGGAGGAAAGTGTTTCATAATCTATGCTTAACGCATGATTTTTCTTACTTGTTAAACCCTCGTGTAGAAAAAAACGTACTTTTATCTACAATTCGTTTGAAAACTACATCTCAATTTATTTTTGAAACTTTAATATGTATATTTTTTTGTAGCTTTTAATAGTATTTCTTTAATGGGGTCAATTGGGAGTAAAATGCAAATGTTAGAATACTATACATATTTTACTGCCATTTTGTCATTAACAACTAAAACAAATTGTAATACACGTGACATTTTGAAAAAAAAAAGTGAATGAGGGATTTGTGATAAACCAAAAAATAAAGGCTTATGAGATTGTTTTGCCGGTTGGTCTACTGATTTGTTTTGCCGGGCTTCTTGAATGGCGGCATTGCTTTTTTGATAGTTTTGTGTATTATTCCACGACAGTGACATCATACTTTTCTATAGATGACGTATACTTTTCTATAAATCTTGTTTAAGATAGATTGTGTATAGATATTGTATCATAAAAGTGGAATGTCTTAGCGGATGTAATTTATAACAATTTATATTAAAAGAAAACCGAAAAAAATGAAATAAAGAAAAAACGAATATTTTAAATCTTAAAACTGAAATATGTTTTGTAGAAACGTGTTATTTCACACTTGCTGCTTTGAAATTCTTCACACTTGAAAACACTGCACTTTTGAAAATAATGTAATCAAAATCACAGGCTGATAAAACGCATTTTTTAGAAATATTAAGTATATTTTCTATAAAGATATAGAAAAACAGTGGCAAACATGTTCAGATAGGATGTCTTTGTTCAAAAAATACCGATATATAATACTGAATTTGGTGATTTGCGCAGGGATGAATTCACTTCTTCGAATTAGACAAGCAAAGCAGATATTGGCAATAATTCGAGGTTTATTCGCTTAACTGATCAATACTTTTGAAAAAAACCTTCAAATAATGTCTATTTTTTGCGTTTTATACAAAATTTTTCATTTTTCATCACCAGTTTTTCAAAACAGAAAATTTTTGTCTAATTGAATCAGAAAAATGATCGGATTAAATATTGCAAAATCTACAAGGAAAATATACTGGTGAGAATAATAAATCATGATTGGTAAAAACATGTTGCCCGTATACAGTACGTGCAAATCAGGGAAGCGGATAAAATAATATCAGGTACAGCGAGTTTTTGTTCAAAATTATCTCAACAAATAAAATTTCATTGCTATTTTTAAGACATTCTATTACAATTTTATCAAAACTTAGTTTAATTTTTCATACTTTTTTATAATTTATATATTTAAAACACAAGGCTATCTTTAATCATATGTACGGAATTTTTTACTAAACTAATTATAATACTAATTTTTTTAACTGAAAGGAATTCATTTCAATATGTGCTTGCACCATCCGTTTCTTTTTAAATAGTTTCATTTTTATATTTCAATTTTAAGAATATTTTATAACATTTCTTCAAGAATGGTGATAATTAGAATGCTTTCAGTATTGCAGAGAAGAGAGAAAAAATGAATTTCTTTATTCTCAATCATGCCATTTTCTGATAAAAATTTAAAAATATATATATATAAATTTGTTTAGTTTAAATGCTGTTGTACAGGGTTTAGTAGCGCAAAATACTAGAAGGGACATGCTGCGCCAAAATATTTTGTAGGAAAACTGACGTACTGCTTTTGAAAACGCAAAATTTACCTCATAAAGTTTCCACATTGTTTTTAATTTTGCAACTTGTTACTTCTTAAAAAAGAGAGATATTACGTTTAAAAGAACTTTGAACATTATATATTTTTTTTCATTCATATTTTCTGTATCGCGCTTAGGTTCTGATTTAAACAAAATGTTTCCTTAATGGGCGGGCTCTAATAAAAAAAATCATAGGACTCAAGCTTCTAGAGAGAGAAAAGTGGCCTCAACTGATTATCTGGATTCGCCCTTCGCAGACGCGGTTTTAAAATCGAGTTGTATACCAACATTAATTAGTTGACTGTAGTCATCGAGAAACATTTGCCATAGAGGAAAATATTCGAAAGTATCTATAAAAACTTTTCTCGAATACTCATACTCATTATTAAGCTGACGTTTTACGATGGTATTAGTAATAAATTTGTGAGTCTTTAGTTGCCATTAGAAACCAAAGACATACATTAAATTTACAACTTATAATTTGTATAGCCAATTAAAGTAACGTTACTGGGCCATTTATAGAACCGTAATATATGATTAATATTTTTTCTAATATATATTTTCGTATTTATAGATATGAAAAGCTATCATAGATACATAGGAAAAAAAATCACTAAAATATATAGCTTCAAATTCTTTTATATTAATAGATATAATGGTGGAAGTTCCACAGCATTTTATCGAAAATTAAAATGCCTAATCGAATATTAATTGAATTTCAATATATATATATTCGTTAAATATAGCTCGAAACAAATGTATGTTATATTTTGAGTGGAATTCTTTTTAGGTAGTTTTCAATAAAAAAAATTGTAAGCGGGGAAAATTATGTACATGCATTTCTGAATCAATTAGAATAAATGTTTTATTTTCATTTATTATACTTCCAGATATTTCTCATTAAAAAAAATCTGTATTAAATAACAGTATTAGTTTAACAAGAGAAAATAATAATAAAGAAACATTAATGTATATATTAATAAAGAATTATAAATTGATACAGTGTGACCCAAAAATATAGACAAAGATTAAAATTGATATCCCAAATTAAAATATATTTCATGCATTTTCAGGAATGATTCAGATATATATTTTTTATTTTTTTATTTTTATTTATAGTAAAAATAATTAGAACATGCGTAAAAACTATGCAAAAAATTTAAAATAAAATTCAATATTGCCTGTCTTATAAATCTAGGCATCATCTGAATATACTTAGAATTCTCAAAACGATTATTTTTTACATTTTTTGGATGTATGTATTGTTTGCCGTTCGGATTTTATAGTTTTGAAATCGTTTTCTGTTTGTTTGTTTACTGACTAGTCGATCTTTTTATAATTTCGACAAAATTCCTACTGAAAAAGAAAGATTTTGAAAGAGAAAATCATCAAAATTTTTGGTTCAAAACTTAAAGGCAAATATCGAACGAGATATCCAAGATTTTATAAAATGCTTACAGAATTTTGCATAATGGCGACAAATATTGTAATAAGAAAAGACCTGATTGACAAAGAATCCATTCGCAATGACAGAATCATTCTAAACATGATATCTAGAAAAAATATTTCATTGCGGAAAATTGCATCCAAATTTGGATATGTGAAAAAATATCATTGTTAGAAGAATATTGAATTCCAAACAAGAGAAAAAAACAAGCTTTAGAAAACAACACAAAACTACTTTTTAACTGAGCCAAGAAAATGAAGTCTTATGGTAATAAATCACTGCCAACAATATTTAGTGACGAGAAAAAGTGAAACTTACATGAACCAGATGAATATAAATCTTACTGGCATGATTTAAGACGAGAACCAAGACGTTTTTTCAGTAGACATCAAAGGGAGCCGATTGTTGCTGCAACTGAGAGTTACAAAGTTGGCTCATTATGTATTTGAGTTCTGGTTTATCGTCTGCTCGAAAATCAAATCAAAACAGAGCGAAAGATGTCAATCGTGTAATGTCAATCGACCTTATTTTTTGGAACGAAAATTTTCATCAAATATTTTCAAACCTCAAGCGGAAAAAATATGTATAATAGTTGAAATTTACAAATGAATATATAAATTAAATGTACATTTCCTCGCGTATAAGCTGTTATTTAACTACGAAATTTTGCATGTTTAAATATGTAATGAAAAGTAAATAATAATAATAATAATAATAATAAACAAATAAAATAAATAAAAAATACAAATATTTGTTTACAGAACAGAATGTTTTTTGTTCTTATTTAAAATTGTTAATAATTTTTTACATGCCTGATCTGTTATTTTTAATAAAGAAATAAATTTCCATTCCGAAAAATAAGTGAAGGTGGGAATCGAACCCACATAGAAAAATCTCAAATCTCGTATTCTACTGACCACATTACAGAGCCACTTCTCACCAAGCGAAATTTATCCGATTATAAACTGTAGTGCTGTTTAGATTTGATCTCAATTTTTGAACAGACGACAAACCAGAGCTCAAATACGCATTCGCCAACTTTGTAACTCTCAACTGTTGCAACGACCGTTTCCCGACAGGAAAAGAAGGTTATCAGTAATTACTTGGGGGGAGGAATTTAATCGAAAATCACATTTCGCATGTTGTAGCAAGAAACTGAAGACATAGGACTTTCAGCAAATATTAGAGGACGATTTTATTCTAATCCAAGATTTGATGGAAGGATCAAGCTGTGTATTTCAACAAGACAAGTTGACTTTTTATGAGTTTAATTGGACAAAGATGTGATTTAATATGAATAATATGAATGTCATGGACTGGCTATCACTTAGTCCGAATTTAAATCCCATGGAGAACAAGTGGGGGCATCTAAAACGCAAAGTACATAAAAGTGAACGCCAATATTTTTGACCAAGGACCGTACAACAGTAATAGAGCACACGTGATAACAACTATCCTCAGGAGTAATGCAAAACATGTATTCTCGATGGAAAGTTATATATTTGAGCTGATAAAAGTTATAGTAAATACGATGAATTCCTAATATCTATAACTGCGTTCTTAAACCTTTTAAATAATCATACTACAAACATTGTCTATAATTATGGTACATCTTATTTTCTGTTTTCGAAATAAATTCAGCATTTGTTGTGTTTCCTTATACAAATTAATCTAAACTTGTGCTCGATCTAGAGTTTTTAATTAGACACATATCATAAAAAAAATTTCATTCCACACTTATTTTTATTGTGAACTGTATTTTATTTTTGGAACACACTGTATAACAATATATAAGATCCCAAAGATTTTTGTAGATTCTTTAAATTAAATTAAAACAAATAGCCCTTAGTATCTAAGAAACTGTGGCTTAAATCGAGAAAATAAGGGGTGGAAATAAAGGTTGACGCTAAGAGAGATGAAAACATACTCACATGATGGTAAAAAATGGTAACTAGTGAAATGATGGGAAAGGGTAGGGAGGATCTGGAGGCGAGAATAATTGGGTAACTAAATTGAACTGAAAAAAAGAAAAGAAAAGAACACAGGAGGAGGGAAAGGATGATAGGAAATAAGAAGACGAGGGAGAGAAAAGAAAATTTATAAGAGGAAGAGGGGCAACCTAGAAATGGGACTCAAAGGCGTCAAGTGACTGACCCAATGGTAAATGGTAAGAAAGATTGAAATATATATGATAAAATATAACTTAAATCATTATCACTGTAAGTCTGAAGCCTACATATCATGTATAAACCGAATGCTGAGTCTGTATGCTCGGATCAATTTTGCATGCTGCATTTTAGGGGAGGAACTAACAAAAGTATATGGAGAAATATAACATAAATCGATTGTGGGTTATTCTGTTGGTTTCAACAGAATGTGGCGATTTGGCAATCGCAGAAGATTTTTTTTAAATCATGGATGCTTATACTAGCTCCCTGTAGTCATAAAAAACAATGGATACAATCGAAAATTATCGAGAAAAAAAAATCTATAGAAACATCTCGTCATTTCTGAACTCTAATCTGATGTTTTACGATGGTTTCAATGATATAATTGTGAGTTTTTAGTTTCCATTAGAAACACATAAAATGTCTTGCAAATTATTATTTATATCTTAATATGATCAATTTGAGTAATGTAACAGAGACGTTTAAAATTAATGTTTTCCTTATGTATACTTTCTTACCAAACATTAATTAATAAAATACTATCTGTCAATATTTCGGAATGAAATTTTCTATTTTTTATTATAAAATATACATTTAAAAGACTTTTTTTTTTAGAAAATGATACATTAAAATTCATTAAAACGAAAACAGTACATAAAAACAGAATGCAAATACATTGACATCCTAAAAAATAGTATTGGTTTCGTTTTAAAAAATTGATTTTTACCACATAGTAGGATAAAATAAACACATATTTTAAAAAAAAGCATTTGTATGTATATTTTAACTCTATTTTCATCAAAAAAAAACTTTTTATTTCTTTTGCAAAAACGAATATTCTGCAGAATGCTTCCTTTAATGATTACGACCTTTTTAAATCTGCTGTATTCATTTTATTTTATCGTATTTACATAACATGCTTCCTATTTTGGTTGTGTTTGCGATAAAAAGAAAGATTTTGAAAAGAATTTTGTGAAAGAATTTCCATATCTAACCAAGTAAAATAAAAGAATGCATGTTAGAGTAGAATAAAACTAAGTTTATATTGCGGCGAAAAAACAGGAAATCATTTTAAATGCTGTGTTCTTTTCCCTTTGAAATTTTATACTGTGTTCTTTTCCCTTTATGTTTTAAAACATAGTTTAAGAAAATATGCAAATATGTAAATGAGCAGACGTTTAACATAATAAAAATATTATTAATATTCAAATCAAAATATGTAATAGTTGTTATGATACTAAATTAATTTAAATTAAAATAGGATAGTAAATAAATTTTAGCATTTTATCTCTTTATTTTTATGCAAGGTGGTTCAAAAAGTTATTTCCAATTTTATATCCATACTTATATGCATAAAGTATGCGTGTATCAGTTCATGATGAGAAAAGAATTACATACGAACTGCGAGTCCGAACGCGACCCTTGTAGTTAAATTTCTTCAAGGTCGTGGGGGCCTCCGTGGCCGAGTGGTAAAGACACCACGTCGCTAGTCGCTTGCAAGTGTAGAAGGTTGTGGGTTCGAATCCCGCTGGCTCCATTGCACACACTCTTTGTGTGGAGCTCCCGGTTGTATTTCCTTCGTGTCGTAAAATTTCCTTGTGCTGTCTCGTCCCTGCATATTGACAATGACTTATAAGCAGGCTTTCATGTCGAGCACACAAGTCAGATGTATGTATTCAATAAATAAATAAAAATAAATCAAGATCGCGACACAAAGGAAAGATAGCAAACGACATAAAAAAGATCTTTATTTTAGGAAGAACTTAATCGAAGTAAAAAATACAAATGTAAACGTTTATAAATAATAACAAGTGCTGAAAATTTGCGCCATTAGCCATGTTGCATACTTCACATTGACGCCGCATAGAATCATAAACACGCTCCAACTGGCAAGTCTCCCGTGCCATGGCGTCAATTGTTATTGGAATGGATGTCTCGTACATCAGAGACAAAAGATATTCCCAAAGGTAGAAATCTAGGGGATTTAGGTCCGAGGATCGCAGTGACCACAATAGAAGGCTGCCTCTTCCATTCTAGCGGCGTTGATGCGTCAAGTCCATTTACTAGCTGCATTCCTGTGAAATATGAAAGAGCCCCATTTATGAATTGTAACATTTCTCATATGCACTTTGTATTTCGATTAAGTTGTTTGTAGAATAACGATGTTTTTGCACCGAGTGATATCTTTTCTCCATATTATGCTCACAATGCAATTGCACTGTCAGGATCACGGTTTCGGTCCCTAGTTCCTATATAACTATATATCCTTGTCGCTTTGGGCGTGATCTTTTGAACTACCCTGAATAACAAACTATATATAATTAGGTGTACCTAAACTTTCTGATCGTTTTATTTATTTCGCCCATTCGCGACAAAAGGGAGCTCATTTCCGGAAAATTTATTTTGCTTAGTATTGCACTAATATCTCGGACTTCGGAGTATCTTGCTCAGGAAACTTGTCATAATTTGGAAAATTGAGAAATTTGAAAAAACTATTCAAAGCAAACTAGTCGCGAATGCCAAAGTTGTTACGTTATCAATTCTTATTAATATGTTCGGTATTTAACAGATCAACGTTTAAGGTTTTTATACTATTACTGAGCATTGTATAACAGAAAATTAACACAGATATATAATTAAAAGGTGTTACCTAGGCGTTAAAAAACGATGAAGCACAGAGAACGCTGCCCGTGTCTTTATGTATGTCCAAACGCATTTTCACCGTTCCTAACCGATATATTCAAAATAACAAACTGCGCATGCGTGTGGTGAAGGCAATTATCTCTATCAAAAGCAAGAAAAATGTACATACCGGGTTACTATAGTGGCGCTTTTATCTTATCAGGCGTGACATTTTCATTCTATATTACATTATTATTATTTTGTTTATTCTATTTTTAATTAACGATAGAAAAATATCAATATCCTATCATAAGAAATTTACTTTGGCTCCAGATTAACTTGTAAGTTCTTTAACTCGATAAGTTTTTTTATATTCATTCTTCTTGACAGTAATATATGCATATTATTTAAGTAAATTTATTATCAAAACAGTTTACAAATAATAAGTATCAAATATAATATTTGTAAGTATCAACATAGTTTACAGCAGCTTATTACCAACAGCATAGTTAACTACAACTATGCTCTATTCATTAACAAGCGTTTCACAATAGCAATAAATTTAAATATTTTCGCCAAAAAATAATCGCCAATTTAGCATGATGATATATACTAATCTTGGTAACCCTGTACAATTTTTCTTTTAAAAATAATTTCAATCCAAGTCCATACGTATGTGCAGTTTGTTGTTTTGGATACATCGGTTAGGAAGGGTGAAAATGCTGTCCAAACAATCCATGTCTTTAAAGGTTAATACTTTGACTAATTACTGACAATTTCTTTAGAATTCCTTGTTAATAATATTTTTATACTTCCGCAACGATCGGTGCATCTAGAGCTTGTCAACTTCTTTGCTGAAATCCAGCAAATAGAAATTATTTATACGCAATGGAAAAATGCAATTTTCTACAAAACAATGTAATATAGGGCAATCACAATAGTTTTCCTGCAAGGTTTAACGCCCGATTTTCTTAAAAGTTTAGTTTCAGTAGATTTGAAATAGACAGGTGTGTGTGTGGGGGGGGACATATTTTTGCATTATATTTTCGACAATATCTCTAAAGATATATGACCTAAAATTAAAATAATTATATTTTTTAAGTTCGGCTTTAGGAAAGCACCCACACGATACACATAGGATTTTTTACAAGTAATTTAATTAGCCCTTACACATTTTCCCTAAATATATTCTTGAATGGTTAATAATCTATAAATATGTGGGTCAATAGTCTTTATTGATTCAGCGAGTTTGAACATTAAACTTTGCATAGATTACGAGTTAAGTGGTGCAGAGTTAAAAAAGACTAACACAGGAGTGATCCAATAATGGTTCCGTTTTCACTATTTAAGTACGGAACCCTAAAAACATTTCAATCTGATTATTTATTTGGAGAATGTAAATTAAAATCTGTGAATTAAGTGAAAAAAAGTTTGTTACGTAATTTTAGCAGCTAGAAGTAACCCTTTGTATCTCTATGAAAATAAGTGTGATAAAAGAACATAAAATGTGTATGCTTCCTGACTGCTTGGATTCAAGGAAATCAAACAATATATTAAAAACTGTGTGTATTATCTAAAAATTTTATTCATTTTTAGAAAGCTTTTTGTGAGAAAATAATGCACGTACAGTTATAAAAATCTTTCTGAAATTCGAGAAAGTGTGCGTTCAGATAAAACAGTATAAGTCTTTAAAGCTTATGTACAGTTTATGAAAAAATAAAATAACAGTTTGAAATAGCAACAATGTATTTTAGAATTAGTACATTCAATTATAAACCATCAATTCACAAGTATAAAAATTATATTATCGAATTGAGTCATTTATTTTTTGTCTTTAATATAATTAAAAATAAATCTAGACGATTTATTTACGGGGAAAATTTTTTTAAATGGTGATAAAGCAAGAAATATTATTATGGCGAAGTTCTTAATAATCTCACATTGCAAGCTCGTGTGTTTTAATACGAAACGTGTTTGCTTGCGAATTTCAAAGAATATTTTATGATTCATGTCATTTTGTATTCGTAAGTTTTTAATCTGTAATAAAAAAAATGTCTACAAACACAACATTATAAAATTCCTCTTGTTGGCAAATTTCTCTCTATATATTTTCTTCCAACATCTTGACATTTTTAAAATTACAATATACTGCGAGTGTTCTCCAATATAGCTCATTAAAATTCTAAAGCAGAAAAGTTATTTGAAATGAAATATTTTGAAACAAACTTCTGAATTTATAACGCAATAAATAAAAAAAATAAAGGAAATGCGTGAAAGGAGTTTAATATCAAGGAAGGTATTTTGTTAGTAAACAAAAACCAAACAGAATATGAGTATAAGGTAAATGAGTCAGTAGTGGACTACTTAAGGACATTTATCTAATTATTATTAAAGTATTAGTGAATTAAAAATATATATGTATTTTTTTAGCCTAATCTTTACCTTTATGTATAAGAATAAACAATTTTTTCAAATATATTTTCTAGAAAAAATGAAAAATAAAAAATGTTATCTTCCTCTATGTTCCAGTAGTGGGCATAATAACTTTCTGATGCTTCAGTAGCTCCCCCCTCCCCTAGAAGTGGGCCACTCCATTCTTGAGTTCAATACATACTGTACATAAGTTCTTTTTTTTTTTTTACATTTTTACACTTAAATATACACAATAATGAAATCATATTTAGCAGGTTTGATGATTACGTAAAATAATTTTAGCTTCTCTTTAGTTTTTTTCGTATAGTCTTAAAAAACACCATTCCAGCTTAAAAACTATGAGAATACTGAAGTTGTCCCTTTGCCTGATAACAGATAAGGGTTCCAGCCAATCAGCAATTAGTTTGTTATCTGACAGGGTGACTAGAAAACTTGTTTTTCAAATTTGAAAACTGGTGGCGCACTATTGGTACGTGGCCCACTACTGGTACACTTACTCTATTAGGAGTACACGTTTAGCAATAATTGTACTAAGAAAGAGCTTATTATTTAAATAAATGTTTTTTAGACTTCTTATATTTATAATAAGTTTTCTGAGTACGAGCTTAATTATCAGAATTTGTTCTCCCCTGTTTTAAATTGATCTAATATGCATTTATTAAAAATCTCATAAATGTTCTTTAATTTTGACACTATCATTCAGCATTTTATTTCCGTTATGTTTTTCTTTACTTTACTGTGATACATTTACATATTCTTAATCACAGATTTTATGCATATTTATAACGTTTTTACCAAGATATTTCTTCTAAAATATCATAAACTAACTGACCCACCCGGTGTTTCCATGCTCATGGCAATATTTTAAAATAAATCTTGAATTTGTATAATATTATATTTTTAATATATCTTTAAATCCAGTTTGTCTGATATACGACCCGTTCTCTGTGTGAAAATTGCGGAAAATCAATTAATTGTTGAGATTTGTTATGTAATTTTTTTTCATGAATTTAGAAAATTATTTATTGCAGTAATGAACAAATGTAAACATTAAAATGTCCTATACTGATGAAAAAAAAACAGGACAAGAGAAGAGAATCTTTGTTATGTACAGGCCTAAGGCCTTAAAACTATAAGTCACATGTAAAAAATAATTTCCATCCCCCACGTGAAAAATATTACCTAAATCTGCCGTTAACAATAGACCACACCAATCGAAGGCCTGTGAAAAGTTTCACCTTTCGTAGAGATTACAAATTAGGTCGAATCTTGCTGTAGCTTAATTAGGAGCTGAGTTGAAAAACTGAGTGAAGGGGGAAGAAAGGTTCATAATAAGGAAGCGTGGTCTGAGGATTTTTCGATGACGTACTGCATGAGCGTTTAGCAGGCATGCTACTTACGTACTTCAAAATCTTGCGTAAAAATCAATCTCGTTTTTTTAAATTCTACATTATGCCAATACATATGGAACTATTTTCTAAACAAACCTGTTTCTAAACGATTCTCCGTTAAACAAATTTTCTGTATATATAATAGTCAAGGTGGTGGCAGACGTAAGTAAGAATTTAAGAAATTTGCTGAAATTGCTATTCGAAAATATTGGTATATACATTTTTGAAATTTTCATACTGAATAAGAAATAATTATTCCAGTGCTACGTCAAAAATATCTCTTAAAATGGTAGAAATATGTATGATTTTAAATATTTAATCGGTATCCGTCGTCGTCTAGCTAGTATAAATACATCGGTAAACGTTAGCTCCAGTGGATTTTGAGTCATATCGCTCTTTGTAGAGTATTGAACTTGAATTTCATTGTTTCAGGATATTGGAATTAGTTTTCACTTCATTATAAATAGTTAAATATCCAAATTTAAGCTGTTTTCTGCACTGGAATCCACAACTATGAATTTCAATAGTGAGATAAAAGTTGAATTTTGAAACTTTATATGAATAGAATGTGGAATATACACCGTTTTTTCCTGTTGTCATCTTCATTCGTGTATTAATATTTAGAGTGGCATTTCTTGTGTTTCCAGTAACAGATTTAGTCTTCCAGAATTTCGAGTGATTATGGTGATCTGGAAAAGCATTTCAAGAGAAACCGTTTTGATTTAAATTTGGACTTGAATTTTATAAAATCTCTCGGGAAAAAAGAATATATCAGAGGTCTGCATTCCAGTTTTGAATTAACTACAAAAAATTGCATCTTCATATCTGCAAAACTAATTAAAAAAATTTTAACTCGAAATAATATTCCTCTAATTTCAATTTTCTTTTCATTTAATTAAAGTGGAAAATCTATTTTTAGTAAGGATTTTTTTTTCAATATTACTTTTAAAACTATTGAAAATATTTATTTAAAAAATGATATAATTTTTTTGAAAAATCATATTTTCAAAATTAAATATTTTTTTTCAAAATTTGTTAAAAAAAATTAATGTAAAATAATAAAAAAAATACGTTAGTTTGCATTTTTTCTTTGACGATTTTTGACTTTTAATAATTTAAAAGCGAGAAATGATGGGAGAAAAACACATCATGCAGAAAAATCTATTTAAAGTTTTGAAACAAACTTTGACTCTTAATAAAATGTTTAAATGCTTTTTTAAAAATTACAAAGAAAAGTAACCCCTTTCTGCAGCTTAAACTTCTGATTTCGTTTAACTTTTGCCACTTCCACCTCCTTTCTGTACTGTTTAAATATCCGTCAGTTATTTAAAAGACAGTTTTTTCTAATAGGCAAATTAACAGCTTTTTCATAATTTTAGCTCTCACAACTCATGGCTTTTTATCGTCCTGCCATGGCTGTTAAAAGTAAGTCTGTATACTGGGCTCAGACCGGATGAGAACCCGAACGTTACTTTCTCTTGTAGACTCGACAAGGCCAGGACTGACGTATTTTTTTCATACTGTACCGGGACTGGCTTCCTTTTTCCTAGGTCTATACGGGAAGAAATTTTCAGTCCTGGTTTCGACACAGTCCGTATTAAAATCATTGTCTCTAACTGCTGCCCTAATCCGTCCATAAAATAAGTAAATTTTGGTTCAGCCCAAACTTTTTTCGAAAAAAACTCATATATTCTTAAATTATCTTTATTTTGAAAAAAAAAGAGAATAGTAGCTTTAAAGGGAACATAAATTAAATACAATAAAACCATTGAAAAAAAAATCTGCCTGAGACGGAATACTATCTTAAACGGGAAAATGTTTTGATCCATGCAAAATGAATATAATACCTGAGAGATAAACATGCTACATTTACACCTCCTAAGGAGAGAAGTTAGTTGTCTATAAGTATTTTTATCTTTCCTATGTAATTCCTTCTTAAAAGGTTTGACTTTATAGCATTTTTCAAAGTCTCCAACATATGAAATATGGATTGACGATATTAAAAGATAAGTGAAACATTTTCATATAAATAGAGATTCATTGAAAAAATAAATATTATACAGCCTGCATTTTATTAACCCGGGAGAACTCGCTGCATGAAATTTTCTTTCTTTATCTACCTTTTTTAAGACTCTTATTTAAAACATTTTTCATTTTAAGAAAATTTCAAAATGTGATTTCGATTACTTTACCTCCTTTGTGAATAAAAGCACTAAACCAAAAAAAGCGGGTATTAAGTGAATGTAAAGTAAAAGAAAAGCAATTGGGCACCGGTGAGAGAAATTCTCACTTGCGAATTTTCCCGGGTTAAAGAAGTCTGGAAAGTTCTGTGTTTTTCAAAGTGAAGCGCGATTTCGCCTAACTATTTTGTTGCTGCAGGTTTGGAGTGAATTTGAATGAACCAGATATGTAAATTCAGTCTTTTTAGAATAGGTGCATAATTTTCGCTTGTGTTGTGACATAATTTTAGTTTCAGCGCTGTGTTAAGAATGGAGAATCATAGAGATTATTTTCGGTCAATAATTTCAAGAAAAGTAAAAATGCTAGTCAAACTGTTCGTAAAATTTATACTGTATATAGGCAATAAGTTGTTTCCGGTGAGATAGTTTGAAGATAGTTTGAGAAAATTAAATGCAAAAATATTAGCCTAAAACTTGGTGAAGCTTTAGACGACTATCATCTGCAAAGGAGAGCCTCTTTAAAGATTCTAGCGTTGAAATTCCACGTTACACAGTTCAAGAGAGAGAGTTCTGCACTTATTTAATTAAAAAAATATAAATATAAACAAGTTAGAAAAATCATGCGCTAAACATATATTATGAAACACTTTCCAACGCTTCCTGAAATCTTTAACAAAACTTTGTTATTTTGGGAAAATAAGATGCTACTTGTCCATAGCCAAATAAGTATTCCGATACTTTTTAACAGTCCTGTATTTGATCAATCGGTTGATATCTATATACTATATAATCTGAAAATTTAGTTTAGCAAGAAATTGCCCAATTGGTTGAAATTTCTCTTTCAGTATTTTATTTTAATACATGCAAAATACTTGAATACTTTTATTAAGCCCTGTAATGTACCTAGTACCTTTATTACACGCCAGTATATTGTCAAAATTTAGTTCAAACAAAAACACTCTTGAAACTACTCAAATCACATTTCCAAAAATTATCATTAATGGCAGACTATGTAGCTAATTCTTTACATGACCCTGTATATAATTTTATCTATATTCTACAAATTTTTATTAATGAACTACAAACATTTATTAATAAGGAGCTCAAAGTAAAAATGCATAACTTATTAAAAAACTACCTTTAAGTTAATTACCCTCACATTCAGTAACCTTTATGAGTTTTTTTGTGTAACCCTGTATATCAACTATAACATTTATACACACCATATAATTTGCAGACATTTAATAAAACTTAAAATGTGTTTCATCCATCCATCATCTATCATTGATAATATACAGTACTTCGGATAAGAATATAAGACTTGAAATATTTTGTGTGTCCCTGTAAATGCTATGCACTTCATATTATGCGTGAAATATTAAGTCTCAGCGGCATATATCAATTTTTGATACTTGAAGTTTTTTAACATAATTAAAATATGTCGCAAACAATTCTCCCCTTTATTATTGTATAACGAAATTCTTTTTGAATTGCCTTGTAAATGAATAGTAACTATTATTTATACATTACTTACTTATTATTTATACATTAATAATATATTATTCATTTAATAATGATATAATCTTTAATTATAATTAATCTTTAATTTTAAAAGCATCATTCGAAACTGAGAAGTTTTAATTTATGGTAAATTTGTTTGAATTAAATTTTTGTAAAATCTGTAAAACAATCTTCATTGCAACACAGGTGGTTGCTAAAAGCAAACATTTAGGACATTTGTGTTTCGACATTCTGAAATAAAAAATCGTTCTATATCATTAATTATAGCAATAATAAAAATAAATCTTACATTTTCATATTCTATCAAGTATGATGCTTTATTATATGCAATAAAAAATATGACTTTTTGGGACCATTTCTGGTAAAAATATTGACCAGTTAAGGGGTTAAGACTGGATCATAAATGTAAAATTCTTCAGCGGAGGCAAATGACACCATTATATAAAATAAAAACATGTGGTTACTCACAGAAGCATGTGTTTTACTGTTTCTTTCGATCTTAAAACTCAAATATGCTTTGTACTATCTATATCTATATAACTATATATACATATTTTTTCATACGGATCCACACTAAATTCTGAAAAATCTGAATTCGTGTTTTGTAAGTAATATTTAACATGCTGATATGTAAAATTTTAAATAGTATTAATAATATATAATATTTAAAAATTACATTTCCTTTTTTTTTTTTTTTTTTGATAAAGTTGTTACCATTGTTGAGTCATTTAAAATTTGAAACATTTCCAAACAAAAATAAACTAAATTAATAAAGCTTATAACAAAAAGTTTCAGTTCAATTTTCTTAAATTTTTATGTTTATTATCTTATCTTCTTCAATTATGAATCTAAATTAAATCCGATAACAGATATTTTCTGGTTGATATTATAAACGGTTTGATTGATGTTAAACATCGATAATTTTATTTAAATGTCATTCATTTCATTTCAAAAGATCTGTATCATATTTATGCTTTTTAAAAATGTTTATTTTTAAAGTAAAATATAGTATAAAAGTTTCAATAATGATCCATTTTCCTCAAAATGTAAATTTAGTTTTCAAATACTTTAATGTACTATAACGTATAATTTATTGAACTTGTTTAGACGTAGAATTTTTTACAAAAGCCTTTTCTTTTTTGCATTTTCGCTTTTGTATTAAGCTAAAAGATAGTAACTGTATGGTTCAGTCATATGCATCATATGCATCATGGTGTTTGGTGAGTACGCCGGATGTGATAAAATTTCTCAATGCAGGTCATTTACTGTTTAGAAATCATGAAACTTCTATGTGCTCTGCTGCTATCTTTCTGTAATATCGTTGACACTAGTAATATCACCATTCATCTTCAGTTAGAAGATCTCGTTTCCTAAATTGCTTCTTCCGAACTATTCAACTGAAGGTCATAAAGTGCGTCATTAAGAATTTCTTCTGGTTTGAGTTGTTGATAATCTTCCACCGCCTTTATCCCACCAAATACAGAGTATAATTTTTTTACTCAAACATATGTCTTGTACACGCAATCTTTATTATAGAATACCATCAGCTGTATACACTTGTATAGTAATTGGTAACCTGCACGCAACTCTTTTTCCTTCAATCGAAAAACAAGTATAATTTCTCAAAAGTACAACGTTTCATTAGCAGAGGCAAAAGAGGATTCGCATGTTTTTACTGTACCATAAAATTATAGCACTTAGCCCTGCAGGTAACGTAAAGTTGTCCATCAAAACTTAAAAGCCTTTAGAATGAAACGTATGGAGTTCAGAAGATTGAGTAAATTTATCTGCTCACAGAACTTTCCATTCCTTCTAGGGTTGAAAATGGACTTATAGCTGGATACATTAAAATTTAGTTTAGCAACAAATCGGATAATAAGGTTAAAACGCACCGTTAGCAGTTTTATTCGATAGGCGAAAAAAATTTCATGCAAATATTTTTATTCATTGCGTATTAAGTTAAAATTTAATTCAGTGTCAATGATTTGAGTTATCGTATCATGTCAGTTCGTCAGCAAAATACATCAGTAACACGCTTATCGTTGACAAATTCATATTTCTTCTTCACCAAGCAGAGGTGTAATACTGTAGAAAGAGTATTGGTATTGAAATTTTTAAAATGTTGTTGGGCAATTTAATAACTGAATAATTACCAAAATATTAATTATAAGGTACAAATTCAAGGATAGATTACTGGTATTTCTATTTTACACTTTTAAGGTGTTTACCTCAGTGCTGAATTACAGTCAATCAGGGCAACTTTTGGCCTAGATAAAAAAAGATTAAATCTGCTACATCACTTGAGTTAACGGCAAAGTTCTGGTTTCAAAATATAGATAGCAGCACTAGTGGGAGTTTAGCAGCTCATTGGAAAGAAATCGTCAAGATTCCACTTTAGCTAAGTGGATCAAATTTTCATAAAGGTGAAGCAAAGTTACCCTGATTTGACCCAAAGTTACCCTGATTGAATTGACAGTACCAGTATGATGAAAACAACTTTCACTCATAGATCTCAGCATTTGGGATTGTTAAAGACCCTGTTTACTATCCGCTGCTTCGAATATTCATTCATGAATTTGAATTTCGTATTAGCACTAAACTTGTTTAATAGAAGCATATTAAATCACCAATATATGGCAAAAACTAGTTTACAAACGCAATATTTAAAAAAAAAAAAGCAGCTGTACCGAAAATTTATAAGAAAACTAACATTTGTGAGTTTTACTAACTTATAAAGATTTATATTCTCATATCTAGCTGTATCAGTGCATAGTAAAATTATACTTCCCCCTCAATTAATTCATGTTCATCCTGTTTATTTATATTCTGCCCAACTTTCTCTTTCCATTATTGTTTTAAACTTAGTCTCCTTTAGTGTTTTTTTCCCGTTTTCTGAAATTTATAGCGTCCATAAAGCCAAAAGTTTGTTGTGAAATAGTTTTACCTTAAATGATTTTCCCGCTTTTGAATTTAAATGAGTTATATTGGAAAATCCTTCCCGTATGTCGTATTTTCAAAAGCATGCAGTCATTTCATTAGAAAATATGGCAGGACTCTAGAGGTATGTGTTAGCAAAAGGAAATGCGACTTGTGTATATAAGGAAGTTTTCTTTCTAATTGGTAAAGAACATACAAAGGTAAAAAGACATGAACTGAAAAATGTTCTATGAGGTTTACAATTTCAATTTTTTCTGCATTAAAAAAACCTACTTTTTTAAATTTTTTGATTTTAAATTTGAGATTAGTGTATCTGAACTTCGAACTGTGCAAGTATTCTTCCGTTTTTTTTTTTTTTTTTTTTTTTACAATTTAAAATATTATAAATTAAAAAAAATGAGTTAAAACATATAGTTAAAATTTAAAATGCATATCAGTATACTACCATTTACTTTTGAGAAAATGTATTTTTATATTACATTTAAAAAGAAAAATAAATAATGAAAATATCGTATTTGAAAAGTAGGCTTTAAAATGAAAATAATTTGTGATTCAGAATATAATAAGAGAATCATTAAATAATAATATTAAATATAGCAATTCAGGATCACAAGGCGACGTCAATATCGCGCATCCGCAAGAAAAGTGGTACAGCTTGCAAAAAATTCATTTTGCGTTTTATTGCACATAAGTCTGCCATAAATGTATCTTGCTACATAAACAGTTTCATATGTGTAGCTATGTAGAAAATTACTTAATTTAGCTATGTCCATTTGTGATGACAACAAGTTGGAAATTGCACGTGAAGCGTAGCAAATAAGGTGCGTTCGTACGATAACGAAATTTCAAAAACATCGCTCTCATATCGTCGCCTGAGAATGATAAGGTTCTATCTGTGTTTTTGAAAAAATTGACTTACCGATATAGAAAGGTTCTATTTGTATCTATGATGGCTTTTCTGGAATAAAATAATGGCATATTATGACTGTAAGGTCATATGTAAATTATATATAACATCATTTTGAAGCAAAAATGCCTTCATAGATGCGAATAGAACCTATCTATATCGAAAAGTCAGTTATGCGTACGGGATAGATTATTAAACACTTTCCAACGCACCTAGAAAATTTTTAAAAAACTTCACGGTTTATTAATGAAAAAGATGATGTCTAAATAAACAAGGGATGGCAAGGCATGGCCGCCTCAGAAAATCTTCTTCAAAAACCCAACAACCTCAGTTATCAAAAACCTAATATCTGCTATCAACAACAATAGTCGAAAAAATATCCGGCTTTTTTGTGCAGTCCTTTTCGTGATAAATTAATCTGTATGTGTACTTTTCTTGCGGGTGAGCGATATTATTTATCACCGAAATCATACTTATTTACAAATAATGCATATTTTCTATTTTTTAAATAAAATAATTCATACATAAATAAGATCTTCCTTAGCACTCATATTATTTTAAAGAACAAGAACAAAATATCATGCGTACGGGATAGATTATAAAACACTTTCCAACACATCTAGAAAATTGTAAAAAAAACTTCACGGTATATTAATGTAAAAGATGATGCCTAAATAAAGAAGGGATGGCAAAGCATGGCCGCCTCAGCAAATCTACTTCGAAAACCCAACAACCTAAACAATAAAAAATTCAATATCTGCTATCAAGAACAAATATCGAAAAAATATCCGGCTTCTTTGTGCAGCCATTTTCGTGATATATTAAACTGTATGTGTACTACATTTTATGATAAAAGTTTGTTCACTTGAACGAGCAGCTTAGGTGAAAATTTTCGTTCAGCAGTATCCATCAAAAAACGGAAATGTATTTCAGAACTTATGTGCAGCCCGTATATGATCTGTAGGATTTATTTGCCCCTAGTATAATATTAAAAATACAGTCACAGCAAAAAAATCTTGACACTTGCGATTTTAGACGTTTTGTTAAATATCTAAAAATATACATAAGAAATAACTTTGAAACTCCAGGTGTATAAACAATATAGCATAGGTCATATATTTTCGAGAAGATTTTTTTCCAAAATCAAATAGGGGACCGTCAACAAATTAAAAAATATCGAATATCTTTTGAATAGCCCTGTCAAAACTAATGTGGTAAAAACGTTCATACTCCTGATTGTGATTAAGTGGCCTACGGTTATAAACTGTGTTCGTTTTTAAGCAGATAGCATGTATACTCGTAGAGAAATTAAGGTTTTTATAAAAATGGTCCCAAATTTTGCCAAGTTTTTTGCTTATAATTTGCAGAGTTCTGAATAAAAAACAATGTTCTTTTCAGAAAATATGAGAAACGATATTGTACATAATACCCTGTAATTAAAATTTAAAAATATTCATAACTGTATAAAAAATGAGCAGTTTTACTAAATAAATTTTCATTGCGCATTAGTCATTTCAATTAAAATTGCATTTGCATATTGTGTTAGCAAAATATGTAGAGAAACTTTTGTTAAACTTTCAAAATAAAAGCTTAAAAATTCTGAAAGTTACTGTTGATAGAAGGAGATCATTCCCCAAATCGTTATTTCCAAAATGAAGCAAAAAGGTGAGGAGCTTTATCCAAATACAGTAGTACGTGCAATACTGTGTAGACACTAATCAATAGAATACGGATACAGGCCCCCCCCCCACTTTTTTGTTTCATTTTGGGAATATCGGATATTGATCTTATTCTTTAGACGATAATTTTTAGAATTTTCAAGCTATGATTTTGAAACTTTAACAAAAGTTGCTCAATACATTTAGCTGACACAATATGCAAATGGAATTTTATATAGAGCTGCCGCATGCGCAGTGGAAATCTATTTAGTAAACTTGCTCATTTTTCATGCAATTATTAATATTTTTTAATTTTGATTACAAGGTGTTATGTAAAATTTTGTTTTTCTTATTTTTTGAAAAGAATATTGTTTTTTAGAAAGAACTCAGCAAATTATAAGCAAAAAACTTGGCAAAATTTGGTACCATTTTTATAAAAACATTTATTTCTCTACGAGTACACATGCTATCCGCATAAAAATGAACATAGTTTATTGCCATAAGCCACTTAATCATAATCTGCCGTTTGAACGCTTTTGCCACATTAGTTTTTACAGGGTTATTCAAAAGATATTCGTTCTTTTTCAATTTGTTGACGATCCCCTATTGGATTTTGGAAAAAAATCTTTTCGAAAATATATGAAAATATATGTTTTTTTTATACATCTGGAGTTTCAGAGTCATTCCTCATGTATATTTCTAGATATTTAACGAAACATCTGAAATCGCAAATGTCAAGATTTTTTTTGGCGGTGACTGTATAGTTAAAAAATCGCTGCTTTCCGAAAAATGCATGTAAAGTTTAAATTTTCATTTAGAGACCATTAGTTACAGAGGCATGTTTATAGATTTCATTTTATACTAATTCAATTTCACAAAAATCTTTTTCGAGTCATATTCCACACAAAAATAACATAAAAATCTTTAGAAAAAAGATTTTTAAAAAGTTTCAAAGTGTCCTTCCTTAAAATAATAACTTATTTTATCAAATGGCATGTTATTTAAAACTATAATAACTGCGTTGAAATATTTATTTTATTTTATAATAATTTTCATTATCTTAAAATATATATATGTATATATTTTTAGAGGAATATTTTCCGCAATTATTTGAATTATGTATTTTTGAAAAATAGTTGATAAGTATAGTTTCATCTTTTTTTTCAAAATACTTAACCTTTTTTCATCTTTTAAAATAAATAGTTTATCCTAACCAGGTAAAATAAATGTATTACACCCAATTATTTTCTTTACAAAGTTTCATTTCTTTAATATCTTTTTAATTGCATTGCAACTCATTTCTTTCAAAAAATATCTTAAGCTCTTAAAAGATTAAAAAGGATCACAAGAACACGTCTTCAGGGTTAAACGCAAAGAAAATTGTGGATTATTATATGTATTTTTAATTAAAATGGGCCGGAATAATGAAAATACATTCTGAGACGGATGATCAACTATTTTTTCAATTATACTTGTAAGAAAAGAAATTTCATTACAGAGTACTTTTCATTTTAGGAGGAGGGGAAAGTAAAAGACTTAATGTTTGCCGAATTCATTATTTTAAATCTTACCTTTGTCAATAGCTGTAATGATAAAAGTGGCAAAAACTTCATTTCCCGAGAGATTTAAAAAGTATATTACGATTTAAATTTAAAATGCACTTTTTTTTTCAGATATATAGAATAGTTACCATGTAGTAGGGTTACTATCATGTACAGGATCGGATTAACGCACAGCACGACTAATCCGCGTCTTTGGGATTTTTTCTGATGAGGGAGAATTTGGGGCTTCCAAATTGAAAAAAAAAATGCTTTACGAAAAGCTTCTTAGAAATAATTTTTTTAAGTATTTTCTGACAAGAAAAATAATTTGTTTAACTTAGGATCCGTACCATAATATCCAATAATAACTTCCGAATGTTTCCGAATTAAAATTATAGCTACTATTTTGGTTTCAGAGTTCCCAAAAGTTTTTCTGGGCCGATTGGACACCAAATGTAATGGGGAAAAATGTACTTTATTTGATTAGAGCATTTTTGATACTGCGTAACTGAAAGTAAATTCTTTTGAAAAAGAGGTGTAATAAAAGTTGTAAGAAGAGACGTCGGAGACGAAAGGGTTAATTTATTAACCTCCTTCTTCTATAAGAAAAGTTTTCTGAAAAATATACGCTCAGATTAGGGTCATAAATATATATGAAATGTTGTATAAATAATAGCCACTTCAAAATAACAAAAGGTTAAGAAGTCTAAATTCAGATATTATTTATTAAATGTAATAGGTCATTATTTAAAATTCGAAATATCTGTACCTAAGCAATGAAAAGAATTAAATCGTAACAATTTGAATTAATTTTAAGAAAGCATTTTGTACTTACGAAAACAATCCTCTAGAAATACAAATATGGATTACTTTTAGTTGCGAAAAAATTATCGATACGAAAAACTATTTTACACAACATTTCAGAAAACACATCTCAATGCCTTAAAGTTTACGCCATTTGTTGATATGAAATCTTTTTAATTTTTGCCTTTCTTTTTTAAAGATACATATTATGTTATCGATTCTACAAAAAACTTCAGGTAAATATAAAAACAGAAAATCCCATTGAAGAACTGATAAAAAATTCGCATATTTAGTCTATGTTATTTATGAGATTTTATTAATAAAGACAGACAAGTTACATGGACATTTATGTAATAGTTTAAAGTCTTGTTTTAACCCGTTGAACACTATTGATTCTAAAAATCTACTTCAATAACCCTGTACTGAATCTTAGTTTTGTTTTTATTTCTTAATCTTTTTTTTTCTCATAATTTTTTTATAGTGTGAGACATTTTGCAAATTTCCGCGACTATTTTTTGAAAATGGAAGTTGTTGACATTGTTGTCAATCGTGTCAGGGAAGGTAGAGGGGTTGTCAACTACTTCCCTACAACAGCTGTCAACTTGTTTATTGCAAAAATAATCTAATAACTAGCACAAATAAGAGAATGAGGATTATTCAAATTATTGATTTAATTAGTTATGACTTGAATTATAGGGGGGGGGGGTTGTTTTTTAATGTTTTTCATTCGCTATTTGTTGACACGAAACGACTAAAAATGGTAAGTATTAATTCAATCAATCTTTTAAAAAATACATTATTTTTTTGTAAGGTAAAAGCAACTAATGCTGTAATTGTCGCTAACGATGAATTTTTTGTGACCGGGGATATTTTATCGTTAACATAAAAAAAAAACTGTTACATAAAAAAAAAAAAAAAAATTAAAATTGTTGGTATTGTAGAGAAATGTTTGATTAACATGCTGATGTAGACAATTTTTTCGAATAATTATTTTAAGAAATAATTAATGTTTAAGTTGGTCAAAGCAGTTCCATTAAATAAAATTTATAGGAGCAAAAACTATGCACAAGAATTGAAACATTTTTTGATTATCTTATGTATTAGAAGTTTTGAATGAACAGACTTTTATTAGTTGACTCTTTCTTGAAGATTTATTTCTATTTTAAATTCAAATTTTCAGCATCATATTTTTTTACATATTTTAGAAAAGGGTATCATTTTAATCCGTTTCTGCATAGTATACCACATCTGGTACACACGTAATTCTCATTACGTACCATAAATTTGTCTAATAGGATCGCTGTAACTGATCAAGAGCACTGCAAAAAAATTTATTATTTTATTTTTATCAGATGGCTGTATTTGACAAAAAATAAGAGTTTGTTCTTCAGAAAAAATTATCAAGCTATTAAGGCAAAATTTACTATTATTATTTTTATAGAATATTTAAAAATATAAATATAAAGAAAGTTACAAAGTGAAGATAAAAGTAATTAATTTAATCTCATTTAATTGCAAATTATTTTGTTTTTATCAGATGGCTGTATTTGACAAAAAATAAGAGTTTGTTCTTCAGAAAAAATTATCAAGCTATTAAGGCAAAATTTACTATTATTATTTTTATAGAATATTTAAAAATATAAAGAAAGTTACAAAGTGAAGATAAAAGTAATTAATTTAATCTCATTTAATTGCAAATTATAGCAAACCCTAATTGTGTATATAGGGTAAACGCCATAAAATAAAAAATTTTGAGAGAAGTTTAATTTTTTTCTTTAACCACTTTTGCCATTTTCAGATCGGTATATTGATTTAAAAAAAAAAAATTGACAAAAATAGAAAAAAATCGTACATGTGACTATTATAAACAGAAAGAAATCAAATTGCAGTTAAATAATTGCTTATTAAAAGCAGGAAAATATTGAAAATTACGTCATAAAAACTATATTTACACATGGATTTTAAGAGTTAAAGAAAATGTTTCAATACTAAATTCTTTATTATGCGTTAAAAGTCGTAAAGGGGAAAAATTACATTATATTTAAAATGGCCAAATTATAATAATGCAAAACAGTTTAAATTAAAAAATATACTTGCGAGATGTGATTTTTCATATATTGAAATTATATTTTCAACTATTATCGTAAATTATAAGGCAGCTCAAATATTATTTCCAATCTAACAACAAACGTATGTTTGCGAAAATATTAAAAAGAAACAAAATGATGAAAATTACGTCAGAACTAAAACGATACAATCGTTTAAAAATCTATTTGCAAGATACACTTCTTATTTGTCGATGATTTTTTAAACTCTTGCCAATTCTAAAGCAACGAAAATAAAAATATTCCCTTTAGAGCAACAAAAACTTTTCAAATTAATATTACAAAGAAAAATAAAACTTCAATGCAATAAATTCATTAATATGCGTTAAATGAGTAAATAGGATAAATTATGTCATATTCGAAATTACCAAAAAACAATAATAATAATGTAAAGCATTTAAAAAAAATGTGAAAAATTTATTTTATATTTTGCGATATTTTTTTCAGCATTATGGCGAGTTTTTAGTCAGCGAAAATAATATTTCTTTTCTAAACACAAAGTATTTTTAGTAAAAATTACGGTGAGATTTAAAATGAAAACTTTCAAATTTTCCATTTAAAAAAAAAACTTTCTTATTGCATTGTTAAAAAATACCGAGAGACAAAAAAACTCTTTTTTTTTAAATTCATTTTACATTGGCTTATATTCAAATTTTAAGCAGATTTTTTTTTAAATTAAAGACGAAAACAGACATTGTATTTCTTAACAGTGGCTGGTTTGGCCTTTCAAATCTCTAATTAAAGGATAATGAATGGAAACCCGTTTGCAAGAAGATCGCTATTCTTTTTTTTAAATTATAATTTAATATTTTTAAAGCCTATTAAATCATGCTTTTAGAATCAAGTGTGAATGAATGGGGGTTGATGAACGTAGCTTGTAGGGGGTAGAACCGTCTAGTTTAGTAAGCTATTTTCCTAGCAGAAAGATGAAAGAAATATGGGCATACAATGGGGGAAAGAAAACGGTATTACCCGTTAAAAAACTGAAAAGTGTGCAAATAGTATATTTATGTTTGCGTTTCATGTAGAAATGATATTGTTGTACAATAAAAATGTATTATTAATTTGCCAAAAAATTAGTTTCTTAAAATGCAGAAGTATGCTGAAGAACTTCTGAAAGGAAAACATTTTTTTTTTCGAAACGTACGACAAAGTATTTAACCACAAATCCAGTAGATAATAATAAATTTCACATAACTGAGTCATGTTACATGACACAACACCATAACCAAATCATAAACGTTGATGTGGTCATGTAATACTAAGTCATCTTTAAAAAAATGCAATTTCTTGCTCTGTAAAATTATTTAAAATTGTAGTTGATTTTAAATACTTCTTTAATACATAAATGAAGAATTTTATTAAGCAATAATTTTTCTATTGGATGACTAAATTATTACTTAGCAACAGTTTTCATTGGTATTTTAAAGTATGTTTAATGTCAGTTATTTAAAGTACAGTAAAACCTCTAAGTAACGGACATCTCGAGAGTGCCAAAATTGCCGCTATTCGGAGGTGTCTGCTTTTGGAAAAACCTCAGAGATTTAAAAATTGCTAAGAAAGGCTTGATATTTTATTAATAGAGTTTTATATGGCCTAAAACCTCTATTATATGATTAATCAGAAATTATTTTTTAAGCAATAAAACTAAAGTAAAATTGCTACATTTAATGTACTATGTACACCTATAAGATATAAATGAACATATTATATACAATACAAAAATATAATTGCAATTAAATTTAATTCATTAAATTGAAATCATTTATGTTCCTTCATAGTATCGTTTAAGATACTTTAAAATTGAAACATTTTCGTAGATGAAAATCTAAAAGTTAAAAAGGGTTTTTTTTTAAAAAAATTATCATGAAAAATGCAAATTTTTTAAGTACGACATACGAGGTTATCGCATCTTAACAAAGAAAAAATTCGAGATCATTGTAATCCCATATTACTATTTCTAATTTATTTGAATCTTTTATCGGGAAGAAACCGCTAATTAGGACTAATTAGGCTGATAGATTGTACTTAAAGACTTTTTAAAAATCACTTAGAATAATCTAATTAGATAAATTATCATATGCATATTTCTTTTTTCCTTTCTTGTTTTCATGTATTTTTATTGTTGCACAGAGAATAATTTTTATGAAAAGCCTCATTCATAAAAGGGTTAAAACATTTTCATAAACCTTGATGTTCACCCCGAAGAGAAATGTCCAATATTATAAAATTAAATGTGATTAAAGTAAATTTTCCAATATTTAGTATAAACAGTTTGAAAGATATGAAATCTCAAAGAGAAAGATGATCTTTTTATTTATATTAGGCTTGTAGGAAAAGATTTTAATTGTCGAATTTATTTTACCCTGGAAAAGGGTTGTATGTCTATTGAAATTTCATGAGTAGGAAATTCTTCTATACCGGTATTTTGTTACAGAAAATATCTCTTTAAATAAAGCGAAATTGCATTTAACCTAGATTTATTTTTCTATAAAATTCTTAAATTTGACCTGAAAAATTCCTTGAAACTTACGACCCCTGCCAGGAAGGATAATAAAGATTTAAATTATTGCTTAATTCATTATTTCGAAACTCACCACTTTTCCACAGCTGTAGCAAATGACTTGAGGTAACTATAATTTATTCCAGCTGATTAAAAATTAGATTGTATTTTAAATTGAGAAAGAAAGTTTCATAGTTAGAATAGTATTTAATAAAATATTTCATTGTTAGCACTTCTTTGTTAAGAGTTTTCTTTCAAAATGTAGGGAGTAAAATCGGTATAGTTGTAAATGTATAATATAAGGATGTTTTTTTAACGTTTTAAAATAGGGGGATCCTTTTACGTTTCAAAACGGACGTTAACTTTTCTCTTTACACAAAGATTTATATCTCTTTAATAAGTTTTTGATTGCACACCAATTCATTTACTTGAAAATATCCCTATGTCTTAAAGGATTAAAAACAATTACACGAACACAGGTTTTGCTGTTCACTATGAAAAGAAATATGGAAATTATATGCATTTCTAATTAAAATTATTTGTAGGGTGAAATCTCATCAGAGAAATGCGTTCTTCTTTATGCGTATAATTATGCTTCTAAAGAAAGGAATTTAATCATCGAGTTATTTTCCGCCAGGAAGTATAAAAAGTAACTTAATGTTTAGTTAATTCATTATTCCAAAACTCATTGTATGTCAACAGCTGTAACATGTCAAAAGTATGATTACTCCTAAATGCTTAAAAAACGCACTAATTTTTTAAATAAAAAATAATAGTTTCACTGATAGAATAATTGCTTACATAATAGATTAGCTAGTATGTTTTAAAAAAATTTATTCTTAAACATTTTCTTCGAAAATCAAATAATTTTAAATAGCTCTAGCAGCTTTTACCTATTACACTGGTTGATTTCTCTAAAATTTCTCTAATGCATTACAAAAATTCATTGGAAATCAGCTATAATTTTATTATTATTTTTTTATTATTCAAAATTTTATTTAAGAATGTTGTTATTACAAGTATTGTAGAATATTTAATGCCACTAATATTACTGCCTAAATTTCATTACTGTAAATAGATTTCAGTTTAGTATTATCTTTAGCGTGTTAAAATTAGTATTGTATTGAATATTATTTATATATTGCACTTTTTAAATGTGTGAGTAGTTTTTTTTTTTTTTTTGGCACATGTATTTCGAACATCTCTTCCGAATTATTTTTAGTGTATGTGTGACCTCATAGGTTTAACTTTGAAGAAGGGAATTTGAGATCTGATGCACGAGAAACGTTAAGTTCAGCAACCGACGAAATAACTGAATAAATTTTACATTGAACTTTTTATTTTATTAAGTACATATCATTGATATGAAACTGGATTACAATGAATAGTGTTTTTGATGATATCGGATGCTTTTTCTGCCACCATAATTGTCGGAATATTGGTGTTGCTCCACGGTATCGTAGGAATGACGGATGCATCAACAACTCTCAATCCTTCTACACCTTTGACTCTGGAATGGAAACAAGTATTAATTTAAAGACGTATTTTATCAATAAAGAAAATAAAATGTTGTAATGAACATGTTTTTTATAAAACATTTTGTAATGAACTCGTTATTAACGGCCACATTTTCAAATCAAATTAATTATCAGGTAAATTTTACATTAACAATATTAGGGTAACATCCCCAGTAATTGGCATGCACCAGTGATTGGCACATCCTACAAACATGTCCTAAAATAAGATTTATATCCAGTCTTTTAAAAATGCAAGACCATATACCAGTTATATGCTCATTTACGTTAAAGATTGTAACTTTGATTTATGCTACTAGATGACAATAGTGCCTAGGAAAGAGAAACAATTATGGCTTGTATGAAATTAGCCATTTTTGTTTCAAATGATTCTTCTTTGGTTTAAGGAAGGCATGCTTTTCAATGCATTATGATATGATTTATAATATATTTTAAATTTTAATTGACGACAATTTTGTTTAGTTAAAAAGGGTTACTTTAATTGTGTAAAAGTATTTTCTACACACAAATATTTGGTTTTCTGAATTAATGATAGATGCCAATTAATGGTGCTTTAATTTTGCTAGTTCCAAGTAATTGGCACCTATTCCAATTACAAGGAATTCGCAAGGAATTTGAGATTAAACCACTTATTTTGGCAGTACTTTTAAAGTTACAGACTAATTTTGTTTATCATTTGTTTTTATTTGAAAATATGAAATATTATCAGTAATTGGAATCCATTAAAGCTTCATATGACAATTACTGGGGACAGCATGACAATTACTGTGTATTAATATAAGTATATTGTATTGTTTTAAAGTGTTCAAATTTCAGACTAATATGCTAATTTCTTACTCTCAAAAACCTGAAATATGGCATCTTCATCTACAGTAAATTCATTTAATGCGATTAAACCCAATTCAAAATGTAAAGTTTTTTTAAAACATAAACTTGTGCCAATTACTGGATCACAATGTGTCATACATTGGTGCTCTAGGTGCCAATTACTGGTGATTTCAGCAACTTTTTATAAATATCCTTACTAATATTATAAATCGGAAAGTGAGTTTGTTTGTTTGTTTGTTCCGCTTTCACGCCGTAACTACTGAACCGATTGCTTTGAAATTTTGCAGACGTAAAGTTAGAAGTCCGGATTAAATAATAGGGTACTTTTTATCCCGGAAAAAAATTGATATTCCAGAGGGAAAACAAAAATATAGTTTGCTTGATGGATGGATTGGAGATGGCGCTGTGTGTCGTTTAAAACAAGATAAAATAATACGATAGATGGCGCTGAGTGTTTTTAAAACGTGGTAACGATGTGCAGTAGCTGTATAATAGTTAGGTTAGGTTAGTATATTTAAAATTTAAAATTTTATTTTATATTTAAAATAAAAGGTATATTCGTTTGTATAATATGGTGAAGCGTTTTGCAATATGAATAATTTGGCGAAATTGATCTATGGAATAATAAAGGGTATTATTATGGCCTATTATTTATTAAAATTCTATCTGGATATTTAAGTTGACAGAACTGGCGTACTTTTCAAGTCTCCGTAGAGGCATTCGCCAAGCTGTCGTTAATTCTGTGTTTTAGCCTTATTATGTATTTTTCATCTGTAGTTATTTTACTATCCCTAAAAAAGCAATATTTGCAATGTGCAGGAAAAATATTCGGAATATCAATGATATAGAATTAAAAAAAAATATTTGCAATCAATTTATCAATCATTCAAGTTAAAAAAATACTTTAAAATTGGCTAAGAAAAAAATATACATTAAATACCGACAGTAGAAATTTTTTTATGATGTTTTTGTTGCAGTTTTAATTAAGTCCTATCAACAGAATTTTATCAAAAAATAACTATTAAATACTACTTCATTACCCCGTCGAACAAAAAAAGAAAAAAAAAAAAAAAAAAAAAAAACTATCGCCTAGATATTAGATTAAATGCCAATAATAGATGATTGTAAACTTCACTTTCATTTGACAATAAACACGAAATAAGTCTGATACATTTGTAACAAATCGTTATAAGCAATACTAATGTTTGACGCCAAAAATCATAATGGAATTGATTACAAGCTGAAGGTTTATTTTTCTACAAAACTTAGCTTCAAGATTATTCCCGATTTAACAGCTACATGTTTGCAACTGCAGGGCTGCCACAGGTGACTATTTTTTAACTCTAACTGGCACCACTTTCTTTAAACAGAAATCCTTAACATACACTTACACAACATTTGCAAGAAAAATTTATTTTGAAATTTATATTAGAAATAATAATAATATAATTTATAAGAAATAATATATCAGAAATAATAATAATATAATATAATATATAAATAGTGGTGCGCACTGAATATAAAAATAGTCGCCTGCGGCAGTCCTGCAACTGGTTTAAAAAAATGAAGAGGCAGTGAAACTGATGTAATTTTAATTTTACCCAAATAATTCAGCTTTAAAACACACCTTTTATGCTTCATTGTACTATTAAATATATATGTTAAACACTCTTTTTTACATTTTTTTCTATGTACTTTGCTGGAACAGTCTAAGGTAGATAGAAAACTGTACTAGAGTTGCCAGAAGAGGACGGTTATTAAAAAATGTAATGCAACATGTAATGAGATTGTATTGAGGCTACTAGATCTGCACATAGTGCAAGTTCAGATTCGGGAGTTTAAGAACTAACAAATGATAATATGCAATTTGAAAATTAATAGAGTTTGATAATCATTGCAATGCTTTCTAACAAAATAATATGATGAGTAGAGAACATTTTGATTCCTGCTGTCACAACGGTCTCATTTTCATATCAAACTCTACTATAAATGATCAAATAAGAGAGATGGTACTTAATTACCCAAATTTTGTGCAAGGCATATAATAGTGCAATATCGCAATGACATTGGCACTGGCGTCGTTTTTAACATTGCGGAAGGACATTCCAGGTGATGGTCTACACTGTTTTAAAAAAGAAATTTTAAATCACCATTTTGTTTGAGTCAAGATTTATTTGGAAAAATGGATCAGCGCAGCTGGCATAGCCTGCTAGTATTTTTATAAAAATACTTTTTCAATTTTTTTTGCTTTGAGTGGGCAAAATAGATGCACAGATATGCATTCTTTGATTTAAAAATATTTCCAAGTAAATATCTTATTTCTTTGTAATGAAAATTGAAGTAAGTTTAAAGACAAATTCTTAAAGTGCCAATTACTGGGGATGTTACCCTACTAAAAAATAGAATTAATAGAAAACTCGGTGTGTTTGATGCATTCACTTTTTCTAAATGCCTAGTTTCTCTTTTATGAAGGCAATCTATAGTTGACTGAATTTTCAGTTTTACGAACAGTCCTGTTGCTTTGAATTTTGTGCGGAATGAGCTACTTATTCTGCCATTTCATTGAATTTTGTAAATTTTATCTGAATCTTTAATATCATTATTTTAAGCAATCAGATGATATTTTAGCTATTTATATATATATGGCCATGTAGCAGCTAAATATGCCACAGAATAATTTATGTTTTATCCAATCGTCTTCTCAGTATTGTCGAACATTCCACATGCTATGTGGCAATGAAACTTTCCTATTAGTAATTCTTGAAATAGAAATTTTTACTGTGAATTGTAAGGAGTTGAAATTTGGTATTTCATATAAAAGAGTATGGGAATCCTGGGATTTGTCCCTCTTGTATTAGTGCTATTGAAGTACATTAATTGACATTTTTAGTGACATTTATAATTTCTCTAGTTGCATTGTTCAGTGATCTGAAGTTACTTTTTTTAGGTCTGGGAAACTATCAGAAAAAACCATATTTTGCTTTAAGGTGTTTAAATCTCGGGAGTTTTCCTGGGAAAATAATTTCTCGCTAGTTTTTTTAGTATTTCAAGCCTAATTCGAATTCTGATTAATTATAATCTTCCTCAATATCTTTACTTATTGCTTTAAATACATTTTCGTTATTATTATATTTTGTGTCATGATTACTTTACAAGTTAACAGCCGTCAAGGATTCGTAACAAACTTTATTGAAATAGAAATCTTTTCAAGCCTAATCTGCACGTAAACTAGCGATTGTCTTGATTTACTTTAATACAGTTTAAACCACAAATAGCAAAACCAAGACTACTCACTGGAGACTATGAATCTCTTAAATATGTAGCATTTAATTGTTAAAATTATCAGACATTGTGAATGCAACAGAAACTTTATTAGAGAGTTGTAAATGTGATGCTATCACAACTTAATTAACTTATCAAAGATCAGCAACACTGCAAACACGAAGCAACTCAGCGAAATAATCTTCAAATATATGATACAAAAGTCATGCGTTAACTTCTGTATTCATAAAATGTAGTCTCTTAAAAACTGAAAATCATGCCTTAACTGTAAAAACTATACTCTGCAATGACTCAAATAATCCTTCGTAAAATTTTACTTTTATGTGAGAGAAATGCTTATACAACTAGAGAGTTAGAAATGAGCACAACAAGTCGACGTACACAAAACATTCGTAGAACGTACGAATTCCTTGCTTACTATGTCAGATTACAGAGCAGCGCCATTCGCAACATGTTTTAAAAAGTATTAATGTCATAAAACGTTCAGTTTCTCTATTAAATCAATCTATTTCAATTGGCCTAGAGTTTCTAGCTCAAACTCTTTCAATATGGTAGTAATCGTTACATTCATATAACTCTAAAATATATATTTACAAACTGTCATAGTCAGAAGTAGTATAATTTAGATTCCAGTAGTGCTTCTGTAAAGCCACCAAATTTGCATCTTTTTGCTCATGATAGAAGAAACATCACTCAATGAACACATGTAATCTAGCACAACGTTTTGTAGTATAGAACGTATTAAATATCAGAAATAAATAAATACTTCATTAATTGGCCTCAGTATAGACCACAATGGGTGTCGCAATGCAGTTAATACTTACTTTAACAATTTGTAACTACAGAACAAATTATTTAAAAAAAAACTTTTACTTATACTCATATTGTACTCTTTATTGTACTCATAATTAATTACCTATGGATATGTGATAACACTGCTGAAACTTTTTATTTTAATTTTACGAAAATTTTCCAAACTTAATTCATACCTTAACTGTGGGTCCACCACTGTTGTTGGATCTTTCGGGTCACCCATCTTAGCTGTGACGACTGAATGATTAGTAATGTAATAATTGTTCTTACAATGCAACTAAGATAAAGATCTTCATCTTCACCAAACTCTTCACATCCTGGAATTAAGATATCTATTGGCCTAGCATTTATTTTTGCCATTATAGGGCTTCTGATTATTTTCTGACACACTTTTAGACCTTCAAACAGGAAAAAGAGAGTTTTTTAAAATTAAATTTTATCAACCTGTATCAAACATTGTACTCAAATTTTAGTTCAAGGATTTTTTTTCGCTTTGAAGTTTACGTGTAAATGTATAATACAACAGCGTTTAAATATTAATTTGTTTAAAATGTAATAGCATATATCTAATTGTGGCAAAGTCAGTTTTCTTACTACAAATGAAAGAGAGAAAGGGGCAAATGATGTAATTTTCGAATTATTGATGTCTCATTAAAATTGAAAAGAAAACCAAGTGGAGGAAATTTTATTCTCTTTGCATTTAGTTGGGCTATTATTATTTCATATATTCGTTTCAGCTATCCAAATGGCTCAAAGTTCTTATAATCTTTTAAAATTTTAAATCTAAAATATTAAAACAGTAAAATTTGTTTTAGATTTTAAAGATAGTTCTCTAATAGAAGCAACATTTTTTTTCATTTTTGTAAATGAAAAACCACAGAGTAAAGGTAAAGATGAAATGTGGCGGCATGGTACCAAAAATGCAACCCCCAAAAAATATTTCCAGTTTATAAATTAAAATAAATGCTTAAAAATTTTTATTTTCCTATCTAAGCCATTTCAATTGACTTCGTATTTTGTGAGCTGACAAAATTGAAAAAAGCTACAATGGAATTATTATTATTTTTTACGTGAACGAAGTTCTAATTTATGAAACTGACATACGATTTTGGCTTTCTATATTAAGATGATATCTAAAGATCGATCATAAGAAAATATGTTTATGTTTATTTAGACAATCTTGAAAATATAATTCAAACAGAATATTGTCTTGACTGACTGAAATAAAGAATTTCAATTTGAAAATGATAAAATAAAGAAAAAGAAATCTAATAATCCCTATAGATTCCCCCTTTTTTCACAAAAATGCAGTATTTCGGTTGCCACTATTTCAAGAATATTTATTAAAAATAGAAAACAAATTATACCTCGAAAACAAATTATTTTTTATTTTATTTTAATGCTACTTTTTAAGCTTGCGGATCAAACCAATGTGATAATTTTTGATGAAGAATAATTTTTCGTGTTAATTTCACTGTTAAACGTTTAATATTTTATGAGGAATAGCAATGAAACACAGTCAAATCGTTTCACAAATTCGTTCCTTAAATTCATTTCATTAGGATTATATATATGGTGATATGGGAAAAGTATACATTATTTGTCTAATGTACAAACATATTTCTTTTTCATTTGGATTTCAAATGCAGTAAATAAATTATTAATATTTAAAACACGAAAAATTGGAATTTTTTCATGAATCAAACCAAGTTCAATCATACAAAAAAATATTGCTTTGACAGCTTCTCAATACTCAGCCAGCAATCCGATTATAAAGTCATATCTAATCAGTCAGGCGTGAATTCTTAAGTTAACGTCGGTAGTTAAATAACTCTAGGCAGTATTACGTAACTCATATCCTATTTCAACTATTTTCTATTTATTATGTTATGGTCTCTCATTTATTCTTCACTTTTGTAGGCTTCTTATTATCTTTTCACATACTTTAAGACCTTCGAAAGAGAATGTAGAATCTTTCGCTGATAAGCTGATGCATTAATATTTATAAGACATTTCTAAAGCTTTAAATAAATTCGTAACTTGTAGGAATGAAAGTATCTACATTACCTTAAACTGTTAAGATCTTTAATTCAGTCTTTACAAATTTAAAACGCGTGTAGATTAGCAGGTTATTGTTTCTGAAAATGCATTGAAAACACGGTTGCGGAATTCGGTGCTTTTTAACAATTTGCTGATTACATTTAATATGACTCAGTGATATTAAACTGAGCTCTGAAAGACGCTGATCACTTTTATACTAAGACAAATACTAATCAACTCGGATATTGTACAGTAAATGCAGCAAATGGCGTGCGTTAATACTATAAAGAAGTTTTAAAAATATTCAGACCTTGATGTAATAGGTTACCGTATTTCTTATACAGTATTACATCCGAAATCTTTTGTTTGTCCCTGTAAATACCATTTGCTTTCAAGTATACAGGAAGTAACTTTGTAATAAACTTTAGCAATGATACGAATTTCATAAAATGTGAAATAATTTAATATAATTGAAACGCGCCCCAAACAATGTTTCCTCCTATACCATTATAAAATGGGATACTTTTGTGCTGCCCTGTAAATTAATACTGTATTCCCCGCATTACCCGGCATGCCGTAAAATTCGAGGGAGACCAGACTTTTGAATTTTAGTCCCTGGTCATTCCCGGCATGACCCAGGATCTTCGAAAACGGAAAGGAATGAGGTTCATTTAGCTGTATTCAGTAATAGCGATTGGTGCTGCGGAGGAGGGGCGCATTATAGAGTTTATTCCCACTTTTCTAATTATTTAGTTTACTATTTTACATATATAAGATAATGAAAACATGTTTCATGGGTTTCAAACCATTTCACACAAAACTCTTTCCTTAGCGCACATCCGATATTTACAATGTAGAAATAGATTATCTCTTAAATTATTACGTAAACAGAAGTATTCTTATTATATGTAAAATAAGAAACATATAATAATTACCTAAATATATAAAGAGAGAAATATATACTTACACCAAAAACGTTTTAAATGATAATTTAAAAAACCAAAATCTAACTGAAAACCAGGGTTTTATTTAATAAGAGAGTTAAAAATACAAAATTTGCTCTATATTTTATGATTCAGTATCACTATATTCGCTTTCTTCGTCTGTTAGATCGGAAGTCTCGTATTTGGAATGAGAATCAGTAACAGCATTTTTCTTAATAAGTTCTTTCAAAGGATTGTGTAAAAATTGTTGGCCTTGTAAGCCAAGTATCTGGATTCGATTCCCTGCCTGGGCAATTTTTCGCTCAGTTAAAAATATTTAATTCATATGAAAACTTTACCAGTCAGTTTGATTGTGTTAAGAATACAATTTATCTACGTACCCATCGTTCTATGGAGTTCCTTTACCTGTGCCCGATTCTGTTGAGCTGCCTAAATGAAGGACCAAATGTTATGACCTACAAGGTTATCTGAGCGAAAACTGCTCACCGGTTGTCACGCCCACTTAGCTTAAAGGGTAACGCGTTGACCTTGTAAGCCAAGTATCTGGGTTCGATTCCCGGCCTGGGCAATTTTTCGCTCAGTTGGAAATATTTAATTCGTATAATTTTACCAATCAGTTTGATTGTGTTAAAAATTCAATTTAAGTCTATGCTTCTTTGCGTAGATAAACCACATTCTACAAAAGACTGTTTAATTATGTCTTCAGAAATATTCCCAAGCTGCTTTTAAACAGAGAGCTATCGTAAGAAACGAAGCAGATCGACGTTTACCAGACTTGGTGTATTCCTGTTCTCCATTTCTTAGCCAATCACTCCATAAATGCCTCATTTCAGCTTTGAATGTCTTATTCCAATGCATATCAGCGGGCTGTAACAAAGGGGTCAAACCTCCACGTATTATTTCAAGATCTGTTTTATAATGTTTTTTAAAACTTGATTTAACAGTCATTATTAGGTGAGGTTTTGCACTGTCCATTACTAAGGCAAACTTTGGTTTAAAAAAACAATTCGGGCGAGTCTCCCAAACTTTTTGCTTATATATAATCATCAAGTCACTTTGCTTATATATATTCATGAAGTATTCATAGACAATTTCATAGACACAATGACTACAGTTCCCTTTGAGAAATCTGACTTCGGAATATTTTTTAAGCCTTTAAAAATTATCATTGTTTTTAACTTTGTCCCGTTAACCATTGCGCTCAATACAACTGTGTATCGTAGTTTTTCCTTACCAGTCGTTCTGCATAATACAGGTTTTAGGCCTTTGAAGTCATAAGATTTCTGTTGCGGCAGGTCTATGCAAACCACAAAAGTATTTAGTCCATGTTGCCAATGCAACTTATATTCACATCATTAGCAGCATCTTCGAAAAAACTAACAAATGTCTCACGCAATTTCTGTGAATCGTCTTTAATTTTTTGACATATAATTGTTACTGATCTGCTCACAATGTTGTGCTTATTAAGGTATCTTTCAAGCCAGCCATTTGACACTTTAAAATCAACCAGATAATCATTTCCATCGTTTATCCGAATTTTTTCTGCCTGTGATTTTATTTGGAAAGATCTAACTGCTCGACCTATTTTTCTATATTCTTCAATAGTTCCTTGTCTGAAGGAACATAACGCATTTTGCGTATTTAAACATCTCGTTTCATAACACTAATTAGCTTTTCCCTTTGTCTATTCCAGTCTTGATTGCAAGAGTGGGGAATACGAAAGAATTTAGAAGGTGCACTAATATTGCCATTAAATTCGTCTAACGTTTCTCAAACTTCCCATTTAAAAGCGATTATAAAACTTCACAAACATGTGTGCTTATTTCTCTCCATTTCCAACGTTAAAATAGAAAAAAAACCACATTACTTAAACAAATCACAACAAATTTTTACTAAATCAAGACAGCTTAGAGCTTTTCCCACTTCTCTTAGAGAGAAGGAATAATGCTGACTTTGAACCGGCCAATCAAAATGTAGAATTTGTATTTACATATTTATCCTTTCTCTTCTCCATCTCATCAGATGCATGGAGAGGAAAAGAAAAAGCTGTCCATAGCGGTTTCATTGATATTTCATCATTAGAAACGTCATACATGAAAATTTTGCATAGTAATAAGATAAATAAAATTAAAATTCCAGAGAACAGAGAGAAAAATAAGTATTGATTTTTTTCCCTCGAAAGGAAAAATGTTGTTAGTAAAAATAAAATACATCAGCCGCCCGTCCTCCAGTAGCCGAACCTAATATTTTCGGGCATGCCAGTAAATACGAGTTTTTCCAGCATGCTCGTGTACCTCGATTTTTTCCGGCATGCCGGGGAATGCGGGGGAATACGGTAACAAATACACTTTGCACTACAAATTGTATAGAATGTATAGTTTAATGTATACTTTATAGATGCATATCAATTTTATTATATTCAAAGAATGTAACATCATTAAAATGCACTTGAAACAATTTTTTTCTCATTGACCGTAATGTAATGGGATACTTTTGATTGTCCTTGAAACTGAGCTATACATCAAATTTCTATGAAGTTTCAAATGTATCGACAAAATTATGCAACAATTACGCAACAATTGGAGTCTTTCCATGAATAAAGCCAAATTCAATCATACAAAAAATATATCCTTTGACAGCTTTTCAGTACACAGCCACTGCGCACCGATCCCATTATAAAGTACTATGTAATCATTCAGGCGTGTTTTCACAAGTTAACGTCAGTAGTTAAATAATACTCTAGGTAGTATTACGTAACTCATGTCCTATTTCAACTTTTTTCTATTTATTATGTTATAGTCTCTCATTTAATCTTCACTTTGGTAGGCTTCTTATTATTATCTTTTCATATACTTTAAGACCTTCGGAACAGAATGCAGAATAGTTTGAGGATAAGCTGATGCATTAATATTCATAAGACATTCCTAAAGCTTTAAATAAATTCGTAACATGTATAGATGAAAGAAGTTACATTTTAGTTTCCTTAAGCTGTTAAGATCTTTAGTTCAGTCTTTACAAATTTAAAACGAGAGTAGATTAGCATAATTTTTTTTTCTGAAAATGCATTGGAAACACAGTTGCAAAATTTGATGCTTTTTAACAATTTGCTGATTGCTTTTAATAACATTGAGAAAAAAATATACCACCTTCATTGAAAATGAATAATTAGTCAATTTTCGAATCCCTAAACTAGAAATACAAATTTTCGATCTATGCGAATAGGACAAACAACTAAGCTGAATAGACGAAATGAACCAGAATTTCTAAGGCTCTTGTTTCAAGTTGATGAAATTTAATGATACATAGACGATTACATATAACGATTACACAGAACGATATTGAATCGTTTGAGTAGCAATAAATGATCGCTTGATTTCGGGAATGGTTACATAAACTTCATATTACAGTTACCAAAACTAACCTCTTGGGTTCTTATCTATTTGCAGAGATTTTTAAATATGTTTGGCCATCAGAACATGGAAAAATGCTCTTGAATTCTAGTAAGAGACTCCAGAAATCTCTAATAAAGGGAACTAGAATTTATAAGAATGACATGGAACTAAAGCTACTAGTTTAGTAAAGCTACTTTTTCTAGAGCCACGATTTAGATTCTAGCTGTCAATCATTTTTTTTTTCAGCTAAGACTCAGTGGTATTAAATTGAGTTGAAAGACGCTGATAATTTTTATGCTAAGATTTTATGTATTTAAAACAACAAAATTTTTATATATGATCAAACAACTCGGAAATTATACGTCAAATGTAGCAAATGAGGTACGTTCGTACTATAAAGTAGTTTTTAAAACATTCAAATCTTGGTATAATAGTATACAGTTCTTCTGATACAGTATAGTATCGGAAAACTTTTGTGCATCGCTGTAAATACTATCTTCTTTTAATTATACAGGAAGTAACTTTCTTGTAAACTTCAGCAACATATATGAGTTTCATAAAATGTGAAATAGTTTAGTATAATTTAAACTTGCCCCAAACACTTTTCCTTCCTATACCATTATGTAATGGAATACCTTTGTGCGGCAATGTAAATTAACAACAAATAGTCTTTGCCCCACACATTGTGCAGAATGTATATTTTAGTACACACGGCATAGATGCAAATGAATTTTATTATGTTCGAACGACTGTAATATCATTAAAATGTACTGAAACTATTTTTCCTATAGACCGTAATATAACGGGATACTTTTGATTGTCCCAGTAATTGAACTATACATCCAATTTTCATAAAATATGAAATGTTCTCGACAAAATTATGCAACAGTTATACATTTAAAATTTTATACAATTCGATAGGGTAGATTTTTCGTTGTTATATTTGGATAGATGCATAAATGGACGAACTGAAGGTTGACTATAAGTGCTACTTATATAATTATGAAAGCACTCAAAAAGAGTAAAAACACATAGAGCGGGCGGCGGTGACACGAATGACTACATCATCGAGTTACGGAACGAAATCATGATGTAGGACAAGATTATTAGGTGTAGATTAAGGAATGACTGGTCTGCCTCGGCATTTCTTGGTACGATATGAGTAACAACGGGCACCAACTCGCCATTTTGACGTCACTATCACGTCATCGAGTTACGAGATGAAATTGGTGCCAAAGTAAAGGTAAAATAAAGTATTTTAAGATTATTTTGGTTTGTCTGCGCATATCCTGGTACAAACCCTCGGCAGACTGAAATTTATAACAAAAAAATGACGTTATAATGTAACAACACAATGACTACGTCATCGAGTTACGGGATGAAATCATGATGTAGGACAAGTTTATTAGATGTACATTAAGGAATGACTGGTCGGCCTCGGCATTTCTCGGTACGATACGATTAACAGAGCGGGCGCCAAATCGCCATTTTGGCATCACTATCACGTCATCAAGTAACGAGATGAAATTGGTGCCAAATTAAAGGTAAAATAAAAAAAAATTAAGAATATTTTGGTCTGCCTGCGCATATTCTACAACAAACTAAATTCATACCATTAAGAACATAAATATTATTAATTTCAGTTACTAATTTAGAGAAGTTATTTTTCATTTCATATTTATAGGCAGTATTTTTTTATAATTGCAGCGGGCATGCATTTTTAGATATATTTTTGAATAAAAATATTAATAATATATATGTGACATTTTGAGATAGAAGCCATTAATATTATTTGCAAGTTTTCCCCCATATTATGCCACAGGAGTCGTGGCGAGGTAAAAATTACGTAAAATAATAAACGTAGAAGCTTCATTAAATTACACATTTGCTGCTCCAAAATATTTTATTAAAATCCATACAGATAGATCGGGAAATGCTCTCTCCGTAGTGATATTCCATCATAAGAACCTAATTTCTGCAAGAATCTCGAATCATCGGAAGAAAAAGAAAGAATAATCCACCATCTCTGGGCCTTCTCAATTAAATAAATAATAAAAAGCTTCTAGAATTTTCCATAAATTTTAACCAAGATTTTTCGTGTAAACATCTAGCGTCGAGGTTAAATATAACAATTTAGAATCTTTTCCTGACGATAATTTTTATTTTAAAAGATTATTATTTAACTAATTTATAATCGAAATCAAATTCGAATATTCTACAGACGATAATTTAACACAAAAAAGAAAAGAAATAAATTTATTTATACGCAATTAATATCAAACGCGAAGAAAAACGAAAAATAAATAAAAGCAATGATATTTTAGAAAAGCTGAATTTTATAAATTTCAATCTTCCGAGGGTTTGTACAAGGATATGCACAGGCACACCAATACATTCTTTAAATACTTAATTTTACCTTTAATTTGGCACCAATTGCATCTCGTAACTCGATGACGTGATAGTGACGCCAAAATGGCCAGTTGGCGCCCGCTGTTACTCATATCGTACCAAGAAATGTCGAGGCAGACCAGTAATTCCTTAATCTACACCTAATAATCTTGTCCTACATCATGATTTCATCCCGTAACTCGATGACGTAGTCATTGAGTTGTTACATTATAACGTCATTTTTTTTGTTATAAATTTCAGTCTGGCGAGGTTTGTACCAGGATATGCGCAGGCAGACCAAAATATTCTTAAAATACTTTATTTTACTTTTAGTTTGGCACCAATTTCATCTCGTAACTCGATGACGTGATAGTGACGCCAAAATGGCGAGTTGTCGCCCCCTGTTACTCATATCGTACCAAGAAATGTCGAGGCAGACCAGTTATTCCTTAATCTACTACTAATAATCTTGTCCTGCATCATGATTTCGTCCCGTAACTCGATGAGGTTGTCATCCCTGTCGCCGCCGCCCGGTCTAACAATTTTCTCCTCATATTTTGCTACCACAAAATTATTAGAGGGGCCGTCCATTAATCATGCGAGGCTCGAGAGGGGAGTGGGGGGTCCATAAAAAAATCACGAAATATCACAAGGGGGGAGGGGAATGTAGTAATATATCACGAGTATTTATTTTTTCGGCAAACGCGCGATACTCAACCGATGATCGGATACTTTTGGAAAGGACATGCAGTGTGCATTCTACTTCTGTACAAAAACAAAAGTTAAAGCACATCTGAATTCTTGTCACAAGCAACTGAATCCGAGCAATAATAGCCTGGAGATGCACAATGTCCGTCCTTCTCGCATCATCACGTGACGAACGAATGGTAGATCGAGAGAGATTCTCTGCGTAGTGCGCGAAAATAATGACGCCGAGTGGCTTGATGAAACCGATGTTAACCTTCAACAAAGCAGTGTGCCTATAACTAACTTGCAAGATGCTTATCCAGTTATTGGTGTTGAAGAAAGTCTTGCTAATCTGTGGTCTGAGGACATTGTAAATTAAATTATGTTTATGTATTACTACAAAAAAGTTTTTCGCATTTCTTTCATTATTTTATGTCAGTCCAAAACAACTTGCAACCTTTCTGTTTACCTCTTGAGGTTATTATTGTAGTTTTTTTTTCTATAATAAAATTTGATGATACTTGAACCTGTATTTTATAATAAATATTATAAAAAAATAAGATTCTTTGTAGGTACTAAAAATACACGTGATATAGGGTAGGGGAGGGGGGGTAGTCTTGAACCTCACCATGTATCACCAAGGGGGAGGGGGGATTAAAAATGCCAAAAAAAAAATCACACGATTAATGGACGGCCCCAGAGATATACGAGAGGAACGATTCAGTAGAAAAAATTGTCCAATTTTGCGAACAGAAAGGCACTTTTTAAGGTGGGTTCGTAATTATGTAGCATTTATAGTCGTCGTTCAGTCAGTCTGCCTGTCCGCATATAACAGAGCAAAAAGTACCCGACCGAGTCATTTGATATTTAAAATGTGTAATTTTTGCATAATATTCTCGAATTTTTTCAAATATTATGAATATCGGATGTTTAGTTTAACTACAAGAATAATCGAAATTATTCCTTTGCATTACGGTTAATGGGAAAAAAATAGTTTCAAGGGTATTTTAATGGTGTTACACTCTTTCGAACAAAATAAAAAAATGCATCTACGATGTATATACTAAAATATACATTCTGTATAATCTGTAATGAAAATAATAATTTTTATTAAATTACAAGACTACACAAAAATATTCTACTACATATTGATATAAGGGGAAACATTGTTTGGGGCACGTTTTAATAATATTAAACTATTTCACTTTTATGAAACTGATATATATTGCTGAGGTTTACTTCAAGTTACTTCCTGCATAATAGAAAGCAGATAGTATTTCGAATAGATTTCGATTAGTATAGATTCGAATATATATAGATTGCTACGATCCGAATTGTTGTATCCGAAGTATTGTATATTATTACACCAAAATCTGAAAAAAAATTAAATTTCCTTATAGTACGAACGCACCTCCTACACTTGACATACAATTTCCAACTTCATTTGTTAGTGTTTTTTAAAGCCCTCTTAAAAATAATAGCATCTGACATTAGTCATATAAATGTCTCATATTATAGTAACTTTCTACGGTAGTAATATGGGGCAAAGTATAACTAATTATTACTAGGATAGTTTACTAATTTTAAACAGAAGAAGAACACATAGAAAAAAATGCCTGAAATTCTTTTTATTAAATAATCTATAGAAATAAAACTTCCTAAGAAGATTCATGTTTTGGAATCATAACTATTTTTTAAACTTTTAACCCTTTACAGCACGGGTAAAAGCTGTACTAAAATGAGAAATTATCGACTGACACCGGAATTCACAAACGAATTTTTTAAATATTTTGAATCTCTTAATTTAAGCTTTTATAGTAAAAGCAAAATTTTACTAAAATATTACTGGTGCCGTTTGCAAGTTTGGAATTAAAATTAGGTATCCCAGACCGGGCACAGTGTGCCGGAAAGGATTAAGAGATATTGCAATAAAGTAGCGACATTTAATACATTTAACACTATCGAAAGCGGTGTCCTCAAAAAAGACTTCTAATTTTTAGGTTTTCATTCCTCTGAGAAAACCTTATTCGTCTCTGTTCTCTGTCTGTCACAGAGTTCATACACAAAAATTATATAAGTCAGAATGTTCAAATTTTGTGTACTTATAGCTGAGTACCTCTTGTCACACAACAAATCATAATATTTTGAAAAAGACTATTATTTTAACAAAAATATTAATTTTAATATCATCAGTTCATTTTTATGTTGTTTTCTCTCTTTTAATTACTGGAATTTTACTTTTAAAAGAAATGGAGTACTTCTTTTGCCACAATTACAAAGTTGGTATTAAAAACTACAAAAAAATTATTATCTCAAAAATAAATTAAGATGCAGCTTTCAAACGAAGTGCATTTAGAAGTACAATTTTTCCCTATATACAATGGTGTAAAAATTGAAAATATGCGATATTTAGAAGTTTAAAAATTTGCAGTAGAAAAAATTTCAAAACTGAAATTTCATTTCTTTTAATTGTTGCAGGCAAGTTTAAATAAAAATTTTATTTATGCAACATAAATTAATGAATTAAATAAATCACGTGAAAAGCGTGCTTATTTGTTTTTATTTCATCCTGTTAATGATCTATTTTGACACACGAACTGAAATATTTTATTATTTATTAAATTGTAATTCAATTAAAATACTAGCCGCTTCTGATGATCAGTTTCGTAGCCCTTAAATTTATGCTAATTTTAGAATATTTTACTTGTATTCATAATATTATTTACTTGCATAGCTTCATTGACAAGAAAGGTCTCCATACGTGCATACCCCGAAAAATCTGAAAAAATTACAGAATGTTCTTCTTGTGTGGATATATACGTTTATAAAAAAATTTTCAGCGGAACCTCCATTCCGTATCCGTAAAAATGTAATGCTAATTTCCTTATTTGGCGATTTATCGTCGGTTTGCGATGGAATGTAATTTCAAAAAATACTTTAAGTCAAATACACTTCAAGGAAAAAAAATCATATTGAACTTGTTTTGATAAATTTAATTTAAATAACTTTAGTTTTCTAAGTTTTTGTTTGATTTAAGTATAATTTTGTTATTTCGATAGTTATATGTATTTATATTGAAATTTAATCGTCAAAATTTGAGATTTAAAACGAAACTCATAATTTAAATTAATTAAATTTGTTTCAATCTCAAAGTCCAATTGAGAATTGTAGATTAGATTTTGTTTCTATGGAAACATCTCGCTTTTATTTTTGAATACGTTTAAATGTATGAAGATAATTTTTCTCAATATGATTTTTTACTTACCCATCATACGTAGTACAGGGTAAATCTTGCAATCGTCTTGAAAATCGAAAAATTTTTAGACGAATTTAGACGTTTTAGATACTAGAGATTCCGAAAAACATATTTTTAGAAAAAAAAAATTGCTGTCCGTCTGTCTGTCTGTGTGTCTATAAACGCTCTATCTCCCGAACAAATTGGGATAGAGATTTGAAATTTTGTATGTTCTTAGTATGTAAGAATGGGACGAAGTCTGTTTAATATCAGTAACTTCGATTATCCGGAACTATTTTTTCCGGACTCTCGAAAAATTCGTTCTGATGAAAGGTTTATAAAAAATTTCTATTTTTTTTTTTTTTTTTTAAGGAGAGGACGTGAAAGGCAATGAAATAACAAAACTTTTGCATATAGAACGAAGTTGATCGGGTAGTTAGTTGCTGAGATATCTGTAATCCTTTTTTTCACATTCTTCAATTTTTCATGACGCCTGTATTTCATTCAAATTTCAATTCAAATACACATTTTAATTGGAAATGAGACACTTAATTCGACTCAGTAAACTGTTAGTTAATATGATTATTGTTTTTGGAGCTATAAGGATGTTTCTTTTACGCAAATCGGTGCTACTTGAGAAATTTGGCGTTGTATATAATTTGTTGAAATTACTCCATCAGCAATTCATTAATAGAGCATTACTATGTATATTAAAAACATTTAAATATACGTTTAAATTCTGTTTTGGAATCACAATGCATTTTATAAATAGTTTCCGCATGTTTTATTTTCATATATTATATTAATGCATATCCATGATGGGTAAGTATTACGGTGGCCCCCAACGATTAGTTTTATCTATGAAATTTTTTTTCCAGTGATTCATTAAATAACTACTTCAACAAGTAATATATATGTAATACAATACGTATATATATATGTATATAATATATTAAAGTCTCTCATTGTTTATGTTTAAATTCATTAAATATCATTTACACGCATTCTAAATATCCAACAGTTTTCAGTTGCATTATAATCGTTTGCTTTTGGCGAGGAAAATGCTGCTCGCCAAATCGAGTGACTCTTTCGTCTTTTCACGCCAAATATTCAAAAATATTTTTTTTTTTTTTTATATACTTTCTTCAGTGATTCCGCCGCTAATTTTGACTGATCCTTTATTACATACATAAATACTTTAATTAGTATTTTTTTCCATAAAATTCTGAGTATGCCCAGTATGGAGACCTTCCTTATGAGTCTGGAGATTCTAATTGAGAAATCAAGAAATCAATGCGATCATTGCGAATGTGATCATTGCGAAAAAAAGCCGAAAAACTGCTTTACATTTTACTTACCCGTCATACGTAGTATAGGGTAAGTCTTGCAATTGTTTTGAAAATCGAAAATTTTTTTGACGGATATACACGTTTTCGATACTGGAGATTTTGAAAAACATATTTTTAGAAAAAAAAATTTGCCGTCTGTCTGTCTGTAAACGCTCTATCTCCCGAACGAATTGAGATAGAGATTTGAAATTTTGTATGTGCTTAGTATGTAAGAATGGGACGAAACCTATTTAATATCAGTAACCTCGATTATCCAGAACTATTTTTTTCGGACTCTCGAAAAATTCGTTCTGATGAAAGGTACATAAAAATTTGCGAAATTTTTTATTTTAAGGAGTGTTCGTAAAAGGCAATAAAATAACACAAATTTTGCATAAAGAACGAAGTTTATCGAATTATTAGTTGCCGAGATATCTGTAATGCTGTTTTCCACATTCTTCGATTTTTCATTACCCTGTATTTCATTCAAATTTCAATTCAAAGATATATTTTAATTGGAAATGAGACGCTTAATCCGACGCAATAAACTGTTAGTTAATAAGATTATTATTTTTGGAAGTATAAGGATGTTTCTTTTTCGCAATTCAGTATTACTTGAGTAGTTAAGCGTGCTGTATAATTTATCGAAAGAGATTCATCATCAACTCATTAATATAGCATTACTATGCACAATAAAAATATAAATACACGTTTAAATTTTGTTTTGGAATTGTAATCCATTTTATTAATAGTTTTCAAATGTATTATTTTCATATATTATATATGCATATATATATGATGGGTAAGTATTACGGTGGCCCCCAACGACTAGTTTAGTTTAATGATAAATATTTTTGAAGGAGATATTAAACGAAACCCTCTGTGTGATCTGCGATCACACTCACTCACTTTTTTTTACTGGCACCCAGAATATTTATTTAAATTTTTCCTTTTTAAACATGCTTGAAAATCAACAAGATCTTATTTTCTAATAAATTCGCTTATAAATTCTGATGTAAATAAATTTTTTCAAACAAATTTAATTCGTGCCGGTAAGGTTTGCCAAATTTAATTGCTATTCAAATTAAAATAGAAACTTATAACGCCTATCTTCAATAACATACATCAATAATATTTAATTTATCTCTAAAACTCAAACAATTGCATAATGACTACGGAAATAGAGTTTGTTCAAAATTCTTGAAGTTATGAATGCAGTGTTGCATTTTATGCTTTTGAAATATGGCATAATCTTTTAATGACATTATTTGTAAGTTTCGAAATTTTAGACCTGATTTAATAGACAGGCCATTTTCATAAACGTTATATAATGCAGCGTGCGAAGTTAGCAATCGATTGAATCCTTTATCTTTTTTCGGAGATTTAAGACTGCTTAAGAAATAAGAGAATTTTGTTTATTACAATATTTTATCTAGTTGTCGAAGTCAAATTTCGATGAAGTGTAATAAAGAAAATAAATCTTTGTAATATTTTCATATGTTTGAATTTCTTTTTCAATACATAGTCATTAAATGCCTTGAAAATAAATCATTCTAAACCGATTTTCTTTATTTTCATAATTATTCGTTCGATGTTTAAAAAGGTCAAAAACATATGCTCCTATTTGCTTTGTGTAGTTACTTTTCTGGAAATGACTTTATTATATTTTCATTTTATTATTTTTTTAGATGGAATTATGATAACAGATTTCTTTTATGCCCTAAAGATATGCTTATATTTGTTATAATTTTTTTCTAAATTTTGGAACTATTAAAACTCATGTGAAAAAGATACATCATTTTCTGATTTCTTTTATTGAATAGACAATCTAAACCATGAGAATTAGGTTCCTTTGAAAAGTGCAAAAGAAACATATTTAAGAAGTATATGCAAATAATGCGAAAGTAACGCAATCGTTTCTTCATAGTAAATGTTGAAAACGGTTTTCAGAACTATCAGAGCATACTTCGGTACGTCTCAAAGTGTTCAGATATTAAGTACAGTCGAACCTCGTTAACGTGAACCTCAAGGGGATCAAAATTTCGTTCATGTTAACAGTAATTCATGTTATCAGTATCAAGTCAACAGCTAAAATTTTTTCGGCAACAGATGTACTGTAAACTAGTGTAATTATTGAAAAATGTATTATGAAACTGTTTTATTAGTATACCTTAATAAATTTTATTGAGGATAAGTTAGATTATATTAATCGATGACTACTAAAAATATTTTTAAACGATAGCATTCTTTATTAAGTTTCCCTGCTTCTAAAACTGTTTAAAAAAAAATCAGGCTCAGAAAATAAAAAATTAAAAAATGTTTCATAAAAAATCAAAGTTCTACGGTTTAATATCATTCTGTAACTGTATCAAAAAATAATAAATTTGGATTTGAGAACATCGTTATGTGGGGAATTTAGGAAAAAGACAAATATATAAATAAATTTTTTTTACCTTGCACCATGTCCTCTACATCTTGAAAATCAGCCAAGAAATTTGGATCGATAAGGGGTGGATCGTATGGATTTGTGGATCGCAATGATACTGTGCCGATACTTCTTGTGCGTAACAATTGAGAGCCGCAGTATATTAAAGATTCATTCTGTAATGGAAGACCAAGCGTTCTTAAGTTCTGAAAAGTACATTTCGCAATTACATATTCAGTAATCGTATAAAAGATTCAATGTTAGTTATTGAAAGTGAGAAAGAAAAGGATTTTGAAGTACTCGACTATGTTCAGATTACCTGCTTTTGAATAATATATATAGAATAGCATAATATTTCCTGATTATCGCTAGTATTTTTATTATTTTGGGTAATTTACTCTATACAGGGTGATTAAAAAAAAGTTGACAAAATGATATGACGTGTCAGGCATACGACAAGAATAAAAAATCACACAGAAATATAGGGCCGCAAACCACTTATTGAGTCACAAATACAGGGTGTTTCATCCTAACTCAATTTGGATTGACGGTAATAAGTTTCAGAAAACTGAAGTATATTATAATAAAACAGTTAACAGACATTATCACATTTGTTTTAAATGTGATAACACCAAACAAAAATGGTAGAAGTTTTCATTATGCGCGACAGCAGTATGCAGTTGACACCTCACATTTTGGACTGTGATAATCAGTTAATACGGTATCATCGATTGACTGAGCAATATGTTTTTCCAGATTTTTTCGTAACATTATCACATTTCACACAAAATAAGATACATATCGTTGCATTTTCATTAAATTTTTTTTCTTTACCTCGAAATTATTACTTTCAAACTGGAGGTAGCTAGAATGAAACACCCTGCATTTGTGACTCAATAAGTAGTTTGTGATCTTGTGTTCCTATGTGATGTTTTATCCTTGTTGCATGCTTGATTTGTCATGTCATTTTGTCAACGTTTTCTTGAATCACCCTGTAAAAAAAATCATTTTATGAAAAATTTCCAAAATAGAGTATATATATATTTGAATAATCGTATTTTAGAATATCATAAAAAATTATTATAATTCTCTATCATCTGCAGAGAAATATTTTTAGCCGTAATGTTGCATTAGATGAATTAGTTATAAAATATGTAAGTTCATTTTCCCTTAAGAAATTAATAGTTTTTCACGTGATATTTAAGTAATTTTAGAAAATGTACCACGCAAAATTTCTGGCATTCTACTTATGAATTATAGGATAAACAAGCATAAGAAAAATGTTAAAGGCAAGAAAGATACATTATATTGTCCAAGAGCCGACAGCATAAAAACCTAAGGTATCAAGCACAAGAAAAATACCGTTTATTTTATGGAACAGAAAGAAATAGGAGAATCTAATGATCCATGTCTGCCGGAAGTGAAGTGGTGCATAAGGAGAAAATTAATACCATTAGTGGTTGGCCCGAAGATTTATCATTGTGTTTTCCTGCTCCCAGTCATTCATGTTGCCATACCTTTGATTGTATGACAAACACAATGGTAAATCTACTAGTCAAACACTAGGGAGATTAATTTTTGACCTATGCATCACTTCTGTTCCGGCAAACATCGATTATTAGATTTCCGTATTTCTACTTTCCCATAAAATTTATTTTACAGGTGTCTTTCTTGTGCTTGATATCTTAGGTTTTTGTACTGTAGGCTCTTGGACTAATATTGAATGTTTTGGTGGTATCGAACGAAAATGGGTGGTTCTAGCAGTTTTGCACGGTCTACATCTGAGGAGAGGCTACTCTTGAATGAATAAAATACGACTTTTGAAATACAAAACGCAATAAATTTCTCTTTAATGATTTTTTTCAAAAGTACCTATAGCTTTAATTTGAATTATTAGTTTTCATATGTATAAGCTATTTACAAGCGAGATGCTGAGTTATACTTACCTCTCGTTTCAGTCCTATTCGAGAAGCATGTGAGTGCTGTCCATAAAGTAGACACTGTGATCTGGAAGGTTATCCTGGATGTTATAGTTGCTTAGAAAAGATGTCAAAAGTATGCCTCCTGCAGAGGTTATATTATGGTGGGAAACACCTAAAAATCCGATTTTAGTAATTATTATTTAGGTTTATCTTTGTGAACTCAAAGTATAAAAACATGGAGGATAGGGAGCAGGAAAACATAATGACCCCAGTAGCCAAACAATATTGGGCCAATATTGGCTATATCTTGGAGCAATATTGGCATCTTGGGGCAATATTGGCATGAAATATTGCTCCAATATTGGGGTGTTTACATTTTGCCCTTATTTAGCCAATATTTGCAGCGCGCCAATATTGGCATAAAATATTGCCCCAATATTGGCATAAAATATTGCCCAAATATTGAGATGTTTACATTTTGCCGATATTTAGACAATATTTCATGAAATATTGCATTTATATTTTATGCCAATATCGGTGCATAATTTCATAGCATTATTTCATACCAATATTGCTGCAATATAAGTTACCAATATTGGTTAAATATTGGCAAAATGTAAACGCACAAATATTGTTGCAATATTTCATACCAATATTGGCGCAATATACGTTGCCAATATTGGTTAAATATTGGCAAAATGTAAACACCCCAATATTGGTGAAATATTTCACGACAATATTGGCGCAATATACGTTACCAATGTTAATTAAATATTCGCAAAATGTAAACACCACAATATTGTTGCAATATTTCATGCCAATATTGGGGCAATATTTGTTGCCAATATTGGTTAAATATTGGCAAAATGTAAACAACCCAATACTGATACAATATTTCACGCCAATATTGGTGCAATATGTTACCAATATTGGTTAAACATTGGCCAAATTTAAATAACCCAATATTGTTGCAATATTTTATGCCAATATTGGCGCAACATTCTTTAAAAATATTGGCAAAATGTAAACACGCCAATATCATTGCAATATTTCATACCAATATTGGCTTAATATTCAATACCAATATTAGTTAAATATTGGCAATATGTAAACAACCCAATATTGGAGCAATATTTCATACCGATATTGGCGCAATATTTGTTACAAATATTGGTTAAATATTGGCAAACAATGTTGCGCCAACATTGGCATAAAATACTGCCAAAATATTGGGTTGTTTACATTTTGCCAATATTTAACCAATATTGGTAACGAATATTGAGCCAATATTGGCATAAAATATTGCACCAATATTGGGTTGCTTACATTTTGCCAATATTTAACCAATATTGGTAACGAATGTTGCGCCAATATTGGTATGAAATATTGTAACAATAGTGGAGTGTTTATATTTTTCCGATATTTAACCAATATTGGTAACAAATATTGTGCCAATATTGGAATAAAATATTGCACCAATATTGGGTTGTTTGTATTTTGCCAATATTTAACCAATATTGGTAACGAATATTGCGCCAATATTGGCATAAAATATTACACCAATATTGGCGTGTTTACATGTTGCCAATATTTTTAAACAATGTTGCACCAATATTGGCATAAAATATTGCAACAATATTGGGTTGTTTATAATTTGCCAATATTTTACCAATATTGGTAACGAATATTGCGCCAATATTGGAATAAAATGTTGCACCAATATTGGGTTGTTTGTATTTTGCCAATATTTAACCAATATTGGTAACGAATATTGCGCTAATATTGGCATAAAATATTGTACCAATATTGGGTTGTTTACATTTTGCCAATATTTAACCAATATTGGTAACGAATATTGCGCCAATATTGGCATAAAATATTGCACCAACATTGGGTTGTTTACATTTTGCCAATATTTAACCAATATTGGTAACGAATATTGCGCCAATATTGGCATAAAATATTACAACAATATTGGCGTGTTTGCATTTTGCCAATATTTTTAAACAATGTTGCGCCAATATTGGCACATAATATTGCAACAATATTGGGTTGTTTATATTTTGCCAATATTTAACCAATATTGGTAACAAATATTGTGCCAATATTGGAATAAAATGTTGCACCAATATTGGGTTGTTTGTATTTTGCAAATATTTAACCAATATTGGTAACGAATATTGCGCTAATATTGGCATAAAATATTGTACCAATATTGGGTTGTTTACATTTTGCCAATATTTAACCAATATTGGTAACGAATATTGCGCCAATATTGGCATAAAATATTGCACCAACATTGGGTTATTTACATTTTGCCAATATTTAACCAATATTGGTAACGAATATTGCGCCAATATTGGCATAAAATATTACAACAATATTGGCGTGTTTGCATTTTGCCAATATTTTTAAACAATGTTGCGCCAATATTGGCACATAATATTGCAACAATATTGGGTTGTTTATATTTTGCCAATATTTAACCAATATTGGTAACGAATATTGCGCCAATATTGGAATAAAATGTTGCACCAATATTGGGTTATTTATATTTTGCCAATATTTAACCAATATTGGTAACGAATATTGCGCCAATATTGGCATAAAATATTGCACCAATATTGGCGTGTTTACATGTTGCCAATATTTTTAAACAATGTTGCACCAATATTGGCAAAAGATATTGCAACAATATTGGGTTGCCAATATTTAACCAATATTGGTAATGAATATTGCGCCAATATTGAAATAAAATATTGCACCAATATTGGGTTGTTTATATTTTGCCAATATTTAACCAATATTGGTAACGAATATTGCGCCAATATTGGCATAAAATTTTGCACCAATATTGGCGTGTTTACATGTTGCCAATATTTTTAAACAATGCTGCACCAATATTGGCATAAAATATTGCAACAATATTGGGTTGCTAATATTTTGCCAATAATTAACCAATATTGGGAATGAATATTGCGCCAATATTGAAATAAAATATTGCACCAATATTGGGTTGTTTATATTTTGCCAATATTTAACCAATATTTGTAACGAATATTGCGCCAATATTGGATTACAATATTGCACCAACATTGGGTTGTTTATATTTTGCCAATATTTAACCAATATTGGTAACAAATATTGCGCCAATATTGGAATAAAATATTGCACCAATATTGGCTTGTTTACATGTTGCCAATATTTTTAAACAAAGTTGCACCAATATTGGCATAAAATATTGCAATAATATTGGGTTATTTATATTTTGCCAACATTTAACCAATATTGGTAACGAATATTGCGCCAATATTGGAATAAAATGTTGCACCAATATTGGGTTGTTTATAGTTTGCCAATATTTAACCAATATTGGTAACGAATATTGCGCCAATATTGGCATAAAATATTTCACCAATATTGGCGTGTTTACATGTTGCCAATATTTTTAAACAATGTTGCACCAATATTGGCATAAAATATTGCAAAAATATTGGGTTGTTTATATTTTGCCAATATTTAACCAATATTGGTAACGAATATTGCGCCAATATTGGCATAAATTATTGCACCAATATTGGCGTGTTTACATGTTGCCAATATTTTTAAACAATGTTGCGCCAATATTGGCACATAATATTGCAACAATATTGCGTTGTTTATATTTTGCCAATATTTCACAAACATTGGTAACGAATACTGCGCCAATATTGGAATAAAATTTTGCACCAATATTGGGTTGTTTACATTTTGCCAATATTTAACCAATATCTGTAATGAATATTGCACCGATATTGGTATGAAATATTCCACCAATATTGGTATGAAATATTGCACCAATATTGGTATGAAATATTGCAACAATATTGGCGTGTTTACATTTTGCCAATATTTTTAAACAATGCCGCGCCAATATTGGCATAAAATATTGCAACAATATTGGGTTGTTTATATTTTGCCAATATTTAACAAATATTGGTAACGAATATATTAACGAATATATTAACGAATACATAATGTAAACACTCCAATATTGTTCAAGTTTTTCATACCAATTTTTGTTACAAATATTGGCAAATTGTAAACACTCCAATATTTGTGCAATATTCTATACCAATATTAATGCTATATTGGTTGACAATATTGATTAATTATCGGAAAAATGTAAACTGTCCAATATTTGTGCAATATTTCCAGCCAATATTGGTCATAATTATTGACTAAAAATCACCATAATATAAGCACCCCAGTATTTATGCAACGTCCAGTATTAGGATGAATTGTTGCACTTTGATGATATTTAGCCGTTTTTTGTATTCAATATTCTGTGAATATTGGCATAAAAAATTATTTTATACTGGGTATTTATATTTTCTCAATATTTCGTCACTGTTTGAAATATTGGTCCCATTTTTGTGCTATTAGTCCATTACATTTTATTTGCAAACATTAAAAATATATTTAACAAAATTTTACTCTAAATTTTTCTTAGATTTTCTATTCCAAATTTATTTGAATGCATTTATATTTTTAAAAATTTTTAGATTCTATGAATCGAAAATCTTCGAATTCGACGAATGAAGATGTTGGAAAGTTTTTTAGATTGATGATAGAAAAACTATTTACAATAAATATTCAAACTTTTCAAATTATTGAAAAATCAAACAATATTCCTATAAGTAGCCAGTAACATGTAATTTTCTTAACAAATTATTAAGTTATCAATTGAGGTAATGTCTTGTGTTGTGCAATGAAAAACCACGAAAATTTCACCACTATTACACAATTATAAATTTTTTTTGCAAGGAAGTCTGAAAATATTTTTTCACCTTCGCCACATTTACATGCATACTTTATATATAATCCATTTTAAATTTTTTTAAATGTGGAATATGTTATCAATTAATATATTCCCAAGCTTGATGCCATGTGTTTGACACTTACAATTTTGCATGGAATATACATTTCATTTTTACTATGGCATCATTTTCAGCCACTGAAACCCTCTGAAATGAGCATCAAAATTTCAATATTACAAGAATTAAAAAAAAAAAAAAAAAAAAAAAAAAAGTTACTGAAATATAACAGTTTTATAGTAAAAATTAGTTACATTAAATCGTGATGTTTAAAAAGTCATTATTAATTGTAATACGGAAATGGCATCTGGAATCATAGGGTAATTCTTAGTTTCTTAGTTTTGCCTTTTCCCTTCAACAGTGAATGTAACCATGATTAAACATTATTTCTAATTTCTTAAAAGGTGATTTAAAAATAGTAAATAGCTTTATTTCACTGTTGTCATATTTCGACTCATTACCGAGTCATTTTCAAAGCAAATAAAATCGAAATTTTAAAGTTGCACGGTCTGTGGTGCATTGAAGTAAAATGACATCATTTACTTTTTCATGTGATGTACATTTTTTGTCTAGTTTTGGTAGGTTGAATAAATTTTGCATTGTTACATATGGAATTTTTTGTGTTAGAATCTCTAATTAGATCTAATTATAAAGGATATATAATAGGGTGGGCCGAAAAAAACTTTTTTTCGATTTTCGATTATGGCGGGTGCGGAAAAGTGGCCACTGGTGGCACTCAGTTCACACAAAAAATTTGAGATTTTTTGGACTTTTCTTTACCCTGCCGCAAATGGCTTGAAAATTTGCAAAAATGCTGATTTTTGAACTTTTTAGCTAAAAAGTTTAAAATGTTAAATTAAATTTATTTTGGCTGTATTTACTTGAAAAGGCAGCTTTAACGTACCAAATGCTTAAATAAGTTCTGATAATGCATTATTTAATTGCTAAGTGTATTTTAAATAAGACGATTTTCATAGCTTTTTCACGTATAACAGGTAAAAATTGTATTGGTTTGAATCGTTCGTTAATTTCTCCCTTATTTATGTTCCTTGGTCTTTAAATTTTTTCTATGCGTCAAAGGTCATATATTTGGGCAGCGAACAACAGTATAACTCAAAAACAAAACTGGAAGGTGAGAAGAGGATGAAACAGGACTCTAAGCGTGTGCAATAGCTCATTGTAATGTTGAGGGAGTGAAGGAAGATATAAAAGAGAAGAGAAAATTGCGATAAGGGATTGTTATTATTTTACCCTGCTCAAAATATGCGGCATTTGTTCAGTGTGGATATGAAACCTTTTCCTAGAGAAATTCAGTACGTTTTGGATCATTTGACGTATCATTACAGTGTTTTGTGCGCTTTATTACGACGAGCTTAGAAATGGCTATTATGAAGGTCCATGGCAATGTAAAAGACACGCGACAGCATGAAAAGTATCCTTTTTGGGCATCATGCTTGTTGAAAGACTTGCAATTGCCAACTTATACTGATATCATACGCCACTACTACTGGTTGCGAAGCGATGTGGCAGAAAATCGAAAAATCCAATATAAGTCAATAATGATGTTATTGAAATGGTAGATGGAAAAGTTAACGAAATCTGAATAAAAGCCAGTGTTTTCCCTTCGATCAATTTACAAAAAGATTAAAAACTATTAAAAGAAGTGTAGATCATTGGAGAAATCCTGAAATCGTATGGGCTTGAAAGTAAAGACCACCCGCGAAGAATTCGTACGAAACAGTGAAACCTTTTAGTAGTTTTTAATCTTTTTGTAAATTGATCGTTGGGAAAACACTGGAAGCTTTCTTTCAGATTTCAGTAACTTTTTCACCTACCATCAAACTATTATTCTAAACTATCACTATTAAAAGAAGTGTAGATCATTGGAGAAATCCTGTAATCGTATGGGTTTAAAAGTAAAGACAACCCGCGAAGAATTCGTACGATATGGTGAAACCTTTTAGTAGTTTTTCATCTTTTTTGTAAATTGATCGTTGGGAAAACACTGGTATGGAAGCTTTTTTTCAGATTTCGGTAACTTTTTCACCTACCATTTTAATAACATCATCTATTGACTAATATTGGATTTCTGGATTTTCTGCCATATCGCTTCGCAACCAGTAGTAGTGGCGCATGATATCAGTATAAGTTAGCGATTGCAAGTCCTTCAATAAGCATGGTGCCCCAAAAAGGATACTTTTCATGCTGTCGCGTGTCTTTTACATTGCCATGGACCTTCATACTAGCCATTTCTAAGCTCGTCGTTTTAAAACGCACAAAACACTGTAATAGTACATCAAATGATCCAAAAAGTACCGTATCTCTCTAGGAAAAGGTTTCACGTCCATAATGAGCATATGTCGCAGGCTTTCAGCATAGTAAAATAATAACAATCCCTTATCGCAATTTTCTTTTCTCTTTTATATCTTCCTTCATTCCCTCAGCATTACAATGAGGCATTGCACACGCTTAGAGTCCTGTTTCATCCTCTTCTCACCTTCCAGCTTTGTTTTTGAGTTATACTGTTGTCCGCTGCCCAAATTTATTACCTTTGACGCATAGAAAAAATTTAAAGACCAAGGAACATAAATAAGGGAGAAATTAACGAACGATTCAAACCAATACAATTTTTACCTGTTATACGTGAAAAAGCTATGAAAATTGGCCTATTTAAAATACACTTAGCAATTAAATAATGCATTATCAGAACTTATTAAAGCATTTGGTATGTTAAAGCTGCCTTTTCAAGTAAATACAGCCAAAATAAATTTAATTACCATTTTTAACTTTTTAGCTAAAAAAGTTCAAAAATCAGCATTTTTGCAAATTTTCAAGCCATTTTCGGCAGGGTAAGGAAAAATCCAAAAAATCTCAAATTTTTTGTGTGAACTGAGTGCCACCAGTGGCCACTTTTTCGCACCCGCCATAATCGAAAATCGAAAAAAAGTTTTTTTCGGCCCACCCTACTGAACATATGTCGCAGGTTTTGAGCATAGTAAAATAATATCAAACCGTTATCGCAACTTTCTCTTCTCTTTTATTTTCTCCTTAACTCCCTCAACATTACGATGAGGCATTGCGCACTCTTAGAGTCCTGCTTCACCCCTTCTTACATTCCAGATTTGTTTAGGAGTTTTACTGCTGTCCATTGCCCAAATATATGACCTCTGATGCATAGAAAAAATTTAAAGACCAAAGAACATAAATAAGAGAGAAATTAACGAACAATTCAAACCAATACAATTTTTGCCTGTTATACGTGAAAAAGCTATGAAAATCGGCATTTTTAAAATACACTTAGCAATTAAATAATGCATTATCAGAATTATTTAAGCATTTGGTACGTTAAAGCTGCCTTTTCAAGTAAATACAGCCAAAATAAATTTAATTTAACATTTTTAACTTTTTAGCTAAAAGAGTTCAAAAATCAGCATTTTTGCAGATTTTCAAGCCATTTGCGGCAGGGTAAGGAAAAGTCCAAAAAATCTCAAATTTTGTGTGTGAACTGAGTGCCACCAGTGGCCACTTTTCCACACCCGCCATAATCGAAAATCGAAAAAAAGTTTTTTTCGGCCCACCCTAATATATAATATTGTTTGGCGAGAAAAATTATTTTACTCTCGCTGAATGTTATATGGATATTTAATCCTTGGTGTAATTTTGTTAGACTTGTTCTTTTTCTATTTATGTTTTTCTATTATATTTAATATCACCAATATGCTCTTTCTTTCTGGATTTAAATTTCCTGCTTCACTTTTTAATATAGAAGTTCCTTAAACTGTCTTCTATAATTAAGGGTATTTAAGAAGAAAATTTAAGTACAAATATAACGAGACTATTGCTGGTATTAAATATAATAGAAAAACAACAGCCACGGCCAAAATTGTCATCAGACTAACGTCCAAATATTTAAACTTTTTTGACATACACTCATTCGTGTTAGCTGCAATAATATATAAACGATAAAATTACACATAGAAATATAAAAAATGACAGATATATAATAAAAATAGAAATATTATTATTTTTATTTTTAAAGAGAATTATACAACTATTGTATATAAATAAATTATTATTATTTTTCCTGCTACACACTTTGGGGGCCAATTTGTCATTTCATTTTCTTCACTTCCGACTTGAAATATTTTGTGCACGCTCTTGATTACAGCATCTATAAAAAATAATAATTAGAATTCTTAAAATTTTTACTGAAAATAAAAATTTTAACGTATTGTAAATCTTAAACTAACACTCCTTTTCTAATATAAGTATCAAAATTTGATTCTCATCTGAAAATGCAGATATTCAAAACATAAGTACTACATTTTTCTAACCTGTTTGCTAATACTTTACATATTTTTCAAAATACATTAAATTTTTAGATTTCTGTGAATTTACTAATTTTCACTGGGTGAAACTAAATTTGAATAAATTTACTAGGAAAGGAGTAGTCATCTCTTTTAGTGTTCACTCTAGAAATAAAAAGGGCATGGTGTTATTCGCTAAAAAGGGCACCACTGAAGCAGAAAAGGGCATTTTTGCAAGAAAAAATTTATTATTGACTTTAGAAGGGAATAAAAGAAAGCGGAAAAATACATAATTTTTAAGTAAGATAAATCAAATAACATGAATTTTGAATGATTTTAAGATATAAAAATTAAAATATACAATTAAATTAAACCATGATTGAATAGTTTGATGTTACTTTTCTTAAAGAAATGAAAATTTAGAACACAAATTTAGACACACAAATTTAGAAATATTATGGAATAAGATAAATATTTATTAAAAATCTCTGGTGCATTTTGCTACTTTTAAAAAGGGCAGGGTGCTGCACCCTTCAAAAATGGCCTAGAGTGAACACTAATCTCTTTAACCCTATGCGGCGCAATGGTTTCATAGATATACCACTTAATTTTAATTCCTAGACGCCACATTGGCACCGGAATTTTGTTTTAAAAAATTACAGTTTATTGAATACGTGAAATATAGCGCTTTCTTATTAACAAATAGTTGTTTTAAAATTCCGGTGTCAGACATTAATTTCAATGAATTTGTCCTGCGCCGCAAAGGGTTAAATTTGTTGTATGGTTACATGAGATTGTACAAGTTGTTAATCCTCTCCGGTTCAAAACACTTGTGTTTATTTTTTTTTCTTTTTTATTGAACTTAAAAACAAATTTATTTGAAAATAAGTAAAATCTTTTTTTCGCGTATAATTTAAAAGGCAAAAAATATTTTCAAAATACTGGTGCTGTTGTGGCATTTAAAGATTAAAATTAAGTGAAACGGAATTCAATTCGCTATTTTGGAAAGAGCTAAGGCAATGCTATTTTGCAAGAGAGAGAAAGAACCACTAATTGTTTTGATTTGTCTGCAAAAAATGGAAACCTGATTCTATGAATAATTTCCAATAATTAAAACAAACAATGGTACTGATATTTCATGTTTCATGTTACTATTCCAAAATTATGTATGTATATATATATATATGTGTGTGTGTGTGTAATATGTGTTTCTATATGTAATTTATTTATCTGAAAATAGAAAACGCTATTCAATTAAAAGACGCTTCAATAGGCCTATAATTTTATTCCTTTAAGTATAAAAATGAATCAGACAATGTGTCATGAAATGTTGTGTTGAGAGTTGGGAATTTGTGAAGAACCTTAAAAGGACAACTTAAGAAATTGAGTTTCTTTAGAAACTTTTGGATGTATATTTCTCAAATAACGCAATTCTCATCTTTGGATTTATGAGAATTTAATGTTCTTCTTCTCATTATTACAAATGTATAAGTATGTGCATAAGAGAATCATAAGTGATTATAAGAATTACGTACATATATTCAGTAAAAATTAAATTTTATCAAGAAATTCACACTTAAGTTTCAGTTATAAAACATCATGTAACCATTTTTGGAATTTAATTTTTTAGGTAGCTTTCATTACAAAAAGTAAAAAGCTACCTATTGCAGCCGTCCGGAGGAAAGCACTTCCGGAAAATTTTGGTATATTTTCACCGATCATGACCCCCAGACCCCAAAAACACCCTCCGTTCAAATGTTGACATATATATATATATATATATATAACCATATATATATATATATATATCTGATTTTTGTCATGCGATAACTAACGTATTTATGAACCGATTTGAATGAAACTTGGTATGTACATAGTACATACAAATGTCTCGACCGAGTTCGGTGGTCAGCATCATCCGCCATTTTGTTTCAAAATGGCGGCCATTTTAAATTTTTTAAAAAATTTAAAATTTAAAATTAAATGCGAAAAAATTAAAGGTTGAAAAATATTTTTCTTTTACGTTTTAGAACTTACAACAACGATTCCAGAACACTTTTTATTTTGTCTATATCTTAAAAAATGATTGAGTTATAGCACTTTGAATTTTTCTTATGGCTGACATTTTGAAACGATCTAATTTTTGTCACGTGATAACACACGTATTTATGAACCGTTTTCAATGAATCTTGGTATGTACATAGTACATACAAATGTCTCGACCGAGTTCGTTGGCCAGCATCATCCGCCATTTTGTTTCAAAATGGTGGCCATTTTAAATTTTTAAAAAATTTTAAAATTTGAAATTTAATGCAAAAAAATCAAAATTTAAAAAATATTTTTCTTTTACGTGTTAGAACTTAAAACAACAATTCCAGAGCACTTTTTATTTTGTCTATATCTTACAAAATGATTGAGTTATAGCACTTTGAATTTTTCTTATGTCTGACATTTTGAAACGATCTGATTTTTGTCACGTGATAACACGCGTATTTATGAACCGATTTCAATGAAACTTGGTATGTACATAGTACATACAAATGTCTCGACCGAGTTCGTTGGCCAGCATCATCCACCATTTTGTTTCAAAATGGTGGCCATTTTAAATTAAAAAAAAATTAAAATTTAAAATTAAATGCGAAAAAATTAAAAGTTGAAAAATATTTTTCTTTTACGTGTTAGAACTTAAAACAACAATTCCGGAACACTTTTTATTTTGTCTATATTTTAAAAAATGATTGAGTTATAGCACTTTGAATTTTGCTTATGGCTGACATTTTGAAACGGTCTGATCTGAACGATCCACAATGTTGCTTTAAAATGGCATACACTTTATGATATCGTGGAATTTGGTGACTCTCTAAATCGCTTAAAATAAAACCAGGTTGAATAAAAGATGACTAATTTCTAAAAATTCCTATTAATATTCAGTCTTGACAAAAACTAGTATTCAATCTTATAAAATCACTAATTTTATAAGATTATTTCTACTAATTTGAGCTTAGTATTTTTGAACAATGTAACTTACCTTAAAATAAATAAATAAATATGTAAGTATATGAAAGCTACCTCTTCCTCCCGGCATTGCCGGAAGGACTTTTTTTTTTTATTTGGAAAAAACTTAAGTTTTAAAAGAAAATAATAACTCAATTATTATATATCATAGTTACAAACAAGTTAATATTAATAATAATAAGAAGAAGAATACTTAGAGGATTAAAAGAAGTACTAATTAGCGTGTATAGGAATATTTCAGCATCAAGAATAATTTTCTACTATTTTGAATTATTTTTTTTCCAACAGTATCTTCCTTTCAAAATACTACAGAGTATAATTTTAAGGTGAAAATTATTCCCAGCATATTATTTGAAATAAGAAATATCTGTATATAAATGTTAATATTGCATATGTTTAAGGTACTTTGAGAATTTTAGAATGAAATATCTGGGAAAACAGTCAGCGGGAAATTAGTTTAAATCTGACGAAAATATTTGTTTACATAGAAAGTTATCTTATGTCAAACATTTAAAAAATATATTTCTGAATAAATATATATATATCATAAATGTGAATAAAATTTTTGTTAGTTTAAGAAAAAAAAATTATTGATAGCCGACATTATCGATAAAGAGCCCAATTTTGCGAATTAATGCCAACCGAAAAGAGTTTATCTAAAAAAAGAGAATCTGTCGTCATTTTATGTCCATAAGTATAAGGTAGCATTCAGACTGCAATACTTTCAGTTGAGGCGGCGCGTTTTATCTCCCCACATGGCGCGTTTGATGTTGATGAGTTTTGGGGTTCAACTTCAATCCAAGTGTAGGACGGGAATTTTTCTCTTCAGAATGGTTTAAGATAGTTATCTCCCTGGCCATAAAATCTTCCTGATTTCTATTGTCTTGTCAGTAAACCGCAAGTAGGGAGAAAATAAAAGGGAAATGCAGGAATTCAATTCAACTTTAGAGTGGTCAGGTCGACAATGATAACCGGTCCCCTTGACTCAGAGTTCATTTTATACAGTGGGAGACAAAGAACGGCCGACGTAGTAAGTATTTAGCCGCTCTCCGTTTTTAAAGCTTGCGGGATGTAGACAGGTGTTGGGGACCATTTTCCTAGTGTTCAATATTTCTTAACCTGTTCATTCCGGCGGGTTCAGCAGTTGTACCCTAAATATATCTTCGACCAAAGCACGGCTATGTTACGCCTGTTGTACCCTAGAATTTCTCCTCTTCGCGAAAACCAGTGTCATCAATCACTTGACATTTACGGAGCGGACTCTATTGTTGGTCACTGGAACACCCACCACCGTACGCGCAGATGAAAACTTTTCTCCTTTGGCGCTAGGAAGAGATAACTGTTTACATTTTGGCGACTTATTGGGTCTTTCTTTTACCGGTCTGTCATTTTTTTTTCTTTCTCATTTCCTTTTTGAGTATCATTCGAAAAAAAGTCAAATTTCATTCAAAAGATCGCGGAAAAACGTCATATTTCATCAAAAGATTGCAAAAAAGTCAAATTTCATGAAACGATCTTGAAAAATGGCAAATTTCGCAAACAGATCGCATAAAAGTAGTGTATTTTGTCAACAGATTGCAAAAAATGGCAACTTTTGTAAACAAACGGAGAAAAAATCACATTTCGTGAAAAGTTTTAAACAAATCGCAAAAAAAAAAAAATAAATAAAATAAAAATAAAGGATGGCAGAAAAATATCAAATTACATTAAAAGATCGCAAAAAACGCCAAATTTCATCAAAAGATCTTGAAATAAATAGCATTTTTTTTTCAACACATCGCGAAAACACTCTTAATTTTTTCTATAGATGACGAAAAAAAGCAAATTTTGTCACCAGATTGCGTAAAATACAAATTCTATCTACAGATAGCTGAAAATGTTTCATATTTCTTTAATTAATAGTATAAAAAACATCATATTTCGTCAACAGATTGTTGAAAAAAAAAGAAAAAGAAAGAAAGAAAAAAAACTCTGCCGTGAGTTTACCTTCCACCCCACCCCACCCCCACTCTCCTCCCGCCATTGTAAACTTTCAAAAAAATTGCTGTGAATTTTAGAAAAAAAATTAGTCCGAATCATATCTGCACTTATTTTCAAATGTCATATCCGATTATATTGTTTAAAATATTCTTATTTTTGTTGGAAAAAATGTATAAAGATTATTCTATTTCTTAATATCAGAGAAAAAAAAATCTAGAAATTGAACGCAGTCACAAAAAAAGCTATTTCTTCAATGTAATTAAAAAGTGAGTTGGAATTAAATATATATAGGTATATAAGCGACCTCCCCCCTTTTTTGTTTTAAAACCATTTTTTTTTTTTTATGAAACAATTTTCTTAATTTTTTTCGTAATTTTCTGAAAATTCGGACCAGAATCACACTTGGCTGACACGAAAGAAATTCACTTCATAAATATGAAAAAATTAAATTAGAATTTCAGAAAAACAAAGAGGTGAGGGAGGGTAGGGGATACAGATACATGAAGAAAAGCCCCCCCCCCCCCCTCCCGAATTCCTCTACATCCATTTTACATCGTTTTTTCCTTTTCTACTTTTATATGAAGACCTCTTCACGAAATGGAACATTATAAATGAGCTTCAAACTCCATATTCTACAATATTATTGTAAATACACTTTTCTTTTATTAGACTAAAAAAAAGAAAAGCCCCCCCCCCCCTCCCGAGTTCCTCTACATCCATTTTACATCGTTTTTTCCTTTTCTACTTTTATATGAAGACCTCTTCACGAAATGGAACATTATAAATGAGCTTCAAACTCCATATTCTACAATATTATTGTAAATACACTTTTCTTTTATTAGACTAAAAAAAAGAAAAGCCCCCCCCCCCCTCCCGAATTCCTCTACATCCATTTTACATCGTTTTTTCCTTTTCTACTTTTATATGAAGACCTCTTCACGAAATGGAACATTATAAATGAGCTTCAAACTCCATATTCTACAATATTATTGTAAATACACTTTTCTTTTATTAGACTAAAAAAAAGCTTTTTGATTTTTTTAGTATCAGAATTAAAATATCTGCTACCTAAGTACAGTCACAAAAGAAATTCACTTCTTAAAAAATTAAAAAATTTGAGGTGAAATTTCGAAAGAAAATAAAAATGAGCAAATCCTCCCTTTTTTCCTCAATCAATCGTACAGCATTTTCCAATTTTCTGGTTCTATATGGCAACCTATTTCCAACATCGAATATCATAAATCCGGCTAAAATGTTATATTCGATAATGTAGTTTAAAAGATACTTTTTTTTTTTTTATAGAAAACTAGAAAACGCTCTGCGATTATTTGTTTCCAAAACAAAAATTCCTACAAATTACATGCAGTTACGAAATAAACTCACTTCGTAAATTTGTAAAACAATAAAGTGATATAATTTTAGAAAAAAATAAAAAGATTAACAATCTATTCTCCCATTATCCTTCATCAGTAGTACAGCATTTTCTACATTTTCTAGACCTGATTTCTCACTATGAAAATCCCTACATAAATATCAAAACAAGTAACGAAATAGTATTGAAAAAGTATAGATTCCTTCCCCCTTTCTTTCTGCTGTCGAATAGCATTTTAAGTTTTTCTCGAAATGTCGATTACGCTATTTTATGACTGTTTCCCTGCTACCTGCTGTCTTTTTCGAAAAGTGAAAAATGTTATTGGTTTTTTTTGTATCTGAAGAAGAATACCTACAGATTGAAAGTATTGAAAATAAATTGACTTTGTGAATTAGCGAAAGTGACATGGAATGATATTTGTATCAGACAGACGTGATAAAATTACAATTTTTTCTTATGTAAAAGTTATAAAATCCATTTCGAAATCAAGTGGTAGTATTTAACATTTCAATGATTGCTAAAAAGCCGCAAACTTCATATCATTCAACGAAAGTATTTTATACCTTTTTATGAAAGAAATAAAAATAAAAATTTATTTTACTTTTATCAATAAATTTAATTTTATTTTATTCAAATTATTATTCTTCTTTAATATCAAAGAAAACATTTTTGTTTATCTAATTATTTATTTATTGCGTCTACAGTTTTGCGAATAGCATCAATAAAGTTTTTGGCTGTAGAAGGAAATTTTGATCTTTTCAAATCCTTCTTATAATATTTATGTCATGAAATATAGTTAGCTCATTTTATTTTTTAAAAATATACGTTGGAATTTCTTGAAAACTATATAAAATAAATAAATAAATAAATAAAAATACTGACTCAGAAGAAAATAAGAATTACAAAACAAACGCAGAAGTTTTATAAAATTATAAATTTTTCAAAAATAAAATTCTGTCTGAATTAGAAATAAATTGAAAGCTATACGAAATAAAAAAATAAATACATTTATTTTGGTTTCCTAATCAAGCCAAAAGAGATAACGCTCCAAAACTGGTTTCATAACAACTCTATCTCGAGTCTCATTTCCAGGAATTCAGGAACCACTGCGCTTTTGAATAGGAGTGCAAGAATCTGGCGAAACGCCTCTCTTCGAAAATGGGGGAAAAATAACACTGAAAAACTGCCGGTCTGTGGGCTAAAATGTATTTAGAAATCGTGTTGTTGAAGTAAACATAAAAGAAAACATCTATGAATATAGCTGAAACAAGGAAACAAACATAAAAATACAGCAATAACAGGCATGAAGGGGGGAGTAGGAAAGAAAAGTATTTTCCATCTATAAATTAGGGTTAAACTCATATAATTCAGGCATGTTTTAATAGGTACACACTAAAATAAAATAAAATTGTATAGATAATTTTATTTCAAGTTGGAAAATATTTGAAAAAAATTAAATAATAAATGTATTAACAATAAATGTACAGACTCATTAAATCAAAAAAAAAAAAAAAAAAAAAAAAAAAAAAAATTGAAGACAGTTTACTGAAATATCAAGTAAATCTAAATATATCTGACGACTTTTGTGAAGTAAAGAGATTAATTTTTCAAAATAAATATTATTTTTAATAATTTGATTGATTAAGATTAGATTCTTGTTTTATTTATAAAAAAAAAAGAAAGAAAGAAAGAAAGTAAAGAACGAAAGAAAGTAAAGTAAAAGAAAACAAGAAAAATCATTGCCCATTGGCCTATAAACAGAGGCAAGTTTTGAAGTTAAATATTAATTTCGTCAAAAAACTAAGTTAAAATTAGAGAAAATCCAGTTTAGCTATTTATCTGGTCTCTTTTGACGAGTATTTAATTTCATTTCCTATAAGAGCTGCTTTTATCAGAATAATTTTAATAGGGTCTTTTTTTTTCTTCTTCTTGAATCCCTATTTTTTAAATTTGCTTTTGCAGTAAGAGTTGCTCCGACCAGAAACTTGTCAGTATAAAAATTCTAGATAGCAGATGTGCAATGAATTTAAGCACATTGGATATCTTGTAAAATGGCGAAGTTAAAAAAAAATTTCTTATATATATTTTTTTAACCAAATTTTTATGCAAATTTCTGTATTGTGCAGGCAATGTGTTCAGCTTTATTTTTTTTATAATTTTTTTAATTACAGGAGAATTCCGATGCGTATTAAGTAATTTAGCATTGAAGTTAGAGACTCGTTTTTATTTTTCTCCATGTCTGTCCTCGGCGAATAAAGCGACTCTAAAGTTCGAATTGGTAACACTATTAAGGAGATGTTTTTCTTTGTGAACCTAAAAATCTTTAAGGATTAAAATTGTAAATTTTCATAATATTTAAATCAATGTAATAAATTTATTAAAAACTCACTACGTTGGCCATAATTTTGAAATTTAAAAAATGCAAATAAAATGTCGATAACATTTTGATTTAAATAAGTAGAATTTAAATAAAAGAAATCAAAATTCAATTAAACTAATCTAAACAGATAATTTGAAATAGATTTATAGACCTGGGCAATATATCAAGCAATATGTCATTAGTATTATTAAACGAACTAAAATATCATTAAAAAAATTAAAGTACTTAAAAGATAAGGTCTGGATTATAAAAATACGTCAAAACACATTCATACAGAAAAAAAGATTGTTTTAGAAAGATTTAGATTATAATTTATAATTCTATTTTCACTAATTAATTAATATTTTATTTGTGTTTTACCAACAATATCTTAGAGGAATGGAAAAGTTTCGTGTTTTTTCAGAACATTTTGTAATAACGCTTTTGTTTGAAAAGTGAAAAAAAAGCAATTTCTTTTACGAATAAATAAGTATTGGTAATTAATTTCTTACAAAAAATCGATCAATTATTTTAATAAAAAAAAAATATTAAGAATATAGCTGCTTAATTTTTGTAATAAACAAAAATACAGTATGTAAAAACAGGTATAAATATATGATAATCTTTCCATTGATGCTATAAAAATTTCTTATAGACATGATTCTAATACAGAACAGATAAAATATTTAGAGGATCAACTGTTTATGTAACTGTATATATAACAGTAATAGATATCGTTTAACCCATAAATGGGCAATCTAAATCCCAGTAATGGACACTACACTAAAATTAATACATAAATGTTTTATGAGTATTTAGAACCAAAATATAATGAGAAAATACAATGATATTTTCAAATAAATATAACAATTACGATATCAATAATTGATCAAATATTTTAGAGATTTTATTAACTTTCTAAATAAATTACTGTGATTATAAGAAGATAAAAAATGTGTCTGAAATTGTATCGGAAAATTTCGAGCTGTTGAAGATGGAAAAGCGTTTTTTCGAATACACCCTTAATTGACAAAAATTGATTAAAAAAATAATATCTTTTTAACTCATGGTAATAAAAAAAAGTAAATGCATAAATAAATAAACTTACAAAAATTAGTTTCATTGATAGGAGTTGATTTTAAAAATAATATTTCATTAGCTCATACTAAATCAATAAAAATAAATGTATAGGTAAATAAAATTAAACATTAAAAATTAGTTTCATTAACAAAAACTGATTTTAAAACAGGGATGAGATTGGCAAAAAAGTAAAAAACCTGAAAACTATGAAAGGACATTTGAACAATAATACTCATGAATTTCAAGTGGAATAAATATTATAATTGCTATTAAAATTTATATATTACATACAATTTAGCTTTAAGCAAATTAAAAAGAAACTGTTAGAAAGAATTAGGCAGAAATTATTTACTTACTGCATTGAAGAGTCAATTTTACCAAAATACAGAACATTAATAAAACCACTGACATGAATATTTTTTAATTGTAATTTAACAAAGTTCTTACTTTTTTTTTCACAAAAATAAGTTTTTAAGGAATTAAAATTAAATTGATCATAATTGATCATTAAATGTGCAGCAAGCCAACCACTAAGAATGAATATTTAAGGGGAAATAATAAGATATAAAAAATATATTGAACTTTCTCAAAAATTTAATTGGTGAAATTTCTTTAAAAATCGAAGAAAAGTCTGAAAATCAGACTAAAGTCTGAAGAATCTTATCCCTGTTTTAAAATGATAATATTTTATTAACTCATTTTAAATCAATAAAAATAATGGTATAAACAAATTAAATATTAATTGACATGAACTGATTTAACTCTAATATCTAATCAACTCATAGATTGTTTAAAAAATAATATCGTTTTAATTCATAGTAATCACTAAAAATAAAGGGGTGCTACTCTGTTATTCCGTCGACCAATTTCGCCAAACTAATAGCCAAATTATACATACTGACAAAATTTTTATTTTAAATAATGAAAAAACAAATAATTAGTAGAATATTAATAAAAATACAAATAAAAATACAAATAAAAAGTCGAAATAAAAATCACTTAATGATATTTTAACCTCTTCAGTCCCTAAGTACCCAAATAGGCATATCAGTTTTGTCCAGTTTTATTAATGATACTCAAATGTAAATGAAATTTCGATATAAGAATAATATGTTTCGAATTCTAAGATACGAGCTAATGAAAATAAAACAAAAATCTCGCTCTGAAGTCAAACGAGCGAAGAAATAATTCAGTAATAATAAAAAATACTGTAATAATCGCCAGTAGCGAAGAGGTTAAACACGTGAATCGTATTTAATGCCTTTGAATGTGACATTCACGATCATCCATTCCTGGCATTTAATCTTATAATTTGGTGATATTTTTTTTGGTCAAAGGGATAACCTAGTAATACCAATAAATGTATAAATAAAATAAATTAAACATTAAAAATAAGTTTCACTGACAAGAACTGATTTAAAAAATGATAATATTTTATTAAATCTTAGTAAATCAATAAAAATAAATCTATAAGTAAATAAAATTAAACATTAAAAATTAGTTTTTCATTGACAAAAATTGATTTAAAAAATAATATCTTTTTAACTCATAGTAATCAATATAGGTAAATACATAAATAAATAAACATTAAAAATCAGTTTCATTGTCAGGAATTGATTTCAAAAATAATATTTTATTATCTCAAAGTAAATCATTAAAAAATAAATATATTAGTAAATAAAATTTAAAATTAAAAATTAGTTTCATTAACAAGAATTAATTTACAAATTATAATATTTTATTAACTCATAGTAAGTCAATAAAAATAAATGTATAAATAAATAAAATTAAACATTAAAAATTAGTTTATTAACAGGAATTGATTTTTTAAAAAATTATTTAAATAGCTGAAGTAAATTGATAAAAATAATTGTATAAATAAATAAAATAAAATATTAAAAATCAATTTCATAGGCAAAAATGATAATATTTTATTAACTCATAGTAAAGCAATAAAATTAAATGTATAAATAAATAATAATAAACAACCATAAATAATATTGATAATAATTATACATAATAATTTATATATTTTATTATTAATGTGTTTTATTGAAAAAACAAGACTATATATTATTAAATTTATACATTAAATTATGAAGTTATATATTAATTATTCATTAAATTATTATTATTCTCATTATTATAAATTATATATTATATATATATACATATAAATTATATAATATTTTAATATATTTGTATAATTTATTATTATTAATGATTTAAATTTATTTTTAAGAATAATTTATTTTATATTTATTTATTCATTATTATTTGTATTAGCTTATGTTATATTACAGTAAATATAGTATATATTAAATGTATTAATTTATATAAATATAAATAACAGTATTATAAAAATGTAAATATTAAACATTATTATTATTATTATTATTATTATATATAAAATGTACAATTTACTATTATATGTTATATTATACATTTGTATTTATAATTTTAATTATATATTAATATTTTATTATGTTTTATATTTATTAATACTAGTATATATTTTCTTTCATTAGTAATTCTCTTTTCTGAATCATATAATAAATCAATAAAAATTGCATTGTCATTTCTAACATTTTTGAGATTTTTACTAGTACTGCTATTACTGTCTTTTGCCCATGGCAGATCCGCTACGTAACCGAAAAGGATCGGGTACCCCTGGTTGAGAACTACTCGCCTCCTCCTTGTCTTTTTTTTTTATTATTATATGTGTCATTATTTCCGTTTTTGTTTTTCCTGTTACTTATTTCCTAGATTCACATTTCCTAATATTTTGTATTTTTAACATTTAAATTCCCTAAAACTTGTAGTAATTTATATTACAAATATGTAGAAAATGATAATGGGTTGAATATTTAAAGTAATTTCAAATTTAAACTGCAAAACTCACGAGAACACAGAATCTGATACATGCAAATTTACTAGTGTCATTACTATTATAAATTTAATTAATATTATATTACTTTTTCTTATTTGTTTGTCATAGATAAATAAATAAACAGTTAATAAAGAAAATAATAGATTTTTAACAAACTTTCTATCTTAAATGTTTTTATCTAAATGAGTGAGAGATTTAGCCCTTAAGGGTGCATTCGAAAAAATGCTTTTCCATCTTCAGCTGCTCGAAATTTTCCGATACAATTTTTAAAAATAGAAACATGAAATTTGCTGAGGGGATTTTTGAAGGGGTGTATAAGGTGCCGTGTGATGTCTTTTTACGCTCAATTCATTATAATTTGATTTATAAGCAATTAACTTCGCAGGAAGACCCTTTTTTTTTCGTTCGCAGATTTCCGACTTTGGAAAAAATCGGTTCAAATTGCCGGTTTTTTTTTTTTTTTTTTTTTTTTTTTTTAATATTTTGTGCATTTATCAAAGAATTGACCTTCACGGCACCTTGTGCACTTTCTAAATAAGAGAATCTGTGAGTTTCATGTGCTTGAGAGCAAAAGTGAATTCAAAAATAAATCGGAAAACAAGCAGTTTGAATCGAAATACACCCTTAACAGCCTCTTTTTTCTTTATGCTCAACGCAGAGTTTTTTTTTTTTAAAAAATGATTAAAATATTAAAAAATACATCAACCACATTAAAATAATTAAAAGCAAATATTTGTAAAAATTTTGGTGTTCTTACATTCTGGTAAAGACACTTAAAAGAAAAAGAATTATTTGATGACTTGTGGATAGTAATGAAATTGCCTTGCTCAGCATTGTCTATATGGGGTGTCCATTACTGGAAATTAGCTAATTAAGTGTTTGAGTGACGGACACAGGTCTTAACTTTTTGAAATTTTTAAACTTTGTGAATGGCCATTAGTATATAAAATCAAAGTTTTTTTATTACTACTCAAACAAAAATATTCAAATTTTACAAGAAAATACAGAAAATGTAAATTTATTAAATAAAGCCGACTCAGCATCTTTATTAAGATTTTTACTGAGAAACAGCGGAATTTAAAGCATTATTTTCTGGTTTTGATTGGCTTGATTAAGAAACGTCAATAATAATTCATACTATAAAAAATGCAAGGGAGAGTTATGAAAAAAATAATTAAAGAGACATTTTCGATGCTTATTTTTATGAACCAAAGACCTTAAAAGGTATCCATTACTGGTACATCTAACTGAGTTTCCGAAAACTAACAGATTGAATACGCGATAGAAAAGAGGCATTCATAAATAAAATAATGATGAGAGAGATATATTTGACTTACCTTAAATTTTGGACTTGGAGGAACAACTGTGAAACAATTTTCCAGGTATCCCGTGGAAAGCATGTCATTAGGCATATATGAAAAGAAAAGAAATAAAAATAAATTCAATATGATTAAGAAATGTACTTTAAAAAAACAATATATATATATGTACATATATATCTCCCCGCCATTTAAGTCATATCCTGAAAAAAAAAATGAATTTAAAAAAATCCCTGCCGTCTCGCCTAACAGGCGGAGGTAGATTTCGAAGTAATATTTTAGCCAACAAAAAATAAATAAAGCTTAGAGATAAACCCAGTTTAATAACTTTATGCGGCCGCTTTTGAGGAATCTTTAATTATAATTTTCTATAAGAGCTGGTTTTATCAGAAACAATTGGGATTTTTTTTTCCTTTGAGCCATTTTTATCAAAAATCTCTGATACGAAAATTATTAGCTTTCTCCGTAGAAGAATTAATAACCTTTAAAACTGATGTAATATGTATTATAATTAAATTGTGATTTTTTTTTTTTCAGAAATTTTAACATACGGAAGAAAGAAATAGTATTTCTTACAAAATTTATCTAAAATGTGCCAGAAAATAGCATTTGGGTTTGAGAACAACCTTAATAATATGAAACTGAAGTGTTTTAAGTATTATTTAAAATGATATTGAAATAAAAATTGAAGAACTGACATTTGTAACTCCTGATTTGCAGTTTTACTAGTTAATTATTATTTACAATATTGTTTTGTTTATCACAGTTTTTTAGAAGAAATAAATACCTGATTAGTCTATTTTTTTATGTATATGGAATTATCTTTCTATTATCATCGGTTCAAGAAAGCATTAGTCTTTATCACCATTTATAGTTAAACTCTTAACACAAATAGTAAATATTAGATTCCGTAAAATAAAGACTCTACGGCAATATAATGAAATAAATTCTCAACTTTATATTCTACTCTAAAGGATTCGAACTTATTATAACTTAAAATTTCGTTTTTTCCAACCTTTCAAAGCGAGCAAAGTTGTAGCTATCACTTAAAAATTTTCACCCAGAAATGGTTTTGAATATGAATCCACCCAATATTTTTCAAAAGTTGACGCCACTGAACTTATGAAATTTAAGTATATAAAGATATTATTTCTTTAAAAAATAATAATGTAATGAAAAAAATCATACTTTACTTACCTTAGCGTCAAAGAAGGAGTTACAGTATTCCTTCTATTTCTATACATCTTGAAAAGTGCAGTGTCATTGTGAGCTTTCAGCACAAAAGCAAAAGATCGCAAAAGATACTGCCTATAAATTCTCCAATTGCAGCTCAGGTCCACTGTAAATAGGGGTTGGGATATAATGGTTTGGGTCATTCTGTTCAAGGTCAGATAACCAAGCGAGCAGCATCGGAAGAAAAAACTGTCCCTTTTCCGGTTCCGGTGTAAGATGAAAATGAGAGAGAACGTTGAATATTTTCACTTATTTATTTCTAAATAGTAAGGAAAAAAAATCTAACATTTAGTCACAAAATTAGTACGTAAAAAATTTAGTACTTGTAGCTAATTTAATAGCTAATACGCTTATATTTTAAAATAGATAAGATTCTAGGATAAATCAATTCTGAAATCAATTCTAGAACTATGTTTCCACTAAGGATTTTATGTTTGAATGTACAGACTACAATAACAATAAATCCCAGAGTGAAAAAAATCTTCGGGTGTCGATAAAGTAAAAGTTTAAATGCTTATGACGATCCTATACAGAAAAGCATCCATTTTTTAATTATGTTGAGTTTTATCAAATCATTAATCAGGATAACTAATTTATAAATAACATTTTTTGAATATAATTAAATTTAATTTAACTATTTATTTTACAATTTAAATAACGACTATTCTTAATACAAATCCTACTATTTCAAACGCTATTGCATTTCTTTCTCCTTGCATTCTTTTTTTCTTTCTTTCTTTCTTCCTTTTTTTTTTTTTTTTTTTTTTTTTCTTTTTGGAGAAATAAACAAGAAGGAATATTTAAATGCTAAAATTAAAAGTGGAGCTAAAATTAAAAGCTTCTCTGGCTACAAAAAATTGAAATATAAAATATTTCAAACGAATAAATAAACAAGAAAGAAAAATTATGCGTTTAAGCATAGATTATGAAACACTCTCCAACACTTCCTGAAACCTTTTACAAAACTTTGTTATTCAGGGAAATAAAGTGTTACTGTCCATAGCCAAATATGTATTCCAATACTTTTGAACAACCCTGTATTTGATATGTCGGTTGATATGCATACTACTATATAATGGGGAAATTTTGTTTGGCAAGAAAACGCCTAGATGGTTGAAAATTTTTTTTAGCAATTTATACTAATAGATGGAAACATAAAACCCTGTAATTTACCAGTACCTTTATTACTGGAAAATATTTTGCTAAAATTTAGCTCAAGCAAAAATATTTTTTAAACGACTTAAATTACATTTCCAGAAATTATCCTCCATAGGCGTCCCTGTATATCATTTTTATCATTTTATCTATATTCTACAAACATTTCTTAGTAAACTGAATTTAAGGTAAAAATGCATAACTTATTTTAAAAACAGTTTTAAGTAAATTACTCTCATTTTCAGTAACCTTACCTAACTCTTTTGTGTAGCCCTGTATATATAATTCGTAACTATTGGCATTTATACACATACACACCATATAATGTGAACCTTATTCATTGAAACTCAAACGTGCTTTTTATGGAATGTTAACCAAAATATTATAAATTTCAATGTTTATGATGAAATTCAGTATTTTTTTATATATATATAATTAAGATTTAATAATAACGGCTTTCGAATAATGAAGTATTTTAAAAATTATGTTCGATAGAATGTGCATCCCCCGAAGATTTGTGGATTGTTTTCTGCTAAAGCAGAGACACTCACTATAGCTTTTTTATGAGATCTAAAATCTGCTAGAATTGAAATTTCAAGGCTGCATTCACCTTTTTGCAGTCATATATCAATATATTATAACGAGTTACTTATGTATATTTATCATTAATGGATAATCGTTAACTGCAGAGCAGCGACAGGTGACTAATTTTACATTCTGATCGCGTCAGAACTTAAAAAATACATATTTTGTTGTTAATTTCTCTTTCAAATGTTGCCAAAGCTTATCCAAAATATTTTTGTTTTGGAAAAATGGTGCGAAATAGAATAAACAAGTTAGAAAATGCAAGTCAAGCGTAGCAAATGAGGTAAGTTCGTACTATAAGAAAGTTTTAAAAATATCCAGATCTTGGTGTAATAGTATACAGGACTTCGGATACAGTAGAGTATCTGAAAATGTTTGTGCATCCTTGTAAATACTATCTGTTTTCTATTCTATATATATATATATATATATAAAAACTTGTTCTAAACCACAGCAACGTATACCAGTTTCATAATGTGAAACAGTTAACATTTTTAAAACATTATTAAAAAGCGCAAAAAAAATGTTTTCCCCTATACCATTATGTAATGGAATACTTTTGTGTAGTCCTGTAAATTAATAACAAATATTCTTTACATCACAGATTGTACAGAATGTATATTTTAGCAAATACTTCTTTGATGCATATAATTATTTTTATGCTCGAAAGAATTTAACACCATTAAAATGCACTTGAAACTATTTTTTCCCATTGGTCGTAATGTAACAAAATACTTTTGATTTTCCTCGTAATTAAGCTACGCATCCGATTTTCATAAAATTTTGAATGACACGACAAAATTATGTGACGATTATATATTTTAAATTTCACATGATTCGCTTGGGAAGTTTGTGTTCTGTTATATGCAGACAGACGGATTGAACGATGACAATGGGTGCTATGTATTTAGGTAATTACGTAAGTACCTAAAAAGCAGTCGTCTGTGGCAGCACTTCTAATTAAAATCTATTTATTTATTTAAATATTGCTAATGAAACTTTATTTAATTTAAATAAAATAAATAATCAATATTTCATGAAAAATCAGAAATTCTGCGCAATCTATCCTTTAACTCGTTCGCTGCCGCTTACGAAAAGATGTGATGATAGTTAATGCCGCACTGTAGAAGTGGGTTTTTTCCCCACAAACGATTCTCTCCTGGTGCTCTGCGTCCGTGTTTCCTCAATCATTTGATAAAACTATTGCTTTTTAAATTTCTTAGAAAAAAGTTGACAGTGGTGCCAAAACCGATGGTAGCAATTGCAATTTATACGCTAATTTAAATTTAAAAGGGCGAAAGTTTTTATTTTGGGTATACATTAAGTGCGCCCACAAATAGGAGGAGATCGCGCTAATCGCTTGCAGCTTCTTTCCCATCTGTATCTTGTGCGCTTGAGGGGGGGGTGAGATAAGTAAACCACCATTCTATTGAGGGTTGCCTTAATGAGATTTTTTCTTAAAAATTCTTCTGGGTGCAAATTGAGCCACGGTAACTCTTGGCGGCAATATTTATAACACTTATAAACACTTGGTCTACATTCATCTAGCATTGCATTACGTCTTATTGTGACTTAGATAAAAAATATTTTTCCATTTATAATGCCAAAAAATGCTTAAAATTCAAGTTAATATACCTATAAGTTTTTTCGTACAAAAATGAAAGTTTAATTGCTTTACTTATTAATACACGGAGAAAGTTTTACTAATGATATATTACTTAAATCTCGCAAAAAAAGTAATTTCTGTAACTTTTAAAAACAATGCTTTTCTATAGAGACGTAGTTAACCTTCTAGGATTTGATTTTTTATTTTTCCTTAAAAAATATATTTAATTCTTTATCGGCCATACATTTAGGATGTTTTTGTCAAATATTTTTTAATTAACTACAATATTTAATCAAACGATGTGTTAAAAAAAAAAAAAAAAAAAAAAAAATTGTAAAACATGTTAAAAATATATTCAGAAACTTTGCGTATACCTTATGCATCGTTATGTGTTTTGTATAGATATAGAAAGAGTGGTTTTAATTTCAGAAATAATATTATATGATCAAAGTTGAATTCAGGGAATAGTCTGGGAGGGACATTCCTATGGAGCAATAAGATGTCTCCGCGGGAAGATTGCACATTTTGTGTTTTCAACAATCTAAAAATGCAACCTAGCTCCCGAAACTTAATGATGCCTTCCCTTCCAGAAAAAAGTGCCTTAATTTAACAATGTATTTGATAGTTAAAGGGCTAATTTAGTCAGATGGTAAGACTTGCTCGCTAATTTTAATACTACGAAAGAAAATTTTAACGATATCTCATTTACATTTTAATATTTTAAAATGATTTTTTTCTTGCATTGGATAGCTGAGATTTATCTTTACATCTGCTCTTCTTTGCTTTTTCGATTTTGTTTGCAGATTTTTTTCAAAAGGATGCTTTCATTTTCGAAACCGGTTCCGAAAATCGAAGTATCCTAATTAAAAATATATCTATAAACAAAATCGAAAAAGTGAAAAACTCCCTTTATACAGATCGATTTCATCTAACCAATGTATAAAGCTATTGGATAAACTGTTTAAAAATACTGAAATGCAAACGAGATATCTTTAAAATTTTCTTCCATAAGATTAGCATTAGTGAGCGGGTCATTTTAGTTGATTGAAGTAACCTCTTAAGGATAAATGTTTTTCATTTCGAAAAAAAAAGATCAAATTCTGTAATAAGGTACGTTTTCTTAAGTTCTAACACTATCATAAAATGTTTAAGCGTGCTCTCAAACTCAAAGAAGATATTTTCTGACATATTTCTAAATTCATTTTTCCTTAAAAACACAATAAATTAGAAGGTATTCTTACTCAGAAACTACGTAATCGAATAACCATTCCATTTTATTGTAGAAGCAGAGGAATTTACAGAAAATAATCTAAAAGTTAGCGTTTTAAACCAAATTTACGACGCAGCAGTGCGAGAAACAAGAAAAATTTGTCATCACGTAACAAGAATCACTTATAACTCTATATAGGTAATTTCTTTATCTGAAAATGGAAAATGCTATTCAATTAAATCGCTTCAGTAGGCATGTTAATTTTATTCCTTTAAATAAATTAATAAAAAAATAATAAAAATGAATAATTAATAAAAATGAATTCAATGAACAATTCAATAAACTTTAATAAAAATGAATCAGGTGTGTCATAAAATTTTGTGTTGCGAGTTGGGAATTTATGAAGTACTTTAAGTGCATCTTAAAAAATAAAGTTTCTTTATCCCCTTTTGGATGCATGCTTTTCAAATAATAACACAATTCTCACTTTTGAATTCATGAGAATTTAATGCTCTTCTTATTATTAGTAAATTATAAGCATGTGCATAAGAAAGTTGCGCGTGATTATAAGAATTACATATTCAGAAAAAAAAGTTATATTTTATCAAGAAATACATATTTAAGTTTTAGTTATAAAACATCGTGCAGCCGCTTTGAAATGTTAAAATTTACTTTCGTATAATAATAATAATAATAATAATAATAATAATAATAATAATAATAATAATAATAATAATAATAATAATAATAATAATAATAATAATAATAATGATAATAAAAGCTATAATATTAAGAGAAATAAAAGAAATATCGTTCACAGGAATATTCAGAAGCATGAATACTTTTCTATTTAGAACATGGTTCTTTTTCCTCAGCATTTTTCTTTCTTTCAAAGTATTACACAGAATAATTTTAACTGTAGAAATTATTTCTAACATATTAATTTAAACACGAAATATCTGTAAATTTTTTTTTATTATGTTTGAGGTTGTTGAAGGACGTTAGAGTTAAACACCTGAAAGCGTAATCAACGCGAAAATAGTTTAAATCTGACGAAAATATTTGTTTAAATACATAATTATACCACATCAAATATTTAAAAAAATATATTTTCTGAATGAAAAATAATATGCTTGGGGAAAAAGGGCATTAATAGGTAACAAGTATTCATAAAATTCTACTACTCAAAATTCTACTACTCAATTCTACTACTAATTCTTCTACTCAAAATTTTCTCTTCTAAAGTCGTTTCTACAATGTTTTCCAATAATTCTCCAGAATTTAAATTACTTATATAAATACTTACATATATATACATATATGTATGGATTTTTTATCATCATACTTTTATTATCATTATTATATCCTTTTTTATTTTCATTTTGTGCATTTTATATTGTAAGATGTACCTTTTTATAGTGTCGATTTTTCTGTAATTCAATGATTATTATATTAAAAAAATATATACGTATATAAAATATATGTGTATAAAAGTTTTAGGAGTTTAAGAAAAACAAGACATTGATAACCGAAAATATCGATAAAGTGCCCAATTTAACGAACTGACGCCAACAGAAAATGGTCTTTCTACCAACATAAGCTGTCACTTCGTTCCCACAAGGGGGTGACAATGATACACACGCTGGAGGTAAAAGACTAAAATACACAGTCTTGATTGGTTGAACTACCCTTACCTCCACTTGAATACAACGGTTTATCAGCTGATTGCAACTTCCCTATTGCAGTTTTAGGTGGATTTTGTATCTGGGAAACTTTTTAGCTGATTGATACATGGTAGATAGACATAGTAGGTTATATTAGAATAAATTACACATGTTTGGCAGAAAAAAAAATGCATTTTATTGCGCATTTGTGTACAAAAGGAAAAAAACACAATTTGTGCATATGAGAAAAAAGAATAAGAAAAGGTGGTTTCTTCAAAGAAAATCATTTTCAGTAGGGGGTATGGTTTCCACGGGCGGCCAGCAACGTTGAACACCTTTGAGGCATGGACTCAATGAGGCTATTAATGACGAGTTGGGGTATTCTGCCCCACTCTTCCAGAAGAGCTCTTTCCGCCAGAAACTCGTCTTCCTAGAGCGTCCCAAACGTGCTCAATTAGATTCATGTCTGGAGAACATGCTGGCCATTCCATTCGAACGATTCCTTCCTCGAAAAGGAAATCCTCCACCAGGTTTGCACGATGTGGCCTGCAGTTATCGTGCATTAAAATGAAGTTATCTCCGATTGCTGCAGCGTAAGGGACTACAATAGGTCTGAGGATATCATCCCTATATCGGCGACCAGTCAGAGCTCCATCTCGAATGATGTAGAGGTCAGTGCGCCCGTCAATGGAGATGCCACCATACACCAACACTCCTCCACCGCCAAATCTGGCACTTTCGTGCACGGACGCAGGATTATTCCTACTGCCACGGTCCCTCCAGATGAAAATACGCCTATTATCCGGATGCACAGAAAAACGGGACTCGTCAGAAAACAAAATATTGCTCCATTCATTTCTCCTCCAGTTGACATGCTCGGTTGCCCACTCCATGCGGTCGCGACGATGCCTTAATATTAATCTAACACATACCATCGATCGGCCAGCATACAGACCTACAGCATGGAGCCGGTTTCGGACAGTCTGACTTGAAATCGTGGTGCCTGTAGCCGAGCAAAGGTGTTGTTGGAGAAGAGTAGCGTTCATGTTTCGGTGTCTCCGAGCTGTTAACGCTAAATACCGATCTTCATTGGGCGCTGTTGCCCGTCTACGACCTTGCCCTGGTCTTCGGCCTGCACATCCACTCTCCAAAAAACGGTTCCAGATCCTAGAAATGACACTTTGTGACACTCCAATGGCTTGCGCTACTTCGGCTTGAGTTTGGCCCCCTTCTAACCTACCAACAATTCTCCAAGCTTCTGAATCTGTCAAATGACTTCGCTGAGACATCGTACTCATCGAAACAAAGCAATCACTGAATGCCGATCATCCTTGTCTTCATTCTCTTTTATCCAGTTGAAAGTCAAATTTCATTCGCTGCCGCTGAAGCGACGTTTTTGACGTCGAACTCAAAATTTGCATACTCCACAGTTTGAAAACCAGAAAAATTTGCATTTGTGATTCTCTTCTTCTATTTTCGGCAAAAAAAATTTCGTTTATATCTTTATTTTATATAAAACTTCAAATATCCTTTAATTGTTTTGAGCAATGTTTTTGGTCCTCGTGACGCCGGGCGCACTTGATGCAGGGGAAAGCAAAGAAGGAGATCAGCACCGGCGCACTAAGCCGGTCTCCTTAATTTTAAGATATCGAGTTTTTTTTTTTTTTTTTCGATTTTGTTTAGAATACTATTAATTATGCGTAAAATTTGTCTTTGCTATTATTATTATTATTATTATTATTTAGCATACTTGTACAATGCATTTCCATATCGTAATACTAATAATATATATTCTACATAAAAAATATAAGAACTTATATTATAAAAAACATTTTGCTTCTAAGACGTTGTAAATTAACAAAAACATTTAAAATATATTTTTGTTAATTTACAACGTCTTAGAAGCAAAATGTTTTTTATAATATATATTCTTATATTTTTTTATGTAGAATATATTTTATTAGTATTACGATATAGTTATTAGTGGACGTAACTTACTAGTGTTATTTTTCACATTCAATGCATTTTCATTCTTAAAGAAAACATCTCCCTGTTTCCTCGTTCGAACAAACTATCAAAATTTAACTCTATAACATGTCTGTCATAAAGTTTCCCAATATATATTGTTTCTTTCTTGTTTGGCTTTAATAAAGATACTTTTACTTTTGACACCTGTTCCGAAAGTATAAGTATTTTTATAAAATAATAATAATAATAATAATTTTGTGCACATAATCGAAAAAGAAAAAAGCAACCTTTGTAGAAATAGATTACAACTAGCCAGTGCAAAAAGAAAAAAAAAAATACTGAAATGCAAACGAGACATCCTTAAAATTTTTCCAAGGGATTAATTTTAGCGAACGGATATTTTCGGGATGAAGTGCGTAGTTTCTTAAGCACGCTCATTTTCTGAACAAGAGAAATAGCAAGTTGAAGGTCACATTCATTTCAGATTCATTGGGCAAATATTCTGGAGTTTTATAAAGTAGATAGGAATCGCAATTCCTTCTTCCAAAAATATTAGAGCAGCTGTTCCCAAACAGTGGTACGTGACCCTCAGGGTTAAGTAGCCAGTCTGCTTAGATCCCGGGAAAATAATATCGGTGATAGCGCAGTCACAAAAAAGGCTAATAATTTCACAAAAATGATTAACAAAATCCCAAAAATGTTAGGCCCCACCAGTGGCCGAAATGTTCTGACCTCTCAACTGGTAGACGGCAGGTGCTGGGTTCGAACCCAATCGCGGCTGTCGGCCTAACCGTTCGGAGTTTTCGTGGTTTTCTTCGAACCTTGCGTAAATACGTGTTAGGTTCCCTTAGAAAGACCCCCACGAAGGGCACTCCCCCCTGGGCCTATATCCCTAGTGTAGTTAATCGGCCGACAAAAATACACCAAAAATACACACCAAAAATGTTAGAAATGTCAATGTAATTTGTATTGGTTTATCAAATAGTTGAAATGGAGAGATTACTAATGAAAAAAAAAAAAAAATCATGTTTGCATTATCTACCTGAGTTTATTTAGAGAAGGAGGGAGGGGCTGCGTGTTTATAGAAATAGGGGTGCTCCGAAATGAAAAGCCTAAGGATGCGGTACGTGGAGGGAAAAACTTGGGAAACGCTGTACTAAAGGATTGTGCAGATATTTTTTGATCAGCGTATCTCTGATTAATTATGGGGTTCTTTTGCTAATTAAATAGGGGAAGCGGGCGATTAATCCTCCACTCTTTAAATAAAATAAATTGTTTTTTTTCCCTTTCACAACTATCCAAATATTTCAAATTTTGGTAAGTATTTCAAATTTTGGATATAGGTTGTTCCTGATAAAGTAAATTCCGGAATAGTTTTAAGGATTTAATGGCTAAGTATAAAGTGGAGATGAGGGAAACCCCTCTTAAATTAAATAAATGGCTTTTTATGCAGAATTATCCGATTTGCTTCGAATTTTGGACATTGGTTCATTATGATAAGACGTATTTCTGATTAGTTATGGGGCTCTATTGGTAATTAAAAAGGAGGGCGGGTGATTACTATCCCCACCTTAAATTAGATTTAAAAAAAAAATATGCACACTTATCCGATATATTTCAAATTTTGGATATAGGACCTTTCTCATAAAGTGAATTCCTGAATAGTTTTAAGGGTTTAATGGCTATGTATAGAGGGGGAACGGGGGATAAACCTCCTTAAACTAAATAAATGCCTTTTTATGCAGAATCATCCGATTTGCTTCAAATTTTGGATGTATATTCATTATAAGAAGGCGTATCTATGATTAATTATGGGGTTCTATTGCTAATTAAATAGGGGAAGCGGGCGATTAATCCTCCACTCTTTAAATAAAATAAATTGTTTTTTTTTCTTTCACAACTATCCAGCGTATTTCAAACTTTGAATATAGGTTCTTCCTGATAAAGTGAATCCCTGAATAGTTTTAAAGGTTTAATGGCTAAGTAGAGAGCGATGAACGGGGAATAACCCACAATTAATCAGGGCTTCGCCTTATCATAATGAACGCACAATCGAAATTTGAATCAAATCAGATAATTCTGCGGTAAAAGCCATTTATAATTTAAGGGGGGATTATCGTCCTTTCCCCCACTGTTTACTTAGCCATTAAACCTTTAAAATTATTCCGGGATTCACTTTATGAGAAAGAACATATATCCAAAATATGAAATATATCGGAGAAGTGAGCATAAAAAAAAAAAATTATCTAATTTAAGAGGGGGGGGGATTAATCACCCGCCCCAATTTTTAATTGGCAAAATAGCCCCATATGTAATCAGGGATACGCCTTATCATAATGAAACTATAATCCAAAATTTGAAGCAAATCCGATAACTCTGTCTAAAAAGTAATTTAATTTAAGGTGGGTTATATTCTATTCCCCTTCTATACTTAGATATTAAATCCTTAAAACTATTCAAAGATTCACCTTATCAGAAAGAACCTATATTTAAAATTTGAAATACATGGGATAATTCTGCATAAAAACCTATTTATCTAGTTTAAGGAGGGATAATTGCTCGCCCTCCTTTATAATAAGCAGAAGAACTCCATAACTAATCAGAGATAGTCTTAGCATAATGAACCTATGTCCAAAATTCTAAGCAAATCGGATAATTATGCGTAAAAAGTTATTAATTTAATTTAAGAAAAATTATCCCCCGTTCCCCCTCTATATACTTAACCATTAGAACTCCCAAATCTCTTCCGGCATTATATACTATATATAAGCCTTATCGAAAAGAACCTATATGCAAATTTGACACACGTTGGACAATTCTGCATAAAAATCCATTCATCTAATTGAGGACGGATGGGAGGGGGGTAATTGTCCCTTCCCAAAACTAATCAGCCAAGCGTCTTTTCAGGATGAACGTATATCCAAAAATTGAACCAAAACAGTAAATTCAGCATGAAAAACCCATTTACCTAAACTATGAGCGCCCCCCCCCCCCCCACTCCCTTTCATACTTAACCAATGAATCCCCCAAATCAATTCTTTGTCACTTTTTTTTCCGGTACCTTTTTTCCTTGTAATTTTTTTTCCGCTTTTGTAGTTTATGTCACTTTTTTTCCGATAACTTTTTTCCGGTAACTTTTTTTTCTAGATCCCACTTGTCCATGCGTAAATTATTGTGAAATTGATATATAATATTGAAGTTTACTATAGTATGTTCCGTATTAAAAATGAAGTATGTAATAGTTCGTAACCAGTTGGGGGCGAGGAGGCCTGAGCCCTTCCCCCTAGCCTACTGTAGATCCCCCCCCCCCTCTAACCATTTCACTATATTTTAAACAATGTATATTTTTTTGATTAATCTGACAAGAAAACGTAAGTGAAAGAAAAACAATTTCCTTTGGTGAATGCCTCAAATCGAATATGTCAAAACTTTTTTATTTAGAAGCATATTAGTTTTGTTAGATTATCTTGCGGTAAAATTCTTGAAATGCAAGCTAAATAGCAACGTTTCCTTTTCCTAAAAGAAAAAAAGATACCAGATAAACTATCAACACATGTTTTGACCACAGTAAATAGCCTTTTGAATTTTGCGAGTGATTTAAAAGTAATGATCATATCTCGGTGAACGGAAACATATATGTGTTACTCAAACCGGTAATTAGTGCAGCGCTAGCTACTCAAAACATGGTTTGCATCTGGACAACATGCTAAGATAGCTTAGTAAATAATAAAATATAAAAAGAATGTCTGAAAATATTTCTCAATATTGGAATTCGGTGAACCCGTACAGAAAGTACAATTTGAGACAAATTGACTATATCTTTAAATTCCTCAATTATAACTTATTTGTAATATTGTAATTTCACAGAAACAATGTATGTCTGTGAAGATTTTGTTAAGTTATCTTCATTGTGTTTATGGCTACGGGGAAAAAAAAAAAAACTGAATTTTATTTAGTTCGAACTAAGAGTATAAATATATATAATTTTATTTGCTGTAGTATACTTTGTCTAAAATCAAATTTTGCATCTATATTTTTAGAACACTCTTTAAAAGTTTTAAATTTCTTTATTTTCATCTATTTTAAAAGTTTATTATTACAAAATTCTTGATGTATTTGTATGTATATATTTATAAATATTTTTAGAAATATATCCATTGCAATAAAAATATTTACCAAATTTAAAACTCAGGAGAACAAATTGATAAACTGTATTTTAAACTGTATGAGGACAATAAGTATGCAACAAAAACAAAACTTAACTAAATTTAAATCTGGTAGATCGAATGTTATAACAGAGGGAAAAATTATAAAAAATTATAGATATGCAGCCTGTATGTGAAAAAATAAAGAAAGAAATACTTTAAATTATGCGCAACGCAGCAACAAATTAATGTATTTAATAATTACAAAATTAAGAATATGATAAAATGGGCTCAATATGGAAAAAATTCAAAATCAGCTGCAATACCACAAATTATCTTACGATAATAACAATTAACAATAAAATTATCCATCAATGACTGTGTAACTCAGCATTTCACTATATATATAATATATATATATATATATATATATATATATATATATATATATATATATATATATACAAGCACATTATTTATTACATTTGAATGAGAAAAGTATAACTTTAAATAATGTTTTTCAGCTGGTTTTTATTTATTTACCTGAAATTAATTTCTTAAAGTACTTCAATCTATCTTGTTGATTTAAGCATTACATTATATTTATAGTATCTCAATTAAATTGTCATACATTTATCCCATTAAATGGAACATTAAATATATAGTTTAAAATCCCATATGCAACGATAAATTGAAATAATCAGCTGTTAACCATTTTAAAAATGCATTTTGAAAGGCTATTTTGAGAAAATAGAAGTATTCTTGGATTTGTTCACAATTCTTTACATGTGTTTTTAAAAATACAATTAAAAATTAAAATTATTTTTTCTTTACGCTTGAAAAATGTTAGCTTTTCTTTAGAGGGAAAGTGACCTTGACATGTCCAGTCCAGTCCCTATAGTAAAGATAAATGTATTCCAGTCCCCAGATTAGTATACCGCTGGATTCCTAGAAAAAATTGAACAATACACCCTGCTGCATTTCCGCTAGTTATCCGCCCAGACATTGAGCCAGGAAAGCGAGATTTGATCCTCTTTCGTAATGACGAGAAGTGAACTGAAATTTTTGATATATAAGAAGAATATTTCAATTTACAATTGCCAATTTAAAAAAAATACATAAAAAATAAATTACTTTACAAACGAATTCATTTTCTGTAATTAATATCTATAAATTTACTTTGTAGGAAACCTGAAGAATTGTAGGCTGATAAAATCTAAAACACAAATACAATTGAAAAAAAAAATGTATTAAAAATGGGATAAGTATACACAAACACACATCGGCGCACCTACGGGAATTAATGGAGTTGAAACCCTTCGCATTCCCCGGGACTAGACTAATTTAATGTTTTCTAATATTATGAATGAATATTTTTATTTTTTAATAAGTTCTTATAAAAATGTATTTTTTATTATTTTTTAAAAAATTGATATAATCCTACATTTTTTTTCTTCTTTTATAATTTTTCTTAAGAAATTCGAAATGTAACCATGTTTACTATTAAAAAAAAAAAAAAAAAAAAAAAAAAAAAATGCGCTGTGACAAAAGAATAGACATTATAGAAAGATTTGAGAAAGAATAAGCAGTATATATTTTCCCTATTGAAATCGCATTTTGTAAAAAGCATTGTATAGAGTTGCTTCTCCATTTGGAGAAAATTCAGAAATCAATATATTTTTGATATTAAATGAAGTATTTATAAAAACTTCTTTAGCTGCCACTGATTTTCAGAAACGTTTCCCAGTATTATTTATAGCGTACATATGTTTTCTCAAATTCCTCAAACTGAAATATCAATATTTTATGGAGTAACCTGCTCTCGATTAAACGTTTCCATGCGTGAATGAATTTATTCGAGCAATAGTAACTAAATAATTTTGATTTAAATGGTAATATTCATGCTGCTTATAAATAATTTTTTTTTCAAATGTTTGTTGGACATGAAAATCTGGGTGTAGCCCAAGCGTATTTTAGCATTCTTGAGAGCATGAGTTTTCGCACCTTCTTCATCAAAAAAGGAAATATTACTTGGGTATTCCTAATCTTTTATACATTCCTAACTTTTGCACATACTTTTACTAATTATTTAAGCTATTATTTGAATAGGCTCAAATATTTCTAAAGGCATTCCTATTCAATCTTATTTGTTTTCTTAGCATTTATTAAATTGCAAAATGTATAAAAATAAAAATTTGAATTACAAAATAAACATCAGCTGACTATTATTCTGGGAACGCGGACAAGAGTCCAAATGACATAAACCTTCAAGACAAAAAATGCACAACTTTTATCAAGAAAGCCTTGATAGTTTCTATATCTCCTCGCCTTTGGTGCAATTGTTTTTTTTTCTTTTTCTTTCTTTCTTTCTTTTTCTTTTCTTTTTTTTCTTTTTAATGTTCGTTCTGATGTTTACATTCCGAGAAAATGTCTTACCAAAATTTTATCTTCAAAAGCCCACCATAGATCCCGAGTAAAATTTTTGTAACTTCTCCCCCCTTAGGAGTTTATATATTAATAATCTGTTGAATTTGCATCTAACAAAATTTTATCGCTGAGGTTTTGACAAATTTTTACTTTCTTCTACCTTCAATAGAATAAAGTATTGTAATCAAAATTTTTTCGACTTCCGGTTTTCGACGGATTTAAATGTTTTAGGGGTTAGGTCAGAGATTCCAAAAACATGTTTTTACGAAATGTCTGTTGTCTGTGTGTGTGTGTGCGAGTATGTCACCATTCTACCATCAAAAAGTGTATGAAGTTATGCAAAGAATTGAGCCAATTTTTTTGTGAATGTTTTTGGCTGTAGCAAGCAGGTCCTCCTTTAGTTTTGAAATATTCCGCCGGAAGGGGGCGCTGCAATCGCGATTTTTGTGATATTTTGAATATTGTACCGATCAAAAGTATATGAAGTTATGCATCGAATTGAACCAAATTTTTTGTGTATATGTATGACAATGGCTAGTTAGTCCTCCCTGAATTTGAAAAAAATCCGTCGGAAGGGGGTGCTGCAATCGCGATTTTAGTGCCATTTTCAATATTGCACCGACCAAAAGTACATGAAGTTATGCATCGAATTGAACGAAATTTTTTGTGTGAGTGTATGGCTATGGCTAGTTGGATGGCCCTGAATCTGAAAAAAATTCGCTGGAAGGGGGCGCTGCAATAGCGAATTTAATGCCATTTTCAATATTGCACCACCTAAAAGTGTATGAAGTTAGTTCTAGAACTGAACTAAATTTTTTTATATGATTATTTTTTGGTAAGGCAAATATGTCCTTCCTGAATTTGAAAAAAAAATCTGCCTATCATTCTATTGTCATTCGGCTCGTGCAGAGACGGAAAAATGTTTTTACTTCGATTAATTGACTGAAGCAGAAACTTAAGATGAAAATCAAAGTTGGTATCGCATTGAATTAAAATTATTAAAGCATTAAAATGAGTAACTATTTTTTTAAATATTAAAATGTACGTATGAGATAGAAGAAAGTTTTAGGATTGGCACATCCAACTAGTTATATAGGCTTTTGCACCACCCCACCTGCTCCCACCCACTGCTGTTGAGCTAAATGTATATATATATTTATATATATATATATATATATATTTTAATCAATATTTTCTGGTGTTATATATAGAGAATCTGCTTTTTTAAAAATATATCAGAGACTTTGATAGATTGTATGTTGCTTTCAAAAGAAGGAGATGGGAGGAGGAATTAAAATAACAACCGATTCGATATTAATGTTTTTATTAAGAATCTTGCCAAAAATGTGATATTCTAAAGTGTCGCAAATGCGTGTCATGAAAACATAAAATACATTTTTGCCCCCTCCCATCACTTGGTGCTTAGATGAAAGTATGAAAAATTAAAAAAAAAAAAACTTTACTGTTCTTTATTGCATTCATTGTTCTTTATTGCCTTTTATTGTTCTGAGATACGTTTTTCCAGCCACCCGTTCCTCCTCCCGAGATATAAAAAAAAAAAAAAAAAAAAAAAAAAAAAAAAAACAGTCACGCGTACTTAGTGGTTATATTTTGATTCTTTGTATTTTGCAAAGTTTTCTCATCGAGGCGATAACAGGTTTTAAGATAGGTATTTGCTTCTTCCTCCCTTCCCCCCTCACTGTACATAAATTTTAGAAAGAAAGGTCGAAAAAAAAAATATATATATATATAGTTTTATGCAATCAAAGTTCATTTGAAACAGAATTTAAAATATTTAATTGGTAAAAAATTAAATTATTGCCTTTTAGTCTATAACACACCAATAATCCTAGATTAAATCGAAGTGACCTAAAATCATTCTCATCCAAAGTCTTTCAGCACTGAATTTTTTTATGCACTGAGTTTATAGCGTTATGCTGTGACTACCAACTTCAACTGTGACTATCATTGGAAGAAAAGCAGCATCGCTCTCATTACATCAACATATGAGAAAAAAAAATTACAAACGTACTATATTATACTGTATTTAAAAGGGGAAAAAACAGAAAAAAATGAGAAAGAAAGATAAATATTACCCCCATCTTTCAGTTAGTCCAATTTTTTTTTTTTTTTTTTTTTTTTTTTTTCATTAGACTCGGGTCACTCCGGTCTGCTTGGAAAGAATAAAGTCTGGTTTCAAAACCTATGAAAAAAATTTGCCCGAGCTAGTTACAGACTTCTATCAAAACTCATACATAACTTGTTGAAAACTCGTAAATTAGAGGTCCAGAATTTAAAACCTCAATGACTAATTTTGTATGTATTTTAGTTGGAGAACTTTTACCTCTTTTATTTTTTCTTTTCAGTCATCAATGAAAGACTCGACGATTGTATTATTATCTGAAGGTGCTAGAAAATAAACTTAAAAAAAAAAAAAAAAAAAAAAAAAAAAAAAAGAGAAAAAGAAAAAGAAAAGAAAGAAAGAAAGGGCTTTTTTTTATTATTAATTTTCCCTTTTGTGGCCCCCTGCTTGCATAATTTCGCATTTTTTTATTTATTTTCCGAAATTTTGGCAATATAGCTATTAAGCCCGATCTTCTTCGAAGAGTGAAGACAAAATGATCTGTTGGCTGATTTCGTAGTTAGGTTCTTCTAGTTTAAGGATAGTATAATGAAAGATCGTGGTTTATAATATATTTAGAAGTTTTTTCTTTCGTTATATCAAATTTAATATGAAAAATAAAATGTCAAAGTGGGCGTTTTGAGCCTAATTTCTATGCGGAAGTAGAATAACCACTCAAACAGAAAGGAAAATCGTGTTTGTCACCTAATCAAAATTGCTTCTATCACAATAGTTAATTTATTGATCACAAAATGGAAAATTCAAATCATTTCCTTAGTCAGGTCTTCCATTTCATCTTTCCTTTAAAAAATGAATTTGTTAATGGGTCAATACATTTTGTACTTGTTCAATAGAGTTATTGGGAAAAACAGCCTTAAGCAGATTTTTTTTTTTTTTTATCTATTGTTAAGATCACAATAAGCAATCTAGCTTGTGATTTTTATCGAATACCGAATTATCTGCACTGGAAGTGCTGTGGTCAACTAATGTTTAATTTTAAAGATTAATGTTTTTTCTTTTTCGGATGCAGACGGATGAAAATTTTTTTTGAGGTGCACTCAATGCTAAAAAGCAAAAGAAAACAGAATCTTCATTATGAAAATTGAACTATAAAATCATAACACAAGTAATTTTACATAAATTGTGCACTCTACAGCTTATTTTTAAAGGCACATAAAATATTAATTAAAAAGAAAGAACACTTTATTATTATTATTATTGTTATTAATTCCCAGGCTTTGTAAATAATATTTCTTAATTTTATAGAAAAAACATAAAATTATTATTCATAAAATTATTGTTCTGCATTTTAGTAAAGCGGCCAATATATACACGTTGACACTACAAAATTTTCTCTTTAAAAAAAAAAAAAAAAAAAAAAAAAAAAAGGAAAGTGTTGAACATTATCGTAACACTTCTAATACTTCTATCATAAAAACGGATAAATTTTTCACTTACAGTTCTAAATCTTTTTTATACTAAAATTAAATTTAATGGGTTAAAACTATTATTGCTGTAAAAAAATCTCCTGATATAAAGTACATTAAATTAGCAAAAATAAATGCGCTTTATTCCATCTACCAGATAAAATACAATGTTCTACAAATTTATTCTTTTCTTTATTTAATTTACAGAACTATTCCAAAAAATTTCACCCCAAGTATTTTTAAGATGTAAAATGCCAGAACTTCAAAATCACTCAAGATTCGAACTATTAGTTTCATTTCATATCAATTTTTACAAACTGAAGAAAATATGAATGTATAAATCTAATCTGAAATGCTCTCCTTTACTTATTTAACACTTTCAAGCGTACATGAAAAGTGTTATGAATTTGGTTTGACTTTCTGTTTGCCTGTTCGTGCTCTAACTCGTTTAAATACACTCAGATTATCATGCAATTGATATGTGTTAATGTGATATATTGACGAGTGTTGAAAATGAAATCTGTAGTATTTAAATTCATTTACCAGGACAGTCAACAAAGGAAATCGGCTACATTACTGTCTATTGAATAATTGAATAAATAGTTTTCGGGAAATTTTAATGATATTATGCTACGTCAAATATATTGAAATTGATACATATCAAGGATACACTTTATGACAACTATACAATATTGTGTGCATATATTTCATCGTTCAGTTGCAGGAACACGCAAAAGAATTTCTTCAGAAGATTGTCTATTAACAATAATTGCTGAAATGTGTTTTTAGTTATGGTACACGTTTTTTAAATTAAACTAATATTTTGAGATTTATAGATTATAAACAGAGCTTTACAAAAAAATTAGATATTTTCCTAACTATTGATGGTAATTCTTAAGATTAAGTTCTCAATTCTATTATGAATTTCCCAAATTATTTATTTAGACAACATTTTTAACCTTATTAACTGTTAAAGTTTTATTACTTATTTTTTCAACTGCTGGAAAGTGTGCCATAATCAATGCCGTGCGAATAATTTTTCGTTTTTTTTCCTCCATTTTCTTTTTTCTTCTATTGAGCTTTCCGAGCCAAAATAAGAGCTAAGAGCTTGCAAAGGCTCACCTGACCTGTAGAATAAAATTCGTTCGGGACGGTGTAAAATTTAAAGTTTCGGCACGGCCCATACTACAAATATATATATATTTGCATTTATTTTGCATCGATCAACATTCATGCTTTTTCAAAACTTTACTACATTTATTTATACAATTTATCAATCATTTTATTATACAATCAATTTATTTTGTGGGATCTGTGAGCCTCTTCTCTTTTTAAAATCGCAGTATCGAGTACAGAGCCCAATTAAGGTAGTGCAGGGCCCAAGGCCTAGCACCTTTTCGGTGGCCGCTCGCAGCGAATAAAGTATCTTTTTTTTTGGGGGGGGGGGGAGCAGGGGCATAATGGAAGGGAATATTATTAGACATTATGATACAAACGCAATGTTAGGCAAAATATTTTTCGTTTTTTGAGAAAATAATTCAGAAAACAGCCATGCTAAATTTTATTTTTCTAAATCATTTTACTCAATTTGGGGCCCCCAGTAGCAGTGGACCCAAGGCCATGGCCTAGTTGGCCTGTGCGGTAATCAGGCCCTGATCGAGTAAACAATAAACGGATGAAGCATTTTTTTCTTTCTTTAGTTTGGTATGTGTCTCTACAAGGAGGAATATCAAAAGGAGATACTTTTTAATTGATCAACAACTATTAAGTAAAACCCACCTTTAGCTTTTTAAATAGAAAAAGAGGGCGAGCCAATATATAATTCTTTAATTCCTCTGCACAGCTAAATAAGAAGAAACTCTTTTTATCTCTTCTGAGCGGGAAACGGCTGACGCCACACAGGGACTCTTTCCTACAAAGAGGGATCACTCCCACGGTAGAGGTCTGCACGGGCCGGAATTTCCAGGCCCGGCCCGTAGGAAAGTTATCTCGGCCCGGCCCGGCCCGTTGTAAAATACAAAAGTTCGGCCCGGGGCCGGCCCGTTTAAATTTTTTTATTTTAGGCCCGGCCCGTACAAAAATCAGCGAAAACAGGCCCGGCCCGTTTTGGCCCGTTACAATTTCTACGATTTCTAAAAAATTCAGATTTTTATCATATAACTAAGATTCCTTTAAAGAATACTGCACACATCTATGGAATGATTTTACAGTATATTTTACAGCAAATACACATTAACAACATTAATGATTACTTAGATTTTAGGCTTTCAACATTAGAATAAAGATTCATTAAAAAATTAATATGGCTTAGAATAAAAGAAAAAAGAAAGAAAGCTAACATCGTTAATTTTGAAGCTGTTTAATAAAAGAAGATTTATAAATATATTTCTATATCATTTTATTATAGATTTCAAATCCAAATTCATTCTTAAATTCAAAGAAGCTCCTTTCTGATACATTTCTAAATTCATTTTTTTCTTCTCAGAAACGCATAAGATTAGCAGATATCTTTATTCAGAAACTATATAATCGAATGGCGTTATCCATTTTTTGATACAAGCAATTTAAGAATACTGCAAACAAATAAAATACTGCCATAATTAGCGTTTTGAATAGAATTTCCGGAAGCAATAGCAAGGGAAGGGAGAAAAATCTGCAATCATTTGAGAAACTATTATATCTCAACAAGGTTATACAAGTATTTTATTTACCAAAAATGAAAAACGCTATTCGATTCCAAATCCCTTCAATAGTTAGGTTTATCACTTTTATACTTTTACAATTTAAAATTAATCAGAAAATGTGTCAAACTTTCGCATTATTGAGAAATTAGTTTAAAAATCATCAAGAAGTACATATCTTAAGACTAAGCTAACATAAGTTCTTTATCGCTTTTAATAATTTTACAAATCCTGTTTTCTTCCAACAATTAAGTCTAGTACAGGTCCGGCCAGTCTATATGTAGAAAAATAATGCAAGCGTGATCTCGGACCGGCATGAGTCAGCTAAAAAAAATATTAAAACGGGTTACACGTAATGTAATTCTCCGATGCCGATACACTGTGTATTTTTATATTGATGCTGCCAAACTAGTATGGCCACATTTATACTTATTCTCGTTAAAACCATTTTCGTTGAAAATAGCTTATATTTTATCGTCTCTGCTGAAATCCTCAAAACGGGCCGGTAGGCCCGAAAATTTTTTTATCGGCCCGTCCCGGCCCGTCTGGCCCGTTCAATTTTTTTGCCGGCCCGGCCTGGCCCGTTTATGTTGTTTGTCGGCCCGGCCCGGCCCGTTTAAAAAACTATTCTGAATCTGCCGGCCCGGCCCGGCCCGTTAGAAAATTCGAAACGATTCCGCCGGCCCGGCCCGGGTACGGGCCACGGGCCCGTGCAGACCTCTATCCCACGGTCAGTGCGGAAAGAATAGGGTGTTCGCAGTTTTAGATTGGTTTCAGTTTGCATAATGAACGCTGTTTTTTTTATTACCTATTATACTAGTAGTTTATTTTATTTGTAATTTTTTTAAAGTCTATGGATATAATAATTAATAATTTATCATGATGAGCAGGTGTTCTGCATATGGTTGGAAAAATTGTTGGCACAAAGGGGAAAATATAGATAGAATGTCTTTTTTCTCCCTTATACACATGTTTAACAGTCCCCTCACAAGTGTATAATACAGCTTTGTGAATAAGAATGATAATTTGTTCATATTTATTTTAATTTCAAGTATCATTTTTCACTTCGTATTTAATACAAAAATAGGTCTATGTTTTCCCGATATGGCCCGGAATGTTAGACGTACTCGGTCCGATTTTTTTTTCTTTTCATTTGATTAAAAATGGACGAGATGTTTCGAAACATTACATTATTTCGATACATGCATTTTTTCTGTTGACTTTAGAAGACAGAGTGAAGACTGGGGTGGGGGGGGGGGAAACTTTTGAAGGGAGCTAATTCTTAAATCTATTTGAGAAATAAATAGAAAATATTGCTTTAAGTGGTGAATATTAAAAATTCTAATATTTCAAATTTCATTTAAAAAAATTATAAATAAGAAAAAAAAATACGAAGAGATTAATATTTTTGAAAATTTCTATTTTGCAGGACCTATTAAAAAAATGAAAATAAATTTTCATAATTTTAGGATACATTTAAAATAGTTAGTCTAGTCTCGCAGTCTGGAAAGGGGTTTCAGCCTCCATAACTCCCCCCCCCCCCCCATATATGTGCCAATGTATACTTACTGAAAAAAAAAAAAAAAAAAAAAAAAAAAAAAAGATTAATGCTTTAATATTTATACTGGATAAGTAGTTTCTTTTGGACAGTTTATCTAAAAAATTTTCACTGATTTTTTTAAAATGTATGATCGTGATACTCTAATGCCATTTATAATAACAGTTATTATATTATAATTTTGCAGGCAAATCTTAAAACTTTGTGACAAGTAGCATTTAATTCTCTTACAGATTATTTTTTGAATTAACATTTTTATGTCCATAAATTTATCTTATAGACATGAAAAATGGTTTTTCTTCTAATGGAAAACAATGCATATGAAAAATATATGTATATACATAAGATGGTTAAAAAAAATATACAAATAAATACTTAAAAGTGTTGCAATAACATAGATGTTTTTATATGTTATTTTATCTGAGATCTTTCGAATGCCCACGCATTCATTTTCAAAGAATATAAAAGAAAATAGTCGATTAGAAATAAAAAACGTAATAATAATAATAATAATAATGATAATATAAAATCTTTTTTCTTTTCTTCTTTTAACGTTTTTTATTTCTAATCAACTATTTTCTTTTATATTCTTTTGAAAATAAATGCGTGGGCATTCGAAAGATCTCAGGTAGAATAATAAATAAAAATATATGTATATTTTTGAAACACCTTTTAAGTATGTATTTGTATATTTTGATTTAAGCGTAAAAGTTCAAGGTGTAAATTTCCATCAATGACACTGGTATTAATACAGTGGTTTGACTCATTGCATAAGATAATTAGATGTTTGCGTTTAAGACGGTCAATTATAAATATGAAAGATATAGGCCCTAACAGGTAGGTGTCCTTAACGGAGGTCTTTCTAAGGTTACTTAATCCGTATTTACTCAAGGAAATCCAAGGTTCGAAGAAAATTACGTACAATTCCGAACGATTAGACGAAGGACGCGACTGCGGAACTAACCTAGGACATCCTGTCTACCAGCTTCGAGAACAGAACGTCTCTGAGCTGTATATTCAAAAGAAAAAAAACTTTAAAATAAAGCTATGATAAAATTCTCAATACATTATTTCATAAATAAAGTGCTTAAATTAATATCTTCAGCGGGAGGCACTTTTTTTTCCATTCAAAATATTTTAATTTTTTTCCTAATTATTCGTGTCTTTATACTCGGATCGCTTAGAAGTACCATTTATTTACTGTCGGATTAAGAAGTTTAGTAAAAGATGCACGATACACTTTTCTCCCGGAGGAAAATCGCACTTCTTTATCGTTAAAAACAGAACAATTTTAGGCAGATTTCGTATGAAATACTACCTATTGAATTCTCTCCCATGTTGGAATTTCTGAAAAATTTTTGCAGATCTACACCGATCATGACTCCTAGACCCCAAAACTACCACCAGTAAAAATCTTTATCTATCTATCTATCTATCGGTGTATATCACTTTCTTCTAGACACGGTAACTTCCATAATTATTCCAGATCTTCTTCAAACTTTTACAAAAAATCAAGGGGCATAAAATCTCTGTCGAGTTCGTTAATGGTCAAAATCGGACCAAGGGGGTGGGAAAAGGGAGGTTTTTTGTGAAAACACAATAAACGCGATAACTTTTTAATTAAAATAGATATTGAATCAGTTAAAAGTTTATATAATTTCTGAAAAATGGGCTAAAAGTTTATGCATGACAGATTTTGATAAAGTTTAAAATATCTCAAGGGGTGAAAAAACAAGGTTTTTGGGAGAAAAAAAATCATAACTTCGTCAATTCTCAAGATATCAAATCCGACTAAATTTTGTATAAATTTTCTCAATATTACCTAAACTTTTGTAAAAACTTTTGTTGTTTAAGTTTTTCATAGGACCAACTTTTATTGATGAAAAAAATTATAAACGAAAAGAAAAGGGGGGGGGGGGTGGAAAAAGAAAAAAATCCATAACCTACTCAAAACTTAAACAATCAAATCTAATTAAATTTGTTTTACATCGTTTCAATAATATCTAAAACTTTTACATTAACAAATTTTTCATAGGACCAATTCTTATAGCAGAAATAAATTAAACAAAAATAGGAGTTAGAGAAAAAAAAAAAAAAAACCTCAAATCCAAACTGATATTGTGACTCATTTTTAAATCCCACCAAAAACATTCTGTAAAAAACTAGCCAAGTCTCGATGGAGCTGCTTGTTTATCTCTAAAAAGTAATGAAATCTAGACAAAGTCGTGCCAAGTCTAAGGTTCCTTACTGCGATTTCTTTATTATTATAGTTAATGTTGTGTGACTTGGCCGTTGAAGGGTACACGTCAATGGGTCATCGTCAATGGGTAGCGGTTCTGACGACAGATTGGTGCAATGGTGTCGTGGAGCACCTGGTTTTGTACCCTTGTGTACCCTTCAACGGCCAAGTCACACAACATTAACTATAATAATAAAGAAATCGCAGTAAGGAACCTTAGACTTGGCATGACTTTGTCTAGATTTCATTACTTTTTAGAGATAAACAAGCAACTCCATCGAGACTTGGCTAGTTTTTTACAGAATGTTTTTGGTGGGATTTCACTTCTTTTTGTAGAAACGTGGGCATATTGATTTATTTTATTAGATTTTTTTATTTGACACATTTTTTTTTTCTTTTTAGGAGTAGTTTTTTTATTATTACAAATCTTTCTTTTCTTTTTTTCCGGTTCTGACTCTTGTGCAGTAGCAACAGTTTTTCGTATTGCCCATTCGCGTTCATTATTTATTCTTTTAGACGGTTTAATTTCTGAAAGATCGGCGCGGTTTTTACGCTTAAGCGGGTTGTATTCTGTGATCGCTGAAGCTTGAGCTTTTATACTCTTGAAGTCAACATTTATGAGGTGCACTCCATGAAGATTGGTTACTCGGGAAAGCGTCACGTAGGCTTGGCCACAAGAGAATATGGAGGTGCCAATGTCCATGAGGGCATTTTTTAGACTTAGACCTTGGCTCTTGTGAATTGTTAGGGCATACGCCACACAGATTGGGAATTGTTCTCTGTACACGTATGCCCGGAGTATGATCTCAAATTTTGACTTAATAGGTAATAATTCGTGAATCAAATTGTTAGCGAATTTTACTACCAATTGTTTAGGCTTTGTTTGATCTTCCGGGTCCCACCTCACTATCTGTACAACGCCTATAGACCCATTCACTAAACCTAAACTAACATCAATGTTTATCCTAAGCATTACTTTAGCTCCCTCTTAGCATTATCTAACTGCATACACATATTTCTAGTCGGTATTAAACAAACAGTATCTTCTGGTAAGTCCCTCAAACATTGTGCTATTTCCATTAACCTTCCTTCATTGGGATGCGAAAGCAGAAGTATCAATCGGTTAGACAGTATATCTCTGTCCGATTGAGGCTCAATACGGCTCAGAAAATTGATTTAGTTCAAATAACCAATTTTTACTTAACTAATCAATGTAATATGCACTTTCACAGTTTTAAGTAGAATTTTTTCCATTTTATTGAAGGCCCCACCAGTGGCCGAGAGGTTCTGACCTCTCAACTGGTAGACGGCAGGTGCTGGGTTCGAACCCGATCGCGGCCGTCGGCCTAACCGTTCGGAGTTTTCGTGGTTTTCTTCGAACCTTGCGTAAATACGGGTTAGGTTCCCTTCGAAAGACCCCCACGAAGGGCACTCCCCCCTGGTCCTATATCCCTAGTGTAGATAATCGGACGACAAAAATAAAACCATAAACCATTTTATTGAATCCCTTTATTAAATGAAATCTGGTTCAATAAAGTGGCGGAATCTGATGTACGCCAAAACGTTTAAATATTAAGTATGATTTTGATTCATATAAGCGGCAATTGTAGCGATCTTTCTTAGCTCTGGGAGGGGTTTTAACCCCAAAACCACCCCCTTGACTGCACCACTGCTAATACAGCTAAGACCAGCTGAGGGCTCTTCATTAGATATTTCAGACCTTCAATTTTTGACATCAAATGAAGAGGCCCACCAAGTTGAATATTTTTTGTAAAGGCGGTATGTCGATCTCTAATAGTTTGGTTGGGCTCTTGTGTTTTCTAATCAGGGTCACCAGGTACTCCAGATCTTCGATTATCTTAGTTTTTATAGTTTTCCCTTTATGTGGCCATAAAACCCTAACTCTGTACCAAATTTCAGCTCTCTGAGTTTATGGGAAGTATTAGTTCTATTCTGATGATCATGAGTGAGTGAGTGAGTGAGTGAGTGTCATAAATGCGAAACTTTGCTTTCGCTTAACTTCGGAACTAAATGACCTATAGACTTGAAATTTTGGATTTTAAGTATGTGATTATAGCTTACTGGTTGACAAAAATTTCAGCGTTCTGGTTTTATCCAGAGGTTCTCAAATAAGGGCCTAAAAATGCGGCGAAATGGTTCCAGTAAAGGATGGTACGGCAGTGTTTGCTTCGCGCTCGACTTGGCGGGGGCACTACCGTGCCCCCTGATTATTTTTTGATTTGAAACGCATCCAAATAGAAGATCCTCTTATTTAGAAACTATATAATGCGATGCATTGGCCAGTTTTTTGATAAAGGCAGAATATATTTCAAAAAAGGCTGCCAAAAAGGGTATTTTGAACAGAATTTTCCTAAGTGATTGTGATTGAAAATTTAAGGATGTATAAAAAATTGCGTTTTTTCTGAGTCATTTTTAAATCTATTTTTGTTCTCAAACGCTTCCAGTTTACAGGTCCTCTCATTTCGGAACTATATAATGTAACGGATGGGTCAGTTGTTTGATAAAGGCAGAATATATTTCAAAATAGGCTGCCAAAATGGACACTTCACACAAAATTTCTCAAAGTTATCATGATTAAAGAATTGAGGATGTATTCAAATAACAAATTGGTTATTTTATGACTCATTTTCAAATTCAATTTTGTTCTCAAACGTATTTAACTGACAGTTTTTTGTTATTTAGGAATTATATAATGAATATATAATTAATATAGAGAATATATTTTCAGCATATATTTCAAAATGTGTTGTCAAAATAGGCATTTGAGCCAATTTCACTTAAGATGATTTTAATGAAACCAGTTCTTAAAAAAAAAAAAAAAAAAAAAAAAAAAAAATTAAAATTTTTTTTGAAAGCGGCCAAATAAAGTAATTAAATTAGGTTTATCTCTAATCGTATTCCATTTTTTGTTGTTGAAATGAAAACTCTTCAAAATCTACCTCCGCCTATAGGCCAAGCAGAAAGGGATTTTTTTTCAAGATGGAAGGACACCAAAAAGTTTCAGTGGGAGGGGACATGTTATTCCACCGGGGAGATGTCCCCGGAGCTACACCCTGTCCCAGGCAGGAAATTTAACTTTTTCCAGAGTCCAGATTAAGGCCCAAACACATTTGACCACTTCTTGAATTTCCGTGTCGGCTCGTTTATTGTGTCGACGCGATGTTTTTGATCTTATTGAGTTTTGTAGGAAAGGGACGGTTGTCCGGTGAAAGGAAAATCCCCCCCCCCCGTTCTTTTACGAATAAACCTCAAATAATCCTGTATTAAAGACTTCCCCACCTTTTCCAAGAATTCAGTTTAACGGAATAGAAATGCAGTCTGAAATGAGCCTTAGACTGGCGTGGGGGGGGGGAAGGGAGTGGGGTTCTACCCCCTTTTTTAATATACTGAAGTGACTAAACTACCGTTTGTCTGTATACATATATTTCGTACCATGTGCTACTAATTTCTACGTACAGATCAACATAAGAAAGATAACTTTAAGAAACTAGAATATATATATATTTTTTTACAATTATAGGAACGAGGTGGAACTCGTCGAACTTCGACGGAAGAAAATGTTTTAAAAGGAACTATTTCATTGATTTATAACAACGTACATAATTAGCTACAGTGAAAAATGCATTTTATATTGGTCAGTTTAACTCTAAAAGAAATATTATTTTTAGATAAAATCAACAAAATACCATTTCTATAAAAGTCAGTTGTCCAAATTATTAAGATTAAACTTGAATCGCAAGTGTAATAAGTAAAACATGATAAAGATAAGTTATTATGATGAAGTTACCAATTTAGGCTCTTACGACTGGAAAAAATGAAAAAAGAAAAAAGAATCAAATTGACACGATCATAAAATTTCACGTGAAATCTAAACCCGTCATCATTTTCATGATTTTCATCTTCTTAAAATTTATGTACGAAATTTTAATTATTTTTTTTTTCAAATTTAAGAGATAGGGGCGCATTTTTGTTGCCAAAAATACAAAATTCGCACAAAAACTTTAAAAAAATTAATATCTCAAAATTAAATTGTAATACAGCTACCAAACAAATTGCATCTGCATACGCCGATGTAAAAATTGAGAATGTGCGATGTTCAAAAGTGTAAAATTTGCATTAGCGAAAATTGCAAAACCGAAATTCCAGAAGAAAGTATTGCCATTCGCAAAATTACGTATGCGTTACGCACAAATACGTTTCGCCTTTATAATATAGATATATGAAAAAAAGGGAGCCTTTAAAATGAGAATACATCTGTGGTGTAACTAGAACATTCAGGAGGGCATGGAGCATAGAAAAGTATGGGCGCGGAGAAGAGAGCCCTCTTGAATCTGAAAAATAGAAATTTTGGGTCACTTTTGACAATTTTTTATCATTTACCATTAAACAAAAATTTATATCTGCACTTGGGGGGGGGGAGAGTAGGGGGGTGGCCTCCTCAAATCGGGTGGCCCGGGCCAGCTACCCCTGCTTTAATCAGTACCCTATTTTACCAACAGAAACACATTCTATACATTGAAAATATTTCCAATGTAAAGCCTATATTTGTACTATATTGGGGTTTCTTAGAAAATATTTCCACTATAACGACGATACTCGTACTATATTGGGGTGCCATTGGAAATATTTCAAATGCAAGGCCAAAATCTGTGCAATAGTGGCGTTTCGTGGAAAATATTTCCAATGTAACGCCAATATCAGTAAAATATTCGAAATTCATTGAAAATATTTCCAATGTACGGCCAAATTTTAAAATATTGGGGATTCATTGAAATATATTTTCAATGTAATGCAAACATTTGTACAATATTGCGGTTTCACAGGAAATATTTCGAATGAAACCCCAATATTGTAGAAATGTTGGCTTTACATTGGAAATATTCCCAATGGTCCCAATCTGCACTATTTGTACAAAATTGGAGATTTATTCTCAATTTCCAATGTAACGTCAACGTTTGCACAATATTGGAGATTCATTGGAAATATTACCAATGTAAAGCCAACAGTTCTACAATGTTGGAGATTCATTGTAAATAGTTCCAACGTAACGCCAACATTTGCACAATATTGGGGATTCATTGCAAATATTTCCAATCTATCCCCAATATTTGTACAATATTGGAGATTCTTGGGAAATATTTCCAATGTAACGTCAACATTTGTACAATATTGGGGCTTCATTGGAAATATTCCCAATGTAATCTCAACATTTGTACAATATTATGGATAAACTGGAAATATTTTTAATGTAATCACAACATTTCTACAATATTGCGGATTCATTGGAAATATTTGCAATGTAGCTCCAGCATTTGTACAATATTGGGGATTCATCAGAAATATTTCCAGTCTAACGCCAACATTTGTACAATATTGAGGTTTCATTGGAAATATTTCCCATGTAACGCAAACAATAGTATAATATTGGGGTTTCATTGGAAATATTTCCAATGATACTCCAGTATTGTAGGTTTGTTGGCTTTACATTGGAAATATCGCCAATGAAACGCAAACATTTGTACAATATTAAGGATTCATTGGAAATATTTTTAATGTAAAGCCAACATTTGTAAAATATTGGGGTTTCATTGGAAATATTTCCAATGTAACGCCAACATTTGTACAACATTGGGGTTTCATCGGAAATATTTCCAATGTAATGAAAACATTTGTATAATATAGGGAATTCATTGGAAATATTTCCAATGTAACCCCAACTTTTGTACAATATTGGAGATTCACTGGAAATATTTCCAATGTAACGCCAACATGTGTACAATATTGGGGTTTCATTGGAAATATTTCCAATGAAACCCCAATATTGTAGATATGTTGGTTTTACATTGGAAATATTGCCAATATAAATCCAACATTTGTACAATATTGGGAATTCATCGGAAATATTTCCAATGTAAAGCCAACATTTGTACAATATTGGGATTTCCTGGAAATATTTCCAAAGAAACCCCAATATAGTAGATATGTTGACTTTACATTGATAATATTGCCAATGTAAAGCCAATATTTGTACAATATTGGGGTTTCATTAGAAATATTTCCAATGAAACCCCAATATTGTAGATATGTTGGATTTACATTGGAAATATTGCCAGTGTAACGCCAACATTTGTACAATATTGAGAATTCATTGGAAATATTTCCAATGTAAAGACAACATTTGTACAATATTGGGGTTTCACTGGAAATATTTCCAATGTAACGCCAACATTTGTGAAACATTGGGGTTTCATTGGAAATATTCCCAATGTAAGGCCAATATTTGTACAATATTGTGGTTTCATTGGAAATATTTCCAATGAAACCCCAATATTGTAGAAATGTTGGATTTACATTGGATATATTGCCAATGTAACGCCAACATTTGTATAATATTGGGAATTCATTGGAAATATTTCCAATGTAAAGCCAACATTTGTACAATATTGGGGTTTCATTGGAAATATTTCCAATGTAACGCCAACATTTGTGAAACATTGGGGTTTCATTGGAAATATTTCCAATGTAACGCCAATATTTGTACAATATTGGGGTTTCATTGGAAATATTTCCAATGAAACCCCAATATTGTGGATATGTTGGATTTACATTGGAAATATTGCCAATGTAACGCCAACATTTGTACAATATTGGGAATTCATTGGAAATATTTCCAATTTAAAGCC